>CP125978.1:218260905-219722199 GCA_030063025.1 Avena longiglumis | reverse complement strand
CCATGCTATGATAAGCCCAGGAGCTGGGTTACATCAGCGTAAAGCTGTGTCTAAAATGTGTTGGTTTGAAAACTAAAAACAACAATGAATGAATCTCCTTAGTGTGATGGATTGATAAATTTGGTGGTATCATGAGCGGAGAAGGCACCCGAATTATCAGAAAATGATTAGCTTCTTTATTTTGTATCTTACGTGTACAACCATGTGCCAATAATGGAATGGGTGGTTGGTTGGACTCGATGAGGGTTGTGTAAGTCGAACCCACGTATCTGGGAGAGAGATTTAGAATTTGGTAGGTTGGACGGTCAAGTGTCGGGTTTGGGGAGCTACTTCCTGAACGGTCCCTTCTTGGACTACTCCCTATCATCACCCAATATGAGAGTGGTGGTACGAGTTGGGTTGGCCAAGTCACATGGGTAAAGTGTACTAACCCCTGCAGGGTGTATAAACTAATCGATTAGCTGTGTCCCCGGTTATGGACATCTGAGTTGCTTGATATTGATTTCATGACATGTTTCTCGCTCATTCTAATTTCCTAACAGCTTTAATGTTGATGGGTTAACTTAATTGGGATCTTTTTCAAAGAAAATCAAAAACTGTTTATGAAAGTAGGACAAAGATATTTGCAAATGCAAGCTAGCCACAACTCCACTTGCCAAATAGCATGTAGATGCTAGGATTATTGTCTCCTTTAATAGCTCTACTTGCCATACATTCCAAGTATTGACCCTTCGGGGCTACTACATTTTATGTTGTAGGTTATTATTTCGATTTTGAGTGATCTACTAGGTTGTGATACTCCACTCAACATTTGTTCGCTTGTGGGCAATTGAAGATGGAGTCTACTTTATACTATTGCTTCCGTATGCTACTTGATATTGAGCTAGCCTTGAGCTAAGCCCTTATTGTAATAATTGCAAAGTATGGATCAATTCGTTATTTATGATGCACTGCTAAATTCTTTCGTATTCATCTGTACTGTGCGTGCCAGTGAACCGATCCAGGGATTGACACTATACACATGAACTCAAATTTTATTAGGCGAGGGTGTTACAAGAAAGTAAAATATCCGTAATTCTATAGTTCTATTATCTCAATTACAACTAAGCATAAAGTGGTGAACTAATGCCAATGACTACAAAAATTATGCAAATTCACTTTGATTTAATTTATGATAAATTGAGTTCTACTAATCCAAATTAGAAATGAACTCCACTCAAACGACATCCCTCATGTCTTTTGGTGATTACATGAACCAAATCCAATACACCAAGTCGATCATCACATGAGTCTGTAGCTTCAAATACGAGCATCTATATGGGAATCATATCAAACATATGACTCATGCTTAACCTTTCAGTCCGTGTTCCGAGGCCATGTATGTACATGCTAGGTTCGCCAAGTAAGAACCTTAGTATTCGCGTGTGTAAAATTGTCGTACACCCGATGTATGATTGTGGATTCAAGTACACCTGATCATCATGTGATGTCTTGAAGCGGCGAAACATAGTCGGTGCAGACTTAAGGAAGAACACATTTTTATCTTGATATCTAAATTAGGGATCATCTTATAATGCTACTAAAGCGCCAAGCAAGCAATATAAGATGCAAATAAACATCAGATGCTACAGTGATATGATATGGTTCTTGCACTTGATCTCTATCTTGTGCCGTGGAATGATCTTTATCTCCTATATGTGTAAGGCCAAGGTCTATGGAACTTACACTTTGTCATATTATAATTTTCAATAGTATCAATCCATACTACAAACTATAACACTACTGAAAGGATACAGATGCCGCCTAGAGGGGGTGAATAGGTTTAAAACTTTTCCAGAGTGGCTCAACAAAGACGGAATTAAACTAGTGTTTACTTTGTTAAGAACAAAACCTAGAACAACTAGGGTTCATCTATTTGCACCAACAACTTATCCTAAGCAAGACAAGAAACTATGTGATAGCAAGATATATATACTTTAAGCACGAAGGCTATCACAAAGTAAGGTGCATAAGTAAGATCTCGGATATAGAGATAATCGAGGCACGCGGAGACGGCGATATTTTACCGAGTTCCTCCCAACATGGAGTACGTCTCGTTTGGAGAGGGGGTGGTATCAAACCACCAACGCCACAAAAGGCCTCCCTTGTTCTCCGGTGAATCTCACCCCAACGGGATCGATCCACACTTCCACTATCGGTGCACTTGTCAGTGGCAATCCGGAACCTCTCACAAGGTTGGGGAACTTCTCCAAAACTTAATTGGAGGCTCCCAACAAACAAGCTTGGGGAAAGCTCCACAACTTAATTGGAGGCCCCAAGTAATCCACAAACCTGCAAATACAACTAAACCATCCAGGGTTCCAAGAAACCAAGAGTAAAAAAGCTTATCAACTTTCACACAATTGAATCCTCACCGAGAACTCAAACAGATGCACCAAATGCAATGGCAAGAACACAAGAAGTGCTCAAATAATTCTCTCCCAAAATTCCACCAAAGAAACAAAAGCTTATGGGGGAATAAGAGAATAATAACAATGGAGGAAATCCACAAAATACTCCAAGATCTAGATCCCAATATGTTCCCCTCACTTAGATGAGAGATTGATTGGTGGGGTTGTAGATCTAGATCTCCTCTTCAAATCCTCAGAATATGCCAGAATTATAGGAGGGATTGAGGGGAAGCAAGCTCAAGAAGGTCAAAAATGGAGGGTAAAACTTGCAAGAATGGGTAGGTATCCATTGGGGAAAAAGGGCCCCTTATATAGGTCCTCCAAAATCCAACCGTTGGAGATCTGGAGCGCACGGGCCGGACATTCTGGCCAGATAACGAGTGGTTTTCGATATGGGACACAGAATGGCAACCACATGACTAAAATCTGAGATTTCTTCATAACACCAGAGTGTTCGGCAATTTCATCCCGGACATTCCACCCTAGGCAAAACCGATGTAAATAGCAAAACTAAACGACCATAACTTTAGCATCCTGACTCATTTTTATGATCTTTGGCTCGTTTAGAAGATAGTAACAAGATCTACAAGATCATTCAGAGAACCATTATAGTCCATCAAGGGAGGATAGAACAAAATGATGAAAGGTTTACCCTATCTAGAAAAGACAAACCGGTAAAACCTCCAATATCGAAAACGCAATAGAAATTGCATATGAAATCCGTTTTCGATGAACTTGAGCTTGTCATGGAGATTAACACAAGCTCAAAATCCTATCATGGATAAGAACCACATAAGAACCAAGAAATATGATTCCATGTATGCAAAGGTTCAAGCTCTCACCGAGGTATACGATTAAGTTACTCACTCGAGAGCCCCTCTTGATAGTACGGTTACCTATCCTATAAACCGGTCTCCCCAACTAACACCATGAGACCGGTAAGAAAGAAACCATATCAAGAACATACCTTTTCCTTGAGAATATTCCGCTTGAGCTTGACGATACCAATCTTGTCCACCTCAACATGGAACACCTTTCTTGATTCCGCTAGCTTGGTGAAGTCTTGCAAATTTCTCCCCCATACTCACTATGGGAAAGCCTATATTTTAGGCAAATATTCACATATCCATGATCACCATAATTATGGAAAGCCCCAAGCATATGATCTTCTAGATATGGCACATCTTTAGCTTGCACCACATTTCTTCTAACTCCATTTGGATGATGTCTTGAAGATACACATGGGGAACTCTATCTTCTTCTTCAAGACATACTTGATCTTATTTTCTTTATTCTTCTCTTTCATTTATTCTTTTTGTATTATGTTGGTGTCTTGAAGGTACAAAAGTGGTATCACTCCATATATTCTTCAAGTTATACTTGCTATAGGCTCAACTCTCACATGAACAATCTTTGGATCACTCCTTGAACAACTTGGTCATCACTTGATCTTATTCACTTTCTTATTCTTTCAACCTTCACACCAACACATAGTTCAAGATTTTCCAATGCACAATTCCTACAAGTGCAACTTGATACAAGGATTAGTCCATATAGATTGTCATTAATTACCAAAACCACACATGGGGGCCCACATGCTCTTTCAATCTCCCCCATTTTGGTAATTGATCACAATCCCTTTGAGAGGGTTTATATAAGGAATTTAACGAATAAAATGGTAGCACCAATCTCAAATACTACACAAGTATGTGATACCGGTACTCCCACAATATATAGAGCAAACTCCCTCACAATCTATGCATGTGTGATGAATTTGAATTTCATTGCATATATTGCCAACCACATTAATATTTGTGGAGTTTTCTATATATATTCAACATGCAAAGAAACAAAAAAGATGCAAGTGCATGAAAGGAAAATGCTTAAGAACAAACTCAAAGCATAAAACCAACTTCCCTTAAACCATCTAAAACTTATCCCCCATTGGCATCGATTGCCAAAATGGGTGACAACTTCTGGAAGGCCAATATAGTTATAATTCCTCCAAAGGTGTGCATTCGCACATATCCAATGATGAATAATTGGGAGCAAGTATAACTATATTAAGGACCCGAAGATTGCCAAAGAAATAAAATAAAATAAGCATCAACAAATGACGCAAGCAATCACAAGATCCAATAGACCGATTGAAAAACAATGGATGAGTCCGAATGGAAACAACAAGATATTATGATATGAGCAAAAGAGTGGTTTAAATAAAAAATAGAGAAGCTCCCCAAGATTTGTGCACAATTTAAAATAAATGCATTAGAATACATAATGCACAAATATGGAATCCTTGCTCCCCCATAAGCATCTAAATCACAATAAATGAAAGATCAAATAAATTTGTAAATTAAATAGAGAAGCTCCCAAGATTTGAGCACACTTTAAAATTGTTGCATTTCAATACAAAATGCACAAATATGGAATCCTCACTCCCCATAAACATTTAAGGCACAACAAATGAGAAAGAAGAAAATGAGCATTATTAAATGAATTAGATGAGCTCCCCAAAGATAATGCACCAATTATGATAATTGCATTTGGGAACAAAGTACATAATCATAGAATCCTCACTCATCCAACTTCATTTAACAATACAAGGAATGAGAGAACAAATATGATCAGCACAAAGTGATACTATAAATAAAATTAGGAAGCTCCCCAAGTATGTGCAACATTAGGTTTTGTATGTGAATACAATGTGCACAACATGGAATCCTCACTTCCTATATTTTAATTATAACACAACTTTGTGAAAATGAGCATATACCAAGGCATAAAATTTGCAGTAAAAAATGGTTGAGCAATAAGTAAGAGACAATGTACTAGCAGGCTCAACCACAAGGATGTGTGAGATGCATGACAAAGCATATTATAAGACTAGTACAAGGATAATCATTGCGTGTCAACATAGACTTTCATGAATGATATTGCTTAGTATGACCATACAACACACACGAAACTAGGAAGATATAAAAAAAATAGAGGAGTATCATGTCTCATGTGTATAAGTTTATAAGTAGGAAATCTCAAAGATATTTATCCACAAAGAAACATGTACACACAAAATAGATACTAAAATAAATAGAGCAGGATATCCAAAATGAAGTCATGACAATACACCACTAAGATCTTTGCTCGATAGCATGGCCAAAAGGCTCAATTTTATCTTATTGTATATCGAAGAACCTCAAACACAAATATATCAAATACATCACAACTATCACTAAGGTAATAAGAGATAGTTGGAATATATGGAGAAAGGCAACAAGTATCACAAGGATAAATCAACTAGAAAAATCTCACTATTGCACATGATATAAGTTGAGGAAAAGATAGGCAATAAAATTGCTAGATTAACATATTTGGGATTGGTGAATCATATGCATGATTTTGTATAGTCCCAATTATATGCACTCATCTCAACTAACAGACATTTGCAATAGGGAGTTCTCTTAACACCAAGGCTAGAACCACAACAAATACGAATACAAGAATTCATGCTAGAAGGCAGCCTACAAATGGTTGGAAGCAAGATATATGAGCATGAGAAAGAGATACTTGTTACCGAGATATAATTGGTAGGATGTAGTAGATATGAGTTTGTAGCACATCGTATAGCTTGTTGGAAATATGCATGCTCAAGGCTTTCAAGAACCAAAGGAGATACAATTTGAACAAAAACACCAAGTAAATCGAGATGGTACACATAAGAGTGTAGCATGATAGACAGTGTCCAAATTGTATCAAAGAATCAATTCATCACATGAATGATCACATGCTCAACAAATGAACTAGGCTAAAGCCAAAGGGTAAAAGATAGATAGAAACACAAATGCTCAAGGATTTATCTCATTCTAAAATGGTCAAAACAAGAAACAAGGAATGAGACAAAAACAACTCCCATAAAGAGCAAGGTTCCAACAAGAAATCAAACTCTCCAAACTTTTCATGATGGCACAAAATACTAAAATGAAAATATCGAACTTCCAAGCACATAAAACCTGATATGGATCAAACAAAGAAGCATAAAAGGATTATTCTAGATAATATAGGAGAGCTCACCCATAAGTAGTACATTATATAGAAGTTTGGTTTTGAATGCAAAATGCACACAAATGAGATCATCAATGATATGTCTAAACGTATCTATAATTTTGATGTTCCATGCTTGTTTAGTATCCACTTTTCTTTGCTTTGTCTACACTTTGAGGTATTTTATATGTTTTCTAGGACTAACCTATTAACAAGATGCCACGATGCGATTGCCTGTTTTACATTGTTTTGGTTCGATAAAGTTGAAAATGAACATTCTCAATTGGACGGAAAAAGCCAAAGTCAATATTTCATCAAGGAGAACATGGAGCCGTAAGGCGAGGCGGAGGAGGGCCTCGGGGGCCACACCCACAGCGCTCTGAGTCCACGCACTGGGTGCGGCCACCTCTGCACCCTCGGCCTCCCATTCGCCTATAAAGCCCCGATACCTAAAACCTAAGTGATCGATCTCCACGAAAAATTCCGTAGCCTCCATACCATCGTCCCAAGATCGGGGGATATAAAGCTCTTCCCGAACCCTCTGGGAGGAGAGATCATCCCGAGGCCTTCTTCATCACCATGCCTCGTATGACGCGTGAGTTGTTCCACCTTGGACTATGGGTCCATGTAATAGCTAGATGGTTGTTTCTCCTCCTTTATGCTACCATGTTTAGATCTTGTGAGCTCCGTTCATGATCAACATCATCTATTTGTAATCATGCATGTTGTGTTTGCAGGGATCCGATGGATATTGAGATTACTATGTCAGATTGGTTAATGATTCTATCTTATTGATTCTATCATGTATGTATTGTTTGGGATCTTGCATGCTCTCTGTTTCTAGTAGCTAACTTGGCCAAGTAGATGCTAGTGACTCCAAGAGGGGGTATTTATGCTCGATAGTGGGTTCATGCCTCTATTGAATCTGGGGAAGTGACAGAAATCTCTAAGGTTGTAGATGTGTTGTTGCTACTAGGGAGAAAACAACAATCTCTCATTCATGGAACAAGTGTATTGTTTACTTTACATACCTTGCTTAAAGAAGTTATCCATTGCTTGCAACTTAATACTGGAGGGGGTTCGGATGATAACCTGAAGGTGGATTACTAGTCATAGATGCAGTTGGATGGCGGTCTTTGTATATTGTTATAATGCCCAATCGAATCTCATAGGATCATGAATGTCTAGTATTGCATTGTTATGCCTTGCTCTGTCCTTTCAATTGCCACGCTGTAATTTGTTTACCCAACATGATATGTTGTTTATCTTAAGGAGAACACATATACTAAACTGTGGACCCCAGTCAAATCTTTATCATTGATACATCTTCCACTTCTACTCTTTACTTTCTGCAAGCCACCATTACCTTCCACACCATACAGTTAATCCTTTGTTTTCAGCAAACCAGTGAGATTGACAACACTATTCGTTGGGGCAAAGTCTTGATTTTGTGTTGTGCAGGTTTCCAAGTTGCTAGCAACACCTTTGAGTCATTTCATTCCTGCTACTGGTTCGATAACCTTGGTTTCTTTCTGAGGGAATACTTGTTGTTGTGCTCATCATACCTTCCTCTTGGGGTTTCTCAACGAAGCTCTACCGTGATATGATCCGAATCAACGAGTTTTCTAGGCCGCTGTCGCTTGGGAGGCAAAGGACAGCATCACAAGGGGAGTCCTTCACAACCTTTCTCTTTACTTTGTTTTTTTGCTAAGTTTATTTTGCCTTGTTTTGTTTGATTGTTTTTATCAAAAACTCCAAAAAAAATTAGTTTCGTTTGGTTTGCTTTCTCTGATAAAAAACACAAAAAAATTAGTTCCTATTCTAGTTGCTGCTGTTGTTGGGTTGCTCCACTTTTGCAAAAATGAACTCTGCTGAGAACACCAAGTTGTGTGACTTCACTAGCACAAACAACAATGATTTCCTGAGTACACCTATTTCTCCACCTGCTCCTGATGCTAGCTTTTATGAAATTAAGCCTGCTTTGTTGAATCTTGTGATGAAAGAGAAATTTTCTGGTGCTAGTTCTAATGATGTTGCTTCCCACCTCAATAAATTTGTTGAACTTTGTGAGATGAAAAAATATAAGGATGTAGATGGATATATTACTAAGCTCAAATTGTTTCCTTTCTTCTTGAGAGGAAAAGCTAAATAATGGTTTCTATCCTTGCCTAGAAATAGTATTGATTCTTGGATTAAGTGCAAAGATGCTTTTATTGGAAAATATTATCCTCCTGCTAAGATTATATATATGAGAAGTGAAATAATTAAATTTAAACAACTTGATAATGAACATGTTTCTCAAGCTTGGGAAAGAATGAAATCTTTGGTTAAGAATTGTCCCACTCATGGACTGACTGCTTGGATGATTATCCAGACTTTTTATGCAGGTTTAAACTTCTCTTCAAGAAATCTATTGATTCATTCGGAGGTACCTTTATGACCATTACCTTGCGTCAACAAAGCTCCTTGATAATATGATGGTCAACTATTCTAAATGGCACACTGAGAGAGCTCCACATGGTAAGAAGGTAAATTCTGTTGAAGAAACCTCCTCTTTGAGTGATAAAATTGATGTTATCAAGGCTATGCTTGTTAATGGAAAATCTCCTATTGATCCAAATAATGTTCCCTAAGCCTCTTTGGTTGCTAAAGAAGAGAAAGTTGATGTGAACTTTATTAGAAACAATAATTTCAACAACAATGCCTAGAGGAATAATTTTGGTAGTAACAATAATTATAGGCCTTATCCCCCCAATAATGGAAATACTTATGGAAATTCCTACAACAATACTAGAAGTGCTCCCTCTGAACTTGAAGTCATGCTCAAAGACTTTATTAGTAAACAAACTATTTTCAACAAAACTGTGGAGGAAATGTTTTTGAATGTTGAGAAAAATATTTCCTCTTTGTCTGAAGCACGGTCCTGTTTGATTAATAATATGGATCCTATACCTGAAACCTGAAGGGAATATGCCCTGAGAGGCAATAATAAAGTGTTTATTATGTGTATTCCATTTATATGATAGATATTTATTTTGCATGCTATAATTGTATTAATACGGAAACATTAATACATGTGTGTTTAATAAACAAACAAAAAGATCCTAGTTATGCCTCTCTCATAAACTAGCTCGTTGATTAACAAGATGCTCAAGGTTTCCTGATCATGGACATTGGATGTTGTTAATAACGAGGTCACAACATTAGTGTAATGGTGTGATGAACATTCATCCAAGTATAGCATTACGATCAAAGTCATTGAGTTTATATTGCTATAAAAACTTACGAAGTAACCCTAATCCTTAGACCATGAGATCATGTCAATCACTAACACCGGAAGAGTTTCTTGATAACATCAAACTTCACATCGTAACAGGGTGATTATAAAGATGGGTTCAGAAATAATTAAGTGTAATGTTGAGGCCCATGGATCGAGAGTGGAATTTGTTCACCCCGATGATGGATAGATATACTCTGGGCCCTCTCGGTGATATCACATTGGTTAGCTTGCAAGCAAGTGATTTGATCACTAGAATGTTGTATCACGGGAACGAGAAAAGAGTGCATGTCAGTAACGAGATCAAACTAGGTATGAAGATACTGATGATCGAATCTCGGACATGTAATATATCGCGAAACAAAGGGATTAAGATACTAGCATAAAAGGTCCCGACGATCACACGAAAGTCATTGTTGAATGTGTGGGAGTCAGTATGGTTCTCCAGATCCTGCTTCTGATTATTGATCTGAGAGGGGTCTCGATCATGTATGCATTATTCGCGAACTATAGGGTGACACACTTAAGAGACACCGACATCCAATTGGAGCAAAAGTTTCATGCCGTAAAGAATAACAAGCGCAGGAATTTATTTCACTAGATACCGAAATAGGTTTTCGGGTGAAATTGCAGCAAGTGTTTTTGCATGTGAAATGGAATTCTAGCAAGGGGTTATATGTGAATGTTTTTCATTAAAGTAATTGAAAAAATTCTGAATAAATAAAAGGATTTTTATTTAATGAGAGTTTGCATTAAATTTGGTGGAAATTTAATAGCAATTTTGAGTGGAGGGAATTGAAGAGATTTTTGTGAGTGGAGTGTCCACCCACATGAATGAAGGAGGGGAGGGGAAGCCCCATGGCCGGCGGCCACCCCCTTGGGTGCCCCTCCCTCCTCCTATAAAAGGCACCCCCTCTCCTCTCTCTCAATCACACCTCCTCGTGAAGGATCTCTCTCCCCCTCTAGAATTTATTCCCCATGGTCTCGGACTAGCGAGATACATGTTCCCGGTGGCTATTCGGCAAGAAAGAGTTGTGCTTCTGCTACATCGCTGGAGCAAGGAGGCGGAGGTTTCTTGGTGCCTCGGACGTAAAGGTGAGCATGGATGTGTCACTGATTTGTGGCGCTAGGACTTCCTCTCGATCTTGAGACCGACAAGAGATCGTCTACATTAACCACGAGTTTAACTCGTAAAGCTTTGTCGGCCTTCAAGGGTATGTTCTCTACGGATATACATCTGCCAGTTTTTTGTATCTAGTAGATAGATCTTGGTACATAGTTGTTCCCATCGTAGGAAATTTTTTGTTTTCTATGATGTGAACCCTATAATGGTATCAGAGCCGGATCTATGCGTAGATGCTTTACACGGGTAGTACACATATGAGTATGTGGGCGATGATGATCATGTTGTTTCTTATTAGTTGTAATTTTGGATATTGGTGGCATAGTGGGATGGAGCGGCCCGGACAAACTTTACATGTCCTCGCACATGAGACCTGTTCCACGCTTGACATGCAACTAGTTTGCATAAGTGGCTAGCGGGTGTCTGTCTCTCCTACTATAGTCAATATCTACTTTGCAATGAGTTGTCAACAATTTGGTTATCCTCGTTGTGGTTTATGTTCGTAGGTAAGAACGGTTCTATCTTTGAAAGATCTAAGCCACGTAAAACTTGCAATGGATAAATTAGAGGTGTCTAGTTTAGATTGTTGCTGGGCTAGTATTATGATATGGTGATGTTGTAAGTAGAATTATGATATGATACTCTTACAACACACATAACGTGTAAGTTCCATAGACCTTGGCCTTACACATAAAGGTATGATAGTGATCATACCACGATGCACATGATAGAGATCATATGCGGGAACCATATCATTTCACTAATAAACATGTGATGTTTGATAGCATCTTATATTGCTTGTTTGGCACTTTATTAGCATAATAAGATGATCCCTCATTTAAATATCAATATAAGAATGTGTTCTTCCTTTAGTATGCACCGATTATGTTTTCGTCGCTCCAAGACATCACGTGATGATTGGGTGTTCTTGGATCCACGAACATATTTTGGGTGTAAGACATTTACACACGCGAATACTAAGGTTCTTACTTGGCGAGCCTAGCATGTGCAGACATGGCCTCGGAACATGGACCAAAAGGTTAAGCATGAGTCATATAGTAGATATGATGCCCATTTGATGATCGGACTTGGTGTAGTGGATTTGGTTCATATAATCACCAAAAAGGAACGAGGGATGTCGTTTTTTAGTGGGAGTTCATTTGTAATGTGGATTAGTTGAACTCAATATATCATAAACTTAGTCTAAAATTTACAAATTCTGTTGTAGATGGCACCACCTGCTTTTAATTTCAATGTGTTCATGGAGAAAGAGAAACTTGCAACGAACGGTAGCAACTTTACCGAATTGGCCATGAATTTGAGAATTCTCCTCTCTGCTGCACAAAAGCAATATGTGCTAGAAGCGCTGCTAGGCCCCTCATCTTTTGAGGATGCCCCTGACGAGAAGAAGAATGTCTATCAGAGTCGTCAGGAGGACCACAACTTAGTTCATTGCGGCATATTGTATGGGCTAGAACCAGAACTTCGAAAGCGTTTCAAAAACGGCAATGCATTTGATACAATGGGTGAGTTGAAAATGATTTTCGCACACATGTCAACAGAAGAGATACAATGCTTCGTAAAAGTTCTTTAGTCAGATGATGGAAGAGCACAGCTTCGTAAGTGAGCATGTACTCAAGATGTCAGGTTACGCCAATAAGGTTCTGTCCTTGGGAATATCGATTCCCATTGACTTAGGCATCCATCGTGTTCTGCAGTCTCTGCCACCTAGCTATAAGAGCTTTGTGATGAACTATAATATGCAAGGCATGAAGAAGTCTCTCCCCGAACTTTTGTCAATACTTAAAATAGCAGAAGTGGAGATCAAGAAGGAACATCAAGTGTTGATGATCAATAAGAACACTAGTTTCAAGAAAGACAAGTAAGGGAAACGGAAGGGAAATCAGGGCGGCAAGCCGGTTGCCGTGCTTGAAAATAAACCCTGAGTTGGCCCTAAGTCTGATACCAAGTGCTACTATTGTAAGGGGACTGGCCACTAGAAGCGCAATAGCCCCAAGTATTTGGCAGACAAGAAGGCCGGCAAGGCAAATAAAGGTATATATTATATACATGTTATTGATTTTTACTTGACTAGTGCTTATGAGCACCGGGTATTTGATACCGCTCGCTTGCTAATATTTGTAACTCGAATCGTGGGCTGCGGAACAAGTGACCGCTAGAAAGGGTGAGGTCAAGATGCGTCGGCAATGGATCAAGCGTTGATGTGATCGCCGTTAACGCCGCTCTCCACTTGCCATCGGGATCAATAATAAACTTGAATAATTGTTATCCGGTGCTGACCGAGCATGAACATTGTATCTGGATCGTGTTTGATGTGAAGTGGTTATTCATTTAAATCCGAGAACAATGGTTGTTCTATTTATATGAATGAAATCTTTTATGGTCATGCACCAATGATGAATGGTTTATTTCTATTGGATCTCGATAATAATGTTACACATATTCATAATATTGATGCTAAAAGGATTAAACTTAATGATGATATATCCGCATATATGTGGCACTCCCGTCTAGGTCATATTGGCGTTAAACGCATGAAGAAGCTCCATTCGGATGGACTTTTGGAATCACTTGATTTTTAATCATTTGATACATGTGAGCCATGCCTTATGGGCAAGATGACTAGAACGCCGTTTTCCGGTACAATGGAATGGGCGACAGATTTATTGGAGATCATACATTTTGATGTATGTGGTCCAATGAGTGTGTCGGCGCGAGGTGGATATCATTATTTGTTACTTCCACGGATGATTTGAGTAGATACGGTTATATATACTTGATGAAACACAAGTCTGAAACCTTTGAAAAGTTCAAGGAATTTCAGAATGAACTAGAAAATCATCGTAATAGAAAGATCAAATTTCTACGGTCTGACCGTGGAGGTTAGTATCTAAGTTACAAGTTTAGCACTCACATGAAAGAGTGTGGAATTGTTTCACAACTCACACCTGTCGGAACACCACAGCGAAATGGTGTGTTGAAACGTTGTAATCGTACTTTATTGGAGATGGTTCGATCTATGATGTCTCTGACGGACTTGCCGTTGTCATTTTGGGGTGATGCACTAGAAACTGCTAAATTCACTTTAAATCGGGCACCATATAAATCAGTTGAAAAGACACCGTATGAATTGTGGTTTGGAAACAAACCTAAGCTGTCATTTCTTAAAGTTTGGGGATGCGATGTTTATGTGAAGAAACTTCAACCGGATAAACTCGAACCCAAAGCGGAAAACTGCGTCTTCATTGGATACCCTAAGGAAACTATTGGCTATTCCTTCTATCACAGATTTGAGGGCAAGGTTTTTGTTGCCAAGAATGGATCCTTTCTATAGAAAGAGTTTCTCGCGAAAGGTGTGAGTAGTCGGAAGGTAGAACTCGAAGAGGTTATTGGACCTTCTCTTCAAAGTATGGCAAGTAGCGCAGCGCCGGAAGTTGTTCCGGAGTTGGATTCACCAGTTGAAGAGGGAACTAATGATAATGATCATGAAACTACGAAAGAGAGTACTACCAAACCTCGCAGGTCTAGCAGGACGCGTGCAGCTCCCGAGCTGTATGGGAATCCTGTCATTAATTTCATGGTTTATGAAAATGATGACCCTACGACCTATGAAGAAGCGATGATGTACCCGGATTCCAACAAATGGTTAGAAGCCATGAAATCCGAGATGGAATCCATGTATGAAAATTAAGTTTGGAACTTGGTGGAATTACCTCACAACCGAAAGGCCGTGGAGAACAAATGGATTTTCAAAAGGAAAACTAATGTTCATGGTAAGGTGACCGTCTATAAAGCTCGACTTGTCGCAAAGGGGTTTCGACAAATTCAAGGAGTTGACTACGACGAGACATTCTCTCCTGTAGTGATGCTAAAGTCAGTTAGGATTATGTTAGCAATTGCTGCATATTTCGATTATGAGATATGGCAGATGGATGTCAAAACCGCGTTTCTCAATGGTAATATTGAAGAAGAGTTGTATATGATACAACAAAAGGGTTTTGTCGATCCTAAGAATGCTAACAAGGTGTGTAAGCTTCAGAATCCATCTATGGATTGAAGCAAGCATCACGGTTGGAATCTCCGCTTTGATGAGATGATCAAAGAGATTGGATTTGTCCAAACTTATGGAGAAGCTTGTATTTACAAGAAAGTGAGTGGAGCAATGTGGCATTTCGATATTATATGTGGATGATATATTATTGATCGTAAATGATATAGATCTTTTGCAAAGGTTAAAAGTTATCTAAACAAAGAAATTTTCAATGAAGGACCTAGGTTAAGCGTCATACATATTAGGCATAAAGATCTATAGAGATAGATCTAGGCGCCTAATAGGGATATCACAAAGTACATACCTTGATAAGATTTTAAATAAGTTTAAAATCGATGGAAGTAAGAAGGGGTGCTTACCTATGTTGCAAGGCAAGACATTGAGTAAGACTCAAAGTTCGGCTACGGCGGAAGAAAGAGTGATAATGGACAAAGTCCCCTATGCTTCAGCCATAGGCTCTATAATGTACGCCATGCTATGTACAAGACCGGATATGGCACATGCTATTAGTTTGACTAGTAGGTACCAATCGGATCCAGGTTCGAAACACTGGATATCGGTCAAGAATATCCTTAAGTACTTGCGAAGAACTAAGGATATTTTTCTTGTGTACGGAGGTGAAGAAGAGCTCGTCGCTAAGTGTTATGTCGACGCAAGCTTTAACACCGACCCGGATGACTCTAAGTCTCAATCTGGATACGTATTTCTCATGAATGGTGGAGCGGTTAGTTGGAGGAGTTCCAAACAACCTGTGGTGGCGGGATCAACAATGGAGGTCGAATATGTTGCTGCTTCGGAAGCGCGTTGGACCCAATGGTGATCTATTGTGACAACAATGATGCCATTGCCAATTCCAAATAACCAAGGTCTCACAAGCATTCCAAGCATATTAAGCGCCGGTTTCACTCCATCCGCGAGCATGTCAAGGATGGAGATATAAAGATTTGTAAAGTACACACGGATCTCAATGTAGCAGATCCGTTGACAAAAACTCTCCTAGAGCAAAACATGATAAACACGTAACTCCATGGGTGTTAGATTCATCACTATATAACTAGATTATTGTCTCTACTGCAAGTGGGAGACTAAAGGGAATATGCCCTGAGAGGCAATAATAAAGTGTTTATTATGTGTATTCCATTTATATGATAGATGTTTATTTTGCATGCTATAATTGTATTAATACGGAAATGTTAATACATGTGCGTTTAATAAACAAACAGAAAGTTCCTAGTTATGCCTCTCTCATAAACTAGCTCGTTTATTAAAAAGATGATCAAGGTTTCCTGATCATGGACATTGGATGTTGTTAATAACGAGGTCACAACATTAGTGTAATGGTGTGATGAACATTCATCTAAAGTATAGCATTATGATCAAAGTCATTGAGTTTATATTGATACGACAACTTACAAAGTAATCCTAATCCTTAGACCATGAGATCATGTCAATCACTAACACCGGAAGAGTTTCTTGATAACATCAAACGTCACATCGTAATGTGGTGATTATAATGATGGGTTCGAACTAATAAAGTGTTATGTTGAGGTCCATGGATCGAGAGTTGAATTTGTTCATCCCGATGATGGATAGATATACTGGGCCCTCTCGGTTATATCACATTGGTTAGCTTGCAAGCAAGTGATTTGATCACTAGAATGTTGTATCACGGAATGAGAAAAGAGTGCATGTCAAGAATATGATCAAACTAGGTATGGAGATCGATGATCAATCTCGGACATGTAATATATCGAAACAAAGGGATTAAGATACTATCATAAAAGGTTCACGATCACAAGAAAGTCATCGTTGAATGTGTGGGAGTCGCATGGGTCTCCATCCCGCTTCGATTATTGATCTGAGAGGGGTCTCGATCATGTCCGCATTATTCGCGAACCGTAGGGTGACACACTTAAGAGACACCGACATCCAATTGGAGCAAAAGTTTCATGCCGAAAAGAATAACAAGCGCAGGAATTTATTTCACTAGATACCGAAACAGGTTTTCGGGTGAAATTGCAGAAAGTGTTTTTGCATGTGAAATGGAATTCTAGCAAGGGGTTATATGTGAATGTTTGTCATTAAATTAATTTAATAATTCTGAATAAATAAAAGGAGTTTTATTTAATGATAGTTTGCATTAAATTTGGTGGAAATTTAATAGCAATTTTGAGTGGGATTTTGAGTGGAGGGAATTGAAGAGATTTTTGTGAGTGGAGTGTCCACCCACATGAATGAAGGAGGGGAGGGGGGCAGCCCCATGGCCGACGGCGACCCCCTTGGGTGCCCCCCACCTCCTATAAAAGGCACCCCTCTCCTCTCTCTCACTCACACCTCCTCGTGAAGGATCTCTCTCTCCCTCTAGAATTTATTCCCCATGGTCTCGGACTAGCGAGATACATGTTACCGGTGGATATTCGGCAAGAAAGAGTTGTGCTTCCGCTTCATCGCTGGAGCGAGGAGGCGGAGGTTTCTCGGTGCCTCGGACGTGTGTGCGAGCACGGATGCCCTGCTGATTTGCGGCGCTAGGACTTCCTCTCGATCTTGATATCGGCAAGAGATCGTCTACATCAACCACGAGTTTAACTTGTTAAGCTTTGTCGGTCTTCAAGGGTATGTTCTCTACGGATATACATCCGCCTGTTGTTTGTATCTAGTAGGTAGATCTTGGTACATAGTTGTTCCCATCGTAGGAATTTTTTTGTTTTCTATGTTGTGAATCCTACAAAACCTTGGAAAGTACCTTTGCTGCTACTCATGCCATACAAGTTACTATTGATGAAAATGTTAGAATATTATCTAAACTACATGCTAAGTGGGAAAGAGAAGCTGAAATTGCTAGAAACAATAGTGTTTGCACTATTACCACCACCAATATGGATGCCACCAAACCACAAGAAGTCCCTATTCCTCCTACCACAATGCCTAAACCCAATAGGTCCACTACCTGTTATGCTAAGTTTGATTTTGTTCTTGATGGTTGCATCTGAAGTGATTATGTTCCTACAAAAGCTTGCTAGAAGTCTTAATGCTAGTGATGTGAATGTAGCTTTCACCAAACACATTACAGATGCTCTCATTAAAATTAAGGAATAAAAGTTGAAACACAAAGCCTCTATTCCTAGGAAAGTAGAAGATAGTTGGGAACCCATCATTAATATGCAAATGAATGACTTTGATCTCAAAGCTTCATGTGACCTTGGTTCTAGTGTCTCTATTATGCCTAGAAAGATTTATGAAATGCTTGATTTTCCACCTTTGGAGGATTGCCATTTGGATATCCCACTTGATGATAATGCTAAAAAGAAACTCATGGGGAGTGTTAATGATGTTATTATTCTGGTTAACAATGCTTATGTCCCTTTTGATTTCTATGTTTTCGATGTTGAATACGATGCTTCTTGTCCTATTACTTTGGGAAGACCTTTTCTTAGAACTGTTGGTGCCATCATTGATATGAAAGAAGGCACCATTAAATATCAATTTCCATTCAAGAAAGGTATTGAGCACTTCCCTATGAGGAGATAGAAGTTAACCTTTGCTCCTCCTTTGAAAGCAAGGTTTGAGTTTAATGCTTCTTCATTTGAAAATACTTGATTCTTGCTTTTGTGCCTAACTTAAAGGCGTTAAAGAAAAGTACTTCTTGGGAGATAACCCAATAGTTTTATTGAGTCTTAGAAGTTATTACTTCTGTAATAACCTCTCCTTATCCTTTTTTTTATTTTTGTGCCAAGAATATCTCTAATGAGAGGGAAGTAAGATTTGGGGAGTTGCTATCCCGAAACAGATTTTTGTGCTCCACTGTAAAAATTCTTGAAACATCTCTGTAAGTCGTATTGAGCTGCAATTTTCTGAATAAATCCCCCAGGTTGTTAGATAACTTTTGTTAGTTGAACACTTTTTTATTTGAGGAACATAAGGTCTTCGAAAAAATCGGTTTCTACCTGCTGGTCTGTTTTGACAAATTTCTGACATTATTTGCATTTGCTTCTTATTGATTCCTTTTTGGGTTCTTTTTGGAAAATTGAGATTTTTGAAGGAATTGATACAGTAGCTTGTGTCTTTAGTGAAAGTTTTGTTGTTTTAAAACTAAACCCAAAGGTCTATTATCTTTTGAATGCACTAATGTTGCTAATGAAGATGGTGTGAAATTTTGTATGAAGGAAAAATTTCAGGTGTAGAGAGAGAATGATGTAATGAGATGAATAATGGACAGATTCTCAAGCTTTGGGATGCCACCCCGTGTCACCCCAAGAAATATTCAAGAGGTACAAGCGTCAAAGCTTGGGGATGCCTAAGGCATCCCCTTCTTCATCAATAAAAATCCCAGGTCTTTTTTATTGTTTCACGCATTGTTGTGTTGTTCTTGGGGCGTCTTACCTTTCATTTTTGGTTTTTTGTTTGCTTAGTTTTCTTGAATAAAGTACTTGGACCCCCAATTTCTCTGTGTTGTTTCAAATAAGTTGATTGGTGTTGGAAAGGAGTAGGAAGTTCTTGCTTTAGTAGTACAGTAGGAGCTTGCTTTGACTATGACTTAGACTCTATCATGTCATGCTAGATGTTGTTTTGACCTTATGCTTAGTGATTATTATTGTAGCATGACTTTTTTCAAATAATTAGGATTTCTTAATGTGCCTTGAAAGGATCATGCATTGTTTTAGCATATAAAATCATAGTATTGTGATCTCCTTTGATGCTTTGTTTGGGTTGACTTGGCACATGCTCACACCATGTTATGACTATGAACCAGTCACCTTAGACTCTATGATCATTTAGTTTTTGACTTTTGGTACCACTTTATGCTTTGATTAGTAATGTTTTGTCGCTCTGCATGATTACGGCCATTATTGCTTGTAACACCCTCGGATCGGCCCTATAAACGTTTCAGCGATTCCCGCCAAACCCGCCAGGCACTTTCGTGCGGGTGGATAACGAAGTAATACCATTACACAATAGTCCACGATGGAACCCACAGAACAGATATACACAACAATGACTTAAAGTGTCAAGAATACATATATACAATACAAAGATCCAAATCACCTTTAAAATGATACAGCGTCCGAGTACGGACAAGATGCAAATTGAGCTAAGATCCCTGAAGAATAACCAATGGCGTCCATAACCCTGCCCAGTCCAAGCCGGAAGGGTAACCCTGCTAACGACGTTGATCTCAAAAGCTGCTTGAACAAAAGGGGTGCCGACAAAGGGCACAGGAAAAGGAGAGCGGTCAATATTGAGGCCAATACACTGCGAGACTAGAATTCGGCGGTCCTCGCCTACATAGGTATGGTGGACTGAGGCGGCAGCGTGTCAACACCCGGATTTTTCAATCCTAGATGCCTGTTATGTCATACATCGCAATCCCAGGATTACCATTTTTGCGAGACATAACTGTAAGGTTCCCAACCTTTAATAATGTAGACATCCCTGTGTTTACAATGCTAGTCCCTGGATCAATAGCTAGCATCCACAGTTAAGATGTAATATCAAGAAACAAAGGTCTTAATACAAATTTATAATCAGGAACAACATAATTTATTACATCTTACATAGCTCATTTGGCTATTACATTACATTGCAGCAGAATATCTATAAGCATGGGGTCCTTCATCTTCAAAATGCCACAGTGTACATGTTGGTTGTAAGCTTGTAATCCTAATCATTAAACTTCACTAATATCAATCAAACCTGCAACATAACAAGTTACAGCCACAAGGGTCAATACATTTCAATTGTATTGGCAAGTGATACTATGGTAATATAGTGGAGTCTATCATCTATATGCATTTGGCTAAGTGGAGCTTAGGCTTGCTTTGCTCAAAATATATTTTCCTTATCATTTGAAAACACTAAGTTTTTGCTTGACAAAAATCACCCAAGGAACCACCAATAGAAATTGGTGAACCTTAAACCCTTGTTCAACCACAAGTTTTTAACTTAGAAATTTGGATGATGAGATTCTTGATAGCTTCCATGTCTTGATGCTCAAATTGTCCTTTGCCGGGGACATGGCTAAGTACTTAGATTTTACACTCTGCAGAGGTGGTGCACTTTCCCCACAAGACTTGGTTTCCCAAGACAAGATCTTTCAGAAGCCTTCCCTTAGACCAAAATGGACGCGCTCCAACCTATCAATCCCCTACCACCTACTATCCATTTGGCTATGTTATTGCAACCTATATGATCCAGGCAGAGCCCATAATGCCAAGTGGTTGCACTTGAAGCATCTCAACATTTGACATCTCAAATCTCTTTGTTCCTGGGTGGCCATCCACAAGTGAGACACCAAGTTTTCCCCAGCATACCGGACTTGGTGATGCCCAAGTTTTCCCCAGCATACTGTACTTGCATGACCACTCAACACAAACCATTCCTTCCATTCCACCCAGGTGATTCATTCACTTAGTTGTTTTATTAAACAAAACACAAGTCCTTAGACTTAGAAAATTTTCCATAGTATGAATGTATATTCCACCCTTTTTTCTACTAGCTAAGCTAAGCATGATAGTAATAGGGATCCTAACTTAGGAAATTTTCTCTAAGGTTTCATCTACTAGGATTTCCCATAGCATGGTTTATACTTAGCAAAAATTCCATGCAAGTTTTACTTAGAATTATCACTAATGCATAGTGAAAATAATAGGACAAAGTATGAAGCATCACTTTCCTTTTTGGTAGAGAGTATAAGTTCACTTCCTTGTTCTTGCAATGTTCACACACCTAAAATCACTACAATTCAATCAAGCAAACAATATTTCAATCTACCATTCAAGCAATTCATCACATAAAATAAATAAACAAAACAATGCATGCAAGCATGCAAAAGGGTTGTTTTATTTGTAAGAGTGGTTTCTAATGGGTCATAAACATTTGAAAACACCTAATGGTCATTTTATAAAGTGGCAAAAATCATTTGTATAAGATTTTACTGCATAAACCATTTTTAGATCAAGTTATTATTTTATGTGGTGAAGAAATGCTTTTAATAAGGAAAAATTCTATAGGTTTCACAAAATATGTTTTCAAACCATATAACCTTGTGTTTAGGGTTAGAGATTTTATTTCCAAAACATTTCCCAAAGGTTTCGTCCAAAATCATTTTTAACAATTAAACCATGTCTTTATTTGACTAGAAATGGTTTAAATCCAAGATTTCTTCTTTTGCTTTACAAAATATATTTTTGTAACCACAATTTGTTTCCTATGGTCAGTAGGTTCAAAACACACCATTTTCCAAAGATTTTATCCTCAAAATCATTTTAGAAAAATTTCTATACTCTAAACATGCATACACAAGTTTCTGAAAAAACAGACATTTTACCAGAAGCTTTTTACTAAACAAAGTGCATGATTGGCTAGGGCTTGTCTTTCTGATTCCATTGATATAAAATTTGCAAAATTTGGACATGTGGATCAAAAGTTATGCAATTTACAAAATCCAACAACTAATAGAAATGTTTCTGGCTTTTTAAAACAACACAGTGCCACGCGTCGAGTCCTTATTGGCCAATAACGATTCGCGAGGATCACACGGTGTGGTGCGTTGGATCTAATGACAATCGTGCGGCACAGATCTCTCCATACCGTTTCACTTAAGTGACTCTATTCTATCCACGCGATCTAGATCCAACGGTGTACAGGGGTCTGACCATATCTGAGCGGCACTAGCGGCGGCGGTTGGTGGTGGCGTGGTCAGACGGTGGCGGAGACGGCGATTTAGGAAGGAAGGGTGATGGGGGAGGGCTTTACCAGGTTCCTCTTGCTTCGCTGATGCTCAACGTGGTCGTCACTTGTCGAGGGGCGCTCTGAACCACCGGTGATTCCTTGCCGTAGTTGTCGCCGGCGTCTGGCGGCTCTGTTCGTCGTCGGAGGAGAGTGTACGGTTCACGCTAAGGCATGAAAAAGGGTGCATTAGCTGCGCACAGAAGCGGCGAGTACGAGTGCATCCAAGAGACAGGGAGGCGCGGTCGAACTTTACCTGGGAACGTCGCCGGAGAAATGGCAGACGGTGGCGCTGTTCTGGTGAAGAGGTTGTCGAGGTTATGGTGCTCGTTCAGCTGAACGGGCAGCACTGGGAGATGCGCCAGAGGCTGGGGAGTAGGCTCGTGTGGTCTAGGGGGCAGAGGAGTAGCTGGGCTCACCGGATTTCGCTGGGAAGCTCGTCGGGGTCGGAGGGAGTTGAGGTCGAAATTTGGGCAGTCTAGTGGCTCCGGTCGAGTGAGGTCTGAGGGAAAAGAAGGAGGAGGGTGAGGCGAGTTAACGAGAGTAATCGCGGGTGTAATTGCCGCAACGTTAAGACGAATTTACTCGGCGAAATTTCGGGCAGAAACAGCGAGGAGGGGAGGAACTAGTCTGCGGGGGTGAGGAAGATGACTGCGTGGCAGTGGGGTCCTGGCGTCAGTGAGTGAGAGAGAGTGGCGGGTGGGGTCCGTCTGTCAGCGTCGCTGCGGTTGAGAGTTTGAGTAGAAAACGCTTCGCGCTGCGAGAGAGAGGGAGTGGGCTGCGGTTGGGCTTAATGGGCCAGTTAGGTTGGGCTGCACCTTTTCAATTTTTTTTTGTTCTGTTTGCTTTTCTTTTTCTATTTCTTTTATTCTGTTTTGATTTTGGTCCAACAATTCAAACACTCATTTGATTTCAAACCTTTTCCAGATTTTGTGTAGGTTTAAATACTGATTAGTATTGTAATCTGGTGTCAATTTTTGAATAAAACCTTATTCATTTTGGGGTCTTTTATTTATTCAAAATAGGCTCTAGTTTTAATTAGATAAGATTTAATAATATTTTTAAATCTCCATTTAAATTCTTAAAACTTTCCAAACCCTTTCAGTAGGTTTTTATTTGTTTATTTGGGTTCAAATAATTCATCTTGAATTATTTGGAAAGGTTTTTAATATGTTTTATTATTCATTTAAAATTTGGATTTGTCTTTATTCCAATAGGATTTGGTTTATGCCATTTTATTTTACTTTGGCAATTCTTTATCCAATATTTTTATTTGGATTTGGATTATAACTTAATCCACTTGTTTATGGTTTAGGCCAAAATTTGATTTGGTCTTTAAATATTCTTTATTTAATATTTATTTCTTTAACTTATAAAATCCATATCTTTTTATTTAGAGATCCAATCTTGGTGATTCCAATTTGTAAAATCTTGTTTAATATTTTTTTATCCTTTTAAATACCTTTAGGATTATTTTCTCACCAATTGGTATGGATTTGCAGATAGATTCTTTATTATCTTTGGAAATTACTTTTCCTTATCTAATTAAATTCATAAGATTTTATTTATGGCTCCAAATTAAGTGAAACCAATTTATATGATCTTATAATATTTCTATTAGTCTTTCTTTATCATTTGTGAATGTTTGTTGACAAATTTTTATATGGATCAAATCCATAGGCTTGGAGATAACTTTGGAAATTATTTTTATTCCATTAGGTCTTTGGGATTTGGATTTATTTTCCAAGTGTTCAAATTTCCAGATACATTCATTGAGGAATGCATTTCCCTTGATTTGGACTTTGTTGGATTCAAACTTTTTATCAAAGTTTGTTCAAGATGGGATTTTAAGTTTCTATTTTAGAATCTAAAGTTTCTTTTCACCCTGATTTTCAACAAAAATTATTTTTGTTTATTTAATTTTCACATTACAAGATTTGGAAAATCTTGGGATGTGACAATAACAGAATTTGATACCATAGTACATCATACATTACAAACGATACATAAGTTCTTACACAAATAGGGATCTCATGATCCAGTTCTTAATACAACTTCAAGCAGTGGAATACCTAATAATAACGGTAACGTAGGCGAAGGTCCATCTTCGGGGTCACAGGCAATGCTGGCGATGGGAGATGATCCTAGTTGTAGTAACCTTCCGGGGGTCCATCTTCCAGGTACTCCTCTTCATAGTCTGGCCATGGGAATAGCCAGGGACAAAGCCATGAGTACTCTTTAAGTACTCGCAAACTAATACTAACAGGTAAAGGGTTTTTTGGATAATAGGACACTAGGCTCTAGGGTTGTTTTGCGAAAGCCAGATTTATCTCTACTAGGTTCCAAAGCTAGTCACAATTTTATAACTCCTAAGTGGGAACTTGTATTTCAAATCACAACTCTGTTGTGGTCAAGTCAAAGTCTCAATTCATTTCACAAGTCATTTTGAAAAGTCTGACTGGGGAACTAAAGTAGAAGCTTGCAAATAAAACTAGGATTGGTTTATCAAATGGGTATGATCTCATACGCTTAAAGCATATAGTAGGCATAGTAACAAGTAGGGGTTGGTTGCATCAGTAGGGTATCTTGCAAGAGTTAGCTTGCATCAATGTCAATATAAGCTTGCATAGGTATAGCATCAGCTTGCTAAATTGCAAGTGTTAGCTTGCACATTCACTAGTAGTATTAGGCTTGCCTTGTGCAGAGCAGTGGTTGAAGTTCTCCTCGGCTTCTTCTTCGTAGTATCCTCCTTCCTCATCGTATCCTTGGTCGGTACTAGAGTCTATGAATAAATATGAGGTACACAATCACCAAACAATACTTAACTACTTGAAATCATCACACACAAGGGTCCTATAGATGATCTAGCATCATCTCTAACATTACAAGGTGAAGGCTTGATTTAATTCCTTTTATTTTTAGAAAAGTAATTTCTACTCATTGAAAAACTACTCAAGATTTAATATTCTCCAAACCAAACATGGGATCATGTTGACACGTGTCATCACCACATATTGTAGTCCATGGGAATGTGATTTAAAGTGGTGTCACAATATAATAAGGTTTTACCATTTTATTCTAATTAATTAAAGTGGCTAGAAATGCCCATGGGGCATTCTTTTATTACTTGAACATTATTTCTGCAAGTAAACCTATATATTTTTATATATTCTGAAAGGTATGGTTAAATGTGATTTTTGAGAGTTGGAATCAACTCAAAAGCTATTATGGTTTAAATTTGAAAAATGTTTGAATGCAGAAAAGCTTTTGTCTTGTTATTTTTACTATGGGTGATCTATAGATCCAAATGACTTCTATCCAACGGGCTTGGATTCAGCATTCACAGACCTTTCCAAAAAAATTGGTTTCATTCAATTTGGTGCACTGAATAGATCTGGGTAGATTTTTGAAGTTCGGTACATAAGTGTGTTTGAATTGAAATGGAAAAAGTTTAATTTGAATAACTGGGCTGCGCGGGAAAAGTAAACGGGCCGGTCTACTAAGCGCAGTGCTCCCGCGGGCTTCTTAAGTGGGTGTCCCCACTCGTTAGTGACACGGGGTTGGGAGAAGCGGAATGGGGCAACGTGGGTCGTTCGATCTAGTTCTAATCCAACGGTTGAGAGTCATCGTCGACGCGAGACAACACCGGAGAGAACGAAACCTAACGCGGCCAGTGAGGGGTGATGGGGGATCACCGGGGTACGGACGAGGGTCGGCGAGGCGAGCGAACGACGAAGTCGACTACGGCGAACTCAGGGGTGGTCGCGGTAGCTCCTGGGGTGGACGAAATCGATGGCTTCCTTCTTCTCCAGAGGCGGCGGGCGCCGATTAAATTCGGGCGGGGTGGTGCTCTCTTTGCTCTGAGAACGGTGTGGCACGATCAATGAGGAGATGGGAGTGAGATGGTGTGAAGAAATCGAGCGGGGGTGGCCTCTATTTATAGTCGAGCGAGGGGACCGTCGGGGCGCACGGTGAGCTCGTCGGGGGCGATGTTATAGGAGGCTAATGGCATGGGCGAAGGTAGGGGACGGTGCGGTGTCTCCTGGCGATGCTCAACGACATGGTTTCGAGGCATGGGGAGGTGCCGTTTGGTCTGGAACGGGCGATGCTCTGTGCGCCAGAGGCGGCGTCTTCGACGGCGGGCGGTGGCGATCGCACGGGCGGCAAACGGGATGTCTGGTGGTCTCTGGTGGCGATCGTGTGCATGCGGTGGGCTTGGCCGAGGGTGGTGCTCGCGCACGCTCTGCATGGTCTCTGGCGGCGGTTCGCGCGCGTGCGGGTCCAGTGGCTTGGAAACGCCGCTAGGGATGTTGAGTGGCGGTGGATGGTGGGCTGCCTCCCAGACATGCTGGATATGCTTGCTGCTGCTCCTAGCTTGCTGTCGACTATGGGGTGGCAAGGGTGTGCTCAGCTGTTCACCATTGATGGCAATGGCAAGCTCACAGTGGTGCTAGTGCTTGGCTAATCTTCCTAGATGATCTACTGAGCTGGTTGTGAGCTAACTAGGGAACAAGTTAGGCCAATTTTACTGCACACTATAGTGTTTGATGTTTGTTTGATTTGTGTCTGCAACCTGTTTGATGAAATGGCCGCATGAAATCAAGTTTTGAATTTTGAAAAGATTTTTGGTGGTTTTTCTAGATTGGTGGTGGTGAGTCTGCAGATTCTTGGGTTTTTAAAGTTGAGCTTGTTTGAGTGGTTTTTGACAAAGTGGGATCTTCCCATATGATAAAGATTCAATTTTAAATTGTCATTTAAACTATGCATTTGAAATTTCTGGATGATAACAAAGTGGGCCTTGATACATTGTTATGAGTACATTCAAGGGGCGCAAAGATCCAGAAAAGTTTCTGTTAGGTTCTGAAAGTTTGAGACAGCCAAAGTAGGCATGAGAGTTAAATTGGTCAAAGTGACCATTCATTTAATATATGTGTTTTGATTTACTTGTCTTTAGGAAAAGTGTGGGAAATGTTTTAGATGATGTTTATTTCACCTAAGAAACATTTTACAAGCAATGAAACAAACAAACAAGGTGGTTTTAAAGAATTCAAAATCAATGCATACACATATGCATGCATTCATAATTTTATTTAGAAAAGTTTTTGTTAACCCTAATTTTGATGATTAGAGTTTGATCCAAGCTTAGTATTTTTGGGAAGTTACAAACCTTCCCCCCATAAACAAAATCTCGTCCCGAGATTTGAAAAAGGACGAAAAGATTACCTAGGATTTGAAGAGATCGGGAAACTCCGTCCTGATGTGATCTTCAGCCCTGTAGCTTCCTCTTACGTGTGGTTGCTCCACTGAATCTTGAGAAACTTGATGCTTCGGGTTCGGGTAGTTCGAAAAGCTTCTTCCAAAATGCGGATGGGTACTTCGGGATAGGTCAGGTCATCGTTTATCTCTGTGGTCCGATGATCGATATTCTTGAATACTTCGATCTTCTTGGGGACTTCGAGACACTTGCGAAATAACGAGATATGGAATACATTGTGCACGGCTGACATCTCTTCAGGTAGCTCCAATTGATACGATACTTCTCCCCGACGGTTCAGAATCTTGAAAGGTCCGATATATCTGGGGGCTAACTTTCATTTGAGTTGGAAACGCTGCATTCCCTTCAATGGCGACACTTTCAGATAAACAAAATCTCCTATGTTGAAGGCGAGGTCTCTATGTCTCTTGTCGGCGTAACTCTTCTGTCGGGATTGGGCGGTCTTGAGGTGCTCACGAATCTTGTGAACCTTCTCTTCTGCTTCTTGTAGAATGCCGGGTCCGAAAATCTGACTCTCTCCTACTTCCGACCAGTTCAAAGGGGTACGACACTTTATTCTGTACATGAACTCAAATGGGGCCATTTGCAAACTAGCTTGATAACTATTGTTGTAAGAAAATTCTGCGAACGGCAGACAGTCTTCCCACTTGGATCCATATTCCAACACGCATGCTCTCAGCATATCTTCGAGTATTTGATTTACTCACTCCGTTTGTCCATCGGTCTGAGGGTGATACGCGGTACTGAAATCTAGGCGGGTTCCTAAACCTTCTTGAACTTTTTTCCAGAATCTTGAGGTAAACTGAGTTCCTCGATCCGATACTATGTTCTTAGGAACCCCGTGCAAACTAACGATTCTAGCGATGTACAACTCCGCTAGCTTCGAACTCTGATATGTGGTCTTGACGGGCAAGAAATGGGCGATTTTGGACAATCTGTCCACTATGACCCAGATAGAGTCATTTCCCCTACTAGAAGTAGGTAGTCCAGTGATAAAGTCCATTCCTACAGAATCCCATTTACATTCCGGAATCTGCAAAGGTTGCAACAATCCAGCGGGTCTTTGATGTCCTGCCTTGACTCTCTGACATATATCACACTTGGCGATATAGCTTCCGATTTCTCTTTTCATCTTATGCCACCAAAATTGCTCTTTCAAATCTTGATACATCTTAGTTCCTCCGCGATGGATAAAATAAAGAGTATCATGAGCCTCCTTCAAAATAACTTCTTTCAACTCAGAATCTGCTAGTACACAAAGGCGTCCTTTGTACCACAACACTCCTTCTTCGTCCTCGGTGAATCCGAGTACTTTCCCTGTACCGATACGACACTTGATTCCGTCGATACTAGCATTTTCCTTCTGCGCCTCTTTAATCTGACTGATCAAAGTGGGCTGGAGTTCTATGCTAGCTAAAAATCCTTCACTTACTAATTCCATTCGAAACTCTTCCATCTCCTTGTGCAAACTTTGTTGCTCCTTCAAAATAATGGAGTTAAAGCGGCACGGCAATCTGCTAAGGGCATCGACTACCACGTTGGCTTTACCAGGGTGATAGTGAATGTCCAGGTCATAATCCTTGATTAGCTCAATCCATCTTCTCTGCCTCATATTCAGCTCCTTCTGAGTGAATATATACTTTAGGCTCTTGTGATCCGAATAAATCTCACAACGATTTCCCATCAGGTAATGTCTCCATGTCTTCAGGGCTAGAACTACGGCTGCGAGTTCGAGTTCATGGGTTGGGTAGTTTTGCTCATGTTGCTTCAATTGTCGAGATGGATAAGCTATAACTTTGCCTTCTTGCATTAGCACACATCCGAGACCAATCTTGGATGCGTCACAATACACATCGAAGGGCTTCGTGATATCCGGCATGATCAAGATTGGGGCTGGAATCAATCTCCTTTTGAGTTCTTGAAAACTCGCTTCACACTTGTCTGTCCATTCAAACTTCTTGTCCTTCTTCAGTAATTGGGTCATGGGTCTGGCGATACTCGATAATCCTTCTACAAATTTGCGGTAATATCCCGCCAATCCGAGAAAAGCACGAACTTGGGTTTGAGTGGTTGGGGCTTGCCAATCTTCTACATCTTTCACTTTGGCAGGGTCAATGGAAATTCCTCCGACTGATACAATGTGACCGAGGAATCCTACCTCCTATAACCAGAATTCACATTTGCTAAACTTGGCATACAACTGATGCTCTCTAAGGGTTCCAAGAATGGTCCTTAGGTGTAGCTCATGTTCTACTTATGATTTGGAATAAATCAGAATGTCATCGATGAACACGACGACAAACTTATCCAGGAAGTCCATAAAAATCTTATTCATGAGGTTCATGAAATAAGCGGGGGCATTGGTTAATCCAAAAGACATGACTGTATACTCATACAATCCATATCTAGTGGTAAAGGCAGTCTTTGGAATATCCTATGCACGAATTTTGAGTTGATGATAGCCAGTTCTAAGATCAATCTTAGAAAACACTTTGGCACCAGTCAACTGATAAACAAATCTTCTATCTTGGGCAAGGGGTACTTGTTCTTGATGGTGACATCATTCAACTTCCGATAATCCGTACACAAACGGTTACCTCCATCCTTCTTGTCCACAAACAAGACAGGTGATCTCCATGGGGATGAACTTGGTTGAATTAATCCAATTTCCAACATGGAATCCAGTTGCCTCTTCAGTTCTGCGAGCTCTGACGGGTTCATACTATAGGGTCTCTGGGCTATGGATCCGGTTCCGGGGATTAGTTCAATGATAAACTCGATATCCCTATCTGGGGGCATACCGGGCAAAACATTTAGAAACACATCGGGGTCTTCACAGACTATCCGGACTTAGTCAATGGTAGGTTGGGCTATACTCTTGTTGCATTTAAATTGACGAGGTAAGGTTTCAGATATATGCTCGACTGATATTCCGGCTGTACTGGTCATAGTGATGGCTTTCTTGGCACAGTCAATCAATCCTTTATGTTTGGACATCCAATCCATTCCTAGTACTACTTCCAAACCTTTAGTTACGAGTACTATCAGATTAGCATAAAAATCTATGCCATGGATTCGGATAGGGACGGCTTTGCAAATTTGCCTAGCCTTGGTGGTTGATCCGGGAATTTGAACAATCATCACATGCTTCAGTTTGGTTGGTTGAATTTTACTAGTGCATGCAAATTCTTCGGTGACAAATGAATGCGATGCACCAGAGTTAAACAACACTCTTGCAAGTACTGAATTAACAGAAAACATACCCAGCACGACGTCTGGCGCTTCCTGAGCTTCTTCAGCATGCATGAGAAAAAGACGGCCATTGCGGTTGAGTGAATTCCCTGGGGAAAATCTTATTTCGGGCTAAACACGATGCTGCTGCTGAGCTGGGGCATTGGCATTGGGGTTGTAGCATTCTTCTTGTTGGGGCACTCGTTAGAATAGTGGCCTTTATTTCCACAGTCATAACAAGTCACTTGCGACTTGTCCTTGGCTGCTACAGGCACAACATTGCTTCCAGTCCTTGGGGTAGTGTTGGGGTTGGCGGTAGCATTGTCGGTGTTGAACTTGGGTGCGGCACGGGTGAAATTGCTAGAGTTGTCGGGGTTGTTGTGATTTCCCCCGGGTCTAGGGTTTCCACGGTTGGGATAGGTCGGACGGTTCATCGGGGTCCGTTGGTTCTTGGGGCAAATCACGGAGATGGGTTGGGCGGTACTTTGGGGTCGATGGGTTCTGGGCTGATGCATCATACGACGCTATGTTCTCATTGGCTTGGTTGATCTTTCCTTCCATCCAGATGGAAGAGTCGACAAGGGCTTCAATATCCGCAAAGGGGATATTGACTAACACCTTCTGTATCTCGTCATGCAGACCATTCAGGAATCTTTCTTTCTTCTTGGCTTTGGTGTCTATTTCGTCCGGGGCATACCTAACTAATGACAAAAATTTGTCACGGTATTACACTACAGTCATCCTTCCTTGCTTCAGCTCTCTGAACTCGTCTCTCATTCTCTTGATCAAACCTGGTGGTACATGGGTTCTGCTGAACTTGACCTTGAATTCCTCCTGTGTCATCATCCGCCTCCGGTCATTCTTGCGAACACTGTTCCACCATGCCCTGGCATCTCCGGCTAGATAATGGGTGGCGAACAGGACTTTCTCTTTGGCTTCCACTCCGGAAACTTCTAGGTTATTTTCCATGGTTTGCAGCCAATCATCGGTGTCTAGGGGCTCTTCTGACTTAGTGAAAACAGGTGGGTTGGTATTCTGGAAATTCTTGAGCTTAGATCCATGGTTGTCCTGATTTCTGTGGCCTTGGTTATTCGGGCTAGCTGGGCTATCTGCAGAGTGGCTAGGTTGGCTTGACGCCCGCTCTTTCAGCAGCGGTGTCAAGTCAACGGTTGCAAGATCTCGCAACATCGGGTCCGGGCTGAACCACTTCCTCCACGTGGCATCCAAGATTTAGATAGATCATGAGAAAAGAGGAAATTTCTAAGGTTTCGGGGACTTTGAAAAGTTTTAAAGGTTTGACTCAGATTTTTCTAGCAACTTGCTTTTTCATTCATTCATTCATTCATAGCACACAGTACAACACACACCTCAACAAAGAAAAACAGATGGTTTTAAGAACCATTCTGGAAACTACGATACAGTGGGACCGAATACAACTCACTACGCTAGTGCTCAAGTGCTACTAATCCTCGGAGTCAGTGGCTTCATCATCTTCATAATCATCGATGAAGGCGAAATCATCCTCATCGGTGAAGAAGTCCATGGCCTGATCCTCCAGAAAATCATCGTCATCGCTGAGATAGGAGTAAGGGTCTCCACGAAGATCCTCTCCGGCATTCTCCTTCCTCCAACCGCATGTCTCTCTCGTGGATGGTCTCCTCCAAAGATGAGATGCGTGGCGACGGCAATAATCGCTCCTTCTTGTCGAAATGACGGCGGAGATACATGCGATCCCTTGCTAGCATGGCGATGGTCTGGTCCTTTGTTTTGATGATGGCAGACTTGTGGTTGCAGTAGTCACAGCAGTTGTCCAACTCCTGCTGACGATCATACATCATGAAGCTAAGGTGGTCCAATTAAGTCTTCAGCTCGAGGTGGTATGGGGCTTCTAGTGGTTGTCCATTTGCATCACGCCTTGGGCAAAACTCAAAGCGAGTACCCTTGATCTGATTGATGCTCTACCCACACAGACGGGAAAGAGCTTCCTGCATTGCTCTGGCAAGTCCATCGAGCCAGTTGTTTTCCCTCAAGGTAAACTGAATTCCCTCCGCAGTGGGAGGTTCAATTTTTCCTCTAGGAATTTCAACAATTAGCCACTACAGATCTTCTCCTCCTTGATCATTGAGCTGAGCTCTGAAGAACTCGGGGTGCGGACGCTCCAGAAGTTCCAAAAGCTGATCCAGATCCCTGTCAAAGATAAGGTCTTCTCCATTCCCAAGTTGGTAAAACTTGCTGTACTTCACGTCCATCTATAAAAATAGAGGATGAGTAGATTAGCAGGGTGATCAAGTGTGTCAAAATTTTATGTATTTTGCAAGAGTTTTTGAGGAACATGAATTTTTAGGAAAGAATTAAAGAGATAAGAATGAGAATAAGTTTTTGTAAATATTTGTTTTCTTTGGTTTTGAAACTAAGTTTTTGGTTCAAACGCCCAGTCTAACTAGGGTCTCCTATGGTCAGGATGGCTCTGATACCAACTTGTCAACACCCGAATTTTTCAATCCTAGATGCCTGTTATGCCATACATCGCAATCCCAGGATTACCATTTTTGCGAGACATAACAGAATTGGATACCATAGTACATCATCCATTACAAACGATACATAAGTTCTTACACAAATAGGGATCTCATGATCCAGTTCTTAATACAACTTCAAGCAGCGGAATACGTAATAATAACGGTAGCGTAGGCGAAGCTCCATCTTCGGGGTCACAGGCAATGCTGACGATGGGAGATGATCCTAGTTGTCATAACCTTCCGGGGGTCCATCTTCCAAGTACTCCTCTTCATAGTCTGGCCATGGGAATAGCCAGGGAAAAAGCCATGAGTACTCTTTAAGTACTCGCAAACTAATACTAATAGGTAAAGGGGTTTTTGGATAATAGGACACTAGGCTCTAGGGTTGTTTTGCAAAAGCCAGATTTATCTCTATTAGGTTCCAAAGCTAGTCACAATTTTATAACTCCTAAGTGGGAACTTGTATTTCATATCACAACTCTGTTGTCGTCAAGTCAAAGTCTCAATTCATTTCACAAGTCATTTTGAAAAGTCTGACGGGGGAACAGTATGGCCACCCCAACTGTCCATAACCGTGGACGCGGCTATTCGAATAGTTTGACACTCTGCAGAGATTGTACACTTTCACCACAACATTCGATACATCCGTCAGGAACAAATCCTGAATTCACCATACTCAGTATGAGGATAATCAATCCTAACCTTTCAATTACACGCCCTAGTATAAGCACCTCTCCTGTGAGTTTGGCCTTCCAACCATGACCAACTGTCATCTTGGGTACTGCACAGGTGGACAATCTTCACAAGGTAGCCTCAGCTCAGACCTTGTCCGTGAGGGAACTAATACTAAGGGATATAAGTTTCCAGTCAAGCCCTACCCAATATTCGGGTATTGTGGTTGTACGAGATAATTGGAATGGTATCGCATCCAGACAACCATCAGTTTTATAAAGGGCTAAGGCTCATGCCCCTACATTTTCATCACCAAAATCATCAAGTGTTTGGAAACACATGTCCAAAACATTTCAATAGAATGATCCATCATTCCAAGGTTTTCATAACCATTTTTCCACCAAGTATTCCCATCTAAAGTTGATAAAGTTTTTATGCTTAGCACTAGCATCTACAGGTGGGGGTAGTACTGATGAGGGGTGGTAAACTAGTGGAGTTTCAACTAAGTCCAACCTTATATCTTAGGATGATATCAAGGTTTCTAGCTTAGGCCAAATTTTATGCTCTTTATGCAAACTTCAGAATATTTCTAGTATCTACAAGTCACTTAAGTCAACTCTAAGTTGAAGCTTTGATAAAGAAATAAAGTAGAAGCTTGCAAATAAAACTAGGATTGGTTTATCAAATGGGTATGATCTCATATTATAGAGGTCCCAACCTTTAATAAGGTAGAGATCCCTGTGTTTACAATGCTAGTCCCTGGATCAATAGCTAGCATCCACAGTTAAGATATAATATCAAGAAACAAAGTTCATAATACAACTTTATAACTAGGAATAAAATAATTCATTACATCTTACATAGCTCATTTGGCTATCACATTACATTGCAGCAGAATATCTATAAGCATGGGGTCCTTCATCTTCAAAGTGCCACAGGCAATCATGTTGGTTGTAGACTTGTAATCCTAATCAACACACTTAACATCAAACAAACCTGCCACATAATAAGTTGCAGCCACAAGGGTCAATACATTTGAATTGTATTGGCAAGTTTCACTACTATGTAGAATATAAGTGAATCCTATCAATACATGCATATTTGGCTAAGTGGGGTTTAGGCTCATTTGCAGAAAGCAATATAGTTTTATCCTATCTTTTCAAAATAGTTTTGATCTTTTGAAAAATCTTTCTGAACTCCTTGGAAAACTCCAAGTGCTTCAAATTCCTTGTTGTCACCCTCAAGTTTTTAACTTTGAGAAATTAGAATGTCGAGATCTTCCATAGCTTCAGGCCTTAGTTGCTCAGAGTTGTCCATAACCGGGGACACGGCTAAGTACTTAGAATTTGATCTTCTGCAGAAGTTGTACACTTTACCCAAATGACACAATCTCATCTTGATGCCACCAGTGGCCGCTGGATAAGTACTCACCAAGATGGAGTACTGGCATATTGAGAATGTGACAAAGTATTTCCATAGGAGTCCTCCCAATACACAATGCTAGCTTGTCATCCAGACACCAATGTAGGGTTCCAAGTTCCCTAGCACAAATCTAGTTAACCTGAAGATGCCAATGCATGGGTCTTCCACTATGTAGTTGACTAAGCCAGAGCCCATTTAGCATGTGGCTGTACACGGAAGCCACTGTACGAGAAACATGTTCAATCTCTGAGTCCCTGTGTGGTTTCCTTCTAGTGCACAACAAAAAGAGATTGCCATATAAACATGGTTCCTTTTGTTGCCACCTTGTCCAACCTTGAGTATCTTTGTCCACCCAGGTGGTTCATTGAGTACTTGTTTTATTATATAAAACATATATCTTTTCAATACTTCATATAATCATATCATGTATCCCATCCCAAATATATAGCAGGGCTAAGCTTACTACAACTACAATGTTTCCACTAAGGAATATATAAGGGTATCCTATTAGGATTTAGCATAGCATAAAATATAGTAAACCTTATCATGCATGTTTCAAAAATCCACTAAGTGTAATGAAAATAGTAGGACATGGATGATAGTGTCACTTGCCTTAATAGTTCGTGGTGTTGGTACACTCTTCGCAATAACACACTTGACAATCAACACAATCTATCAAGACAAAACATACATAAGATCAACACTAATGGCAACACAAAAATCATGCAAAGTATGCAAACATGCAAGATGGAAATTTTTATTGTACAAATTTTTATAACAAGTTTCTGAACATTACTAAGTGATTATGAACATTTTATATTTTCAAGATTACAAATGCAACCATTTGTGCAATTGTAGCAATTAGCAATATTTTCTAACAGTTGGAAAAGCCATTCTTATTAAATAATTGCCACGGTCTTATTTATACTAGCATAAAATTATATTTTGGTTTTACTGTACATAGGGTTGAATTTACAACCATTTTCAAAAGGATTTACTTAAAAATAATTCACACAACAACTTTTATACTCAAAATAGTACACAAATGGTTCTGTATAAAACGTGATTTTAACAGACTCAAAAATAACGAATTATGGGTCCACTATGTTCTACTCGTTTTTGTGAATCCATAGACATATTATTTGCTAAATTTGGATATACAGAACTAAAGATATATTTTTTATGGTGAAAATGACCAATTAAACCATTTAATTTATAAATCAAATTTTTGTACAGAGAATAAGTAATATTATTGCAGAAATGGATTCTAAAGAATCTCAGCTTTTCAGGGATACCAAATTTATAATTTTTTGACTTCTAAATCTTTTTCTATGAATTATACAAGTTCATACTAAAATCTGGAAAAGTCAAACTCGGGAATTGACTGAAATTGACTTTGACTAATCTGACTAAGTTGACTGTTGACTACGCTGATGTCATGATGATGTCAGATTTGACTACAAAAAAGTTGCTCGGATGGAAAAACTTTCTACATGAAAGTTGTAGATAACAACTAGATTTATCTACTGTTCAAAGGAAATTGTGTTTGGAGCAACGAGGTGGGCGTAGAATGGATTATACCTTCTAAGATCTGAATCTTTGACTGCGTTTTTCTCTCAGCTCGATGAACAAAACGAGGTGAAACCAACGGGAATGGAACCGTCTTGACGAGGGGAACAACTTCCGTCTTCAAGCCACCGCGATCCGAGGTTGTTTTGAAGGTCGATTTGGGTGGAGAAGATTGGGGAAAAATTTCGACGAAAATGAAAGTATGATGAGTTGAAAACTTATGAAATTTCCTGTAATGGGGTTTATATAGGAGGGGGTGGGGCTGGATTAAAGGACAATAAAGAGGGAGAGAAATTAGGGGGTATTTAGTGCAATTTAGGAGAGACATTGAAAGTCATTTAGGAGCATTAGATAGGAAGATTAAGTGCTCCTGGTTATTCCTGTCGTCGTGTGTACCTGGTCGCATGGTGCTCATCGGCCTGGTTGGGCCGGCCCAATTTGGCTGGCCTGGCCGGCCTCTCTATTTTTTTTCGTTTTATATTTTTTTCCTATTTTTTAATTATTTTATAACTTTTGATTTAGAGCTCCGAATTTACCGATTCAAATTTCTACGGGTTCATAAATTCGTGGGCAATAATTTAGAACATAAATTTTATATATTTAGAAATATTTAATTTTCTCAATTATTAATTAGTTAATTATTGTACGATTGCATGTGTGCGATATTGGCCTAGCTGCAGGGTAATATATTTGGAATGATTTTGATTCTTTCCTTATTTGAACTTGATTCGATTTAGTTCCACTTTACATGGATAACCATGAATTAAAGTTTGAAAATATGAGAGAATAATTTTATAAAATCTTAAAATAGCTCACATAAGCTATGGTGCTTATTCTAAAACGAGACTCTTTGCTTTTATTTTTGGTTCAAAACAAAACAAAGGTTGTTTGAAAAATGTAAATGAAGCAGTTGAGATGTATAGATGGTTTTTGGTTGAGAACATTCCTCAATATTAAAAATAGATTTTCAAATACAGGAAGTTTGTGAAAAAGATTTTGAAGGGGAACCTTTCAAATTATAATTTTGAAGTAGAGGAGATATGTGGATAATCTTGATGCTTGATCTTAGGGTTTTTGTTAAATGCTATTTTTATTTTAAGGAGTACCTTTATTTGGGGGAAAACTTTTGTAATAGTTTAAAAGGTTTTAAAGTTTCCAATTAGAAGCAAAAAGTTTCTTTTCCCCATAAATTTCAACAATTGTTTCTTTTCTTTATTTATTTTTCACATTTCACAATTTGGAAAATTTTGGATGTGACACATATGCTTAAAGCATATAGTAGGCATAGTAACAAGTAGGGGTTGGTTGCATCAGTAGGGTATCTTGCAAGGGTTAGCTTGCATCAATGTCAATATAAGCTTGCATAGGTATAGCATCAGCTTGCTAAATTGCAAGTGTTAGCTTGCACATTCACTAGTAGTATTAGGCTTGCCTTGTGCAGAGCAGTGGTTGAAGTTCTCCTCGGCTTCTTCGTAGTATCCTCCTTCCTCATCGTATCCTTGGTGTACTAGAGTCTATGAATAAATACGAGGTACACAATCACCAAACAATACTTAACTACTTGAAATCATCACACAAGGGTCCTATAGATGATCTAGCATCATCTCTAACATTACAAGGTGAAGGCTTGATTTAATTCCTTTTATTTTTAGAAAAGTAATTTCTACTCATTGAAAAACTACTCAAGATTTAATATTCTCCAAACCAAACATGGGATCATGTTGACACGTGTCATCACCACATATTGTAGTCCATGGGAATGTGATTTAAAGTGGTGTCACAATATAATAAGGTTTTACCATTTTATTCTAATTAATTAAAGTGGCTAGAAATGCCCATGGGGCATTCTTTTATTACTTGAACATTATTTCTGCAAGTAAACCTATATATTTTTATATATTCTGAAAGGTATGGTTAAATGTGATTTTTGAGAGTTGGAATCAACTCAAAAGCTATTATGGTTTAAATTTGAAAAATGTTTGAATGCAGAAAAGCTTTTGTCTTGTTATTTTTACTATGGGTGATCTATAGATCCAAATGACTTCTATCCAACGGGCTTGGATTCAGCATTCACAGACCTTTCTAAAAAAATTGGTTTCATTCAATTTGGTGCCTTTGAATAGATCTGGGTAGATTTTGAAGTTCGGTACATAAGTGTGTTTGAATTGAAATGGAAAAAGTTTAATTTGAATAAGCCGGGGCTGGAAAAAGTAACGGACGGCCTGCTTAGCGTGCTCCTGGCTGCTTAAGTGGGTGTCCCCACTGTCGGTGACACGGGCTGGGCGGCGTATGGGAAACGTGGTCGTTCGATCTAGTTCTAATCCAAGCTGAGATTCATCATCGACGCGAGACAACGCCGTGCGCGAAAAACCTAACGCGATAAGGGGTGCCGGGGCTCACCGGTATGGGCGAGGTCGGGCGAGCGAGCAGCGAAGTCGGCGACGACGAACTTCAGGGGTGGTCACAGCTCTGGGTGGAAATCGATGGCTTCCTTCTTCCAGAGGCGGCGGCTCGGTGAAATTGGCGGTGGTGCTCTCCTTGCTCGAGAACGGTGTGCACGATCAATGAGGAGAGGGAGTGAGATGGTGTGAAGAAATCGAGCGGGGGTGGCCTCTATTTATAGTCGAGCGAGGGGACCGTCGGGGCGCACGGTGAGCTCGTCGGGGGCGATGTTATAGGAGGCTAATGGCATGGGCGAAGGTAGGGTACGGTGCGATGTCTCCTGGCGATGCTCAACGACATGGTTTCGAGGCATGGGGTCGTGCGGTTTGGTCCGGAACGGGCGATGCTCTGCGCGGCAGAGGCGCCGTCTTCGACGGCGGGAGGTGGCTGTGCGGCACGGGGCGGCAAACGGGGATGTCTGGTGGTCTCCTGGGTCGGTGGCGATCGTGTGTGCATGCGGTGAGGGCGGCGCGCTGTTTGTGGGCTTCAGTCGAGGGTGGTGCTCTGGCGCACGCTCGGCATGGTCTCTGGCGGTCTGGGCGCGGTTCGTGCGCGTGGTCCAGGGCTTAGCAATTCTCGCGGCTGGGACAGTGAGTGGCGGTGGACGGTGGGCTGCCTCCCAGACATGATGGCTAGGCTTGCTGCTGCTCCTAGCTTGCTGTCGACATGGGGTTGCAAGGGTGTGCTCGGCTGTTCACCATTGATGGCAATGGCAAGCTCACAGTGGTGCTAGTGCTTGTCTAATCTTCCTAGATGTTCTACTGAGCTGGTTGTGAGCTAACTAGGGAACAAGTTTGGCCAATTTTACTGCACACTATAGTGTTTGATGTTTGTTTGATTTGTGTCTGCAACCTGTTTGATGAAATGGCCGCATGAAATCAAGTTTTGAATTTTGAAAAGATTTTTGGTGGGTTTTCTAGATTGGTGCTGGTGAGTCTGCAGATGCTTGGGTTTTTAAGGTTGAGCTTGTTTGAGTGGTTTTTGACAAAGTGGGATCTTCCCATATGATAAAGATTCAATTTTGAATTGTCATTTAAACTATGCATTTGAAAGTTTCTGGATGATCACAAAGTGGGCCTTGATACGTTGTTATGAGTACATTCAAGGGGCGCAATGATCGAAAAAGTTTCATTAGGTTACGAAAGTTTGAGACAGCCAAAGTAGGCATGAGAGTTAAATTGGTCAAAGTGACCATTCATTTAATATATGTGTTTTGATTTACTTGTCTTTAGGAAAAGTGTGGGAAATGTTTTAGATGATGTTTATTTCACCTAAGAAACATTTTACAAGCAATGAAACAAACAAACAAGGTGGTTTTAAAAGAATTCAAAATCAATGCATACACATATGCATGCATTCATAATTTTATTTAGAAAAGTTTTTGTTAACCCTAATTTTGATGATTAGAGTTTGATGATCCAAGCTTAGTATTTTTGGGATGTTACAAACCTTCCCCCCTTAAACAAAATCTCGTCCCGAGATTTGAAAATGACGAAAAGATTACCTAGAATTTGAAGAGATCGGGAAACTCCGTCCTGATGTGATCTTCGCGCTCCCAGGTAGCTTCCTCTTCTGTGTGGTTGCTCCACTGAATCTTGAGAAACTTGATGCTTCGGGTTCGGGTAGTTCGAAAAGCTTCTTCCAAAATGCGGATGGCTACTTCGGTATAGGTCAGGTCATCGTTTATCTCTATGGTCTAATGATCGATATTCTTGAATACTTCGGTCTTCTCGGGGACTTCGAGACACTTGCGAAGTAACGAGATATGGAATACATTGTGCACGGGTGACATCTCTTCAGGTAGCTCCAATTGATACGATACTTCTCCCCGACGGTTCAGAATCTTGAAAGGTCCGATATATCTGGGGGCTAACTTTCCTTTGAGTTGGAAACGCTGCATTCCCTTCAATGTCGACACTTTCAGATAAACAAAACTCCTATGTTGAAGGCGAGGTCTCTACGTCTCTTGTCGGCGTAACTCTTCTGTCGGGATTGGGCGGTCTTAAGGTGCTCACGAATCTTGTGAACCTTCTCTTCTGCTTCTCGTAGGATGTCGGGTCCGAAAATCTGACTCTCTCCTACTTCCGACCAGTTCAAAGGGGTACGACACTTTCTTCCGTACATGAACTCAAATGGGGCCATTTGCAAACTGGCTTGATAACTATTGTTGTAAGAAAATTCTGCGAACGGCATACAGTCTTCCCACATGGATCCATATTCTAACACGCATGCTCTCGATATCTTGAGTATTTGATTTACTCGCCCGTTTATCCATCGATGCGAGGGTGATACGTGAATGCGATATCTAGGCGGGTTCCTAAACCTTCTTGATCTTTTTCGAATCTCGAGGTAAACTGAGTTCCTCGATCCGATACTATGTTCTTAGGAACTCTGTGCAAACTAACGATTCTAGCAATGTACAACTCCGCTAGCTTCGAACTCTGATATGTGGTCTTGACGGGCAAGAAATGGGCGACTTAGGACTGTAAGGTTCCCAACCTTTAATAAGGTAGATATCCCTGTGTTTACAATGCTAGTCCCTGGATCAATAGCTAGCATCCACAGTTAAGATGTAATATCAAGAAACAAAGGTCATAATACAACTTTATAACCAGGAATAAAATAATTCATTACATCTTACATAGCTCATTTGGCTATCACATTACATTGCAGCAGAATATCTATAAGCATGGGGTCCTTCATCTTCAAAGTGCCACAGGCAGTCATGTTGGTTGTAGACTTGTAATCCTAATCAATAAACTTCACTAACATCAAACAAACCTGCAACATAATAAGTTGCAGCCACAAGGGTCAATACATTTGAATTGTATTGGCAAGTTTCACTACTATGTAGAAATAAGTGAATCCTATCATTACATGCATATTTGGCTAAGTAGGGTTTACGCTCATTTGCAGAAAGCAATATAGTTTTATCCTATCTTTTCAAAATAGTTTTTGATCTTTGTCAAATCTTTCTGAACTTCTTGGAAAATTCCAACTGCTTCAAATCCCTTGTTGTCACCCTCGAGTTTTAACTTTGAGAAATTGGAATGTCGAGATCTTCCATAGCTTCAGGCCTTAGTTGCTCAGAGTTGTCCGTAACCGGGGACACGACTAAGTACTTAGAATTTGATATTCCGCAGAAGTTGTACACTTTACCCACATGACACAATCTCATCTTGATGCCACCAGTGGCCGCTGGATAAGTACTCACCAAGATGGAGTACTGGCAGATTGAGAATGTGACAAAGTCTTTCCATAGGACTCCTCCCAATACACAATGCTAGCTTGTCATCCAGGCACAAATGTAGGGTCCCAAGTTCCCTAGCACAAATCTAGTTAACCTAAAGATGCCAATGCATGGGTCTTCCACTATGTAGTTGACTAAGCAGCGAGCCCATTTAGCATGTGGTGTACACAAGCCACTGCGAGAAACATGTTCAATCTCTAAGTCCCTGGGTGGTTTTCTTCTAGTGCACAACAAAAAGAGATTGCCATATAAACATGGTTCCTTTTGTTGCCACCTTGTCCAACCTTGAGTATCCTTGTCCACCCAGGTGGTTCATTGAGTACTTGTTTTATTATATAAAACATAAGTCCTTTCAATACTTCATATAATCATAACATGTATCCCATCCCAAATATATAGCTGGGCTAAGCATACTACAACTACAATGTTTCCACTAAGGAATATATAGGGGTATCCTATTGGGATTTAACATAGCATAAAATATAGTAAAGCTTATCATGCATGTTTCAAAAATCCACTAACTGTAATGAAAATAGTAGGACTTGGATGATAGTGTCACTTGCCTTTTTAGTAGAGAATATTCGTTCACTTCTTGATCTTGCAAATATCACACTCTTCTAATTCCACTACAATTCAATCAAGCAAACACAATTAAACTAGCATTTCAACCAATATTCAAACAATTTATCACACATAAAATAATAGAAACAAGGTCATGCATGCAAGCATGCAAAGGATAGTTTTATTTGCAAAGGTGGTTTCTACTAGGCTCTAAACATTATAAAGTTCAAAGTGGTCATTTTCTAAAGTGGTAAACCATTTGCAAAAAGGTTTTATCTATAGACCATTTCTAAATCAAATCATTATTTTATGTGGTTGAAAATGCTTTTATCAAAGCAATAATTTTATATTGTTCCTCAAATAAGTTGTTAATTCACAAAACTTGGTGTTTAGGGTCAGAACTTTTGAATCAAATCATTTCCCAAAGGTTTTAGTCAAAAATCATTTCCATTTCAAAATCAATATTTTATTTGACTAGAAATGAGATAATTCAAGTATTTAATCCTAAACGTCACAAAATTCATTTTTAAATTCATGAGTTGTTTCCTAGGGTCAGTAAGTTCACAACAAACCATTTTGCAAAGATTTCACATTAAAATTTTATCTAGAACAATTTTTATATTCAAAATAAGCCTACACATGTTTCTGTATATTCAACCAATTTTCCAGAAGAAAAACATTAAACAAAGTTCATGGTTGCAAATTACATGTTCTGCTGATTCCATTGATATAAAATTTGCAAAATTTGGACGTATATATTTAAAGTTATGAATTTTACAAGTTTGCATACAAATCAGATTCAGAATTCTGTTTTAAATCAAACCAGTGCCACGCGGCGTGATCTAATTGAAGGGAATATGCCCGAGAGGCAATAATAAAGTGGTTATTATCGTATTCCTTATTTATGATAAATGTTTATTTTGCATGCTATAATTGTATTAATACGGAAACGTTAATACATGTGTGTTTAATAAACAAATAGAAAGTTCCTAGTTATGCCTCTCTTATAAACTAGCTCGTTGATTAACAAGATGATCAAGGTTTCCTGATCATGGACATTGGATGTTGTTAATAACGGGGTCACAACATTAGTGTAATGGTGTGATGAACATTCATCCGAAGTATAGCATTACGATCAAAGTCATTGAGTTTATATTGCTATAACATCTTACGAAGTGATCCTAATCCTTAGACCATGAGATCATGTCAATCACAAACACCGGAAGAGTTTCTTGATAACATCAAACGTCACACCGTAACAGGGTGATTATAAAGATGGATTCAGAACTACTAAAGTGTTATGTTGAGGCCCATGGATCGAGAGTGGAATTTGTTCATCCCGATGACGGATAGATATACTCTGGGCCCTCTCGGTGATATCACATTGATTAGCTTGCAAGCAAGTGATTTGATCACTAGAATGTTATATCACGGGAACGAGAAAAGAGTGCATGTCGTTAACAAGATTAAACTAGGTATGGAGATACCGATGATCGAATCTCGGACATGTAATATATCGTGAAACAAAGGGATTAAGATACTAGCGTAAAAGGTTCCGACGATCACAAGAAAGTCATCGTTGAATGTGGGAGTCGATGGGTCTCCGATCCCGCTTCGATTATTGATCCGAGAGGGTCTCGATCATGTCCACATTATTCGAACCGTAGGGTGACACACTTAAGAGACACCGACATCCAATTGGAGCAAAAGTTTCATGCCGAAAAGAAAAGGAAAGCGCAGGAATTTATTTCACTAGACACGAAATTGTTTGGTTGAAATTGCTGAAACTGGTTCTGCATGTGAAATGGAATACTAGCAAGGGTTTTATGTGAATGTTTGTTAATTAAAGTAATTAACAAAATTCTGAATAAATAAATAAAAGAGTTTTATTTAAATGAGAGCTTGCATTAAATTTGGTGGAAATTTAATGCATGTGAGTGGATTATGAGTGGAGGCTTTTTAATGGGAGTGGAGGCTTTTCATTTTGAGTGGGAGCTCCACCCACATGAATGTGGAAGAGGTGGGGCAGCCCCATGGCTGGGCGCATGCCCCTTGGGTGCCCCCTCTCCCTATAAAGGCCCTCTCCTCCTCTCACAACACACCTCCTCGTGAAGGATCTCTCTCCCCTCTAGAATTTATCCCCATGGTCTCGGACTAGCGAGATACATGTTCCCGGTGGCTTTTCAAGAAAGAGTTGTGCTTCCGCTGCATCGCTGGAGAGAGGAGGCGGAGGTTGCTCGGTGCCTCGAGCGTGTGCGAGCACGGATCTTGATTGTTTTTGGCGCTAGGACTTCCTCTCGATCTTGAGATCGGCAAGAGATCGTCTACATCAACCACGAGTTTGGACTCGTTAAGCTTTGTCGGTATTCAAGGGTATGTTCTCTACGGATATACATCCCGTTGTTTGTATCTAGTAGATAGATCTTGGTACATAGTTGTTCCCATCGTAGGAAAATTTTTGTTTTCTATCTTGCGAACCCTACAAAGGGTATCGAGCCGGATCTATGCGTAGATGCTTTGCAGTAGTACACATATGAGTATGTGGGCGATGATGATCATTTTATTGCTTCTTAGTTGTACTTTGGATATTGGTGGCATAGTGGGATGAAGCGCGGACAAACTTTACATGTCCTCACATGAGACTTGTTCCACGCTTGACATGCAACTAGTTTTGCATAAGTGGCTAGGGTGTCATCTCTCCTACTATAGTCAATATCTAATTTGCAAAGTTGTCAACAATTTGGTTATCATCGTTGTGGTTCATGTTCGTAGGTAAGAACGGTTCTATCTTGAAAGCCCTAAGCCACGTAAAATTTGCAATGGATAAATTAGAGGCGTCTAGTTTAGATTGTTCTTGGGCTAGTGTTATGATATGGTGATGTTGTAAGTAGAAGTATGAGATGATACTCTTACACACATAACATGTAATATCCATAGACCTTGGACTTACACATATAGGTATGATAGTGATCATACCACGGTGCACATGATAGAGATCATATGCGGAACCATATCATTCCACTAATAAACATGTGATGTTTGATAGCATCTTATATTGCTTGTTTGGCGTTTTATTAGCATAATAAGATGATCCCTCATTTAGATATCAAGATAAAAATGTGTTCTTCCTTAAGTATGCACCGACAATGTTTAAAGCTTCAAGACATCACGTGATGATCGGGTGTACTTGAATCCTGAGCATATCTCGGGTGTAAGACAGTTACACCTTGAATACTAAGGTTCTTACTTGGCGAGCCTAGCATGTATGCATACATGGCCTCGGAACACGGACCGAAAGGTTAAGCATGAGTCATATGTTTTGATATGATGACCATATGGATGCTCGCTTTGAAGCTATACCGACTCACGTGATGATCGGACTTGGTGTAGTGGATTTGGTTCATGTAATCACCAAAAGACACGAGGGCTGTCGTTTTTGAGTGGGAGGTCATTTCTAATTTGGATTAGTAGAACTCAATTTATCATAAATTAAATCAAAGTGAATTTGCATAATTTGTTGTAGTCATTGGCATTCGTTCTCCACCATATGCATAGTTGTAATTGAGATAATAGAACTATAGAATTGGATATATACTTTACTTAACTGGTATCGTATTGTGTTAAGTGTCAATCTAAAGTTTAAAGTCCTATTGCAAACTTTCAGCAAACTTTATTTACTCCGTGAGATTTAATAATTGGTATTAAATCAAGAGTAACAATTCCAGTGTTAGTATCTTAAGTATCATGTTTGCCTCCACGATTCTTGATTGTTTTTATATCAAGTTTGTCTAGGAGCTGAAAGAATTGTTTCAGAAACCAACATGTGTGGCAGATATAACGATATCTGAAACAATGTTTGTTGCAATATGATAGAGTATAATATATGTTCTCATATTGGATGAGAATTTACGAAGGTTGGAGATGCTAGACATCCTAATCATCCAAAAGGGTTTTGGAAAGTAATGTTATACTCACGATTCGCCTTTATAAGCTAAAGTAGCTTGATCATGAAAGTCGTCATGATAAGGGTGAATAGAATATGTATGTAAAATGTTTACTACACTAAAAGATTACTAAAGAATGGATTTTGAAAGAATACCGATCATTTGATGATGGTGATCTACTTCAAAGTGCAAGTCCAAAGGTATTATTATTTGAATATACATGCTTTGGACTATGTGTCATGTATATGGCGCCACTTTTGATGTTGATAAATTCTTTTAAAAGGAAAAGGAAATGCTGAAAGAGAATCTATAAAATATACTTGGCAGAAAAGAAAAGATTGGAAATATCCAATTTAGGTATATAGATGATATACATGTTATGGTTGTATTCTTTGCTTGTTAAACAATGTGGTTCTTGGGTATTGGATACCGAATTGGTTGGTATGAAATTTCATACGGAACAATGCAATTCATGAACCACAATGGCCTAAGTAACTAGTAAGAGAATATGTGATTATGTTCATCGAAAACAAACAAACCGTTGTTTGTATTTCTCGTTGACATCAAACCTTGACTTCAAGATTTGTTTTAATAATTGTTATTTAAATCAGGTATTATGAGAACAAAGGTTGTTCAAATAATTACCGTATTCCATATAAGATGGATGATTTACAAATCTAGTTGGAGAAATCACATCCATAAAACCTAATGCTAAAATGTCGCAAGACAAATGATTGAAAGATCACTTATGAAGTGACATCGCTGTTTAAATTATATTGGAAAGAAAACATGAAGAATCTCCATATTCATGGATTTTTGGAGTCTTTGATTTGATCAAGTGACGCTTGTGAGACTTTCCTCGGGATAATTAAAACTTCGTTCAAAGGCCAAAGAAGAACGAACGACTAAAGTATTGGAATTTATACATATCGATGTATGTAGTCCATTATGTGTAGTCGTAAGCGATGGATTTCAACTTCATATGCTTTCTCCGGAATTTTGAGTGAATGTTCACTTAATGAGAAAGAAGTATGAAATATTTGAAAATGTTTCAAAGACTTTCAAGATGAAGTGGAAAATCATTGTAACAAGAAAAAATAAATAAATTATGATTTGATCATAAAGGGATTTATTTGAGTTACAAGTGTAACAAGAAAATAAATGAATTATGATTTTATCATAAAGGGATTTATTTGAGTTGCAAGTTTAGCAAAACACCTAGATTTACATATCCCGAAACACCATAGGAGTATGGAGTGTTTGAGATTTGTAATGAAACCTTGTGAGACATGGTTGGATCAAAGGTGTTATTTATAAAACTGCCATTATGTTTTAAAAGATTAAAGCTTTAGAGACTACCGCTTTTACACTGAAAAGAGCTCCATCTAGATCCGTTGAAATGACACCATGGGAGTTATGGTTTGGGGTAAAACCCAAGTTGTCATTTCTTAAATTTTGGTATACTAAACATAAGTAAGATGTTTACAACCAAAGTCGGATGAGCATGTCTTTGTTGGTTATTTCGAATAACAATTGGTTATTCCTCCATAACACCAAGGACAAAAGGGTTTGTCACTTGAAATGTAAAGTTTCTTGAAGAAGGAATTTTTCATAAAAGTTAAGTGGGAGGACAATAGAACTTTGATAAGGTTAACGAACCTTAGCTAAATGTGTTGAGTTGCGCAGCGCCGGAAATGGTTCTGGAGGCTGCCATAATGCTCATAGCTTATGTGCCTCAAAGGTTGTGGTCACGGAGATCTAAGTTCCTATTGAACCAAGAAGGTCGGTTAAACAATCAAATGCTAAGATTTGAGAGTAAATCATTATTGTTTGACAATGATGAACCGAATACATACAAAGAAGCAATGATGGGCCCTGGCTCCGTCAAATGGCTTGAAGCCATAAAATCCGTGATAGTTCCATACACGAGAAATCAAGTTTTGAACTTGGAAGACCCTCCGGATAGGTGTAAAAACCTATCGGTCGTATTTGGATCTATAAAGAAACAGACATGGATGTTTCACATCTATGAAATAGTCGACATGTCGTAAAGTATTTTATGATAATGTTCAAAGAGTTGACTATGACAAGATTTGATCTTTCATAGCGATATTTAGTCTGAACGGATTAAAGTAGCAACCACTACATATAATTTGGTATATGGTAGATGAATAAACAAAACAAAGTTCTTCTAATAGAATGGTTACCTAGGACGTGTACATGACACGGTCCAAAGGGTTTTGTTAAATTCAAAGGATGCTAAAAAGGGCATGCAAACTTCAATGGTTGAAGTAAGCATCGGAGTTGGAATCTTCACCGTGATGAAAAGGAGTTTTCATCGAGAGATGAAGATGCTTGCATTTGCAAGAAATTAAGTGGGAGCGCTAAGACATATTTCTAATACATTATGTGGAGGACATCTTGTTGATTGGAAATGATGTATCTTTTATTGACAAAGGTTAAGAATTTCATTTCGATGAAAGACTTAGGCAAAACCCGAATATTTAGCGTGAATGTCTATAGTGGATGGTAACATGGCCAATATGGTTATTGCCAAACGTACATATATGAGATATTGAAGGAGTTCAATATAGAATCAACAAGAAACGGTTCTTGTTGCATGGAAAGGAATTGAATCAAGATTCAAGTGTATCGACACTTGATAAGTGAAACAAGATTCAAGTGCTTTGACACTTGATGAGTGCAATCACGAGAATGTTTTGATCAATCATACCATGATATGTACACATCCGGATATGTCCTATGCTCTAAGTGTTATGAGCATATACCGAATGAATCATAAAATGATCATTGGACTATAGTAAGGATATTCTTATGATCTTTTGGAAGAACTAAGAATATATTTGTGTAGAGGTGACAAACAATTACAAATAGTTCATTGTAAAGCGTTACATTGATACTAGTTTTGTCACAAGATACAAATTAAGTTTATCTCAATTTAAACTATGGGTGGCACAATGTAATGGAAAGGAGATTCCATGATGGATTTGGAAGAGTTCCAAAGTTAAGACATTGTGACGAATACTACAACAAAAGGCTATATAATGCTATAGTAGCGACAAAGGAGGAATTTGTGTCAAGTAGTTTGTTATCAAACTAAGGTGTGGTTCATAGCGGGCTAACACTAAAGATATATTGTATGACAATAGTATCGGCGTGTTTTAACCCCAAGGAACTAAAGGTCTCACCGAAAGACCAAATTTATACAATGCCATCTCATTGGAGAATGAGTGATGCGTGAAGACGCAAAGACATGCAAATACACACGGACCTGGCGTCACTCCGTAGATTATGTTAACCACTTGCAATTGTGTATATGGAACACCGTAAAGCCATAGGTGTTCAATACACAAAGTTCTCAAACTAGATTATTGTCTCTAGTGCAAGTGGGAGATGAAGGAATATGCCCGAGAGGCAATAATAAAGTGGTTATTATCGTATTCCTTATTTATGATAAATGTTTATTTTGCATGCTATAATTGTATTAATACGGAAACGTTAATACATGTGTGTTTAATAAACAAATAGAAAGTTCCTAGTTATGCCTCTCTTATAAACTAGCTCGTTGATTAACAAGATGATCAAGGTTTCGATCATGGACATTGGATGTTGTTAATAACGGGTCACAACATTAGTGTAATGGTGTGATGAACATTCATCCAAGTATAGCATTACGATCAAAGTCATTGAGTTTATATTGCTATAACATCTTACGAAGTGATCCTAATCCTTAGACCATGAGATCATGTCAATCACAAACACGGAAGAGTTTCTTGATAACATCAAACGTCACACCGTAACAGGTGATTATAAAGATGGATTCAGAACTACTAAAGTGTTATGTTGAGGCCCATGGATCGAGTGGAATTTGTTCATCCCGATGACGGATAGATATACTCACAGGCCCTCTCGGTGATATCACATTGATTAGCTTGCAAGCAAGTGATTTGATCACTAGAATGTTATATCACGAGAAAAGAGTGCATGTCGTTAACAAGATTAAACTAGGTATGGAGATACCGATGATCGAATCTCGGACATGTAATATATCGTGAAACAAAGGGATTAAGATACTAGCGTAAAAGGTTCCGACGATCACAAGAAAGTCATCGTTGAATGTGTGGGAGTATGGGTCTCGGACCGCTTCGATTATTGATCGAGAGGGTCTCGATCATGTCCACATTATTCGCGAACCGTAGGGTGACACACTTAAGAGACACCGACATCCAATTGGAGCAAAAGTTTCATGCCGAAAAGAAAAGGAAAGCGAGGAATTTATTTCACTAGACACCAAATTGTTTGGTTGAAATTGCTGAAACGTTACGCATGTGAAATGGAATACTAGCAAGGGTTTTATGTGAATGTTTGTTAATTAAAGTAATTAACAAAATTCTGAATAAATAAATAAAGAGTTTTATTTAAATGAGAGCTTGCATTAAATTTGGTGGAAATTTAATGCATGTGAGTGGATTTATGAGTGGAGGCTTTTTAATGGGAGTGGAGGCTTTTCATTTTGAGTGGGAGCTCCACCCACATGAATGTGGAAGAGGTGGGGCAGCCCCATGGCTGGGCGCATGGCCCTTGGGTGCCCCCTCTCCCTATAAAGGCCCCCTCTCCTCCTCACAACACACCTCCTCGTGAAGGATCTCTCCCCCTCTAGAATTTATCCCCCATGGTCTCGGACTAGCGAGATACATGTTCCCGGTGTCTTTTCGGCAAGAAAGAGTTGTGCTTCCGCTGCATCGCTGGAGCGAGGAGGCGGAGGTTGCTCGGTGCCTCGAACGTGTGTGCGAGCACGGATGTGCTGCTGTTTTGCGGCACTAGGACTTCCTCTCGATCTTGAGATCGGCAAGAGATCGTCTACATCAACCACGAGTTTGGACTCGTTAAGCTTTGTCGGTATTCAAGGGTATGTTCTCTACGGATATACATCCGCCCGTTGTTTGTATCTAGTAGATAGATCTTGGTACATAGTTGTTCCCATCGTAGGAAAAATTTTGTTTTCTATGCTGCGAACCCTACACTAATTGGCCGGTACCGCTTCGTGCGGATCGGCCTCTGCGAACCGTAGGATTTAAGTTAGATTTCTCGGCTCAGATGCGCTCGTACCTCTTCGTTTAAGTTCTATTCTCATCCACTGGATTAACATCTAACGGTGCATACTGACTTGACCTAACTCGAGCGGCGCCGACGGTGGCTGGCGGCGGCGCACGGTCAGACGGTGTGCTAGCCGATGAACCAGGAAGCAAGGAAGACAGAGGAGGGTCTCACCGCGCTCGCAAGGTCGAGGTGAAGCTCAAGGTGGTCGCGAGGAGGCAAGGGGCGCACGGGGGCGGGAGTAATCGCTCGTCGGAGTAGCTGCGGGCGGCGGTGCTCTCGGGTTATCGTTGCTGGCGTCGTTCGGGACCGCGCTAAGGCAAAGGAGAGGCACGGTTAGGTGTGCACGAGGGTCGCGAGTAATGGATCATCACTGAGTGGTGTTGGGGAGGTCTGAGCTTACCAGGGGGAGGTCGCCGGAGAAAGGACAGACGCGGCGGCGCGTTGAGATTGTCCTTGCCGACGCCTGGGCAAGCGACAAACGGAGGCATGGCAAAGCGCTGGATGTGGAGAACAGGCTAGTGTGTAGTGGGAGTCGAGGCGAGGCTGGCGCTCAAATTGGTTGGGAAGGCTGGAGATAGAAGGTTTGAGCTCTCAATTGGGGCAGCCACAGGAGGGGAGGCGGTGTTTGGGGAAAGAGAGAGAGGCTGGGCGATTAAATGGGCATGGTCATGACGAGGTATAACAGCGGCAATAACGCGAATTCATCATCGCAATCAAAGGCAGCGAGGCGAGGTCGTGGAGGCGATGAGCAGGGAGGGTGGGCCGTCTTGTCCGAGGTGGAGGAAATAGGAGTGGGGCCTGCCTGTCTGTGACTCTGCGGGTGCGGGTGGGGGTGAAAAACGTTTCGCGCGTGGGGGTTTAGTTGGGATGGAGCTGGGCTTAGTGGGCCTGTTGGGTTGGGTCGTTTTGTTTCACTCTTTTTTATTTTGTAAGCTTTTTCTTTTTCTATTTTGAATTTCTGTTTTGATTTTCACACAAACAATTCAAACACCAAATGAATCAAACTTCCACCAAACTTTGTATCCTTTTTAGTTCTGTTTAAAAACACAAACTAAAGTCCAAAAAGAAATAATTTTTATTCTTTTTAGGATCCATTAATAATAAAATAAAAAGACCTTAGTTAATAATTCAAATAGGATTTGATTTATTTTAAAACTCTGTTTGAAATCTAAAATAATATCAAAACCATTTCAGTAGGTTTTATTTGAATAAATCAAACACTTGGAAATCTTATTTAAAATAAATTAATAAGTTTTAGTGTTTATTTAAAATGGAAAAGCCTTTACTTTAATAAAATTGGATATTAATAAATCCTCATTATTTAATTTAAATAGACCTTTACTCTTTTTATCAAATAGAAATATTTTATTTCAAAAGCTTGGCCAAGTTTTAATTTGGCTTTATAAAATAATCCTTATTTATAATTCTACCTTTGCTTTATAAAAACCATAACTTTTTATTTAAAGGTCCAAAATTGTAATTCCAATTATCAAAACTTTCTTTATTAATTGTTTATCATTTTAAATCCCTTTAGGATTTATTTGATCAAAATAGGTTTGAAAGTTTCCAATTGGATTCAAAAAGTTTCTTCTCCCCCTAATTTTCAACAAAGTTTTATTTTCTTTATTTATTTTTTTCACATTTCAAAATTTGGAAAATTTTGGGATGTGACATGGACAATCTGTCCACTATGACCCAGATAGAGTCATTTCCCCTACTAGAAGTAGGTAGTCCAGTGATAAAGTCCATTCCTACAGAATCCCATTTCCATTCCGGAATTTGCAAAGGTTGCAACAATCCAGCGGGTCTTTGATGTCCTGCCTTGACTCGCTGAAATATATCACACTTGGCGATATAGCTTCCCATTTCACTCTTCATCTTATGCCACCAAAATTGCTCTTTCAAATCTTGATACATCTTAGTTCCTCTGGGATGGATAGAATAAAGAGTATCATGAGCCTCCTTCAAAATAACTTCTTTCAACTCAGAATCTACTGGTACACAAAGGCGTCCTTTGTACCACAACACTCCTTCTTCGTCCTCGGTGAATCCGGGTACTTTGCCTGTACCGATACGACGCTTGATTCCGTCGATACTAGCATTTTCCTTCTGCGCCTCTTTAATCTGACTGATCAAAGTCGGCTGGAGTTCTATGCTAGCCAAATATCCTTCACTTACTAATTCCATCCGAAACTCTTCCGTCTCCTTGTGCAAACTTGGTTGCTCCTTCAAAATCATGGAGTTCAAGTGGCACGTCAATCTGCTAAGGGCATCGGCTACCACGTTGGCTTTACCAGGGTGATAGTGAATGTCCAGGTCATAATCCTTGATTAGCTCAATCCATCTTCTCTGCCTCATATTCAGCTCCTTCTGAGTGAATATATACTTTAGGCTCTTGTGATCCAAATAAATCTCACAACGATTTCCCATCAGGTAATGTCTCCATGTCTTCAGGGCTAGAACTACGGCTGCGAGTTCGAGGTCATGGGTTGGGTAGTTTTGTTCATGTTGCTTTAATTGTCGCGATAGATAAGATATAACTTTGCCTTCTTGCATTAGCACACATCCGAGACCAATCTTGGATGCGTCACAATACACATCGAAGGGCTTCGTGATATCCGGCATGATCAAGATTGGGGCTGAAATCAATCTCCTTTTGAGTTCTTGAAAACTAGCTTCACACTTGTTTGTCCATTCAAATTTCGTGTCCTTCTTCAGCAATTGGGTCATGGGTGCAGCGATACTCGAGAATCCTTCTGAATTTGCGTAATATCCCGCCAATCCGAGAAAAGCACAAACTTGGGTTTGAGTGGCTAGGGCTTGCCAATCTTCTACATCTTTCACTTTGGCGGTCAACGGCAATTCCTCTCCGGTGATACAATGTGACCGAGGAATCCTACCTCTGTAACGAATTCACATTTGCTAAACTTGGCACACTTAGGTGTAGCTCATGTTCGCTTCCGATTTGGAATAAATCGAATGTCATCGATAAAGCAACGACAAACTTATCCGGAAGTCCATAAAAATCTTATTCATGAGGTTCATGAAATAAGCGGGGGCATTGGTTAATCCAAAAGACATGACTGTATACTCATACAATCCATATCTGGTGGTAAAGGCAGTCTTTGGAATATCCTCTGCACGAATTTTGAGTTGATGATAGCCAGTTCTAAGATCAATCTTAGAAACCACTAAGGCACCGGTCAACTGATCAAACAAATCTTCTATCTTGGGCAAGGGGTACTTGTTCTTGATGGTGACATCATTCAACTTCCGATAATCCGTACACAAACGGTTACCTCCATCCTTCTTGTCCACAAACAAGACAGGTGATCTCCATGGGGACGCACTTGGTTGAATAAATCCAATTTCCAACATGGAATCCAGTTGCTTCTTCAGTTCTGCGAGCTCTGACGGGTTCATACTATAGGGTCTCTGGGCTATGGGTCCGGTTCCAGGGATGAGTTCAATGATAAAGTCGATATCCCTATCTGGGGGCATACCGGGCAAAACATTTAGAAATACATCGGGGTATTCACAGACTATCCGGACTTGGTCAATGGTAGGTTGGGCCACACTCTTGTTGCATTTAAATTGACGAGGTAAGGTTTCAGATATATGCTCGACTGATATTCCGGCTATACTGGTCATAGTGATGGCTTTCTTGGCAGAGTCAATCAATCCTTTATGTTTGGACATCCAATCCATTCCTAGTACTACTTCCAAACCTTTAGTTCCAAGTACTATCAGATTAGCATAAAAATCTATGCCATGGATTCGGATAGGGACGGCTTTGCAAATTTGCCTAGCCTTGGTGGTTGATCCGGGAATTTGAACAATCATCACATGCTTCAGTTTGGTTGGTTGAATTTTACTAGTGCATGCAAATTCTTCGGTGACAAATGAATGTGATGCACCAGAGTCAAACAACACTCTTGCAAGTACTGAATTAACAGAAAACATACCCAGCACGACGTCTGGCGCTTCCTGAGCTTCTTCAGCATGCATGAGAAAAAGACGGCCATTGCGGTTGAGTGAATTCCCTAGGGCAAATCTTCTTCCGGGCTGAACACGAGGCTGCTGCTGAGCTGGGGCATTGGCATTAGGGGATGTAACATTCTTCTTGTTGGGGCACTTGTTAGAATAGTGGCCTTTATTTCCACAGTCATAACAAGTCACTTGCGACTTGTCCTTGTACTTCTGATCCTGATTGCTTCCATCCTCGGCAGTGTTGGGGTTGGCGGTAGCATTGTTGGTGTTGAACTTGGGTGGGGCACAGGAGAAATTACTAGAGTTTCCGGGGTTGTTGTGATTTCCTTTGGGTCTAGGGTTTCCACGGTTGGGATAGGTCGGACGGTTCATCGGGGGTCTCTTGGTTCTTGGGGCAAATCATGGAGATGGGTTGGGGAGGTACTTTGGGGTCTGATGGGTTCCTGGCTGATGCATCATACGACGCTTGCGGTTCTCATTGGCTTGGTTGATCTTTCCTTCCATCTGGATGGCAGAGTCGACAAGGGCTTCAATATCCGCAAAGGGGATATTGACTAACACCGTCTACATCTTGGCATGCAGACCATTCAGGAATCTTTCTTTCTTCTTGGCTTCGATGTCTATTTCGTCCGGGGCATACCTAGCTAATGACAAAAATTTGTCACGGTATTCCACTACAGTCATCCTTCCTTGCTTCAGCTCTCTGAACTTGTCTCTCATTCTCTTGATCAAACCTGGTGGTACATGGGTTCTGCTGAACATGACCTTGAATTCCTCCCAGGTCATCATCTGGCCTCCGGTCATTGTGCGAACACTGTTCCACCATGCCCTGGCATCTCCGGCTAGATAATGGGTGGCGAACAGGACTTTCTCGTTGGCTTCCACTCCGGCGACTTCTAGGTTATTTTCCATGGTTTGCAGCAAATCATCGGCGTCTAGGGGCTCTTCTGACTTAGTGAAAACAGGTGGGTTGGTATTCTAGAAATTCTTGAGCTTAGATCCATGGTTGTCCTGATTTCCGTGGCCTTGGTTTTGTGGGCTAGCTGGGCTATCTGTTGCAGAGTGGCTAGGTTGGCTTAATGTTCCGCTCTTTCAGCTTCGTGGTCAGAAGTCAACAGTTGCAGGGTCTGCAACATCGGGTCCGGGGCTGAACCACTTCCTCCACGTGGCATCTGAAGATTTAGATAGATCATGAGAAAAGAGGGAAATTTCTAAGGTTTCGGGGACTTTGACAAGTTTTAAAGGTTTGAATCAGATTTTTCTAGCAACTTTCTTTTCATTCATTCATAGCACACAGTACAACACACACCTCAACAAACAAAAACAGATGGTTTTAAGAACCATTCTGGAAACTATGATACAGTGGGACCGAATACTACTCACTACGCTAGTGCTCAAGTGCTACTACTCCTCGGAGTCTGTGGCTTCATCATTATCGATGAAGGCGAAATCATCCTCATCGGTGAAGAAGTCCATGGCCTGATCCTCCAGAAAATCATCGTCATCGCTGAGATAGGAGTAAGGGTCTCCACGAAGATCCTCTGCAGCATTCTCCCTTTCCTCCAACTGCATGTCTCTCTCGTGGATGGTCTCCTCCAAAGATGAGATGCGGTGGCGAAGACGGGCAATAATGCGCTCCTTCTTGTCGAGCTTATGGCGGCGAGACTTGCGATCCCTTGATAGCATGGCGATGGTTTGGTCCTTTGTTTTGATGATGGCAGACTTGTGGTTGCAGTAGTCATGGCAGTTGTCCAACTCCTGTTGATGATCATACATCATGAAGCTAAGGTGGTCCAATTGAGTCTTCAGCTCGAGGTGGTATGGGGCTTCCAGTGGTTGTCCATTTGCATCACGCCTTGGGCAAAACTCAAAGCGAGTACCCTTGATCTGATTGATGCTCTACCCACATAGACAGGAAAGAGCTTCCTGCATTGCTCTAGCAAGTCCATCGAGCCAGTTGTTTTCCCTCAAGGTAAACTGAATTCCCTCCGCAGTGGGAGGTTCAATTTTTCCTCTGAGAATTGCAACAATTAGCCACTGCAGATCTTCTCCTCCTTGATCATTGAGCTGATCTCTGAAGAACTCGCGGTGCGGACGCTCCAGAAGTTTCGAAAGCTGATCCAGATCCCTCTCAAAGATAAGGTCTCCTCCATTCCCAAGTTGGTAAAACTTGCTGTACTTCACGTCCATCTATAAAAATAAAGGATGAGTAGATTAGCAGGGTGATCAAGTGTGTCAAAATTTTATGTATTTTGCAAGAGTTTTTGAGGAACATGAATTTTTAGGAAAGAATTAAAGAGATGAGAATGAGAATAAGTTTTTGTAAATATTTGTTTTATTTTGTTTTGAAACTAAGTTTTTGGTACAAACGCCTAGTCTAACTAGGGTCTCCTATGGTCAGGATGGCTCTGATACCAACTTGTCAACACCCGGATTTTTCAATCCTAGATGCCTGTTATGCCATACATCGCAATCCCAGGATTACCATTTTTGCGAGACATAGCAGAATTGGATACCATAGTACATCATCCATTACAAACGATACATAAGTTCTTACACAAATAGGGATCTCATGATCCAGTTCTTAATACAACTTGAAGCAGCGGAATACGTAATAATAACGGTAGCGTAGGCGAAGCTCCATCGTCGGTCACGGGCAATGCGGCGATGGGAGATGATCCTAGTTGTCGTAACCTTCCGGGGTCCATCTTCCGGTACTCCTCTTCATAGTCGCCATGGGAATAGCTAGGGACAAAGCCATGAGTACTCTTTAAGTACTATGAAACTAATACTAATAGGTAAAGGGGTTTTTGGATAATAGGACACTAGGCTCTAGGGTTGTTTTGCAAAAGCCAGTTATCTCTACTTGGTTCCAAAGCTAGTCACAATTTTATAACTCCTAAGTGGGAACTTGTATTTCATATCACAACTCTGTTGTGGTCAAGTCAAAGTCTCAATTCATTTCACAAGTCATTTTGAAAAGTCGGCGGGAACAGATGGCCACTCCAACTGTCCATAATCATGACGGCTATTCGAATAGTTTGACACTCTGTAGAGATTGTACACTTTCACCACAACATTCGATACATCCGTCGAACAAATCCTGAATTCACCATACTCGGTATGGATAATCAATCCTAACCTTTCAAATACACGCCTAGTATAAGCACCTCTCTTGTGAGTTTGGCCTCCCAACCATGACCAACTATCATCTTGGTACTTGCAGGTGGACAATCTTCACAAGGTAGCCTCAGCTCAAACCTTGGCCATGAGGAACTAATACTAAGGGATATAAGTTTCGATCAAGCCCTACCCAATATTCGGGTATTGTGGTTGTCGAGAAAATTGGAATGGTATCGCATCCGACAACCATAAGTTTTATAAAGGGCTAAGGCTCATGCCTCAACATTTTCATCACCAAAATCATCAAGTGTTTGGAAACACATGTCCAAAACATTTCAATAGAATGATCCATCATTCCAAGGTTTTCATAACCATTTTTCCACCAAGTATTCCCATCTAAAGTTGATCAAGTTTTTATGCTTAGCACTAGCATCTACAGGTGGGGGTAGTACTGATGAGGGGTGGTAAACTAGTGGAGTTTCAACTAAGTCCAACCTTATATCTTAGGGTGATATCAAGGTTTCTAGCTTACACTAGAGGAAAAAGGGCCATCCGTCGCGACCTTCTGAGCATTAGTCCCAGTTGCGCCACCAACGGGACTAATGCCGCACGTCCCGGTTGGAGCGGGCACAGGCGAGGGCATGGGTCCCGGTTTGTAAGGGCATGCGTCGGTTGGAGCCACCAACCGGGACTAAAGGTTTGGCCACGACGTGGCGCACGCACCTTTAGTCCTGGTTGCTGGCTTCAACCGGGACTAAAGACTGCCCTCTATAAATGCAACGCCCCTCTGCCCACTCTGTTTTTTGAATGGTGTAAGGTGTGAGGGTGTGTGCTAGTTTTTTCATGCATGCATTGAAGGTGTTTGTTGAAATGTTTGAGTGAAAAATCCGTTGAATTTCTCATAGAACAAAAATATAGAAGGTGTCCGAGACGCACTTGAGCTTTCTCCTCTTTATTTCCCTCGATCGAGGTTAGCAATCTTATCTTTTCTAGGTCATTGATACAATTCAAGTGTCGGTGTGAATTGGTTATTTCACTATTTATGATGTCCTGTTTTTGATAAACTTACTTATATGATGCGATGAGCGGTCGGGAATGGATGTACGGTGACCGTGGTAGCGGAGTATATCAAAGGCGTGGATAAATTTATCGATGTGGCTACGGCAAACAAAGAGAATGGATTTATACGTTGTCCATGTGTTCAATGTCGGAACAACAAGGAGTACTCTTCCTCGAAAATCATTCGCAGCCACCTGATTATGAAAGGTTTCATGCCCAACTATAATTGCTGGACCAAGCACGGGGAAAGAGGGGTTATGATGGAAGATGGTGAAGAAGAAGATGATGATAACAACTATCATCATATGTTTCCTGAATACAGTGATACTGCAATGGAAGACAATGGAGAGGAAAAAAGTGAAGAACAGTGTGGCATCCCGCAAAACCACTACTAGAAAATCGCGTTGAATTTGTGCATTGCATCGTCATCATCATGCATTGTTTGCTAAAACTATGTTTGCAAAGCCCGTGTTGTTTTCTAAACGCCCCTCTTTATTTTCAAACATCAAAACCGGGTCCCCGGAATATTTTGGTTTGCCGATATCGGTTTGCAAAAAACTTTGTTTGAAATAAATAAAATATTTAATTTATTTTTAGCGGGGGCAGTCGAACGGGCCGTTTCGACCCGAACGACCACCCCCATATTTTTCAGAACGGTCCAACCAGACCCACCCTTTAATCCTAAGTCTACCCAGCTTCCTACCCACCCCAGCCTCCACATCACTCCTACCTATCACGCGTTGCCACCTCAGCTTTCCCTCTCCCTCACCCAATCAATCAGTGCCACGTCACCCCAGCCCTCCCCCTCTCTCTCTCCTCTCCCTCTCACCCCACTCCCCCACCAGCCAACACACACTACACGCAGCACACCCGCGCGCGCATGCGTGAGCCCCTGGCTCACTGCGCCCCGGCCCCACACAAGCAGCCACACACACCACCCACACGACGCAACACGCGCCAGCACACATAGCCACTCACGCCGGCCTCTCTTTTTCCCCCCTGACGCGCGGGCCCGTCCCCACACGTCAGCCTTCTGGCCCACCCCGCGGACCCCACTCCCCTGTCACCTCCCCGCCCTGTTCCTCTTCCACCCCGCGTCGCTCTCCCCTGCATCCGCCCGCTCGCACCCGCCCCTCCATCTCTCCCCTCCTCCCCGTGTCCCTATCCTCCCACCTCCCTCCTCTCTGTCTCCCGTGGCGGAGCCGCCTCCCGCCGCCGCCTGGGGCTCTCTCCGACGCGGCCTCGACAACCACCCGGTGCCCAGGCCACCGCCTCTCACGCTCGCCCGCCACCGCCTTGACCCGCCTCCACCGCGCCAGGCTGGCCTCCCTCCTCGTCCCAGCGGCCTCGCCCTCGGCGCTGCGACCGCCTCCGGTAGCCGCCCCCGCCGCCACCAGCCTTCCCTCCGGCCGGAGCCCCGTCCCGCTCCATGGCGAGCCCCACTCGCATCACGCCTCCGCCACCGCTTGGCCGAGCTCGCCGACCAACCTCCCGCCCCGCCAAGTCGGCCGCCCCAGCGTCGCCTCCCCGACGACCCGCGACCCAGCCGCTGCCCGCAAGCCTCGCCGGCGGCCCTCCTCGTCCGCTGCGCCTCCCCGTCGCTCGTGCACGCCCCGCCGGAGCCGTCCTCGACCTCTGCCCCGACGGCCGGCCTCCGTCGCGTACCCTTGAGCAGCGTCGCTCACGCCTCCGCCGCGGACCCCACCTTGTGGGTCTGCTCCGAGCCCCGCAACCCGATCCTGCAGCTGCCCTGTCCAGTTCCTCTGTGGATCCACGACAAGGTTTCTCTGGTTCAAGGCGACAAAGCGGACAGGTGGGAATATGACCCGAAGTGCTCAGGCAAGGGCGGTCAAGATCTTCGTCTTGGGGCAGGAAGAGCTACCTCATGGACTCGATGCCCCATCGCCGTGACCGTTGGCCCAACCCCGAAAACCGATCCGATCACGTCAAGTTCTTCCTCCCGTACCGTCAAGATCTCCGTCACCGAACCCTCGCGGTCTTCCTCGCGGAACTCGAGAACGCCAAGTGCTCCTTCCCGGATCAAGACGCCAACGCCAAGACCATCTCGACCCCGTGGAACCCGACAAGATCTGCACGACGACAAGAACGGCACCGACCCGGAAGAAGCCGATGCGCCCCGACACCGATCCAAGTTCTGCTCCCCGGACGCCGAGAACCCCCGATGCGACAAGTGCTCATCCCGAACGCCATGACCGACGACGTGACCCGAAGACCCCCGGATGCGCCCAGATCTACGACCCCCGATATCCGAGCACGCCTGTCGAACCCGAACCCAGATCCGAACTCGGACCACGAGACCGACCCCAGAACCCCGCAAACCCCAAGATCGTCGAGCCCCCTAATGTGTGAACCCTTTCCTCGAACCCTATTTTATAACATAATAACAACTGTTGCTTATGAATTGTCATTCTCGCATGCATGTCGTGGTTTGGGGCCTTATGCCGATTCACCTAATAATTAAATATGGGGCCCATATGGGCAAATCTAGTCTCATATTGGCCTCATTTAAACTGTGTAGCGAACCGATCTTATCTTGCCTTGTTATAACAACATTTAATTTGCGGGGCTCTAAACAACTTGAACCATCTAACTAGTTGTCGGGACCACAGTTCCGCTTAATACGACCTAATCGCATCGCCTTCTGTCATGTCATACATCATGCATGCATCATGCCGATCTTCTGCCGATCTTAAATATTGCATCCGTGTTTCTTCTAGCGTTTTGCTTCGCGGATAAGGCCGTTGAGTTGATGTGAGTCGCCCGATCTTCGGTTGAACCATCGACAATGTTTTCATGAGCATCTCCCTTTCTACCTATCTTACTTTTATAGTCTTTATTTCCTCCCCTGTTGATCTATTGCTATCTGTGTATGATGCTTTAGTTTCCGCACTGTGATATCCCGCAGCCCTATATTGCCTTGGACACATCCTATTACCTGTTGTTTGGTAGACAGTTGGACTTGCGCGTCGTAGTTGCTTGCTCTAGTGCTGAGGTGTGTCGCCATATGCCACAGTTGCTGATGTATTGCCGCATGTTGATGTTGGAGATGATTCTAGTTTTACTTATCGTCACTTTAATTTCTGTTTAACAACTAAAATTGAATAAGCAGAGGCATCGGTGGGTGATAGATAATATTTGGTTTCCGAACGCCCACTTGTGTCTCGTAAGACCCCGAGTACTTGATACCTGTTCCTTGATTTTGCGCGCTATCCACATCCGGGAGGTATATGGGACCCCCCTGAGCCAGAGCTTGATTCAGTCTTATTTCTTGGGGCCACAAACTAGTTTGAGGTGTTTTTACTATCCTGTACTTATGCCATGCTACTTTCTGTATTTAATTTGCGAGGTAACGCACATCGTATTGTTAGGATCGGGACACGATTCCATGGTGTCGACAAGCCCAACCACACTTTCGGGTTCCCGATGCTCACGTACCAGACACCCAAACCTTGAGACCGTCTCGGAGCTTGCTTACTGCTATGATTCTACTTAAGGGGTGGCCCCCTGAAATATTTCTGAATCCTGTGATTGTCAGTCGTGAAAGCCTCGTTGGGTTTTGATTTGGTTTTTCCGAGGTTGATCGAGCGTGTGTTGCTATTGGTGCACCCCGGCCGGGTAAAACTTTCTGAAAGCCGTGTCCGCGGATATGGACGACTTGGAGCACAGTATCTCGATCATAGACAAGCATAACTAAAGTTTATTGTTATAAATTTGACTTATAATGACTAGTAATCAGCTTCACTATAACGGAATGGCTAATAATACTGCCCACAATTGCTTGTTCGGTTTGTCGCTTGCGACCATTGTACCTGACTAGTAAGTATGGCAACTACAACGGAATTGGCTGAATAAAAGTACCAACAACTGCTGGGTTTTGGGTTTATCTCATGCTATCTGTACCTGATTAGTAATTGTTGCAACTATCACGGAATGGATAACTAAAAGTGCCCACTTCTTACTTTATCAGGACAATTCTCTATACCTGACTAGTAAATGCTGCAACGATAACCTAATAAGTAAAACTGCCAACTGTGTGAGTTCCTCGGTTGACTTCCTCGACGGTCTCGAGGGGGAAATGCCAGGATGGGTTTGTTGGGTGTTAGCTTCAGGTTGGATCCGCATAGGTCTTTCTTACCCCCTCTGTTTTCCGCCAGTTGTATCGAGTCTCTATAGGTTGTTTAGTGCTCACGCTGCCGCTTGATCCACCATACCTATGTAGGCGAGGACCGCGAATTCTAGCCTCGCTGTCTTGGCCTCGATCGACGCTCCTTCTTTTTCCTTTGCCCTTTGCGGCACCCTTTTGTTTAAGCAGGTTTGAGATCGACACGTTAGCGGGGTTACCCTTCCGGCTTGGCACAGGCAGGGTTATGGGCGCCATTGGTTATTCTTCGGCTCTTAGCCCCATTTGCTTCTTGTCCGTAGGACGCCTATCGCTTTTAAGGTGATTTGGATCTTTGTATATTATATCTGTATTCTTGACTCATGGAGTCGTTATATATATCTGCTACGTGGGTCCCATCGAGGACTGTTGTGTGATGTTATTACTTCGCTTTCCACCCGCGAAAGTGCTGGCACCTTTTGAATCGTTTCTATGCGGGTTTGGTGAATTTTGCCCAAACTTGCATAGGTCCGATTCGAGGGTGTTACTGAGTGGTATCGAGCTCAGCAGTTGCGATACCCTGACAAGTCCAAATTTCAGGATAACCTAGCTAACGGCCGAAGTAGAGTGTCAAAACTATTTTGAAAATCGGTTGGATAGTTCTGATTAGGTCTGATTTTACTCCTTACCCCTCTGCTATTCTCCTCTTATCTCGACGTGTTTTGAATCTGCTCTCTTCTCTCTCTTCGAGTCCAGGATTTCTCGTGGTTGGGTTTCCGTCGTACCTTCAGGGTTTCGAATTCTCCCTTTTGTAACGGAGGCGCTACGATCATCAATCTGCAACTGTCTGTTGTACCTTTCATCCAATCTTTTGTTCTTGAGCTCCTTATCCATATGTGTTCCTTGCTGGATATCAGTGACGATGAAAAACATATGAGAAGGACGAGCCTTGGTGAAGTTGGAGTATACCTTGAGCATGTGTTGTTCATGCCAATGGAACCATCGCGGAACCTAATCATTATGTCTTTCATACGATTTCTGCTGGCAACATTCCTTTGTTTCTGAATCCCGCTTGTCGAGATCTTCAGTCTAATTCCGAGAGTTGGATGCTTAATCCGCTTATTCGTGTGCAGAGTAATGGTTTGAGTGCGGGATGGAGTAGCTACCCTACCACTGCTCTTATCATTCGCTCTTGTACGTCGAATCAGTGGGTCCAGCAATTTACTCCGTCCACGGAAGTTAGGGGTGGCTTTATTTGTTGATACCTCTACCTTCGACCTTTTGTTTCCGGAGTGTTCTCTCGACGATCAGGAGCAACGACCCTTTGTTGGTGGTGTCGCCGTTTTCAAGATGAAGAAGGAACCATCGTTAGTGGTGTCGCGAAGATCTACACAAGGCGAGAAGACGGAGAACGCCGACCTTCCTTCCGGTACCATGAGGCGGATCTCGAGGGCGAGATCCTTTGTTAGTGGTGTCGAATTGTGGCATCCCGCAAAACCACTACTAGAAAATCGCGTTGAATTTGTGCATTGCATCGTCATCATCATGCATTGTTTGCTAAAACTATGTTTGCAAAGCCCGTGTTGTTTTCTAAACGCCCCTCTTTATTTTCAAACATCAAACCGGGTCCCCGGAATATTTTGGTTTGCCGATATCGGTTTGCAAAAAACTTTGTTTGAAATAAATAAAATATTTAATTTATTTTTAGCGGGGGCAGTCGAACGGGCCGTTTCGACCCGAACGACCACCCCCATATTTTTCAGAACGGTCCAACCAGACCCACCCTTTAATCCTAAGTCTACCCAGCTTCCTACCCACCCCCAGCCTCCACATCACTCCTACCTATCACGCGTTGCCACCTCAGCTTCCCCTCTCCCTCACCCAATCAATCAGTGCCACGTCACCCCAGCCCTCCCCCTCTCTCTCCTCTCCCTCTCACCCCACTCCCCCACCAGCCAACACACACACTACACGCAGCACACCCGCGCGCGCATGCGTGAGCCCCTGGCTCACTGCGCCCCGGCCCCACACAAGCAGCCACACACACCACCCACACGACGCAACACGCGCCAGCACACATAGCCACTCACGCCGGCCTCTCTTTTTCCCCACAGCCTTGGGCCGTCCCCCACATCGCCAGCCTTTCCGCCCACCCCTGGACCCCACTCCCTGTCACCTCCGCCTTCCTCTTCACCTCCTGCCGCTCTCCCCTGCATCCGCCCGCTCGCACCCGCCCCTCCATCTCTCTCCTCCTCCCCGTGTCCCTATCCTCCCACCTCCCTCCTCTCTGTCTCCCGTGGCGGAGCCGCCTCCCGCCGCCGCCTGGGGCTCTCTCCGACGCGCGGCCTCGCCCCCGACAACCGCCCAGTGCCCAGGCCGACCCTGCCTCTCCACGCTCCGCCCGCCACCGCCTTGACCCGCCCACTGCGCTGCCAGGCCTCCCTCCTCCGTCCCAGGCCGTGACGCGTCCTCGGCCAAGGCTGTGACGCCTCCGATAGCCGCCCACCACCAGCCTTCCCTCCGCCATGAGCCCCGCTGCCCGCCAGCGGAGCCCCACTCGCCGATCTGCCTCCCACCGCTGCCCCGGAGCTCCCGACCAACCTCCGCCGCCAAGTCCGGCGGCCCTCCCCAGCGTCGCCTCCCGACGACCGCGACCAGCGGCCCCCCTCGCCGCCTCCTGCAAGCCTCGCTGGCGGCTCCTCGTCACGCGCCTCCCGTCGCTGTGCCCGCCGAGCCGTCCTCGACCTCTGCCGACGGCCGGCCTCCGTCGCGTACCCTTGAGCAGCGTCGCTCACGCCTCCGCCGCGGACCCCACCTTGTGGGTCTGCTCCGAGCCCCGCAACCCGATCCTGCAGCTGCCCTGTCCAGTTCCTCTGTGGATCCACGACAAGGTTTCTCTGGTTCAAGGCGACAAAGCGTACAGGTGGGAATATGACCCGAAGTGCTCAGGCAAGGGCGGTCAAGATCTTCGTCTTGGGGCAGGAAGAGCTACCTCATGGACTCGATGCCCCATCGCCGGGACCGTTGGCCCAACCCCGAAAACCGATCCGATCACGTCAAGTTCTTCCTCCCGTACCGTCAAGATCTCCGTCACCGAACCCTCGCGGTCTTCCTCGCGGAACTCGAGAACGCCAAGTGCTCCTTCCCGGATCCGAAGACCGCACCCGAACGCCAAGACCATCTCGACCCCGTGGAACCCGACAAGATCTGCACGACGACAAGAACGGCACCGACCCGGAAGAAGCCGATGCGCCCCGACACCGATCCAAGTTCTGCTCCCCGGACGCCGAGAACCCCCGATGCGACAAGTGCTCATCCCAAACGCCATGACCGACGACGTGACCCGAAGACCCCCGGATGCGCCCAGATCTATGACCCCCGATATCCGAGCACGCTTCCGTCGAACCCCGAACCCCAGATCCGTCGAACCCTGGACCCTGAGACCGACCCCAGAACCCCGGAAACCCCAAGATCGTCGAGCCCCCTAATGTGTGAACCCTTTCCTCGAACCCTATTTTATAACATAATAACAACTGTTGCTTATGAATTGTCATTCTCGCATGCATGTCTGTGGTTTGGGGGCCTTATGCCGATTCACCTAATAATTAAATATGGGGCCCATATGCGGGCAAATCTAGTCTCATATTGGCCTCATTTAAACTTGTGTAGGGAACCGGTATCTTATCTTGCCTTGTTATAACAACATTTAATTTGCGGGGGCTCTAAACAACTTGAACCATCTAACTAGTTGTCGGGACCCTGGTTCCGCTTAATACGACCTAACTGCATCGCCCTTCTGTCATGTCATACATCATGCATGCATCATGCCGATCTTCTGCCGATCTTAAATATTGCATCCGGTGTTTCTTCTAGCGTTTTGCTTCTTCGCGGATAAGGCCGTTGAGTTGATGTGAGCTTCGCCCCGATCTTCGGTTGAACCATCGACAATGTTTTCAGGCGAGCATCTCCCCCTTTCTACCTATCTTACTTTTATAGTCTTTATTTCCCTCCTGTTGATCTATTGCTATCTGTGTTGCGATGCTTTAGTTTCCGTACCTGTGATATCCCGTGCAGCCCTATATTGCCTTGGACACATCCTATTACCTGTTGTTTGGTAGACAGTTGGACTTGCGCGTCGTAGTTGCTTGCTCTAGTGCTGAGGTGTGTCGCCATATGCCACAGTTGCTGATGTATTGCCGCATGTCGATGTTGGAGATGATTCTAGTTTTACTTATCGTCACTTTAATTTCTGTTTAACAACTAAAATTGAATAAGCAGAGGCATCGGTGGGTGATAGATAATATTTGGTTTCCGAACGCCCACTTGTGTCTCGTAAGACCCCGAGTACTTGATACCTGTTCCTTGATTTTTGCGCGCTATCCACATCCGGGAGGTATATGGGACCCCCCTGAGCCAGAGCTTGATTCAGTCTTATTTCTTGGGGCCACAAACTAGTTTGAGGTGTTTTTACTATCCTGTACTTATGCCATGCTACTTTCTGTATTTAATTTGTGCGAGGTACTGCACACTGTACTGTTTAGGATCGGGACACGATTCCGCGGTGTCGACAAGCCCAACCACACTTTCGGGTTCCCAGTCGTTCACAGCCGTATTACCCAAACCTTGAGACCGTCTCGGAGCTTGCTTACTCCGTTGCGGATTCTACTTAAGGGGTGGCCCCCTGAAATATTTCTGAATCCTGTGATTGTCAGTCGTGAAAGCCTCGTTGGGTTTTGATTTGGTTTTTCCGAGGTTGATCGGCGTTGTTATTGGTGCACCCCGCCGGGTAAAACTTTCTCAAAGCCGTGTCCGGATATGGACGACTTGAGCACGATTCTCGATCATAGACAAGCATAACTAAAGTTTATTGTTATAAATTTGACTTATAATGACTAGTAATCAGCTTCACTATAACGGAATGGCTAATAATACTGCCCACAATTGCTTGTTCGGTTTGTCGCCATGCGACCATTGTACTGACTAGTAAGTATGGCAACTAGCGGAATTGGCTGAATAAAAGTACCAACAACTCTTTGGGTTTTGGGTTTATCTCATGCTATCTGTATCTGATTAGTAATTGTTGCAACTATAACGGAATGGTTAACTAAAAGTGCCCACTGTTTACTTTATCAGGACAATTATCTATACCTGACTAGTAAATGCTGCAACAATAACCTAATAAGTAAACTGCCAACTGTGTGAGTTCCTCGGTTGACTTCTCGACGGTCTCGAGGGGAAATGCCAGATGGGTTTGTTGGGTGTTAGCTTCAGTTGGATCCGCATAGGTCTTTCTTACCCCTCTTTTCCGCCATTGTATCGAGTCTCTATAGGTTGTTTAGTGCTGCACTGCCGCTTGATCCACCATACCTATGTAGGCGAGGACCGAATTCTAGCCTCGCTGTAATCGGCCTCGATCTTGACGCCCTTCTTTTTCCTTTGCCCTTTGCACACCCTTTTGTTTAAGCAGGTTTGAGATCGGCGCGTTAGCGGGGTTACCCTTCCGGCTTGGGCAAGGTGGTTATGGACGCCATTGGTTATTCTTGGGGCTCTTAGCCCCATTTGCTTCTTGTCCGTAGTGGACGCTATCGTTTTTAAGGTGATTTGGATCTTTGTATATTATATCTGTATTCTTGACTCATGGAGTCATATATATATCTGCTCTGTGGGTCCCATCGAGGACTGTGTGATGTTATTACTTCGTTTTCCACCCGCACGAAAGTGCCTGGTGGGCACCTTTGAATCGTTTCTATGCGGGTTTGATGAATTTTGCCCAAACTTGCATAGGTCCGATTCTGAGGGTGTTACAAACAGGCATCAGATGAGCCGGCTGATGAACTTGGTAGGGTCATTTCTGATGCAAAGCAAGACTGTGAAACAGAAAATGAGAAGTTGAAGTTAGAGGGCATGTTAGAAGATCACAAGAAATTGTTGTACCCAAATTGTGAAGATGGTAGCACAAAGCTCGGTACCATTTGGAATTGTTGCGATGGAAGGCGAGTGTGGTCTAACCGACTCCTCATTTGAAAAGATGCTAAAATAATGAAGCCAAGTTTCCAAAACATAACGAACTTCCCGAGAGTACCTACGAAGCAAAGAAGACTCTACATCCTCCGGGATTAGATGTGCAAAAGATACATGCATGCATTAATGACTTCATCCTCTCATGTAAGGAGTATGAGAATTTAGATAAATGCCCGTTCATGAATGCTCTTGGTATAAGATCGACGAGATGACCCTGGTGATGTTGAGGAGAGCCCCCTCGGAAGAGGGTTCCCTAAGGTTATGTGGTATGCTCCTATAATACCAAGGTTGAAACGCATGTTCAGAAACAAAGAGCATGCCAGGTTGTTGCGATGGCACAAAGAAGACCGTAAGAAAGACGGGGAGTTGAGACACCCTGCTGATGGGTCACAGGAGAAAAATCGAGAGAGACTTCCCAGACTTTGCAGGTGATGCAAGGAACTTTTGGTTTGGTCTAAATGCGGATGGCATGAATCCTTTTGGGGAGCAGAGCTGCACACAAAGACTGGCCCGTGACTCTATGTATCTACAACCTGCCTCCTTGGTTGTGCATGAAGCGTAAGTTCATTATGATGCCGGTGCTCATCCAAGGCCCAAGCAACCGGCAACATTGATGTGTACCTTAGGCCATTAGTTGAAGAACTCTTACGGTTTGGGGCAAACCAGGTACGTCGTGGGATGAGAACAAACAGGAGCCATTTAATCTACGAGGGTTGTTATTCGTAACCATCAATGATTGGCCTGCTCTTAGTAACCTTTCAGGACAGACAAACAAAGGATATAAGGCATGCACCCACTGTTTAGATAAGACCGAAGGTACATATTTTCATAAATGCAAGAAGGTTGTGTACCTAGTGAATCGACAATTTCTTTCGACCAATCATCCCGTAAGAAAGAAAGGCAAGCATTTCAAAGGTGAGGCAGATCACCGGAAGAAGCCTGAACTCCCTGCTGGTGATGATGTATTTGGTATGGTCAAGGACATAGAAGTAATCTTTGGAAAGGGTCCCGACGGTCAATCAGTTCCGAACGACGTCGCTACAGAACACGCACCCATGTGGAAGAAGAAATCTATATTTTGGGAGATGCCATATTGGAAAGTCCTGCGTGTCCGCTCTTCAATCGACGTGATGCACGTGACGAAGAATCTCTGCGTGAACCTGCTAGGATTCCTAGGCGTGTATGGGAAGACAAAAGATACACCTGAAGCACGGGAGGACCAACAAATTATGAAAGACCCAAAGAACATGCATCAGATAACAAAGGCGGATAAAGGGCGTCACTTAAGTCGTGCCTATGCTCTTACCAAAGCGAGAAGGAAATCTTTTTGAAGTCCTTTACAGTATCAAGGTGCCGTCGGACTTCTCATCTAATATAAAGGGATAATAAATATGGCAGAGAAAAGTTCCAAAACCTGAAGTCTCATGATCACACGTGATTATGACGCATTGCTTCCGATTGCATTGAGGGGCTTCTACCGGAAAATGTTCGAGTACCCATTGTGAAGCTGTGTGCATTCCTCAATGCAATATCTCGAAGGTAATCAATCCGGATATTCTGCCAAGGTTCTGAGAAGGATGTGGTACAATGTCTTGTTAGTTTTGAATTGGTGTTCCCACCATCCTTCTTCAATATTATGACGCATCTCCGGTTCATCTAGTGGAAGAGATTGCCATTCTCGGTCCGTATTTCTGCACAATATGTTCCCTTTGAGAGGTTCATGGGAGTCTTAAAGAAATATGTTCATAACCGTCTTTGGACGGAAGGAAGCATCTCCAAGGGATATGGAGCAGGGAGGTCATTGAGTTTTGTGTTGACTTTATTCGACCTTAAGCCGATTGGTGTTTCGACTCATGGCATGAGGGAAGACTAAGTGGAAAAGGCACACCGGGAAAGAAAGCAATGATATGTAGGGACGGGATTCTTTCACTAAAGCACACTACGCTTCTACATAATTCCACCTTGGCGACCAGCTCATATCGAGGAACACAAGAATATTATGCGCTCAAAACCCGGGAAGCTGAATCATGGATTACATATGAACACATGAAGTCTTTCGGTGGTTGGATGCGGACACATCTCTTGAATGACACCACTGTTGGAGATCGGCTATACTTGTTGGCGTCACCATCTTCTCTTGTATTGAATTTCCAAGGGTACAAATAAATGGGAATACATTCTACACGATCGCCAAGATAAAAGAGCACCAACCAAAATAGTGGTGTCGCTTTGATGCAATAGACGAGAATGGACAAAGGACACATATTATGGTTACATAGAGGAGATATGGGAACTAGACTATGGAGTCTCTTTTAAGGTCCCTTTGTTTCATTGCAAATGGGTCAACTGAATGGGGAAGGGTAAAGATAGACCAGTTATGCGGGATGACAACAGGATCTCAACAATCTTAGTTATAGAGATGAACCATTCTTCCTAGCCAATGATGTGTCTCGGGTTTTCTATGTGAAGGACATGTCCTCGAGCGAAAAAAGAAAAATATGCAAGCGAATACATCATATGATGAGCCAAAGTGTCACATAGTTCTTTCGGGAAAAGAAACATCATGGGAATCGAGGACAAGATGGACATGTCGGAAGATTATAATAAGTTTGATGAAATTCCGCCCTTCACGGAAAACTGACCCAAGCATTCCGTTAAGTAAAGAAGATGCTCCATGGTTACGTCAAGCGGTCATAAGGAATGACATATGCTAAGAAGTTCATGCTCATATTATGTAACTCTAGTTCATGTCTTTCGGTTTGTGGCTTGACCAAAGGATATCTTTCATGGTTTGTGGCCTTTAGTCCCGGTTTTGTAGTCTCGAGTTTTAATATTAATAAATGTCTTGAGTGTTAGTCCCATTTTGTGGCTGGACCGGGAGTGCCTCTATGACCAGTTTCTTGGAGATGCCGGAGGACTGGGCTCCGTCGGCATCTCCCTGAAACTGGTCATAGTGGTGTCCCTTCTCTCGAAAACCATCTTCCAGCTTGTAACTTCACTAACTAGATCAATACGCCTCGGAGCTAACTAATTTCACATATTAGGGAGTGCCTCTATGACCAGTTTCTCGGAGATGCCGGAGGACTGGGCTCCGCAGATCTCCACTGAACTGCAGTGGTGTCCTCGCTCAAAACCATCTTGCAGCTTGTAACTTCACTAACTAGATCAATACGCCTGAGCTAACTAATCTCACATATTAGGAGTGCCTCTATGACCAGTTTCTCGGAGATGCCGAGGACTCCGTCAGCATCTCCTGAATCGGCCGTAGTGGTGTCCTGCTCTCTAAAACCATCTTGGAGATGCCTCAAACTGGCTGGAGGACTGCACTCACAAGGATGCATATTTATAGTACAAGCAGCTCGGCATAATGTCGACACTCACGACATAATGTCGACACTCACCCCTATTATTAGTGCTGGCTCATCTTTAGTCGGTTGGTGTCTCCAACCGACTAAAGGTTCATCTTTAGTCCCTTGGTGACACCATCCGGGACAAGGCCTAAGCCGCACGACATAATGTCGACACTCACCCCTATTATTAGTGTTGTCTGGCCCACTCTGCCACAATCCCTTCAGTCGCGGTTGGTTTCTCCAACCGAGACTAAATATGAACCCTCTCTTTATATAGGCATTTCCCTCTATTTATTAGGTAACACTTAAGACATTTATTAATATTAAAACCGGGACAAATCGGGACTAGCTAACACTCAGGCCTAAAGCCGCCTTTAGTCATAATCATGCCTAGTCCTATAGTACGCAGCTGAGGTCTTCATCGTCGTCATCATCATCGCCATCGTCACCGCCACTCCGGGATCCTCAGCCCATCCATTGCATAGACCATTGGCCATGCCAGCCTTGGATTCACGGCGGGTGGGAGAGGGGTCTCCTGGAAGACGATGCCGCTACCGCCGGGATAGTGTGGGGCCTGTGGCGGGTGGACTCGTGGGCACCGTAGGCGAGGATGGTCTCCCCCGGCAATGTAGCGCATCACTTCGATGATAGTACGGTTCTCCCACCATAGACGACGGCCGACTTCGTTGTGGTTCACCGGTGGCGGGCCATCACCCTCGTACCTGGCGAGCTCCCATTCCCGCCTATTAGCGAAGAAGGCATTCCAGGTGTCATAGTTGTCGGGATCCCACTGGGGATCCATCCGCTGCTCCGGCGTGAGCTCGTGGTAGAAGTGGTTTGTGATGGCCGCCTGACGTGCGGAACCTTGAGGGACAGGAGGGACAGAACCCTCCGGCCAAAGATCCATCCGGCGGGCGGCGGTACCCGATGGACAAGGGTATTTGGGCGCCTGGCCTCGGTCTCCGAGGGTCGAATGGCCCGATGGCGTTGTCCATTGTTCTAAGAGAGGAAGGTGTGGATGTGTGGATAGCCATGACACGATCACCCTAAATATAGAGGAAAGGGCGGAAAACTTGGCGTGAAGCTTTGGGAAATGGCGGAAATATCTTTAGTCGGTTAGTGACTACATACGGGACTAAAAGCTCTAGTAGAAAGGAAAGGGCGGAAAACTTGGCGGGAAGAGGTGGGAAATGGCGGAAAATATTTTTAGTCGGTTTGTGACTACATCCGGACTAAATGTCTTTGAACAATGATCATGTTTCAAAAACCTTCACAAAATGACCTATGATGTTCGAGGTTTCATGGCTTTCGGTCCAAATGACCGATGTTATGTCTTGAATCACGGCATAGTTTGTGATGTTGTGCCCATATTATGCATGTGTGTGGACATTGTTATGGAGAACAATGTTGCAGGAGGAAGTTTTCCTTTTTGTCGCATGGAAAAGCCCTTTTCCATTTTCCGAAAAAAAAAGTCGTTTTGTGAAGTAACCACCAAAATGCCGTTTGAATGCTACCGTCCTATTTTACTAAAATACTAGACCACCTTACATGGACTATATCCCAACGGTACATCTCAAACCTTTTCGTCCATCCCGGTAAAAGGACAAATGTCTGCATCGGCAGGAAGTGGGTCCGGTTTGTACTACAGTACATGATCTACCGCCCGTGATTTTTGAAAAATCATTTTAGACTCGCAATATGTGGTTTCTTCAGAGATCCAATGCAAGTTCTAACAATGCCCGTCCCCTATCTTCATGCACACCGGTTCGACCATAGTTAGAATTCAAATAATTCAAAACGGGCATAATAAATTCAAAAAAAATCCGAACAATGAAAATCCTTCGCGTGGTGTCATATTATGTTACATAGTTGAAAGGAAAAATACCAGACTTGGTATATTGATCATGTTTCGAAAAAACCTTCACAAAATGACCTATCATGTTCGAGGTTTCATGGCTTTCGGTCCAAATGACCGATGTTATGTGCTGAATCACGGCATAGTTTGTGATGTTGTGCCCATATTATGCATGTGTGTGGATATTGGTATGGAGAACAATGTTGCAGGAGGAAGTTTTCCTTTTTGTCGCACGGAAAAGCCCTTTTCCATTTTCCGAGCGCAAAAAACGGGTCGTTTTGTGAAGTAACCACCAAAATGCCGTTTCACAATGCTACCGTCCTATTTTCCTAAAATACTAGACCACCTTACATGGACTATATCCCAACCGGTACATCTCAAACCTTTTCGTCCATCCCGGTAAAAGGACAAATGTCCGAATCGGCAGGAAGTGGGTCCTGTTTGTACTACAGTACATGATCTACCGCCCGTGATTTTTTGAAAAAATCATTTTTAGACTCGCAATATGTGGTTTCTTGAGAGATCCAATGCAAGTTCTAACAATGCCCGTCCCCTATCTTCATGCACACCGGTTCGACCATAGTTAGAAATTCAGATAATTCAAAACGGGCATAATAAATTCAAAAAAAATCCGAACAATGAAAATCCTTCGCGTGGTGTCATATTATGTTACATAGTTGAAAGGAAAAATACCAGACATGGTATATTGATCATGTTTCGAAAAAACCTTCACAAAATGACCTATCATGTTCAAGGTTTCATGGCCGTCACCTATCACTTCTTATGTTTAAAGTTTTTCTAAATTCCAAATTGATATTAAAAAATATAAGTTAATTCATTTTTAATTGTAAATGGTTCATATTTTAAATGGTTACATTAATTATTTTTTAAAAGAAAATGTTTTGAATTATTTATTTAAATCCAAACACTTTTTATGTTTAAAGTTTTTCTAAATTCAAATTAATATTCAAAATATAAGTTAATTCATTTTAAAAGGTTACATTAATTATTTTTAAAAATAGAATATGTTTTGAATTATTTATTCAAATCCATACACTTCTTATGTTTAAAGTTTTCTAAATTCCAAATTGATATTAAAAATATAAGTTAATTCATTTTAATTGTAAATGGTTCATATTTTAAATGGTTACATTAATTATTTTTAAAACAGAAAATGTTTTGAATTATTTATTTAAATCCAAACACTTTTTATGTTTAAAGTTTTTCTAAATTCAAATTAATATTCAAAAATATAAGTTAATTCATTTTAAAAGGTTACATTAATTATTTTTAAAATAGAATATGGTTTTGGATTATTTATTCAAATCCATACACTTCTTATGTTTAAAGTTTTTCTAAATTCCAAATTGATATTAAAAAAATAAGTTAATTCATTTTTAATTGTAAATGGTTCATATTTTAAATGGTTACATTAATTATTTTTAAAATGTAAAATGGTTTTGAATTATTTATTCAAATCCAAACACTTTTTATGTTTAAAGTTTTTCTAAATTCCAAATTAATTATCATTTAAAAAACAATACAAATTTAAACCCCAAAATAAAAAATAAGGCGGGAACAGAGAGAAAATACCTGAAATTTTTTGAAAACAGGGGAATATGTCCCGGTTGGAGCCACCAACCGGGACTAAAGACCCCCTGCGCGCCAACCCTTGCACTGCTGAAAATATTGGAGTATAGGTCCCGGTTGGTGGCTCCAACCGGGACGTATGACCCTTTAGTCCCGGTTGGAGCCACCAACCGGGACTAAAGGCCCTTTGGTTATAACAGCGCGCCTCTTCTTCTTCTTCTTCCCTTCCCCATCACTTCTCTGCTTCACCGACACGCAACCGCCCGACGCCGGTAGGCCCAGCCGCCCACGCCTTGCTGCCGCCGCCTCACCGTCACCGCTGCGTCGCCGTGGTGCCGGTCTGCGCTTCCGCGCCGCCGCTTCATGCGTCGCCAACGACGTCGCCACCACCTCAACGACTGTCGCCACACGTCGCCACCGGGCCGCCAGACGCGCCTGCCTCCGTCCTCCCTCTCCATCATGCCTCTGTCCTCCCCTCCTCCTCCTCCCTAACGCCACAGGCACCGTAGTGGGTGCGGCAATGCGAGATGTGTGGCCCAGCGAGATGTCTGTTGGCGTCGGCGTCTTGGGCGGCGGCGTGCGCAGTGAGATGCGATGTGTGGCTGCTCCCCTGTTTCCCTTTGCTTGCGTACTGCTGAGGTGGCTCGGCCCCACACAGCCAATATGGGTAGTTCTTAATATGGTGCAAAAGGTTTAAACATTTGATTTAATAATTTCAGAATTTGAATAAAACTTGTAAATTCAATAACTTTTAATCTGTAATTCAGAAAAATACAAATAATATACCAAAATGTTCAGAAAATGAGAACTATCTATCTATGCCATAATCATGCATTGTTCAACAACTTAAATAACAAGTTTAATTAGAATACCCTAGTAACCCTAACGGTGATTCGGAGTTCCTTGAGTTAGGGTTTGCGCCTCTAACCCGATTAACTTGTCGAGCATGCTTTAGGGTTACATTCAATGCACATTAACTTGTCGTATCATCATCATTGCTTGAGCATTGCATCGATGCCATGTGTTGATTGTTTCCTTTCTTTCCGGTGATTTGGTTCTTCTCGGTAGAATACGATATCGAGATCGAGATCGATTCAATATGGTATTTTGTTAGTATCTAGTGTTACCTATCTGCTGGATAGTTTCCTTTTGTAGCCTTATACTCATGTTCCTCTCATATGCATCCGAGGTTTCTCGAACTAGGTTTTACACCCTAACTCCGAATATTGATTTTAGTGGATTTTAGCTAGAGTTACCTATCTACTACACGGTTTCCTTTTGTAGCTAGGTTTAGGGTTTCTCTTCATTTTTATTATTGTGTATGTATATATTAGGGGTTCTCCTTAACTTTCTCCTTTAGCCGCTTTGACTTATTCGTTTTTCCACCTATACAGAAAATATGGACCCACACGTCAGAGACGAAGAAAAGGAAGAGTTGATCCAAGGTATGATCCGTGGGGAAGATAATTTAGACGTATCAACGTTTCTGAACAACTCGGTGAGGTGATCCTCTTTACCGGAGTAGCCAACTTGTTTGAGGTTGAAGGTGTTGCCTTCCGTGAGGGAGAAGGCGATGCCTTGTGTAATCGAGAAGACGACCGCTCCGGCAAGGTGCATGTAATATAAATCAATTCATTAATTAATCATCTGCTATCTATATAGAAATAGTAACGGCGATCTTTCTTCTTTTAGCCCTCCGGATCGAAGGAATCTCTTGAAAAGAGCGAGGCCCAACCAAAAAGTTGCAAGACCATGAGAGGTTCAGGATCGAAGATTTCGCTGTAGACGGCAGACCGACAGCTCTCGAAGTTGTCGCAACCAAATTTGTGGCACAATGCGGAGTAATCGTTAGGGACTTAATCCCGATCACCATTAGAAATTGGAATAGGCCTGCTAATGCGGATGAAGAGGGAACATGTTTATTTGTCCCTAACCACGCCAAAGATTTTGTGGAAGAGGCTCATGGTTAATTTCAAACTACTGAAGATAGAGCTGGATCCAAATGCGGAGGATCGATTGAGGACGCCTTACAACATGGGAGAGCCATGGAGGCTAAGGTCGTGGAGTGGGCTTTGAAGAAGATGGCCCAGTGTTTCACCAACTAGAAGAAAAGATTGCACCTTGACTATGTCGTGAAAAGAAGACTCGATTTCAAGAATATTCAGTTTGAGAAGATAAAACCATTACAGGTTGAGTTTGTGGAATACAAGAAATCGAAAAAGCTAAGAAAATGTAAAACGAATAAGTGAATCTTGCTAAGAAGAAGTATCACCATACTATGGGGCAAGGTGGCTACAAGGTTGGCATTCCTAAGTGGGAGAAACTTGAGGAACTGCGTGATAAAAATATCACCCCGAGAGGCGATTGGGTAGAACGTGCAAGGAATTGGTTTTACGGGCATGGGGCACGTTGGACTCGGAAGGGAGGTGTATATAACATACGACATAAAGAAGACCCTTGCCAATCGAGAGGATGAGAAAAGCGATAAGGATGTTAAAGATGGGGACTTCATTCCGATAGAGAGAATGATGAGCTCACACTTGCCTTGGAAATAAGGAACATGATGGACGAACACGAGGCACAATAGGCTCCCAATCATGGAGGACTGGGTTTCAAGAGAGGAAGAAATATCTGATAGAAGCCGTCGGAGGAGTAAGGAGGCGGCGGTTGAAGCGAAAGTCGAAAGAGCGAATGCGTTTAATTGAAGAACGATTAAAGCAACAACAAGATGAAATTAACTCACTTAAAGAGCAAAGTACTACCGGCCCATCTCAGGACACCTTGCATTCGATGCTACCGCCTATCGAATAATCGAAAAGCGATGTGGCTTCCACCGAGGTCCCGGTGATGACAATGGCGATCTTGATGATGCACCGACGATGGCTCCTGTTGGCTACCTAGTGGATGATATCACAGATATGACACACTGCGAGCTACATGTCAAAGTTGTGAACATATCAATGAAGGTGGCGGTCGGCTATGCCTTACCAATTGGACCCACACCAACTTACCACTGTCGTCGAGTTCCAGAGGGCTACGCTGTTGTCGGCATGGATGAAATCATGCCCACCTTTGAGGTTTTGGATCTTCACTACCCTGTAGGTGAAGGGGATGTGATGTCTTTGGGTGGCCAAAACGTCACCATTCTATGGCCGAAGGATTGTATCGTGCTTCAAAATCACACGCCAAGGCCATCTTCGCCGCTGCCTCACCCGTCTCCAGCGAGGTCGTCGCCGCCGCGGCAACCGTCTTCGTCGCCTCACCCGGCTCCGTCGCCTCACCAATCTCCGGTGCATCCATCGCCAAGGAGCCATCACCGGCGCCTCGGGATAAAAGCGTAAGCGTCTACCGCTCTTCGTCGTGGCGATCGCCAAACGTAAACAAGAGCCTCTTCAAAAGTACCAGCGGTTCCTCCCAAGAGAGCTTATGGTATCTTGAAGAGGAGATCGCGATCGTTGATGCGGAAGCAACAGCGTTTCGAAGTAGGTAAAAGAAGAGCGAGTTCCCCAGCACCAAGAAGAAAAGGCCAAAGTGTTGAAAATGCTAAAGACTCTTCATCAACCCGAGCCAAAGTGTCATCGGACTATGGCGTTCTATTCTCAAGTCACATGCACAAAAAGCCTCGAAGAAGCGATCTTGATGCAAGCGGAAATCTGTTGCCCATCGGAGAACAAGCAAAACAGACTTGCTCCCTCTCAAGGTGATTTCTCAAACCAATGTGGGGTCGAGCAAATATGGGGCGAAGAAGCGTATGATCCAGGTAGTTACTGTCTGGAGAAATGCCGCTGCTCAAGGTATGAGTATTGCCCGATGCTTATCGATTAGAGTTCTTCCCGTGAGTGAAGTAGCATACCAATACCGATCTGGAAAACCTCTCGTCAAACGAGGAGGTAAACAATCTTCCAACAAAATCGAAGATTGCATAAGCTGGTACATGCATGCCACAAGGGCGGGGCTAAGCGGATAGTGTTGAGGGTTACAAAAAGCATCATGGGAAAGATAAGGATGACATGATATCCATTGAATTTGATGAACTATTTCAATTATTCAATCAAGGCGCCTTGGACAAATCGATCATGAGTGCCTATTATGCGTAAGTACTAATTACGTAATTAATTTAGTCTCCATCTATATTATTTTGTTTATTGCATGTATATAATCATACTTTAATATGCGAATGAAGATTCTCGAATGCGAGAGGACAAATCTATGACATTGGCTTCATTGACCCATATTGGGTTCATGAAGCTAATCTCAAAATAAGCCCCGGATACGGAGGATAATATAGTACAGCGTTAAGGTTTCAAGAAACCAAAGGAAATACTATTTCCTTACAACTTCCGATGAGTGTTATTGTCTTGTATACACTTTCTATTTCGCTACTCGATGTTAAGTATATAATTGATTAGTTATGCATTCGGTACCACTATATTCTATTAATCATTCAACTTGACAAAGGCGTGTACTAGTCATGGACTCGAAACATAAACCCCTTGAGGCGTGGAAGGACATGCAGATACTTCTCCGGTAATTCTAATCATTACGACACGATATCGGCAGCGTTAAGTGAATTTTATGATATCAAGTACTTAATAACTTATTTTATTCGTTTTTCTCGCCGGGCGCTTGGAAGCAGTTCACCAAGAAGGCTAGGGTGTTTGGAAAGGAGCTTACATTTCAACCACTAGATGTAAGCACCACTAGCTATATCCAGCATCTCTTTGATTCTAGTTTTGATATAGTTATTATCATGCTTGATTATTATTTTGATTGAACTACTGTTGTCGTAAAGTGCAGCGAGGACAGGTAACAATCTATGTGGATACTATGTATGCGAGTTCATCCGTGGGGCGTGCGGTGAGAAGGGCAGAAATTTAGAGCAACCCCACGTCGTAAACAATTTCTATAGTTTTTAATTACAATCAAATTGTGTTTAGTTTCATATTCATATAGGTGACTCCTTTTTAAATCAGATCGAGCGTCTACGGACGGTCTTACGCCAAAGGATCGCATCTGAGCAATCTGAGGAGGAATTGGCGGGATTCTTGGATGCGAAGTCCTAAACACACAAGGGAATACTACTCGGTGTGTATAGACAATAGGAATTGTAAAAATAGCAAATTTCAAGAAATTGGCGGTAGCATCGAATAGCAACTTTTGTATGTAGTGCATGAACTCGATCCGTATTGAATGTAATGTTGTCATGATGATCTTGTGTAATATAAGGTTCCTTCATTGATAAGTCCAAAACACTAAATAAACAATAAAACAACCTAAATGAATTCTCTTGGCGGCACAAAAGTGGCGAAAATGCTTTCGTGGCAACAAAATGTGCCAAAATGAATTCTGCGCATGGCGAAGAAATGACAAATCTCTGCGGCAGGTTATTAGTCCCGGTTAGGTGTTACGAACGGGACTATCTCCACCCCTCGCTCGATGCATACGTGCCCCATTTGTCCCGGTTGGTGGGGCAACCGGGACTAATGGTTAGAGCTTTAGTCCCGATTGCCCCGTCCCGGTTGGGCAACCGGGACTAATGGCCCTTACCAACCGGGACACATGGGCCCTTTTCTACCAGTGTTAGGCCAAATTTTATGCTCTTTATGCAACCTTCAGAATCTTTCTAGTATCTACAAGTCACTTAAGTCAACTCTAAGTTGAAGCTTTCATAAAGAAATAAAGTAGAAGCTTGCAAATAAAACTAGGATTGGTTTATCAAATGGGTATGATTTCATATGCTTAAAGCATATAGTAGGCATAGTAACAAGTAGGGGTTGGTTGCGTCATTAGGGTATCTTGCAAGGGTTAGCTTGCATCAATGTCAATATAGGCTTGCATAGGTATAGCATCATCTTGCTAAATTGCAAGTGTTAGCTTGCACATTCACTAGTAGTATTACGCTTTCCTTGTGCAGGCGATGGTTGAAGTTCTCCTCGGTTTCTTCTTCGTAGTATCCTCCTTCCCCTCGTATCCTTGGTGTACTAGCGTCTATGAATAAATCGGTACACAATCACCAAACAATACTTAACTACTTGAAATCATCACACACAAGGGTCCTATAGATGATCTAGCATCATCTCTAACATTACAAGGTGAAGGCTTGATTTAATTCCTTTTATTTTTAGAAAAGTAATTTCTACTCATTGAAAAACTACTCAAGATTTAATATTCTCCAAACCAAACATGGGATCATGTTGACACGTGTCATCACCACATATTGTAGTCCATGGGAATGTGATTTAAAGTGGTGTCACAATATAATAAGGTTTTACCATTTTATTCTAATTAATTAAAGTGGCTAGAAATGCCCATGGGGCATTCTTTTATTACTTGAACATTATTTCTGCAAGTAAACCTATATATTTTTATATATTCTGAAAGGTATGGTTAAATGTGATTTTTGAGAGTTGGAATCAACTCAAAAGCTATTATGGTTTAAATTTGAAAAATGTTTGAATGCAGAAAAGCTTTTGTCTTGTTATTTTTAGTATGGGTGATCTATAGATCCAAATGACTTGAATCCAACGGGCTTGGATTCAGCATTCACATACCTATCCAACAAAATTGGTTTCATTCAATTTGGTGCACTGAATCGATCTGGGTTGATTTTTGAAGTTCGATGCAGTGTGTTTGAATTGAAATGGAAAAAGTTTAATTTGAATAACTGGGCTACGCGGGAAAATTAAACGGGCCGGCCTTCTAAGCGCAGTGCTCCCATGGGCTGCTTAAGTGGGTGTCCCCACTCGTCAGTGACATGGGGCTGGGCGAAGTGGTATGGGGCAACGTGGGTCGTTCGATCTAGTTCTAATCCAACGGCTGAGATTCATCGTCGACGCGAGACAACGCCGGCTAGAACGAAACCTAACACGGCCAGTGAGGGGTTGTAGCATCCCAATTGTCTAACATTGGAATGCTACATAAGAAATACCGATCAACACTACCTTATGCTTGTTATTTGTTGCATCATCATGATATCATCCTCATGTCACCATGCCACATTGCATTTGAGCATCATATAAAACCCCTTTTGTTGGTTCTTATTCTATATGCATTCATATTGTATTACTTGTATTTGCCTCTTAATATATTGTAGTTGGTTCTTGATATATTGCTTAATTCCCAAGTTGAATTGGGGGCATATCTTTTATTAACTCCACCACCTTTCTTTGGCATCACCTTACAATTCCACCATCCTAATGATATACGATCCTTGCAATTATCTTTGTTTATTACCTCTAGCTCGTATGTGTTTGGGAGGATCCACTTCTACTTCTATCATGATCCCAGATATGATATCATATTGTTTTCACAATATTTCTTATGGAAGTCTACTTGTCCATATTTGCATGCCAAGTAGTGGTGGATTCTATTTAATTTCACTTCAGGGGTTATTCTATTTGGGGTGGTATTAGAATTGAGGGGCCATATTAGAATATAGTGGTACATGCACACTATACTTGGTCTTCTCAATTCCAATATAACCATCAACTATCTTTAACCATGGTGGAGTTTGAATGAATTTCAAATAGGATGCCACTCTTCTTCTAGAGGGTTTGTAGTTGTTTTCACAACCTCATCATGCTTGAATGCATGGGCCATCCAAACCTAGTCTACCCCATCTTTCTCTCTCTATTTTCTTCAACCCATATTTTCAACCTTCTTGCCCCGTGTTTTTATTTTGGCTTGCAAGCAACACCTGTTTCAATTTGAAAACAAACCTTTCCATCTTTTGAATATAAATCAAAAACAGCAAATTCTATCTAACAGAAAAAAAAAGAGTAAACCTTACAGGCCTTTCTGGCACGGACGATCCTGAGTTCTCTCCTTCCTCCCGTGGCCCAGTTCCTCCCAGCCATAACCTTTAGTCGCATCACGACGTCACTGTTCTTCTGTTTCCTCCCCTCGCTCACTCTTTTCTCTGCGCACCGACGAACGCGGAGCAGGTCTCCGTCCGTCCGCCGTTGTCCTCGTCACACTCCACCACCACCTGCCCCTCTTCTTATCCTCCCCAAGGCGTCCTGGAACCCTATCTTCCTTCCTCTTTCCCTGGAAGCGTTGCTGCTTCTTTTCCGCTCTCTGCAAGCCAACCGAGACCAGCTCTGAATCCCCGTCTCTCCGTTGCCAGTGGAAGAAGCAAGCCGAAGGGAGCCGTGGTGCCGCCGGCTTCATCTCATTTGCGAAGAATCAACTCGCCGGAAAGGAAGGGGCCGCGAGAGGGCTACTTCTGCTGTCGCTCCTGTTCCCCGGCGAGCCACCATTGCCGTTATGCCAATGTCGCCTTGACCGTCCCTTCCCGATTTCCACGGGAATCGGCGAGTAAGGACCCCCTCTCTTTTCCCCATCTCTCCGCCTCACCTCCATCGCTTTATCACCTTCGCCACCGCTGCGTTTCTTCCTCCCGGATGATGACTGCACGTGCACTGCAATCTCAGGAAGCTTCTCTGTCCCCGACAGTTTCAGCAGAAATTTTTTGGGCACCTCTGAAATTCGTGTTCTTCCGGAGTACCTGGTCCTCCTCGTAAGAAAACCCATGAACAACTATTGTATACGCTGATCCCCTCTCCAACTTTGATCATTGTGGCTTGTTCAAATTCCCAAAGGATTCTTTGCCAACGTTCACCGAAGTTCGAACGATATCACTGCATTGCTGCTCTTATTCTGTCCGTACATCAGTCTCGCGCGCCTCGTTGTACCTCTGTCCCTCCTATTTTTCCCGTCGTTGTGGTTCCTCTCCTGTGAAGCTCCTTTGACATATTTTGCACTCCTATGTCCCCTCTACGGACAGGCGCGGACTGCATGCAAATAGGTGCAACAGCACGCTCGCAATCTTCATCCGAAAATCTGTTGAGCTTGCTCGTTTTGCAACTTTGATTCAGCAGTGTGCCGGTCTTCTTAGATATCCCGATGGGGGTTTCCTGCTGCGTGTTTTGATGCTGTCGACACTGAAGTCCGAAGCGTTGTGTACTCTTGGTTTGGTAGATGGTTTTTCTCTCTCCAGATCAAATCAAAACATTCGCGCCTCTTTTTTTTTAACATCAGAGAACAGCTAGCCTTTGGATGCCCTTGATTATGTTACCCTGCAGCCTCAGCTCGGATCCAATCCGGCTAATAACAAAGTCCATTTTGTCTAAATTTATTTAGCTCTGAAACTGAAGTTCTTTGTTCTCCAAACTGAACCAGTGTGAAAATTAAGATAAACACTTCAGCAGACTCTTATACTTGTAAACAAAATTACAGGAATATATCCCTATACAATACAGTGAGCCTTTTTGTAGATAAACCCACTCAATATTCAAATGCTAATTACTTTGAAACTATAATCCAAATTCTTATATCTTGTTGAGAAGTTTTGGTCTTATTGAAACTTTTGAATCCAAATTCACTTTTTACATTTGAATATTCCTAAACCTGCAAACAAAATGACATTTTTTCCCTTTCCCATTTAAGATGCAATAACTAATAACCTTTAATCTATAAATACAAATGTTGAGTATTATATATCAAATTCGATCAGAAAACACGAGGACTAATAGTATGTCATCCAAAATAAATTTTGGACAAATAAAATTTCGAGTTTATTAAAATACCATTTAAATGTTATTTTTCTTAATAAAATCATAACTTTAATTCCGTAACTCCGATTTCGACAAATGATATGTCTAAATTGATAAGCGCGACGAGCCCTTTCCAATTGTATATTCTATACTTGTAATTGCATCATGCATCCTAGAGAACTTGAAAAAAAAATCAGAATTGTTTATGTAAAGAAAACATGATGATTAAAATTGGGAAACTATTATTCTCGTTGGTAAGCCTCACTAATGTTGTATCATCAATGTTCTATGATCATGATACCTTCTCAACATAGTTTGCATCATTAACTTGCCATGTCATGCATCATATCATGATCATGCCGATTCTTCCACATTAGTTGTAATTGCTACATCGCTTGTTCCTTTTAGTGTTTTGCTTCTTCTCGGATAGGATGATGAGATGTTGTGAGCTTCGACAAGTTCTTCGGTTATGAAACTTCGACAATGTTTTTCAGACGAGCATCTCCCCCTTTCTACCTATCTTACTTTTATAGTATTTATTCCCTCCTATTGATCTATTGCTAACTATGTTGCGATGCTCTAGCTTTCGTGTCCGTGATATCCCTTGCAGCCTTATATTGCCTTGGACACATCCTATTACCTGTTGTTTGGTAGATAGTTGGACTTGCGCGTCGTAGTCGCTTGCTTAAGTGTTGTTGCGTGTCGTCCAGTACCACAGTTGTTGGAAGGCGGCCATATGCTTTATGTTGGAGATGATCATGGCTTTAATTATTGTTTAATAGCTAAAATTGAAAGTAGGTAAATGCAGAGGCACCGGTGGGTAATAGACAATATTTGCTTTTTAACCGCTCCTTTGGTGTCCGTGGGACCCAGTTCTTGACACCTGTTCCGAGATCGAGCGCGCTAACCACAGGTGGGGTGTGTGGGCACCCCCATCGATTTAGTACCTGATTTCAAAGTACTATACTAGGGGCCACAAAGTAGTTTGGGGCTTTATTACTATCTTGTACTTATGCCATGCTTTACTGATTTATTTACGATTGCGTGTGGGCGCTTTGTCTGTTTAGGAACCCGTGATACGTTTGCTTTATCGACAAGCCGATCCGCAGTTCGGGTTCCCATTCGTTCTGACCATCGACACAAACCAGGTCCGTCTCGGAACCGGCCGACCGTTACGGGTAGCTTAGTGGGGTGGCCCCGTGCTTTGGTTCTGGGAAACGTCGTGTCCGAAACCCCGTCGACATACCGTTGGGTGTATGTTTTGTGATCTTGTACCTACCTGATCTGACAACAAGGGTGTAGGTGCATGTGGAAACTTTGGTGCACCCCTGCAGGGTTAAATCTTTTCGAGAAGCCGTGTCCGCGGTTATGGATGACTTGGAGCATAGTTCTCGTTCATAGACAACTATAACTAAAGTTTACTGTTATAATTTGACTTGTATCCGATATGACTAGTAATCAGCTTCACTGCAACGGAATGGATAAATAAAAGTACCAACAACTGTTGGGTTTGGGATATCTCATGCTAATTATATCTGACTAGTAAGTGTTGCAACTACAACGGAATGGTTAACTAAAAGTGCCCACTGCTTATTATATCAGGATGACTATCTATACCTGACTAGTAATTGTTGCAACGATAACTGAATAAATAAAAATTGCCAACTATGTGAGTTCCTCGGTTGACTTCCTCGTTTGGTCTTGAGGGGGAAACACCAGGATGGGTATGTTTGGTGGTAGTATCAGGTTGGTTCCGAATAGGTCTTTCTTACCCCTCTATGATAGCCGCTAGTTGTATCGAGTCTCTATAGGTTGTTTAGTGCATGTCGCGCTGCTTGATCCACCATACCTATGTGGCGAGGGCCAATTCTAGTCTCGTAGTGTCTTGGCCTCGATCTTGACCACTCTCTTTTCCTTTGCCCTTTGCCGACACCCTTTTGTTTTAGCAAGTTTTGAGATCGGCGTCGTTAGCGGGGTTACCCTTCCGGCTTGGCACAGGGGGTTATGGGCGCCATTGGTTATTCTTGGGGCTCTTAGCTCAATTTGCATCTTGTCCGTACTCGGACGCTGTATCGTTTTCAAGGTGATTTGGATCTTTATACTGTATATCTGTATTCTTGACTCATTGAGTCGTTGTTGTATATATGTTTTGTGGGTTCCATCGAGGACTATTGTGTAATGATATTACTTCGTTTTCCACCCGCACGAAAGTGCCTGGTGGGCACCTTTGAATCGTTCCTATGCGGGTTTGGCGAGCGCTAAAACTTGCATAGGGCCGATTGAGGGTGTTACAGTCTGGGGCTCACGAGTGCAGGCGGTCGGCGAGGCGACAGCGAAGTCGATGGGCGAACTCGGGGGTGGTCGGTAGCTCTGGGTGGGCCGAATCGATGGCTTCCTTCTTCTCTAGAGGCCGGGCTCGGTGAAATTCGGGTGGTGGTGCTCGCCTTGCTCTGAACGGTGTGCACGATCAGTGAGGAGAGTGAGATGGTGTGAAGAAATCGGCGGGGTGGCCTCTAGTTATAGTCGGCGAGGGACCATCAGGCGCCACGGTGAGCTCGTCGAAGCGATGTTCTGGCGGCTAATGGCATGGGCGAAGGTAGGGGACGGTGCGGTGTCTCCTGGCGATGCTCAACGACATGGTTTTGAGGCATGGGGCGGTGCGGTTTGGTCTGGAACGGGCGATGCTCTGCGCGGCAGAGGCGACGTCTTCGACGATGGGCGGTGGCTGTGCGGCACGTGGCGACAAACGGGAATGTCTGGTGGTCTCCTGGGTCGGTGGCGATCGTGTGTGCATGCGGTGAGGGCGGCGCGCGGTCTGTGGGCTTCGGTCGAGGGTGGTGCTCTTGCGCACGCTCTGCATTGTCTCTGGCGGTCTAGGCGCGGTTCGTGCGCGTGGTCCAGGGCTTGGCAACGCTCGCGGCTGGGATAGTGAGTGGCAGTGGACGGTGGGCTGCCTCCCAGACATGCTGGCTAGGCTTGCTGCTCCTTGCTTGCTTTCGACATGGGGTTGCAAGGGTGTGCTCGGCTGTTCACAATTGATGGCAATGTCAAGCTCACAGTGGTGCTAGTGCTTGGCTAATCTTCCTAGATGATCTACTGAGCTGGTTGTGAGCTAACTAGTGTAGCATCCCATTTGTCTAACAATTGTAATGCTACTTGGTTTAGTAATATAATGGCTACTTCATATATATAATTGTTGCATCATCATTATATCATGCTCATGTCATCATGCCACCTTGCATTTGAGCATCATATAAAACTCTCTTTCTTTGGTTCTTCTCTCATATGCATTGTAAATTGTATTTGCCTCTTGATATTATATTTGGTTCTTGATATATTGTTTAAATGCCCAAGTTGAGTTGGGGGCATATCTTTTGTTGACTGCACCACCTTTCTTGTCACCACCCCAACATTCCACCATTCCACCACATGTGAGCATTGCATTTTACTTGTGTTTATCTCTAGCTCATGTTGTTGGAATGGACTCTTTTCCATTCTACCTGCTTCCATATGGAATGATATGGGAAGGTTGTTCATGTTGGAATATTTTGAGGATAATATGCACATAGTGGAATTTACACACTAGCATGCCCAAAATATATTCAAATATGGTCATCCTCATTCACTCCACATGGAACATTCCTCCAATCCTTAGCTTGGCCCTTACTCCATCTTTTGAGGATGCATATAAATAAATGCCATGGGATTTTATCCTGTTTTCACAAGGTTAAAACATGGCATTTAATATTTATGCATGGCCCATGCAAAGTACCACCATATTCTAGTCTTTTGGGTTTTATTTGAATCTTGGAGTGGATCATCTCCCATCTATCTCTCTACCTCATTTCATGCTTGATCTTGTTTGGATCATGTCAAATCCCTACACCCACCCCCCATCCATGCAAGCCATGTGTGAGCATTTCCCCCCTTTATCTCTAAAAACCCTAGTCCCTCTCTAACCCTAAGCCTCACCTCCTCTATCTTTAAGCCGAGCCACCACCCACACCTACCCCATCTACCTTTCCCTCTCTCACCCTCCCTCTCACCTTGCCAGGCCCACCTAGACACCCTTCCTGGTCGAGCTACCCTTCCCAACCCTAGCTACACCCAGCCTTCCCTCCCTCTCTCTAGCTCTCTCTACGCCACCCCTAGCCCCACCACCCTCTCCTTCCTCCCACAGCCCCTGTCGGCTCCCTTGCCTGCTCCTGCCCGAGCTCGGCTTGATCACGTGCTCGAGGAGAAAAAAGGTGGCCACCCTACCACCTTTTCCACCATCCCCCACGCCATCTACCCCTCTCCCGTCCTTATCTACTCCCACGGCCTCTCTGCATCTCCCAGATCCCCAGGAGCCGTGCCCTACCCTCTTCCTCCCCTTCTACACATCCACCGAGACCTCACCGTCGGCCTCTACCCCACCTACCCGTTGCAAGCCGGCGGCGTGTTGTTGGGTTGTCGAGGAAGACCGGTGCGTCCCTCTGCATCGCCCTGGACCCATCAGCGAGGAGGAGGAGGACCCGGGGGGCCCAGTAAGCCGCTCCGACGAAAACCCTAGCTCCGGGGAGCGCCTGCGTCCTCGCCGCTCCAGTGCCTCCCAGCCCGATCCAACCGCACCGATCTCTCCGCGGTACGACCCTCTCCCTCCCTGACAACCTCCGCCTCGCTGTCGTCGTCTAGATCCGTCGTACTTTTCGTCAAACACGATGCGCACACCGTCGGCCACTTCGTTGGCTCGCTCCCGCGTCGCGCAGAACCACATCTAGCCGGCCATCCCCCCTCCTAGCAACCTCCCCTCACCAGCCGCACTGGTTCCCGCCCTCGTCGCGCACCCCGCAAGTCGCACGTTCGATCCCCGCCTCGCTGTGCCGCGCACCGCGCGCGCCAGACGATGGGGAAGAACAACAGTACGGGCGCTGCTTTTGCAAATAACCCCTCCGTTGTTTTTTCTACCAATCCGATGCGCGAGCCCACCCTTGACCTCTCCGTCGTTTTGCATAACACCCCTAGACTTTTCAATCTTAACCCGCCGTCGGCGCCCAGTGGCACTGCTTCTTCACCGGTGGCCACGGGGCGAACAAGGCAAAGGCCACTTGTCGACCAGCGTGGCTCATTGTGGTCGCGATGAGAAAAAAATGCCGCGTGTTGGTCTCGGCCAGCTCAGCGGTCCCACCGTCGATGTTGGGGCTGGCTGAGGCTGTATAAACGTTCCACAGTTATCTGTTTAGACAAAACAAATTCAAAATTGTTTATATTCAAATTCAAATCTGTTTATAAATAACTTTTCAAATATTATTCCAAATAATACATGTGATATATGTTTTCAAATCAGAAAAATGTGAGGAATTCAAATATGCTATCCAAAATATATTTTGAACACTTTGAATTTCAAGTTGTTCCAAATTACAATAAAATGCCCTTTTGCATTAATTAATTATAACTTTTGATTTATAACTCCAAATTTAACAAATGATATGTCTAAAATGATTAGCTCGACGAGACCTTTCTGTTTATGCATTCCATGTTCTGTTTTGAAGCATGCATCATATAAATATTGAATAATCAGAACTGTTTATGGGAGTAAAACATGTCTAAATAATTTAACAAAGTGCTTAATTATTGTTTCTCACCTCACCCATGCCATGCTACTTCATTGCCATGCAAATTGTGCATCATTCATCATGGCATGATTGTTTGCTTGTTGCATTTTTATTCCTATGCTTGTGCACTTTATTTATATTGGCCCTTGTTTGTTTGGTTCTTCTTCGAATAGACACTGAGTAGGGGATATACCAAGAGACCCAGGAGCACTACCCAGATCCTTCTCTCGCTTCAACTGAGCTGCAAGGAAAGCACTACCACATGCTTGCATACATATAGTACCTATTGCCTCTATCTTATTCTTGCATAATTGAGTCATGATTGCATTAAATTGAATCCCAAGTATTGCATAGCCTTTATTTTTAAACCCCACTGAAGCTTGTTCCTCCATCCCATGAGCCATTACTACAGGAGTTGTTTGAGCCATGCGAGTCGTAGAACAGCATGTGTAGGGTATGTGAGTGTCTAATGGATAACGAGGTACCTAAACAACTTAACCTGAGTAGTAATGGGATAACTAATGAAAGTGGCACCGGTGAGCAATATCTGCTATTTGGTTTTCTTGCTCACTTGTGTCCGTGGGACCCAGTACTTGATTCTGTTCCTTGAATATTAGCGCTATCCACATCGGAGGCTTATGGGACCCCCAGGCGAGCTTGATTCATTCTTATTTCTTGGGGCCACAAACTAGTTTGAGGTTTTATTTACTATCTGTACTTATGCCATGCTTTCACCTTAATTTACGATTGTGCGAGGAGCACTGTCTGTTTAGGTAAGCGAGTGTTTTGTGATGTCGACAAGCCGGTGACATTTTCGGGTCCCGATCGTTTCTGACCAGCGCCAAACCTTGAGTCCGTCTCGAAGTTAGCTAACCGTTCGGGTAACAATGGGGTGGCCCCTGAAATATTTCTAAATCCTGTGATTGCTTTGTCGTGAAGGCCTCGTTGGGTTTTGATTTGGTTTTCGAGGTTGATCGGTGTGTTGCTATTTGTGCACCTGCGGTAAAACTTCTGAAAGCCGTGTCATGTTATGGGCGACTTGGAGCACGGTTTCGATCATAGACAAGCATAACTAAAGTACCGCTTTTAATTTGACTAAATGGCCGACTAGTAAATAGTGCAACACTCATGGAATGGATAATAAAACTGCCAACGGATGGGGGTTGTTCGTCCGCTTCCTCGTTGGTAAGCGAGGAGGAGGATGGATCTATTGATATTACTGTTATAACTGTTGTCATCAATTCATGGACATCCGTCTATCTTTGGTTAGGCGGATGGGTAGCGAGTATCCATAGAATTGTTAGGGTTTATCTTTTGCTGCAATTGCGTCACCCTAGGTTGTGTCCCATTTAGAGGCTTAAAGACTTGCTGAGTACCCCTAGGGTCTCACACGATAAATTATTTGATTCAGATGAACAGGTACACTCACAAGATGGATCTTTGGGTGGAGGAGGGGGGATGTGGAGGCAACGATCGTTCGATGTAGAGATTAGGAGCAGGGATCCGTGAGATCTGTAGGCGGGATGTGTTTATTTATGGGGCATCTTATGCCGATTTGCTTCTTATCCGTACTCGGATCTTGTTTGCCCTTCACTTTGATACTCTGATGTTTGATGTATGAGGAGGTATCCTAAACTATTATATCTATCTAGGACATTTGAATCTTGTCGTATGGCGTTGCTATATTTCCTTTCTTTTTAGATGGAATGGCTCTGATGTACTGTTGTATGGTGGCTTGTATACATACTCACTTGTGTATGTAGTTGATCCCTTCGCATGCCGATTACGCCCGTTCTTGTCGATGTTTGGAAATGGTTGGGACGGCCGAAAGGTCTACTGTGAGTGGCATTTGGGTCCCGTACTATTTCAACCATTTCCGCTCATCCGGCTTGTAACTAGGGCGTAATTCACGAGTAGTTACAATTGGTATCGAGCCATCCAGCCTTGAGTCTCAGCCAAATGGTTGTCGATCTAGCAAATATTTTTGGTAGCTATGTATACTAGGGAAAAACAAAACACGAGTAGGACTGCTTCCACTTTTCTTCTTACCCACCCACCCACCCTTTTACGGTAAGGAAGCGTAACGTTTTCAATCCTCTTCTTAAAAGTTCAAACTAGGATTCACGTGTTACGGGTTTCCAGTACCATAGGTTGTGTGTTTGTGTGTGTGTGTAATTCCTTGTCTATCTGTTGCATCCAAGTTGTTATCACAATCGGCCTTTTGGTTATCAAATGTTGGTACATTCCATACCGAGGCTTTTGCAAACCAGCGATCTATCGATTAGTTGTACCGCCTGATCATCTTACTCTTTGTTATCCGGCGTTATCTTGTTTGGGGTGTTCGTTTCCGTAGTTACTAATCTTTAGGTTAAATGCGTGAGAAGAAGGGGTTAGGATATGTGTTCTACTTATTCATGTGCGGAGTAATGATTTGAGTGCGGGATGGAGACGCGACCATACCACTACTCTTATCATTCGCTCTTGTATATTGAATTGGTAGAGTCACTAATCTTGATTCGTTAAGTGATTTTGCGCATCTACTGGTATTTTAATGCCGAAATTGCGGAAAATTTTTCTTTGATATATCTGTGTACCACGCTCCTTTTCAGTCGTGTGCGATATGCTTGATATCTTCTAGGTGCTTTGAACTTTGTTGATATTTTAATATCATCTTAGTAAATTGTATCCTTTAATCTTGGTTAATTCCATCTTGGTACTATTTTGGATTATTATTATTCTCCATTATAGTACTGACTTGTGTTTTATATCAATCACAGGATGGCACCACCACGCCATTATGATGAGGACATACCACCTGAACTGGGGTCCGCGTTGTCAAACATCGCCAATGCCTTGGCAGCAATGCAGCAGAACCAGCAGCGTTTTGAAGAGAGTGTTCGGAGGAATGAGTTTGTTCCGCTACCTCCACCTTGTAGGGTTTCGTATCATGGAAAACAAAAATTTTCTATCGCATACAAACAAACAAGCCAAGATATATCTACTATATTGTAGCAACGAGTCGATGGAATAACTTACCCTCGAAGATTCCAAAGTGTTTAACGAGAGCGGATTCTCGTGGGTGATGTAGTCGTACTCTTCCCGATCTCAAGATCGTGTAGACGATCCTTCGGCTGCGTTCGGCAGCGCTCATGATCGGTCACGTTAAATTTTCGTGAAGACCTTCCTCTCCTTGTTCCAAAGGCAGCGGAGGTTGTAGCACTCTCCTCGCGATTCCCGTGACCTGGCGTGGTACAGGAAGTAGAGGAGATCCGCGAGGCTTCGCAAGCGGAGGCGTATGGTGGAGTATGAGAGAGTTCCTCGGTGGTCTAGGGTTTAGACACACCAATTAGAAGGCTCTAATCTGAAGGCTAGGGCAATTAGAAGCTCTAAACCAAAGCGGCTCTAAACCGGAGTCTAGGGCTAGGGTTTAGATTTAGAGGATAGGAACTTGTGTGTCTAGAGGAAGAGGCCTGCCCCTCCTTTTATAGGTGGAGGGGCCGGCGCGCCAAGGGGGAGGGAGGGGAGTCCCTCCCCAACTCGGCTTGGAGGTGGGCCGCCGGTTGGAGGAGGGATTCCCTCCCCAACTCGGTTTGCCCCCTCTTTCCTCTTTCCCTCACTTTCCTGTTTTAGCCGTTTGACTTTAAAACTGGCCGTTTGACTTTTCAGTTTGGGATTCAATTTAATACTTTATTTGGAACAGCGAGAACACTTAGTACATGATGCAATCATTCCAATATGCAATGACACATTCATGTACCCTCCCGGTGGGACATTAGGAACCTTCTAGAACATTCCGATGAAAACAGGAATCATTCCCGAACTCAAGCGGGACTTTCCTTATATGTCTTATTCTCGGACCATTCCGGATCACCTCGTGATATCCCGGATCCCATCCAGACTCGAACAACATTCGGTCTCTTTCTCATAATACCATAACTACTCAAACAACGTGAATCCTTAAGTGTGTCTCCCACGGTTCGTGAATTATGCGGACATGATCGAGACACTTCTCCTAACAATAACCAATAGAGGAATCTAGAAATTCATATGGCTCCCACATATTTCTCGATAACTGCGATCGAATGAACCACTTACATACGATACCAATTTCCCTTTGTCTCATGATAGTTTACTTATCCGAGGTTATGATCGTCGGTATCTCTGCATACCTAGTTCAACCTCGTTCTTGACAAGTACTCTTTTCTTGTTCCGTGATATGTGATCCCTTGTGACCCGATGCTTGCAAGCTAATTGGATGACATTCCACGAGAGGGCCAGTATATCTATCCGTCATATGGATGGACAAATCCCACTCTTGATCCATGTGTTTCAACCAATACTTTCCGAACACTCAATGCCACCTTTATAGCCACCCAGTTACGGTGTGGTGTTTGATGTCATCAAAGCATCCATCCGGTAAAGGTGATATGCATGATCTCATGGTCAAAGGAATTAGGTTACTATGTATCAGAAAGCATATAGCAATTGAACTAATGAAATGACTTGATCTTTATGCTATGCTTATCTATAGGAGTATGTCCACCATATCATTCTCCTAACGATACGATCTTGTTGTTGATAACATCTCAATGTTCATGATAGGAAAACCACAATCATTAATCAACCAACAAGCTAGTGAAGTATAGAGGCTATACTAGGGACTTCAAATTAAGTTTACAAATCACACAAGTATCAATGTTTCCTTGTTAATACTATTATAGCATGAATGTAAACATTTATCATAAACACAAAGATATAATAATAACTACATTTATTATTGCCTCTAGGGAATATCTCCAACAGTCTCCCACTTGCACTAGAGTCATCTAATCTTGATTACATGGTAATATACCGAACACCCATGGCAGTTTGGTGTTGGTCATGTTTTGCCCTCGGGAGAGGTTTAGTCAACGGATCCGCCACATTCAGATCTGTGTACTTTGCAAATCTTTATATCCCCATCTGGATATGTTCTCGAATAGCGTGAAAACGCAGCTCGATGCTTGACTACTTGTGTGACCTTGGTTCTTGCGCATTGGCTATGGCGCCCATGTTATCACGATGAATGACATTGGGTCCAGCACTAGGAACCACACCCATTTCTGTAATGAACTCTTTCATCCATATTTCTTGTGAAGCCTCGGAAGCACCATGTATTCGATTCGATTGAAGATCTCGCCACAACGCTTTGCTTTGCACTCCTCCAGCTAACTGCTGCACCATTCAAAATAAATCATTATCCAGTTGTGATTTAGAATCATCCGGATTGGTGTTCCAACTAGCATCGGTGTAACCATTAACAACGAGCTGTTCATCACCTCCATAAGAAAGAACCATATCCTTAGTTCTTCTCAAGTACTTAAGGATGTTTTTGACCGCTGTCCAATGAACACTCCTGGATCACTTTGATATCTGCTAGTTAAACTAACAGCATATGCAATGTCGGGTCTAGTACATAGCATGGCATGCATTAGAGATCCTATGGCTGAGGCATAGGGAGTCTTACTCATCCTTTCTCTATCTTCTGTCGATGTTAGACTTTGAGTTTTACTCAAGGTCGTATTGGGCAACATGGGCAAGAACCCTTTCTTGCTATCTTCCATTCCAAACCTCTTTAGAACTTTGTCCAAATATGTACTTTGTGACAATGATATTTGGCGTTTCGATCTATCTCTATAAATCTTTATGCCTAATATGTGTAACTTGCCAAGATCCTTCATTGAAAAACTATTATTCAAATATTCCTTGACACTATTAAGAAGGTCTACATCATTCCCAATCAACAATATGTCATCCACATATAGTATTAAGAATGCTCTGAGCTCCTCACTTTCTTGTAAATACAAGCTTCTCCATAAGTTTGTATAAAACCAAAACTTTTGATCACCTTATCAAAACGTTGATTCCAACTTCGGGATGCTTGCTTCAATCCATAGATGGACCGTTGAAGTTTGCATACCTTGTTAGCATCTTTAGGATCGACAAAACCTTTGGGTTGCATCATATACAATTCTTCATCAATATCTCCATTGAGGAATGTTGTTTTGACATCCATCTGCCATATCTCATAATCATAATATGCAGCGATTGCTAACATAATCCTCACAGAATTTACTTCGCTACTGGTGAGAAAGTCTCATCGTAGTCAACTCCTTGAATTTGTCGAAACCCTTTTGCGACAAGTCGAGCTTTATAGACAGTAACATTACCATCAGCATCTGTTTTCTTCTTGAAAATCCATTTGTTCTCGACAGCCTTCCGGCCATCCGGTAAGTCCACCAAAGTCCATACTTGGTTTTCGTACATGGATCCAATCTCGGATTTCATGGCTTCTTGCCATTTATTGGAATCTGGGCTCATCATCGCTTCCTCATATGTCTCGGGTCATCGGTGTTGTCCACCAACATGACACTCATAACGGGATCATACCAATCCGGAGTGGTACGAGTTCTCGTTGACCTCCGAGGCTCTGTAGTAATTTCAACCGAAGTTTCATGATGACCATCATTAGCTTCCTCTCTTGTTGGTGCAGGCACCACAGGAACTTCTTCCGGTGTTGCGCTACTCGCAATTTCGAGAGAAGGTTCGACAACCTCGTCGAGTTCTACTTTCCTTCCAGTCACTTCTTTCGAGAGAAATTCCTTCTCTAGAAAGGATCCATTCTTGGCAACGAAGATTTTGCCTTCGGATCTATGATAGAAGGTATACCCAATAGTTTCCTTCGGGTATCCTATGAAGACGCATTTTTCCTTTGGGTTCAAGCTTGTCCGGTCAGTAACTTCTTTACATAGGCATCCCCAAACTTTAAGGAGCGACAATCTAGGTTTCTTCCCAAACCATAATTCATACGGTGTCATTTCAGCGGATTTAGACGGTGCCCTATTTAAAGTGAATGCGGCTGTTTCTAATGCATAACCCCAAAATGATAGCGTAAATCTGTAAGTGACATCATAGAGCGAATCATATCTAAGAGTTCGATTCACGTTCGGACACACCATTCTACTGTGGTGTTCGGCGGTGTCAAGCTGAAAGTATTCGCATTTATTCAAATGCTCGCCAAACTCGTAACTTAGATATTCACCTCCACGATCGAGCGTGAAATTTAATCTTCTTGTTACGTTGATTCTCTACCTCACTTTGAAACTCCTTAAACTTCTCGAAAGTTTCGGACTTATGTTTCATGAAATAGATATACCCATATCTACTCAAGTCATCCGTGAAGGTAAGAACATAGCGATAACCTCCGCGCGATGCTACACTCATTGGACCACACACATCGGTATGTATGATTTCCAATAAGTCCGTAGCTCGCTCCATCATACCAGAAAATGGAGTCTTAGTCATTTTTCCCATCAGAGATGCTTCGCATCTTTCAAGTGATTCAAAATCAAGTGATTCAAGAAGTCCATCGGAATGGAGTTTCTTCATACGCTTCACTCCAATGTGACCAAGGCAGCGATTGCCACATATAGGTCGAATTATCGCTGATTTCAAGCGTTTAGCCTCAATGTTGTTGATATGTGTATTTCCACTATCGAGATTCAATAAGAATAGACCATCTATCAAAGGTGCATGTGCATAAAACATATTACTCATATAAATCGAACAACCATTATTCTCGACTTAAACAAGTAACCGTCTGCAATAAACAAGATCCCGATATAATGTTCATGCTCAACACAGGGCACTAAATAACAATTATTTAAGTATAAAACTAATCCCGATGGTAGATGAAGGGTAGCGTGCCGACCGCGATCACATCAACTTTTGATCCGTTTCCAGCGCGCCGTCACCTCGTTCTTCGCTATCTTCCGTTTATTCTGCGGCACCTGTTTGAGTTACAAATATGAGCAGCGAATCGGTATCAAATACCGAGCACTACTACAGTACTAGTGAGATACACATCAATAACATGTATATCGGATATACCTTTCTTCTTGATGTTGCGTTCTTGGATCCGCCAAGTACTTTGGGAAATTCCGCTTCGATGACCTTCTCCTTGCGGTAAAAGCACTCGATTGTCGGGCTTGGGCCAGCCTTGGTCTTCTTCGCCGGCGTGGCAACTTTCTTACCACCCTTCTTGAAGTGTCCCTTCTGCTTAGACTTGCCTTTCTTGAATTTGGTGGTCTTATTGACCAACAACACTTGGTGCTCTTTCTTTATCTCCACTTCTGCAGATTTCAACATGGCAAAGAGTTACGCAACGTCTTGTTCATGTTCTGCATGTTGTAGTTCATCACAAAGTTCTTGTAACTTGGTGGTAGTGATTGTAGGACACGGTAGATCGCCAAAGCATTAGGAATCACTATACCCAAGCTTTGGAGTTTGTTTGCGTGCCCAGACATCTTAAGCACATGCTCACTGACGGAGCTGCCTTCTTCCATCTTGTAGTTAAAGAACTTTTCAGAAGCCTCATAGCTTTCAATTGCATGAGTCTCAAAAATCAATTTGAGATCCTCGACAATATCATATGGTCGACTCTTCAAACCTTTTACGAGCTCGATTCCAAACCATACAAGATAGCACACTGAACTATGGAGTCTTGATTCTTAGGCGAGGTAAACATTCTTTACTTCATCGGGAGCATCGGTTGGTGGGTCACCAATGTGCATCCAGACATAGGTCAAATTACCAGTGAGGACAATCCTCAAATTGCGGAACCAATCCGCGAAGTTGCTTCCATTGTTTTTCAACTTTTCTTTCTCTAGGAATGCATTAAAATTGATGGTAGGGGCTGCCATTGATCTACAACATATTTGCAATAGTTTAGACTAAGTTTATGACAAATTGAGTTCAAATTAATTAATGAAATTAAACTAGGTGAACTCCCACTCAAAACAACATCCCTCACATTGTTTTAGTGATCACACGAACCAAATCCACTACATCAACACCGGTCATCACGAGAGTTGATATAGTTTCAATGGCGAACAATTGTCATGTTCATCATATCTACTATATAATTCATGCTTTACCTTTCGGTGATCCGTGTTCCGAGACCATGTCTGTACATGCTAGGCTCGTCAAGATCAAACCTTAGTTTCTGCATGAGCAAATCTGGCTTGCTCACGTTGTATACACTTGCGAATCTAACACCGATCATCACGTGGTGCTTCGAAACAACAAGCTTTAGCAATGGTGCTAACTAAGGGTGAACACTTTATGACTTGAAATTCATGTGCATGAGGGATCATCTTATAATGCTACCGTCGTCTACTAAGCAATACAAGATGCATAAAGGATTAACATCACATGCAATTCAATAATATGTGATATGATATGGCCTTTCTTCTTTGTGCTTCCGATCTCCATCTTCAAGCACGAACATGATCTCCATCATCACCGGCATTGCATCAAGGTCAATGATGCTTCTCCATGGTTGTCGTCCACCGGCTTCAACTATTACAACTACTTTGAATAGACACGCGGGTCTTAACATAAATTAAAGACAACCATATGGCTCCAGCCGGTTGCCAACTTACAATAAGGAACATTGCATACATCAAATATAATCACAATCATGGCCATATCACATCCTTTGCACCTGCAAAACAAAGTTAGACGCCTCTACTTTCTTTGCATATTTTACGTGGTTTGGGGCTTTCAATAAGTGTTGTTCTAACTTACGAACAAGAACCACAACATTGATACTAGCATTGTTGATCACCCATTGTAAATTGGATCTTAACTATGCTAGGAGAAGCAGCACCATAAAACCACTTATGCAATACAAGTTGCATGTCAGCGTGGAGCAAGTCTCATGAGCGATGTCATGTAAGGTTAGCCGGGCGCTTCATCCCAACATACCGCAAGATGCAAAGTACACAAGAAGCAATCGACAATAAAAGCATCAACGCCCACAATGACCATTGTGTTCTACTCGTAACAGATCTACATATAGACACGGCTCTGATACCCTTTGGGGTTTCGTATCATGGAAAACAAAAATTTTCTATCGCATACAAACAAACAAGCCAAGATCTATCTACTAGATTGTAGCAAAGTCGATGGAATAACTTACCCTCGAAGATTCCAAAGTGTTTAACGAGGCGGATTCGTGGGTGATGTAGTCGTACTCTTCCCGATCTCAAGATCGTGTGACGATCCTTCCGTGCTGCGTTTCGGCGCTCATGATCGGTCACATGTTCGGTACTCGAAGACCTTCCTCTCCTTGTTCCAATGAGCAGAGGTTGTAGCACTCTCCTCGCGATTAAGCGGCAGTGGCGTGGTACAAGTAGAGGAGATCCATGAGGCTTCGCCTTAAGTCGGAGCGAGTATGGTGGAGTATGAGAGAGTTCCTCGGCGGTCTAGGGTTTAGACACACCAATTAGAAGGCTCTAATCTGAAGGCTAGGGCAATTAGAAGCTCTAAACCAAAGCGGCTCTAAACCGGAGTCTAGGGCTAGGGTTTAGATTTAGAGGATAGGAACTTGTGTGTCTAGAGGAGGAGGCCCTGCCCCTCCTTTTATAGGTGGAGGGGCCGGCGCGCCAAGGTGGAGGGAGGGGAGTCCTTCCCCAACTCGGCTTGGAGGTGGGCCACCGGTTGGAGGAGGGATTCCCTCCCCAACTCGGTTTTCCCCCTCTTTCCTCTTTCCCTCACTTTCCTGTTTTAGCCGTTTGACTTTAAAACTGGTCGTTTGACTTTTCAGTTTGGGATTCAATTTAATCCTTTATTTGGAACAGCGAGAACACTTAGTACATGATGCAATCATTCCAATATGCAATGACACATTCATGTAGCCCTCCCCGGTCTTGCCGGACATTACGGAACCTTCTAGAACATTCCGATGAAAACATCGGAATCATTCCCGAACTCGAAGCAGGACTTTCCTTATATGAATCTTATTCTCCGGACCATTCGGATCACCTCGTGATATCCGGATCCCATCCGAGACTCGAACAACATTCGGTCTCTTTCTCATAATACCATAACTACTCAAACAACGTCGAATCCTTAAGTGTGTCTCCCTACGGTTCGTGAATTATGCGGACATGATCGAGACACTTCTCGAACAATAACCAATAGAGGAATATGGAAATTCATATGGCTCCCACATATTTCTCGATAACTGCGATCGAATGAACCACTTACATACGATACCAATTTCCCTTTGTCTCACGATAGTTTACTTATCCGAGGTTATGATCGTGGTATCTCTGCATACCTAGTTCAACCTCGTTCTTGACAAGTACTCTTTTCTCGTTCCGTGATATGTGATCCCTTGTGACCCAGTCACATGCTTGCAAGCTAATTGGATGACATTCCGAGAGGGCCTGTAGTATATCTATCCGTCATATGGATGGACAAATCCACTCTTGATCCATGTGTTTCAACCAATACTTTCCGAACACTCAATGCCACCTTTATAGCCACCCGATTCGGTGTGGTGTTTGATGTCATCAAAGCATCCATCCGGTAAAGGTGATATGCATGATCTCATGGTCTAAGGAATTAGGTTACTATGTATCAGAAAGCATATAGCAATTGAACTAATGAAATGACTTGATCTTTATGCTATGCTTATCTATAGGAGTATGTCCACCATATCATTCTCCTAACGATACGATCTTGTTGTTGATAACATCTCAATGTTCATGATAGGGAAACCACAATCATTAATCAACCAACAAGCTAGTGAAGTATAGAGGCTATACTAGGGACTTCAAATTAAGTTTACAAATCACACAAGTATCAATGTTTCCTTGTTAATACTATTATAGCATGAATGTAAACATTTATCATAAACACAAAGATATAATAATAACTACATTTATTATTGCCTCTAGGGCATATCTCCAACACACCTCCCAAGCGAGGAGACATCAAAGCTTCACAAGTTCAACCCGCCAATTTGATGTTTCGATCGACCACTTGATCTTGATGATTGGTTGCGTGAGATGACAAGGCTCTGAGAGCGATGTTCTGAGCAAGAATGGGTAAAATGTGCTACTCACCTTCGAAGGGAGATGCACTCTCTGGTGGGACAATTACACGAAGGCAAACTGCATTGGTTTTCAACTACTTGGGAGCAGTTCCTTTGGGCGTTCAAAGCGATTCTGTCAAAATTGTCATGGAGAGGATGAAGGAAGTGTTTCTCAACCTCAAGCGAAATGACAATGTCAATACCTACAACAGGAACTTCATGAACCTTTCTAGTTATGGTGGCGATGAGATCTCTGATGACAAGAAGAAGCAAAAGAGGTTCCGGCAAGGGCTCAATGCATCGATTAAATATGCAATCACACATGCAAGGCCGGCGTCTTTTCTGGAACTTCACATACAGCTCTGCAGGAAGAAGCAAGTAAGCAAGTGTTTGAGGAGTCAAAGAAACACAACCGTGATGTAGCAAGCTCTTGACTATGTCTCCCTCTAAGCGTGGTTCCGGGTTCCTAACACCCCACCGTCGCTCGGCTCCACCAAGACACGCAAGCTTGGCAAGGCCACCAAACTTCCTCACTGCTGCTCCCGGGGCTACAACCACCACTACTGAGCGCTGGCGGATTCCAGCTCGTTCCTCCACGTCCACAGTGCTTGTTACGTGTGGAGACCTTTGGACATCTAAACTGGAACTGTACGATGAAAAACAAAGCTCTTCCTCCACCACCTCCAAGATCTGTGGCAAGCTCTCCTTTGGTTCGTGCACCACCACCTCGGGCTCTCAACATAAACACCAAACCCGGGTCTACTGTTGCCCGTGCCAACTGTGTCAACGCCGCTCAAAGTGAGCATGCACAGGTTGTGATGGGTATGCTATCCGTTAACTCAGTCCCCCACGAGTTTTGTTTGATTACAGTGCATCGCATTCTTTTGTTTCTCACAAGTTTGCAAATGAGAATGAGTTAGCGTTGGATCCTCTCCTCGGCGGTTAATGGTCCTTTCTCTGGAGCAAAGATGGCGCTTCTAAAATCAGCCATGGCAATCAAATTGAGATTGGTGGCTCTTCGTTCTCGGCGTCCTTAATTGTTACGGGCAATTCGACATTGATGCCATCTTGGGCATGGATTGGTTGACAACAAATGCAGCTGTGATTGATTGTCTTTGAGCCTTCGGTTTCTCTGAAGATTCTTGAAGGCCATATAGTCTTTTCTCCAAGTCGACTCACCTATCCAGCTTTTCTCTTTGGCGGCTCAACGATGATGCTATGGAAGCTATTCGAGTGTTCGGTGGTCTGTGAGTTCCCGGATGTCTTTCTGAAGAGTTGCGGGTATGCCTCCGGATCGTGAGGTTGAGTTTGTAATTGAGCTTGAACTGGAACGGCTCCTATCTCCAAGCGGCCTTATAAAATGGGTCCTCTGAGTTGGTGAACTCAAGCAGCGACTTGATGAACAAGAGAAGTTGGGTTTCATTCAACACAAGACCTCTTCTTGGGGTAGCCCAACCATCTTTGTGAAGAAGCGAGACAGGGGATAGACTTTGTGCTGACTATCGGGCTCTCAATGCTAAAACCATCAAGAATAAATATCCCCTTCCGCGGATTAATGATCTCTTCGATCAGCTAGCTGGAGCTGTGGTTTTCTCTAAGCTTGACTTGAGAAGTGGTTATCACCAAATCAAGATTCGCAAGGAAGATGTTCCTAAAACAGCTTTCACCACCCGCTATGGCCTGTATGAGTACACGGTCATGTCTTTCGGTCTCACCAACGCACCTGCTACCTTCTCGAGGCTTATGAACTCGGTTTTCATGGAGTATCTTGATAAGTTCGTTGTGGTCTATCTGGATGACATCTTAATCTATTCTAAGTCAAAGGAAGAACATGAAGAACACCTTCGGTGTGTCCTAAACAAGCTACGTGAGAACCGCATGTATGCAAAGTTCTCCAAGTGTGAGTTTTGGCTGCCTCAAGTAACCTATCTTGGTCACGTCATCTCTGCTAAGGGCATTGCAGTCAACCTGGAAACGGTAAAGACAATTGTTGAATGGCTTCCTCCTGTTAATGTCAAAGAAGTGCTGAGTTTCCTTGGTTTGGCTAGTTATTGCCGCCGCTTCGTTCAGAACTTTTCGAAGATAGCGAAGCCTCTTACCGATCTCCTCAAGAAAGGCAAGAAATAACTTTGGACTCCTGCATGTCAAACAAGCTTTGAGACACTCAAAGAGAAGCTCACTTCCACACCAGTCTTGGTTCCTCCGGACACCTCTAAGCCTTTCCAGATATTCTGTGACGCCTCTTTGCAAGGATTGGGTGCGGTCCTTATGCAAGAAAAACAAGTTGTTGCTTCTGCCTCTTGGAGTTGAAGACGCATGAGATCAACTATCCTACACATGACCTCGAGCTCAGCATGATTGTCTTTGCTTTGAAACTATGGAGGCACTACTTGTTTGGCAACCGTTGTGAAATCTTTTCTGATCACAAGAGTCTGAAGTATATCTTCACTCAGCCTGATCTCAACCTTCGGCAGAGGAGATGGATTGAAGCAATCAATGATTTTGATTTGACCATCTACTACCCTCCGGGCAAAGCTAATGTCATGGCCGATGCCCTCAGCCGCAAAGCTTATGTCAACAACCTCATGATGGAAGAACAACAGCCTCTCTTGTGCAAGGAATTCCGTCAGCTCAACCTTGAAATTGTGGAACAAGGGTATCTCCTGAACCTTCTAGCAACCCCTCTCTTGGAAGAAAAGGTTCGCTCTCGTCAGCTTGGTGATCCGCACACCAAAAAGATCATCTCCAAACTTTAGCTTCCGAAGTATGAGTCCTTCCACGTGATGATCAAGGCACGCTTTTCTTTGAACACCGGATGTTTGTTCCGAACTACCCGGGTTTGAGAGAGCAAGTTCTCAAGGAGGCGCATGATTCTGTTCTTTCTATCCACCACAGCAGCACAAAGATGTACATGGACTTGAAAACACAATATTGGTGGCCGGGTTTGAAACGATATTGTGCCAAGTATGTCTCGGGGTGTGATGTCTGCCGCAGAGTGAAAGCTGTCCATCAGAAACCTTACGGTCTTCTACAGCCATTGAAACCCCCTGAATGGAAATTCGAGAAAGTAGAGATGGACTTCATCACTGGTTTTCCAAGGTCACAGAAGGGCAACAATGCAATCTTTGTTGTCATTCACAGGCTTTCTAAAGTGGCTCACTTCTTCCCCGTCAAGGAAACAATTTCTGGAATTCAGTTGGCTGAGCTCTATATCAACAGAATTGTCTCTCTGTATGGGGTTCCGCTTGAGATCAGTTTAGACCGTGGGAGCATCTTCACTTCCAAGTTCTGGGAAAGTTTCCAAAATGCTTTGGGAACAAAATTGAACTTCAGCACAGCTTACCACCCTCAGTCGCAAGGACAAGTTGAAAGGATCAATCAGATTCTGGAGGATATGCTTCATGCTTGCGTCACCTCTTTTGGCATGAAGTGGGAGGAATGTCTTCCTTATGCTGAATTCTCTTACAACAACAACTTCCAGAAAAGGCTAAAGATGGCACCATTTGAAGCTCTCTATGGCCGCAAATGCAGAACTCCGATTGGTTGGTCGGGTGCAGGAGAAAGAATATGGTTTGGCCCTGACATTGTAACTCAAGCGGAGGAGAAGGTGCACATCATTCTTGAAAATCTGAAGATTGCTCAAAGTCGCGGAAGAGCAATTATGACAGAAGCACACGGACATGGTGTATGTCCCTCGTGATCTTGTTTACCTTCGTGTCACTCCCATGAAAGGCATGCACCGCTTTGGTATCAAAGGCTGGCTCCTAGATACATCGGTACTTTCAAAATTCGTGGAAGAAGAGGAGAAGTTGCTTATGCTCTTGAGCTCCGGAAAAACTCAAGGTTCATGATGTTTTCCACATCTCTCAACTCAAGAAGTGCTTCAAGGATCCGGCGGGACCGTGGATCATGAGCTAATCGATCTCCAAGAAGACTGTCTTATCAAGAACACCCCACAAAATCCTTGAGATCGCAGAAAGAAGGACTCGCAACAAGTCCATCAAGTTACGCAAGGTGCGTGGTCGCACCATTCATTGTGAAGCCACTTGGGAGCGTGAAGATGATCTCCGTGCCAACTACCCTACCCTCTTTGAGTCTTCTTCTTCTTCCTAGAATCTCGGGCGAGATTCTGTTTAGTGGGGAGTTGTAGCATCCCATTTGTCTAACAATTGTAATGCTACTTGGTTTAGTAATATAATGGCTACTTCATATATATAATTGTTGCATCATCATTATATCATGCTCATGTCATCATGCCACCTTGCATTTGAGCATCATATAAAACTCTTTCTTTGGTTCTTCTCTCATATGCATTGTAAATTGTATTTGCCTCTTGATATTATATTTGGTTCTTGATATATTGTTTAAATGCCCAAGTTGAGTTGGGGCATATCTTTGTTGACTCCACCACCTTTCTTGTCACCACCCCAACATTCCACCATTCCACCACATGTGAGCATTGCATTTTACTTGTGTTTATCTCTAGCTCATGTTGTTGGAATGGACTCTTTTCCATTCTACACCTTCCATATGGAATGATATGGGAAGGTTGTTCATGTTGGAATATTTTGAGGATAATATTCACATAGTGGAATTTACACACTAGCATGTCCAAAATATATTCAAATATGGTCATCCTCATTCACTCCACATGGAACATTCCTCCAATCCTTAGCTTGGCCCTTACTCCATCTTTTGAGGATGCACATAAATAAATGCCATGGGATTTTATTTTGTTTTCACAAGGTTAAAACATGGCATTTAATATTTATGCATGGCCCATGCAAAGTACCACCATATTCTAGTCTTTTGGGTTTTATTTGAATCTTGGAGTGGATCATCTCCCATCTATCTCTCTACCTCATTTCATGCTTGATCTTGTTTGGATCATGTCAAATCCCTACACCCATCCCCCATCCATGCAAGCCATGTGTGAGCATTTCCCCCCTTTATCTCTAAAAACCCTAGTCCCTCTCTAACCCTAAGACTCACCTCCTCTCTCTTTAAGCCGAGCCACCACCCCCATGACCTACCCCATCTACCTTTCCCCTCTCTCACCCTCCCTCTCCCTGCTAGCAGGCCCCACCTAGCCACCCTTCCCTGGTCGAGCTACCCTTCCCAACCCTAGCTCCAACCCTAGCTACACCCGAGCCTTCCCCTCCCTCTCTCTAGCTCTCTCTCTGCCACCCTAGCCCTACCACCCTCTCCTTCCTCCCCTGGCCCACCTGTCAGCTCCCTTGCCCTGCTCATGCCCCGAGCTCCAGCTCGATCACGTGCTCGAGGAGAAGAAAAAGGTGGCCACCCTACCACCTTTTCCACCCCGAGCCCCCACGCCATCTACCCCTCTCTCCCGTCCTTTTCTACTCCCCACGGCCTCTCCTGCCTCTCCCCGATCCCCAGGCCGCCCTACCCTCTTCCCCTTCTACCACACATCCACCCCGACGACCTCACCGTCGGCCTCTAACCCACCTACCCGTTGCAAGTCGGCGGCGTGTTGTTGGGTTGTCGAGGAAGACCGGCGCGTCCCTCTGCTTCGCCCTGGACCCATCAGCGAGGAGGAGGAGGACCAGGGGCCCTAGGCCGACGCCGCACCGACGAAAATCCTAGCTCCGGGGAGCGCCTGCGTCCTCCCCGCTCCAGTGCCTCCCAGCCCGATCCAACCAAGCACGATCTCCATGCTGACCCTCTCCCTCGACAACCTCCGCCATTGCCGTCATCTAGATCCGTCGATCTCGTCAAACACGCTTGCCAGGCCACTTCATTGGCTCACTCCCGCGTCGCGCAGAACCACATCTAGCCGGCCATCCCCCTCCTAGCAACCTCCCCTCACCAGCCGCACTGGTTCCCGCCCTCGTCGCGCACCCCGCAGGTCGCGCGTTCGATCCGCCTCATTGCGCAGCAAGATCAAGCCAGACGGTGGGAAGAACAACAAAGAACCTTTGCTGCAAATAACCCCTCCGTTGTTTTTTCTGCTCAATCCGCGGTACGCAGAGCCCACCCGCCAGCCTCTCCGTACGTTTTGCAGAACACCCCCTAGACTTTTTCAATCTTAACCCGCCGTCCCCGGTCGCGCCAGGTGGCACCTGCCCCTTCACCAGCTGGCTTGTGGGGCCGAACAAGGCAAGGCCCACTTGTCAACCATCGTGGCTGTCATGGTCGCGTGAGAAAAAGTCAGCGTGTTGGTCTCGGCCATTTCGGTAGCAGTCCCACCGTCGATGTTGGGGCTAGTGAGGCTGTGTATAAAAAGCGTTCCTAGTTATCTGCTTAGACAAAACAAATTCAAAATTGTTTATATTCAAATTCAAATCTGTTTATAAATAACTTTTCAAATATTATTACAAATAATACATGTGATATATGTTTTCAAATCAGAAAAATGTGAGGAATTCAAATATGCTATCCAAAATATATTTTGAACACTTTGAATTTCAAGTTGTTCCAAATTACAATAAAATTCCCTTTTGCATTAATTAATTATAACTTTTGATTTATAACTCCAAATTTAACAAATGATATGTCTAAAATGATTAGCTCGACGAGCCCTTTATGTTTATGCATTCCATGTTCTGTTTTGAAGAATGCATCATATAAATATTGAATAATCAGAACTGTTTATGGGAGTAAAACATGTCTAAATAATTTAACAAAGTGCTTAATTATTGTTTCTCACCTCACCCATGCCATGCTACTTCATTGCCATGCAAATTGTGCATCATTCATCATGGCATGATTGTTTGCTTGTTGCATTTTTATTCCTATGCTTGTGCACTTTATTTATATTGGCCCTTGTTTGTTTGGTTCTTCTTCGAATAGACACTGAGCAGGGGATATACCAAGAGACCCAGGAGCACTACCCAGATCCTTCTCTCGCTTCAACTGAGCTGCCAGGCAAGCACTACCACATGCTTGCATACATATAGTACCTATTGCCTCTATCTTATTCTTGCATCATTGAGTCACGATTGCATTGAATTGAATCCCAAGTATTGCATAGCCTTTATTTTTAAACCCCACCGAAGCTTGTTCCTCCATCCCATGAGCCATTACTACAGGAGTTGTTTGAGCCATGCGAGTCGTAGAACAGCATGTGTAGGGTATGTGAGTGTCTAATGGATAACGAGGTACCTAAACAACTTAACTTGAGTAGTAATGGGATAACTAATGAAAGTGGCACCGGTGAGCAATATCTGCTATTTGGTTTTTCCTGCTCACTTGTGTCCCGTAGGACCCCGAGTACTTGATTCCTGTTCCTTGAATATTCGCTTATCCACATCCGGAGGCTTATGGGACCCCCGAGCCAGAGCTTGATTCATTCTTATTTCTTGGGGCCACAAACTAGTTTGAGGTTTTATTTACTATCTGTACTTATGCCATGCTTTCGCTTAATTTACGATTGTGCGAGCACCTGTCTTGTTAGGTAAGCGGAGTGTTTTCGCGGTATCGACAAGCCCGTGACATTTTCGTCCCCAATTCGTTTCCACCGACGCAAACCTTGAGTCCGTCTCAAGTCAGCTAACTTCGCGGGTAGCTTAATGGGTGGCCCCTCAAATATTTCGAATCCTGTGATTGCTTTGTCGTGAAGGCCTCGTTGGGTTTTGATTTGGTTTTCCGAGGTTGATCGAGTGTGTGTTGCTATTTGTGCACCCTGCGGTAAAACTTTATGAAAGCCGTGTCGCGGTTATGGACGACTTGGAGCACAGTTCTCGATCATAGACAAGCATAACTAAAGTACCGCTTTTAATTTGACTAAATGACTAGTAAATAGTGCAACACTCATGGAATGGATAATAAAACTGCCAACGGATGGGGTTGTTCGTCCGCTTCCTCGTTGGTAGCGAGGAGGAGGATGGATCTATTGATATTATCATTATAACTGTTGTCATAATTCACGGACATCCGTCTATCTTTGGTTAGGCGGATGGGTAGCAGTATCCATAGAATTGTTAGGGTTTATCTTTTGCTGCAATTCGTCACCCCAGGTTGTGTCCCCTTTAGAGGCATAAAGACTTGCCGAGTACCCTAGGGTCTCACGATAAATTATTTGATTCAGATGAACAGTACACTCACAAGATGGATCTTTGGGTGGAGGAGGCGGACGATGTGGGCAACGATCGTTCGGTGTAGAGATTCCGGGAACGGGGATCCGTGAGATCTGTGGGCGGGATGTGTTTATTTATGGGGCATCTTATGCCGAGTTGCTTCTTATCCGTACTCGGATCTTGTTTGCCGCTTCCGCCTGATACTCTGATGTTTGATGTATGAGGAGGTATCCTAAACTATTATATCTATCTAGGACATTTGAATCTTGCCGTATGGCGTTGCTATATTTCCTTTCTTTTTAGATGGAATGGCTCTGATGTACTGTTGTATGGTGGCTTGTATACATACTCACTTGTGTATGTAGTTGATCCCTTCGCCTGCCGATTACGCCGCCCGTTCTTGTCCCGATGTTTGGAAATGGTTGGGACGGCCGAAAGGTCTACCTGTGAGTGGCATTTGGGCCCCACCGTACTATTTCAACCATTTCCGCTCATCCAGGCTTGTAACTAGGAGCGTAATTCACCGAGGTAGTTACAACTAGGGAACAAGTTAGGCCAATTTTACTGCACACTATAGTGTTTGATGTTTGTTTGATTTGTGTCTGCAACCTGTTTGATGAAATGGCCGCATGAAATAAAGTTTTGAATTTTGAAAAGATTTTTGGTGGGTTTGCTAGATTGGTGCTGGTGAGTCTGCAGATGCTTGGGTTTTTAAAGTTGAGCTTGTTTGAGTGGTTTTTGACAAAGTGGGATCTTCCCATATGATAAAGATTCAATTTTGAATTGTCATTTAAACTATGCATTTGAAAGTTTCTAGATGATCACAAAGTGGGCCTTGATACTTTGTTATGAGTACATTCAAGGGGTGCAAAGATCCAGGAAAGTTTCTGTTAGGTTCTGAAAGTTTGAGACAGCCAAAGTAGGCATGAGAGTTAAATTGGTCAAAGTGACCATTCATTTAATATATGTGTTTTGATTTACTTATCTTTAGGAAAAGTGTGGGAAATGTTTTAGATGATGTTTATTTCACCTAAGAAACATTTTACAAGCAATGAAACAAACAAACAAGGTGGTTTTAAAAGAATTCAAAATCAATGCATACACATATGCATGCATTCATAATTTTATTTAGAAAAGTTTTTGTTAACCATAATTTTGATGATTAGAGTTTGATGATCCAAGCTTAGTATTTTTGGGATGTTACAGTAGGGATACCGAATGTTGTTTGGAGTGTCGTATGGGATCCGGGATATCACGATGAGATCCGTAATGGTCCGGATAATAAGATTCATGTAAGGAAAGTCCGATTCCGGAGTTCGGGAATGATTTCGATGTTTTCATCGGAGAGGTTCTAGAAGGGTCTAGAAGGTTCACCGGACCGGAAGGGTAATGGTCCATGAATGTGTCATGGGTAAGTGGAATGATTGGATCATGTCCTAGGTCACTTGGTTTGGGCATTTCTGAGAGAGAATTAAAGCTCTAAATTGGAAGTCAAAAGGGAGGTTTGAAAAGTCAAACTGGAACAATGGTTTCCTAGTGGAAGAAGGAAAGAGTCCTTTCTTCAATCCAACTTGGGTTTGGGTTGGATTCAAACCCTCCCCTCCCAAGGCTGCCCCTCTCTTGTAAATAGAGGGGGAGGGCTGCCCCAAACACACACCAAGCCAGCCCTCCCACCACGTGCGCCTCCGCCACACGCCGCCGCCATGCCGCCGGCCCGTCTCCCTAGCCGCCGACTCCTCCTCCTCCACTCCGCCTTCTAAACCTAGATCACCGAAAACCTCGATCCACCATAACTCGTGATAGGCTTAAGCGGTTCTGCGGGATATTCCTCTACTTGACACCACGTCGTCTTTGCCCGGTAATCGAGGGGAGAACTACAACCTCTGCTACCTGCTAGAACAAGGAAGAGGAAGGTCTTCATCAAATCACGTGTGATCGATCGTGGAAGCCGCCGAACACAATACCAAGGATCGTCTACGCGATCTTGAGATCAGCAAGTGTACGACTACATCGCCAACGAGAATCTGCTCTCCTTAACCGCTTTGCAATCTTCAAGGGTGAGTACTCTAATCAACTCGTTGCTACAATCTAGTAGATAGATCTTGGCTTGTTTGTGTGCGTGCGGTAGAATTTTTTGTTTTCCATGCTACGAACCCCTACAGTGGTATCAGAGTCGTGTCTATATGTAGATCTATTGCACGAGTATAACACAATGGTCATTGTGGGCGTTGATGCTTTTGTTGTCGATTGCTTCTTGTGTACTTTGTATCTTGCGGGATGGTGGGATGAAGCGGCTAGGGATAACCTTACATGACATCGTTCATGAGACTTGCTCCACGCTTGACATGCAACTTGTATTGCATAAGTGGCCTTGCGGGTGCCTGTTTCTCCCAACATAGTTAAGATTCAATTTACAACGGGTGATTGACAATACTAGTATCAACGTTGTGGTTCTTGTTCGTAAGTTAGAACGATACTTATTGAAAGCCCCAAACCACATAAAACATGCAAAGAAAATTAGAGGCGTCTAACTTTGTTTTGCAAGGGTGTGTTGTGATGTGATATGGCCATGATTGTGATTATATATGATGTATACAATGTTCCTTACTGTAAGTCGGCAACCGGCAGGAGCCATATGGTTGTCTTTTAATTCCTTTAAGATCTGTGTGTCTATTATTCAAAGTAGTTGTAATAGTTGATGCTGGTGGACGAAAACCATGAAGCGGCTCCATTGACCTTGACACCATGCCCGTGATGATGGAGATCATGTTCGTGCTTGAAGATGGAGATCGGAAGCACAAGAAGAAAGGCCATATCATATCACATATTATAAATTGCATGTGATGTTAATCCTTTTATGCATCTTGTATTACTTAGTTCGCCACAATAGCATTATAAGATGATCCCTCAAGCACAAAAAATTCAAGTTATAAAGTGTTCATCCTTAGTAAGCACCATTGCTAAATCTCGTTGTTTCGAAGCACCACGTGATGATCGGGTGTGTTAGATTCTGCGAGTGTATACAACGTGAGCAAGCCAGATTTGCTCATACGGAAGCTAAGGTTTGATCTTGATGAGCCTAGCATATACAGACATGGTCTCGGAACACGGATCACCGAAAGGTAAAGCATGAGTCATATAGTAGATATGATGAACATGTTGATTGTTCTCCATTGAAGCTACGTCAACTCTCGTGATGATCGGTTTTGATGTGGTGGATTTGGTTCATGTGATCACTAAAGCAATGTGAGGGATATTGTTTTGAGTGGGAGTTCACCTAGATTAATTTAACTATTAATTAGAACTCAGTTTGTCCTAAACTTAGTCTAAACTATTGCAAATATGTTGTAGATCAATGGCGGCCCCTACCATCAATTTTAATGTGTTCCTAGAGAAATAAAAGTTGAAAAACAATGGAAGCAACTTCATGATTGGTTCCGCAATTTGAGGATTGTCCTCAATCCGTAAATTGACCTATGTCTGGATGCACTGGGTGACCCACCAAATGATGCTACCGATGAGGTAAAGAATGTTTTCCTCGCCGAAAGAATCAAGATCTACTCCAGTTGGCGTATGGTTTGGAATCGTGGATAACGAAGTAATACCATTACACAATAGTCCACGATGGAACCCACAGAATAGATATACACAACAATGACTTAAAGAGTCAAGAATACAGATATACAATACAAAGATCCAAATCACCTTTAAAATGATACAGCGTCCAAGTACGGACAAGATGCAAATTGAGCTAAGAGCCCTGAATGGCGTCCATAACCCTGCCCAATCCAAGCCGGAAGGGTAACCCTGCTAACGACGTTGATCTCAAAACCTTCTTGAACAAAAGGGGTGCCGACAAAGGGCACAGGAAAAGGAGAGCGGTCAGTATTGAGGCCAATACACTGCGAGACTAGAATTCGGCGGTCCTCGCCTACATAGGTATGGTGGACTGAGGCGGCAGCGCAGCATGCACTAAACAACCTATAGAGACTCAATACAACTGGCGGCTATCAGATAGGGATAAGAAAGACCTATTCGGGTCCAACCTAAAACTATCACCAAGCATACCCATCCTGGTATTTCCCCCTCGAGACCAAACGAGGAAGTCAACCAAGGAACTCACACAGTTGGCAGTTTTATTCACTCTATTATACTTGCGGCAATTACTAGTCAGATATGGATAGCATGAGTCATCCTGATATCATAAATAGTGGGCAGTTTTAGTTAACCATTCCGTTGTAGTTGCAATACTTACTAGTCAGATACAATGGTAACAGGTGACAACCCAAATCCAGCAGTTGTTGGCACTTTTATTTGGCCATTCTATTATAGTGAAGCTGATTACTAATCATTATAAAGTCAAACTTATAGCACTACTTTAGTTATATTTGTCTATGATCGAGATACTGCGCTCCAAGTCGTCCATAACCGTGGACACGGCTGTCATAAAGTTTTACCCTGCAGGGGGGCACAAATAGCAACACATGCATGATCAACCTCGGGAAAAACAAAATGAAAACCCAACGAGGCATCACGACAGAGCAATTGCAAGATTCATATAATATTTTAAGGGGCCACCCCACTAAGCTACCCGCGATGAAGTTGGCCGGCTCCGAAATAGACCCAGAGGTTTGTGTCGACGGCTATAAATGACTGGGAACCCGAAACTATGACTGGGCTTGTCGATACCGCATAAACGTATCACAATTCCTAAACAGTACATGCGCTCCAAGCGCAATCATAAATAAAGCATGGCATAAGTACAAGATAGTAATAAAGCCCCAAACTAGTTTGTGGTCCCAAGAAATAATATATGACTCAAGCTCGGGTTGGGGATTCATGGTCCCACATGCGAGAAGCGAATATTCAAAGAACAGGTATCAAGTACTCGGGGTCCTATGGGACACAAGTGGACGGTTAAAAACCAAATAACATCTATTGCCCACCTGTGCCTCTGCATTATTTACCTACTTCAATTTTAGTTATTAAACTGTAATTAAAGTCATAATCATCTACAACATTAAACATGAGGCATTACTCCAACAATTGTGGAACATCGACGACGCGACACAACACCTGCGCAAGCAACTACGACTCGCAAGGCTGACTATCTACCAAACAATAGGTAATAGGAGGTGTCCAAGGCAATATAGTGGCTGCAAGGGATATCACGGGTACGAAAACTAGAGCATCGCAACACAGATAGCAATAAATCAACAAGAGGAAATAAAGACTATAAAAGTAAGATAGGTAGAAAGGGGGAGAATGCTCGCCTGAAAACATTGCCAAAGGTTCATCCGAAGATCGGGTCGACACTCGCATCAACTCATCGGCCTAATCTGTGAAGAAGCAAAGCACTAGAGGAAACACCGGTTGCACTATTTAATATTACGGAAAAAGATCGCATGATGCATGTATGATGTATGACATGGAAAAGGTGCGATGCAATTAGGCCATATTAAGAAGAACTGGGGTCCCGACATTTAATTAGATGGTTCAAGTTGTTTAGATACCCAACAATTTAAATGTTGTCTTAACAAGGAAAAGTATATCACCAGTTCTCTATACAATTTAAATGGGGCCAATATTAGACTAGATTCACAAGATATGGTCTCCATATTTATTTATTAGGTGAATCGACAAAACCCAACAAACCACATTGTATGAATGCAACATGAACAATTAAGTGCAACAAGTATATATCATTTATAAAAATAGGACGGGTGTAGATAGGGTCACACATGAAGGGGTCCGGAGATCTTGGGGTCCAGGGGGTTGGTCTTCAAACTCCGAGGATCGATGTTTTCGGACTCCGTGAAGGATAGCTTGTAGTTCCAGGAATCTTTGGGTCTCGACCATCGGATCCGGTGACGAGGCTTCGAAAAACACAAAGGAGATCTTGAGGTTTCCATGAGCACTCCTCGGAACCATCGGCATCGAGCCGGTCTTGTCGGTGAGGAATATCTTGTTATTCCGGTTTCTTCGAACATAGTCAGACTTGGAGTGCCTTGTCGGTCCGATCTGTAGGTGCCCTTGTGGTACATCCATGCCACACGGTCACCACTAGAGATAGCGTTGCTGGAGTTGGTCATAGGGGAGCCGGGAGCATCTGTAGCGCATGGACTTCACCTTAGCGTTGAGGGCACCGCTGCACATACACCACATCAGCCAACACCAGGACGGAACAACGAGGACCCATGAAGAAAGGTGTCGTCGTGGCCATCGGAAGGTGAGGTGGACAGGGGCAGAGACATGGCGGCGATGCGGAGGCCAAAGGGAAAACGGGTCCTCGCACCAGTTCGAGCTGCAGGAGGCGGACTGCACGGGGACAACGGACACTGTAGCACAAGGACTGACAGCGGAGAGGTGGCAGAGCTCCCCTGTTGGCGGCGCTCTGCAGCCGCTGAGGCAGAGAGGAGGGCGAGGCCGGCACCTTGGGGCAGAGCCGAGCGGCAAGGAGCCGGGGAAAGGCGACGCTGTAGGGGCCCACTCGTGGCAGCGCGCTCACGACGAGGGAGGCAAGGACGGGGCGGAGGAGGCGCGACGGGGAAGCGATGTCGGGCGCCTACGAGCAGGGCCGGCTTGAGGAAGGCGAGTACTGGCAACGGGGCGACATGGGCGCGGTTCTAGGCCAGTGATGAAGAGGCGGCAGGGTCCACTCGGGGAGGATCTCGGCGGCCAGGAAGAGGCGCTGGCGGTGGCGGTTGTCGAGCAGAGAGATGGGTCGGGCGGGAGAAGAGACGCGGGGTGGGGGTCATGTGGCCCGGGGCATCGAGGAGGTGGGGCCATTCTCGAGGGAGTGCCACGCGGGGAACGAGAGAAGGGGCAGGCCTGCAGGGTAGGTTCGGGTCAGGGGCTGGGTCGTGTGGTTGTGGTGTTGTGTGCCTGGCGTCGTGTGCAACTGTGCGTGTGTCCGGCCGTGTGGCGGCTGGCGGCGGCAGGGACTAGGTTTGTGTCTAGGGGGATTAGGGTTAGGGTTTACATCATAGGGGTGGTAGGTGGTCTGGCCGGTTGGGCCTTTGGGCCGGTCGGCTGGACTGCCTCCCCGATAAAAATTATTTTATTATTTTTATAAAACAAAACATTTTGAAATATAGTTTTAGATAAATACAAGATCCAGAAAAGACCGAGGTTTCGCATTTGAATAAAAAGAGGGACATTTGTAGAAAATGAAATAGGGCTTTTAGTAAAATAGTTTTAGACAGATAGATGCATGCTAATGTCATGATGATGCACAGAGATGAGACGGGCGATTTTCTACTAGTGGTTTTACCCGGGGTGTTACATTGCTCTCTTAGTTGGTCGATCCCTATCTTTTGCTAGCCTCCACGTGTATTGAGTAAGCTCTACTCATGCATCCAACTCCCAAGAAACCAAGTTATTCCAAAGTGTCCACTATAAATTCCTATGCATGGTGTGTTACACCATTCCAAGTATATTCTTGTTTTATCTATCTTCCAAATTAAACTTGTTATATGCAAGTTAGTGACTAAAACTCTCACAAACTTGATGGCACACTTTATGTTTCTTGCCCCTAATAAACTTGAACCATTGTGTCATCTATGTTGTATATGCTTGCACTTATATGTTGGGATTAGCAGGATCGTTCTGTCATGGGGAACGCTTTCAACATTGCACCTGGTACATGCTACCCAGTTGATATCATGCTCTTTTGTTTATGGATGTCGTCGCTGTGAAATGAAAGGGGAGCTTGTAAGTCCATGGAGTTATGTATGTGTGTTAGAGAAACGCCTGGGCCGCTAGCCTAAGCCATGCCTAATCATGGTGGAAACTTGTAGCATCACCATAGTGAGCAATCTATGAAACATTCTTCTTATAAAAAAGAGATAGAGATTGAGCAAAAGAAAAATAAAAAGATGAGAAAAGAGGAAAGAGACAAAAACACCATGTTCCCATGGTAAATAAGAAGATTGCTGAGATGCTCATTGTCTGCTTTCCTTGTCATTTTGATATGGGATATCTCCTGTATCATGTGCAAGGGGTACCTCGTTGGCGATTCTCTATGATACACATGTACTTACTATGACAAGAACTTACCGGTGACTAAAGTTGAGTAGCATGAGGAGCGGCCCTCATATTCAAGGGACATGAGATTGCGAACTTATAATTTGTCAAGCATATACTCCATATTTTGTTCACTTTAACCTTAATCACTTCAATATGCTTATGATAGGGGCAATGAGAGCTGAAATCTAACAAGTACCATAATTTTTGGAAGATCTTTATGAAACTTGAAATCCCTGCTTCCCTTTGAAGGGCCTTTATTACACTTTTATATTAAGTCTCCACCTTCTATCCTTAGGCACCAATTAAGAGATCATAGTTGTCATTCTTAGTTCTATGTGCATTGTCCCAAAACTTATTGATTGATTCATATTGTTGATATTGCTTGTTCTTTAACTATTTGTATCTAGTCACCCTTATGAACTTTGAAGGTGTCCTATGCATTTATGCTACTCCATGAGGGACAAGCTGAATACCACTATGCTATGTTTTCTATATGTGAAACAAACAAACGTCTTTCAATGCATGGTTATTCATGATCTTTTTTTGTATCCTTTCATGTTGCAACATAGTTGCTTTGTCTTATTGTTAGAACTTCTTCTTTCATGCTCATGCTTAGAGTACTTAATCCTAGCTTCCAATGCATGCAAATGGTTTGATCTTGATTTTGATGGTGCATGTCACCTCAAAAATTATTCTTTTATCACTTACCTACTCGAGGACGAGAAGGAGTTAAGCTTGGGGATGCTTGATACGTCGTAAACGTATCTATATTTTTTGATGTTCCATGCTTGTTTATTATCCACTTTGCTTTTCTTTGTCTACACTTTGAGATATTTTTATATGTTTTCTAGGACTAACCTATTAACAAGATGTGATAGTTCTAGTTGCCTGATTTCTATTGTTTTTGGTTCTAGAAAATCCAGAAAATGAATATTCTCGGAATTGGACGGGACAAAAGCCAAAGTCAATATTTCACCGGGCAGAACACAGCGACAGAAGACGAGATGGAGGAGGGTCTCGAGGGGTCCACACCCCTGGCCGCGCGGCCAGGCCTGGCCCGCGATTGGGGGGTGCGGCCGCCTCGGTCACCCCCTCGGCCTCCCCCTTCTCCTATAAGAAGCCCCCAATACCTAAACCCTAAGTACCCGATCAGATCTCCACGAAAAAGTCCGTAGCCGCCGCCACCATCGTCCCTAGATTGGGGGGATCTGAAGCTCTTCCCGGCACCTACTGGAGGGGAGAGATCATCCCGGAGGCCTTCTTCATCACCATGCCAGCCTCCGGTATGATGTGTGAGTAGTTCCACCTTGGACTATGGGTCCATGTAGTATCTAGACGATTGTTTGTCCTCCTTTGTACTATCATGTTTACATCTTGTGAGCTCCGTTCATGATCAAGATCATCTATTTGTAATCATGCATGTTGTGTTTGCGGGGATCCGATGGATATTGAGATTACTATGTAAGATTGGTTAATGATTCTATATTATCGATTCTATCATGTCTATGTTGTTTGAGATCTTCCATGATCTCCGTTTCTAGTAGCTATCTTTGCCAAGTAGATGCTACTAACTCCAAGAGGGGGTATTTATGCTCGATAGTGGGCTCATGCCTCTATTGAATCTGGGGAAGTGACAGAAATATCTAAGGTTGTAGATGTGTTGTTGCTACTAGGGAGAAAACAACAATCTCATGTTTATGGAACAAGTGTATTTTTTACTTTACACACCTTGCTTAAAGAAGTTATCCATTGCTTGCAACTTAATACTTGAGGGGGTTCGGATGATAACCTGAAGGTGGATTACTAGTCATAGATGTAGTAGGATGGCGGTCTATGTATATTGTTGTAATGCCCAATCGAATCTCATAGGATCATGAATGTCTAGTATTGCATTATTATGCCTTTCTCTGTCCTGTCAATTGCCCCGCTGTAATTTGTTTACCCAGCATGTTATGTTGTTTTTCTTAAGGAGAACACCTCTAGTGAACTGTGGACCCAGGTCCAATCTTTACCATTGATACATCTTCCACTGCTACGGTCTACTTTCTCTAAGCCACCATTACCTTCCACCATATAGTTAATCCTTTGTTTTCAGCAAACCAGTGAGATTGACAACCTCACCGTTCATTGGGGCAGAGTCTTGAGTTTGTGTTGTGCAGGTTTCCAAGTTGCTAGCAACACTTTTGAATCGTTTCCTTCCTCCTACTGGTTAAATAACCTTGGTTTCTTTCTCAGGGAAGACTTGCTGCTGTGCTCATCATACCTTCCTCTTGGGGTTTCCTAACGAATTCTACAGTGATCTAAGTGGCATCAATCACTACTACCTATATTACATAAAACACAAGAGGATACCAATAAAATAATAAGATCCAAAAGTAGCAAGGAATACATGGGAGCACACAAAACATTTAATTATCCAAATATAGGAAAATATTAAGCAAAGGCCAAAGTGAATATGATCAATAAATTCTACCATAAATTGAGTACTCATTGTCCAAGGACAAGAAATATTGGGAATAATTTTCCCAAGGTAGATTGCATGGATATCCAAGATCATATTCACACAATGAAGCATATAGCAAGTTATAATAATTAAGCATGATGCTTCAAAAGATATTATTGGTAGCTTCCAATAGTCACACAATCACTAGTGATTAGAGTAACTTGAAGCAAATGGTTTCCATGAGGATATAGAGATTCAAATATGAGAAAACACATACCAAGAAACACTCTCACACATAAGATCCAAAATATGAGCAATAAAGGCATTCAAGCAAATTGGAACTTGTATGGGCAAATGTGTCACATGGGAGCTAGATAATTATCAATATCAATTCTAAGTGACACAACCTCGAATTTTCACATTTTCTAGGATTGTAATATGCACTAAGCATATGACTCCCCCATAATGTGATAAACCATAAATCTCAACATGAGGAAAAAGATCCAAATGGAAATAATTAATGGACATTATAGAACTTGAATTTCTCATGATAGACATAGCCCATAGAGACTAGATAATATTGCAATATCAATACTAGGTGGTATTCCTCATGTACACACATTTTTAGGATTGTGGAATGCCCGAGCATAACACTCCCCCAAAATGGTTTAGTCCACTAATCTCTCACAAGAGCCAAATAATATATCAAATATAATCTAGAAAGGCTCGAACACAAGAACACAAATGTACATGGTGTGCCACATAATCATACACAAACATACTTGATAACTCAAGATAATTAAGTGGAGAGCACAACATATACATGAACATGGAAGATACAAAACCAACACATGCACAAGGGGCTAGTAACTTTCAATGTAAAGAGTTTAGCACATGTTACCGCAAGGAGGATCATTGGAAATATGATAGAGGCATTATAATCCACATGACTTGACTTGATAAATATACTAGATGAAGATCCCTCAGTTCTTCATGATGTATCCAAGTCTCCAATGTCCTCCAACAATACCTATTGATCAAGTTTTGGCTTGTTGGTCCCCAACCAAGTTGGGTCCAAAGAGGTTAGTCACAATAGGCTTGGCAGCCCAAATGGTTATTTTCTTGAAACCACATTGAGCACCAACAAATTTGGCAAACACATTGCCAACCTCATCCTTACAAAGAGAATAAGCATCATCAATAATGATAGGGTTGGATGAGCAGATACCAATAGTGCATGAGGAAGAAATATTCCCTTTCTCAAGGCAAATGTAGCAAGTTATTATCTTGCCATATTTCTTCTTAGGTGAAGCCACAACTCGAGGAAGAGCTCGAGTAGTCCTCTTAGGAAGAGGCCTATCAATGACTTGAGGTGAAGCTTGAGGCCGCTTCCCTTGTTGCTTCACACTACGCGACTTCTTCTTCAATGGGCAAGATATAACATGATGCCCTTCTTCCTTGCACTTGAAGCAAACAATATTGGCGGATTCTTGACTTGATCTTGGCCATTCTTCTTATTTCCTTGTGCTTCAACTTGATAGTGGACTTGTTCTTGCTATTGAGTTGAATCCAAGCCCAATCTTGTCATTGGGGATTTTTGCACACTCAAGACGCTGTGAGTGTGGTCTTCCCTTTATTATTTTTTCAAGTCATTCTTCAAAGAAGTGACTTGAGCCTTGATATCTTTAATTTCCTCTACATAATTAATATGAACAACAATATCGAGGAAGTAGATGCTGCATTGTTAGAGCAACAAGGCATGGAATGCAATTCATCACAAGATGTAGCAATGGTATGAGTGGGTGAATTACAAGTACTAGCACATGGCAATATAATATTTGGAGTATATATAGTGCAAATGTCCACATGAGGCCCACTAGATGTTACCTTTGACACAATGGCCTCATGATCTAACTTTAGCCTACCATGGGAGACTAGAAGATCCTCATGCGAGCTTGTGAGCTTAGAATGACTTTCTTATAATTTACCATAGTTGCTAGTTAGCAAAGCAAGTTGAGCCTTTAGCTCAACATTCTCCTTCAAAATAGATGCTTCACAAGAAATAGAGTGTTGGAGATATGCCCTAGAGACAATAATAAAAGTAGTTATTTTTATATCTTTGTGTTTATGATAAATTTTTACATTCATGCTATAATAGTATTAACCGGAAACATTAATACTTGTGTGATTTGTAAACTAAATTAGAGTCCCTAGTAAAGCCTCTTTATAATACTAGCTTGTTGGTTGATAGATGATCGTGGTTTCCCAATCATGAACATTGAGATGTTATTAACAACAAGATCATATCATTAGGAGAATGGTGTGATGGACATACTCCTATAGATAAGCGTAGCATAAAGATCAAGTCATTTCAATAGTTTGTTTGCTATAAGCTTTGTGATACATAGTAACATAATTCCTTCAACCATGTCACATCCCAAGATTTTAGAAATTGCGACTAGACATTTTTTTTGTATTTGCATGACATTCATCAGCATTGCATTGCATATTTTCATCAAGAAAAATTTCTAAATCGAAATAAAGGACTAAAACCCTAAATAGTATATGCCACTTTGTTCCTAAAGGGAATTAAATTGGCTTTATAAAAACCCATTTTTGCTAAGGCAGCAATTATTGCTAAATTATAGCCTAAAAAGATCCAATGAATATTACAAAATTTTATAAACAAAATTGAGCTCGTTTGGAGCTATTATGAAAAAGTTATGGAATAAATACAAAAAATAAAGATATAAATAAAATGGAATGTACAAGGACTTATAAATACACTATTTGCAAACTATTAAAAATATTATAAATATGATCCTACAATGATCTATTCGATTTTAGAAAATTTTAGAAACAAGAATCGTGTCATTTGCAGTTCGTATGCAAAAGTTATGATGGAAACACATAAATAGAAAATATAAAAAAATATAAAAAAATCCTAAGTGGGCCGGCCCATTCAGCCACCGGAGAGCTACACGCGTGTATGGGAGAAGGCGTCGATGCCTTGTTTGTTTTAATTTCCATGCAAATCAGTTTTTCTCAAACCTATCTCTATTCAAACTCTTATATCTTTTTATCTATAACTCTCAATCGACTTCCGTTTGTTTCTACTTGTTACCTACTCCAATACCTATCTCTACACTATTTAAATATCTATATAAACTCGTGGAGCCACAGTGGTATGAGTGTTCCTTCTCAAAATCCCGAATCTACACATGCCCGAATCTTATTTCGTTTATTCACCCATCTAGACTTCGTCGTTTGCCTTCGGCCAAAACACGAAAGTTGTAGATCTCGTCAAAATCATTAAATCCCAACAAACCTCACCTCTTTTCATCCACCACAGCCGGAGAATTTCGCACCGCAATATTTCAGATATGACGGTGTAAATCCAAGATGTACTCGCGCTCGTTTCTTCAAATCCAAATTCCTTTAGTGAGAAGTTGGAACTAATGATTCCCCACAACTTTCATGTTGTAAGTTTTTCAATTTGACCTACGGATTTGTCTCTAAACAGATCTATTTCTTGTCTATTTTGAGCCAAAATCGGGTTAATCTCCTCTCCTAGCCATCGGATCTCATCCGACGGTCAAGATTAAAGCTTATCAACGAAGGCATACAGACAACCAGATCTCGCCACATGTCGTCAAGCCAGTCGCCAAATGCCAAAGAAAGAATATTCCCAAGGAATATTCCCTGTAGATTTGAAAGTGAATTTAATTTGCAGAAAATTGTGTAAACTTGCAAAAATCATATAAAAAGATTAGTAGATCCAAAAATAGCAAATATGGATTCATAAAAATGTGTAGAATATTAATATGGCATTATATCCAAACTTAACAGTATTCGTTTACTGTAGTAATTTAATTAGTTTTAATGGTCCTTTAGGTTAATAAATTCATAGAAAATTATCTGTAACTTCGAAAAATATGAACAATATATCAAATTGAAGCTACTATAATGTAGATTAATAATATATGGTTGGATACACATTTTGCACATTATTTACCCCGTAGAAATTTAATTAGTTTTAATGGCTTTAGAAATAATTAAATTCATAGTAAATTATTTGCATACCAAAAAAATATAAATAATATACTGATGGAAAGCTGGTTCCATGTAGATCATCAATATGCAAATGGTTCAGGCAAATACTGTAAGGTTCTGCAGCAATTAAATAAATAGTCTAATGGCTTATTTAGAGTATTAAAATCATAGTAATTCGAGTACTACTTAGAAAATTACAAATGATATGTCCCTGGAATCACAATTCCGTGGAGATTACAGGTATAATTTTAGTTTGATTTTTAGGAAAAAGAAACTATATAAATGATTTTAAATCCATTAAACACTATTTAAATCATAGAAAATGATTTACAACTCCGATTAAGGTGAATCCAATTGCTACTGGTTCGTATTAATGCCCTCTATCTAGTACACTTTAGATCAAAATTTAATTCGACAATGAGGACAGAAGTTACAACAGATCTGTTAAAACACCAATAATGGCAAGTAATTATTAATAACAAATACCCCATTGCATTAATCGATCTCTTGCATGCATCGTGTATTCTAGTAATGTTCAGAGAACTAATTACAACCATTGTGACATATTAAATTGTTATGCATGCATTTGTTCATCATTGTTTTGTTGTATTGCATAATTGCATTGTTTCAATGGTGTGTTTGTTGTGCACTTGTTTTGATTGATAGATTGCGAGGAGTGCAACGTTTGTGATTGTGACGAGTGAAATCTTCTCTATTGTGAGGATTATCTGAACGACTACGTCTACAACAAAGGCAAATAGAGCTATCATAAATGTCCTATTATTTCTCCTATGCATGTAGTATGATTTTTAGTAGTAATGCATGTGTAGGTGTTTTACTACTATTCTATGCTATGACACCCAGGCATGATTGCCATATATCCATGACTTGATTCCTTTTAGCCATCATATTGTAGTTGCTTAGCCATGCTTATTAGATGCGCAAAAGGGAATTCATGATTGATTTTGTTATGGAAAGTTATGTTTTTCTATAATGAAAACAACTGGAATTTAATGAATCTCCTGGGTGTGATGGATTGATGTTTTTGGATGTTTTATTGCGGAAAGCACACCTAGGCTTCAGAGATTGGACAAGTTTCTTGTGTAGTAGCTTCCAGTACATCCGTATGTCATTATTTGTCTTGACTAAGTAAGTTGTAGGAACCTGACCCACGTGACTAGAGCGATATAGGGATGTAGGTTGGTATGGGTCCATCCAGGGCTCGTGGTTCGCTTCAAAGGTTTCGCCTTGGTTTTCTCCCTATCATGGCACAAAATGAGTGTAATGGTAAGAGCGGGTTGACTGGGTCGTGCGGGTAAAGTGTACAACCCCTGCAGGGTGTCAAAACTAAGTACTTAGTCGTGTCCCCGGTTATGGACAACAATGAGCAACTGGGCCTGGAACTGTTTGGAAGATCTCACTCATCCCAATTTCTTAATTACTAAAACTTGATGGGTGAACATGGGTTTAGGAGCATACAAAAGCTGAATTGTCTTGTTTCTACATGGGTTTATGCTGGTATGTCCTTAGAAGATTGTTTTTGAAGAAAGAAAAGTATTTTTAAAGTAGGGAAAAGTTGTATTGCTTTTAGCAAATGAGATTGAACTCCACCTAGCCAAATATGCATGTAGTTGATAGATCCTTTGTAATCATTAGTTCTACTTGCCAATACATTCAAAGTATTGACCATTCGTGGCTGCAACATTTCATGTTGCATGGTGTTCTGTTCTGAGTGATTGTTCATAGGTCACGAGACTCCACTCAACGATTGTTCGCCTGTGGCACATTTGAAGAATGGAGATCTACCTTGTTATTGTTTCTGTTGTGTACTTGTGTAATATAATGTAAATTCTGGACCATATTCGTTGTATTTATGATGCATTATATTTGGTATACATTTTGTAATCGTAAAGCTAGTGAACCGATCCAGAGATTGGCACTATACACATGAACTCAGCCTTATCAGGCGAGGGTGTTACAAACCATGAGATCATGCTAATCACCCCATCACTAGAAGGATGCTTTGATGACATCAAACACCACACCATAACTGGGTGGCTATAAAGGTGGCATTGAGTGTTTGGAAAGTATGTGTTGAGGCACATGGATCAAGAGTGGTATTTGTCCATCCATATGACGGATACATATACTCTGGGCCCTCTCGGTGGAATGTCATCCAATTAGCTTGCAAGCATGTGACTTTCTCACAAGGGATCACATATCATGGGAACGATAAAAGAGTACTTATCGATAACGAGGTTGAACTAGGTATGCAGAGATACCGACGATCAGACCTCGGATAAGTAAACTATCGCGAGACAAAGGGAAATTGGTATCGTATGTAAGTGGTCCATTCGATCGCAAAGTAATCATAGAAATATATGTGGGAGCCATATGAATTTCTAGATTCCTCTATTGGTTATTGATCGGAGAAGAGTCTCGATCATGTCTGCATAATTCACGAACCGTAGGGAGACACACTTAAGGATTCGATGTTGTTTAGTAGATATTGAATGTAAGTAGGGAGACTGAATGTTGTTCGGAGTCTCGGACGGGATCCGGGATATCACGAGGAGATTCGGAATGGTTCGAAGAATAAGATTCATATAAGGAAAGTCCAATTCCAGAGTTCGGGAATGATTCCGGTGTTTTCACCGGAATGACCTAGAAGGGTCTAGAAGGTTCACCGGACCGGAAGGGGAAGGGTACATGAACGTGTCATGAATAAGTGGAATGATTGCATCATGTCCTAGGTCACTTGGTTGGGCATTTGTAACACAGAAATTAAGCTCCAAATTGAAAGTCAAAAGGCAAGTTTGAAAAGTCAAACTGGGACAATTTATCCTGGTGGAGGAAGGAAAGAATCCTTCTTTCTCTCCACCACAAGCCAATTAGGAGAGGGAGTTGGGAAAGGATTCAAACTCCCCTCTCCCAAGCTTCCCTCCCTCTCATAAATAGAGGGGAGGGGGTGCCCCAAGAGACATACACCAGCCTCTCCCCACACAGCCGCCACCCAGCACCGCCGCCAGTTCGTCGCCGCCGCTCTAGCTGCCGCCGACTACACCTCCTCCTCTCCGTCCTCTAAACCCTAGATCGCCAGAAACCCTAATTCTCCACCATAACCCGCTCCGGCTTAGGCAAAGGCTTGCAGGATCTTCCGTCTACTTCTGACACCACGCCGTCGTGCTGCCGGAATCACGAGGAGAGAACTACAACCTCCGCTGCATGCTGGAACAATGGAGAGGAAGGTCTTCATCGAGTATCGAACATGTGACCGATCATGAAGTGTCGATTAATGCAATACCGTAAGGATCGCTCACGCGATCTTGAGATCGGTGTACTGCCTACATCACCCATGAGAATCTTCTCTCGTTAACCACTTTGGAATCTTCGAGGGTGAGTACTCTAATCGACTCGTTGCTATAATCTAGTGGATAGATCTTGGCTTGTTTGTGTTCATGTTGTAGAATTTTTTTTTCCATGCCACTAACCCTTACAGTGGTATCAGAGTCGTGTCTATATGTAGATCTGTTGCACAAGTAGAACACAATGGTCATTGTGGGCGGTGGTGCTTTTATTATCAATTGCTTTTTGTGTACTTTGCATCTTGTAGTATGATGGGATGAAGCAGCCCGGGCTAACCTTACATGACATCGTTCATGAGACTTGCTCCACGCTCAACATGCAACTTGTATTGCATAAGTGGCTTTGCGGGTTTTTGTCTCTCCCATCATAGTTTAGATTCAATTTACAACGGACACTTGATAGTTCAAGCATCAACATTGTGGTTCTTGTTCATAAGTTAGAATGACACTTATTGAAAGCCCCAAACCACATAAAATATGCAAAGAAAATTAGAGGCATCTAACTTTGTTTCGTAGGGGTGTGCTGTGATGTGATATGGCCATGATTGTGATTATATGTGATGTATGCAATGTTCCTTATTGTAAGTAGGCAACCGACAGGAGCCTTATGGTTGTCTTTAATTTTGTTAAGACATGCGTGTCTGTTATTCAAAGTAGTTGTAATAGTTGATACTGGTGGATGACAACGATGGAGCGGTGCCATTGACCTTGACGCCACGTCGGTGATGATGGAGATCATGTTCGTGCTTGAAGATGGAGATCGGAAGCACAAGAAGAAAGGCCATATCATATCATATATTTTTAATTGCATGTGATGTTAATCCTTTTATGCATCTTGTATTGCTTAGTTCTTGACGGTAGCATTATAAGATGATCCCTCTCACAAAATATCAAGTTATAAAGTATTCGTCCTTAGTAGGCACCGTTGCCAAAGATCGTTGTTTCGAAAAACCAAGTGATGATCAGGTGTGTTAGATTATGCGAGTGTATACAACGGGAGCAAGCCAGATTTTCTCATGCAGAAGCTAAGGTTTGATCTTGACGAGCCTAGCATGTACATACATGGGCTCAGAACACAGATCACCAAAAGGTAAAGCATCAATCATATAGTAGATATGATGAACATGTTGATTGTTCTCCTTTGAAGCTACATCATCTCTCGTAATGATCGGTTTTGATGTGGTGGATTTTGTTCGTGTGATCACTAAAACATTGTGAGGGATATTATTTTGAGTGGGGGTTCACCTAGATTAATTCAACTATTAATTAGAACTTGTGATTTTGAAAAGTATTTATATAGTTGAAAAATAATGTACTAATTTGTGATAAACTTAGTCTAAACTAAGTTGAAAAATAATGTACTAATTTGTGATAAACTTAGTCTAAACTATTGCAAATATGTTGTAGATGAATGGCGGCCCCTACCATCAATTTTAATGCATTCCTAGAGAAAGAAAAGTTGAAAACAATAGAAGCAACTTCATGATTGGTTCCGCAACTTGAGGGTTTGTCCTCAATCGGTAATTTGACCTATGTGCCGGATGCACATTGGTGACTCCACCGCAATTGGATGCTACCGATGAGGTGAAGAATCTTTTCCTCGCTTTAAGAATCAAGACTACGCTCATTGTGCTATCTTGTATGGTTTGGAATTAGAGCTTCATAAAAGGTTTGAGAACTTTGACCCACATGATATTGTCCGTGTACTCAAAATGATATTTGAGGCTCACGCGGTAGTTGAGAGTTATGAAGATTCTGAAAAGTTCTTTAACTGCAAGATGGAAGAGGGCAGCTTCGTCAGTGAGCATGTGCTTAAGATGTCTGGGCACGCTAATAATCTCTAGAACTTGGGCATAATAATTCCTAATGCGTTGGGGATTCATCGTGTCCTCCAATCACTACCACCAAGTTACAAGAACTTTGTGATGAAATACAACATGCAGCGCATGGATAAGACGTTGCCAGAACTCTTCTCTATGTTGAAGTCTATGGAAGTGGAGATCAACAAAGAGCACCAAGTGTTGATGGTCAATAAGACCAGCAATTTCAAGAAGCAGGGCGAGTCTAAGAAAAATGAAACTTCAAGAAGGGCGGTAAGAAAGCTACTGCACCAGCTAAGAAGACCAAGGCTAGGCCTAAGCCTGATACTGAGTGCTTTTACTGTAAGGGAGAAGGTCACTAGATGTAGAGGGAGTGTCCCAACCTTTCTTTAATATAAGGTGGATTCCCCTGTGTTTACAATGCTAGTCCCTGGATCAATAGCTAGCATCCACAGTTAAGATGTAATATCAAGAAACAAAGGTCAAAATATAACTTTATAACCAGGAATAACATAATTTTATTACATCTTACATAGCTCATTTGGCTATTACATTACATTGCAGCGGAATAACTATAAGCATGGGGTCCTTCATCTTCAAAGTGCCAGTACCATGTTGGTTGTAGACTTTGTAATCCTAATCAATCAATCTTCTCTAAATTCAATAAAACCTGCAACATTACAAGTTACAGCCACAAAGGGTCAATACATTTGAATTGTATTGGCAAGTTTCACTACTATGTGGAATCTAAGTAAATTCTATCATTACATGCATTTTAAGTGTAGGGTTTAAGGCTCATTTGTACAAAATTTATCCTATCTTTTCAAAATGGTTTTGGTTCTTTGTCAAATCTCCTTTTCAAAATCCCTTGAAATCCTTGGTAAATTCCCAAGTGTTCAAGTCCTTGTCAAAAATCCCTTGAGCTCCTTGGTAACCCCAAGAGCATCAAGTTTTATCAAAATATCTTGAGCTCCTTGGTAACCCAAAGTGCATCAAGTTTTATCAAAAATCTCTTGAGCTCCTTGGTAACCCCAAGTGCATCAAGTTTTATCAAAAATCTCTTGAGCTCCTTGGTACCCCCAAGTGCATCAAGTCTTTTAAAAGTTTTCTTTAGAAATTAGAATGTCGAGATTTCATAGCTTCAAACTTTAGTTGCTCAAGATTGTCCATAACCGGGACACGGCTAAGTACTTAGATTTTATTATCTTCAGAATGAGTACACTTTACCCACATATCACAATCCCATCTTGTTGCCACCAGTGGCCACACTGGATTAGTGCTCACAAAGATGGAGTAATCGCAGATTGAGAATGTGAAGTCTTTCCAGAGGGTCCTCCCATACACCATTGCTAGCTTGTCTTGACTCATGTAGGATTCGTGTCCTCATGTCCAAAGAACTTGAAGACAATGCATGGGTCTTCCCAATGTAGTTGACTAAGCGATCCATAAATAGTATGTGGTTGCGCATAAAAGCCACAATTGGAGAATCATGTTTAATCTCTAAGTTTCGGTGGTTTCCTTTGAGCACAACACAAAGAGATTGCCATAGACATGGTTCCTTTTGTTGCCACCTTCTCCAAAACTCAAAGTATCCTTGTCCACCCAGGTGGTTCATTGAGTCCTTGTTTTATTATATAAAATCACAAGTCCTTTTCTCAACTTCATCAAAATCTCAACATGTATCTCTTTTCAAAATATAGCTTGGCTAAGCATGTAACAACTACATTATTTTCACTAAGGAAAGTTTCTTCTCACCCTGACAATAGAAGTATTTTATTTCAAAGGCTTGGCCAAGTTTTAATTTGGCTCTTTTAGAAATAATACTTATTTTATTTCCATCCCTTTTCATTTGAAAACCAAATCCTTTTATTAGGAGATCCAAAATAGTAATTTTAAATATTTTTATTTTCCTTTATTAAATGTTTATCTTTTTAAATCCCTTTAGGATTTATTTGATCCAAATTGGTTTGAAGGTTTCCAATTGGATTCAAAAAGTTTCTTCTCACCCTGAAAATCAACAGGTTTTTATTTTATTCATTTATTTTTCACATTACAAGATTTGGAAAATCTTGGGATGTGACAATATGTGTCTTATTATGAGGTTTTACTTATGTCTTTTGATTTGTTTTCGCATGTTGGATTATTCTTGGAGGATCAACTATCGGAGTCGGGTTCTGATGGAAAAAGAGGTGTTGATGTAATTTCACGAAGATCAGAAAAATACCAGAAAAATATTGAAAAATTATATTTTCCTAGAAGACAAAGGAAGCTAGAAGGGGAGGCATAGATAGGCCACAGGGGCCCAACCCCCTAGGCGTGGGCCCCCCGGGACGCGCCTAGGGAAGGTGTGGCCCACCTGGTCGGCCTCCGACTCTGCCCTCTCGCCTATATCTTCCTCTAGGGATCCTAATACCAGGGGAGCGACCACAGAAAGATTTTCGACGCCTCTGCGGGGCGGAAAACACCAAGAGAAAGAGCCTCCCAAGACATGATTTCTGCCGGAAATTCCTTCCGGAGAGGGAGATCGTCGCCATCAACACCGGCCAACAAGCTAGACTTCATCGATCATCATCGTCATTCACACCAGCACCATCATCACCACTCCATCCCGATGTAACAATTGTGTTGGATCTTGCATTAGTTCTTAGGGGAAACTTTCCTGGTGTTGATTACTATTGTAGTTGATGCTTGTGAGTCGAACCATTGGATTAATTATTGTTTATGTTCAGATTGTTATCCATCACTATATCATCTTTGATCTTGATCCATATGATGTCTTGTGAGTAGTTCGTCTAGTTCTTGAGGACATGGGAGAAGTCATGTCCTTAGTAGTGGATTTGTGTTGAGTTATTATTCAATGGTTTAGTATTTAAGTTGTGGTTCTATTCTTCTAGTGGTGTCATGTGAACGTCGACTATATGATACTTCACCATTTATGGGCCTAGGGGAATGCATTGTGTATTTGGCTACTAATTGTGGGGTTGTCGGAGTGACAGAAACCTAAACCCCCGTTAGGACACCTTTGCACAAGGGAGTGTAGGTTCTCAGAGTTTAAGGATGTGTTTAGGTTTATATCTTAATTACTTTCCTGTAGTTGTGGATGCTTGCAGGGGGTTTAATTCACAAGTATGTATTAGTCCAAGTAAGGTCGGTACATTAGCACAGGTTCACCCACACAACACTTACAACACCAAAAAAGAGTACTCAGCTATTTGAAGCGAAAGCACTTGACATAATTCCCATGTGTCCTCGAGAACGTTTGGTCCTTATAAGTATTTCCACCAGAGATTTCCTACTCCATACCACTAGTCAACACCTTCTGCTCCTCGTTGGGATCAACACTCCTATTTATCGAAAGTACTACGATACACCCCCTATACTTGTGGGTCATCAAGACTATTTTTTGGCGCCGTTGCTGGGGTGTGAAGCGCTATTGAAGAGTGGAACTGGTAAAGGAAACTTCTACTATGAGTATTGCTTTTTGTTTCTGTCTGTTACTTTGTTTCCAGTATGGATAACCCACTTTGTTTTCTGTTTGGGAAAACTACTACCACTGTTAGGGTAGTAGATGAACCACCACCTGTTCAGATAGATCCTTTTAAGATACCTACAAGTATTGTTGATTGTGTTATAGATAATTATTATTTTGGGGATGGAACTGTCCACCCTGGTGATCATTTGCTTTTTATCCATCAATTATGCGGGTTGTTTAAGTGTGCAGGTATCACAACTGAACAGGTGAAGAAGAAGTTACTCTCTATATCCTTGAAAGGGAGAGCCGAAGAATGGTATAAGCTGCTGAAGAATGGACAATACATGGAATGGGAGGAAATAGTACCTCTCTTTTATTCTAAATTCTATCCTCCCAGTGAAATTCATAAGGATAGAAATCTGATATATAAATTTTGTCCTCGTGATGGAGAAAGTACAGCTCAAGCTTGGGGGAGATTGAAGTTACTAATGCTTAAATGTCCTATTCATGAACTTCGTAACAATATTATTATCAATAACTTTTATGCTAGGCTTTCTCTTTATGATGAAGATTTACTAGATGCTTCTTGTGCTGGATCATTCACACGTATGAAGGAAGAAGCTAAATGGGATCTCCTAGACCGTATTCAAGAGAACACCGAAGCTTGGGAGAATAACAAAGGAAGAAAGTCAGGTATAAATTATGATTATGAATGCATAAGATTTTTTATGGGAACTGATGACTTCCGTGATATTAGTAATGAGTTTGGTATTGATTCCCAAAGTATTTCTAACTATTTTAAGGCCTTTGACTCTTACATAGAAATTCCCAAAAAGAAGTGGAATAAGTACAATGCACATTATAAAGATGTTGTTAGTCATGTTCCTGTTAGAAGTACTGAAGTTTGTACTACTAATCATATTGTGCATGAACCTCATGTTGAGAAAGTTCCTTTCCCAGCTAAGGTAAAGGAGTATTCTATGATTATTAGTGCAAATAAAAAAAGTGCAAAGAAAACTGTGGGGCCCAATGAGAAAATAAATATTGAGCATGTGGTAGCTATTGTGAAAGATCTTGATGCTAGAAATGTAGAGGATGAGCACATTGTCTTCTATGAAGATGCTTCTAATATTATCTCTCATCCTAGTAAGGCTAGAAAATCTAGTGTTCCTGTGCTTTCTGTTAAAATTGGTGATCATTGCTACTATGGTTTATGTGATATTGGTGCTAGTTCTAGTGCTATTCCTTATGAGCTTTACAGGGAAATTATGCATGAAATTGGTCCTTGTGAGCTTGAGGACATTGATGTGGTTATTAACCTTACGAGTAAGGAAACCATTTGCCCCATTGGTATTGTAAGAGATGTGGAGGTTCTTTGTGGTAAGGTTAAGTATCCTGCTGATTTTCTAGTACTTAATTCAGCAGCTAGCAAAACTTGCCCTATCATTTTTGGTAGACCCTTCTTGAACACTTGTGGATCTATTATATATTTAAAAAGGAGAAATTTTTAACTAAGTTTGATGGAGATTCTTATGAGTTTAACTTTTCCAAATTTTCTAAAGCTCCTTGTGAAAATAGCTTGCCTAATAAAGATTTCAGGATGAAACAACTTGCTTCTATTGATCCAGTTTATGACCTTGGACCTCTTTTTGGTGATTGTAAGTATGATCATTCTGATGATAAAGTTGTTTCTTGTGACAGTTATATTGTCAAATTTATTCAAAGTGCTACGGAAAGTTATTATGAGAGAGGGAAACATGGTTTTATGCACCTCAATAATGTTAAGTTTCCTTGTTTTATGTTGAAAGCCATGAAGTTGCATTTGTTTTGTCTTCCTATTCTAATGGCTTTTTGTTTCAACAATTTGTTTTCTCATGACACCCCCATGCATAGGAAGTGGGTTAGACTCAAATTTGTTGGTTATTTGCTTCTTGATGCTCTCTTTCACTCCAAATATATATCTCCTATGTGAGCATCTTTGAAGATATCAAGCCTAACTAAAATGCATTTAAGAAAAGTACTTGTTGGGAAATAACCTAAGAGTTTGGTTGAGTCTTGGAAGTTATTACCTCAGTAATAACCGCTCCTTATCCTTTTTCTTTTGGTTTTTGTGTCAAGTTCAACTACTTTAGAGAAGTGGAGGAGTTGTGAAAAGTGGCTGTCCTGGGACAGATTTTCGTGCTGCATTGTAAAAATTTGTGAGGGAGCTCAGTATGTCGGATGGAGCTGTATTTTTCTGATCTTATTCTCCAGTTTGTTACCCAACTTTCATTAGTTTTGCACTTTTTTATTGAGCAACAGAAGGTTTTCGTAAAAATCAATCTTTACCTGTTGGTCTGTTTTGACAGATTTCTACCATCATTTGCATTTGCCTCTTACAGAAGCCTTTGTTTTGATGGATTTCAATTGAAGTGTAAACCTAAAGGTTTACTAATTTTTCTTACACTAATGTTTCCATTGAGGTTTGTGTGAGACCTTGTAGGAAAGAAAATTCCACGAGAAGGAGAAAAGGAGTCTGCAGAGTTCGTCTTTGAATAGGTAAAAGTGGTGAAAATAAAAGGTTCGTGAAAACCCAATATTTTCATATTTTTGATGTTTTTAATACATAAGGCAGGTTACGAGACGGAACAGAGGAGGAAACGGAGTCCGGGGTAGCCTCACCACCCAGCGGGCCCTAGCTCACCAAGGGTGAGCCCCGAGTCTGCCTCCGCCTCGCTTTGCATCAACCTTCCTTATGCATTGAAACTTCATAATATATAACCCGCCGGATCCCCCGACATTCATGCATCGTGTTGTCGTCGTGTTTTCATTTCGATTTATTTCTGTCAGGAAATCTTCTCAAGATTAGAGCACCATGGTCTCCGTCAACGACAAAGGCAAGAAGACCGAGGAATATGATCCTCAAAACCCCAAGGAGGAGGAGATTTTGTTGGGGATGAAGAAGACATGGAGGAGGACAAACACCGAGACACCGCTGCTTGCAAGCATTGGAGTGTGGCAAAACCTACCAATCTTAGGAGAATAGCACGAATGTTCACAGAGGAAAACCCCCACATATCCTCGCTCCATGGTCATGTCCTCCACGCATCAAGAGACCCTTCCATACTCTTATACATGAGCATCAATACCAATAGGTGCCCAAAGGGAACTTTCCCTCGATGTGGGATATGCCTCGTTCTAACCATGCAGGGGAGGAACACACTAAGAAGGAAGAGTGGGGAAAGAATAGCAAGGACTGGGGCTCTCAGCCCGACATGATCATGAACCGCAATGAGCAAAATTCGGAGTTGATTCGTACTCTGACCTTCAAGATTGAGGATTTGAGGAAAATGATTGAGGATCTTATCAAGAGAACACCAGCACCACCGAAGGAGTAATTCGTCATCAGGTTTGGCATCCTCTTGGCTTGTTCCAAGCTTGGGGGAGTGTCGCGGTATCACCATCATTATATTTCATCTTTTACCTTTTTAGTGGATTTGTATCTTTGGTAGATGTGGCGCCCCGCAAAAACCACTACTAGAAAATTGCGTTGTTTTTGTGCATTGCATCATCATGACCGCATGCTCATGTCATCATGCCACATTGCATTTGAGCATCGTCATGTCATCTTGCATGGTCTATCTAAAACTATATTTTGAAAAGTCTGGTTTTGTTTTCTAAACACCCCATCTTTTATTCAAACTACAAAACCCGGGCTTGTCCGGATTATTTTGTTTCGTCTACCAACGGATTTCAAACGCCCCGTTTTAAATAATAAAATATTTATTTTATTTTTAGGTAGTCAGAGGGGCCGGTCCGACCCACGGCCACCCCAAAGACAAAAACCAGACTACCTAAACCCTTTTCCTACCCCAACCTAATCTACCCAGCACCCCCTCCACCTCGCTCCCACCACTCACGGTTTGCCACCTCATCCCTCCACCTCACTGCACCAATCGCACGCCACCTCATACCCCCTCCCTCCACCCACCAACCCACCTGGTCAACTCAGCTGGCCCCACCTCCTCTTTTCCCGCCTGCCCCGTGCGAGCCATACCGCATGCAGCCCCACTACCACGCCACCCCCGCCCGACAGGCCCCCCCCGCCTCGGGATCCTGCTGGCCCCGCCTCGCCCCACCCCTGCTGCTCCTACCGACGCTCCTCTCCCCGCTCTCCTCCCTCTCGCCATCCACCCCCTCCCCGAGCGCGCTCCTCCTCGCCACCGCCTCTCTCTTCTCAGCGCTGCCTCGCTGAGCCCCCGCCGCTCCTTCCATGAAGGCTTCGCCTGCAGGAGCTCGCTTCTCCCTCCCGCACCGCCGCCGCCGCTGGGAAGAGAGTCTCGCCAGGCGCCTCCCCGCCGCCCCGTGCTCGCCTCCCGACGCCTCCCAGAAGCGCTGCCGCCGCAAGCTCGCGCCCTGCATCCACGAGCCTCCTCGCCACCAGGGCTCTCTCGCCGATCCCACCCACCCGCTTGATTCCGCCGCCAGGAGCCGCCGCCCGCCGCCGCCACCGCGAGCACCTCCTCATCCGCTGCCTCCAAGACTGCTCGCGGCCCGCCACCTCTCATGTCCTGCTCGACTACCGCTCGATCCGCCGCCTGCCGCCTCCTGCCAGAGCGCCACCGCCGCCCCTCGTGCCGAATGACACGTTGGCCTCGACGCCATGGCCGCTGGACGCCGCCTCTGCCCAGCGCCTCCACCCCTGGGGTCCTCTTTGGCACCTTTTCAGCCTTGGTCGCGCCCTGCCTCCGCACGAGCGCCTCCGCAGAGCCCGTGCCGCCGCTCGTGTCTCCCGCATCGCCTCTGCGAGTTCGCGAAGGCTGCAGCAAGCTGCAGCCCGTGTGTACCCGCCTCAGAGCATCTAGTTGGACCGATTCCGGGAATCGACCAGAGGTTGCTGCCGCTTGCTACCGACGCTTTCAAGATCGCCACCGCAACCGGCCGGCTATAGTGACAAGACCTTCACACATTAAAGGACCCGGATATCATCTACACGGACGCCATGATCTTCGATGCGGACTGCTCGTGGATCGGTACCAATGCGAATCTCGCCCGCTGCCAGGCCCGGATGTTTCAAACGCCAAGATCTGCTTCATGGATCCGAGACCGATCCGAACGCCAAGTACTTCCTCGACGCCAAAACCCGAACTGAAGAACGCCAAGATCGCCACGAGGACGACAAGTTCTGCTTCCCGAACGCCAAGACCAACCCGATACGAGGACCCGACAAGATCTTCGTGACGACAAGATCGGCACCGACCAGGGCGGATCCGATGTGCCCCCGACGCCAACCAAGTCCTTCTTCTCGGATGTGACAAGATCGACTTCCGTTGTCCGAGACCGATCTCGTCGAGCCATTCTCCGCCGAACTCGAGACCCGACCAACCCTCGGAGCCTAAGTTCGCTAACCCTAATGTGATTCCCTATTCGAGACCCCCATTATTTTATAATATGACATTATCAACTGATGCATATTAAATTGTTCATGCATGCATACTTGTCTGTGGTTTGGGGGCATTATGACAATTCATCTCATAATTAAATATGGAGTCTATATGCGGGATATCTTTGTCTTATTCCGGACTCCATTTAAATTGGTGTAGCGAACCGATGCCATGTTCCGCCATGTTAACCCAACACTTAATTTGCGGGGTAGATAAATAACTCGAACCTAATAATAATTGTCGGGACCCCGGTTCCGCTTAATATGATCTAATTGCATCGCACCTTTGCCATGTCATACATCATACATGCATCATGCCCGATCTTCTGTCATAGTAATAAATAGTGCATCCGGTGTTTGTGCTAGTGTTTTGCTTCTTCACGGACTAGGCCGATGAGTTGATGCAAGTATCGATCCGATCTTCGGATGAACCTTCGGCAATGTTTTCAGGCGAGCACCTCCCCCTTTCTACCTATCTTACTTTTATAGTATTTATTCCCTCCTGTTGATCTATTGCTATCTGTGTTATGATGCTCTAGTTTTCGCATCTAACATCCTTGCAGCCTTATATTGCCTTGGACACATCCTATTACCTGTTGTTTGGTAGATAGTTGGACTTGCGCGTCGTAGTCGCTTGCTCAAGTGTTGTTGCGTGTCGTCAAGTACCATAGTTGTTGGAGTATTGCCGCATGTTTAATGTTGGAGATGATCAAGACTTTAATTATTGTTTAATAACTAAAATTGAAAGTAGGTAAATGCAGGCACCGTGGGTAATAGACAATATTTGATCTTAACCACCACCGGTGTCCGAGGGACCCCAGTTCTTGACACTGCTCCGAGATCGAGCGCGCTAACCACAGGTGGGGTGTATGGGCACCCCCATCGATTTAGTACCTGATTCCAAGTATTGTACCGGGGGCCACAAGTAGTTTGGGGCTTTATTACTATCCTGTACTTATGCCATGCTTTACTGGTTTATTTACGATTGTGCGAGGAGCACCTGTACTGTTTAGGACCGTGACACATTTTCGTGATCGACAAGCCTGGGCCTCACTTTCGGGTTCCCAAATAAGCATACGTCACACAAACCCCGAGTCCGTCTCGAGACCGCCGACTTCTAAGTGGTAGCTTAGTGGGGTGGCCCCCTGTGCTTGCTTTGGGTCTGGGAAACATCTCGTTCGAAACCCCGTCGACATACCGTTGGGTGTATGTTTTGTGATCTTGTACCTACCTGATCTGACAACAAGGGTGTAGGTGCGTGTGGAAACTTTGGTGCACCCCTGCAGGGTTAAATCTTTTCGAGAAGCCGTGTCTGCGGTTATGGATGACTTGGAGCACAGTTCTCAATCATAGACAACTATAACTAAAGTTTACTGTTATAATTTGACTTGTATCCGATAAGACTAGTAATCAGCTTCACTACAACGGAATGGCTAAATAAAAGTACCAACAACTGCTGGGTTTGGGGATATCTCATGCTAATTGTAACTGACTAGTAAGTGTTGCAACTACAACGGAATGGTTGACTAAAAGTGCCCACTGCTTATTATATCAGGATGACTATCTATACCTGACTAGTAATTGCTGCAACGATAACTGAATAAATAAAACTGCCAACTGTGTGAGTTCCTTGGTTGACTTCCTTGTTTGGTATCGAGGGGGAAATACCAGGATGGGTATGTTTGGTGGTAGCATCAGGTTGGTTCCGAATAGGTCTTTCTTACCCCTCTCTGATAGCCGCTAGTTGTATCGAGTCTCTATAGGTTGTTTAGTGCATGCCGTGCTGCCGCTTCAGTCCACCATACCTATGTAGGTGAGGACCGCCGAATTCTAGCCTCGCCGTGTAATCGGCCTCGATCGACCGCTTCTCTTTTCCTTTGCCCTTTGTCGGCACCCCTTTTGTTTAAGCAGGTTTTGAGATCGACGTTGTTAGTGGTTACCCTTCCGCTTGGCGGGCAGGGTTATGGACGCCATTGGTTATTCTTCGTGGCTCTTAGCCCCATTTGCATCTTGTCCGTAGTCGACGCAGATCATTTTCAAGGTGATTTGGATCTTTGTACCGTATATCTGCATTCTTGACTCTTTGAGTCGTTGTTGTATATATCTGCTCGGGTTCCATCGTGGACTATTGTGTAATGGTATTACTGCTTTCCACCAAGAAAGTGCCCGGTGGGCACCTTTGAATCGCTTCTATGCGGGTTTGGCGGGAATCGCAAACTTGCATAGGCCGATTCTCGAGGGTGTATACAGAGCTCAGCCATGATACCACAAGTCCACCTGTAGGATAACCTAGCTAACGGTCAAGAAGAGTGTCAAAACTATTTTGAAAATCGGTTGATAGTTCCGATTAGGTCTGATTTTACTCCTTACCCTCCGCTATTCTCCTCTTACCTCTGTTTTGAATCCACTCTTACCTTTCCTCAAGTCCAGGATTTCGTGGTTGGGTTCCATCATACCTTCGTGGTTTCGCTTCCTCCTTTGATAACGGTGTTCTACCATCCTGTTCATGCTCCCGAGGAACTGTCATCGTGGTACCATTCTTTGTTCCTTTTTTGTGCCTTCCAGTGTTATCTGACGCGACGACATCATCTACGCAAGATCCGATACAGAGTATGCCTCACTCCTTTGTTCCGAACCTCGATTGTCGAGCTCTTCTGTCTGATTCCGGGAAGGGTTGCACGCGTTTCTACTGATTGTGTAGAGTAATAGTTTGTGCGTGATGGATTGGCCTCATGCCGACTACTCACTCTATTCGCTTGTGTACATTGAAGTGGATGAGAATGCATCGGTTCTCTCCTTCTATCGAAGCTAGAGGTGGCTTTATTTGTGGATACCTTTACCTTCGTCCTTTGTTTCCGGAGTGTTCTCTCGACGATCACGGACAACGACCTCTTGTTAGTGGTGTCGCGAGGATCTACACGATGCGAGAAACTTCAGATCGCCGCCCTTCTTCCCGGTACCATGAGGCGGATCTCGAGGGCGAGATCCCTTGTTAGTGGTGTCGAATTGTGGCGCCCCGCAAAAACCACTACTAGAAAATCGCGTTGTTTTTGTGCATTGCATCATCATGACCGCATGCTCATGTCATCATGCCACATTGCATTTGAGCATCGTCATGTCATCTTGCATGGTCTATCTAAAACTATATTTTGAAAAGTCTGGTTTTGTTTTCTAAACACCCCATCTTTTATTCAAACTACAAAACCCGGGCTTGTCCGGATTATTTTGTTTCGTCTACCAACGGATTTCAAACACCCCATTTTAAATAATAAAATATTTATTTTATTTTAGTAGCCAGACGGCCGATCCGACCCAGGCCACCCCCAAGAAAAACCACTACCTAAACCCTTTTCCTACCCCAACCTAATCTACCCAGCCCTCCACCTCACTCCCACCACTCACGGTTTGCCACCTCATCCCTCCACCTCACATGCACCAACTGCACGCCCACCTCATATCTCCTCCCTCCATCCACCAACCCACCTGTCAACTCATGGCCCCACCTCCTTTTTCCCGCCTGCCTCACAAGCCATATCGCATGCAGCCCCACTCCCACGCCACCCCCGCCGACAGCCCCGCCTCGGGATCCGCCCCTGGCCCCGCCTGCTCCCACCCCGTGGCCTCCTACCCCGACGCCTCTCCCCCCTGCCTCCTCTCGCCATCCACCACCTCCCTCGGCGCCTCCTCACCGCTTCGCCAGCGCCGCCGCCGAGCCCCGCTGCCTCGCTTCGCAGGCCGCTCGCAGGAGCTCGCTTCCCTCCCGCATCGCCGCTGCTGCTGTGGAAGCGAGTCCTGCCAGGCGCTTCTTCTCCCGCCTCCCTTGCTCGCCTCCCGACGCCTCCCCAGAAGCACGTGCCGCTACCGCAAGCTCGCCCGACATCCACAAGCTCCGCCGCCAGGCTTTCCGCCGACACCCCCGCTGATTCCGCTGGCCGCCCGCCGCCACCGCGAAGCACCTCCTCATCCGCTGCCTTCAAAGACTCAAGGCTCCGGCCACCTTCGTCTGCCCTTGTCGCCGATTACCGCCTGGATCCGCCGCCTGCCACCTCCCTCGCGAGAACCACCGCCGCCCCTCGTGTTCTCGCACCACCTGGCCTCGACGCCATGGCCGGACGCCGGCCGCCAGCGCCCACCCCGCCAGGTCCTCCTTGGCATCTTCGCCTTGGTCGCCCCTGCTCGCACGAAGCGCCTCATGCCCCGTGTCGCCGCTCGTGTCTCCGACCGCCTCTCAAGGTATTCGCGAAGCCGCAGCAGCCGCAGCCCGTGTAAAACCGCCTTCCTGTAGCATCTAGTTGGACCGATTCGGGGAATCACCAGAGGTTGCTGCCAGCTTATCGACGTTTTCAAGATCGCACCCAAGAATCGGCCATAGTGACAAGACCTTCGCCACATTAAAGGACCCGGAGATCATCTACACGGACGCCATGATCTTCGATGTGAATGTTCGTGGATCGGTACCATGCGAGAAGCTCAAGCCTGCCGCTGCCCGGATGTTTCAAACGCCAAGATCGCTTCATGGATCCAGACCGATCCGAACGCCAAGTACTTCCTGACGCCAAAACCCGAACCTCAAGAACTCCAAGATCGCCACGAGGACGACAAGTTCTTCTTCCCGAACGCCAAGACCGACCGACACGAGGACCCGACAAGATCTTCGTGATTTACAAGATCGGCACCGAGGGCGGATCCGATGTGCCCCGACGCCAACCAAGTCCTTCTTTCTGATGCGACAAGATCGACTTCCGTTGTCCGAGACCGATCTCGCCGAGCCATTCTCCGTCGAACCTCGAGACCACCGAACCCTCGGAGCCCAAGTTCATTAACCCTAATGTGATTCCCTATTCGAGACCCCCATTATTTTATAATATGACATTATCAACTGATTCATATTAAATTGTTCATGCATGCATACTTGTCTGTGGTTTGGGGGCATTATGCCAATTCATCTCATAATTAAATATGGAGTCTATATGCGGGATATCTTTGTCTTATTCCGGACTCCATTTAAATTGGTGTAGCGAACCGATGTGTAACACCCTCAGAATCGGACCTATGCAAGTTTGAGCAAAATTCACCAAACCCGCATAGAAACGATTCAAAGGTGCTACCAGCACTTTCGTAAGGGTGGAAAACGGCAATAACATTACACAGTCCTCGATGGGACCCATGTAATGATATACATAACAATGACTCAAGGAGTCAAGAAGACAGATGTAATGTACAAGATCCAAATCACCTTGAAAATGGTAGAGCGTCCGACTACGGACAAGAAGCAAATGGGGCTAAGAGCCCCAAGAATAACCAATGGCGCCCATAACCCTGCCAGTGCCAAGCCTAAGGGTAACCTCGCTAACGGCGTCGATCTCAAACCTCGCTTAACAAAAGGTGCCGACAAAGGGCAAAGCAAACAAAGAAGGAGCGCCAAGATCGAGGCCAAGACACACGAGGCTAGAATTGGCCCTCGCCACATAGGTATGGTGGATCGAAGCGGCAGCATGCACTAAACAACCTATAGAGACTCGATTCAATCAAGTGTTATTAGAGAGGGTGAGAAAGACCTATCCGATCCAACTAAACTAACACCAAACAAACCCATCTCGTGTTTCCTCGAGACCAAACGAGGAAGTTAACCGAGGAACTCACACGCTGGCGCTTACTTATTCGCTTATAGTTATGCACTTTACTAGTCAGTTTAGATAATCGTCCGATAAAATAAGCAAGGCCCTTTTAGTTAATCATTCCGCTAGAAGTTGCAACAATTACTAATCGACATGATAGCATGAGATAAACCCAAAACCCAAAGCAGCTTGTTGGTACTTTTATTCAGCCATTCTAGAAGTTGCAATACTTACTAGTCAGTACGATGGTCGTCGCAAGTTTACACTCCAAACAAGCAATTGTGGGCGATTATTTAGCCATTCCATTATAGTGAAGCTAATTACTAGTCATTATAAGTCAAATTTATAGCAATAAACTTTAGTTATGCTTGTCTATGATCAAGAAACTGTGCTCCAAGTCGTCCATATCCGCGACACGGCTTTCGTAAAGTTTTACCCGCCGGGTGCACCAATAGCAACACACGCCGATCAACCTCGGAAAACCAAATCAAAACCCAACGAGGCTTTCACGATCGAACAATCACAGATTCAGAATTATTTCGGGGCCACCCTTGAGTAGATCCCGCAACGGAGTAAGCTCGAGACGGACTCGAGGTTTGGGTGGACGGTCAGAACGACGGGAACCCAAACGGGCTTGTCGACACCGCTGAATCGTGTCCCGATCCTAACAAGACAAAGGTGCAAGACTCGCACAATTTAAATACGTAAAGTAGCAGGCATAAGTACAGATAGTAAAAACACCTCAAACTAGTTTGTGGCCCCAAGAAATAAGAATGAATCAAGCTCGCCTGTGGGGTCCCATATACCTCCGGATGTGGATAGCGCAAAACAAGGAACAGGAATCAAGTACTCTGGTCTTACGACACAAGTGGGCTCGAAACCAAATATTATCTATCACCCACCGATGCCTCTCGCTTATTTCAATTTTAGTTGTTAAACAGAAATTAAAGTGACATGAAGTAAAACTAGAATCATCTCCAACATCAACATGCGGCAATACACCAAGAATCGTGGCACTTGACAACACAACAGACTTGAGCAAGCGACTCACGACGCCGCAAGTCCAACTATCTACCAAACAATGTAATAGGGTGTGTCCAAGGCAATATAAGGCTCAAGGGATTTCACTGCACGAAACTAAAGCATCGCAAATACGATAGCAATAGATCAACAGAGGGAAGTAAATACTATAAAAGTAAGATAGGTAGAAAGGGGAGATGCTCGAAAACATTGTCAAGGGTCAATCAAGATCGCAAGCTCACATCAACTCAACGGCCTTATCCGCGAAGAAGCAAAAACACTAGCAGAAGCACCGGATGCAGTATTTAATACACGGCAGAAGATCGGCATGATGCATGTATGATGTATGGCATGGCAAAGGTGCAGTGCAATTAGGTCAAATTAAGCGACTGGGGTCCCAACAATTATTTAAGTGGTTCAAGTTATTTAGAACCCCCGCAATTTAAATGTTGTTTAACATGGTAGAGGATATCATCGGGTTCGCTACACAAATTAAATGAGGCCAATATAAGGCTAGATTTGCCCGCATATGGGCCCCATAATTAATCATTAGGTGAATCGGCATAAGGCCCCCATACCACAGATGTGCACGCGAGATGTCAATTAAACATGCAACAAGTTGTTATGTTATAAAATAGGGTTCGAGGAAAAGGGGTCACACATTTAGGGTTCAAGCGACGATCTTGTTAGGGTTCGGATTAACTTGGGGTTCCGGTTCGGGTTCGACAGTCCCGGTCCGGGTCTCTCGGTCCGTGGTTCGACTAAGCGCCTCGGACTTAGGGGAGGTCTGCGCATCCAAGGTCTTCGGTCATGTTGTCGGGTCGCCTCGTCGGTCAAGCACTTGTCGATTCGGGTCTCGATGGACTCGGTGTCCGGGTGAAGATCTTGGCGCCCTCAAGGCATCGCTCGGTGTATCCGTCGGCTAACTTGGCGTTCAGGGGAAGTTCTGTGTCCGAGGAGAAGATCTTGTCGGTGGTCTTGGTCCGCCATCGAAGTCGGACTTACGTCCGGGGTTCGGCTCAACACTGGTCGGCTCGATCCGAGAACGGTCTGGCGGTCCGTGAGGGAGTACTTGTTGTTCCAAGACGTCGAACTTGTCGCTTCGCTGGGTTATCCAGTCCGTGACGCCGTCCGGTGGTAGTCTTACCGTGTCATCGGGTTCCATCTCGCATGGTCGCCGTAAACATGCAACAGCGCAGATCTTGGCGACCAAAGGCATCGGGCTCGAGCGGTCTTGTTCTTCGAGCGAGAACGAGGTCGCGCGGCTGCCGCCGGGTCGGACGCCTGGGCGTTGAGGTGGGCCGCGGCACGGGCGACGGCTCGCCAGTGGCTTTTGGCAGCGGGCGGGAGGTCGCCGCAGCGGCAGCTTGGCGAGGCGGGTCTCGCGGAGCGGCCAGGGCCGCGGCCGCGGCGGAGGTGGACGCGGAGGCGCGGGGGCCCGCCGTGAGCTCGGAGGGGAAGGCCGAGCCGGGCGAGGGGTCCCTGGCCAGGCGGGCCGCGCCTTGGGAGAGACTCGGCGGCGCAGGCGGCTAGCGAGGGCGGCCGGGCGGCGCGCTGAGGCGCGGTGACGCGGGCGCAGTGGTCGCCGAGGGGGCTGGGTCCGGAGGCAGCGGCACGGCGGGCGAGGCGGCGGAGCGGAGCGGCAAGGTGAGGTGAGAGGGACCGAGGTAGCTACGGCGCGAGGCGGAGGCGGCCTTGGCGGCAGGAGGCGTTTGGGCGAGGGCACGGGCGGCGGGCACGCTATGGAGGAGACTGAGCAGTGGAGCGCCGGGAAGGGAGAGAGGAAGAAGGGGAGCGGGCGGGCGAGAAGCTAGGCGGGGCGGGGGCACGCGCCAGGAGGTGGAGCGGCATGAGGGAGACGGGGAGGAAGAAGGGTGGAAACGGGCTGGTGGCGTGGGGAACGTGGGTGGGGCCTGGGACAGGTCCTGGGCACGGTGGGGACAGCTGGGGGGTTAGCGTGGCGTCAGGCAACGTGCGTGGGTTTGGTGCCGGGTGGGGGAGTGGGGACCTGGTTTAGGAGAGAGAGGGAGGCTAGGTAGGCTTAGGTGGCAGTGAGGTGAGTGGTTGAGGGAGAGGAGGAGGGCGATGGGGATTGGGCAGGTGGTGAGGTGGAAGGGGGGGTAGAGAGCTGGGTAGTTTTAGGATTAAAGGGTGGGACTGTGGACTGCTTAGCTTTCGGGCGGTCGATCGGGTCTATTGGCCCGCTCGACGCCTTTATTAAAATAATTAAACTTTTATTTGATTTAAAACGGCGCTGCAAAACCGATAGCGCTAAACAAAATATTCCGGGACCGGTTTGTTTCAATAAGATGGGGCGTTGAAAACAAAGACGGTTTTGCAAACATAGTTTTAGCAACCAATGCATGATGATGACTATGCAATGCACAAATTCAACGCGATTTTCTAGTAGTGGTTTTAGGGATGCCACACCGACACCACTAACAAGGATCTCGCCTCGAGATCCGCCTCATAGTACCGGAAGGAAGGTCGGCGTTTCGCCTTCGCGTAGATCCTCGCGACACCACTAACGAGGGTTCCTCCTCCATCTTGAAATCGGCGACACCACCAACAAGGGTCGTCGCTCCGGATCGTCGAGCGAACACTCCGGGAACAAAAGGTCGAAGGTAGAGGTATCGCAAATAAAGCCACCCCTATCTTCCGTGGACGGAGTAAAGTTGCTGGATCCGCTGATTCGACATACAAGAGCGAATGATAAGAGCAGTGGTAGGGTATCTACTCCATCCCGCACTCAAACCATTACTCTGCACACGAATAAGCGGATTAAGCATCCAACTCTCGGAATTAGACTGAAGATCTCGACAAGCGAGGTTCAGGAACAAAGGAATGTTGCCAGCAGAAATCGTATGAAAGACACAACGATTAGGTTCCGCGATGGTTCCATTGGCATGAACAACACATGCTCAAGGTATACTCCAACTTCACCAAAGCTCGTCCTTCTCATATGTTTTTCAACGACACTGATATCCAGCAAGGAACACACATAGACAAAGAGCTCAAGAACAAAAGCTTTGGAGAAGGGTACAAGCATTGGAGGAAGTTGCAGATTGATGATCGTAGCACTAACAAAAGGGAGAAAGCGAAACTCAAGGTACGACAAAACCCAACCACGAATTTCGACTCAAGAAAAGATAAGAGAGTGGGTTCAAAACACGCCGAGATAAGAGGAGAATAGTAGAGGATAAGGAGTAAAATTAGACCTAATCGTAACTATCCAACCGATTTTGAAAAATAGTTTTGACACTCTACTGCCGTTAGCTAGGTTATCCACAGTGGACTTGTGGGGTATCGCAACTGCCGAGCTCGATACCACTCAGAACACCCTCAGAATCGGAACTATGCAAGTTTGAGCAAAATTCACCAAACCCGCATAGAAACGATTCAAAGGTGCCCACCAGGCACTTTCGTGCGGGTGGAAAACGAAGTAATAACATTACACAACAGTCCTCGATGGGACCCATAGAACAGATATACATAACAGCGACTCAAGGAGTCAAGAAGACAGATGTAATGTACAAGATCCAAATCACCTTGAAAATGGTAGAGCGTCCGAGCACGACAAGAAGCAAATGGGGCTAAGAGCCCGAAGAATAACCAATGGCGCCCATAACTCCTGCCAAGCCGAAGGGTAACCTCGCTAACGGCGTCGATCTCAAAACCTTAACAAAAGGTGCCGGCAAAGGCAAAGGTAAAACAAAGAAGGAGCGCCAAGAGGCGCAGCGAGGCTAGAATTCGGTCCTCGCCACATAGGTATGGTGGATCGAGCGCAAGATGCACTAAACAACCTATAGAGACTCGATTCAACTGGCGGTTATTAGAGAGGGGTGAGAAAGACCTATCCGGATCCAACCTGAAACTAACACCAAACAAACCCATCCTGGTGTTTCCCCCTCGAGACCAAACGAGGAAGTTAACCGAGGAACTCACACAGTTGGCAGTTTTACTTATTCGCTATAGTTAGGCACTTTACTAGTCAGGTTTAGATAATCGTCCGATAAAATAAGCAATGGGCCCTTTAGTTAATCATTCCGTTGAAGTTGCAACAATTACTAATCGACATGAGATAGCATGAGATAAACCCAAAACCCAAAGCAGCTTGTTGGTACTTTTATTCAGCCATTTCGTTGTAGTTGCAATACTTACTAGTCAGGTACAATGGTCGCAAGCGACACTCCAAACAAGCAATTGTGGGCAGTATTATTTAGCCATTCCATTATAGTGAAGCTAATTACTAGTCATTATAAGTCAAATTTATAGCAATAAACTTTAGTTATGCTTGTCTATGATCAAGAAACTGTGCTCCAAGTCGTCCATATCCGCGGACACGGCTTTCAGAAAGTTTTACCCGGCCGGGGTGCACCAATAGCAACACACGCTCGATCAAACTCTAAAACCAAATCAAACCCAACGAGGCTTTCACGATTGAACAATCACAGATTCAGAATTATTTCGGGGCCACCCTTGAGTAGATCCCGTTAACGGAGTAAGCGAGCCCGAGACGGAATCAAGGTTTGGGTGGACCAGAACGATCGGGAACCCCAAACGGGCTTGTCGACACCGCTAATCGTGTCCCGATCCTAATAAAGACAGTGCGCCCTCGCACAATTTAAATACAAAAAGTAGCAGGGCATAAGTACAGGATAGTAAAAACACCTCAAACTAGTTTGTGGCCCCAAAAAATAAGAATGAATCAAGCTCTGGCTCAGGGGGGTCCCATATACCTCCCGGATGTGGATAGCGCGCAAAAACAAGGAACAGGAATCAAGTACTGGGTCTTACGGGACACAAGTGGGCGTTCGAAACCAAATATTATCTATCACCCACCGATGCCTCGCTTATTTCAATTTTAGTTGTTAAACAGAAATTAAAGTGATGATAAGTAAAACTAGAATCATCTCCAACATCAACATGCGGCAATGCACCAGAATCGTGCACTTGACAACACGCAACAAGACTTGAGCAAGCGACTACGACGCATAAGTCCAACTATCTACCAAACAACGGGTAATAGGGTGTGTCCAAGGCAATATAAGGTCTAAGGGATTTCACGGTACGAAAACTAAAGCATCGCAACGTATAGCAATAGATCAACAGGAGGGAAGTAAATACTATAAAAGTAAGATAGGTAGAAAGGGGAGATGCTGCACTGAAAACATTGTCGAAGGGTCAACCAAGATCGGAAGCGAAGCTCACATCAACTCAACGGCCTTATCCGCGAAGAAGCAAAAACACTAGCAGAAGCACCGGATGCAGTATTTAATACACGGCAGAAGATCGGCATGATGCATGTATGATGTATGGCATGGCAAAGGTGCAGTGCAATTAGGTCAATATTAAGCGGAACTGGGGTCCCGACAATTATTTAAGTGGTTCAAGTTATTTAGAACCCCCGCAATTTAAATGTTGTTTAACATGGTAGAGGATATCATCGGGTTTGCTACACAAATTAAATGAGGCCAATATAAGGCTAGATTTGCCCGCATATGGGCCCCATAATTAATCATTAGGTGAATCGGCATAAGGCCCCCATACCACAGATGTGCACGCGAGATGTCAATTAAACATGCAACAAGTTGTTATGTTATAAAATAGGGTTCGAGGAAAAGGGGTCACACATTTAGGGTTCGGCGACGATCTTGTTAGGGTTCGACGAACTTGGGGTTCCGGGGTTCGGGGTTCGACAGGGTCCGGGGTCCGGTCTCGGGGTCCAGGGTTCGACGGAAGCGTCCTCGGACTTAGGGGGAGGTCTTGGCGCATCCAAGGTCTTCGGGTCATGTTGTCGGTCGTCTCGTCCGGGTCGAAGCACTTGTCGCATTCGGGGTCTCGATGGACTCGGTGTCCGGGGTGAAGATCTTGGCGTCCTCAAGGCATCGCTCGGTGTATCCGTGTCGGCGAACTTGGCGTTCAGGGGGAAGTTCCCGGTGTCCGAGGAGAAGATCTTGTCGGTGGTCTTCGGGTCCGCGCCATCGAGTCGGACTTGGCGTCCGGGGGGTTCGGTCTCAACACCGGGGTCGGTCTTCGGATCCGAGAACGGTCTTGCGGTCCGTGAGGGAGTACTTGTTGTTCCAAGACGTCGAACTTGTCGTTTCGCGGGGTTATCCGAGTCCGTGACGCGTCCGGGTGGTAGTCTTGGGTACCGGTGTCATCGGGTTCCATCTCGCATGGTCGCGAAACATGCAGCAGCAGATCTTGGCGACCAAAGGCATCGGCTCGACGGTCTTGTTCTTCGAGAACGAGGTCGCGCGTTGCCGGGTCGGGACGCTGCTGGGCGTTGAGGTGGCCGGGCACGGGAGACGGGCTCGCAGGCTCGCAGCGGGCGGCGGAGGTCGCCGGCGGCAGAGCTTGGCCAGGAGGCGGGAGGCGGGCCGCGGTCAGGCGAGGAGGTGGACGCGAGGCGGTGGGGCTCAGCTGTGAGGGGGAAGGCCGAGCCGGGCGAGGGGTCCCAGGCGGGCCGGGCGCAGGGGAGACTCCGCAGCGGCTAGCAGAGGCGGGCCGGGCGGCTTGAGGCGGCGTGAGCGGGAGCCGGGCGCAAGACGCGGCGCTGGTCGAGGGGGGCGGGTCCGTGAGGCGAGCACGGGCGGCGGGCGGGGAGGCGGTGAGCGGAGCGGTGAGAGGTGGGGTGAGGCCGAGGGCGGGAGGCTGGCTGGCGAGGTGGACGGCCAGGCGAGGAGGCGTTAGGCGGCTCCACGGCGGCGGGCACGCTGTGGCAGTGAGGAGAGAGCGGAGCGCCTGGGCCTTGGCCGGAGAGAGGAAGAGGGAGGCGGGCTGCCGCCGGCAGCGAAAGCTGGGCGGGGGCACGCGCCAGAGGTGGAGCGGGCTCATGAGGGGAGACGTGGGGAGGAAGAAGGGTGGAAACGGGGCTGGTGGCGTGGGGAACGTGGGTGGGGCCCAGGGGGACAGGTCACGCGGGGCACGGTGGGGACAGCTGGGGGGTTGGCGCTGGCGTGCAGCGTGCGTCGTGTGCGTGCGTGGGTTTGGTGCTGGGTGGGGCAGGGAGTGGGGACTGGGTTTAGGAGAGAGAGGGAGTGGCTAGGTAGGCTTAGGTGGCAGAGTGTGAGTGGTTGAGGGAGAGGGAGGAGGTGAGGTGGCGCATGGGGATTGGGCAGGGTGAGGTGGAAGCTGGGGGTGGGTAGAGAGCTGGGTAGTTTTAGGATTAAAGGGTGGGACTGGGTGGACCGTTTAGCTTTTTCCTGGGGCGGTCGATCGGGTCTATTGGCCCGTTCGACTGCCCCTATTAAAATAATTAAACTTTTATTTGATTTAAACGGCCCGCGTGCAAACCGATAGCGGCCAAAACAAAATATTCCGGGGACCGGGTTTTCGGTGTTTGAATAAGATGGGGCGTTTAGAAAACAAAGACGGGTTTTGCAAACATAGTTTTAGCAACCAATGCATGATGATGACTATGCAATGCACAAATTCAACGCGATTTTCTAGTAGTGGTTTTGCGGGATGCCACACGATGCCATGTTCCGCCATGTTAACCCAACACTTAATTTGCGGGGTAGATAAATAACTCGAACCTAATAATAATTGTCGGGACCCCGGTTCCGCTTAATATGATCTAATTGCATCGCACCTTTGCCATGTCATACATCATACATGCATCATGCCTGATCTTCTGTCATAGTAATAAATAGTGCATCCGGTGTTTGTGCTAGTGTTTTGCTTCTTCACGGACTAGGCCGATGAGTTGATGCAAGTATCGATCCGATCTTCGGATGAACCTTCGGCAATGTTTTCAGGCGAGCACCTCCCCCTTTCTACCTATCTTACTTTTATAGTATTTATTCCCTCCTGTTGATCTATTGCTATCTGTGTTGCGATGCTCTAGTTTTCATACCCGGAACATCCCTTGCAGCCTTATATTGCCTTGGACACATCCTATTACCTGTTGTTTGGTAGATAGTTGGACTTATGGCGTCGTGATCGCTTGCTCAAGTGTTGTTGTGTGTCGCCAAGTACCACAGCTTGTTGGAGTATTGCCGCATGTTTAATGTTGGAGATGATCAAGACTTTAATTATTGTTTAATAACTAAAATTGAAAGTAGGTAAATGCAGAGGCACCGTGGGTAATAGACAATATTTGGATCTTAATCCACGGTGTCCCGTGAGACCTAGTTCTTGACACCTGCTCCGAGATCGAGCGCCGCTAACCATGTGGGTGTATGGGCACCCCCATCGATTTAGTACCTGATTCCAAGTATTGTACCGGGGGCCACAAGTAGTTTGGGGCTTTATTAATATCCTGTACTTATGCCATGCTTTACTGCTTTATTTACGATTGTGCGAGGAGCACCTGTACTGTTTAGGACCGTGTTTTACTGTATCGACAAGCCCGCCTCACTTTCGGGTTCCCGCTTACGTACCGCCTACACAAACCCCGAGTCCGTCTTGAGACCGTCCGACTGCTATGGTAGCTTAGTGGGTGGCCCTGTGCTTGCTTTTGGGTCTGGAAACGTCGCGTCCAAACCCCGTCGACATACCGCTGGGTGTATGTTTTGTGATCTTGTACCTACCGATCCGACAACAAGGGTTTAGGTGCGTGGAAACTTTGGTGCACCCTCAGGTTAAATCTTTTCGAGAAGCCGTGTCCGCGGTTATGGACGACTTGGAGCACAGTTCTCGATCACCGACAACTATAACTATAGTTTATCGTTATAATTTGACTTGTATCCGATATGACTAGTAATCAGCTTCACTACAACGGAATGGCTAAATAAAAGTACCAACAACTGCTGGGTTTGGGGATATCTCATGCTAAGTATAACTGACTAGTAAGTGTTGCAACTACACGGAATGGTTGACTAAAAGTGCCCACTGCTTATTATATCAGGATGACTATCTATACCTGACTAGTAATTGCTGCAACGATAACTGAATAAATAAAACTGCCAACTGTGTGAGTTCCTTGGTTGACTTCCTTTGTTTGGTCTCGAGGGGGAAATACCAGGATGGGTATGTTTGGTGGTAGCATCAGGTTGGTTCCGAATAGGTCTTTCTTACCCCTCTCTGATAGCCACTAGTTGTATCGAGTCTCTATAGGTTGTTTAGTGCATGTCGCTGCCGCTTCCATCCACCATACCCATGTAGGCGAGACCGCCAATTCTAGCCTCGCTGTAATCGCCTCGATCGACCGCTCTCTCTTTCCTTTGCCCTTTGTCGGCACCCTTTTGTTTAAGCAGGTTTTGAGATCGACGTCGTTAGCAGGGTTACCCTTCCGGCCTGGGCAGGGTTATGGACGCCATTGGTTATTCTTCAGGGCTCTTAGCCCCATTTGCATCTTGTCCGTAGTCGGACGCTGTATCATTTTCAAGGTGATTTGGATCTTTGTACTGTATATCTGCATTCTTGACTCTTTGAGTCGTTGTTGTATATATCTGTTCTGTGGGTTCCATCGTGGGCTATTGTGTAATGGTATTACTTTGTTTTCCACCCGCACGAAAGTGCCTGGTGGGCACCTTTGAATCGTTTCTATGCGGGTTTGGCGGGAATCGCTGAAACTTGCATAGGGCTGATTCTGAGGGTGTTACAGTAGAGAGGTTATCTTATAGTTTGGTTTGCATGTGGAAGTATCTCTCCTTTAGTTGATTATCTATGTATCCCTTGGTGTGAGTGCCTTTATGGAATATCAATGCGAAGTTTCATCTTTTACTTTTTGCACTTCTTATTTTAGTTTGCAATCTCTATTATATGATTGATCTTGTTGATCAGTATTGGCATCACTTTGGGAGCATCAAGTAGATCTAAATTGGTTTTGGCAAACCGAGCTCTGGTCAGTAGCAACACTTTTTGAGGTTTGAAAGGAAAAGAGAAAAAGCTTACAGGTATTTTGTATCATCTATTTTCTTTCTTGGTTGGCTCATAAGCTTAGTATTCTTTATTTAAGATCTTTTGTGTCTTCAAGGAAGATTGCATGTTTAGCTTTATCACTTGTAGGTTTGCTTGTTTCTTTCAACTCTTTTGCTTGCTACCCAGCCTTGCTAGCCAAAAACCTGTTTTGATAAGGCATACTTCTCATGCTTCCAATCCCTTTGAACCAAAACCCATGCCATTTGTGTCCACCATATCTACCTATTAGCATTATTGCTATTCCAAGCAAATTCTCAAGCTTCATCTATCTTTCGAATTAAAAAGTATTTTGTTATGTGAAAACTAGTTAGTAAAGCTCTCACGAACTTGATGGCACACCTTATTTTCTTGCCCCTAATAGACTTGAACCATTGTGTCATCTATGTTGTATATGCTTGCATGTATACGTTGGAATTAGTAGAACCGTGCTGTCACGGGGAACGCTTTCAACATTTCACTTGTACATTGTACACAGTTGATATCATGCTCTTTTGTTTGCGGATGTCGATGGTGTGAAATAAAGAGGGAACTTGTAAGTCCATGGAGTGATGTATGTGTGTTAGAGAAACGCATGGCCTCTAGCCTAAGCCATGCCTAATCATGGTGGAAACTTGCAGCATCACCATAATAAGCATTCTATGAAGCATCCTCAATAAAAAGCTATGCACATAGTAAATAAAAAGATCGCTGAGATGCGCATTGTCTGCTTGCCTTGTCATTTTGGTTATGGGATAGCTCATGTACCATGTGCAAGGGGTACCCCATTGGCCGTTCTTTACGATAAACATATACTTACAATGACAAGGACTTACCGGTGACTTAAGTTGAGTAGCATGAGGAGCGGCCCTCGTACTCAAGGGACATGAGATTTCCAACTTATATTTCGTCAAGCATATACTCCATACTTGTTCACTTTAACCTTAATCATCTCAAGATTCCTATGATAGGGGCAATGAGGGCTCAAAGATAGTAAGTACCATAATCTTTTGGAAGCTCTTTATGACTTGAATTCCCTGCTTCCCTCTATGAAGGGACCTTTCTCCTATTTTCTAAGTTGAGTCAGTAAACCTACTTCCTCTCTATCTCCGAAGAAGCATTTGAGTTGTTGTGTTGCAAGCATTCATATGGTGATTTATTCAATCATGTTCTTTATCTTCCTTGTTTGCACAAAACTCTTATCTATTGAGTATTACTTTGAAAGCCATCTTTGTGAAAAACCTTTTTGAGCAAGGAGTGCTCCTGTTTTAAAAACTTCTACATAAAGCTTCTTGTGAAACTGTTTGCCAGTTGTTCTCTGACCAAGAATAAAGTTTGCCAATTCCAATTATGGTTTATCTTTATGCATCTCTATCGTGACTCTTGTACTTGTTTCAAGCTAAGTTATATAATGGTGAGTTACTATCTTCTATGAGTTGTGTAATGGTGCTTCTTGTCTGTATTCTTTTATCAACACTTCACTCCATAAACCTGTGGACATGTTTATTGAGCTCAGTTTTTGCTTGGGAACAAGCGAAGGTCTAAGCTTGGGGGAGTTGATACGTCCAATTTGCATCACCATTATATATCATAATTTGCCTCTATTCATTGATATGTGTCTTATTATGAGGTGTTACTTATGTATTTTCCTATTTTTTTGCATGTTGGATGATTCTTGGAGGATGAATCGCGTGTCCGCTGAGTCGGTTTCGATGGAAAAAGAGGTATTTTATGCAATTTTGCAAATATTAGAAAAATACTAGAAAAATATTGAAAATTATATTTTTCCTTAAGACGAAGGAAGCTAAGCCATAAGGAGCGTAGTGGGGCCCACACCCCTAGGCGCGGGACCTCCTAGGTCGCGCCTAAGGAAGGTGTGGCCCACCTGGCCGGCCTCTGACTCCGCCCTCTCGCCTATATCTTCCTCTCGGAACCCTAATACTAGGGAAGCGACCATAGAAAGATTTCTGCCACCTCTGCAGCGTGGAAAACACCGAGAGAGAAAGAGCTCTCCGGTAGACAGATTTCTGCCGGGGAAATTCCTTCCCAGAGAGGGGAGATCATCGTCATCAAGCTAGACTTCATCGGGATCATCATCATTCACACCATCATCTCTACCAGCACCATCATCACCACTCCATCCCGTTGTAACAATTGTGTTGGATCTTGCATTAGTTCTTAGGGGAAACTTTCCTGGTGTTAATTACTATTGTAGTTAATGCTTGTGAGTGGAACCATTGGATTATTGTTTATGTTCAGATTGTTATCCATCACTATATCATCTTTGATCTTGATCCATATGATTTCTTGTGAGTAGTTCGTCTAGTTCTTGAGGACATGGGAGAAGTCATGTTGTTAGTAGTGGATTTGTGTTGAGTTATTATTCAATAGTTTAGTATTTAAGTTTTGGTGTTATTCTTCTAGTGGTGTCATGTGAACGTCGACTACATGATACTTCAACATTTATGGGCCTAGGGGAATGCATTGTGTATTTCGCTACTAATTGTGGGGTTGCCGGAGTGACAGAAACCTGAACCCCCGTTAGGATACCTTTGCACAAGGGAGTGTAGGATCTCAGATTTTAAGGTTGTGGTTAGGTTTATATCTTAATTACTTTCCTGTAGTTGCGGATGCTTGCAGGGGGTTTAATCACAAGTATGTATTAGTACAAGTAAGGTTGGTACATTAGCACAGGTTCACCCACACAACACTTACAACACCAAAGAAGAGTACTCGGTTATTTGAAGCGAAAGCACTTGTGTAATTCCCATGTGTCTTCGAGAACGTTTGGTCCTTATAAGTATTTCCACCGGCTTGTCCTTTGCTAAGAAAGGATTGGGCCACTTGTTGTGTTTGTTCGTTGTCTTTATTACTTGCACTTTGTTTTGTTGCCTTACCTAAAAAGCCCTAAAAATCTGTTTGCTAAGTATTTACAGAGATTTCCTGCTCCATACCACTAGTCAACACCATTTTCTCCTCGTTGGGATCGACACTCCTATTTATCAAAAGTACTATGATACACCCTATACTTGTGGGTCATCACGAGCATTTAAAGAAATGCGAATACTTTCAATTGACACCGGAACACCACAACGTAATGGTGTGTCCGAACATCGTAATCAAATTCTCTTAGATATGGTTTGTCCTATGATCTCACTTACAGATTTACCGCTATAATTTTGGGGTTATGCATTAGAAACAGCCGCATTCACTTTAAATAGGGCACCATCTAAATCCATTGAAATGACACCGTATGAATTATGGTTTGGGAAGAAAACTAAATTGTCGTTCCTTAAAGTTTGGGGTTGTGAAGCTTATGTAAAGAAGTTACAGCCTGACAAGCTTGAACCCAAAGTGGAAAAATGCATCTTCATAGGATACCCGAAGGAAACTATTGGGTATACCTTCTATCATAGATCCGAGGGAAAAATCTTCGTTACCATGAACAGATCCTTTCTAGAGAAGGAATTTATCTCGAAAGAAGTGACTAAAAGGAAAGTAGAACTCGATGAGGTTGTCGAACCTTCTCTCGGATTTGAGAGTAGCGCAGCACCGGAAGAAGTTCATGTGGAGCCTACACCAATAAGAGAGGAAGCTAATGATGTTGATCATGAAACTTCGGTTGAAGTTACTACGGAACCTCGCAGGTCAACGAGAACTCGTACCACTCTTGATTGGTATGATCCCATTATGAGTGTCATGTTGGTGGACAACACCGACGACCTGCCAAGACATATGAGGAAGCGATGATGAGACCAGATTCCAATACATGGCAAGAAGCCATGAAATCCAGATTGGATCCATGTACGAAAACCAAGTATGGACTTTGGTGGACTTACCAGATGGCCGTAAGGCTGTCGAGAACAAATTGGTTTTCAAGAAGAAAACATATGCTGATGGTAATGTTAATATCTATAAAGCTTGACTTGTCACAAAAGGTTTTCGCAAATTCAAGGAGTTGACTACGATGAGACTTTCTCATCGGTAGCGAAGCTAAAGTCTGTGAAGATTTTGTTAGCAATTGCTGCATATTATGAGTATGAGATATGTTATATGGATGTGAAAACGGCGTTCCTCAATGGAGACATTGATGAAGAGTTGTATATGGTACAACCCAAAGGTTTTGTCGATCCTAAAGATGCTAACAAGGTATGCAAACTTCAATGGTCCATTTATGGATTGAAGCAAGCATCCCGAAGTTGGAATCAACATTTTGATAAGGTAATGAAAAGTTTTGGTTTTATACAAACTTATGGAGAAGCTTTTATTTACAAGAAAGTGAGTGGGAGCTCTGTAGCATTCCTAGTACTATATGTGGACAACATATTATTGATTGTGAATGATGTAGACCTTCTTAATAGTGTCAAGGATTATTTGAATAATAGTTTTTAAATGAAAGATCTTGGCAAAGCAGCTTACATATTAGGCATAAAGATTTATAGAGATATATCGAGACGCCTAATATCATTGTCATAGAGTACATATTTGGACAAAGTTCTAAAGAGGTTTGGAATAGAAGATAGCAAGAAAGGGTTCTTGCCCATGTTGCCCAATACGACCTTGAGTAAAACTCAAAGTCCTGCTATGGCAGAAAATAGAGAAAGGATGAGTAATACTCCCTATGCCTCAACCATAGGATCTATCATGTATGCCATGTTATGTACTAGACCCGACATTGCATATGCTATTAGTTTGACTAGCAGATATCAAAGTGATCTAGGAGTGGATCATTGGACAACGGTCAAAAACATCCTTAAGTACTTGAGAAGAACTAAGGATATGGTTCTTTCTTATGGAGGTGATGAACAACTCGTTGTTAATGGTTACACCGATGTTAGTTGGAACACCGATCCGGATGATTCTAAATCTCAATATGGATACGTATTTACTTTGAATAGTGTAGCAGTTAGCTGGAGGAGTGAAAATCAAAGCGTTGTGGCAAGATCTTCAACTGAATTGGAATACATAGTTGTTTGGAGGCTTCACAAGAGGCGATATGGATGAAGGAGTTCATTATAGAGCTTGGTGTGGTTCCCAGTGCGCTGGACCCAATGTCTATCTAGTGTGATAACATGGGCGCCATAGCCAATGCGGAAGAACCAAGGCCACACAAGAAGCTAAATCATATCAAGTTGCATTTTCACGCTATTCAAGAGCATGTCCAAGATGGTGACATAAAGATTTGCAAAGTACACATAGATCAAAATGTGGTGGATCCGTTGACTAAACCTCGCCTAAGGGAAAAACATGACCAGCACCAAACCGCCATGGGTGTTCAGTATATTACCATGTAATCTAGATTAGTTGACTCTGGTGCAAGTGGGAGACTGTTGGAGATATGCCCTAGAGGCAATAATAAATGTAGTTATTATTATATCTTTGTGTTTATGATAAATGTTCACATTCATGCTATAATAGTATTAACCGGAAACATTAATACTTGTGTGATTTGTAAACTAAATTAGAGTCCCTAGTAAAGCCTCTTTATAATACTGATGCAACACTGAGTTGATGTAGGAGCGCTTCGTTGGAAACCCCAAGAGCAAGGTGTGAAGCAGCACAACAACAAGTTTTCCCTCAGTAAGAAACCGAGGTTATCGAACCAGTAGGAGGAAGGAAACGTCACACAGGTTTTGCAAGCAACACGGAGACCTGCATAACACAAACTCAAGACTTTGCCCCAACGAATCAGTGAGGTTGTCAAGCTCACCGTTTGTCAGAATAAAGGATTAAACGTATGGTGTGGAAGGCAATGGTTTTCAAAGTAAACAATTAAAGTGGAAGATGAATCAATGGTAAAGATTGGACCGGGGTCCATAGTTCACTAGAGGTGCTCTCCTTAGATATGGCATGAAGGGTAAACAAATTACAGCAGGGCAATTGACAGGAACTGAGCAAGGCATAACAATGCAATTACTAGTCATAAAGATCTTATGAGATTCGATTGGGCAATACAACAAGATACACAGACCGCCATCCAACTACATCTATGACTAGAAGTCCACCTTCGTTATCATCTAACCCTCCAAAGATTAAGTTGCAAGCAATGCACAACCGCTTTAAGCAAAGTGTGTAAGGTAAACAGTCCACATGTTCCATGAACAAGAGATCGTTGTTTTCCCCTAGTGGCACAAAGACATCTACAAATCAAGAGACTTGTCACTTCCCTTGGAAACTAGAGGCATGAACCCACTATCGAGCATAAATACCCCCTCTTGGAGTCACTAGCAACTACTTGGCCAAGATAGCTACTAACAACGGAGAGAATGCAAGAACAAAAACAACACAGACATGATAGAATCATAAAGACAAAACCATTAATCAAACCAACATAATGATCTCAATATCCATCGGATCCCTACAAACACAACATGCATGATTACAAATCGATTAGATCTTGATCATGAGCGGAGCTCAAAATATCTATACATGAAAGCACGAAGGAGGAGATACAACCATCTAGCTACTACATGGACCCATAGTCCAAGGTGGAACTACTCACGCATCATACCGGAGAGAAGGCCTCTGGGATGATCTCCCCTCCAGCAGGGTGCCGGGAAGAACTTCAGATCCCCCCGATCTAGGGACGATGGTGGCGGCGGCTACATACGGTTTCGTGGAGATTTGATCGAGTACTTAGGGTTTCTGCATCGGGGGTTCTTATAGGCATTATTTACCTACTTCAATTTTAGTAATTAAACGGTAATTAAAGCTATGATCATTTCCAACGTTAAACATGCGGCATTACTTCAACAACTGTGGAAGATTGACGGCGCGACGCATCACCTGCGCAAGCAACTACGACTCGCAAGGCCAACTATCTACCAAATAACAGGTAATAGGATATATCCATGGCAATATAAGGGTTGTAGGGAAGTACGGGGTATGGAATCTATAGCATCGCAACACAGATGGCAATAGATCAACAAGAGGAAATAAAGACTATAAATGTAAAATAGGTAGAAAGGGGGAGAATGCTCGCCTAAAAACATTGCCGAAGGTACATCGGAGATCGGGTCGACTCTCGCATCAACTCATCAGCCTAGTCCGTGAAGAAGCAAAACGCTAGAATAAACACCGGATATACTATTTAATATTACGGCAAAAGACCGGGCATGATGCATGTATGATGTATGACATGGTAAAGATGCGATGCAATTAGGCCATATTAAGTGGAACCAGGGTCCTGACAATTAAGTATATGGTTATAGTTGTTTAGATACCCCGCAATTTTAAATGTTGTATTAACAAGGCAAAATATGCGGTTCGATGCACAAATTTAAATGAGACTAATATAAAGCTAGAATCGCCCGCATATGGACTCCATATTTAATTATGAGGTGAATCGACATAAGGCCCCGAAACCACATGATGAGATGCAAGCGTGAATAATTGAATGTGCGACAAGTAGTATTATATTATCAAAATAGGGTATTGAAAAAGGGGGTCACACATATTAGGGGTCGAAGATCTTGGTTCCGATGGTTCGAGGGATCGGTCTTCGAACGCCGGGAACGGGTCTTCGGATTCCGAAAGTGGATCTTGAGGTTTCTGTGATGGAGGTCTTGGCGTGCCGATGGATTGGTCTTTCGCGGGATCGGTCTTGAATCCGGGAAGGAGAACTCGAAGTTCCGTGTTCAAGGCCTTGGAATCCGGCTTCCGGTGGTCGGTGACATTCTTGTCGACTTTGAGAGGATTGCAATAGCCTTCTACCGAGGAGATAACACAAACACACCAAGGGCGGACATACACGAGACAGAACGAGCATGTTGGGTTGGTGCAAGGAGGTCGTGTCCTATTCGGGTATTATCCCAAACACCTTGAAGGGAGCTGCGGCAACAACACACACAGCAAAACATGTGGCTCTCGGTAGGGAACAGGCGAGGACAGTTGCGTGCCGTGTGGTTCCTGGCGACGAGCTCGAAGTCCAGCGACGCGGAGGCGGCAGAGGCCGACAGTAGGAGGACAGTGCTTGGCGAGGACCTGCTTGGGGGCGAGCATGGGGAGGTGGTGGCATCTCTGATGGCGACATGGCGGCTCCTATTAGCGGGGATCCGACGACTGACAGCGGGAAATAGAGGATGGCTTGGTCGTCGTGATCCCAGCGGCGGCGCTCGCGGTGGAGGCCACTACCGCTGGCGGCCGTTAGACAAAGGGGAGGTGAGGTCGGGCCTGGCAGGCGCCTACGCGGTCGGCGGCTGCTGGGGGAGGCGCACATGCGGCAGGGGCGTGGGGCGGCGAGGGGAGAAGCCCCTAGCGGCGGGGTCGAGGATGCAGGGGGAGAAGGGTGGCGTGCGGGAGAAAGGAAGGTGCGACGCGAGGTTGGGGAGGTACACATCGGGGGAGAGAAGCGAGCGGGGGTGCGGGACGGGATCGTGGTGGGGCCAGGGATCGATCAGGTTGACCGGGAGTGTGGCGTGCGTGTGCGCGGCGAGCGTGTCGATGCCCTGATGGGGTGGGTGGTGTTGTGTCTGTGTGCGTGTAGGTGGTGTGCGGTGGTGGGTGGCGGCTGAGAGGATGTGTGGTGGGTAGGGGTAGGTCTAGGTGTGGGACTAGGATGGTTTTAGGGTTAGGGTTTGGTTGGAGGTGGTCGGCTGGGCTTTTGGGCCTGGCTGGCTGCCTCCCAAAAACAATATAAACTTATTTATTTATTCAATAATTAAAAGATGTTTGTAATTAGTTTATAGACAAATAAAATATACAGGTAGACCCGAGGTTTGTATTTTAAAATAAAGAAGGGGAGTATTATAGAAAACAAAATAGGCTTTCAATGAAAATGTTTTCAAATGGTAAAATATGAATGATGCAATGATGGTGCACAAAATAGATGACAACATGCGATTTTCTAGTAGTGGTTTTACCCGGGGTGCTACAATTCGACACCACTAACAATGGATCTCGCCCTCGAGATCCGCCTCATGGTATGAGGAAGAAGGTCAATGATCTGAATCTTCTCGCTTCGTGTAAATCCTCGCGACACCACTAACAAGGGTTCCTTCTTCATCTTGATATTTTCGACACCACCAACAAGGGTTGTTGCTCACATTCGTCGAGGGAACACTCCGGCAAAACACAGACGAAGGCAGAGGTCTCAAAAGGTAAGGCCACCTCTAACTTCTGTGGACGGAGTAGAATTGCTTGATCCACCGATTTAATGCACAAGAGTGAATGATAAGAGTAGTCCGATGGTGATCAGTCCATCGCGCACACAAAGCATTATTCTACACATGAATAGGAGAATTATGCAACCAACTCTCAGAATTCAGATTGTAGATCTCGACAAGCGAGGTTCAGAAACAAAGGAGGGATGCAGGCTCTTCATTGGATCCAATACAGATGATTTCATCGTGAAGGAAAACACCGGAAGGTACAAAGAAAAATTTTAGTGAATTTTTCGGTCCACTAAACGTACACATATGAAATATTCATCAGATAACATGAAGATTGGATATAGCGACACCATTACAAGAGGAAGGAGGTGAAACCCTAAAGGCACGACGGAACCCAACCACGAGAATTCATGGACTCGAAGAAAAGATAAGAGAGCAGGTTCAAAACACGCAGAGATAAAAGGAGAATAGCAGAGGGGTAAGGAGTAAAAGCAGATCTAATCAGATCTATCCAGTCGATTTTTAAAATAGCTTTGACACTCTAAAATGTCCGTTAGCTAGGTTATCCTATAGGCTGGACCAGTGGGGTATCGCAACTACTGAGCTCTGATACCACACTGTAACACCCTCAGATCGGCCCTATGCAAGTTTCAGCGATTCCCGCCAAACCCGCATAGAAACGATTCAAAGGTGCCCACTAGGCACTTTCATGCGGGCGAAAAACGAAGTAATACCATTACACAATAGTCCACGATGGAACCCACAGAACAGATATATACAACAATGACTCAAAGAGTCAAGAATACAGATATACAATACAAAGATCCAAATCACCTTTAAAACGATACAGCGTCCGAGTACGAACAAGATGCAAATTGAGCTAAGAGCCCTGAAGAATAACCAATGGCGTCCATAACCCTTCCTAGTCCAAGCCGGAAGGGTAACCTTGCTAACGACGTCGATCTCAAAACCTGCTTAAACAAAAGGGGTGCCGACAAAGGGCAAAGGAAAAAGAGAGCGGTCAGTACTGAGGCTAGTACACGACGAGACTAGAATTCGGCGGCTCTCGCCTACATAGGTATGGTAGACTGAAGCGGCAGCGCAGCATGCACTAAACAACCTATAGAGACTCAATACAACTGGCGGCTATCAAATAGGGATAAGAAAGACCTATTCGGATCCAACCTGAAACTATCACCAAGCATACCCATCCTGGTATTTCCCCCTCGAGACCAAACGAGGAAGTCAACCAAGGAACTCACATAGTTGGAAGTTTTATTCATTCTGTTATAGTTGCAGCAATTACTAGTCAGATATAGATAGCATGAGTCATCCTGATGTTATAAACAGTGGGCAGTTTTAGTTAACCGTTCCGTTGTAGTGGCAATACTTACTAGTCAGATACATATAGCATGAGGCATCCCAAAACCCAGCAGTTGTTGGTTCTTTTATTTAGCCATTCCGTTGTAGTGAAGCTGATTACTAGTCATCATAAAGTCAAATTTATAGCACTACTTTAGTTATAGTTGTCTATGATCGAGATACTGTGCTCCAAGTTGTCCATAACCACGGACACGGCTTTCAGAAAGTTTTACCCTGTAGGGGGGCATAAATAGCAACACACGCACGATCAACCTCGAAAAAAACCAAATGAAAACCCAACGAGGCATCACGACAGAACATTCGCAAGATTCATATTTGATTTCAGGGGCCACCCCACTAAGCAACCCGCGACGAAGTTGGCCGGCTCCGAGATGGACCCAGAGGTTTGTGTCAATGACTGTAAACGACTGGGAACCCGAAAGTGTGAATGGGCTGGGCGATACCGCTGAAACATTCCAATTACCTAAACAGTACAGACGCTCCACACGCAATCGAAAATAAAGCAGTAAAGCATGGCATAAGTACATGATAGTAATAAATCCCCAAACTACTTTGTGGCCCCAAGTAATTAAATATGACTCAAGCTAGGGTTAGGGGGATTCATGGTCCCACATGCGGATAGTGTGAATATTCAAAGAACAGGTATCAAGTACTGGGGGTCCTACCGGACACAAGTGGACGGTTAAAAACCAAATAACATCTATTGCCCACCTGTGCCTCTGCATTATTTACCTACTTCAATTTTAGTTATTAAACAGTAATTAAAGCTATGATCATCTCCAACGTTAAACATGCGGCATTACTTCAACCACTGTGGAAGATCGACGGCGCGACGCATCACCTGTGCAAGCAACTATGACTCGCAAGGCCAACTATATACCAAACAACAGGTAATAGGATGTGTCCATGGCAATATAAGGGCTGTAGGGAAGTATACGGGGTACGGAATCTATAGCATCGCAACACAGATAGTAATAGATCAACAGGAGGAAATAAAGACTATAAATGTAAAATAGGTAGAAAGGGGGAGAATGCTCACCTAAAAACATTGCCGAAGGTACATCGGAGATCGGGTCGACTCTCGCATCGACTCATCGGCCTAGTCCGTGAAGAAGCAAAATGCTAAAAGAAACACCGGATATACTATTTAATATTACGGCAGAAGACCGGGCATGATGCATGTATGATGTATGACATGCTAAAGATGTGATGCAATTAGGCCATATTAAGCGGAACCAGGGTCCCGACAATGAAGTATATGGTTATAGTTGTTTAGATACCCCGTAATTTTAAATGTTGTATTAATAAGGCAAAATATGTCACCGGTTCGATGCACAAATTTAAATGAGACCAATATAAGGCTAGAATCGCCCGCATATAGACTCATATTTAATTATGAGGTGAATCGACATAAGGACCCAAAACCATTATCAACATAAGGCCCCAAAACCACATGATGAGATGCAAGCATGAATAATTGAATATGCGACAAGTAGTATTATATTATCAAAATAGGGTATCGAAAAAGGGGGTCACATATATTAGGGGTCGAAGATCTTGGTTCCGATGGTTCGAGGGATCGGTCTTCGAACGCCGGGAACGGGTCTTTGGATTCCGAAAGTGGATCTTGAGGTTTCCGTGATGGAGGTCTTGGCGTGCCGATGGATCGGTCTTCAGCAGGATCGGTCTTGAATTCAGGAAGGAGAACTCGACGTTCCGTGTTCAAGGCCTTGGAATCCGGCTTCCGGTGGTCGGTGACGTTCTTATCGACTTTGAGAGGATTACAATAGCCTTCTACCAGGGACATAACACAAACACACCGAGGGCGGACATACACGAGACAAAACGAGCATGTTGGGTTGGTGCGTGGATGTCGTGTCCTGTTCGGGTATTATCCCAAACACCTTGCAGGGAGCTGCGGCAACAAGACACGCAGCAAAACATGTGGCTCTTGGTAGGGAACGGGCGAGGACAGCTGTGTGCCATGTGGTTCCTGGCGACGAGCTCGAAGGCCGGCGACGCGGAGGCGGCAGAGGCCGACAGTAGGAGGACAACGCTTGGCGAGCACCTGCACGGGGGGCGAGCACGGGGAGGTGGTGGTAGCTCCGATGGCGACATGGCGGCTCCTATTCACGGGAATCTGGCGACTGAGAGCGGGAAACAGAGGCGGGCTTGGCCGTCGTGATCCCGGCGGCGGCGCTCGCGGTGGAGGCCACTGCCGCTGGCGGCCGTTAGGCAAAGGAGAGGTGAGGCACGTGCGTACCTACGGCCGGCTTCTTTGGAGGCGCCACAGTGGCGAGGGCACAGGGCGGCGAGGAAAGCCCTGGCGGCAAGGTCGAGGATGCAGGGGGAGAAGGGTGGAATGCGGGAGAAAGGAAGGAGCGACGCGAGGTTGGGGAGGTACATATCGGGGGAGAGAAGCGAGCGGGGGTGCGGGATGGGATCATGGTGGGGCCAGGGATCGATCAGGTTGACCAGGAGCGTGGCGTGCGTGTGTGTGGCGAGCGTGTCGATGCCCTGATGGGGTGGGTGGTGTTGTGTATGTGTGCGTGTAGGTGGTGTGCGGTGGTGGGTGGCGGCTGAGAGGATGTGTGGTGGGTAGGGGTAGGTCTAGGTGTGGGACTAGGATGGTTTTAGGGTTAGGGTTTGGTTGGAGGTGGCCGGCTGGGCTTTTGGGCCTGGCTGGCTGCCTCCCAAAAACAATATAAACTTTTTTATTTATTTAATAATTAAAAGACGTTTGTAATTAGTTTTTAGACAAATAAATATCTAGGTAGACCCGAGGTTTGTATTTTAAAATAAAGAAGGGGAGTATTATAGAAAACAAAATAGGCTTTCAATGAAAATGTTTTCAAATGGTACAGTATGCATGATGCAATGATGGTGCACAAAATAGATGACAACATGCGATTTTCTAGTAGTTGTTTTACCCAGGGTGCTACAGAAGCGCTGCCGAAACACAACGCCATAAGGATCGTCTACGCGATCTTGAGATCAACAAGTGTATGACTACATCACCCACGAAATTCTGCTCTCGTTAACCGCTTTGGAATCTTCAAGTGTGAGTACTCTAATCGACTCATTGCTACAATCTAGTAGATAGATCTTGGCTTATTTGTGTTCATGCGGTAGAATTTTTTGTTTTCCATGCTACGAACCCCTACATAGAGTTAGTAGCACAAGCATCATTATTAGCAAGAGGTGAGGGCAAAATGGAAAGCTCTTTTGAATATGAAGCTTTAAGTTGCTCATGCAACTCGGTGAGTTTGATGAGCTCCCTCTTAACGACCCGAGATCCATTTTCAAGGTGCTTAAAATCCTCAACAAGTTTAGCATGTGCACCTACCAGTTCATCATTTTTAGTTTTAAAGGAATTTGCCACAAGTTCTTTATCATGGTATTTCTTTACTCTAGATAATTCTAGAGTAAAGTCTCCTCAAGAGATTCTTTGGTGGTTTGTTCCTCTTTAAGAGCTTTATTTAGATTTGCAATTATATTAGCATACTCACACTCAAAACTACTCACTTTATTAATATTGTTCTCATGCTCCTCAATTGGTGTTTCTAACATATCAATATGTTCTTTGCTCTTAATAGCAAAGTCTAATATTTCAACGAAGTTAGAGCATGCAATATTATTCTTAACAAGGGCACGATAAAAAATATCACCATTTTCATATAAATCATCAATATCAAGTTCTTCTTCCTCATTATCCCCAACCTCCTCATCACAAGAGGTATTTGGTTCCAAAGTAGGAGTTACCTTTGAATCCTTAGCCATAAGTCATAGGTGGGTACCGGAAGAAGTTGAAGATGAGATTGCATTTGTAGCACCATTCAAAACCTTGTATTGTCCCATAGAATCTTTGTTTTCCTCTACATGGTTAGAAACACAAGTAATATAATAGAAGAATTTTTGTCATGGCAACAAACAACCCAAGCATACCATCATAAGATTTATTCAAGTCATTTCTACATGATATGCAAGGACTATTAACACAAGAATGTGAGGAGTTTTGAGTGCTAGAAGTGTTAAGGTCCAAAGATAGATCATTACAATTAGATAGAGTTGAAGGATTACAAATAGTAAGTACACTATCAACATTGCAATTTCTATCACCACTCACCTTATCATTACCTTGTGAAAAGTCACATGTTGGTGAAGTGGTAGAAGATGAGAACTCATCTCGACCGGAAGTGGAAGCAGCACAATCATCCTAAAAAATATTGGACACAACATATTTATCTTGAATTTTTGTCCATAACTCATGAGCGCTCAAAAAAAGGAATGATTGAAGATGTAACTACATAGATTAAAGCATTAACAAGCACATTAGAAACTTGAGCATCGAGATATAATTTTTTCTCATCCTCACAAGATAGATTTTTGAAATCCATAGGAGGAGAAAAACCTATATCTACAATACACTCCAAATTTGGGTCCATGTCCCGAAAATGAATAAACATACAAGTTATCCATATATCAAAATTTGTGCCATCAAATATGAATATGTTATTGTGCACTAATCCCCTAGCCGACATATTTACTCTCAAGGCGGTGAAGCCTAAAATGACATACCGGGCTCTGATACCAATTGAAAGGATACAGATGCCGCCTAGAGGGAGGGTGAATAGGTGGTTTAGAACTTTTCCGAGAGTTGCTCAACAAATACGGAATTAAACTAGCGTTTACTTTGTTAAGCACAAAACCTAGAACAACTAGGGTTCACCTATTTGCACCAACAACTTATCCTAAGCAAGACAAGAAACTATGTGATAGCAATATATATATACTTTAAGCACGAAGGCTATCACAAAATAAGGTGCATAAGTAAGAGCTTGGATATAGAGATAATCAAGGCACATAGAGATGGCGATATTTTACCGAGTTCCTCCCAACATGGAGTACGTCTCATTTGGAGAGGGGGTGGTATCAAACCAACGCATACAAAGGCCTCCCTTGTTCTCCGGTGAATCTCACCCCAACGGGATCGATCCACACTTCCACTATCGGTGGCAATCCGGAACCTCTCACAAGGTTGGGGCACTTCCTCCATAAATTAATTGGAGGCTCCCAACAAACAAGCTTGGGGAAAGCTTCACAACTTAATTGGAGGCCCCAAGTAATCCACAAACATGCAAAAACAACTAAACCGTCTAGGGTTCCAAGAACCCGAGAGTAAAAAGCTTCTCAACTTTCACCCAATCGAATCCTCACCGAGAACTCAAACCGATGCACCAAATGCAATGGCAAGGAAATAAGAAGTGCTCAAATCCTTATCTCCCAAATTCCACCAAAGCTACAAAAGCTTATGGGGAATAAGAGAGGAAGAACAATGGAGGAAATCCACAAAAGACTCCAAGATGTAGATCCCAGTATGTTCCCCTCACTTAGATGAGATATTGATTGGTGGGGTTGTAGATCTAGATATCCTCTTTCAAATCACTCAAGAATATGCAAGAATCATAGGAGGGATTAAGGGGAAGCAAGATCAAGAAGGTCAATACGAAGGGGAAAACTTGCAAGAATGGGTAGGTATCTATTGGGGAAGAAGGGCCCCTTATATAGGTCCTACAAAATCCAACCGTTGGAGATATGGAGCGCACGGGTCGGACATTCCGCCAGATTAAGGTGGTTTCCGATATGGGACACAGAATGGCAACCACACGACTGAAATCTGAGATTTCTGCGTGACACCGGAGTGTCCGGCGATTTCATCCCGGACATTCCGCCCTAGGCAAACTGATAGAAACAACAAAACTAAAACGACCATAACTTTTGCATCCGGACTCCGATTTTGATGATCTTGGGCTCGTTTCGAAGATAGTAACGAGATCTACAAGATCATGCAGAACCATTATTAGAGCAAGGAAGGATAGAACCAAATGATGAAAGTTTTAAACTATCAAGAAAAGACAAACCGTAAAACCTCCAATATCAAAAATGCAATAGAGAATGCATATGTAATCCATTTTCGATGAACTTAAAATTGTCATGGAGATTAACACAAGCTCAATATCCTATCATGGATAAGAACTACATAAAAACCAAGAAAGATGATGCCAAGTATGCAAAGGTTGGAGCTCTCACCGAGGGATACGATTAAGTTACTCACTCGAGAGCCCCTCTTGATAGTACGGTTACCTATCCTATAAATTGGTCTCCCCAACTAACACCATGAGACCGGTAAGAAATAAAACCTAACAAGAACATACCGTTGCCTTGAGAATATTCCACTTGAGCTTGACGATAATAATCTTGTCCACCTCAAGATGGAACACTTTTCTTAATTGCGCTAGCTTGGTGAAGTCTTTCAAATTTCTCCCCCATACTCACTATGGGAGATCCTCTCTTTTAGGCATATATTCACATATCCATGATCACCATAATTATGGCAAGCCCCAAGCATATGATCTTCTAGTTATGGCACATCTTTAGCTTGCACCACATTTCTTCTAACTCCATTTGGATGATGTCATGAAGATACACATGAGGTACTCTATCTTCTTATTCAAGACATACTTGATCTTATTTTCTTTATTCTTATCCTTCATTTATTCTTTATGTATTATGTTGGTGTATTGAAGGTACACAAGAGGTATCACTCCATATATTCTTTATGACATACTTGCTATAGGCTCAACTCTCACATGGCCAATCTTTGGATCACTCCTTGAATACCTTGGTCATCACTTGATCTTCTTCACTTTCTTCTTCTTTCAACCTTGACACCACCACATGGTTCAAGCATTTCCAATGGACAATTCCTACAAGTGCAACTTGATATAAGCATTAGTCCATATAAATTGTCATTAATTACCAAAACCATACATGGGGGCCCACATGCTCTTTCAACTACCATATCATAGTACTTGCTGGCAAAACAACAAACTAGGCGCCTCTAATTTATCTTTTGCATGTTTTATGTGACTGAGGGCTTTGGAGATAGAATCATTCTTACCTCTGAACATGGAACCACAACGATGATAATCAAATTATTGACAACTCATTGTAAATCAGATATTGACTATAGTAGGAGAGTCGACACCGAGAATCCACTTATGCAAAACTAGTTGCATGTCAAGCGTGGAATAGGCCTCATATGCGAGGACATGTAAAGTTTATGCAGGCGCTTCATCCCACTATGCCACCAATATCCAAAATACAAGCAAGAAGCAATAACATGACCATCGCCCACATACCCATATGTGTACTACCGTGCAAAGCATCTATGCATAGATCCGGATCGATACCCTTTGTAGGGTTCATGACATAGAAAACAAAAATTTCCTGATGGGACCACAACGATAGTCAATATCGATTATCATCAAAGCATCTATGCTCGTTTTGATAATGGTTTTAGTTTAGTTTTGTTGTCTCTATCAATTTATCTTTGCATGTTTTATGTGACCGAGGGCTTTGAGATAGAATCATTCTTACCTACGAACATGGAACCACAACGATGATAATCAAATTATTGACAACTCATTGTAAATCGATATTGACTATAGTAGGAGAGGACACCAGAATCCACTTATGAGCGGACACCAACAATCCACTTATAGTAGGAGAGAGACACCAAGAATCCACTTTGGAGATAGAGTCATTGTTATGCATCTCCTACTATAGTCAATATCTGATTATCATCAAAGCATCTATGCTCGTTTTGATAATGGTTTTAGTTTAGTTTTGTTGTTTCTATCAGTTTATCTTTTGCATGTTTTATGTGACTGAGGGCTTTCGGAGATAGAATCATTCTTACCTACGAACATGGAACCACAACGATGATAATCAAATTATTGACAACTCATTGTAAATCAGATATTGACTATAGTAGGAGAGACAGACACCAGCAATCCACTTATGCAAAACTAGTTGCATGTCAAGCGTGGAATAGGCCTCATATGCGAGGACATGTAAAGTTTGTCTGGGCCGCTTCATCCCACTATGCCACCAATATCCAAAATACAAGCAAGAAGCAATAACATGACCATCAGAGCCCACATACCCATATGTGTACTACCCGTGCAAAGCATTTATGCATAGATCCGGATCTGATACCACTGTAGGGTTCACAGCATAGAAAACAAAAAATTTCCTACGATGGGAACAACTAAGTACCAAGATCTATTTATTAGATACAAGCAACGGGTGGATATACATCCATAGAATGCATACCTTCGAAGACTGAAAAGCATTAACAAGGTTGTACTCATGGATGATGTATTTGAATGCTTGCAGATCTCAATGTCGAGAAGAAGTCCATCCGGTCCAGCAGGTCCAGCATCATCAAGTCCAGCACCACAAAGCAGTGGCGCATTCATGATCACACACACGTTCGGGTATCCCGGCAACCTCTGCGCCCTCGCTCCAGCGAAGAAGCGGAAGCAACAAATCCTTTCAAAAAAGCCACCGGGAACATGTATCTCGTTGATCCGAGACCATGGGGAAATTCTAAAGGGGGAGAGAGATCCTTCGCGAGGAGGTGTGATATGAGAGGAGGAGAGGGGGGGATTTTATAGAGAGAGGGGAGGCAACCAAGGGGCATGGCACCCAACCATGGTGGCTGCCCCCACCTCTTCCACATTCATGTGGGTGGAGATCCCACTTAAAATGAAAAGCATCCACTCACATAAATATGCCTCTACTAAAAAATCCACTCACATCCATTAAATTTCCACCAAATTTAATGCAAGCTCTCATTTAAATAAAACTCTTTTATTTATGTATTCAGATTTTTGTCAATTACATTAATTAACAAACATTCACATAAAACCCCTTGCTAGTATTAAATTTCACATGCAAACACAATTTCAGCAATTTCATCTGAAACAATTTCGGTGTCTAGTGAAATAAATTCCTGCGCTTTGTAATTCTTTCTCTGAAATCTTATTTGCTCCAAATGGTGTCGTTATACCTTAAGTGTGTCACCCTACGGTTCACGAATAATGCAGACATGATAGAGACCGCTCTCTGATCAATAATCAGCAGCGGGACCTGGAGATCCGTACTGACTCCCACACATTCAATGATGACTTCTGTGATCGTGTGAACCTTATATGCATATAACTCAATCCCTTTGTCTCGCGATATATTACATGTCCGAGATTCGATCATTGGTATCTTCATACCTAGTTTGATCTCGTTATCGACATGTACTCTTTTATCGTTCCCATGATATAACATTCTAGTGATCAAATCACTTGCTTGCAAGATAACTAATGTGATATCACCGAGAGGGCCTAGAGTATATCTATCCGTCATCGGGATGGACAAATTCCACTCTTTATCTATGAGCCTCAACATAACACATTTGTAGCACTGAACCCACCTTTATAGTCACTCTGTTACGGTGTGACGTTTGATGTTATCAAGATACTCTTCTAGTGTTAGTGATTGACATGATCTCATGTCTAAGGACTAGGATTACTTCGTAAGATGTTGTAGCAATACAAACACAATGATTTTGATCGTAATGCTATACTTCGAATCAATGTTCATCATATCATTCCAACAATGTTGTGACCTTGTTATTAACAACATCCAATGTCCATGATCAGAAAACCTTTGATCATCTTGTTAATCAATGATCTAGTTTATAAGAGAGGCATAACTAGGAACTTTTTTTATTAAACACATATGTATTAACATTTCCGTATTAATACAATTATAGCATGCAAAATAAACATTTATCATAAACAAAAAATAAGATAATAACTAGTTTATTATTGCCTCTCGGGCATATTCCCTTCAAACTTTCTCTTAGACTAGGTTATACATCAATGCATGTATATATCATGTCACTTCTCACTGCCAATTGTTTGTTTTAGCAAGGACCATAATGATTTTTATGTGCATCGATCCTTCGAGTAGGCTTGCGAGCTTTGTCGAGCTAGCTTGTCGAGCCTCGAGCCTAGATAGCAAGATTTGGGCTTGGCTTGCCCAATCTTCGAGCCTTGTTGAGTCCGAGCCGAGCTTCAAGCCTTGAGTTTTGTTTCCACCCCGCCTTGTTTTGATATGAGATTTTAACAGAACTTTTTTCGCTAAACTCAGAAACCGGTGTAACAAACTAAAAATTTGTTTGGGTGTCGTACCAAAAATATGGATAGATAAAACTGGTTTTCCACAAAACTTGAAAAGTAGGTGTTGGCAAAAACCACTATTTCTAAAAACGCAATCGCACAAAGCTCACGACGGCCTGGTCGACTCGCCGACGCTCGAAGATGATCCGGCCGGTGGAGACCACGCCGCCTCCCGCCTCCCACCTCCTCGTACATCCCTACAAGCTCCAAGTCGCCGAGCTCGGCTGATGACCATGCGCGTGTGCGGCCACATCCCACACACTTGCGTCTCGTTCGTGGCCACAGCCTGCTTCCGGTGACAACAGTGGTGCGGTCAGCCTGACCTCTTCCATTCGCTTAAAAAATGTATAGGATGAGCGGAAATTGCTCGTGTGGCTCGCGAGTGCTAGATGTACACGTGGTTTCTAGACTTTGATTCGTTAGATTCGAGCCAACAACAACTGTGACAAGGCCAACAAGTATGTTGGACGTGGATCTCGCGCTGACAACAAGACGAGGACTATGAGTTCTAGCCGCCATGTCGCTGGACTCACGAACTGCCTGACGCCGAGAAGGCGAGAACACGCTCTTTCGCGGACTAAACATGACGCTCAACGAGGATGGTGAGTTCTGACCCTTTGTCTCGCCGACGAGGCCACCGGGACAAATTGTTGAACCTTGTTTCCATTATTCCAGAGGCTTCTCAAACGTTTTCTGTAAACCTATTTCCAGGGTCGGTCCTGAGTTTTCGGGGGCCCTGAGCGAAACAATACCCCGGGTTTCCATATCACAAACATCATAATAGTTTACATATGTATTGACAAAATGTTATGACACTTAAAATATTAAAAAAATAGATAATTGCAAACTCGTTGGTGATGGTATGTCAAGATCATTTTTTACATATTATATGATTTGGAAGTGTGTTGTCGCGTTGGTTGATGGTGCAATGAGGTCTCATCTTGGTGTTATGGTCTCTCGCCTCTCAGTGTGGCCGCAGGGAGGCTAACATGTAGACTTTTTCACGAAATAGTTAGATCGATGCCTTGATATGTAGATTTAGAGTAGTTCTAGACTGTCACCACCCAACAGTGCTCGACAATCTTTCTTCTTGCTTGCGCGGTGATCTAGACCGCTTAGATCCGGCACCATGCGCCCTAGATGTGCATCTACATTATACACTTGATGAAACGGAATATTTTTAAGGAAAAGGAACAATAGTTACCTCGAGGTGTGTGCTGTAAAGATCTTAAAACAAACTGAGTGTATACTGCAAAAAGAACCTAATCATATGTGTCGTTTCTGTAGCCTCTCAGATTGTGGCCCAACACACTTAATCTTCTAAGCTATTTATTTGATGGAATATTATCTAGTTCCAACAGAGAAAAAGGCCCATTCTAGCGCTAAAAGAAAAAAGCCCAAGTAGCATTGCACAAGTACATAACGCTTCAATGCTTTCCCTTCGTCTCTCTGGTAAGCACGAGAGAAAAACCTCAACTGCTTCTAATGGTGATGCCACATGAACCTCTCCCCCACCGCATATGCCATACCGAGTTAGGGGCCCCTTGGCTTCGGGGGCCCTGGGCGGCCGCCCACCCTGCCCCCTCTCAGGGCCGGCCCTGCCTATTCCCAAAATCCCAACCGAAAAGTCAATAAACCCGCTCACATAAAAATCCTACTCCCTCTGGTCCATATTAGTTGATTCTAAATTGAATGTATCTAGACAAATTTTAATAATAGATACATCCAGATAACTAATGGGTAAGTTAGTAAGTATTAAAACTCGTTTTCTAAAAACTAATCTCTAGTCTCCACTATCCAAATCCAAACAAGCACTAGTGGGAGAGAAAGAAACCCACGGCGGATCCGAGCGACGCAGCCGCAACAAGTACTAGGACGGTCCGGCGGGGATGACTCCAGCAGCAATAGAAGACAGCTAGCGGCTGCACGAGTCCGCCTCGTTAAAAACTCGCCAGGACGCCACACACCCATGCACATACCATCTCATCACCCCTTCCCTTCCCTCCGCTCTAGTCTCTACCTAGCGCCGCAACCATCCGGCGGCGAGGCGCGAAAAAGTAGGGTAGGGCTGGGAGTCAGGTGGAGGCCTCGGATCGATCTCGGTAGATGGCGGTGGGAGTAGGAGGCGGCGGCGGCGGCGGAGGAGGCGCCGCAAAGAGGGTGCCGATGCACCGGCTGTTCGCGTTCGCGGACCGGCGGGACGCGGTGCTGATGGCGGTCGGCGCCATGGCGGCCATGGCCAACGGCATCGCGATGCCGTTCCTCGCCTTCCTCGTCGGCGACCTGGTCGACGCGTTCGGCCCCGCCCATCGCGCCAATGTCGTCCACGCCGTCGCCAAGGTTCGCGCCTTTTGAGGGGTCCCTCTTCTCTCGCGTTCCTGGGAAGTAGATTCCGTGCCGCATCGTATAGCTCCTCACCTACCTATTTCGTATCTGCTCCTGCCTCGGTTGGAGTGTTAAGGGTTTTGGAATATGAAGCGTTGGTCTCTAGGATTTTACCAAAACTTTCTGAAGTAAATCGGATGATTTTGGATCGAGGTTTACCAAAGCCCCTCGGATCAAACGTTTATAGCAGTTTGTGCCTGAGCGTTTAACCATCTGCTGATGGATTTAGTAATCTGAAAAGAGTGGTTGATCGATGACAAATTTACTGTCATTAATTTCCTTTGAGGATGTTATGTGCAGTTGTCTAAAGTTTCAGATCACCTGAAAATTCTAGCTACTATACTTGGTATGGATCTTAATTTGCTCTAACGAATTTGGTAAGGATGTGACACAAGTTCATAGGTATGAGAAGACCTCATCTAAAACGGTTGATGGGTCTGCTTCTATTGTAGGCTAAAACTGTTCAGTATGGGAAATTGTTCAGTAGAAGAATGTAGGTTTGTTTGTACCTCAAAAAGTTAGCTGTGGCCGGCTGTATTATATTTTCACCCAAGAATACAGGTTTGTTTGGACCTCAAAAGTTAGGTGTGGCTGTATTATATTTTCACCCAAGAATCATATGCAATAATTGCTATTTGTTGTGTACATGTATATAGTTCTGTTTATTTTTCATGCCTGATGCTCTTCAACTTTAAAGTTGAAACATGTCAGTGCAGTAGTTTCGTCTTCCTATAAAGGAATTTTCCCTCTGTTGGCATTCGTTAGCTGGCTTAGTTTGGCACTATCTTCTGACAATTTTCTATTGTGTGCTTTTGTTTTTCAGGTTTCTGTCAGATTTGTGTATCTAGCTATAGCTTCTGGAACAGCAGGGTTTCTTCGTAAGTCTCATTTCTGTTACATAAGTTAGTTTGGAACTGCAGAATCCCATATTGCCTTCTGGTATAAATTTCTCACATAGTATTTGTTTGCTTTTCTCACGGATAGTAGTTATGCAGTTTGTTACTATAAAGATTGTGTACTCCGGTTCAGGACTTTGCATGTAAACTTTAGATTCAAGGTTCATATACTGAATATGTTCCTTCTCGAAAAGTGAATTATTATATTGTTTGGAAAATCGGCAACCTGATTTGGAAGGAAGTAAAGTGAGAAACTGTTTGTCACACGGCTGGAAATGATGTAAATTGTATGCATGTGGCAGTGTATCACCACCAATTATTAGTTGATGAGATTCCTTAACTACACTATATATGCCGTGTACGTTAGACCCAATTAATTATCCTGATTTAGGTCCCTACAGGAAATAAATTTGTCTCTGGGCAGTGTATGTGGTGTGCATCCTACCCTTTCCTATTTTGAGGTTATATGTTTGGGATATTTTTGTTCTTATTTATATATAAAAGTTCTTAAAACTTCTGGAATTTGTCACAGCCAAGTTAATGGTTTCTGGATATGGTTGGACTGTAGCACTGGAATGGTAATTGTGCAGCAGATTTTTTTTCTCTGTATAGACGCTAATAATTATACTTCCTCTGATCAAAATTAATTGACTCAAGTTTGGCTAAATTCGGATGTATCTAGTACTGCATGTCTAGATACATTCGAATCTAGACAAATCTAAGTCAATTAATTTGAATCGGAGGGAGTATATTCTTAGTTTCCACACCAACCAAAGAAAACATAAAATGACTAGAATTTCTATTGTTGCTGGGAGTAAAAGGCAAGAGATAGTCCAACCAACCGATGAATTCCAATTTATCAGCTATAGAAATTAGGGTAACCAAGAATGAGCAACATTGACAAGCCAAGACATTTGCTGTGCCCATAATCATTCTATATGAAGTATAATAGTGAAAATCAATATAGGTTTCAGTACTATTTTTCGTAAAGGTTTCAGAAAAGGCAATTGGTTTCATATGCTTGTCATACTATCTCTCTTAACTGTGCTGATGCATGCAGAGGTGTCATGCTGGATGGTGACTGGAGAAAGGCAGGCTGCACGCATCCGTGGGATGTACCTCGAGACTATACTTAGACAAGATATATCATTTTTTGACGTGGAGACGTCAACTGGAGAAGTTATTGAAAGGATGTCTAGTGACACAGTGTTAATTCAAGATGCCATTGGAGAAAAGGTGTGTCGCATCTTATCCATGTGAATCTTAACTTGCTCCTAAATTTCTGCTTTATGATGTATCTTTTCTGAAGTATTTTCATGGAAAGAAGTCTGATGTGAAGTATACCACTTGTGCCTTCAGTTTTCTGTTTTTCTTAGAAACTACCACAGAACTAGGTTCAGATTTAGGTCAAGTGTATCTTACTGGTGCATGGATCTATGAAGACCACAGGCCTTTTCTGAAGTTTTTTTATGCAAAGAAGTTTGATGTTAAGTGTACAACTTGTGTCTTAAGTTTCCTGTTTCTCTTAGAAACTATAACACAACCAGGTTCGTAGTTAGGTCAAGTTGCATGGATCTATGAAGGCCACATGCATTTTCCTGCGTTCGTTATTTTAAGTGAATCGTGATTTTAGTCTAAGTTACCTCCCATAAGAATCTTGACAGTCTCAACTATGCAAAATCTGAGGCTATTTCTGGTAAGCAAATTTACTCATTAAAGTAGCAAGATCCTATATAATGCATAAAATGCTATCTCCAGAAACTTATGGTTTGACACATTTTTCATTTGACGCACTTATGAAGGTGGGCAAGTTTCTCCAACTTGTATCAACATTTCTGGGTGGCTTTATCATCGCATTTACAAGAGGATGGCTTCTGTCCCTGGTAATGTTGTCAAGCATTCCTCCTGTTGTAGCATCAGCTGCAGTCATGTCTCTGGTCCTGTCGAAGTTATCAAACCGTTCCCAGATGGCCTATGCCGAAGCAGGGAAAGTCGTTGAACAGACAATAGGATCAATTAGAACGGTACTATCTTTATTTCAGAAACTCCTACCGATACAATACTTGTCCTTAGCTAACTTTTCATTTTCCTTTATGAAAACAGGTGGTATCTTTCACTGGGGAGAAGAGAGCAATTGACAAATACCAAGAGTTTTTAAAAATATCATACAGGTCAGCAGTCCACCAGGGCACCGCTGGGGGCCTTGGAGTTGGTTCCCTTTTGCTTATTGTTTTCTGCAGCTATGGATTAGCTGTATGGTATGGTGCAAGGTTGATTATTGAGAAGGGATATACTGGCGGATATATCATTAATGTGTTGATGGCGATCATGACTGGTGCAATGTTAGTATCTTCCTTTTCATGGCATCAACTCTTTCAAGATACAAATAACCAAAATCAGATTAAATTATCTTCATTTGCATGACTTTTTTTCTAATTGTTGCAGGGCTCTTGGCCAATCTTCTCCATGTTTAACTGCTTTTGCATCAGGACAGATTGCAGCTCATAAAATGTTTGCAACAATATATAGAAAACCTGAGATTGATGCCAGTGACAAAGGTGGCCTTATATTGGACAACTTTGCTGGAGATGTTGAGTTGAAAGATGTCTCTTTCAGTTACCCTGCACGGCCTGAGCAACTTATCTTCAATGGCTTCTCTATTAGCATTCCAACTGGCACGACAGTGGCATTGGTTGGGGAGAGTGGAAGCGGGAAGTCTACTGTAATTAGCTTGGTAGAGAGATTCTATGATCCACAATCAGGTGAAGTACTTTTGGATGGTGTTAACCTGAAAGAGCTAAATCTTAGTTGGATAAGGCAGAAAATAGGGCTTGTTAGCCAAGAGCCTATACTTTTCACAACCACTATAAGAGAAAATATAGAGTATGGGAAAAAAGGTGCGTCAGAGGAAGAGATCAGGAGAGCAACTGTGCTGGCCAATGCCTCGAAGTTCATCGACAAGTTACCAAATGTATGCTCATTTGATCCCTTCTTAGTCGTGCATTATGTGAGATAAAATCTCTGCACTATTTCTTTCACCCCATAATGATAAGCTGACAACTATTACCAGGGATTGGATACAATGGTTGGTGAGCATGGAACACAACTATCCGGCGGACAGAAACAAAGGATTGCAATTGCAAGAGCAATTTTGAAGAACCCCAGCATACTACTTCTTGATGAAGCTACAAGTGCACTTGATGCCGAGTCTGAACGTGTAGTTCAAGATGCACTAAATAATATCATGGTGAACAGAACCACAATAATTGTGGCGCATCGCCTGAGTACTGTCAAAAATGCTGATACAATATCCGTGCTACATCGTGGACAGCTCGTGGAACAAGGTAACCTGAATTTCTTCATCACTTGTCAGCCAGTCTTACTGCAATAATTCAACAAGGGTCAAGTTTCACATTGTAAAAACAAGCTCTAATGGATTTTTGCACAACAGGACCACATTCTGAGTTGATAAAGGATTCCAATGGAGCATACTCTCAACTTTTACGTCTTCAAGAGGTTAATACAAATAGGAACGGATCTCACGGAAATGACTCCAAGAGGTTACAATCATCACCTGATACTGCAAATTCTGTAAGTCAACAAAGCAGCATAAAGCCATCCTTTGAGAGATCTATGAGTAGATATTCAGCTCAGGGTGGAAGCAGAAGGAACTCACGGACATTCTCATTGAACGAACACGTAACTGAAGGGGTTGATGATGTGAAGTCGGAGAAGAATGTGATCAGACGCCTACTCTACCTTCATAAGCCTGAGATTCCAATTCTTCTGTTAGGATGCACTGCTGCTGCAGCCAATGGTGCTATACTTCCCGTGTTTGGTATGCTGCTTTCAAGTGCCATCAACACATTCTATGAACCGCCACAGAAGTTGCGAAAAGATTCAGTGTTCTGGGCAGAGATGTATGTCATGTTGGGTGTCATCTCCATCCTCATCATCCCAATGCAATACTCTTTGTTCAACATGGCAGGTGGTAAACTTATAGAACGCATACGTGCTGTATCATTTACTCGGGTTGTTTACCAGGAAATAGGATGGTTCGATGACCCGTTGAACAGCAGGTATTTTTGTGTTCACTGTTTCATTTGATACATCAATGTTGTAGAATCGCCATGTTTTGGTATGTTTCCTGATTCTAAAGCATTGTTCAAATTCTACAGTGGTGCAATAGGCTCCAGGCTATCAGGGGATGCAGCGTCTATTAAAAGCATTGCTGGGGATGTCTTGTCATTGACAGTGCAAAGCATAAGCACCTGTGTTGTCGGTATTGTAATAGCCATGATTGCAAACTGGCAACTAGCATTCATAGTATTGTGCCTCCTTCCTTGCGTGATTGCACAGAGTTATGCTCAAACCAGGTTGATGAGGGGTTTTGGTGCCGATGCCAAGGTATTATTCCTTTTCACAGAAACCGTATCATTGTGTAGTTATTTGCTGATATATTCCTTTTCGTGGCAATCATATCATTCTGTAGTTATTTGCTGAAATTCTGTGTAATGGTTGCCTGCAGGAAATGTACGAACAGGCAAGCACAATTGCCAGTGATGCCATCAGTAACATCAGAACTGTTGCTTCATTTTGTGCAGAAGAGAAGATAATCGAAAGCTACCGAAAGAAATGTGAAGGTCCTTTGACAAAAGGAGTTCGTCAAGGGGCCATAAGTGGTGTGGGTTATGGATTCTCATTCGCGTTGCTCTTCTGTTTTTATGGTGTATCCTTTTATGTCGGAGCTCGCTTTGTACACGATGGGACTGCAAAAGTTGGGCAAGTCTTCAAGGTGAGAACCAAAAAAATATCACAGGACCAAAGAACTTATTTGTGGCTTCTTCTCATTACACTGCTGTTTCTTAAAAAATGCAGGTCTTCTTTTCTTTAACCATGATGGCTGTTGGAGTTTCGCAGTCGAGTTCTCTTGCTCGTGATTTTAGCAAAGTGCAAGATGCAGCTGTCAGCATTTTCAGGATTATTGATAGGATATCCAAGATTGACGCAAGCTCTGAGGTAGGAATGGCACTAGACACAGTGGAAGGGAATATAGAGTTGCAGCACGTGAGCTTCAAGTACCCTGCTCGGATTGACGTGCAAATCTTCAGAGATTTGTGCTTAAAGATACCATCTGGCAAGGTACACTTCTAGTTTTCACGATCTAGCAATCTGCATTACCTGTTTCTGATAATCAGCATCAGTTGTCCCCACTTAAATTAAGTTTCATATTTACAGAGTTCTTTTTACATTACTGTTGAACTGCTGTGATGTAGAACTTAAGCAAGGTAAAAATAACTTAAACTGAGGCAGAGTCTAGAACACACAATCTAATGTAAACAGAGCTGACAGATCCTTGAGAGATCTCAAGTAGTGTAATGTAACAACATTTGAGTTATACAGTAGCTTACTAGTGAAGTAATGGAACCAAAGTGTCTAAGAATTTTTTTAACTTGAAACTAGTGCCCCGAACTCAACAAGACTGGTTGGTACTAAACCCTGGCTGATAACAAGTACTCCCTCTGTTTTAAAATATAAGATGTTTTAGCTTTGTGAAGCAAATGTATCTAGACTTGTTTTAGTGTGTAGATTCACTCCAAACTTGAATGAACCTACACACTAAAACAAGTCTAAATACATTTTGTTCACAAAGCTAAAACATCTTATCTTTTGAAAAGGTGGGAGTACCTTAAAGGCTGATAACAAGTACCTCATGCAGTCGATTGTCATTACCAAAATCCTGACAAGTTTGTTGCAGACTGTTGCGCTTGTTGGGGAAAGCGGAAGTGGGAAATCGACGGTTATAGCCTTGATCGAGAGGTTCTACGATCCCCACTCTGGCTCCATCTTTCTAGATGGGGTGGATCTGAAGACCCTCAAGCTCAGCTGGCTCAGGCAGCAGATTGGTCTGGTAGGCCAAGAACCCGTCCTCTTCAACGACACCATCAGAGCAAACATCGCCTACGGCAAGACCGAGCATGTATCTGAGGAAGAGATCATCGCTGTCGCCGAGGCTGCCAACGCCCACCGGTTCATCTCCTCCCTCCCGCACGGGTACGATACGAGTGTTGGCGAGCGTGGCGTGCAGCTGTCTGGTGGGCAGAAGCAGCGGATAGCCATCGCGAGGGCTATCCTCAAGGATCCCAAGCTGCTGCTCCTGGATGAGGCGACCAGTGCGCTGGACGCCGAATCGGAGCGCATCGTGCAGGAGGCACTGGACAGGGTGACTGTCGGGAGGACAACAATTGTCGTGGCTCACCGGCTGTCGACCATCACCGCTGCAGATAAGATTGCGGTTGTCAAGAACGGCGTGGTCGCCGAGGAAGGCCGGCACGAACAGCTGCTGCGGTTGCCCGGTGGGGCCTACGCGTCCCTCGTTGCCTTGCAGTCTAGCAGTTCATGAAGTTAATACACGATGAAGGCTGTTTTTCCTTCTTAGGACGAGGAGTATAGAATAGTCTTTGCCGATTTTAGTTGGCTTTTCTTTTTTCAGTGCATGAAATGAACCACGATGTGAACGTGGCAACAATAGAAGCTTCCATTCTTTTTTCCCAAAGTGTAAGGGGTAGGTCATCCATTGATAGACTTCAATTCCTTTCAGTATATACTTGGAGCTACCAAGGCCGTCTCAATCTGCAGTCTGACATGTTTCTGCTGGAAATACATTGAACATATCCTAGTAAAACTTTTCTGCACTTGAAATTCTCGCCAGTTTAATCCCATATTTGAAGAAAAGTTGTTGGCAATCAAAATATTTTTTGAAATTAATCTAGCAACTGTTTAGCAATATTACTTCAGCAGTAGCACATGAAGGGGAATAGAAGTCAGTACTGCTAAGCCTGCAAGAAAATATTGACGAGCTGGAAGGATGTACAGTCTTTCTTCCAGGGCAGTTTCATTCATTCATATAAGGTTGACTTTGCTAGAACATGAGCTGTCACATTACAAGATCGATAGACATGAAAGATGGGGCCTTACTCTTAATATCAGAAACTATAACACCTATGTAAGATCTGTTATTCTCCTGATTTTTTCACTTCTTTTATGAGACTATAACAATGAGATACCACGTATATCTTCTGAAACCAGTTTCTTCAGCAAAGATTAAAGCATGTCGCATTGTAATGGCTTTAGCTAGCTCTGGATTATCGACATGGTCCATGGAGCACCTGGCCCCAAATGGTTACTGATGACAACACCAGTGCCCATAGAATTACTCTGCGGAGACCATTTGGAAATTGATGTCTGGTTCTACGCCTTAATGGAGACAATGGATCTGAAGCTATGCAGGCCTTAATGGAGACAGTGGATCGGAAGCTATGCAGTAAAATGAAAATTAGCATAAGCTTTGATCTTATCCACCACTTGAAGGATGAGACACTTTTTCACCGTTTCTTGTACCGTTTCTGTTCCCCCAAGTGTGCCAAACTGCAAGTAAAAAAAAAGTGCCAAAGTGCAACAACAAAAATCGTTGATTGGAAATCTGGGGCACTAGAGATTCCAATTCAATATGTCCTTGCTGCATATGGACAAAGATTTTTTTGAGCAACCGAATAGAAGCTTTGCCTTTTCATAAAGTAGAAATAGAGTTAGCCGGTTTGTAAGGAAACTGGCCGAAACCTGATACATAAGGGTATGTTAAGGGCCATAACCAAATCCACATGGCCAGTTTATAAGGGAAACTGATGAAAACCAAAACATACCAAAACTACCACACCGGCCCTAGGGCCGTGCACTACACGAGCTAACGACCCTTCCGCCCAAGCAAGAAGGAACGCCACTCAGGAAGATCCAGAGCCGCCGCTCCGGCGTCCACACCGGCCCCGAGACCGCACACACTAGCTAGAACCAAAACAACCCAAACGCAACACACTGGACCTGAGGCCGCGTCTGACTCGAGTCGACGCCCCTTCCGCCCTAACGGCAAGATCCGAAACTCGGAGCGGCCGCTCCAAACACCCACGCCGACCCCACGATCGTGCACACTCCTAACCGATGATGAAAATGCAGAGCTTGACAAGCCAAAGGCAATAGGCAGAGTACCGGGCTTCCAAAGGCGACACTCCCAAGGGAGAGACGACGATGGCGCCGTCGTTGCCTGTTCCGAGCAAAGGCCGAAACTTGGGCTTTCACCCGGAGAGCCCGATGCATGAACGACGAGGGAGGTGAAGGGGCTCCTCAACGATGCCTCCATGGAGTGGAGGTGCGTCCAAAGGCACCATCATCGCCGGCATCGACCAAAGCTGGTGCAAGGCTTTCACCCGGAGCTCACCGAACCCATAGTCGTTGCAGCATGTCCGCCATACTTGCCAAAGTAAGCAAGCCTTGCAAACTGCCGCCACCCACCATCCAGAACCCACAACATCATGTCCTGCCACCCACATGGCCAGGGCAAGGAAGCAGCGACATCTTCCCGGAGCCACCACTCCAGCATCCTCGCATGCAGCACAGCTCCGCAGAGCACAATGGCCACTCATGCCTCACCGCAGCCAAGGCAAACCTTCTGGGGCCATCGCCCCGGCTTCCCAGTGAGCAGGACGGGGACCTCCTTCCGCCCCTCCACACCCCTACCTCGCCCCGATGCATCCATGGCCAAACCTGGCCAAGGGGCACCAGATCTATCGCCTCCCATGCCCTAGCAGACCTCCCGACGACCGCCGCCACGAGAATGGAATGGGGGGAACCACCACTGGTTGGGGATGCTGCCTAGGAATGCGAACATCGGCGAGCCGTTGCATCGCACAACCGTCACACCCTCGCCCCAGATCTGGGTGCACACCCAGGCTAGCCCACCATGTCGGCTAGCCGCAGACGCTGGCGCAACGCCGCCACCATCGGCAGAGCTCGAGCCCACCGGCTTGGCATCCCCTTGCAATGCCACGATCGACCTCGTTGTCGTCAGCCGCCGCCGCCAGACCTTGCTGCAGACCCACTGCCACCTCCGCCAGCCGAAGTCCGTGCCACCGAGGCGCAGCATAGCCACCGCCAAAGATCTCCGGGACTGCCGCCCTGGCGTCCACGCCTCGACCGCGTCGGCCGACTCGACGCGAGCGTCGCCTTAGACCACCATGTCGAGCGCCTCCAGCCTTCACGGCAGATCCACCCCACGACCTTTGGTGGCGAGGGCGCCGGCCGACGACCCGTGGTGGAGGCGAGAGGAGCTCGCGCAGGGAGGGCCCCTGGCAGCGGATTTCTAGGGTTTCCCCCGAGCCGCCCCGTGTAGGAGCGACGCGGGGGTCGATATACCTCCAGTTTTAACGATATATCAAAAGACTTTTTTTTAGCTCTGTGCAAATTTCTTTAACTTAATAACAAAGAAGAAAGCAGTGTTCCACTTCTCACTCCTATTGCAAAATATGCATTCATACCTCGTTGGAACTAAGCGATTATAGGTAGCTTTGTGTAGCTCTCCATGGTACAATATTCATTTCATTTGGGCACTGGATTTTCTAAAGATTTTTCCACAATCTCTCCACAACACCCTGTTCGAATAAGATCCTCTGCCAGCTGAACTTATATTTATCCAGGTTGTATCCCAACCTCACCGTATAAACTCCATTCTTGGTATATGGTCAGGAGGAGCAAGTCACTACACCCTTCATAGCTTATAGGGATTTGTAACACACTACTGGGTAGATAGTTCGAATTACACTATAATCCACTCAATTACATGCCCTGGCATCACACTCGGAGGATGGAATCCAGATGAACTTGTGAGTTCATCAAAGAAGGGATGAAAGGAGGTACAATCACTTGGGTTCAGTTACAAGATTGGAGATGCCCAATATGGACTCGACAAATGGTTCTTAATGCGTAGTGGCGACGCCGTGGATGTTGTTGGGTCTTGGGCCATCTTGGATGCACGTACCTCCTGGCGGGGGATTTCAACATGCGGGGTCTGACTTCTCGTGCGAGTGCAACATAGGGTCCAAGTTCCGTGTAATCGCCGGGGTTCGCAAACTTGGGCTGCCAAAGACTAAGAAGGCCCATTTCGAGCCAAATTCCTCCTACCCCTGCCAAATACAAACTTTCCATCAACTGCCCCATGAAGGAGACGTTCGAGATCTCCATGTCACTAATCTGTCCGTGACGCGAGCGCCAAGTCGGCAACCACGTAGGCAAAACGAGGAACTATACCCCACGTGAAAGGGCATTTATTGTCAAAATCACTTTTTGTGTTCGTTAACAACAAGTAGATCATTTTACTGTTTGTCATTGTCCACAGGTTGGTATTATGATGAATGAACAACACCCTCACTCTTGGGAAAAGACCACATTCATGTGGCATCGTTTCGAAACCTGCATCGAGTCTCCTCGGCCAAGACCGAGTCTCGGTGTGGTCCGAGTTTCGGTTACGCTCCGTAGTGCCTCCAGATCCGGGCCGACATTCTGGGGGTCCGGAGCCTGCTCCAGAGGATACTCCGAAGTCTCCGGTTTTGGATAAATCTGGAGTCTCCGGTGTTGATAGACCGGTGTCTCTGGTCTTGTTGAATAATGAAAGGGCTGGGTCATTTAGATGGGCGGTCCGGAGGCTGGTCCGGAGTCTGACTTTTCTACAACGGTCAGAAAACGGTTCGTGGAGGGGGCTGCCCATAAGAAGGGACCCTTATCTTCTTTCTCCAGCTGCTCGAGCTGCTCAAGAACACCAACCCCATTAGAGCCACCAAATCTACAAGATCTCTTCATCCAACCATCCAAAGTCATTGATCTTTGGAGAATCGAAGGAGGAGGCCTTGATCTACATTTTCACCAAGAGAGATCTTCATTTCCCCCTCATTCACTTGAGGGCCCCCAAGCTCTAGTGTTTCTTTGGAAATCCTAACTTTGATTTGGTTCTTACAAGCTTGTCTTTGATTTGTCTTGACAGCTTGCTTGCATTTGGGAGCCTCCAATGAAGTTGTGGATGTGTGCCCCGAACTTGTTGTAAAGGTGCCGGCTTCCACCTCGAAGGTTGCCGATATAGTGGAAGGTGAATCGAGCCCGTTGGGGTGAGATTCATCGGAGAACAATGGAGGCCTCTCGTGGCGTTGGTGGTTTGAAACCACCCCCTCTCCAAACGTAGACGTACTTCCCCTCAAAAGGAAGGAACTACGAGAAACAAATCCTTGTGTCTCCGCGTCCACTCCTTTGGTTACTTCTATCCTTTACCGCACTTTACTTACTTGTTCTTGCTTAGTGTTGTGTTAGCTTGTGCTTGGTTGACATATAGGTAAATTCACCATGTTGCATATTCTAGAGAATTTACCTTTCTTGTCAAACCCTAATTTGAAAAAGATTAAAATTTGAAGTAGCACCTATTCACCCCCCTCTAGGTGCCCATACGATCCTTTCAATTGGTATCAGAGCCTCGGCTCTTTATTTGGGCTTTACCGCCTAAGATAATATGGGTAGCCAAGAAGGGGATGGTGGTAGTGAGCCGACCACGGTGACCATGGAAGATCTCAGAAACTTGGAAACAAGATTGAGCTCTTCCTTGGTCATCGAAGTCAAGAAGATGCTAGAGCAACTTCTTAAAGACAAAGATGGCTCATCACCCCCATCTCCTCAAGAGGATCTACCATCCGTTGTACCTAAAGGGAATACTTCGGTATCCCCCGAGGGTATGATGGTGGGGGGTAAACTAGACAACGTTAATTCCTGCACACACAATGATGGTGGGAAGGGTGAGCACCGTGATTCATGGTACTGTCCTGTAACTACCTCGGTGAATTACGCTCCTAGTTACAAGCCTGGATGAGCGGAAATGGTTGAAATAGTATGGTGGGGCCCAAATGCCACTCACAGGTAGACCTTTCGGTCGTCCCAACCATTTCCAAACATCGGGACAAGAACGGGCGTAATCGGCGCGAAGGGATCAACTACATACACAAATGAGTATGTATGCAAGCCACCATACAAGACATCGAGCCCTTCCATCTAAAAAGAAATAGAAATATTGCAACGCCATACCAAGATCCAAATGTCCTAGATATATATAATAGTTTAGGATATCTCCTCATACATCAAACATCGAGTATCGGTGAGCGGCAACAAGATCCGAGTACGGATAAGAAGCAAATTGGCATAATATGCCCCATAAAATAAACACATCCCGCCACAGATCTCACGGATCCCGTTCCGGAATCTCTACACCGAATGATCGTTGCCCTCATCGTCTCCTCTCCACCCAAGATCCATCTTGTGAGTGCACTGCTCATCCGAATCAAATAATTTATCGTGTGAGACCCTAGGGTAATTTTCAGAAGTCTTTATGCCTCTAAAGGGACACAACCTGGGGTGACGAATTGCAGCAAAAGATAATACCTAGCAATTCTATAGATACTGCTAACCATCCGCCTAACCAAAGATAGACGGATGTCCGTGAATTAATAACAACATTATAATGAATATTAATGATCCATCCTCCTCTCGCTACCAACGAGGAAGCGGACGAACAACCCCCATCCGTTGGCGTTTTATTATCCATTCCATGAGTGTTGCACTATTTACTAGTCGGCCATTTAGTCAAATTAAAAGCGGTACTTTAGTTATACTTGTCTATGATCGAAACTGTGCTCCAAGTCGCCCATAACCGCGACACGGCTTTGAAAGTTTTACCTGAGGGTGCACAAATAGCAACACACACTCGATCAACCTCGGAAAAACCAAATCAAAACCCAACGAGGCATTCAGACAAAGCAATCACCAGATTCAGAAATATTTCGAGGGCCACCCCATTAAGCTACCCAACGAAGTTAGGCGACTCGAGACGGACTCAAGGTTTGGGTGGACGGTCAGAACGACTGGAACCCGAAAGTGGTGGCTTGTCGATACCGCGAAATCGTGTCCCGATCCTAAACAAGACAAGGTGACTCACAATTTAAATTAAGCAAGAAGCATGGCATAAGTACAGGATAGTAAATAAAACCTCAAACTAGTTTGTGGCCCCAAGAAATAAGAATGAATCAAGCTCGCTCGGGGGTCCCATAAGCCTCCGAATGTGGATAGCGAATATTCAAGGAACAGAATCAAGTACTCGGGGTCCTACGGGACACAAGTGAGCATGAAAAACCAAATAGCAGATATTGCTCACCGGTGCCACTTTCATTAGTTATCCCATTACTACTCAGGTTAAGTTGTTTAGGTACCTCGTTATCCATCAGACACTCACATACCCTACACATGCTATTCTACGACTCGCATGGCTCAAACAACTCCTGTAGTAATGGCTCATGGGATGGAGGAATGTGGCATCCCGCAAAACCACTACTAGAAAATCGCGTTGAATTTGTGCATTGCATCGTCATCATCATGCATAGTTTGCATAAAACTATTTTGCAAACCCCGATTTGTTTTCCAAAACGCCCCATCTTTTTCAAACACCGAAAACCGGGTCCCCGGAATATTTTGTTTTGCCCGAAATCGGTTTGCAAAAGCCTTGTTTGTAATAATAAAAATTATAATTATTTTTAGCGGGGCAGTCGAACGGGCCGATTGACCCGAACGACCGCCCCAAGAACTAAAATCGGTCCACCCCAAACCTGCCCCTCTAATTCCTAAACCTACCCTTTTTCCTACCCAAACCCCTGGCCACCTCACTCCCTCCTATCCCTGCACGCCACCTCAGCGACCCCTCTACCCTCACCCAACCACAAAGACGCCCACTTGGCCCTCCTCCTCTCGGCTCTCTCTCAACCGACCTCCCCCAGGCCCCACGCCCCACAAACTCCCTCCCCTGGCCACTCCCCACACCCCCATCATACCGCTGACCCACCTGCGCCCCACCACGCTGCCTCTCTCCCTCAACCTTCTTCTTCCTCCCCATCACACCCCGCCAAGACCTGCGCCCCTAGCGCCATGCCCCATGGTCCCCGCCACGACCTCCGCCTCCCTCCCGCGGCCGAGCCCCTGCTCCAGCGACCCTCTCCCTGCAAGCCCGCCACCGACTCTCCCGGCCCGCATGGGCGATCCGGCGACCCTCGCCGCTTCGCCACCGTCCGCCTCCACCGCATCGCTACCCCGCATCCTTCTCCGACTTTCCAGCGCCGCTCTCCACCGCCAGAGCCTGCTCGCCTTCTCGCCGTCTGTGGCCACGCCGCTGGCCTAGACGCCGCCACCGGTGTGCGCGCGAGCTACCACCCACTGAATCTCTTCCGCCACCGCATCCTGCCCCGAGCCGCCGTCCCTTCGCAGCAAGCCGCCGCTCACCTCGAGCTCCGGCGCCGCCAACCAGCTGCCGCTTCGCCTGCGTCCACTGCTGGAGCCCTGCGTCTGGCATCTCGCTTTGCGTCATTGCCGAGCCCGACCGCCGCGTGGCCTTCGCTTGTGTGGCGTGGCAGAGGGTGGCATCGTTTGGTTTGCCCAACATAGAGTCATGTTCGACATCGCGCCGTCGTTCTTCGCAAACCCGCCTCGACGCCTCGGGCGTCGCCTCCACGGGTCATCCATCGCTCGCAAGGACCCGCTCAAGATCGACACCGTCGCTGGTCTCGCGCCGCCGTCCCGAGCCTCGGCTACAAGATGGAACTCGCAAGAATTGAACCGAGGTGCGACAAGATCTCGGGCCCGAACCACGCCAAGCTCTTCTTCACGGAGGCCGAAGGCCGTTGTCCGAGACCCCGAAACAGATCCTCAGAACGACAAGTACTCCCTCGAGGACGCCGAGTACTCCGCCCGAACACCAAGTTCTGCACCCCGGATGCCAAATCCGACCCGATCCGGCGCCGAGAGAACCCGACAAGAACCACGCCATGGATACGCCGAGTTCGCCATCGTGGAAACCAAGGTCGTTGACATGGAACCGATGGACGCCAAGTACTCCTTCTCGGATGCAATGCTCGAGAACCCGGACGATAAGAACATCGACGCAGAACGACAAGTGCTTCCCCCTGAACGCCATGACCGACAACATGCCCCGAGAACCCGGATGCGCCAAGACCCTAACCCGAGCCGAGAACGTTCCGTCGAACCGAGACCGACCTCGACCTGTCGAACCCGAACCCGAAACCCCAAGATCGTCGAGACCCCTCAAAGTGTGAATCTCTTATCCGAGAACCCTATTTTATAATGTAATAACAACTTGATGCATAACAACTGTCATACTCGCATGCATGTCAGTGGTTTGGGGGCCTTATGCCGATACACCTAATAATTAAATATGGGGACCATATGCGGGCACTTCTAGCCTTATATTGGCCCCATTTAAACATGTGTAGCGAACCGGTTCCACCTGTTGCATTGTAAAACAACATTTAAATTGCGGGGTAGATAAACCACATGAACCACCTAACTAATTGTCGGGACCCCGGTTCCGCTTAATATGACCTAATTGCATCGCACCTTGCCATGCCATGCATCATACATGCATCATGCCGATCTTCTGCCGTGTATTAAATATTGCATCCGGTGTTTATTCTAGTGGTTTGCGTCTTCGCGGATAAGGCCGTTGAGTTGATGTGAGCTTCGCCCCGATCTTCGGATGAACCTTCAACAATGTTTTCAGGCGAGCATCTCCCCCTTTCTACCTATCTTACTTTTATAGTCTTTATTTCCCTCCTGTTGATCTATTGCTATCTCGTATGCGATGCTCTAGATTCCACTTGATATCCCTTGCAGCCATATATTGCCTTGGACACACCCTATTACCCATTGTTTGGTAGATAGTTGGACTTGGCGTCGTAGTTGCTTGCTCAAGTCGATGTGTGTCATTTGCCACAGTTGTTGATGTAGGGGCGCATGGTGATGTGGGAGATGATTCTAGTTTTACTTATCGTCACTTTAATTTCTGTTTAACAACTAAAATTGAAATAAGCAGAGGCATCGGTGGGTGATAGATAATATTTGGTTTCCGAACGCCCACTTGTGTCCCGTAAGACCCCGAGTACTTGATACCTGTTCCTTGATTTATCGCGCTATCCACATCCGGGAGGTATATGGGACCCCCGAGCCGTAGCTTGATTCGTCTTATTTCTTGGGGCCACAAACTAGTTCGAGGTTTTATTTACGATCCTGTACTTATGCCATGCTACTTTCAGTATTTAAATTGTGCGAGGAGCACCTTGTCGCTTTTTGGATGCGGAGTGATTACGCTATCGACAAGCCCAGCCACACTTTCGGTTCCCAACCGCCATACCATTGACGAACCTTGAGGCCGCCGAGCTTGCTTACTGCTATGGATTCTACTTAAGGGTGGCCCCAAATATTTCTCAATCTGTGATTGTTCAATGGAAAGCCTCGTTGGGTTTTGATTTGGTTTTTCCGAGGTTGATCGAGCGTGTGTTGCTATTGGTGCACCCCGGCCGGGTAAAACTTTCTGAAAGCCGTGTCCGCGGATATGGACGACTTGGAGCACAGTATCTCGATCATAGACAAGCATAACTAAAGTTTACTGCTATAAATTTGACTTATAATGACTAGTAATCAGCTTCACTATAATGGAATGACTAATTAATACTGCCCACAATTGCTTGTTGTTTGTCGCTTGCGACCATTGTATCTGACTAGTAAGTATTGCAACTACAACGAAATGGCTGAATAAAAGTACCAACAATTGCTGGGTTTTGGGTTTATCTCATACTATCTGTATCTGATTAGTAATTGCTGCAACTACAACGGAATGGTGAGCTAAAAGTACCCACTGCTTATTTTTATCAGGACGATTATCCAAAACTTGACTAGTAAAGTCAGAACTATAATAATAAGTAAACCGCTGTGTGAGTTCCTGTTGACTTCCTCGATTGGTCTCGAGGGAAACGCCAGATGGGTTTGATTGATGATAGTATCGTTGGATCCGGTTAGGTCGTTCTTATCCTCTCTCGATTCGCCAGTTGTATCGAGTCTCTATAGGTTGTTTAGTGCATGTCACGCCGCCACCCACCATACCTATGTAGGCGAGGACCGCCGAATTCTAGCCTCGCCGTGTACTGGCCTCAGTACTGACGCTCCTTCTTTTTCCTTTGCCCTTTGTCGGCACCCCTTTGTTTAAGCAGGTTGAGATCGACGTCGTTAGCAAGGTTACCCTTCCGCTTGGCTCGGCAGGTTATGGACGCCATTGGTTATTCTTCGTGGCTCTTAGCCCCATTTGCTTCTTGTCCGTAGTCGGACGCTCTACCGCTTTCAAGGTGATTTGGATCTTGTAGATTAGATCATATTCTTGACTCGAGTCGCCGTATATATATCTGCTCGTGGGTCCCATCGAGGACTGTGTAATGTTATTACTTCGCTTTCCACCGCGAAAGTGCCCGGTGGCACCTTTGAATTGTTTCTATGCGGGTTTGGTGAATTTTGCCCAAACTTGCATAGGTCCGATTCGAGGGTGTTACAGTGGTATCGAGCTCAAGCTGCGATACCCCACAAGTCCAAATGTGGGATAACCTAGATAACTACGAAGTAGAAGTGTCAAAACTATTTTGAAAATCGGTTGGATAGTTCTGGTTAGGTCTGATTTTACTCCTTACCCTTTGCTATTCTTCTCTTACCTCTACGTGTTTTGAATCTGCTCTCTTCTCTCTCTTCGAGTCCAGGATTTCTCGTGGTTGGGTTTCCGTCGTACCTTCAGGGTTTCGCTTCCTCCTTTGGTAAAGGTGTTGCTACGTCTGGTCTTCATGCTATCCGAGGAACCCTTCGTCTGTGGGACCATCATTTGTTCTTGTTTGTGCCTTCCGGTGTTTTCCGACGCGACGACGTCCTCTATGCCAGATCCGATGCAGAGTCTGCACCCCTCCTGTGTTCCGAACCTCGCTTGTCGAGATCATCAGTCTGTTTCCGAGGATGGTTGCACTCTTTTCTACTGATTGTGCGGAGTAATAGTTCGGGTGCGTGATGGATTGGCCCCCATGCCGACTACCCTTTCTATTCGCTTGTGTACATTGAAGTGGACGAGAATGCATCGGTTCCCCCTCTTCCATCGGAGCTAGAGGTGGCTTTATTTGTTGATACCTCTACCTTCGACCTTTTGTTTTCCGGAGTGTTCTCTCGACGATCACGGACAACGACCTCTTGTTAGTGGTGTCGCGAGGATCTACACGAAACGAGAAGACGCAGTTCGCCGACCTTCCTTCCGGTAGCATGAGGCGGATCTCGAGGGCGAGATCCATTGTTAGTGGTGTCGAATTGTGGCATCCCGCAAAACCACTACTAGAAAATCGCGTTGAATTTGTGCATTGCATCGTCATCATCATGCATAGTTTGCATAAAACTATTTTGCAAACCCCGATTTGTTTTCCAAAACGCCCCATCTTTTTCAAACACCGAAAACCGGGTCCCCGGAATATTTTGTTTTGTCCGAAATCGGTTTGCAAAAGCCTTGTTTGTAATAATAAAAATTATAATTATTTTTAGCGGGCGGTCGAGCCGATCGATTGACCCGAGCGCCTTAAGAACTAAAATCGGTCCACCCCAAACCTGCCCTCTAATTCCTAAACCTACCCTTTTCCTACCCAAACCCGGGCCACCTCACTCCTATCCTCGCACGCCACCTCAGCGCCCCCTCTATCCTCCCCCAACCACAGCACGCCACTTGGCCCCCCCCCTCCTCTCAGCTCTCTCTCTCAACCGCCCCCCTCCCCTGGGCCCCACGCGCCCCACAAACTCCCTTCCCTGGCCACTCCCCACACCCCCAAGGCCCCAGGGACTCCACATGCCCCACCACGCGCCTCTCTCCCAACCTTCTTCTTCCTCCCCATCACGACTGGCCGCCACCCTAAGCGCCATGCCCCTGCTGGTCCCCGCCCGACCCTCCGCCTCCCTCGCGGCTCCAGCCGAGCCCGTTCCTGCTCCTCCTGCAAGCCCGCCATCCGCACTCTTTCCCCGGCCTCTCGCATCCAGCGACCCGCGCTCGCCTCCTCGCCTTTCCGCCCGCCTCGCTCCACCGCGCGTGCCCCGCCCGCATCCTTCTCCGCCTCCGCTGCTCGCCGCTCCACCGCGAGCCTGCCACCGCTTCCGCCTCGCGCCGCTTCGCCGTCTGCCGCCCGTGGCTGCCGCCGCCTAGCCGCCAGCCCGCCAGCGCGAAGCTACCACCGCCACCGAATCTGCCTTCTCGCATCCCGAGCCGCGGCCGTCCCTTCCGCCAGTTGCCACCTGAGCTCAGCGCCGCCAACCAGCGCCCGCGCCCGCTCCGGCCCACCTGCTGGAGCCTCGCGCCCGAGCACATCTGCTGCCGCCGCTAGCCCGGCCCGGCGTGGGCCTTCGCTTGCGGTGAGGGTGGTATCGTTTGGTTTGCCAACATATAGGAGTCATGTTCGACATCGCGCCGCCCTCTAAACCCGCCCCGCCGCCTCAGACGCCGCCCACGGGTCATCCATCGCTTGCAAGGACCCGCTCCCAAGATCGACACCGTCGCCGGGTTCGCCGCTTCGCCGCCCCGAGCCTCGGGCTACAAGATGGAACTCAAGAATTGAACCCGAGGGTGCGACAAGATCTCCGGGCCCGATGAACCACGCCAAGCTCTTCTTCACGGAGGTCAAGGCTTGTCCGAGACCCCAAAGATCCTCGGGCGACAAGTACCTCGAGGACGCCGAGTACTCGCCCAACACCAAGTTCTCGCACCCCGGATGCCAACCGACCGATCCCCGCCAAGCCGAACCCCGACAAGAACCACGCCATGGATACGCCGAGTTCGCCATCGTGGAAACCAAGGTCGTTGACATGGAACCGATGGACGCCAAGTACTCCTTCTCGGATGCAATGCTCGAGAACCCGGACGATAAGAACATCGACGCAGAACGACAAGTGCTTCCCCCTGAACGCCATGACCGACAACATGCCCCGAGAACCCGGATGCGCCAAGACCCTAACCCCGGAGCCGAGAACGTTCCGTCGAACCCCGAGACCGGACCCTGGACCCTGTCGAACCCCGAACCCCGGAAACCCCAAGATCGTCGAGACCCCTCAAAGTGTGAATCTCTTATCCGAGAACCCTATTTTATAATGTAATAACAACTTGATGCATAACAACTGTCATACTCGCATGCATGTCAGTGGTTTGGGGGCCTTATGCCGATACACCTAATAATTAAATATGGGGACCATATGCGGGCACTTCTAGCCTTATATTGGCCCCATTTAAACATGTGTAGCGAACCGGTTCCACCTGTTGCATTGTAAAACAACATTTAAATTGCGGGGTAGATAAACCACATGAACCACCTAACTAATTGTCGGGACCCCGGTTCCGCTTAATATGACCTAATTGCATCGCACCTTGCCATGCCATGCATCATACATGCATCATGCCGATCTTCTGCCGTGTATTAAATATTGCATCCGTGTTTATTCTAGTGGTTTTGCGTCTTCATGGATAAGGCCGTTGAGTTGATGTGAGCTTACCGATCTTCGGATGAACCTTCGCAATGTTTTCAAAAGCATCTCCTTTCTACCTATCTTACTTTTATAGTATTTACTTCCTCCTGTTGATCTATTGCTATCTGTGTATGATGCTCTAGATTCCGTACCTTGATATCCCTTGCAGCCATATATTGCCTTGGACACACCCTATTACCGTTGTTTGGTAGATAGTTGGACTTGCGTCGAGTTGCTTGCTCAAGTGCTGATGTGTGTCGCCATATGCCACAGCTTGTGATGTAGTGTCGCATGTTGATGTTGGAGATGATTCTAGTTTTACTTATCGTCACTTTAATTTCTGCTAACAACTAAAATTGAAATAAGCAGAGGCATCGTGGGTGATAGATAATATTTGCTCGAACGCCCACTTGTGTCCCGTAAGACCCCGAGTACTTGATAATTGCCTTGATTTATCGCGCTATCCACATCCGGGAGGTATATGGGACCCCCGAGCCGAGCTTGATTCATCTTATTTCTTGGGGCCACAAACTAGTTCGAGGTTTTATTTACGATCCCATACTTATGCCATGCTACTTTCAGATTTAAATTGCGAGGAGCACTGCATCGTTTTGGATGCGAGTGATTACGCTGCATCGACAAGCCCAGCCACACTTTCGGTTCCCGCCATGACCATTGACGCAAACCTTGAGGCCGCCTCGAGCTTGCTTACTCCGCTATGGATTCTACTTAAGGGTGGCCCCTAAATATTTCTGAATCTCGTGATTGTTCATGTGAAAGCCTCGTTGGTTTTGATTTGGTTTTTCCGAGGTTGACCTGTGTTATTGGTGCACCCCGGTAAAACTTTCTAAAAGCCGTGTCCATGGATATGGACGACTTGGAGCAAGATTCTCGATCATAGACAAGCATAACTAAAGTTTATCGCTATAAATTTGACTTATAATGACTAGTAATCAGCTTCACTATAATGGAATGACTAATTAATACGCCCACAATTGCTTGTTGTTTGTCGCCATGCCATTGTATCCGACTAGTAAGTATTGCAACTACAACGAAATGGTGAATAAAAGTACCAACAATTGGTTTTGGGTTTATCTCATACTATCTCATTCCGATTAGTAATTGCTGCAACTAACGGAATGGTGAACTAAAAGTACCCACCGCTTATTTTTATCGTGACGATTATCCAAAACTTGACTAGTAAAGTGCGTAACTATAATCGAATAAGTAAACCGCCAACCGTGTGAGTTCCTCGGTTGACTTCCTCGATTGGTCTCGAGGGGAAACGCCAGATGGGTTTGATTGATGATAGTATCGTTGGATCCGTTAGGTCGTTTATCCCTCTCGATTGCCGCCATTGTATCGAGTCTCTATAGGTTGTTTAGTGCATGCCGCCGCCGCCATCCACCATACCTATGTAGGCGAGGACCGAATTCTAGCCTCGCTGTCGCCTCGTGATCGACGCCTTCTTTTCCTTTTCCCTTTGTCGGCACCCCTTTGTTTAAGCAGGTTGAGATCGACTTAAGTGGTTACCCTTCCGCTTGGCTCAGGGTTATGGACGCCATTGGTTATTCTTCGTGGCTCTTAGCCCCATTTGCTTCTGTCCGTAGTCGGCGCCTACCGCTTTCAAGGTGATTTGGATCTTGTAGATTATATTCAGATTCTTGACTCGAGTCAAGTATATATATCTGCTCAGGATCCCATCGAGGACTGTTGTGTAATGTTATTACTTTGTTTTCCACCCGCACGAAAGTGCCTGGTGGGCACCTTTGAATCGTTTCTATGCGGGTTTGGTGAATTTTGCCCAAACTTGCATAGGTCCGATTCTGAGGGTGTTACAAGGAACAAGCTTTGGTGGGGTTTAAAAGTAAAGGCTATGCAATACTTGGGATTCAGTTTAATGCAATCACGACTCAATGATGCAAGAATAAGATAGAGGCAATAGGTACTATATGTATGCAAGCATGTGGTAGTACTTTCCTGGCAGCTCAGTTGAAGCGAGAGAAGGATCTGGGTAGTGCTCCTGGGTTTCTTGATATATCCCCTGCTCAGCGTCTATTCGAAGAAGAACCAAACAAACAAGGGCCAACATAAATAAAGTGCACAAGCATAAGAATAAAATGCGACAAGCAAACAATCATGCCATGATGAATGATGCACAATTTGCATGGCAATAAAGTAGCATGGCATGGGTGAGATGTGGAATACAAGATTAAAGCCTTTTATTGAGTTTTGGTCACATTTTAACCTCATATTAGTTGCTGTATACTTTATATTTATATGATACATGCTGCAATTCAGAACATGGAATGCGTAAACAGAAAGGTCTCGTCGAGCTAATCATTTTAGACATATCATTTGTCAAATTTGGAGTTATAAAACAAAAGTTATTAATTGATTAAGGAAAAAGGGCATTTTATTGTAATTTAAATTAACTTGAAATTTTAAGTGTTCAAAATATATTTTGGATAGCATATTTGAATTCCTCACATTTTTCTGATCTCAAAACATATATCATTTGTATTATTTGGATTTGTATTTTAAAAGTTATTATAAAACTGATTTGAATTTGAATTTGAAATAATTTTTAAAAGATTTGAATCAAAACAATCAATTACTTTTGTCACCCAGCCTGGCCCTAGCCACGATCCGCATAAGTGGGCCAGGTGATCGGGCGACACAAAGGTCGAACAGGTTTTCTCATCAGGCGCTTACTAGACTCGTGAATGACATGGGACCAGCGGCCACGGGTCCACGTGACAAGGTGAACCGGCCGTGGTGACGATGTGAAATGAGCTGGTTGAGGTTAAAAGAGGCCGGGGTTTTCCGGGAGACCACGGAGATCGACTAGTGTGACCTCTAGGAGCGGGTTGAGGCCAAAATAAAAGAAGGGCTAAATGCAAAGCTACCACAGCCCTCAGATTGTTCTTCTCTCAGATCCGACGAACGACAGAGAACGGAGAGGCGAGGCGGGTTCAACCCAGATCTGCCAGGCAGACGCTGCCACCACTAGGCTAGGCGTAGTTAGCCGAGAGAGGTAACGCTGCTAGGTAGGGTTTTGCGACGTGGAGCGAAGCAGACAAGCGCTTCGGTGCTCCGAGGGTGCTCGGCACAACGACCGGCGTGTCCAGGAAACGACGGTGGCCGTGAGGATGTTGTAACACCCTCAGAATCGGACCTATGCAAGTTTTAGCGAAACCCGCCAAACCCGCATAGAAACGATTCAAAGGTGCCCACCAGGCACTTTCGTGCGGGTGGAAAACGAAGTAATAACATTACACAACAGTCCTCGATGGGACCCACAGAACAGAGATATATATAACAGCGACTCCATGAGTCAAGAATACAGATATAATATACAAAGATCCAAATCACCTTGAGAACGATATAGCGTCCAGCTACGGACAAGATGCAAATGGGGCTAAGAGCCCTGAAGAATAACCAATGACGTCCATAACCCCCGCCAAGCCGGAAGGGTAACCTCGCTAACGACGCCGATCTCAAACCTGCTTAAACAAAAGGGTGCGACAAAGGGCAAAGGAAAAAGAAGGAGCCAAGATCGAGGCCAAGACACGAGCGAGGCTAGAATTCGGCCCTCGCCACATAGGTATGGTGGATCAGAAGGCAATGCAAAGATGCACTAAACAACCTATAGAGACTCGACACAACCGGCAACAATCGAGAGGGGAAGAAAGACCTATCCGAACCAACCCGATACTATCATCAAACAAACCCATCCTGGCTTTCCTCGAGACCAAACGAGGAAGTCAACCGAGGAACTCACACCGCTGGCGCTTTATTTATTCAGTTATCGTTGCAGCAATTACTAGTCAAATATAGATAATCATCCTGATAAATTAAGCAGTGGGCACTTTTAGTTGACCATTCCGTTGTAGTTGCAACACTTACTAGTCAGATACAAATAACATGATATAGCCCAAAACCCAGCAGTTGTTGGTACTTTTATTCAGCCATTCCGTTGTAGTTGCAATACTTACTAGTCAGGTACAATGGTCGCAAGCGACACTCCAACAAGCAATTGTGGGCAGTATTAGTTAGCCATTCCATTATAGTGAAGCTGATTACTAGTCATTATAAAGTCAAATTTATAGCAATAAACTTTAGTTATGCTTGTCTATGGTCGAGATACTATGCTCCAAGTCGTCCATATCCGCGGACACGGCTTTCAGAAAGTTTTACCCGGCCAGGGTGCACCAATAGCAACACACGCTCGATCAACCTCGGAAAAACCAAAACAAAACCCAACGAGGCTTTCACGACAAAGCAATCACAGGATTCAGAATATTTCAGGGGCCAGGGGCCCCTTAAAGTAGAACCCAAGAAGCCGGCCGGCTCCGAGACGACTTAAGGTTCTAGGACGGTGAACGATCGGGAACCCGAAGTGTGGCTGGGCTTGTCGACACCGCTGAATCGCCACGATCCTAACAGACAAGTGCTCCTCGCACAATCGTAAATACATAAGTAGCATGGCATAAGTACAAGATAGTAAATAAAACCTCAAACTAGTTTGTGGCCCCAAGAAATAGGACTGAATCAAGCTCTGGCTTAGGGGGGTCCCATATACCTTCCGAATGTGGATAGCGCGATAAATCAAGGAACATGTATCAAGTACTCGGGGTTCTACGGGACACAAGTGGGCGTTCGGAAACCAAATGTTATCTATCACCCACCGATGCCTCTACTTACTTCAATTTTAGTTGTTAAACAGGAATTAAAGTGAACGGTAAGTAAAGCTATGATCATCTCCAACATCAACATGCGGCAATACATCAACAACTGTGGCACTGGACGACACGCAACAACACTGGAGCAAGCGACTACGACGCGCAAGGCCAACTATCTACCAAACAACAAGTAATAGGATGTGTCCAAGGCAATATAGGGCTGCAAGGGATATCACGGGTACGAAAACTAGAGCAACGCAACACAGATAGAAATAGATCAACAGGAGGGAATAAATACTATAAAAGCAAGATAGGTAGAAAGAGGGAGATGCTCGCCTGAAAACATTGTCGAAGGATCAACCGAAGATCGGGTTGACACTCGCATCAACTCAACGGCCTTATCCGCGAAGAACCAAAACACTAGAAGAAACACCGGATGCAATATTTAATACTACGGCAGAAGATCGGCATGATGCATGTATGATGTATGGCATGGCAAAGGTGCGGTGCAGTTAGGTCATATTAAGCGGAATCGGGGTCCCGACATTTAAATATATGGTTCAAGTTGTTTAGAACCCCCGCAATTTAGATGTTGTTTAACATGGCAGAAGATAGCACCGGGTTCGCTACACAAATTTAAATGAGGCCAAAATAAGGCTAGATTTGCCCGCATATGGGCCCCATATTTAATTATGAGGTGAATTGGCCTAAGGCCCCCAAACCAATGATATGCATGCGAGATGAATGACAATTTAATATGCGACAAGGTTATAATTCATTTATAAAAAAATAGGGTTTGCGGGAAGGGGTTCACACATTAGGGGTCTCAACGAACTTGGGGTTCCGGGGTTCGAGGTCGGTCTCAGGGTCCGGATCTGGGGTTCGGGGTTCGTCGGGAACGTTCTCGGGTAGCGGGATAGATCTTGGCTCATCCGGGAAGCAAGACTTGGGTCAGTGTCGTTATTATTGTCGTGCAGATCTTGTCGGGTCCCACGGGGTCGATCTTGCCGTTGCGACGGTCTTTTCGGGCCCGCGCCATCGAGTCGGTCTTGGCATCTGGCTGAAGTTCTTGGCGTATCCGAGATGAAGCGCTTATCGCTCCATGTGGCGGTCTTGGCGTCCGAGCGACGATCTTGTCGCATCCGCGGTCGTCGGGTCCTCGCTGCCGGTCTTGTCGTTACACCGGAGATCCGGGTCGCTTAGACTCAGTTTTTCGGGATCGGTCTTGATCGAGGGATGGACGATCTTGGTTAGGGTTCGTCTCGATCCTTGTAGGAGTGCTTGATGGCGCGAGAGAGGAGAACACGGGTCGGCTCCAGACAGCCGGTGTCGTACTTGGGTCTATGGAGGAGAGCATGAAGTCGATGCCGGGGTTCTTAGGACCTTCGGGTCCCTCTTGTTGTACTGGTTCACGGTGGTTCTTGAATAGCCACGGTCGGGATCTGCGGGAGGCCGGCAGTGGGTCGCTTGCACGCGAGACGACGAGACCGCAGCGGAGAGAGGTTGCAGAGGCAGCAGCGAGGGTCGGCAGCACGAGGCCAGGGACCGGTGGGTGCTCCAGGGAGGCGCCAAGGCGAGGAGGCGGCCGGGGCAGGCGGTGGGAGGAGGCTCGGCTTGTCATGGGCGAGCTGGACGCGCCAGGAAGAGCTTGTCGGAGAGGCGGGGTCCGGGCGCAGGGGCGACGAGGCAGGCTGGCTGGGAAGAGACGGCGGAGACAGGCGACAAGGCGGACCTAGCACGCGGAGGTGCCGGGTGGCCGAGGCGCACGGGCGCGTCGGGGCGAGCTTGAGGTCGACCAAGGCGGGACGGGCGAGGTGGACGCCAAGGGAAGCGCTGGGGAGGAGGGGATGGAGGCTGGAGGGAGCGAGGTCACGGCAGGGCGCGAGCAAAGGCCATGGGAGGGAGCGGGCGGGCAGATTTAGGAAGGCGCGGCGACGGGCGACGATGCTGGGTCGGCGAGACGCTGCCAGGAGGACGGCCCGAGGCGGTGGAGCGAGACGAGCTCGAGGGGAGCCATGGCGGTTCGGCGGGCGCCAGGAGGACGCGGACGGCGGAGTCGGGGAGAGGCTGGCGAGGCGACACGGGCCGGGCGGCACCGGTGGAGAGGATGGGAGCGGCGGAGGAAGCGAGGCCAAGGCGCTGGCGCGGTGGCGCCAAGTAGGAGAGAGGGGGGCTTGGCGGCGCCGGAGGCCAGAGAGGCAGAGGGGCGCGGAGGAGCAGAGCGGCGAGGACTCACAGGCCACAAGCGGGAGGGAGGCGCCGGGCGAAAGTGGCAGGCGGGAGAAGAAGACCTGGGAGAGAGAGGAGGAGGAGGCGTGTCGGTGGGGGGTGGGACCGACGGCAGGTGGGGTCCAGGGTGGGTCCGGACGCAAGTGTGGGAATCTGATCGGTGGGTTGGGGCCGTGGGGCAGGCGGTTGGTGTGTGTGTGGTGTGTGTGACTGAGTGCATGTGAGGGAGTGATGTGGCATTGTCTGGTTGGTTGGGGGATAGGGAGAGGGTGAGGTGGCGGCTCATGATAGGAGGGGGTGAGGTGGCCGGGGGTGTGGGTAGGATAGGACTAGGTAGAAAAGGGTTAAGGGGTGGACCGTTTTATTTTCTGGGGTGGTCGTTCGGGTCATTTGGCCCGTTCGACTGCCCCACTAAAATAATATAATAATTTTTATTTAATTCTAAATGCACCGTTTGCAAACCGATAGCAGACAACAAAAATATTCCGGAGACCCGGGGTTTGCGTTTGAATTAAGATGGGGCGTTTGGAAAAACAAATCGGGCTTTGCGAAAATAGTTTTTGACAAACAACATATGATGATGATGATGCAATGCACAAATTCAACGCGATTTTCTAGTAGTGGTTTTGCGGGATGCCACAATTCGACACCACTAACAATGGATCTCGCCCTCGAGATCCGCCTCATGGTACCGGAAAGAAAGGTCGGCGATCTGCTTCTTCTCGCATCGTGTAGATACTCGCGACACCACTAACAAGGTTTGTTGTCCGTGATCGTCGAGAGAACACTCCGGGGACAAAAAGGTCGAAGGTAGAGGTATCAACAAATAAAGCCACCTCTAACTTCGATAGGAAGAGGGAACCGATGCATTCTCATCCACTTCAATGTACAAAAGCGAATAGAAGGGGTAGTCGGCATGGGGGCCAATCCATCACGCACCCAAACTATTACTCTGCACAATCAGTGGAAAAGCGTGCAAGCATTCTCGGAATCGATCAAGATCTCGACAAGCGAGGTTCGAATAAAGGAGTGATGCATCATCGACGCCGGATGACGTGAATGCCGCTCGGAAAACACCGGAAGGCACAAACAAGGAACAAAGAATGGTACCACAGACGGATTCCTCGTGCAGCTTGAACACCGGATGGTAGAACACCGTTATCATAGGAGGAAGCGAAACCACAAGGTGCAACGACTGAAACCCAACCGAGAATTCCCGGACTCAAGAGAGAGAGAAGAGAGCGGATTCAAAACACGAGGTAAGAAGAGAATAGCAGAGGGGTAAGGACTAAAATCAGACCTAATCGTAACTATCCAACCATTTTTCAAAATAGTTTTGGACACTACTTGGCCGTTAGCTAGGTTATCCTACAGTGGACTTGTGGGGTATCGCAACTGCCGAGCTCGATACCACTGTAACACCCTCGGAATCCACCTATGCAAGTTTTAGCGAAACCCGCCAAACCCGCATAGAAACGATTCAAAGGTGCCCACCAGCACTTTCGCAAGTGGAAAACAAAGTAATAACATTACACAACAGTTCTCGATGGGACCCACAGATAGATATATATAACAGCGACTCCATGAGTCAAGAATACAGATATAATATACAAAGATCCAAATCACCTTGAGAACGATATAGCGTCCAGCTACGACAAGATGATAAATGGGGCTAAGAGCCTCAAGAATAACCAATGGCGCCCATAACCCGCCCGCCCCAAGCCAAGGGTAACCCTCGCTAACGACGCCGATCTCAAACCCTAAACAAAAAAGGGTGCCGACAAGGGCAAAGGAAAAAGAAGGAGCGCCAAGATCGAGGCCAATTACTCGAGGCTAGACCAAGGCCGTCTCCTACATAGGTATGGTGGATCAGAAGCGGCAAAGATGCACTAAACAACCTATAGAGACTGGCTAAACAATGGCGACAATCGAGAGGGAAGAAAGACCTATCCGAACCAACCTCGATACTATCATCAAACAAACCCATCCGGCATTTCTCGAGACCAAACGAGGAAGTCAACCGAGGAACTCACACACCGCTGGCGCTTTATTTATTTTATCGCTGCAGCAATTACTAGTCAAATATAGATAATCATCCCGATAAATTAAGCAAGGCTTTTAGTTGACCATTCCGTTGTAGTTGCAACACTTACTAGTCGACACAAATAGCATGATATAGCCCAAAACCAGCAGCTTGTTGGTACTTTTATTCACCATTCCGTTGAAGTTGCAATACTTACTAGTCAGTACAATGGTCGCAAGCGACACTCCAACAAGCAATTGTGGGCGATTAGTTAGCCATTCCATTATAGTGAAGCTGATTACTAGTCATTATAAAGTCAAATTTATAGCAATAAACTTTAGTTATGCTTGTCTATGGTCGAGATCTTGTGCTCCAAGTCGTCCATATCCATGGACACGGCTTTGAAAGTTTTACCCGCCAGGTGCACCAATAGCAACACACGCCGATCAACCTCGAAAACCAAACAAAACCCAACGAGGCTTTCACGACAAAGCAATCACAGGATTCAGAAATATTTAGGGGCCACCCTTAAGTAGAACCTGCAACGGAAGCCGGGCTCCGAGACGGACTTAAGGTTGTGGGGACGGCCAGAACGATCGGGAACCCGAAGTGTGGCTGGGCTTGTCGACATCATGAATCGTACACGATCCTAACAGACAAAGGTGCTCCTCGCACAATCGTAAATACATAAGTAGCATGGCATAAGTACAGATAGTAAATAAAACCTCAAACTAGTTTGTGGCCCCAAGAAATAAGACCAATCAAGCTCGCTCGGGGTCCCATATACCTCCCGGATGTGGATAGCGATAAATCAAGGAACAGTATCAAGTACTCGGGGTCCTACGGACACAAGTATGCTCGAAACCAAATGTTATCTATCACCCACCGATGCCTCTACTTACTTCAATTTTAGTTGTTAAACAGGAATTAAAGTGAACGGTAAGTAAAGCTATGATCATCTCCAACATCAACATGCGGCAATACATCAACAACTGTGGCACTGGACGACACGCAACAGCACTGGAGCAAGCGACTACGACGCGCAAGTCCAACTATCTACCAAACAACAGGTAATAGGATGTGTCCAAGGCAATATAGGGCTGCAAGGGATATCACGGGTACGAAAACTAGAGCAACGCAACACAGATAGCAATAGATCAATAGGAGGGAATAAATACTATAAAAGCAAGATAGGTAGAAAGAGGGAGATGCTCGCCTGAAAACATTGTCGAAGGTTCAACCGAAGATCGGGTTGACACTCGCATCAACTCAACGGTCTTATCCGTGAAGAACCAAAACACTAGAAGAAACACCGGATGCAATATTTAATACTACGGCAGAAGATCGGCATGATGCATGTTGTGGCATCCCGCAAAACCACTACTAGAAAATCGCGTTGTTGTTGGTGCATTGCATCATCATTATCGCATGGCTTGTCTCTGCGCATCATCATATCATCAGCATGCATCCATTCGTTAAAACCATTTTTGCTAAAAACCCTATTTTGGTTTTCTATATTACTCGCCCCGTCTTTCTTCAAATCAATCCGGGTCTCCGGAATATTTTATTTCGTCTGGCAATATTTTGCAAACGCCCGGATTTAATTAAATAAATTATTTAGTGAATTAGTGGGGGCAGTCGAACGGGCCAACCCGACCCGAACGACCACCCCCGTATAACACAAACGGTCCACCCTGCCAGCCCTACCGAAATCCTATAGCTACCCACTAGTCTACCCACACCCCCGCCACCTCACCCCACCCAACCTCACGACACCTCACCTCTCCTTCCTTCCCTCCAATCACCCCGCCACGCCGCCTCTCTCCTCACCCTCTCTCTCACCTCCCCACCACACACACACAACTCACACTGCACGCTTGCACCTCGGCCTGGCCCCCACCGCCTGGGACCCACCTCCAGCCCCCACGCCTGGCGCGCCCCTGTTCCTCTTCAACCTCCTCTCCTCTCGCCTGCACCCCGCTTCGCTTAGCTCGCCATGCCTCCCTCCTCTTCTCTTCACAAGGCCCACCCCACCGCTCCAGCCTCCTCCGCTGAAAGCGCCCACCAGCCCTCTCCCGCAGCTGCCGCTCCTCGCCTCAGGCGTGCAGCGGCCCCAGCGCCCGCTCTCCTGCGCCACCGCCCACCGCCGCCCTCGACCGCCCGACCGCCTGCGCCAGCGCCTCTCTCCTCCTCGCTCTCCTCTGCCCGCCTCCCGCCTCATCCTTCCTCCCGCCGCCTCATGAGCTTGTTCACCAGAGCCTCGGCTCCCTCGGCCGGACCCTCCCGCCACGAGCCGGCCTTCCAGCGCCACCCCTCCGTCGAGCTCGGCCGCTGCTCAACCGCCCCGCCGTGGCCGCTCCTGGCCCACCTCGCCTCGGTCGCCGGCCTCCCTCGAGCCCTCCGCCGCAGAAGCTTCCCTTGGACCCCTTCCCCGCTGGAGCCCTGCACGTCGAGGCCCTGCCCACGCGGCCATAGCCAGACCCTCCCATGTCCGCCCCTGCTCCGCGTCCGACGACCGAGTCCCGCCGTCGTGTCCCCTGCAGGGGGCCGTCGTCTCCTGCTGCCCGGTTTCCCGTCCGCCTTGTCTCCCGGTGCTTGTCGCCACCGCGTCGGGTCCCTGCCATCACCCGAGGCCACCGTGTCTTGCCTGTATGAGAAGATCCCATCCTCGTGGTTTCCATCGGGGATCTCTCGGCTAGTTTTACATCAAGTTAAAACCAGACCGACGTCATGCTCTGACGCCCCGGATGCGACAAGAGGAGGTGACCGAGCCAAATCCGAAACCCGCGACAAGAACTCCGACATGGAACAGATGATTGACGGAACCCAAGATCTTCCTCTCGACACGCCAAGACCTTCGCCACGGGTTTCGAGCACTTGGACATGGACACCGGAGACCTTCGGCTAGGACGCCAAGTTCGCCGTCACGGACCACTGAAGCCGGAACTCCAAGATCTCCGCCACAAACCTCAAGATCATCGAGAGGGAACCGGCGACCCCGGAATCGAGGATCCGATGCCTGGACGCCAAGACCGTATACCCCGAATACCGAACCCTGGCGTCCCAAGTCCTTCGACCCAAAGGTCACAGATGCAACAAGTACTTCTTTCCGGACGCTAAGGTCGTCGACACGGATACGCCAAGCACTTCGCCGTGGAGCGCCAAGTTCTCCCTCCCGGATGCGCAAGATCTACCCCGATAACCTCGAACGTTTCCCCAGACCAAGGCCGTCGAACCCTGGACCCCGAGACCGACCCCGAACCCCGGAACCCCAAGATCGTCGAGACCCCTAGTGTGTGACCCCTTCTCCTCGAACCCTAATCTATAACATAACAACTTGTTGCATATTTAATTGTCATCTCGCATGCATATCTGTGGTTTGGGGGCCTTATGCCGATTCACCTAATAATTAAATATGGGGGCCATATGCGGGCAAATCTAGCCTTATATTGGCCTCATTTAAACATGTGTAGCGAACCGTTGCCATCTCTTGTCTTGCTATATAACATTTAAATTGCGGGGCTTCTAAACAACATGAACCATATAATTACTTGTCGGGACCCCGGTTCCGCTTAATATGACCTAATCGCATCGCACCTTTGCCATGTCATACATCATACTTGCATCATGCCGATCTTTTGCCTTAGTATTGAATAGTGCATCCGGTGTTTCTTCTAGTGTTTTGCTTCTTCGCGGATAAGGCCGTTGAGTTGATGTGAGCTTTCACCGATCTTCGTTGAACCTTCGACAATGTTTTCAAAGTAGCATCTCCTCTTTCTACCTATCTTACTTTTATAGTATTTACTTCCCTCCTGTTGATCTATTGCTATTTGTGTTGCGATGCTTTAGTTTCCGTACCCGCGATCAACCGTGCAGCCCTATATTGCCTTGGACACAACCTATTACCTGTTGTTTGGTAGATAGTTGGACTTGCGCGTCGTAGTTGCTTGCTCAAGTGCTGATGTGTGTTGTCATATGCCACAGTTGCTGATGTATTGCCGCATGTTGATGTTGGAGATGATTCTAGTTTTACTTATCGTCACTTTAATTTCTGTTTAACAACTAAAATTGAAATAAGCAGAGGCATCGGTGGGTGATAGAAAATATTTGGTTTCCGAACGCCCACTTGTGTCCCGTAAGACCCCGAGTACTTGATACTGTTCCTTGATTTATCGCTATCCACATCCGGAGGTATATGGGACCCCCGAGCGAGCTTGATTGATCTTATTTCTTGGGGCCACAAAATAGTTTGAGGTTTTATTTACGATCCTGTACTTATGCCATGCTACTTTCATTTAAATTGTGCGAGGAGCACTGCATCGCTTAGGATCATGGCACGATTCCGCGGTGTCGACAAGCCCAGCCACTTTCGGGTTCCCAATCGTTCATGTAGTCCCCATAACCTTGAGGCCGCCTCGAGCTTGCTTACTCCGCTATGATTCTACTTAAGGGTGGCCTCAAATATTTCTCAATCGTGATTGTTCACGTGAAAGCCTCGTTGGGTTTTGATTTGGTTTTTCCGAGGTTGATCGAGCGTGTGTTGCTATTGGTGCACCCCGGCCGGGTAAAACTTTCTGAAAGCCGTGTCCGCGGATATGGACGACTTGGAGCACAGTATCTCGATCATAGACAAGCATAACTAAAGTTTAATTGCTATAAATTTGACTTATAATGACTAGTAATCAGCTCCACCATAATGGAATGACTAAATAATACTTCCCACAATTGCTTGTTTTGTGTGTCGCTTGCGACCATTGTACCTGACTAGTAAGTATTGCAACTACAACAAAATGGCTGAATAAAAGTACCAACAACTGCTGGGTTTCAGGGTTATCTCATGCTAATTGTATCTGACTAGTAAGTGTTGCCACTCTCACGGAATGGTTAACTAAAAGTGCCCACTGCTTATTTTATCAGGATGATTATCTATACTTGACTAGTAATTGCTGCAACGATAACTGAATAAATAAAACTGCCAACTGCGTGAGTTCCTCGGTTGACTTCCTCGTTTGGTCTCGAGGGGGAAACGCCAGGATGGGTTTGTTTGGTGTTAGCTCCAGGTTGGATCCGGATAGGTCTTTCTCACCCCTCTATGATAACCGCCAGTTGTTTCGAGTCTCTATAGGTTGTTCAGTGCATGCTGCCGCTGCCGCTTCAGTCCACCATACCTATGTAGGCGAGGACCGCCGAATTCTAGCCTCGCCGTGTCTCGGCCTCAAGATCGACGCCTCTTTTTCCTTTGCCCTTTGTCAACCCCTTTGTTTAAGCAGGTTTTGAGATCGACGTCGTTAGCGGGGTTACCTTCCGCTTGGCCTGGGGTGGTTATGGACGCCATTAGTTATTCTTCGTGGCTCTTAGCCCCATTTGCATCTTGTCCGTAGCTGGACGCCTATCGCTTTCAAGGTGATTTGGATCTTTGTATAATATATCTGTATTCTTGACTCTTTGAGTCGTTATATATCTGCTCTGTGGGTCCCATTGAGGACTGTTGTGTAATGTTATTACTTCGCTTCCACCCGCAAAAGTGCTCGGTGGGCACCTTTGAATCGCTTCTATGGGTTTGGTGAATTTTGCCCAAACTTGCATAGGTCCGATTCTCGAGGGTGTTACTGAGTGGTATCGAGCTCAGCAGTTGCAATACCCCACAAGTCCAAATCGTAGGATAACCTAGCTAACGGCCGAGGTAGAGTGTCAAACTATTTTTGCAAAATCGGTTGGATAGTTCTGTTAGGTCTGATTTTACTCCTTACCCATCGCTATTCTCCTCTCACCTCTACGCCGTTTTGAATCCATCTCATCTCTCTTCGAGTCCGAGGATTTCGTGGTTGGGTTTCCGTCGTACCTTCAGGGTTTCGCTGTCTCCCTTTGGTAACGGAGGTGCTACGATCATCAATCTGCAACTTGTTTGTTGTACCCTTCCTCCAATCTTTTGTCCTTGAGCTCCTTATCCGTATGTGTTCCTCGCTGGATATCCGTGTCGTTGAAAAACATATGAGAAGGACGAGCATTGGTGAAGTTGGAGTATACCTTGAGCATGTGTTGTTCATGCCAATGGAACCATCGCGGGACCTAATCAGTGTGTCTTTCATACGATTTCCTTGGCAAGATTCCTTTGTTCCGAGCTCTAAGAAGATCTTCAGTCTAATTCTGAGAGTTGGTTGCATAATCCGTCTATTCGCGTGCAGAGTAATGGTTTGAGTGCGGGATGGAGTAGCTACCCTACCACTGCTCTTATCATTCGCTCTTGTATGTCGAATCAGTGGATCCAGCAATTTTACTCCGTCCACGGAAGTTAGGGGTGGCTTTATCTGCGAAACCTCTACCTTCGACCTTTTGTTCCCGCAGTGTTCTCTCGACGATCAGGAGTAACGACCCTTTGTTGGTGGTGTCGCCGTTTTCAATATGAAGGAGGAACCATCGTTAGTGGTGTCGCGAAGATCTACACGAAGTGAGAAGACGCAGATCGCCGACCTTCCTTCCGGTACCATGAGGCGGATCTCGAGGGCGAGATCCCTTGTTAGTGGTGTCGAATTGTGGCATCCCGCAAAACCACTACTAGAAAATCGCGTTGTTGTTGGTGCATTGCATCATCATTATCGCATGGCTTGTCTCTGCGCATCATCATATCATCAGCATGCATCCATTCGTTAAAACCATTTTTGCTAAAAACCCTATTTTGGTTTTCTATATTACTCGCCCCGTCTTTCTTCAAATCAATCCGGGTCTCCGGAATATTTTATTTCGTCTGGCAATATTTTGCAAACGCCCGGTTTTAATTAAATAAATTATTTAGTTAATTAGTGGGCAGTCAACGGCCAACCCCAACGACCACCCCAGATAACAAACGGTCCACCCTGCCAGCCCTACCGAAATCCTAAAGCTACCCACTATCCTACCCACACCCCCTGGCCACCTCACCCCACCCAACCCCCTGCTGACACCTCACCTCTCCTTCCTTCCCCCTCCAATCACCCCCTGCCACGGCAGCCTCTCTCCCTCACCCCTCTCTCTCACCTCCCCACCACACAACACACACAACTCACACCGCACGCGCCTGCACCCCCTGGCCTGGCCCCACCGCCTGGGACCCACCCCGTAAGCGCGCCCCACGCCTGGCGCCTCCCCCTGTTCCTCTTCAACCTCCTCTCCTCGCCTCACCCCCGCCCGCCTAGCTGGCGCTGGCCAGCTGGCCACTGCTCCCTCTTCCTCTCCTTCAAGGCCCACCCCACCACTCCAGCCTCCTCCGAAGGCCGCCTCCACCCCGCCTCTCAAGCCTTGCCTCCCCTGCCTCCGTGCGCGCGCCTGCAGCGCCCCCTCCCTGCCGCGCCGCCCACCCGCTGCTCGCCGCCCTCACAGAACCGCCTGGGGCCAAGCGCGCTCTCCTCTCTGGCTCTCTCCTCCCGCCACGCTCCGCCTCATCCTTCCTCCCGCCCTCATGAGCTTGCTCCCCAGAGCCTCGGCCTCCCTCGACCTCCCGCCACGAGCGGCCTTCCAGCGCCACCTCCCTCCGCCGAGCTCGGCCGCTGCTCAACCGCCGCCGTGGCCGCCTGCCCACCTCGCTTTGGCCGGCCTCCCTCGAGCCCTCCGCCGAAGCTTCCCTTGACCCCTTCCCTTGGAGCCCTGCACGCCGAGGCCTCGCCCACGCCATAGCTGACCCTCCCATGTCCGACCACGCTCGCGTCCACGACCGAATCCGCCGTCGTGTCCCTGCGGGGCCGCTGCCTCGCTGCCCGGTTTCCCGTCGCCTTGTCTCCCGGTGCCTTTGTCGCGCGCCGGGTCCTCGCCATCACCCGAGGCCACCGTGTCTTGCTGTATGAGAAGATCCCATCCTCGTGGTTTCCATCGGGATCTCTCGCTAGTTTTACATCAAGTTAAACCAGACCGACGTCATGCTCGACGCCGGATGCGACAAGAGGAGGTGACCGAGCCAAATCGAAACCCGCGACAAGAACTCCGACATGGACATGATTGACGGAACCCAAGATCTTCTCTCGACACGCCAAGACCTCCGCCACGGGTTTCGAGCACTTGGACATGGACACGGAGACCTTCGCTAGGACGCCAAGTTTCGCCACCACGACCGAAGCCGGAACTCCAAGATCTCCGCCACAAACCTCAAGATCATCGAGGAACGGCGACCGAATCGAGGATCCGATGCTCGACGCCAAGACCGTATACCCGAATCAACCCTGGCGTCCCAAGTCCTTCAACAAGGTCACAGATGCAAGTACTTCTTTCCGGACGCTAAGGTCGCGACACGGATCGCCAAGCACTGCCGTGGGCGCCAAGTTCTCCTCCGGATCGCAAGATCTACCCGATAACCTCGAACGCTTCCCGCACTAAGGCCGTCGAACCCTGGACCCCGAGACCGACCCCGAACCCCGGAACCCCAAGATCATCGAGACCCCTAGTGTGTGACCCCTTCTCCTCGAACCCTAATCTATAACATAACAACTTGTTGCATATTTAATTGTCATCTCGCATGCATATCTGTGGTTTGGGGGCCTTATGCCGATTCACCTAATAATTAAATATGGGGGCCATATGCGGGCAAATCTAGCCTTATATTGGCCTCATTTAAACATGCGTAGCGAACCGTTTCCATCTCTTGTCTTGCTATATAACATTTAAATTGCGGGGCTTCTAAACAACATGAACCATATAATTACTTGTCGGGACCCCGGTTCCGCTTAATATGACCTAATCGCATCGCACCTTTGCCATGTCATACATCATACTTGCATCATGCCGATCTTTTGCCTTAGTATTGAATAGTGCATCCGGTGTTTCTTCTAGTGTTTTGCTTCTTCGCGGATAAGGCCGTTGAGTTGATGTGAGCTTCACCCCGATCTTCGGTTGAACCCTTCGACAATGTTTTTAGGCGAGCATCTCCCTCTTTCTACCTATCTTACTTTTATAGTATTTACTCCCCTCCTGTTGATCTATTGCTATCTGTGTTGCGATGCTTTAGTTTCCGTACCCGTGATCAACCGTGCAGCCCTATATTGCCTTGGACACATCCTATTACCTATTGTTTGGTAGATAGTTGGACTTGCAATGTCGTAGTTGCTTGCTCAAGTCATGTGTGTCGTCATATGCCACGCTTGCTGATGTATTGCCGCATGTTGATGTTGGAGATGATTCTAGTTTTACTTATCGTCACTTTAATTTCTGTTTAACAACTAAAATTGAAATAAGCAGAGTCAGCGTTGGGTGATAGAAAATATTTGGTTTCCGAACGCCCACTTGTGTCCCGTAAGACCCCGAGTACTTGATACATTTCCTTGATTTATCGCGCTATCCACATCCGGGAGGTATATGGGACCCCCCGTGCAGAGCTTGATTCATCTTATTTCTTGGGGCCACAAACTAGTTTGAGGTTTTATTTACGATCCTGCATTTATGCCATGCTACTTTCTCAGATTTAAATTGTGAGGAGCACACTGCATTTAGGATCATGGCACGATTCCGCTGTGTCGACAAGCCCAGCCACACTTTCGGTTCCCGATGCTCACAGCCGTCCCCATAACCTTGAGGCCGTCTCGGAGCTTGCTTACTCTGTTGCGGATTCTACTTAAGGGGTGGCCCCCTGAAATATTTCTAAATCCTGTGATTGTTCAGTCGTGAAAGCCTCGTTGGGTTTTGTTTTGGTTTTTCCGAGGTTGATCGAGCGTGTGTTGCTATTGGTGCACCCGGCCGGTAAAACTTTCAAAGCCGTGTCCGCGGATATGGACGACTTGGAGCACAGTATCTCGATCATAGACAAGCATAACTAAAGTTTAATTGCTATAAATTTGACTTATAATGACTAGTAATCAGCTCCACCATAATGGAATGACTAAATAATACTTCCCACAATTGCTTGTTTTGTGTGTCGCCATACCATTGTACCGACTAGTAAGTATTGCAACTACAACAAAATGGCTGAATAAAAGTACCAACAACCTGGGTTTTGGGTTATCTCATGCTAATTGTATCTCGACTAGTAAGTGTTGCCACTCTCACGGAATGGTTAACAAAAGTGCCCACCGCTATTTTATCGTGATGATTATCTATACTTGACTAGTAATTGCTGCAACGATAACTGAATAAATAAAATCGCCAACCGTGGTGAGTTCTCGGTTGACTTCCTCGTTTGGTCTCGAGGGGAAACGCCAGATGGGTTTGTTTGGTGTTAGCTTCGTTGGATCCGGATAGGTCATTCTCACCCCCTCGATAACCGCCAGCTTGTATCGAGTCTCTATAGGTTGTTCAGGCATGCGCCGCGCCGCATCAGTCCACCATACCTATGTAGGCGAGGACCGAATTTAGCCTCGCTGTATCGGCCTCGATCGACGCTCCTCTTTTCCTTTGCCCTTTGTGGCACCCTTTGTTTAAGCAGGTTTTGAGATCGACGTCGTTAGCGTGGTTACCTTCCGCTTGGCCTGGGCAGGTTATGGACGCCATTGGTTATTCTTCAGGCTCTTAGCCCCATTTGCATCTTGTCCGTAGCTGGACGCTCTATCGCTTTCAAGGTGATTTGGATCTTTGTATAATATATCTGTATTCTTGACTCTTTGAGTCGCTGTTATATATCTGTTCTGTGGGTCCCATCGAGGACTGTTGTGTAATGTTATTACTTCGTTTTCCACCCGCACGAAAGTGCCTGGTGGGCACCTTTGAATCGTTTCTATGCGGGTTTGGTGAATTTTGCCCAAACTTGCATAGGTCCGATTCTGAGGGTGTTACACATGTATGATGTATGGCATGGCAAAGGTGCGGTGCAGTTAGGTCATATTAAGCGGAATCGGGGTCCCGACATTTAAATATATGGTTCAAGTTGTTTAGAACCCCCGCAATTTAGATGTTGTTTAACATGGCAGAAGATAGCACCGGGTTCGCTACACAAATTTAAATGAGGCCAAAATAAGGCTAGATTTGCCCGCATATGGGCCCCATATTTAATTATGAGGTGAATTGGCCTAAGGCCCCCAAACCAATGATATGCATGCGAGATGAATGAAAATTTAATATGCGACAAGGTTATAATTCATTTATAAAAAAATAGGGTTTGCGGGAAGGGGTTCACACATTAGGGGTCTCGACGAACTTGGGGTTCCGGGGTTCGAGGTCGGTCTCAGGGTCCGGATCTGGGGTTCGGGGTTCGACGGGAACGTTCTCGGGTAGCGGGATAGATCTTGGCTCATCCGGGAAGCAAGACTTGGGTCGGTGTCGTTATTATTGTCGTGCAGATCTTGTCGGGTCCCACGGGGTCGATCTTGCCGTTGCGACGGTCTTTTCGGGCCCGCGCCATCGAGTCGGTCTTGGCATCTGGCTGAAGTTCTTGGCGTATCCGAGATGAAGCGCTTATCGCTCCATGTGGCGGTCTTGGCGTCCGAGCGACGATCTTGTCGCATCCGCGGTCGTCGGTCCCTGTCGTCGGTCTTGTCGTTACACCGTGGAGATCTGGTCGTCGGTGCACTCAGGTTTTTCGGGGATCGGTCTTCGGTCGAGGGATCGACGATCTTGGTTAGGGTTCGGTCTCAGATCCTTGTAGGAGTGCTTGATGGCGCGAGAGGGAGAACACGGGTCAAGGCCCGACAGCGGTGTCGTACTTGGGTCTATGGAGGAGAGCATGAAGTCGATGCCGGGGTTCTTAGGACCTTTGGGTCCCTCTTGTTGTACTGGTTCACGGTGGTTCTTGAATAGCCACGGTCGGGATCTGCGGGAGGCCGGCAGGGGTCGTCGGTGCACGCGAGACGACGAGACCGCAGCGGAGAGAGGTTGCAGAGGCAGCAGCGAGGGTCGGCAGCACGAGGCCAGGGACCGGTGGGTGCTCCAGGGAGGCGCCAAGGCGAGGAGGCGGTTGCCGCGGGGCCCGGCGGTGCTGGAGGAGGCTCGGCTTGCTGCGGGGCGAGCTGGACGCGGCCAGGGAAGAGCTTGTCGGAGAGGTGCGGGGTCCGCCGGGGCGCAGGGGCGGACGAGGCGAGGCCTGCTGGGGAAGAGCCGGCGGAGACAGGGGCGACAAGGGCGGACCTAGCACGGCGGAGGTGCTGGGGTGGCCAGAGGCGCACGGGGCGCGCGTGCGGGGCGAGCTTGAGGTCGACCGCGGGGCGGACGCGGCAGGGACGCCGGGAAGCGCGCTGGGGAGGGATGGAGGCCGAGGGAGCGAGGTCGGCCAAGGGCGAGCGCCAAGGAGGGGGAGCGGGAGGGGCAGAGGAGGAAGGCGCTGGGCGACGCAGGCCTGGTCGGCGAGGACGCGGGCGGAGGACGGCCCGAGGTGGGGCGAGACGAGCTCGAGGGGAGTCAAGGCGGGTTCGGGCGGGCGCCAGGAGGACGCGGGACGGCGGAGTCGGGGAGACGAAGCAAGGCGGAGGTGACACGGGCGGGCGACCGGCGGTGGAGAGGATGGAGCGGCGGGCGAGGAAGCGACAGCGCGCTGGCGCGTGGATGCCTGGCGAGCGAGGAGAGAGGGGGCTGGTGGCGCCGAGGCCGAGAGGCAGAGGGCGCGAGAGCAGAGCGGCGAGGATCGGCACGGCCGGGCGGGGAGGGAGGCGTCAAGGCAGGGTGGAGCGGGGAGAAGAAGACCGCGGGGAGAGAGAGGAGGGAGGAGGCGTGTCGGTGGTGGGGGTGGGACCGAGCGGACAGGTGGGGTCCCGGGGGTGGGTCTGGGACGCGGGGCAGGTGGGAATCTGATCGGTGGGTTGGGGCCGTGGGGCAGGCGGTTGGTGTGTGTGTGGTGTGTGTGACTGAGTGCATGTGAGGGAGTGATGTGGCATTGTCTGGTTGGTTGGGGGATAGGGAGAGGGTGAGGTGGCGGCTCATGATAGGAGGGGGTGAGGTGGCCGGGGTGTGGGTAGGATAGGACTAGGTAGAAAAGGGTTAAGGGTGGACTGCTATTTTCGGGTGGTCGTCGGGTCATTTGGGCCCGCTCGACGCCCACTAAAATAATATAATAATTTTATTTAATTCTAAATGCACCGTTGCAAACCGATAGCATAACAAAATATTCCGGAGACCCGGGGTTTGCGTTTGAATTAAGATGGGGCGTTTGGAAAAACAAATCGGGCTTTGCGAAAATAGTTTTTGACAAACAACATATGATGATGACGATGCAATGCACAAATTCAACGCGATTTTCTAGTAGTGGTTTTGCGGGATGCCACAGATGTCTAGGAGGGAGGTTGGCTCACCGTGAGGATGTTGGTGGTGTTTGATCGGCTTGGGGAGCGTCGCAGCGGCGAGGATGCAGACGTCCACCGGCGTTAGGGTTTGGCGTCGGCTTGTCGGGGAACTCCGGCGCTGGTCCTTCTCCTCCGTGACAGTAATCGTCGAAGGCAGAGGCCTCCTCGTCCTCCCACCACCTCCACGCCGAGCTTGACCGGATCGACGAGGCGACGACGCATCAAGTGGCCGGCCAGAGAGGGTGGCGCCGGTGGAGAGGGAGGGAGGAGCGGCGCCTGGGTAGATCTGGGGAGTGGCGCCCGCAAAACCACTACTAGAAAATCGCGTTGTTTTGTGCATTGCATCATCATGACCGCATGCTCATGTCATCATGCCACATTGCATTTGGGCATCGCATGTCATCTTACATTTGTTTGCATAAACTATCTTCAAAATCTATTTTGTCTTCAACGCCGCCTTTATTCAAACACAAAACCCGGGTCTCCGGAATATTTTGCTTTGTCTACCAACGGTTTTCAAAAGCCCCATTTTAAATATTAAAACATTTATTTTATTTTTAGGGGCAGCCGTACCGGGCCTATCCGACCCAGTCGGCCACCCCCAGTACAAAAACCCGACTACCTAAACCCTTTTCCTACCCCAACCTAATCTACCCAACCTTCCTCCACCTCATCCCACCCAATCGGTGCTCGCCACCTCAGCTATCATCCCTCCTTCCACCCAACCACCACCTGCCACCTCACCCCTCCCCACTTCCCCAGCAGCCGCCGCCACCCAGCTGTTTGCACCCCACCGACCCGAGCCCCTCACGCCACATACCAGACACCACCCGACGAAAACTGCCCACCCCATCGAACCCTGGCCCCACCCCGGTGTAACACCCTCAGAATCGGACCTATGCAAGTTTGAGCAAAATTCGCCAAACCCGCATAGAAACGATTCAAAGGTGCCCACCAGGCACTTTCGCATGGTGGAAAAGCGCAATAACATTACACAACAGTCCTCGATGGGACCCACGTAACAGATATATATATATACGACTCAAAGAGTCAAGAATACGTATATAATGTACAAAGATCCAAATCACCTCGAACGATGGAGCGTCCGACTACGGACAAGATGCAAATGGGGCTAAGAGCCCTCAAGAATAACCAATGGCGCCCATAACCCTGCCTGTGCCAAGCCGAAGGGTAACCTCGCTAACGCCGATCTCAAAACCTGCTTAAACAAAAGGTGCCGACAAAGGGCAAAAGAAAAAGAAGGAGCCAAGATCGAGGCCAAGACACGGCGAGGCTAGAATTCGGCCCTCGCCTACATAGGTATGGTGGATCGAGCGGCAGCAAAAGATGCACTAAACAACCTATAGAGACTCGATACAACCGGTGGTTATCGAGAGGTGAGAAAGACCTATTCGATCCAACCTGATACTATCATCAAACAAACCCATCCCGCGCTTCCCCTCGAGACCAAACGAGGAAGTCAACCGAGGAACTCACAGCTGGCGCTTTACTTATTCATTGTCGCTAAAAGAATTACTAGTCAGTTTAGATAATCGCCCGATATAGTAAGTAGTGGGCATTTTTAGTTAACCATTCCGTGATGCAGGCAAAGACTTACTAGTCGATACATTTAGCATGAGATGAGCCCAAAACCCAGCAGCTTGTTGGTACTTTATTTAGCCATTCCGCTGTAGTGAAGCTGATTACTAATCATATCGGAAACAAGTCAATTTAAAACAATAAACTTTAGTTATAGTTGTCTATGATCAAGCAATCGTGCTCTAAGTCGCCCATAACCATGACACGGCTTCTAAAAGATTTAACCGCAGGGTGCACCAAAGTATCCACAGCACTTCACCCTTTTTGCCGATCGCTTAACATACACCCATCGGTATGTCGGCGGGGCCTAAGTCACGACGCTCCTGCACCCAAAGCAAGCACGGGGCCACCCCACTAAGTACACCAAGAACAAAGTCGGCCGGTCTCTAGACGGACTTAGGGTTTGTGACAATGGCTGTAAACGACAGATCCCCAATCGGGATCCGATACACAAAAAATTCCGCTTCCTAACAAAGACAGGTGCTCCTCACACAATCGTAAATAAAGCAAAGAAGCATGGCATAGGTACAGGATAGTAAATAAATCCTCAAACTAGTTGTGGCCCCAAGACAATACTTTGAAATCAGGTAATAATCGATGGGGCCCATATCTCCCCAGTGGTTAGCGCCGATCTCTAACAGTGTCAAGAACTCGGGTCCCACGGACACAAGTATGCTCGAAAACCAACATTACCTATCACCCACCGATGCCTCTGCTTAATTCAATTTTAGTTGTTAAACAGGAATTAAAGCGATCAATAAGTAAACCATGATCATCTCCAACGTCAACATGCGGCAATCCTCCAACAACTTTGGTACTTGACGACAAGCAAAACACTTGAGCAAGCGACTACGACACACGGGTCCAACTATCTACCAAACAACAGGTAATAGGATGTGTCCAAGGCTATATATGGCTGCAAGGGATATCACGGGTACGAATCTAGAGCATCGCAACACAGATAGCAAAGATCAACAGGAGGAAATAAATACTATGAAAGTAAGATAGGTAGAAAGGGGGGAGATGCTCGCCTGAAAACATTGCCGAAGGGTTCATCCGAAGTTCGGGGCGAAGCTCACATCAACTCAACGGCATTATCCGCGAAGAACCAAAACACTAGAAGAAACACCGGATGCAATATTTAATACAACGGCAGAAGATCGGCATGATGCATGCATGATGGATGCCATGGCAAAGGTGCGATGCAATTAGGTCATGTTAAGTGGAACCGGGTCCCGACAATTAGTTAAATGGTTCAAGTTATTTAGAACCCCCGCAATTTAAATGTTGTATTAGCATGGCAAAAGATAGCACCGGGTTCGCTACACAAATTTAAATGAGGTCAATATAAGGCTAGATTTGCCCGCATATGGGCCCCATATTTAATTATTAGGTGAATCGGCATAAGGCCCCCAAACCAATGATATGCATGCGAGAAGGATGATTTAATGCAACAAGTTGATATCATTTATAAAGAAATAGGGTATCGAGGAAAAAGGGTCACACATTAGGGGGGGGTCTCGACGAACTTGGGGTTCCGGGGTTCGGGGTCGGTCTTAGGGTCCAGGGTTTGGCGGATCTTGGTCCGGGGGGTTCGACAGGATCGTTCTCGGATATCGGGGTAGGTCTTGGCGCATCCGGGGTCTTCGGGTCATGTTGTCGGTCTTGGCGTGCGGGGCGAAAAACTTGGCGCATCGGTTTTCTTGGCGTCCTCGGTTCCGATTGTGGATCTCGGCGTCCTCGAAGGGGTACTTGTCGTATCCAGGAAGAAGGACTTCGCGTTCGGTGGCGATCTTGGCGGGTTTCAGGTCCGGGCCTTGGCGTCCGAGAGGAAGATCATGTCGTATCCGTGTCGACCTGGGTGTTCTGGGGCGTTCGGTGTCCTTGACGAAGGCCTCCGGAGATCTTGGACTTGGGAAGAAACATCGTGGAGCACCTTCTAGATACAAAGAACTCGATCCGAACCCCACTTGGCCGAAAGCAAAGGCAAAACCTGCACGACAAGATCCGGCCGCTGCCGCTACAGCCTCCAAGAGGTTACAAACAGAAACCACACGACACCAACTTGGTGTTACACGGGACCCGACACGGTAGAGGCGTATAGGCTTGTGACGACGTCGGCGCTTCGCCGCGCTGGCAGCGATCGGTGCAGGGAAGCCGACCGCGCGGAACGGGCGCCGAGGACTTCGGCGTGGGAAGGCCACACGCGAGGGGCGGACGGAGGAGGCCGCGCGAGGGGGGCCTCGGGCGGAGCCAGGCGAGAGGGGGCCAAGCGGCTCGGCGAGGAGAAGGAGGGACGGGCAGGACGCCGCCGCGCCGGGAAGAAGCACGGGCGCGGCTCGTAGGCGGACCCGCCGGGCGAGGCGGGCGAGGGCGCGAGGCGGGGACGGTGGCGGGCGGCGGCGGCCGACGCGAGCAAGGCGCGCGGCGCGGGCGAATCCAAGCAGATGCGGCGGCCGGGCGACGGCGGCAGCGGCTGGGACGGAGAGGCGGCAGCGCGGAGCGGAGAAGGCGAAGGACGCGAGGCGGTGGCGGCCGGCGGCGGATGATGGGGGAGTCTGGGCGAGGTGAGACGGGCCGGGTCGGGAGCAGCCCGAGGCGGCTCAGCGGTTAGCGGCGGAGGCTGGAAGCGAGCGGCGCGGCTCGTGGAGGGGAGGTGCAGCAGATGGGCGAGAGGGCGGGGACGCGACCACGGGGTGAGAGAAGGGAGGAGGGAGGTGGGCCTGCAGGGTGGGTCCCAGGGGGTGGTTGTCGGTGGGTGGAAGGCTGACAGGGGCCACGGGGTGAGGAACGGGTCAGGGGCGGCGGCGAGTGTGCTTGCTGCGTGCGTGCGTGCAGGGTGTGTGGGGTGGGTGGGTTGTGTGGCTGGTGTGGGGTGGGTTGTGTGGGGGAAGAGAGAGGGAGAGGGCTGGGACAAGTGGCAGCGTGGGATAGGGTAGAGGGAGGGGAGAGGTGAGGTGTCAAACAGGGATTGGAGGGGGTGAGGTGGCCAGGGGGTGTGGGTAGGATATCTGGTAGGTTTAGGATTAGAGGCGGACCGATTTAGTTTTCCTGGGGCGGTCGTTCGGGTCATTCGGCCCGTTCGACTGCCCCGTCAAAAATAACTTAATATTTTATTTACTTTATTTGGAACGTTTGCAAACCGAAAGCGGACAACAAAACAATCCGGTGACCCGGGGTTTGATATTTGATTAAAGTTGGGGCGTTTTAGAAACAAAACGGGTGTTGCGAAAATAGTTTTGGCAAACAATGCATGATGATGACGATGCAATGCACAAATTCAACGCGATTTTCTAGTAGTGGTTTTGCGGGATGCCACAATTCGACACCACTAACAATGGATCTCGCCCTCGAGATCCGCCTCATGGTACCGGAAGGAAGGTCGGCGATCTGCGTCTTCTCGCTTCGTGTAGATCTTCGCGACACCACTAACAAGAGGTCGTTGATCCCGTTCGTCAACACTCCGGATAAACAACGGACGAAGGTAGAGGTATCAAACGATAAGGCCACCTCTAACTTCCATTAGAAGAGGAAAAGTTACATTGTTCCACCAGTTCGATGTACAAAGCAAATGATAAGAGTAGTGGTATGGTCGCGACTCCATCCCGCACTCAAAGCATTACTATGTACACGAACAGATAGATTATGCAAACAACCCTCAAGATTCAGACTGAAGATCTCGACAAGCGAGGTTCGGAAACAAGGAGTGATGCAGACTCTGCATCGGATCTGGCGTAGATGATGTCGTCGCGTCAGAAAACACCGGAAGGGACGAGAAGGAACAAAGAGAAGCCCATCAGACGAAGGGTTCCTCGGATAGCACGACGACCAGATGTAGCAACACCGTTACCAAGGGAGGAAGCGAAGCCCTGAAGGTACGAAGGAAACCCAACCGCGAGAAATCCTGGACTCGAAGAAAAGATAAGAGAGCAGGTTCAAAACACGTCGAGATAAGAGGAGAATAACAGAGGGGTAAGGAGTAAAATCAGACCTAACCAGAACTATCCAACCGATTTTGCAAAATAATTTTGACACTCTACTTCGGCCGTTAGCTAGGTTATCCTACAATTTGGACTTGGGGTATCGCAACCGCTGGGCTCGATACCACTCAGAACACCCTCGAATCGGACCTATGCAAGTTTGAGCAAAATTCGCCAAACCCGCATAGAAACGATTCAAAGGTGCTCACCAGCACTTTCGCGGGTGGAAAACGGTAATAACATTACACAACAGTCCTCGATGGGACCCATGTAGATATATATATCGACAATGACTCAAAGAGTCAAGAATACGTATATAATGTACAAAGATCCAAATCACCTCAAAAACGATGGAGCGTCCGACTACGGACAAGATGCAAATGGGGCTAAGAGCCTCAAGAATAACCAATGGCGTCCATAACCACCGTGCCAAGCGGAAGGGTAACCCCGCTAACGGCGTCGATCTCAAAACCTGCTTAAACAAAAGGGTGCCGGCAAAGGGCAAAAGAAAAGAAGGAGCGCCAAGATCGAGGCCAAGACATCGAGGCTAGAATTCGGCGGTCCTCGCCACATAGGTATGGTGGATCGAAAGCGGCGCAAAGATGCACTAAACAACCTATAGAGACTCGATACAACTGGTGGTTATCAGAGAGGGGTGAGAAAGACCTATTCGGATCCAACCTGATACTATCATCAAACAAACCCATCCTGGCGTTTCCCCCTCGAGACCAAACGAGGAAGTCAACCGAGGAACTCTCACAGTTGGCAGTTTTACTTATTCAGTTGTCGTTGCAGCAATTACTAGTCAGGTTTAGATAATCGTCCTGATAAAGTAAGCAGTGGGCATTTTTAGTTAACCATTCCGTGACAGTTGCAGCACTTACTAGTCAGATACATTTAGCATGAGATGAGCCCAAAACCCAGCAGTTGTTGGTACTTTTATTTAGCCATTCCGTTGTAGTGAAGCTGATTACTAATCATATCGGAAACAAGTCAATCTAAAACAATAAACTTTAGTTATAGTTGTCTATGATCAAGCACTGTGCTCCAAGTCGTCCATAACCGCGGACACGGCTTCTCGAAAAGATTTAACCCTGCAGGGGTGCACCAAAGTATCCACAGGCACTTCGACCCTTTTGCCGGATCGCTAACATACACCCATCGGTATGTCGGCGGGCCTAAGTCACGACGCTCCCAGACAAAGCAAGCACGGGGCCACCCACTAAGTACACCACGCGAAGTCGGCGGTCTCGAGACGGACTTAGGGTTTGCGACAATGGTCAGAACGACAAAGAGATCCCAATCGGGGCCGATACATGGAAAACATTCCGCTTCCTAAACAAAGACAGGTTCTCCTCACACAATCGTAAATAAAGCAAGAAAGCATGGCATAGGTACAGGATAGTAAATAAATCCTCAAACTAGTTGTGGCCCCAAGACAATACTTTGAAATCAGGTAATAATCGATGGGGCCCATATCTCCCCCACGTGGTTAGCGCTCGATCTCGGAACAGGTGTCAAGAACTCGGGTCCTACGGGACACAAGTGGGCGTTCGGAAAACCAACATTACCTATCACCCACCGATGCCTCTGCTTAATTCAATTTTAGTTGTTAAACAGGAATTAAAGCGATCAATAAGTAAACCATGATCATCTCCAACGTCAACATGCGGCAATCCTCCAACAACTGTGGTACTTGACGACAAGCAAAACACTTGAGCAAGCGACTACGACACGCGGGTCCAACTATCTACCAAACAACAGGTAATAGGATGTGTCCAAGGCTATATATGGCTGCAAGGGATATCATGGGTACGAATCTAGAGCATCGCAACACAGATAGCAAAGATCAACAGGAGGAAATAAATACTATGAAAGTAAGATAGGTAGAAAGGGGGGAGATGCTCGCCTGAAAACATTGCCGAAGGGTTCATCCGAAGTTCGGCGACTCACATCAACTCAACGACATTATCCGCCAAGAACCAAAACACTAGAAGAAACACGGATGCAATATTTAATACAACGCAGAAGATCGGCATGATGCATGCATGATGGATGACATGGCAAAGAAGCGATGCAATTAGGTCATGTTAAGTGGAACCGGGTCCCGACAATTAGTTAAATGGTTCAAGTTATTTAGAACCCCCGCAATTTAAATGTTGTATTAGCATGGCAAAAGATAGCACCGGGTTCGCTACACAAATTTAAATGAGGTCAATATAAGGCTAGATTTGCCCGCATATGGGCCCCATATTTAATTATTAGGTGAATCGGCATAAGGCCCCCAAACCAATGATATGCATGCGAGAAGGATGATTTAATGCAACAAGTTGATATCATTTATAAAGAAATAGGGTATCGAGGAAAAAGGGTCACACATTAGGGGGGGTCTCGACGAACTTGGGGTTCCGGGGTTCGGGGTCGGTCTCAGGGTCCAGGGTTCGGCGGATCTTGGTCCGGGGGGTTCGACGGGATCGTTCTCGGATATCGGGGTAGGTCTTGGCGCATCCGGGGTCTTCGGGTCATGTTGTCGGTCTTGGCGTGCGGGGCGAAGAACTTGGCGCATCGGTTTTCTCGGCGTCCTCGGTTCCGATTGTAGATCTCGGCGTCCTCGAAGGGGTACTTGTCGTATCCAGGAAGAAGGACTTCGCGTTCGGTGGCGATCTTGGCGGGTTTCGGGTCCGGGCCTTGGCGTCCGAGAGGAAGATCATGTCGTATCCGTGTCGTCGACCTGGGTGTTCTGGGGGCGTTCTCGGTGTCCTTGACGAAGGCCTCCGGGAGATCTTGGACTTGGGAAGAAACATCGTGTGGAGCACCTTCTAGATACAGCAACTCGATCTGGAACCCCACTTGGCCGAGCAGTGCAAAACCTGCACGACAAGATCCGGTCGCTGCTCTGCTACAGCCTCCAAGAGGTTACAAACAGCAAACCACACGACACCAACTTGGTGCTACACGGGGACCCGACACGGGTAGAGGCAGAAGGCTTTGGTGACGACGGCGGCGTGGCGCCGGGCGCTGGGCAGCGATCGGTGCTGCAGGGAAGCCGACCGGCGCGAACGGGCGCCGAGGACCGCCACGGCGGGAAGGCCACACGCGGAGGGGCGGACCGGAGGAGGCCGGCGCAGCGAGGGGGGGCCTCGGGCCGGAGCAGGGCGAGAGGGCGCCGGGGGCGCGACGAGAAGGAGGCGGCAAGGGACGGCGAGGACGCGCCGGCGCCGGGGAAGAAGCACGGGGGCGCGGCTCAGAGGCGGACCCGACGCCGGGGCGAGAAGGCGAGGGCACGCGAGGGCGCGAGACGGGGTGGACGCGGTGGGCGAAGCGGCCGACGCGAGCAAGGCGCTGAGGCGGGCGAACCGGCGCAGACGGGCGGCGCCGGCGGCGGACGGGCGACGGCGCTGGGAGAGGAGGGCGCAAGGCCGGAGCGGACGCGGGAGAAGGCGAAAGCGGACGCGAGGCGGGCAAGCGGAAGCGAGGCGCGCCGGGCGGATGGGGAGGCTGCGCGGCGAGGGTGAGACGGGCCGGGGTCGGGGAGGCGCTTTCAGCGGTTGGCGGCGGAGGGCTGCGCGCGGGAAGCGAGCGGCGCCGGCTCGTGGAGGGGAGGTGCCGCGGATGGGGCGAGAGGGCGGGGACGCGACCACGGGGTGAGAGAAGGGAGGAGGGAGGTGGGCCTGCAGGGTGGGTCCTGTGGGGTGGCTCGGGGTGGAAGGTCGAGGGGCCACGCAGGAACGGGTCGGGCGGCGAGTGTGCTTGCTGCGGCGCAAGGCAAGGTGGGGTGGGTGGGTTGTGTGGCTGGTGGGGTGGGTTGTGTGGGGAAGAGAGAGGGAGAGGTTGGGACAAGTGGCAGCGGGATAGGGTAGAGGAGGGGAGAGGTGAGGTGTCAAACAGGGATTGAGGGGTGAGGTGGCCAGGGGTGGGTAGGATATCCGTAGGTTTAGGATTAGAGGCGACCGATGAGTTTTCCTGGGCGGTCGTCGTCATTCGCCCGCTCGACGCCCCGTCAAAAATAACTTAATATTTTATTTACTTTATTTGGAACGTTTGCAAACCGAAAGCGGACAACAAAACAATCCGGTGACCCGGGGTTTGATATTTGATTAAAGTTGGGGCGTTTTAGAAACAAAACGGGTGTTGCGAAAATAGTTTTGGCAAACAATGCATGATGATGACGATGCAATGCACAAATTCAACGCGATTTTCTAGTAGTGGTTTTGCGGGATGCCACACCCGGCCCCACTGCCCCCGCTCCACTCCCGCAATCCCCGTCCTGCGCCCCGGTGTCCTTCCTCTCTCCTCCCTCCTCTCGCCCGCCCCGCTCCCCCGCCTCCACCTTCCTCTCTGGCGCCGCCGGCCGCCGCTGGGCCTTCCCCGCCGCCCCGCCATCGCCGGCCCCAAGCTCTCCTTCCTCGTCGCCGACTCCTTCTGAGCACCTCACCACTGCTGCCGTTCTGCCGCCCGCCTCCTCCGCTTCCCGTCGAGTCCCGCCCGATGGCCGCCCTTCGCTGAAGGTCCCGCCACCGAGACCTCCGCCGCCTTTCTCCTCGCCGCCGCACCTCGTGGCTCTCCTCCTCGGCTCCCTCCCATCACATGGACCTCGTCGCCGATCGCGACCACCACCTCTACTCACCACATGAGGCTGCCTCCGCCGACCAGGCCCCGCAATGAGCTCCACGCCCGCCCTGCCCTCCTCTACACCTTGCCGCCTGTGGCTGTGGCTCAGCCCACTCGCCGCACGCCCTCGGCAGGACGCCCAACACCGCCTCGCTCCCCTCCCCAGGGGGCGAGATCGCCGCAAGCCGTGACCGTTGTCCTTGCCCTGCCGAGCCGTATGCCCCAGCTCGATCCCCACCCGCCTCGTGATCTCGCGTGTCCTCAAACCGCCAAGGCTGCCTCGCCGAGATCCTCCTCGCCATCGCTGCTCCTGCTCGCCCCACTGTCGCCCCTGCCCGAGCCGCCGGCCTCCGCCTCCTTCCAACGCCAGAGGCGCCCGACCGCCTGCTGGATGTCCTCTGCAGCGTGCGCCGTGTTGGCCCCTTCGTGGTGTAAGCCTCCCGCAATTTTTCCTCCTGCAATTTCGGGTGTGCCCATGTTGGAGCTCGTTGAGTGCATCTCCAAGTCCTTCAGCTTATTTGCGTGTGCCCGTGTTTATTGCTGCGAGATAGCGGAGCGTTTTGTGTTGTGAGGGTTTGACCCCGTGTGACCAAGGACGACACCGACAAGATCTTCTCGAAGCCGAAACCACAAGATCGTCTTCCCGTAGCCGGAAACCCCGAAGACCGATCATGGATCCGAAGCCCTGTTTTCAGAGTCCGAAGCCCCTTTGTAACCAAGATCGCCGAACCCTAATGTGTGACCCCTTTCTCGAGCCCTATTTTATAATGTCAAATATCTTGTTGCATATTAATTGTTCATCTCGCATGCATATCATGTGGGTTGGGGCATTATGCCAATTCATCTCATAATTAAATATGGAGTCTATATGCGGGATATCTTTGTCTTATTCCGGACTTCATTTAAATTGGCATAGCGAACCGAAGCCATGTTTGGTCTTGCTAATCCAACATTTAATTTGCGGGGTAGATAAATAACTTGAACCGTTTAATTAAATGTCGGGACCCCGGTTCCGCTTAATATGATCTAAATGCATTGCACCTTTGCCATGTCATACATCATACATGCATCATGCCCGATCTTCTGTCATAGTATTAAATAGTGCATCCGGTGATTGTGCTAGTGTTTTGGTTCTTCGCGGATAAGGCCGTTGAGTTGATGCGAGTGTCGACCTGATCCCCGGTGAACCTTCAGCAATGTTTTCAGGCGAGCATCCCTTCCCCTTCTACCTATTTTGCATTTATAGTCTTTATTTCCTCCTGTTGATCTATTGCTATCGTGTATGATGCTCTAGTTTCCGCATTCGTGATATCCCTTGCGGCCTTATATTGCCTTGGACACATCCTATTACCTGTTGTTTGGTAGATAGTTGGACCTGCGCGTCGTAGTCGCTTGCTCAAGTGATGTTGCGTGTCGTCAAGTACCACAGTTGTTGGAGTATTGCCGCATGTTTAATGTTGGAGATGATCATGGCTTAAATTATTGTTTAATAACTAAAATTGAAGTAGGTAAATAATGCAGAGGCATAGGTGGGCAATAGATGTTATTTGGTTGTTAACCGCCCACTAGTGTCCCGTAGGACCCCGAGTTCTTGACACATCTTCCGAGATCGAGCGCGCTAACCACAGGTGGGGTGTATGGGCACCCCCATCGATTAGTACCTGATTTCAAAGTATTGTACTGGGGGCCACAAAGTAGTTTGGAGCTTTATTACTATTCTGTACTTATGCCATGCTTTACTGCTTTATTTACGTGCGAGGAATGCACACTGCTTAGGTAAGCGGAGTGTTTCGCCAGATCGACAAGCCCACCACACTTTCGGTTCCCAATGTTACATAATGACGCAAACCCCGAGTCCGTCTCGAGACCCGACTTCGCTATGGTAGCTTAGTGGGGTGGCCCCATGTACTTGCTTTGGTCCGGGAACGTCATGACTTAGGCCCCGCCAACATACCGATGGGTGTATGTTAACTGATCTAGCAAAAAGGGTCGAAGTGCGTGTGGATACTTTGGTGCACCCCTGCAGGGTTAAATCTTTTCGAAAAGCCGTGTCCACGGTTATGGACGACTTGGAGCACAGTTCTCGATCATATACAACTATAACTAAAGTTTACTGCTATAATTTGACTTGTATCCGATATGACTAGTAATCAGCTTCACTGCAACAGAATGGCTAAATAAAAGTACCAACAACTGCTGGGTTTGGGGATATCTCATGCTAATTGTATATGACTAGTAAGTGTTGCAACTACAACGGAATGGTTAACTAAAACTGTCCACTGCTTATTATATCAGGATGACTATCTATACCTGACTAGTAATTGCTGCAACGATAACGGAATGAATAAAAATGCCAACTGTGTGAGTTCCTCGGTTGACTTCCTCGTTTGGTCTCGAGGGGGAAACACCAGGATGGGTATGTTTGGTGGTAGTATCAGGATGGTTCCGAATAGGTCTTTCTTATCCCTCTCTGATAGCCGACAGTTATCTCGAGTCTCTATAGGTTGTTTAGTGCATGCCGCGCTGCCGCTCAGTCCACCATACCTATGTAGGCGAGGACCGCCAAATTCTAGTCTCGCCGTGTACTGGCCTCAGTACTGACCGCTCTCTCTTTTTCCTTTGCCCTTTGTCGGCACCCCTTTTGTTTAAGCAGGCTTTGAGATCGACGTCGTTAGCAGGGTTATCCTTCCGGCTTGGCCTGGGCAGGGTTATGGACGCCATTGGTTATTCTTCAGGGCTCTGAGCTCAATTTGCATCTTGTCCGTACTCGGACGCTGTATTGTTTTCAAGGTGATCTGGATCTTTGTACTGTAAATCTGTATTCTTGACTCTTTGAGTCGCTGTTGTATATATATGTTCTGTGGGTTCCATCGAGGACTATTGTGTAATGATATTACTTTGTTTTCCACCCGCACGCAAGTGCCTGGTGGGCACCTTTGAATCGTTTCTATGCGGGTTTGGCGGGAAGCGCTAAAACTTGCATAGGGCCGATTCTGAGGGTGTTACAGGGAGGCAGCAGGCGAGAGAGAGGGGGTAGATAGGGACGGGAGAGGAGAGGGGTGCCGTGGGGAGGTGGTGAAGATAGAGGTGGCTTCGGCCACCTTTTCTGCCTCTCCTCCTCACGTGCTCGTCTGCTCAGGCAGGGTCGCACTGGGGCCAAAGATGGGACCAGAGAGAGGAGAAGGGGAGGCTCGGGTGGGGCTGCTGGGGAAGAGAGAGAGCTGGAGAGAGGGAGGGGAGTGGCATGGAGCTAGGGTCGGGTGTAGCTAGGGTTGGATCTAGAGGGGCTCGGGTTAGGGTTAGAGAGAGGTGGTAGCTAGGTGGGCCAGGGTGACCAGGTGGGGCCAGGAAGGTAGAGAGAGGGGGTGAGAGAGGGGTGTGGTTAGCTAGGTCTAGAGAGATGAGAGGTGGTCTCGGGTTAGGTTAAAGGGGGACTAGGGTTTAGGGGAGAGGATAAAGTGAGAGGGGGTGGTGTGGTAGATAGGTTTTGAAACAAGACCAAAACAAGAGGTGACCATAAGAGAAGAGAGAGGGATAGGGAGAGGGATTAGGGTTTAGATTAGATGGGAAGGATAGTTTAGGTTTCTTTTATTTCTTTTCGTTTATTTATTTTTTTGTTTTATTGATTTAAACAAACTCTTGAATAAGATACAAAAGGATATCAAGAACAAGTGGAAACCAAAAGGAACATAGATGGGACAATAGATGGTCTATTGAGATTGCAATTAAATTTGAGCAAACTTGAGTGAATTTAAATCACCAAGCATCTCACAAATTTAAAAGGAAACTTAATAGAAGGAGGATGGTGCAAGCTTGCATGGGCCATGCATAAGCATTAAATGCCACCTTGCTAATTGTGAAAACAACTAGAAATACACATGGGCATTTATATCATGCATGCACTCAAATTTGAATACTACCATGCAATATGGAAAATATTGAACCTATGCACATATATGGAGCTATATGACCATACTAGTGTGTGTTTCTCCACTAGATCATCACATGGCTAAATTATAGCTTCATGCATGTACACATATAGAATAATTCCCACATGGAAGCTAGTAGAGGCAAATCTACAACATAACATGCAAAGGTGACCATGTGGCTCTCCACATATCAATAATGTGAAAACCACATGATGCTAAGATGAGAGCATGTGGAAATAGAATTGGATCCATCCCAACCCACATGAGCTAGAGGTAAAACCAAATAAGTTGCAATGCTCATATATGGTGGAATGGTGGAATGATGGGGTGATGACAAGAAAGGTGGTGGAGTCAATAAAATATATGCCCCCAACTCAACTTGGGCATTTAAACAATATATCAAGAACCAAATACAATATCAAGAGGCAAATACAATTTACAATGCATATGAGAGAAGAACCAACACAAAAAGGGTTTTATATGATGCTCAAATGCAAGGTGGCATGATGGCATGAGCATGATATAATGATGGTGCAACAATTATATATAGGAAGTAGCCATTATATTACTAAACCAAGTAGCATTACAATTGTTAGACGATTGGGATGCTACAACTCTCCCCCACTAAACAGGAATCTCGCTCCGAGATTCTAGGAAGAAGAAGACTCAAAGAGGGTAGGATAGTTGGCACGGAGCTCATCTTCACGTTCCCAAGTGGCTTCGTCAACGGAATGGTGCGACCACTGCACCTTGCAGAACTTGATGGACTTGTTGCGAGTCCTTCTTTCTGCGATCTCAAGGATTTTTGTGGGGTGTTCTTGATAAGACAGGTCTTCTTAGAGATTGATTAGCTCAATGTCCATGGTCCTGCCGGGATCCTTGAAGCACTTCTTGAGTTGAGAGATGTGGAAAACATGATGGACCTTGAGTTTTTCCGGGAGCTCAAGAGCATAAGCAACTTCTCCTCTTCTTCCACGAATTTTGAAAGGACCGATGTATCTAGGAGCCAGCTTTCCTTTGATACTAAAGCAGCGCGTGCCTTTCATGGGAGTGACACGAAGGTAAACGAGATCACCAGGGACATACTCCATGTCCGTGTGCTTCCTGTCATAATTGCTCTTCTGGCGACTTTGAGCAATCTTCAGATTTTCAAGAATGATGTGCACCTTCTCCCCCGCTTGAGTTACAATGTCAGGGCCAAACCATATTCTTTCACCTGCACCTAACCAACCAATCGGAGTTCTGCATTTGCGGCCATAGGGAGCCTCAAATGGTGCCATCTTTAGACTTTTCTGGAAGCTGTTGTTGTAAGAGAATTCAGCATAAGGAAGACATTCTTCCCACTTCATGCCAAAAGAGATGACGCAAGCACGGAGCATATCCTCCAGAATCTGATTGATCCTTTCCACTTGTCCTTGCAACTGAGGGTGGTAAGCTGTGCTGAAGTTCAATTTTGTTCCCAAAGCATTTTGGAAACTTTCCCAGAACTTGGAAGTGAAGATGCTCCCACGGTCTGAACTGATCTCAAGCGGAACCCCATACAGAGAGATAATTCTGTTGATATAGAGCTCAGCCAACTGAATTGCAGAAATTGTTTTCCTTGACGGGGAAGAAGTGAGCCACTTTAGAAAGCCTGTCAATGACAACAAAGATTGCATTGTTGCCCTTCTGCGACCTTGGAAAACCAGTGATGAAGTCCATTTCTACTTTGTCCCATTTCCATTCCGGGGGTTTCAATGGCTGTAGAAGACCGGAAGGTTTCGATGGATGCTTTCACTCATGCGCACATCACACTCGAGACATACTTGGCACAATATCGCTTCAAACCCGCCACCAATATTGTGTTTTCAAGTCCATGTACATCTTTGTGCCGCTGTGGTGAATAGAAAGAATGATTCATGCCTCCTTGAGAACTTGTTCTCTCAAACCCGGTAGTTCGAACAAACATTCGGTGTTCAAAGAAAAGCGTGCCTTGATCATCGACGTGGAAGGACTCATACTTGGTGAAGTCAGTCTGGAGATGATCTTTTTGGTGTGCGGATCACCAAGCTGAAAGGAGCGAACCTTTTCTTCCAAGAGAGGAGTAGCCAGAAGGTTCAGGAGATACCCTTGTTCCACAAATTCAAGGTTGAGCTGACGGAATTCCTCACACAAGAGAGGCTGTTGTTCTTCCATAATGAGGTTGTTGACATAAGCTTTGCGGCTGAGAGAATCGGCCATGACATTAGCTTTGCCCGGAGTGTAGTTGATGGTCAAATCAAAATCATTGATTGCTTCAATCCACCTCCTCTGCCGAAGGTTGAGATCAGGCTGAGTGAAGATATACTTCGACTCTTGTGATCGTAAAAGATTTCACAACGTTGCCCAGCAAGTAATGCCTCCATAATTTCAAAGCAAAAACAACTCATGAGTTCGAGGTCATGTGGGATAGTTGATCTCATGCGCCTTCAACTCGAGAGGCATAAGCAACAACTTGTTTTTCTTGCATAAGGACCGCACCCAATCCTTGCAAAGAGGCCACGTAATATCCGAAAGGCTTAGATGTGTCCGTAGGAACCAAGATCGGTGTGGAAGTGAGCTTCTTTGAGTGTCTCAAAGCTTGCTTGACATGCAGGAGTCCAAAGGTATTTCTTGCCTTTCTTGAGGAGATCGGTAAGAGGCTTCGCTATCTTGAAAAGTTCTGAACGGGCGACGGCAATAACTAGCCAAACCAAGGAAACTCCGCACTTCTTTGACATTTACAGAGGAATCCAGTCAACAATTGTCTTCACAGCTCGGTTGATCGCAATGCCCTTGGCAGAGATAACGTGACCAAGATAGGTTACTTGAGGCAGCCAAAACTCACACTTGGAGAACTTTGCATACATGCGGTTCTCACGAAGCTTGTTTAGGACACACCGAAGGTGTTCTTCATGTTCTTCCTTTGACTTAGAATAGACTAGGATGTCATCCAGATAGACCACAACGAACTTATCAAGATACTCCATGAAAACCGAGTTCATGAGCCTCGAGAAGGTGGCAAAAGCGTTGGTGAGACAAGGACATGACCGTGTACTCATACAGCCATAGCGGTGGTGAAAGCTGTTTTAGGAACATCTTCCTTTGCGAATCTTGATTTGGTGATAACCACTTCTCAAGTCAAGCTTAGAGAATACCACGCCCAAATTTAGCCGATCAAGAGATCATTAATCCGGAAGGGATATTTATTCTTGATGGTTTTAGCATTGAGAGCCCGATAGTCAACACAAAGTCTATAAGTCCTGTCTCGCTTCTTCACAAATATTGTTGGGCTACCCCAAGAAGAAGTATTGTGTTGAATGAAACCCAACTTCTCTTGTTCATCAAGCTGTCGTTTGAGTTCAGCCAACTCAAGCAGACCCATTTTATAAGGCCGCTTGGAGATAGGGGTCGCTCCAGTTCAAGATCAATTACAAACTCAACCTCACGATCCGGAGGCATACCGCAACTCTTCAGAAAGACATCCGGGAACTCAGACCACGGAACACTCAATAGCTTCCATAGCATCATCATTCAGAGCCGCCAAAGAGAAAAGCTGGATAGCAGGAGTCAGACTTGGAGAATAGACTATATGGCCTTCAGGAATCTTCAGAGAAACCGAGCGTTCAGCACAATCAATCACAGCTGCATTTGCTGTCAACCAATCCATTCCCAAGATGACATCAATGTTAGAATTGCCCAGAACAATTAAGGACGCCGATAACGAAGAGCCACCAATCTCAATTTGATTGCCATGGCTGATATGAGCAGCCCTCATGTTTGCTCCAGGATAAAGGACCATTAACCGCTTGAGGAGAGGATACAACGCTAACTCATTCTCATTTGCAAACTTGTGAGAAACAAAAGAATGCGATGCACCAGAATCAAACAAAACTCATGCAGGGACTGAGTTAACGGATAGCATACCCATCACAACTCCAGGTGTATGCTCAGCTTGAGCGGCGTTGACACAGTTGGCACGAGCAACAGTAGACCCGGGCTTGGTGTTAATGTTGAGAGCCCGAGGTGGTGGTGCACGAACCATAGGAGAGCTTGACGCAAATCTTGGAGGTGGTGGAGGAAGAGCTTTGTTTTTCATCGGACAGCCCAGATCGATGCCCAAAGGTGTCCACAAGTGAAACAAGCACCAGGTGGATGTGGAGCAACGTAGCCAGGGACTCCGCCAGGTGCTCCAGGGTAGTGGTGGTTGTAGCCCCTGGGAGCAGCAGTGAGGAAGTTTGGTGGCCTTGCCGCGTAGCTTGCAGGTCTTGGTGGAGCCGGGAGCGACGGTGGGGTGTTAGGAACCCAAACACGACGCTTAGAAGGAGTTGACATAGATGAAGAGCTTGCTGCATCGCAGTTGTGTTTCTTTGACTCCTCAAACACTTGCTTACTTGCTTCTTCCTGCAGAGTCAGATGAAGTTCCGAAAAGACGCCGCCTTGCATGTGTGATTGCATATTTAATCGATGCATTGAGCCCCCTTGCGGAACCTCTTTTTTCTTCTTGTCATCGAGATCTCATCGCCACCATAACGAGAAAGGTTCATGAAGTTCTGATGTAGGTATTGACATTGTCATTTCCGCTTGAGGTTGAGAAACACTTCCTTCATCCTCTCCATGACAATTTCTCGACAGAATCGCTCTTGAACGCTCCAGGAACTGTTCCCAAGTAGGTGAAATCCAATGCGCTTTGCCTTCGTGTAATTCTCCCACCAGAGCTGCATCTCCTTCGTAAGGTGAGTGGCACACTTTACCCATTCTTGCTCGTAAACATCAGCGATCAGTAGCCTTGACATCTCACGCAACCAATCATCGATCAAGTGGTTGATCGAAACATCAAATTGGCGTGGGTTGAACTTCGTGAAGCTTTTATGTCTCCTCGCTTGGGAGGTGGAGGTAGCGGAGCAAACTCATTCCTCCGAACACTTTCTTCAAAACGCCGCTGGTTCTCTGCATTGCCAAGGCATTGGCGATGCTTGACAACGCTGCCCCAGTTCAGTTGTATGTCCTCATCGAACGGCGTGGTGGTGCCATCCTGTGATTGATATAAAACACAAGTCAGTACTATAATGGAGAATAATAATAATCCAAAATAGTACCAAGATGGAATTAACCAAGATTAAAGGATACAATTTACTAAGATGATATTAAAATATCAACAAAGTTCAAAGCACCTAGAAGATATTAAGCATATCGCACACGACTGAAAAGGAGTGTGGTACACAGATATATCAAAGAAAAATTTTCCGCAAATTTCGGCATTAAAATACCAATAGATGCGCAAAATCACTTAACGAGTCAAGATTAGTGACTCTACCAAATCAGTAAGACAGATCGCGGCGGTATACAACGAATCAGATAGATCGCGTTGGTTTGCAAAAGCCTGTCGGTATGGAATGTACCAACAGTTGATAACCAAAAGGCCGATAAAGATAACATGTTGGATGCAACAGATAGACAAGGAATTACACACACACACACGCACACACACAACCTATGGTACTACGGAAACCCAGAACACGTGAATCTTAGTTTGAACTTTTAAGAAGAGGATAGAAAACATTACACTTCCTTACCAGAAAAGGGTGGGTGGGTGGGTAAGAAGAAAAATGGAAGCAGTCCTACTCTCACGTTTTTTTTTCCTAGTATACATAACTACCAAAAATATTTGCTAGACTGACAACGACCATTTGGCTGAGACCCTGAAGGGCGGGATGGCTCTGATACCAATTGTAACTACCTCGGTGAATTACGCTCCTAGTTACAAGCCTGGATGAGCGGAAATGGTTGAAATAGTACGTGGGGCCCAAATGCCACTCACAGGTAGACCTTTTCCGTCCCAACCATTTCCAAACATCGGTACAAGAATGGGCGAATCGGCAAAGCGAAGGGATCAACTACATACACAAATGAGTATGTATGCAAGCCACCATACAACAAAGACATCGAGCCCTTCCATCTAAAAAGAAATAGAAATATTGCAACGCCATACGGCAAGATCCAAATGTCCTAGATAGATATAATAGTTTAGGATATCTCCTCATACATCAAACATCAGAGTATCAGGCGGAAGCGGCAACAAGATCCGAGTACGGATAAGAAGCAAATTGGCATAAGATGCCCCATAAAATAAACACATCCCGCCCACAGATCTCACGGATCCCCGTTCCCGGAATCTCTACACCGAATGATCGTTGCCCTCATCGTCCGTCTCCTCCACCCAGTATCCATCTTGTGAGTGCACCTGTTCATCTGAATCAAATAATTTATCGTGTGAGACCCTAGGGGTACTCAGCAAGTCTTTATGCCTCTAAAGGGGACACAACCTGGGGTGACGCAATTGCAGCAAAAGATAATACCTAGCAATTCTATAGATACTCGCTAACCATCCGTCTAACCAAAGATAGACGGATGTCCGTGAATTAATAACAACAGTTATAACAAGAATAATGATCCATCCTCCTCCTCGCTACCAACGAGGAAGCGAACAACCCCCATCCGCTGGCAGTTTTATTATCCATTCCATGAGTGTTGCACTATTTACTAGTCGCCATTTAGTCAAATTAAAAGCGGTACTTTAGTTATACTTGTCTATGATCGAGAAACTGTGCTCCAAGTCGTCCATAACCGCGACACGGCCAGAAAGTTTTACCTGAGGGTGCACAAATAGCAACACACACTCGATCAACCTCGAAAAACCAAATCAAAACCCAACGAGGCATTCAGACAAAGCAATCACAGATTCAGAAATATTTCAGGGGCCACCCCATTAAGCTACCCGAACGGTTAGCCGACTCGAGACGGACTCAAGGTTTGGGTGGACGGTCAGAACGATCGGGAACCCGAAAGTGTGACTGGCTTGTCGATACCGCAAATCGTGTCCCGATCCTAAATAAAGACAGTGCAGACCTGCACAATTTAAATTAAGCAAAAGCATGGCATAAGTACAGGATAGTAAATAAAACCTCAAACTAGTTTGTGGCCCCAAGAAATAAGAATGAATCAAGCTCGCTCTGTGGGGTCCCATAAGCCTCCGGATGTGGATAGCGAATATTCAAGGAACATGAATCAAGTACTCGGGGTCCTACGGGACACAAGTGAGCATGAAAAACCAAATAGCAGATATTGCTCACTGGTGCCACTTTCATTAGTTATCCCATTACTACTCAGGTTAAGTTGTTTAGGTACCTCGTTATCCATCAGACACTCACATACCCTACACATGCTATTCTACGACTCGCATGGCTCAAACAACTCCTGTAGTAATGGCTCATGGGATGGAGGAACAAGATTTGGTGGGGTTTAAAAGTAAAGGCTATGTAATACTTGGGATTCAGTTTAATGCAATCGCGACTCAATGATGCAAGAATAAGATAGAGGCAATAGGTACTATATGTATGCAAGCATGTGGTAGTACTTGCCTGCTCGATTGAAGCGAGAGAAGGATCTGGTAGTGCTCCGGTTTCTTGATATATCCCCGCTCGCCTATTCGAAGAAGAACCAAACAAACAAGGGCCAACATAAATAAAGTGCACAAGCATAAGAATAAAATGCGACAAGCAAACAATCATGCCATGATGAATGATGCACAATTTGCATGGCAATAAATTAGCATGGCATGGGTGAGATGTGGAATACAAGATTAAAGCCTTTTATTGAGTTTTGGTCACATTTTAACCTCATATTAGTTGCTGTATACTTTATATTTATATGATACATGCTGCAATTCAGAACATGGAATGCGTAAACATAAAGGTCTCGTCGAGCTAATCATTTTAGACATATCATTTGTCAAATTTGGAGTTATAAAACAAAAGTTATTAATTGATTAAGGAAAAAGGGCATTTTATTGTAATTTAAATCAACTTGAAATTTTAAGTGTTCAAAATATATTTTGGATAGCATATTTTAATTCCTCACATTTTTCTGATCTCAAAACATATATCATTTGTATTATTTGGATTTGTATTTTAAAAGTTATTATAAAACTGATTTGAATTTGAATTTGAAATAATTTTTAAAAGATTTGAATCAAAATGCAATCAGAATTACTTTTGTCACCCAAATCAGTCCTAGCCACGATCACAGACAAGTGGGCCAAATTCTTGATCGCGACACAGGCGTAACAGGTTTTCTCATCGCGCTTACTAGACTCTGAATGACATGTGGGACCCGGCACCACGGGTCACGTGACGGTGGGTGAACCGCCGTGGTGACAGGTGGCGAGATGGAGCGGGTTGAGGTTAAAAGAGGCCGGGGTTTTCGGGACGCCACGGAGGCGACTAGTGGGACCTCTAGGAGGCGGGTTGGGGCCAAAATAAAAAGAAGGGGCTAAATGCAAAGCTACCACAGGCCCCTGTACTGTTGTTCTTCTCTGCATCGACGGAGCAGCAGCGGCGAGGCGGGTTCGAACCCAGGACACAGGCAGCCACGCGCGCGACCACCGGGCTAGGCGGGGTAGTTGATGAGGAGAGGTAACGGCTAGGTAGGGTTTTGCGCGACGTGGGAGCGAGCAGACGCACGCGCTCGTCGGTGCTCCGAGGGTGCTCGGCACAACGACCGGCGTGTCCAGGAAACGACGGTGGCCGTGAGGATGTCTAGGAGGGAGGTTGGCTCACCGTGAGGATGTTGGTGGTGTTTGATCGGCTTGGGGAGCGTCGCAGCGGCGAGGATGCAGACGTCCACCGGCGTTAGGGTTTGGCGTCGGCTTGTCGGGGAACTCCGGCGCTGGTCCTTCTCCTCCTTCGCGACAGGTACTGGTCGAAGCAGAGAGGCCTCCTCGTCCTCCCAGACCACCTCCACGTCGAGCTTGACGGCCGGATCGACGAGGCGACGACGTACTGGCGGTGGCCGGCTAGAGAGGGTGGCGTCGGTGGAGAGGGAGGGGAGGAGCGCCACTGGGTAGATCTGGGGAGGCAAAGAAGCAGAGAGGGAGTAGATAGGGACGGGAGAGGAGAGGGGTGCCGGGGAGGTGGTGAAGATGAGGTGGCTTGGCCACCTTTTCGCTCTCCTCCTCACGTGCTCGTCAGCGGGGCTGCACTGGGGCCAAAGCATGGGACCAGAGAGAGGAGAAGGGGAGGCTCGGGTGGGGTCAGGGGGCAGAGAGAGCCGGAGAGAGGGAGGGAGTGGCATGGAGCTAGGGTCGGGTGTAGCTAGGGTTGGAGCTAGAGGGCTCGGGTTAGGGTTAGAGGTGGTAGCTAGGTGGGCGGGGTGACCAGTGGGGCCAGAAGGTAGATAGAGGGGTGAGAGGGTGTGGTTAGCTAGGTCTAGAGATGAGAGGTGGTCTCGGGTTAGGTTAAAGGGGACTAGGGTTTAGGGAGAGGATAAAGTGAGAGGGTGGTGTGGTAGATAGGTTTTGAAACAAGACCAAAACAAGAGGTGACCAAAAGAGGAGAGAGGATAGGGAGAGGATTAGGGTTTAGATTAGATGGGAAGGATAGTTTAGGTTTCTTTTATTTCTTTTCGTTTATTTAATTTTTTGTTTTATTGATTTAAACAAACTCTTGAATAAGATACAAAAGGATATCAAGAACAAGTGGAAACCAAAAGGAACATAGATGGGACAATAGATGGTCTATTGAGATTGCAATTAAATTTGAGCAAACTTGAGTGAATTTAAATCACCAAGCATCTCACAAATTTAAAAGGAAACTTAATAGAAGGAGGATGGTGCAAGCTTGCATGGGCCATGCATAAGCATTAAATGCCACCTTGCTGTAACACCCTCAGAATCGGACCTATGCAAGTTTGGGCAAAATTCACCAAAACCGCATAGAAACGATTCAAAGGTGCCCACCAGGCACTTTCGTGCGGGTGGAAAACGAAGTAATAACATTACACAACAGTCCTCGATGGGACCCACAGAACAGATATATATAACAGCGACTCAAAGAGTCAAGAATACAAATATATTATACAAAGATCCAAATCACCTTGAAAATGATAGAGCGTCCGACTACGGACAAGATGCACATGGGGATAAGAGCCCTGAAGAATAACCAATGGCGTCCATAACCCTTCCCAGGCCAAGCCGGAAGGGTAACCCTGCTAACGGCGTCGATCTCAAAACCTGCTTAAACAAAAGGGGTGCCGACAAAGGGCAAAGGAAAAAGAGGAGCGTCAGTACTGAGGCCAGTACATGCGAGGCTAGAATTTGGCGGTCCTCGCCTACATAGGTATGGTGGACTGAGCGGCAGTGGCAGCATGCACTAAACAACCTATAGAGACTCGATACAACTGGCGGCTATCAGAGAGGGGTAAGGAAGATCTATTCGGATCCAACCTGATACTAGCATCAAACAAACCCATCCTGGCGTTTCCCCCTCGAGACCAAACGAGGAAGTCAACCGAGGAACTCACACAGTTGGCAGTTTTACTTATTCAGTTATAGTTGCGGCACTTTACTAGTCGATTTAGTTAATCGTCACGATAAAAAGCAAGGGCACTTTTAATTAACCATTCCGTTATAGTTGCGTCAATTACTAATCTGGTAGCATGAGATAAACCCATAACCCAAAGCTTGTTGGTACTTTTATTCAGCCATTTCGTTGTAGTTGCAATACTTACTAGTCAGGTACAATGGTCGCAAGCGACACACAAAACAAGCAATTGTGGGCAGTATTATTTAGCCATTTCATTATAGTGAAGCTGATTACTAGTCATTATAAAGTCAAATTTATAGCAATAAACTTTAGTTATGCTTGTCTGATCGAGAATCGTGCTCCAAGTCGTCCATATCCATGACACGGCTTTGAAAGTTTTACCCGGGGTGCACCAATAGCAACACACGCTCGATCAACCTCGGAAAAACCAAATCAAAACCCCACGAGGCTTTCACGACTGAACAATCACAGGATTCAGAAATATTTCAGGGGGCCACCCCATTGAGTAGATCCCGCAACGGAGTAAGCAAGCTCCGAGACGGACTCAAGGTTTGCGACAATGGCTGTAAACGACTGGGAACCCGAAAGTGTGGCTGGGCTTGTCGATACCGCGAAAACATTACGCTTACCTAAACAGTACAGTGTGCTCCTCGCACAATTTAAATACAGAAAGTAGCATGGCATAAGTACAGGATCGTAAATAAAACCTCAAACTAGTTTGTGGCCCCAAGAAATAAGACTGAATCAAGCTCTGGCTCAGGGGGGTCCCATATACCTCCCGGATGTGGATAGCGCGATAAATCAAGGAACAGGTATCAAGTACTCGGGGTCTTACGGGACACAAGTGGGCGTTCGGAAACCAAATATTTTCTATCACCCACCGATGCCTCTGCTTATTTCAATTTTAGTTGTTAAACAGAAATTAAAGTGAGCGATAGGTAAAACTATGATCATCTCCATTATCAACATGCGGCAATACATCAGCAACTGTGGCATATGACGACACACATCAGCACTTGAGCAAGCAACTACGACGCGCAAGTCCAACTATCTACCAAACAACAGGTAATAGGGTGTGGCCAAGGCAATATAGGGCTGCACGGTATATCACAGTGCGAAACTAAAGCATCGCAACACAGATAGCAATAGATCAACAGGAGGGAATAAATACTATAAAAGTAAGATAGGTAGAAAGGGGGAGATGCTCGCCTGAAAACATTGCTGAAGGTTCAGCCGAAGATCGGGGCGAAGCTCACATCAACTCAACGGCCTTATCCGCGAAGAATCAAAACACTAGAATAAACACCGGATGCAATATTTAATACAACGGCAGAAGATCGGCATGATGCATGTATGATGCATGGCATGGCAAGGGTGCGATGCAATTAGGTCATATTAAGTGGAACCGGGGTCCCGACAATTAGTTAGATGGTTCAAGTTATTTATCTATCCCGCAAATTAAATGTTGTTTAACATGGTAGAAGATAGCACCGGGTTCGCTACACAAATTTATATGAGGCCAATATAAGGCTAGATTTGCCCGCATATGGGCCCCATATTTTATTATTAGGTGAATCGGCATAAGGCCCCCAAACCACATGATATGCATGCGAGATGACAATTTAATATGCAACAAGTTGTTATTATCTTATAAAATAGGGTTCTCGGATAAGGGTCACACTTTAGGGTTCTCGACGATCTTGGGGTTCCGGTTGAGGTCCGACAGGTCGGTCCATCTCGGGGTCGTGGTTCGGGGATGCGTTCTCGGGCTCCGGGGTCGATCTCGGATAGCGGGGTAGATCTTGGCGCATCCGGAAGCAGGACTTGGTTCGGCGTCGGGGCGTAGCGGGTTTGTTTTGGTCGGTGCCGTCCTTGTCATTCGCGATCTTGTCGGGCCCCACGGGGTCGATCTTGTAGGGCAAGCAGGTCTTGGCGCGGGACTTGTGGGTGAGAAGATCTTGGCGTCCAAGGGTTCTCGGCACCAGATCCGGAAAGAAGTGCTCTGCGTCCTCGAGGGGTACTTGTCGTAACGCGTCGGGCATCTTAGTTCCGCAGTCGATCTTGTCGGGTCCTCGGATCGGCCGGTCTTGTCGTCGCGAAGACCTTGTCGGTCCGAGCCATCGAGTCGGTCTCGGCCTCCAGGATGAAGTACTTGTCGCCACGGGAAGCCGGACTTGGTTCGGGCGACGTGGTCTTCGGATCAACGTTGGCCTGTGCGCGATGTAACGGGTTCAAGCGTCGATGATAGCAGAACTTGAGTCAACTCACGGGTCCTCAGGAGATGCTTGACAAAACATCGGCACACAGACACAACACATGAGCAGAGGAGTACATCAAGTGCCACGGTGACTGCTGCAACCTCCCTGTTCATCAACACTAGCACACCACGGCGGGAGGAGGCTCAAGGTCGAGATGCGGCCGGCGGGCAGCGGGCGTGGCCTGAGCTCAGCGGCAGAGGAGAAGCCGCCGAGGCAGGGATGCGGTCCTGCGGCGGCGATGGCGACAGAGCTGGGAGGGGCGGTCGGCGGCGAGGCGTCGGAGGCAAGCATCGGCGGCCAAGGGGCGGAGGCTTGCGAGAGAACCCGGCGAGGGTTGGCGCTGGAGGCGGCGGCGACAGAGACGGCAGCCCGGGCGGCGGCGGGCTGCTGGCAGCGGTCGGAGGCGAGGTGGCGTCGGCGAGCGGAGGTGGAGGCGGGAGGACGGGCGCGGCTCGGAGGAGGCACGGAGGCGGGTGGGGTCGGGGCAGGCTGCAGGGGCGGCGCGGCGAAAGCAGGCGGCGGAGGCGGCTCGGTGGCGGCAGGGCGGGGTCAGCGAGGGAGGTTATCCGGCGGCGCGCGAGCGGTTGGAGGAGCGGGGCGCCGGCGGGCGAGCTCGGAGGCGAGGGAGGCTCGCGGGCGGTTGCCGGGAGGAGGCGCGGTCGGAGCTAGACGCCGGGGTCGGGGTGGGAAAGTGCAGAGGAGCGGGGGGAGAGGAGATGGAGCGGGGCGCGGGGTCGGGGGTGTGTCGCGCGAGCGGGGGCGGTGGACCTGGGACGGGCGGAACGACAGGTGGGGTCGGGTTCCAGGGAGAGAGGAGGTGGGGCGAGGTGGGACTGGGCAGGGGCGTTTGGTATGGGGTGTGCTGGCAGGGTGGTGGGGCCGCGTGGAGTGGGTGGGCAGGCGTGGGTTGACCGGACGCGGGCAGGCATGCGTCGGTGTGTGCGTGAGTGGTGTGTGTGGGTGAGTGTGTGGGGTTGGAAAGAGAGAGAGAGAGGGGGGGGCTGCTGAGGTGGCAAAGTCTGATTGGCTAGGGGGAAGGGGAGAGTGATGTGGCAAGAGTTGATTGGGGGAAGTGAGGTGGAGATAGGGGTGGGTAGGTTAGTTGGTAGCTTTAGGAATTTAGGAGGTGGACCGTTCTGTTTTGTACGGGGGTGGTCGTTCGGGTCGATTTGGCCCGTTCGGCTGCCCCCACTAAAAATAATATAAATTTTATTTAATTCTAAATGCAACATTCGCAAACCGATAGCAGGCGAACAAAAATAATCCGGAGGCCGGGCTTTGCATTTGAAATAAGATGGGGCGTTTGGAAAACAAAATAGGTTTTTCTGAATAGTTTTATGCAAACAATGCATGATGATGACGATGCGATGCACAATTCAACGCGATTTTCTAGTAGTGGTTTTGCGGGATGCCACAATTCGACACCACTAACAAGGGATCTCGCCCTCGAGATCCGCCTCATGGTACCGGAAGGACGGTCGGCGATCTGATCCTTCGCGCTTCGTGTAGATCCTCGCGACACCACTAACGAGGGTTCCTTCTTCAACTGGAAAACGGCGACACCACCAACAAAGGTCGTTGTTCCTGATCGTCGAGAGAACACTCCGGAGAACCAAAGGACGAAGATAGAGGTATCAAACGATAAGGCCACCTCTAACTTCCATTAGAAGAGGGAAAAGTTACATTGATCCACCAGTTCGATGTACCGAGCGAACAGTAAGAGTCGGGTAGGGTGATCAGTCCATCCCGGACCCAACTATCAACTCTATACATGGGTAGGAGAATCGGGCAACTCAACTCTCGAGATTTAGACTGAAGGTCTTCATAGGTGGTATCCGGAACAAAGGAATGTTGCCAGCAGAAATCGTATGAAAGACACACTGATTAGGTTCCGCGATGATTCCATTGGCATGAACAACACATGCTCAAGGTCAACTCCAACTTCACCAAAGCTCGTCCTTCTCATATGTTTTTCAACGACACTGGCATCCGGCATGGAACACATATGGATAAAGAGCTCAAGAACAAAAGATTGGAGGAAGGTTCAACAGACAAGTTGCAGATTGATGATCGTAGCACTCTGTTACAAAAGGGAGAAAACGAAGCCCTGAAGGTACGACGGAAACCCAACCACGAGAATTCCTGGACTCGAAGAGAGAGAAGAGAGCGGATTCAAAACACGTTGAGGTAAGAGGAGAATAGCAGAGGGGTAAGGAGTAAAATCAGACCTAATCAGAACTATCCAACCGATTTTCAAAAATAGTTTTGACACTCTACTTCGGCCGTTAGCTAGGTTATCCTACAAATTTGGACTTGTGGTATCGCAACCTGAGCTCGATACCACTCTATAACACCCTCGAATCGGACCTATGCAAGTTTGGGCAAAATTCACCAAAACCGCAGAAACGATTCAAAGGTGCTCACCAGCACTTCGTGCGGGTGGAAAACAAAGTAATAACATTACACAACAGTCCTCGATGGGACCCACAAAATGATATATATAACAATGACTCAAAGAGTCAAGAATACGATATATTATACAAAGATCCAAATCACCTTGAAAATGATAGAGCGTCCGACTACGGACAAGATGCAAATGGGGCTAAGAGCCACGAAGAATAGCCAATGGCGTCCATAACCCTGCCCAGCCAAGCCGAAGGGTAACCACTACGACGCCGATCTCAAACCTGCTTAAACAAAGGGGTGCCGACAAAGGGCAAAGGAAAAGAGGAGCGTCGATCTTGAGGCCAAGACAGCGAGGCTAGAATTCGGCGGTCCTCGCCTACATAGGTATGGTGGACTGAGCGGCAGCGGCGGCATGCACTAAACAACCTATAGAGACTCGATACAACTGGCGGCAATCAGAGAGGGGTAAGAAGGACCTATTCGGATCCAACCTGATACTAGCATCAAACAAACCCATCCTGGCGTTTCCCCTCGAGACCAAACGAGGAAGTCAACCGAGGAACTCACACAGTTGGCAGTTTTACTTATTCAGTTATAGTTGCGGCACTTTACTAGTCAGATTTAGTTAATCGTCCTGATAAAGTAAGCAGTGGGCACTTTTAATTAACCATTCCGTTATAGTTGCGTCAATTACTAATCAGATACAGGTAGCATGAGATAAACCCATAACCCAGCAGTTGTTGGTACTTTTATTCAGCCATTTCGTTGTAGTTGCAATACTTACTAGTCAGGTACAATGGTCGCAAGCGACACACAAAACAAGCAATTGTGGGCAGTATTATTTAGCCATTTCATTATAGTGAAGCTGATTACTAGTCATTATAAAGTCAAATTTATAGCAATAAACTTTAGTTATGCTTGTCTATGATCGAGATACTGTGCTCCAAGTCGTCCATATCCGCGGACACGGCTTTCAGAAAGTTTTACCCGTCCGGGGTGCACCAATAGCAACACACGCTCGATCAACCTCGGAAAAACCAAATCAAAACCCAACGAGGCTTTCACGGTGAACAATCACAGATTCAGAAATATTTCAGGGCCACCCATTGAGTAGATCCCGCAACGGAGTAAGCAAGCTCGAGACGGACTCAAGGTTTGCGACAATGGTGTAAATGACTGGAACCCAGTGTGGCTGGGCTTGTCGATACCGAAAACATTACGCTTACCTAAAGATGCACAATGCTCCTCGCACAATTTAAATACTGAAAGTAGCATGGCATAAGTGAGGATCGTAAATAAACCTCAAACTAGTTTGTGGCCCCAAGAAATAAGACTGAATCAAGCTCTGGCTCAGGGGGGTCCCATATACCTCCCGGATGTGGATAGCGCGATAAATCAAGGAACATGTATCAAGTACTCGGGGTCTTACGGGACACAAGTGGGTGTTCGGAAACCAAATATTTTCTATCACCCACCGATGCCTCTGCTTATTTCAATTTTAGTTGTTAAACAGAAATTAAAGTGAGCGATAGGTAAAACTATGATCATCTCCATTATCAACATGCGGCAATACATCAGCAACTGTGGCATATGACGACACACATCAGCACTTGAGCAAGCAACTACGACACGCAAGTCCAACTATCTACCAAACAACAGGTAATAGGGTATGGCCAAGGCAATATAGGGCTGCACGGTATATCACAGTTACGGAAACTAAAGCATCGCAACACAGATAGCAATAGATCAACAGGAGGGAATAAATACTATAAAAGTAAGATAGGTAGAAAGGGGGAGATGCTCGCCTGAAAACATTGCTGAAGGTTCAACCGAAGATCGGGGCGAAGCTCACATCAACTCAACGGCCTTATCCGCAAAGAAGCAAAACACTAGAATAAACACCGGATGCAATATTTAATACAACGGCAGAAGATCGGCATGATGCATGTATGATGCATGGCATGGCAAGGGTGCGATGCAATTAGGTCATATTAAGTGGAACCGGGGTCCCGACAATTAGTTAGATGGTTCAAGTTATTTATCTATCCCGCAAATTAAATGTTGTTTAACATGGTAGAAGATAGCACCGGGTTCGCTACACAAATTTATATGAGGCCAATATAAGGCTAGATTTGCCCGCATATGGGCCCCATATTTTATTATTAGGTGAATCGGCATAAGGCCCCCAAACCACATGATATGCATGCGAGATGACAATTTAATATGCAACAAGTTGTTATTATCTTATAAAATAGGGTTCTCGGATAAGGGTCACACTTTAGGGTTCTCGACGATCTTGGGGGTTCCGGGGTTCGGGGTCCGACAGGGTCCAGGGTCCAGTCTCGGGGTCCAGGGTTCGGCGGATGCGTTCTCGGGCTCCGGGGTCGATCTCGGATAGCGGGGTAGATCTTGGCGCATCCGGAAGCAGGACTTGGTTCGGCGTCGGGGCGTAGCGGGTTTGTTTTGGTCGGTGCCGTCCTTGTCATTGCGACGATCTTGTCGGGCCCCACGGGGTCGATCTTGCAGGGCAAGCAGGTCTTGGCGCGGGACTTGTGGGTGAGAAGATCTTGGCGTCCAAGGGTTCTCGGCACCAGATCCGGAAAGAAGTGCTCTGCGTCCTCGAGGGGTACTTGTCGTAACGTGCCGGGCATCTTAGTTCCACGCGGTCGATCTTGTCGGGTCCTCGGATCGGCCGGTCTTGTCGTCGCGAAGACCTTGTCGGTCCGAGCCATCGAGTCGGTCTCGGCCTCCAGGATGAAGTACTTGTCGCCACGGGAAGCCGGACTTGGTTCGGGCGACGTGGTCTTCGGATCAACGCTGGCCTGTGCGCGATGTAACGGGTTCAAGCGTCGATGATAGCAGAACTTGAGTCAACTCACGGGTCCTCAGGAGATGCTTGACAAAACATCGGCACACAGACACAACACATGAGCAGAGGAGTACATCAAGTGCCACGGTGACTGCTGCAACCTCCCTGTTCATCAACACTAGCACACCACGGCGGGAGGAGGCTCAAGGACGAGATGCGGGCGGGCGGTGGGCGTGGCCTGCGAGCTCCAGCGAGGAGAGGAAGCCGCTCGAGGACAGGGACGCGGTCCTGCGACTGGCGATGGCGACGCGGCACAGAGGCTCGGGAGGACGGTCGGCGACGAGGCGTCGGAGCAGCGGCCAGGCGGAGGCTTGTGAGGAGAACCCGACGGCAGCGAGGTTGGCGCTGGAGGCGCGCGGCAGCGGCGAGGCAAGCGGCCAGCGGGCGGGCAGCAGCCGGTCGGAGGCGAGTGGCGTCGGCGGAGCGGAGGTGGAGGCGGGAGGACGGGCGCGGCTCGGGAGGCAGGCGGCGGCGGGCAGGGCCGAGCACGCTGGCGGCGAGGCAGCGGGCTCGGTGTGGCAGAGGCGGGTCCGTGAGGGAGGGTTATCCGGCGGCGCGCGAGCGGTTGGAGGAGCGGGGGCGGGCTCGAGGCAAGGGAGGCTCATGGGCGGTTCTTGAGGAGGCCGGTCGGAGCTTGGCCGGGGTCAGGTGGGAAAGTGCAGAGGAGGCGGGGGAGAGAGATGGGCGAGGCGCTGGGTCGGGGTGTCACGCGGCGGGGCGGTGGACTGGGACGGGCGGCAGGTGGGGTCGGGTTCCAGGGAGAGAGGAGGTGGGGCGAGGTGGGACTGGGCAGGGGCGTTTGGTATGGGGTGTGCTGGCAGGGTGGTGGGGCCGCGTGGAGTGGGTGGGCAGGCGTGGGTTGACCGGACGCGGGCAGGCGTGCGTCGGTGTGTGCGTGAGTGGTGTGTGTGGGTGAGTGTGTGGGGTTGGAAAGAGAGAGAGAGGGGGGGGCTGCTGAGGTGGCAAAGTCTGATTGGCTAGGGGGAAGGGGAGAGTGATGTGGCAAGAGTTGATTGGGAGAAGTGAGGTGGAGATAGGGGTGGGTAGGTTAGTTGGTAGCTTTAGGAATTCAGGAGGTGGACCGTTCTGTTTTGTACGGGGGTGGTCGTTCGGGTCGATTTGGCCCGTTCGGCTGCCCCCACTAAAAATAATATAAATTTTATTTAATTCTAAATGCAACATTCGCAAACCGATAGCAGGCGAACAAAAATAATCCGGAGGCCGGGCTTTGCATTTGAAATAAGATGGGGCATTTGGAAAACAAAATAGGTTTTTCTGAATAGTTTTATGCAAACAATGCATGATGATGACGATGCGATGCACAATTCAACGCGATTTTCTAGTAGTGGTTTTGCGGGATGCCACACTTGCTAATTGTGAAAACAACTAGAAATACACATGGGCATTTATATCATGCATGCTCTAAAATTTGAATACTACCATGCAATATGGAAAATATTGAACCTATGCACATATATGGAGCTATATGACCATACTAGTGTGTGTTTCTCCACTAGATCATCACTTGGCTAAATTATAGCTCCATGCATGTACACATATAGAATAATTCCCACATGGAAGCTAGTAGAGGCAAATCTACAACATAGCATGCAAAGGTGACGATGTGGCTCTCCACATATCAATAATGTGAAAACCACATGATGCTAAGATGAGAGCATGTGGAAATAGAATTGGATCCATCCCAACCCACATGAGCTAGAGGTAAAACCAAATAAGTTGCAATGCTCATATATGGTGGAATGGTGGAATGATGGGGTGATGACAAGAAAGGTGGTGGAGTCAATAAAAGATATGCCCCCAACTCAACTTGGGCATTTAAAAAATATATCAAGAACCAAATACAATATCAAGAGGCAAATACAATTTACAATGCATATGAGATAAGAACCAACACAAAAAGGGTTTTATATGATGCTCAAATGCAAGGTGGCATGATGGCATGAGCATGATATAATGATGATGCAACAATTATATATAGGAAGTAGCCATTATATTACTAAAACAAGTAGCATTACAATTGTTAGACGATTGGGATGCTACATCTCCCGACCCTCCAATACCTCACCCTCATGTGTACAATAGAGGTGACCCACCTAAGCTTGAAGAATCTGCTATTTTTGCTCAATGGCAATCACTAATGAGAACTCATGCGCGCAGCTCTTGCATTGAACTATGGAACATCATCGAGCATGGACTCTTTGTTGGGGATCCAAACAACTTGACAAGAAGATAGGTTGTTAATAGTCAACTCAATGCCACTGCTTTGCATATGATTCAACAAGGATTGGGGACAAAGGATTATCCACACATTGAGAACTTTAGCATTGCCAAGGAAGCTTGGGATGCCCTCACTGTATTGTTTGTTGGAAATGAGAGTATGAGGAGGAACCGATATGATGCTCTAAGCAATGAAGCCGAAGGCTTCTACATGAAAGAAGGTGAAGATCACGAAGACATGTACCGAAGGCTCAAGACCACCGCCACCGCTTTTAGAAATGTGGGTGCCTCACATGTGGATGATGCATGGATAAAAAGGAAATATGTGAGTGCACTCATGCCTTTTGAGCCCACCGACTTGAAGAGCCTACAAGGAAGACACAACTACCATCTCATGACCTCATATGAAGTTATGCAAGAGATGGCCGCCTTCAAAGTAGCTGCCAAGAATGCCAAAGATGCTCGTGCTCGTGCCCTTGGCATGAGCAATGTTGTCAATGTTGCATTGAAAGCCAAAGTTGTGGACCATGGGGATGAAGATGATAGTGATGAAGGCCTCTCCATGGACCATCCCGATGAAGTCAATATTGCTCATGGTCAATATATGGCCTTCTATGCAAAGAACTTTTGGAAGAACCCCGCCAAGGCCAAGATGGAAATGCAACGGAGAAGCAACCCAAATGGGAAAAGAGATAATACCACTAGGTTGAGAACTTGCTTCAATTGTGGTGACCGCTATCACTTTGTGGCAAGTTGCCCCTATGATAAGAGAGAAGATCATGGTGGTAAACTTGTGTTGAAGAAGACTCTCAAGGCACCTTAGAAGAAACCTTTCATCAAGAAGAATCCCATCAACAAGAAGTTGGGAGAAATTGTCTTGATCACTCATGAAGAATACTCCTCCAACAATGAAGATGATGAAGATGAGGAAGAGGAAAATTCTCATGGTGTGGATGCTTTAGCCACCACTTCTACTCCGAAATTCTCACTCTTCGATTCTCCAAATGAGAACTCTCCCACCAAGAAGGTCACTTGCCTTATGGCAAGAGGAACAGAGGTATCCTCATCATCCCGCTCTACTCCCTTAGATAATGATGAAATTGACGATGAGACGTCTCTTGATGTTAAAAAGGAATTAATTGCCTTTGATGAGTTTATGACTAACCTAGAAGGAGATGCTAAATTACATTTTGGAAACATCCTAGATCAACTTTCACATACTCAAGAGCTTCTAGATGTAAGATGTAAACTTGGGCATGAACACTTGATTGAGCTAGAGACTTTAAACAATGCTCTAGAAGAAGAACAAGAAACTAGGTTGTCACTTGAATTAAAACTTGAAGGGCTTGATGAGGCCAATGACATTATTGTTAACAAACTCATCAAAGAGCGTGATGATGCTATTGCTAAATACAAAAGGGCTAAAAAGGACAAGATTGAGTTTGGTGTGGTTCATGAAAAACTTGCCGAGGACTTTAGGTTGCTTAACAAGGCCCACAAGGCTTTGGAGAGTGAACTCTTGTCACTCACAAAGTCCCATTAAATGATTCAAACTCAATTGGCCAATATTCCTTCACCTAGTAACTTCATTCCATCTAGTAGTACAACTATTCTTGAAGAGAATGCTAGGTTGAAGGGGGAGCTTGCTAAGGCCACATTTCTACAAGGCAACAATTCCATTGATTATCTTTTGAGCAAGCAAAGGCCTAGTGGTGTTAAAGGGGGCATTGGTTTTGTCTCAAATACTAAGAAGAAGAAGATGAATAAGAAGAAGAAGGCCAAGCCCGCACAAGAGACCAACAAGACCATTGTGGATAGTAAGACCACAAGTGGTAAAACTATGTCTCATGATGACTTTGCGAGAATGCTAACCCTCACTAGGTTCTAATGCGTGATTATTATGGTGATGTGTATGCGCAATATGTTGGCCCTTATGATGGGTATATTGCTTGGTCTATTTGGGTTCCCAAGACCCTTGTTGCTAACAAAAGAGGACCCATTGAAAAATTGGTACCTAAAAATTTGCTTGATCTTTTGTAGACTTATGCTTCCGGAGGGTCAAAGTGGGTGCTTGATAGTGGTTGCACAAGTCATATGACCGGAAGCTCGTCTATTGTCAAGGAGTTAAAGCCAAATGATGATCAAATCACCGTGACATATGCCGACAAATCAAAGTCTAAGGTAATGGGTTTCGGCAAGGTTGTGGTTTCTCACGACATTACACTCGTGAACGTCATGCTTGTTGAGACCCTTGGATACAATTTACTTTCGGTCCTTGCTCTTGGAAAGATGGGCTTTGTCGTCTTTATTGATGTTGATATTGTGGTCCTCTTATGGAGCAAGTCTCTCAAGGTTGCTTTTGTTGGGTACGTCGAACATGACTTGTATGTGGTGGACTTTTTGGAGCAAACCACTACAGGTCCGATGTGCTTATTCAGAAAGGCCGATGTGGGTTGGCTATAGCATCGCCGACTAGCCCATGTCAATATGAGAACTTTGCAAAATCTCCATAAGGAGGGCCATATTTTTGGACTAAAAGAAAATGTTTCCTTTGCCAAATATCGTGTTTGCAGGGCATGTGTTCTAGGGAAGATGCATGATGCTCCTCACAAGCCTAATAACCGCATCAAGTCCACCAAGATCTTGGAGCTCCTCCACATGGACCTCTTTGGTCCTCCATCTCATGCAAGTCTTGGTGGGAAGAAATATTGCTTGGTGATCGTTGATGACTTTTCAAGATACTCTTGGGTTTATTTCTTCAAGTTGAAGAGTGAGACTCAAAAGACCTTCATCGAATTCATCAATTTGGTCCAAAGGAAATACAATGTTCCCGTGTTGATCATTAGAAGTGACAATGGCACCGAGTTCAAGAACTACACCTTGAATGATTTTCTTAGTGATGAGGGTATTAAACATCAATATTCCACTGCATACACCCGTCAACAAAATGGTGTGGCCGAAAGGAAGAACCGGGCTCTTATTGAGATGGCTAGGACCATGTTGGCGGAGTTTAAATCTCCATATAACTTTTGGGCCGAAGCCATATCCACCGCATGTCATGCTTCAAACCGGCTCTACCTCCGCAAATAAATCAACAAGACTCCATATGAAATACTTACCGGTAACAAGCCCAACATATCTTACTTCCGGGTGTTCGGTTGTAAGTGTTTCTATCTCATAAAAGGTGTTCGTTTGTCCAAATTCGAGTCTAAAGCATTAGAGGGTATTTTTGTTGGCTATGGTCTCGAATATCACACTTATAGAATCTATGATAAGCTCTCCGGAGCCGTCATAGAATCTTGTAGTGTGACCTTCAAAGAATATGATGGTCCCCAAGGGGGGCGTGTTGATGCTTGTGATGCAGATGATGAAATGCCTCAGGATCCCATAGGAAGAATGGGTGTGGGATATATCTGCCCCATTGAGGAACCCCTTATGGCGGATCAAGAAGAACTATGCTCCACTCAAGTGGAGCCCTCATCTTCACAACATCAACAAGATCCATCCACCGAGGAGGACAATGACTCAAGCCAAAGACAAGATGTAGACCCTCAACACGATGATCATAGTGACAACTCTAGTCAAGGGGAGCTTGATTCTTTTGCCTGGGTGTCAAGTTGTGCCAAGGCAATTGCTCAAGGAAGATCCGTACAAACTGCTTTGAAGCAAGCTCAAATTGATGCTAGAAGTGCACTTGATCATGACCAAGGTCAATCTTTGCCTCTAGATGAAGAGGATGATGATGATCAAGGTCAAGTTAATGGTCAAGACGAGGATCAAAATGATTAAGAGGGTCCCCCAAGAAACAACACGGAGATCCACGCTCGTCGCGAAGCTAGAAAGGAAAGAATGTTGGAATTAAGAGATCACTCTCTACAAAATGTAGTTGGTGATGCAAGGAAAGGTATTTCCACAAGAGCACAATTGAAGAGGTTCAATGAACACCAAGCACACATCTCCATGATTGAACCAAAGAAAGTGTGGGAAACTCTTGAAGATTCGGATTGGTTAGAAGCTATGCACAAAGAACTCAACAACTTTGAGAGAAACAAAGTATGGAAGTTAGTGGAAAAGCCAAAGGATTGCTGCAATGTTATTGGAACAAAGTGGATATTTAAGAACAAGCAAGATGAGCATGGAATCATAGTAAGAAACAAGGCTAGATTGGTTGCACAAGGGTTTTCTCAAATTGAAGGCATTGACTATGGAGAAACTTATGCACCCGTGGCTCGCCTTGAGTCCATCCATATCCTTCTTGCTTATGCGGCACATCATAACTTCAAGTTACAACAAATGGATGTAGAAAGTGCATTTCTTTATGGCCCATTAAATGAATTGGTATATGTTAAGCAACCCCCGGGATTTGAGGACCCCAACTTCCCAAACCATGTCTACAAACTTGATAAGGCGCTCTATGGGCTCAAGCAAGCCCCACGCACGTGGTATGAGCACCTTAGAGAGTTATTGTTTGACCGTGGATTTGAGGTTGGGAAAATCGATCCCACTCTTTTTACTAAGAAGGCCAATGGGGAGCTTTTTGTATGCCAAATATATGTTGATGATATTATCTTTGGCTCATCTAACAAAGCTTTTAATGATGAATTCTCAAAGCTTATGACTAGTAGGTTCCGGATGTCTTTGATGGGAGAGTTGAGAGTATTTCTTGGCTTTGAGATCAAGCAAGTTAGAGGAGGGACATTCTTCAATCAAGCCAAGTATACTCAAGATATGCTCAAGAGATTCAAAATGCAATATTTAAATGGATCTCCTACTCCCATGGCTACAAAGACTCATCTAGAACAAAATCCAAATGGTAAAGATGTGGATCAAAAGGTATACCGGTCCATGATTGGTTCTTTACTTTACCTTTATGCATCTAGACCCGATATTATGTTGAGTGTAGGTGTGTGTGCAAGATATCAAGCGTATCCTAAGGAAAGCCATTTAATGGCGGTCAAGAGAATCTTTCAATATTTAGTTCATACCCCATTTTATGGTCTTTGGTATCCTCGAGGCTCAACATTAGCTCTTTGTGGATACACAGATTCGGATTGGGCGGTGGACAAGGATGATAGAAAATCAACATCCGGGGCTTGCCAATTCCTTGGTAGGTCCTTGGTATGTTGGTCTTCCAAGAAGCAAAATTGTATATCTCTCTCCACCGCCGAAGCCGAGTATGTGGCAGCTGCTAGTGCTTGCACCCAATTGCTATGGATGAGGCAAACTTTAAAGCAATCCGGTGTCCATTGTGACAAAGTGCCTCTTCTATGTGACAATGAAAGTGCCATCAAGATTGCTTACAACCCGTTGGATCACACAAGGACAAAGCATATTGAGATTCGACATCACTTCATTAGAGATCTTGTTGCTCGAGGTGATATTGATCTATCATATGTATCAACCAAATATCAACTTGCCGATATCTTCACGAAGCCACTTGATGAAGCAAGGTTTTGCTACTTGAGGAATGAACTAAATGTCGTAAATTCAAGGAGCTTGACTTGATTTTCTTGCACTCTCACCTATGTTTCAAATCATATTTGGTTTAGGTGTAGGCATGGATATAGGGGGAGTGCGGTCCTAATTGATTGGACCATCCCTCCCCCCATTATGCCCAAAGCAATCAAAATCATTCCTCTTAATATCATTTAGTGATATGTGAGCTTAATGATGAGTTTTGGTAATGGACCCAAGATATATCTTCGTGGTGCCAAGCCAATTATACTCAAATATGGTGGCCTAGGCCACCGCCCTTTCTCATTTGAGAGGTTGGTACTTATTCATGTTTGTCATTTGCTTGATTCTAGTCTCTTGGAGTTTTTCTGAATATTTTTGTGAATTCCTATGGCTCTTGTTGGTTCTTCACAGTTTGATGTCTCAACCCAAGCCCTATCCCTATCTTAAAAACCATCTATCTCTCATATATGTCCCCAAACACTTTTCCTAGAACTTTTGGTCGAGGAGGACCGGAGTCTCCGGTGTACGTACACCGGAGTCTCCGGTGTAGACTGGAGTCTCCGGTCCAGACGGTTTCTGTCAATTAAAGAAGGGGGTGCGGGGTGAACTGGTACAGTAGTTCCTCATTCTTCACCCTGTCCCCTACCTCCAAACCTGTCGCCTCCTCTCCCAAAACTCCTCCCCGGAGGTCAAGAAGCCCCCGGTATCCGCCGTGCCGCCGGCCAACCTTCCTCCCCCATTGGGTCATTCCCACCGGAGGAATTGATCCCATGGATAGATCTGGTACCTCTCCTCTATTTTTTCTCCTAGGGTTCATCTCTAGATGTGTTTTTGAGGATTGTTGCTGATTTGTCCATTGGAATCACTTGTTTGCGTGCACTCCAGTACTTTAGCCTTGTTGCATTGCCCGATCTACTAGATTCACCCTCTCCAGCATCTTCCCATCTCATGCCCGAGCCTCCCGACCGGAGACTCCGGACTTAGGTCCGGAGACTCCGGTCCAGGCCGGAGACTCCGGTCCCCAGGACCAGAGACTCCGATCTAAGCCAGAGACTCCGGTATAAGGTGCGGAGACTCCGGTGTCGGGTGAATCAAAATAGTCCAGAAATGCATCAAAGTTCTTGTACTGCATTATTGGGACATATATACTCATCTCCATGCTATCTCCCTCACTGTTGTTCACAGGTGATGGTTCTAGTCGTCCTCGTCGTACCAAGGCCAAGTCCCAAAGGGGCAATCCTCGCTATGATGAAGCTCATGGTCAGTTTATCGTGCCTCCGTCCAACCAGAAACAGCGGGCACGTGATGCAGCTTACATGAAGAGGGATCAGGAGAGGGCTGAACGGGAGGACCGTGCCAAGAGGGCCAAGTATGACAACCTTCAGTCCTTAGCCAAAATGTCTAAAGAGGAGTACCGTGAGCTGAGAAAAACAGATTTCTATGCGCTCCCTTGTACCAGTGAGGACCCTCATTACTGGAGGAAAGAACAAGCTGTGTTCATGAAGGATGTGTATGGTATACTCACCAAATCACCTGTCTGCCCTCATAAGTTCATGAGTGTTGAGTAGATGCGCCAGAGCCCTTACTTCAATGATGCCGTGTGGATATGTGAGAAGCTGGGTCTCTACAACTTGATGGAGCTGCGTGAAGACTACAATGTCCACCTTGCACAGCAGTTCTATGCCACAGTTGTGTTTGGGTCTGATCTTGACCGGACCATGGTGTGGATGTCTGGCACCACTCGTTGCACAACTACATTTCATGACTTTGCCAACGTCATCTTTGAGACCTTTCATGGAGTATCCACTCCTGTGGGGCTGCGCATGCACTCAGCTGCTTTGGGTGAGAACAAGTTGAAGCTGGCACCTCTGTATGATGATGGTGTTTTGGGGGGTTTCAAGGGACTCAAGACCCTCTACAACCTTATTCTGAGGATCTTCCGTCACACTATTGCACCAAGTGCTGGAAATGATGATGCAATTAGGGGTGGGCTTGTCAACCTCCTGTACCATACTCACCGGACCTTCAATGCTGAACCTGAGGCAGATGTTGCACCTATTGACGTGATGGACTTTATTTTAGAGGAGATGTTCCATGCCATTCTCTACAAGAAGTCTCCTCCATATGCACCCTTTTTTATGAGGCTCATCAACTCCTAGGAGCATGATTCTCCATATGGCATACCACCACACCTCACTGAGCACACTCTGGTCTCACTGCAGCAGAAGGGGCGTATGGGGCCTGCTCCGAGGCGTCGCTATGGGGATGATGATGAGGAGATTGAGATGGAGAGAGCTCCCTACGCACCTAGAGTTCGGAGGAAGAATGCCTCCAATGCCCCTATGCCTACTATGACTCGAGACTATGTGCATGAGCGGGTCAAGAAGGCCAGCTTTTGGGAGAGGATCCTTTGTTGCATGAATGTCGACATCCGCAAGCAGCAGCATGCATCCTACCAAAGCAACCGCCGCATTGACAAGCTCCTCAAAGAGATCAAGGAACAGGGTGCTGAGGATAATGAGGAAGGTGAGGATGAATACAATGATGAGCATGGGGCTCAGCAGTCCACAGAGTCTGATCATACACTCTCATTTGGGGCATGGAATGCCCAACATGATAGTCTGGTGGATTGGAAGACGTTTGCTAATGTCACATCCGGGTTTGGGTACCAGGGTACTTCCTCTTCTCTCCCTCACGGCAAAGGGCCTGCTGTCCCTGAAGACGATGACGATGACTATGATCAGGATGATGGTGACCAGGAGGAGGATGAGGATGCCGAGGATGACGATGACTACTGAGCGGTTGGGGGCGCTAGTGTAGGTCTTTTCCCTTTTTCGCGTTTCGATGCCAAAGGGGGAGAAGGCATTCTCATCGGTTGCATGGGCTTGGGATTTGGAATTTGCGACTATCTGTCTTTATTTGCCTTTTATTTGCCATATTCGAACTTGAACTTTATGTGTGTCATTTGTTGTTCATGTGTGTGACTATGACTATGTGCTTGTGTGCACCATCTATTGTAACTCATGTCAAGATTTATGTGGGCTACCATTGATACTATCTATCTTGCATGATTTACTTAATTATCTTGTTGCACATAGTGAGGGGGAGTCCCATATATATATTTTATTCCATGCAAATCACTTGTTATCATCGAACACCAAAAAGGGGGAGATTGAAAGGGCATTTATTGTCATAATCACTTTTGGTGTTTCTTAACAACAAGTAGATCATTTTACTGTTTGTCATTGTCCACAGGTTGGTATTATGATAAATGAACAGCACCCTCACTCTTGGGAAAAGACCACATTCATGTGGCACTGTTCTGGAAACTCCAGACCGGAGTCTCCGGTCGGCCAAGATAGTACTCTCCGGTGTGGTCCGGAGTTTCCGGTTCTGGCTCCGGTGGTGCCTCCCAGGATCTGGCTGGGACATTCTGTCTGGGGGTCCGGAGCCTGCTCCGGAGGATACTCCGGAGTCTCCGGTGTTGGACAAGTCCGGAGTCTCTGGTGTTGATAGACCAGAGTCTCCGGTCTTGTTGAGTAATGAAAGGTCTGGGTCATTTAGATGGGCGGTCCGGAGGCTGGTCCGGAGATTGGCCGGAGTCTTCGGTGTAGACCGGAGTCTTCGGTCTGACTTTTCTACAATAGTCAGAAAACGGTTCGTGGAGGGGGCTGCCTATAAAAAGGGACCCTTATCTTCTTCCTCCAGCTGCTCGAGCTGCTCAATAACACCAACCCCATTAGAGCCACCTAATCTACAAGATTTCTTCATCCAACCATCCAAAGTCATTGACCTTTGGAGAATCGAAGGAGGAGGCCTTGATCTACATCTTCACCAAGAGAGATCTTCATTTCCCCCTCATTCACTTGAGGGCCCCCAAGCTCTAGTGTTTCTTTGGAAACCCTAACTTTGATTTGGTTCTTACAAGCTTGTCTTTGATTTGTCTTGACAACTTGCTTGCATTTGGGAGCCTCCAATTAAGTTGTGGATGTGTGCCCCGAACTTGTTGTAAAGGTGCCGGCTTCCACCTCGAAGGTTGCCGATATAGTGGAAGGTGAATCAAGCCCGTTGGGGTGAGATTCATCAGAGAACAAGGGAGGCCTCTCGTGGCGTTGGTGGTTTGAAACCACCCCCTCTCCAAACGTAGACGTACTTCCCCTCAAAAGGAAGGAACTACGGGAAACAAATCCTTGTGTCTCCGTGTCCACTCCTTTGGTTACTTCTATCCTTTACCGCACTTTACTTACTTGTTCTTGCTTAGTGTTGTGTTAGCTTGTGCTTGGTTGACATATAGGTAAATTCACCAAAGTTGCATATTCTAGAGAATTTACCTTTCTTGTCAAACCCTAATTTGAAAAGGAGTAAAATTTGAAGTAGCACCTATTCACCCCCCCTCTAGGTGCCCATACGATCCTTTCACCACGCCTTAGAGCGGTTATGAAATTCACAAATTCACTCCCTCATTCGCATGAACCCGAGCACCGCCAGCGGCGAAATCCACCCTCCACCCAGAATGATCCCTTGGGACATTTGCCTTCCGACGCCAAGTTGTTGTGCCCACTCGCTAATCCCAATCTCTAATGTCGCATGTTGTGCCCATCGTTCCGAGGCTCTAACCCACCTCCGCCGCCGGACGAGCTGAGCAGCACGGAGGATGGCAGATCATCGTACCCTGAAAGAAGTGTTGGATACATGCGGGTGATCTCCTTTTCTCTTTGCTTTTCGCACTAAATATAACTTCTAGCTGTCTATTGACATCAAAGAGATAGATCGAACCTAGAATTTTTTACTAGCCGAACGCTAACATACAAGTTCTTATTTTTTGTTCCCAAATTTCTATTAACTAGGGTCCCGTAGAGACCCCTTACGTGGTTTCGGTACGCGTCGGCGGCTACCACTCTAAATTAGCAAATGAGAAGGGCAAGTGGAATCATGGTAATCGTGTCACGATTAAAGAATCACCAACGCAGATTTGCACTATCCCTAGTATGGTTGCTGCTCTGCGTAAACATACTAAAATGGGTCGGCGCAGACTGCACGATTTAGCTTCATGGATGAACAAGGTAGCAAGGTTACTATAAAGCGTGACAGTCATATATACGGGTTGTTGAAAGGGTGTCCGAGGGCTCGAATATTTCTCGTGGATTGTAGAATACTGGATGTGGTAGCTACTTTCGCTCCTAGTCGCCCTACTATTCAAGCTCAAGGTGGTCTGACTCGTAACCCCGCTGCTGTTAAGCAAAATGTGGTTACTCGTCTGCGCCAGCTTCTGCAACGCAACCTCCTCGTAGGAGTGTCCGTTTTGCCATGATGCAAAACTCTATGGTGGATGCAGGTCATGCTTTTGTTGTGGAATCTTCTAATGTTGTTTCTCAGCCTGCTACTGACCCAATCCCTGCTGCTGTTGCGCAAACTAAGGCTTCGGGAGGCTGCCCCTGCGGTTACCCAGCATACCACTGCATGATGTAGTACACTATAGTCGTTGACATAACACCAATGAAACACCGTTCACTAGTGTTACATCCCTCAGAGTGGTACAACAGAAACACAGCAGGTCCAAGACATGACTATAGGTTACAACTCCACTTTTTACACAAGATCCAGAGAACTCTCTAGGTTAAAGAGAGAGAAGGAAACTTCTTACAAAGAAGAATCGGAAATAAATAACTTCACAATTATAATACTATTAAGACTAATATCTTAACTAATGGTCTGGCATTGCTGCTATTGCAATACACTATAGAAATAGGTTCTATGACTAGAGATTTTATTCTTATCTAATCAGCAACCTCGTCTTCACTTGAGCTGATGTATATGTTGACTTTCTTGACTTCATTGAAGAGATTTAGCTTTTGATGATGATTCCTGGAGCATCACTTGATGTATACGTCGTCTGTACTGGCTTTAGAACCTAGCAAGGGTTAAGAAGATACTTTGAGTACGAGCGTACTCAGCAAGTTCACTAGAAAAGGAGTGTTTGATGCACTATATCTACAGCCACAGACCATAGGCCGTAGGCAATGCAGGTTTTCGTAAACATTTCTTCAAAGGTTGCTTTTATTCTGAAAAGCTATGTCTGTCAGCCTTCATGGGTTTACCAGAACTTTCATGGAGTTCCTTTCCCGCAGCGTTCGCTGCTCCTTCCGAGCAGGAGTAACAAGTTCTGATTCTTACACTCTGCAGAGGTGCGTTACTTTACCCATGAGAGATGTTAGCTTTGTTGCACATCCGAATTGTAGGTTCATTCACAATTCCTTGGTGTGAGGCCCAGACTAAGATACAAGCCAATCACTGCCTTCTCCGCGACCCCGCATGTCTCCTTGGTGTACGCCATCCCACCTATTGAATTACGGAAATTGGCAGTACAGACCGTTCAGATGCCGGAACTATCGTGGGATGTTGAGGGATCCCACCCATATGCTGCATATCCTCTATGAATTACCATATAATATGCACACTACGAGTGATAACAGCCACAACCCGCACATCCGGCTCCATGCGAGAGGGAAAAGACACAGCTGACTTCTCCGTCCCATTCCAAATCTCATGGTCAATGCATGATATACGGCGCAATAATCACTGGCGACATTGGTTGTTAAGTCCTAGGTAATATGTTCCTTTACCACCGGAACTCTTATAGTAGGTTATTACCACATGGTAAATAACCTATAATCATATTATTATGAAAATAGTGTTTTCTGACCTTTTTCAAATGCAGGTGATGACAACACTGGATTTGTAAAATACTTTACAGAAAATAATCAAAGGACATGAGCAAGTGTGAACTTGCCTTTTGTGATTGCAAGATTATGCACTCACGGTCTTCAAGACAATATAAGATCCAATAGCTGAAATCTGCATCATTGGTCCGGTAAGGACTAATGTTTAAAGAAGCAAGATGCTTTTATGCATAAGTAATGTAATGTAATGCAAGTTGATAAATGAGAATCCCGAGGATAACGTTGTTCTAGGGTTTGGATACTCGAAAGGTTTTTCTTGGAATGTGTTTCCCTTTTAGATTAAGTTTCATACATGTGCTTCTTATTAAGGCTTGTGAGTGTGTGTGAAACAACATGTATCTGTACAACAATAAAATACACACATGTGGGATGCTATTCAAGGCATCTTAATTGTTTATCTTCAAGTTTTACTTTACAAGTAATGTCACTTATAAAGAATTTAAGTGTTATTGATCCTAAGTATATAAGTAGATTATAAAGTAAAGTGTTTTACTATTAATTGTCATATTTTGTTTGAAGTGATAAAACAAATAACTTTTGAAGAAAATCTTACTCAACTAAGCAGAAGCATTTAAGCTTTTAAGTTAACCTTATGAGGTGTTCTTTCTAGTTATAGTCTTTAAGTAAGAAAGAATTGCCTTTATTGGAATAATGATATTAGTAGTATTTGAGACTTATCTATCTTGGTTTTTAACTGGGTTGGTTTGGTATTAAGATACTTTTATAAGTTAATTATAACAGACCAGAGTTAACTATAAAGCATATAATAAAGTCTTTAGCATTATTTAAAGTATTATAGACTGAAGTTAGCTTTAAAGACATGGGTGGACTTAGGGTGTATTAATTATGTTAATTGTATCTTGTTTACTTTATATTGTTTCTTTAAAGTTACTCAAGAAGGGTATTACTTTTACTTGGTAGTGGTTTCTTTACATTATAAATGTATAAAGGGATTTATTTCCTTACAAGGTGTGGTTAAGTTTTGTGAATAAGTAAACAATATTATTTATTACTTATGAACTCACTATAGTGTTTTGATTTGTTTATAAACTTGTGGTTAAAGTAAAAGAATGGGTTTTATCTCATTACAATTATTCTTGGAGTTTTTAGATTGGATAAGGATCATTTTATAAAATAATCTACATTAATGGTTGAGAGATAATTTAATAAAATTGTATTTAAAGTGTATTAATTCATTTTGAATGCACACTACCAATATTTAAGACTAATACTATTTACTAGACTCAATTGACTAACTTTTATAATTATTAACAAATTTTATTTACCTTTATATGAATTATTAATTAAGGAAATATGTTTAAATTCAAGTTATAAAAATGTTTAACTTTTTATTTAACTCAAAAGTGGAATATTATATTTTTAACATGTAGATATTATTTTTGTGATCATTTTGATATATTAAATTTATTTTTGTGATTTAAAAATAATAAGATATGATTTTTATAAGGTTTATTACTTTATAAATACTTAATAAATAATAAATATTTAATTAAGAGGTATAATAATTTATAATTATAGTTTTGAAGTATTGTTTTCATTGTTTCAAGATTTTTGGTATTTTATTTATGTTTTTAACATTTACAAGTATTAAAATATGAATTATTAAATTTTTATTACTTATAAAACCTTTTTTAAATAGTATTTATTCAAATAATTATCATAATAATATTTGATAATAGTTTTAAGTTGTAGATTTTATTTTTCCAAACATTTTCATATATTATAAGTATTTTTCTGATTTATAAAACAAAAGATATCAAATTTACAAGATTTAATCATTTTGTTTTATTTCTAGAATATTGATATTTGAATTTATATTGATTTAATTATTCCTTAAACAGACACTAAACTTTTCACACCTGAGCTAAATCTACCCACGGTCTCTGACTACTGGGACCAAGGCAACGTCATATGCCACATCAACAAAGACCAGTCAACGAACTGACCTGGTCAAGGGTGACATCAATATGGCATCATGATGATGGTATACGGACTCCACCGCCGGGAATTGGTCACCGGCGGTGATCTATGATGCCCCAGCACCTGCTGTTGAGTGTGCTGGAAAGAGGGCGATGAGGCGAATCGATCAAGCCTACAAACGCTAGCGATTGGTCATCGGAATATTGGCGATGACGAGCATCTGCGGCGGCGCACTCCAGCGACATGAAGAACTCCGGCTACAAAACATATACACGCGATTTACAGGCATGGGAAGATGCATTAACTCACCATGATGCTTCCACGGTGGTCCGTGAGAACTGACGAGGTCGATGGTGAGCGCGCGATGAGGATTTCCGACGAGCTCCGACGAAAGGAATTGGCTCAATTGCATCGATTTGGAACTCCCCTGACTCGATTGGGTATCCTGGGATGATGAGGGTGACGCGATGATTCTAGTCAACCATGCCACAGACTCCAGGGCGACCTCCACCGGCGACGATGTGTGGTTCAGTCAGCTAGGGTTTCGACCCCGAGGGAAAACAGGGAGGAAGAGGATGGGCGAGTGGGTAAGGATGTGAAGGAGCATTGCGGTGGCGTTCTTATCCCCCAGGGTGACGTCGGCGGCTGCACTAATCGTAGTGCATCGACAGCAAGCGGCGGAGCTTGAGCCAGCGAGCTACTTCCCTGGCGTTGTCCTTCTGGCGAGAGGAGGGAGAAAGGAGGAAAAGAACTGAAGGGGTATTGGGCCGGTCTTGGGCTGTGTGGGCTGATGTTGGGTGCTCGCGAGTGACGAGTAAGCGAGAGAGGAGATGGGCCATGGGCCAAATTGGACTAATACCTCTTCTTCCTTTATTTTATTTTTTCTGTTTTCTGTTTTGTATTTTACTTTCAGATTTTTATATTACTCAATTGTTTGAATATTTACCATAGAAAATTATTAGCTAAATAATTGCAACAATTCCTAAAATGTATTCAGTATCAATTGGGAACTTTTATTTTATAATGTGATTGTTTCTTTATTTTCTTTATGTATATTTGGAGTAATTAAGTTTTAAAATATTTAATAATATTCATAGGGTTTATTTATATGTATTTAATCACCTAGTATAGGATAGGATGGTTTATAATATTGGATCCCCACTTATTCCATGCTCATATGGGATGAGTGGTTAGATAAATGAATTAAAGACTTGGCCTAATGATTATAGATAGAAAATTTATGAAATGTTGATGAGAAAACTTATTAATACGTTTAGAGTTCTGAATTGTAATTACTCACCCTAGGGTTTAAGGTACTTACTATACTTATTTTCTTTTGTTGATGTGAATAAAGATTAATGGTTAATCATATTGTCTTTATGTTTGTGATTTTAGTAATATCACCATTTAAAGTAAAATAGTGAGATTGTTTTTCTAGGCTAACTTATGAGAACCAATTGATAATGATGATTCCTAAGCACCTATGATGATGATGGTTGAAAATTACAAAGATGTGCTTAGGTGATTTGATATAGTAAATATTTTTATGAAGCTTTGTGTAAGTAAGATAATAGATCAATCAGATGAAATGGATAATAGGTTTGGTTATAGAATTAGGTTTTAGTGTTTACCAAGAATTTCTATATTCCATAATTCACAACCTTGGACTTCTAACTAAGGAATTCCTTTCCTAGATATACTACTTCTTTCTATCCATCATCATGTGTTAACATGATGATCTTTACCTCACAAGAATATTCTTATCCACCTTTTATTCTTCTAACACCTCTTATAATTCCAATGAGCTTGATTCTTAAGTATTTCCTAATCTTTTCATATCTATACTTGGGTATATCAACTACTCTACTGTTGATAACCCCCAATCCAACAAGTGGTTACTTCCAACTCCAATCATACTCTTCCTTAATCATCCATCACTAATACTACCCCAGTAGATGTATACATCAAATCCTACTTCACCTCAAGTGCTAGTATTTCCAAAGAGGAAAATACTACCTCTTTAATCCAATGTTGCTCTAACATCATCTTAATCATACTGTCTTGTCTCTACTTACCTCTAGTAACAAATACTCCAACCTCACATTATATTAATGTGACCTATAATGGCTAACCTAGGATAACATATCTATACTAGGTTTCGGTCATGTTTTATCCACCAATGTCACTTATACATGGTATAAGCATTTAATGTGGGTGAATAAGGCATGGTCATTAAAATCCTTTGTGGTTTAGGTTTCCAGTTGGCTAATCAAGGATTCATCAATACTACATTACAGTTGTATTGAAATTATCTTCTAAGTATCTCTATTGGATTAAGAGATATAATTCATTGACTATACCTACCTGATCCAATAGGATTACTCCTGGGAACTTGCTTCAGGGTTCATCCTTGTAATCTTCTTTGTTACCATATTGATTTGATTTTCTTCAATCACTCCCATCCTAAAGATGATATCTAAAACTAGCTTCACTATTTACCTCTTCTTACTTCTTTCTTTATAAGCCTTAAGTGAATGCTATTATAAGGACAAGAGTTGATAGGTCAAGAATTGGTGAATCAATAGTTGATTACTCAATATTGATGAATAACAAATATAAGGATAGGATTCAATAGAGATGATAAGGATTGATATGGAAAGAAAGATATATGGTGAATGATCTTGACTTTGGTTTCTTTCCTACTCAATCTCACTAGAGAGTTAAAGTTAGGTATTTACATGATACTCATGGTATAAGTAGATGAGATTAAGATATAGTTTTTACATTCTTATTATTTGTGTTATATTTATAATTTGGTATTCATGAGTGATTATAATGAATACTATGATATGATCACTTAAGGATCAAATGTAAATCACTAAGTAATGTATTAGGGTTTAATTTTATTACATTTGATCTACCCTTAGATGAAATAATGTTTACCCAAAATAAGGTTTTAGCAAAGGTCATATTGAAACTTATCGCAGTCAACTTGATGATCTACTTCAATTCCATCAAGTTAAGAGAAGTTTCAATCACTTTGACAGGTTTTTATTTAAAAGCGCGAAAATTATTCAGATTTTCTATGCATGAATGCAATGCACACATCTGTGTTCAGCTTATTTCTAAGCTCTAATGCTGGGATGTTACAGCCCCGCCATTTCTATTGCCAGAATTGCTGTCTTAGGCGCTGGTCCTCTTCGAACTCGTGGTGAAGTTCAGCGTGCTGCTGCTGCTATGGATACTCGAAGACCTATTGTTGAGGAGCAAGCCCATGGTCTAGACTCTGATACTACTCGTGTTGCTCCTCCCGCTGATACTATCACCGAGGCTACTCCTTCTACCGGTGATACTGTCATCAAACCTCTCAGTGGTTTTGGTCCTAAGGAAACTGATGATGGCAAGGTATAGTTTCGTATCGGTGTCGAGAAGTTCAATGAAAAATTAGATGATGGCACAGAAAAATTTGTCGACGACATTGATGTACTCGTTGGCACATACGATCCTGAAGTGGTACAGGTATCTGACCTGATAGCAGTGTTACATGAGAAGGTGGCATTGGGATCCTCCTAGGAAGCACATTTGTCCTATTTTGCTTACAACAGCAAAATTCCTATACCAGTAAAAGTTGTCAGTGATTTAGCCGTACTGTTAAAGAATATGAGTCAATAGATGGTAAGTGTACCTGTTCACATGCCTGCTAATAGTTGGACAGGAATTGGAGGTTAACAATGATAAAGATTCACTTGTATAAAACATGATTGACCCGATGGATGACCTTGCTTGTGGTTGTGCGAGTGACAATAGCTTTGAACAAAGGAGAGACTTATAGGGGAGAAACATAAAGAGGATAAGGAAGAGCATCCCCAGAAAGACCACCCCGAGGAAGGCCATCACCAAGCAGACCACACCAAAATTTGCATGAAAAAATGCACCACGCCGCAGAGTACACCCCTGAGATCCAGTCATAATGCAACACCGAACAGTAGCAGCAAAAAAGATAAGAGGGCTAGCCCGATGGTGAACAAGGTAGTGAACACACCCAGGATCATCAGCAAAAGGGCTAAGGTGGCTCGGACGGAGGATACCACAGCCAATAGTGGTGGCAAAATGCTAGCTTGAAGAGGAAAACGCGGTAGAGGTCCGGCAATAATGCCGGCACGAAGGAGAACACACCCAATAGTGGCAGCAAAAGGGCTAATTCGAAGAGGAACACGCCGCAGAGGTTAGGCAATGATGCCAGCATGCAACAGCCAACACCCGTGAGGGGAAGCAGGAAGGAGATCACACCCACGAGTAGCAGCAAAAAGGCTAGTTCGATGAGGAACACAACGCAGAGGTCAAGCTCTAATGGGGCTACCATCACGAATGATACCATCAAGAAGGATTCCATCAGGAAGGAGGATGTACACAAGAAGATAAATATGGTTCTGTACAGTCGAGATGAAATAGAATCCAATTATTGTTTGTCTCCTGACGAACATGTGATGCATGACAGTGTAAGAGCACCTCTTGTGGTTGCAGCAACAACAACAGAGTGTCTGGGAGAAAACAGAGTTGCCGGGGAGGTAGATTGGTGATGGCGCTGCGTCAACGTGGAGCGCTTCTGTAAGGTTCCCAACCTTTAATAAGGTGGAGTCCCCTGTGTTTACAATGCTAGTCCCTGGATCAATAGCTAGCATCCACAGTTAAGATGTAATATCAAGAAACAAAGGTCATAATACAATTTTATAACCAAGAATAACATAATTTTATTACATCTTACATAGCTCATTTGGCTATTACATTACATTGCAGCAGAATAACTATAAGCATGGGTCCTTCATCTTCAAAGTGCCACAGGCAGACATGTTGGTTGTAGACTTTGTAATCCTAATCATCAAACTTTACTAACAACAATCAAACCTGCAACATACAAGTTACAGCCACAAGGGTCAATACATTTGAATTGTATTGGCAAGTGATACTATGGTAATATAGTAGAGTCTATCATCTATATGCATTTGGCTAAGTGGAGTTGAGGCTTGCATTGCTCAATATATATTTTTCCTTATCATTTGAAAACACTAAGTTTTTGCTTGACAAAAATAATCTTTCCCAAGGCATCTCCCAATCAAAGATTGAAGATCCTTTAACCCTTGTTCAACCACAAGTTTTTAACTTATAAATTTGGATGATGAGATTCTTGATTGCTTCCATGTCTTGATGCTCAAATTGTCCTTTACCAGGGACATGGCTAAGTACTTAGATTTTACACTCTGCAGAGGTGGTGCACTTTCCCCACAAGACTTGGTTTCACCAAGAAAAGATCTTTCAGAAGCCTTTCCTTAGACCAAATGGACGAGTTCCAACCTATCATCCCACTACCACCAACTGTCCAAATGGCTAAGTTCTAGCAACCTATGTGATCGAGGCAGAGCCCATAATGTCAAGTGGTTGCACTTGAAGCTTCTCAACATTTGACATCTCAAATCTCTTTGTTCCTGGGTGGCCATCCACAAGTGAGATACACAAGGTAAACCATAAACATGGGCCTTGTGTAACCACTCAACCAAAAACCACCAAGCAATTACCATTCCACCCAGGTGATTCATTAACTTAGTTGTTTTATTAAACAAAACACAAGTCCTCAGACTTAGAAATTTTTCCATAGTATGAATGTATATTCCACCCTTGTTTTCTATTAGCTAAGCTAAGCATGATAGTAGTAGGAATTTTGAACTTAGGAAATTTTACTAAGGTTTCATCTACTAGGTTTTCCCATAGCAAGGTTTATACTTAGCAAAATTCCATGCAAGTTTTACTTAGAGAAATCACTAATGCATAGTGAAAGTAATGGGACAAAAGTATGAAGAATCACTTGCATTTTTGGTAGAGTATAGGTTCACTCCTTGATATTTGCAATGTTCACACACTTCAATTCACTACAATTCAATCAAGCAAGCAATATTTCAATCTACCATTCAAGCAAAACATCACATAAAATGATGAAGTCAAAGTAATGCATGCAGGCATTCCAAGCTTCCTTTTATTTGAAAAAGTGGTTCCTAATGGGTCATAAACATTTGAAAACACCTAATGGTCATTTTATAAAGTGGCAAAGTCATTTGCAAAAGGTTTCACTTTCTAAACCATTTTCAAAACAAAGTATCAGTTTATGTGGTGTAGAAATATTTTTACTAAGGCATTAATCTATAGGGTTCACCAAATATGTTTCCAAACCATAAAACTTGGTGTTTGGGGTCAGAGAGTTTAAAACAAAACATTTCCCAAAGGTTTTCTTCCAAAACCATTTTTAATAAATAAACTATATTTTTATTTGACTAGAAATGGTTTTAAATCAAAGAATCATTCTTTTGCATCACCAAATATATTTTTGAAACCACAAAGTGTTTCCTATGGTCAGTAGGTTCAAATCACACCATTTGACAAAGATTTTATCCCCAAAATCAATTTTGAGCAATTTTTACATTCTAAACAAGCATACAAATGTTTCTGCAAAAACAAACAATTTAACAGAAACTTTTTACTTAACAAATGGCATGGTTGGCTAGGGCTTGTTCCACTGATTCTATTGATATAAAGTTTGCAAAATTTGGACGTGTGGAACTAAAGTTATGGAATTTACAAATTCAAACCACTAATAGAAATGTTTCTGTCTTATAAACAATCTCCAGGCCACGTGGTGCCATCCTATTGGTCAAAAACGTTTCGTTCGGATCGACAAACACAGACCACAGGATCCAACTTGATCGCACGACACAGATCGATCGATACCCCTTCGGCTAAGATTCTATCGCGAGCGTCAGATCAAGATCCTACGGCGTGCAGCACGCTTGCCAACTAGTGGCGGTCTTTGGCGGCGCTCGGCGGCCAGACGAGGTCATCGCCCGGTGATACAGGGGCGCAAGGGAGGAGAAGGCTCACCGTGTTTGCCGAAGCTTGGGGAAGCTCAAGGTGGCAGCTAAGGCGACGACGTGACTATCCTTAATATCGCCGGAGATGAGCCTCGGCCAGCGGTCAGGCGTCGAAGGCGAGGCTACGGGTCCTGCGCGAGTGGATGGCGAGCACCTGGATGTTCACAAGGCACAGGCGAACAAAATGGTATGAGGCTCTGGTCGAGGCGCGCACGGGTTCAGGCGATGAGGCTCACCGGAGTTGCTTGCGGGCAATTTGTCGATTGATGTCGTTGCCGGCTGTGAGGCACGCCATGCCGGGATGCAGAGATGCGCCAGGCTTGGGAGTATGTGAGCTTGGTCGGGAGGCAAGGGCGATCGGTCTTGCGGAATTGGCCAAGAACCTCGTCGGAGACGGAAGCGGTGCAGAAGAAATTGGTGACAGCCTGGTGGCTCTCGAGGCGTGGTGTTTGGGGGGAATGGAAGAGGAGAAACGGACGTTTAAGCGAGTGTGGTCAGGGGGTGTTGATCACGCGGCATTGAAGCGAATTGACGACGCAATTCAATCGGCAGTAACGGGAGGAAGAACAGGTCGCGTAGGGAAGAAGCTGACGTGGTCGTGGGGTCGTCTTGTCAGTGATAGAGGGGAAAGGGGAGTGGGGTCCAGTTGTCATCCTCTGTGCGGTTAAGTTCCTGAGTGAGAAATGAACGGTTCGCTGGGGAGAGAGGTGGGTTGCTGGGCTGGGATGGGCTTAGCTGGGCTGGGTCGTCTCTACTCTATTTTTTTCTGTTCTGAAACTTTTTCTTTTTCCAATTCTTATTTCTATTTTGAAATTCAAATCACAAATCAAACAACCAAATCAAATAAACTTCCACTAAACTTTATATTAAGTTTAGCTCTGTTTCATCAACACAAAACTAAAGTCCAGAATAAAATAATAATTTTATTCTTTTAGGATCTATTTAATAATTAAATAAAATAGATCTTAATTAATAATTGAAATAGGATTTGTTTTATTTAAAATCTCCATTTGAAATCTAAATATTATCAAAACCAAATAAGTAGGTTTTATTTGAAAATATAAGATACTTGGAAAACTTGTTTAAAAATAAAATAACATTTTTATTTTAGGGTCCATTAATAATTAAATAAAATGGTCCTTAGTTATTAAATCAAATAGGATTTGTTTTATTAAAATATTTATTTTGAAATCTAAAATAAAACCAAAACACTTCAGTAGGTGTTATTTGAGAATATAAAATACTTGGAAAACTTATTTAAAATAATTTAATAAGTTTTAATGTTTATTTAAAATGGGAAAAGCCTTTACTTTAATAAAATTGGGTATTAATAAATCCTCATTGTTTTATTTAAATAAACCTTTACTCTTTTAATCAAAACAAAATATTTTATTTCAAAAGCTTGGCCAAGGTTTAATTTGGCTCTATAAAATAATCCTTATTTATATTTCTACCTTTTCATTTGAAAACCAAATCTTTTTATTAAAAGATCTAAAAATAGTAATTTTAAATATTTTGAAGTTTATTGTTTATTTATGCTTTTTAATCCCTTTAGGATTTTATTTGATCCAAATAGGTTTGAAAGTTTCCATTTGGATTCAAAAAGTTTCTTTTCACCCTGAAAATCAACAAAGTTTTATTTTATTCATTTATTTTTCACATTACAAGATTTGGAAAATCTTGGGATGTGACAGCTTCATCGGGAAACCCCAAGATCAAGGTATGATGCAGCACAGCAGCAAGTCTTCCCTCAGTAAGAAACCGAGGTTATCGAACTAGTAGGAGGAAGGAAACGTCTCAAAGGTTTTGCAAGCAACATGGAAACCTGCACAACACAAACTCAAGACTTTGCCCCAACTAACAGTGAGGTTGGCAATCTCACCGGTTGTTGTAACAAAGGATTAACTGTATGGTGGGGAAGGTGATGATGGTTTGCAGCAAGTAAACAGTAACAATGGAAGATGTATCAATGGTAAAGATTGGACTAGGGTCCATATTTCACTAGAGGTGTTATCCTTAGATAAATAAACCTGGCATGTTGGGTAAACAAATTACAGCAGGGCAATTGATAGGACTGAGCAAGGACTAAAAATGAAATACTAGACAAAAAGATCCTTTGAGATTCGATTGGGCAATACAACAAGATACATAGACCGCCATCCAACTACATCTATGACTAGAAGTCCACCTTTGTGTTATCATCTGAACCCCCTCCAGTATTAAGTTGCAAGCAACAGACAACTGCTTTAAGCAAAGTGTGTAAGGTAAACAATCCACTTGTTCCATGAACAAGAGACCGTTATTTTATCCCTAGTGGCAACATCACATCTACAACCTTAGAGATTTCTGTCACTTCCCTTAGATTAAATAGAGGCATGAACCCACTATCGAGCATAAATACCCCCTCTTGGAGTCACTAGCAACTACTTGGCCAAGATAGCTACTAACAACGGAGAGCATGCAAGATCACAAACAACACAGACATGAAGAATCAATAAGATAAAACAATTAATCAATCTGACATAGTAATCTCAATATCCATCGGATCCCCACAAACACAACATGCATGATTACAAATAGATGAGAACTTGATCATGAACGGAGCTCACAAGATCTAGACATGAAAGCACAAAGGAGAAGATACAACCATCTAGCTACTACATGGACTCGTAGTCCAAGGTGGAACTACTCACGCTTCCGGAGGCTGGCATGAGGAAGAAGAAGGCATCCGGGATGATCTCCCCTCCGGCAGGGCGCTGAGAAGAGCTTCAGATCCCCCGATCTAGGGACGATGGTGGCGGCGGCTACAGACGGTTTCGTGGAATATTGATGGGGTGCTTAGGGTTTAGGCATCGGGGGCTTCTTATAGGCAAAGAGGCGAGGCTGGGAGGCGGCCAGGGGGCCCACACCCTGCCCAGGCGCGGCCTAGGGTGGTCCCATGCCTAGGGGGGTGCAGCCGCCCTATGGCGCCCCTCCGTCTCTCCTCTGGACTCCGTGTTCTCCTCAGTGAAATAATGACTTTGGCTTTTGTCCCGTCCAATTCCGAGAGTATTTCCTTACTAGATTTTCTGGAACCAAAAATAGAAGAAAACAAGCAACTGGCACTGTGGCAACTTGTTAATAGGTTAGTAACATAAAACATATAAAAAGTACCTCAAAGTGTGGACAAAGCAAACCAAAGTAGATACTAAACAAGCATGGAACATAAAAAATTATAGATACGTTTCCGACGTATCAAGCATCCCCAAGCTTAACTCCTGCTCGTCCTTGAGTAGGTAAGTGATAAAAAGAATAATTTTTGAGGTGACATGCACCATCAAAATCAAGATCAAACCATTTGCAAGCATTGAAAGCTGGGATCAAAGAACTCTAAACATGAGCATGAAAGATGGAGTTCTAACAGTAAGACAAAGTAACTATGCATGCAACATGAAAGGCTACAAACAAAGATCATGAATAACATGCATTGCAAAACGTTTGTTTGTTTCACATACAGAAAACATGGCATAGTGGCATTCAACTTGTCCCTCATAGAGTAAAAAATAGATGCATAGGACACCTTCAAAGTTCATAAGAGTGACTAGATAAAAATAGCACAAGAACAAGTAATATCGACAATATGCATCAATCAATAAGTTTTGGGACAATGCACATAGAACTAAGAATGGCAACTATGCTCTCTTAATTGTTGCCTAAAGGTGTAAGGTGGAGACTCAATATAATGGTGGAAGAAAGGCCCTTCATAAAGGGAAGCAGAGATTTCAAGTTTCAAAAAGAGCTTCCAAAAATTATGGTACTTGTTAGCTTTCATCCCTCATTGCCCCTATCATAAGCTTCTTGAAGTGATTAAGGTTAAAGTGAACAAACTATGGAGTATATGCTTGACAAAGTATAAGCTGGCAATCTCATGTCCCTTGAATATGAGTGCCGCTCCTCATGCTACTCAACTTTAGTCAGCTGTAAGTTCTTGTCATAGTAAGTACATGTGTATCATAAAGAACCGCCAACGGGGTACCCCTTGCTCCCATAACCAAAATGACAAGGCAAGCAGACAATAAGCATCTCAGCGATCTTTTTATTTGCTATTTGCATAGGTTTTTATTAAGGATGCTTCACAGATTGCAGATTATGGTGATGCTGCAAGTTTCCACCATTATTAGGCATGGCTTAGGCTAGCGGCCCACGCATTTCTCTAACACAAAATAAATAACTCCATGGACTTACAAGCTCCCCTTTTATTTCACACCGACGACATCCATAGACAAAAGAGCATGATATCAACTGTGTACAAAGTACAAGTGGAATGTTGAAAGCGTTCCCCGTGATAACACGATTCTGCTAATTCCAACATATAAATGCAAGCATATACAACATACACGACACAATGGTTCAAGTTTATTAGGGGCAAGAAAAAAATAAAGTGTGGCATCAAGTTTGTGAGAGCTTTAATCACTGAGTTTTCACATAACAAAATACTTTTTAATTGGAAGATAGCTGAAAACAAGAATATACTTGGAATGGTGTAACACACCATGCATAGGAATTTATAGTGGACACTTTGGAATAACTTGGTTTATTGGGAGTTGGAAGCATGAGTAGAGCTTACTCATACAAGTGGAGGCTAGAAAAAGACTGGGAGCGACCAACTAAGAGAGCAATAATGGCCATAATCATGCAGAGCGACAAACATTACTAATAAAAGCATAGAGTGGTACTATAAGTCAAGGACTAAATGATCATAGAGGCTATGGTGACTTGTTCATAGTCATAACATGGTGTAAGCATGTGCCAAGTCAACCCAAACAAAGCATCAAAGGATAATACCACAATACTATGCTTTTGTATGCTAGAACAACACATGATTCTTTCAAGGCACACTAAGCAATCCCAATTGTTTGGAACAAGTCATGCTACAACAATAATCACTAAGAATAAGGTCAAAACAACACCTAGCATGACATGCTAAAGTCTAAGTCACAGTCAAAGCAAGCTCCTCTTTCACTATTTTAAGCAAAAACTTTCTACTCCTTTCCAACACCAATCAACTTAACTGAAACAACACAGCGAGAACGGGGGTCCAAACTACTTTATTCAAGCAAACTAAGCAAACCAAACGAAAACTAAGATGCTCCAAGAACAACACAACAGTGCATGAAACAATAAAAACGAAGTGTCTAGAAAGACCTGAGCTTTTTATTGATGAAGAAGGGGATGCCTTGGGCATCCCCAAGCTTTGACGCTTGTACCTCTTGAATATTTCTTGGGGTGACATGGTGTGGCATCCCAAAGCTTGAGCTTTTGTCCATTCTTCATCTCATTACATCATTCTTTCTCTACACCTGAAAATTTCCCTTCATACAAAACTTCACACAATCTTCATTAGCAACATTAGTGTATTCAAAAGATAATAGACCCTTGGGTTTAGCTTTAGAATAGAAAAACTTTCACTAAAAACACAAGATACTGTAGCAATTCCCTCAAAAATCTCAATTTCCCAAAACGAACCCAAAAAGGAATCAATAAGAAGCAAATGCAAATAATGGCACAAATCTATCAAAATAGACTAGTAGGTAGAAACCGATTTTTTTAAGACCTTCTGTTGCTCAAATCAAAATGTGTTGAACTAACAAAAGTTAGATAACATACTGGGAGATTTATTCGTAAAATACCAGCTCCATCCGGCTTACAGAGATTCCTCACGAATCTTTATGGTGGAGCACAAAAATCTGTTTCGGGACAGCAACTCCCCAAATCTTACTTGCCTCTCATTAGAGGTCATTCTTGGCACAAAAAGCAAACAAAAAGGATAAGGAGAGGTCATTACTGAAGTAATAACTTCCAAGACTCAAGAAAACTCTTGGATTATCTCCCAACAAGTACTTTTCGTTAACGCCTTTAAGTTAGGCTTGATAGCTTGAGAAGATGCTCACATAAGAAATATGAATTGAAGTAAAAGAGAGCATCAAGAAGAAAATTCAAAACACATTTAAGTCTAACCCACTTCCTATGCATAGGAATATTGTATGCAAATAAATTCACAAAGAACAAAGTGACAGGCATAGGAAGATGAAACAAGAGCAACTTCAAAACTTTCGGCACATAGAGAGGTGTTTCAGTACCATGAAAACTTCTACAACCATATTTTCCTCTCTCATAATAATTTTCAGTAGCCTCATGAATAAACTCAACAATATAGCTATCACATAAAGCATGCTTTTCATGTTTTATAAAAACATAATTTCTATTAACCTAAAAAATAGTGGGATTAAAACCCTCACAGGTTTTACCCAAAGTAGATATTTCAACAAGATCCACTGGAACATAACATTCATCCTCCTTTGGTAAGCATGGGGGACAGTCAAATAATGTAAGGGATAAAGAGTTACTCTCATTAGAAGGTAGGAATGTGTAGATAATCCATTCTCCCTTCTTTTGTTCATCACTCTCCTCCTCTTTTTCATCTAATGAGCTTCCAGTTTCAACAATTTCTTCTTCGATAGGCTCCTATAAGGCATTAGTCTCTTCCATTTGTGGAAAGCATATATTAAAATATTCAAGAATATAGCCATTTTCTTCTCTATAATTATCAAAGCAAAATTTAAGTATCTCATAAACCTCATATTCATAAGGTGCATCATCAGTATTTTCAAGAAAACTGGCAAGTTCAAATGCACCCTTGAAGGCAATAAATTCTTCAATTTGTTCGACATCATAAAAGTCATAATTTCCTGTAACATAAGAGGATATGGTAACATTATCTTTGTACTCACATTGAAAATAGAGGTGTTTATACCTCTTACAGCAACAAGCTTTATCAAAGCAATAAGTAACATTATAAGTAGAGCACACCTCTCTAGCAATAGTATTCAATTTATTAGTTTGTTCCCATAGGTGTTTCCCTTTTTGTGACAAACGGTGTTCCTTATAATAATAATTTTCTTCTTTCGCGAACCCACCTTGCCAATAAGAACTAGTTTCAAAGAAACCATCCCTTGATAGAAAGCATGACAAAGCAAGGCAATAGCAGACCAGCAACTAGAGTAGGAACTAATTTTGTGTGTTTTTGATAGGAGAAGGCAAACCAAAATAAACTATTTTTTTGAGTTTTTGATAAAAATAGGCAAACAAAAGCAAGCAAAAGAAACTAAGCAAAATAAAAACAAAGTAAATAGAAAGGTTGAGAAGGACTCCCCTTGTGAAGAAGTCCTTAGCCTCCCCGGCAACGGCGCCAGAAATAAGCTTGATGGCGTGATCAATGCCTCGTTGGGAGACCCCAAGAGCAAGGTATGATGAGCACAACATCAAGATTTCCCTCAGTAAGAAACCGAGATTATCGAACCAGTAGGAGGAAGGAAAACGACTCAAAGGAGTTGCTACCAACTTGGAGGCCTGCACGACGCAAACTTAAGACTTTTCCCCAATGAACAGCGAGGTTGTCAATCTCACTGGTTTGCTGTAACAAAAGACTAACTGTATGGTGTGGAAGGTAATGGTGGCTTGCAACAAGTAAATAGTAACAGTGGAAGATGTATCAATGGTAAAGATTGGACCGGGGTCCATAGTTCACTAGAGGTGTTCTCCTTAGATAAACAAACATGGCATGCTCGGTAAACAAATTACTGCAGGGCAATTGACAGGACTGAGCAAGGCATAACAATGCAATACTAGACAAAAAGATCCTATGAGATTCGATTGTGCAATACAAAAAGATACATAGACCGCCATCCAACTACATCTATGACTAGAAGTCCACCTTTGGGTTATCATCTGAACCCCCTCTAGTATTAAGTTGCAAGCAACAGACAACTGCTTTAAGCAAAGTGTGTAAGGTAAACAATCCACTTGTTCCATGAACAAGATACCGTTGTTTTATCCCTAGTGGCAACATCACATCTACAACCTTAGAGATTTCTATCACTTCCCTTAGATTAAATAGAGGCATGAACCCACTATCGAGCATAAATACCCCCTCTTGGAGTCTCTAGCAACTACTTGTCCAAGATAGCTACTAACAACGGAGAGCATGCAAGATCACAAACAACTCAGACATGATAGAATCAATAAGAAAAAACCATTAATCAATATGACATCGTAATCTCAATATCCATCGGATCCCCGCAAACACAACATGCATGATTACAAATAGATGAGATCTTGATCATGAACGGAGCTCACAAGATCTAGATATGAAAGCACAAAGGAGGTGATACAATCATCTAGCTACTACATGGACCCGTAGTCCAAGGTGGAACTACTCACGCTTCATACTAGAGGCTGGCATGATGAAGAAGAAGGCCTCCGGGATGATCTCCCCTCTTGCAGGGTGTCGGGAAGAGCTTCAGATCCCCCTAATATAGGGACGATGGTGGCGGCGGCTATAGACGGTTTCGTGGAATATTGATCGGGTACTTAGGGCTTAGGCATCGGGGGCTTCTAATAGGCGAAGAGGCGAGGAAGGGAGGCGGCCAGGCCTAGGGGTGCGCCGCCCTGTGGCTCCCCTCCGTCTCTCCTCTGGACTCCGTGTTCTCCTCGGTGAAATATTGACTTTGCCTTTTGTCCCGTCAAATTCCGAGAATATTTCCTTACTAGCTTTTCTGGAACAAAAAATAGAAGAAAACAGGCAAATGGCACTATGTCATCTTGTTAATAGGTTAGTACGAGAAAACATATAAAAACACCTCAAAGTGTAGACAAAGCAAATCAAAGTAGATACTAAACAAGCATGGAACATCAAAAATTATAGATACATTTCCGACATATCAGTGGATATATCCAAAAATGGCCACAAGGATGTTGTGAACATCGAGCGGCGAGAATGCATCTGCTTAGAGTGTCAGCATACCGGGAAACCATGTTACCATGCATTGGTCTTCTTGGTGAAGTGAAGAACTTTACCACATTTGAATCAATATTTGTCTGACTACTTCTCAGTTCAGAGTTGTGTACACTGGTTCTGCCGAGCCCTGTACATAGCCATCTTAATGGCCTCAAGTCCAACTGAGTTTTGAGTTATGCCAGCCATTAACAAAAAGGGGAAGAGGAATACCACATGTGAAGAGGTTTAAGAATTTTCTAGAGATGGCGGGTTCGGATTTTAGTGGTAGCAAGAAGGGCAAAAACCGATGCAAGACCTTCCATCTTATAGAACATAGAGCAGCGGGGTGTCCTCTTAATGCTCCCAAACCTAGTTATGAGATGGTACCTATTAAAAGATTTTTGGTCATACTCTGTGGATATTAGGTGCTTAACCGTGTCCTATTTTTTGATAGGAAGCACAAGGTAAGAAACATGATTGCAGACTTAGTGATTTTGCCATGGGAAGAAAATCAAAATGAGTGGAGTGATGATGCTGAACATGATTCTGATGCTGATTTTCCTAACTTCCCTCGACCCGGAGATGCAGAGTACATGAAGGTAAGAAACTGGCACCCATGAAGAGGAGGAAGGCGGGCAATGAAGAATACAGAGGACACCGAGGCAAAGAAGTTGGCTCCCAGGAAGGGTATGAAGGATGGCTAAGAAGAAGCCTAATAATGTGTTGATCTTGAACCTGGCTACATATTTCGTTTTAATGTTGGAGATGTATTCGTGAGAATTGTCATGCGAAACAAGTGTGTAGTGGTGTCTAACACAATATGAGTTATTTCCCGTTCCCGTACTTCTCCATTCATTGACTATGTGATCCCACTCTCGTAGTTAAATGTGCCGCGACTTGAGGTTTGGTTATGGCCGAAGTCACTTGTAAAGCAGAAATTGTGAATGTGCCACTACTATCTATACAATAGTAGCACCGAAGCCGAGGGGGATTGCTTCTCCAGTTTGATGTATGGTAGTGGCACATACATAATTTACATAAGCGCTTACTAGTTGCGCCAGTCGGATTAAATCCCTCCTTTTAGCATTACACTTATTAAAAGGTTCTGAGCTGAAAAACAATTTCTAATATGCTATAATCCCACGAAGCAGCAATTTATTTCAGCTACTGAAAATGCCATGGAAACATAAACAACAAATGAAATAGATAATGCCCAGATAATGAGGAATTTGTTTCCACTTTTCGGCCTAATCTTGAGCTCGTCTATCTCACTATCTTGCTTCCGCAAATTATCATGCACGCCTCCTCCCTACTCCTGCCTCCCCTTCATCTGGTGAAGGTCCCAGATCTCTCGCTCCAGCGCACGAATCTCCTCTTTCTTGTCCCACATAGAATCACGAAGATCCTGAGAAATCTCTTTGTGAAAACCTGTAAGGGGATTTTTGATCCACACAAATTGTCACATCCCGATCCCCTCCATTCATATGAACAATTGAAGAAAACAAACACAAAATTACATAACGCTTCCTGGATCGGGGTTACCAATTGTGCGTAGCATACAAGGTTACCACTCTGATGCCGCAATTGCTGAATTTTCCTGCAGTATTTTCATCGGTCGAATAAATCGATCTCGACAGCTTATCACTGCACAAACATAACATCTTAGGGTACTAATCATAGGTCTTCTTCCAGACCTGATGGGGGCACCTGCCTGGCGGCGTTGAGCCAACCCTAATTCCGCCCGCGACGAACTGCATGATCTGCGAGCCATGGGATAGGGGAGCGAGGGCAGAGGAAAGAGGAGACGATGGGGGAGCCTTATATGTCAGAGCAGGGGAACAGTGAAGCATAATTTATCCCACCCAGTATATCAAGGACAATCCTACCATCCACATTGGGCTGGAAGGTGGGGTGCCTAACTTGCCAGCTTGTCACCCAAAGCTCGGGACAGGGCTTCTCCAAAGCTTGTGCCTTCGATGTTCAAAGGCCCTTTCACGTGCATTGACCGATATTTTTCCTCATGCCTGCCTACATACCGTTGGGAGGCTTTGCTGAGTAGCCAGACACGCCTGGCCCCATAGTCTTCCACCCTCCCCTTGCACCCGCTATTCGGAAAAATCTGCCTGAACTTTTCATGGCTCGCGGCGGTAAATCTATCCACTCCAGCTCTCGCAGTCGGGCTCGTGGCGGCGGATCCACCCCGAGATCCTACCATCGCAGTATAAAATGTCCATGGTTTCTTGATCCGAATGGCTGCGCTGCATCTCCAAGCTCGGCCTCTTATATCTGTAGAAGGACTGCCGCTTGAGCAGGAGCCTCCAGGCCTGACGGGGCTCGATCATTGCCACCCCATTCCCTTCATCATTGTTGATTCCGACCAGGAGGAGGACAGCAACAAAGCAATGTAGAATGCCATTGAAGCCTCCTTGGCGAAGCGCAAGCCATAGGAAGGGATGGATGCCGCTGGGAAGGGCATGACGGGGTCACCAATCGAGGTGGACTTCAACGATAGTGGCGTGATCTGGGTCTAGATGTTGTTTAGGTTGGTTGCTATTGGTGATATACTTTACGGGTATACCCACAGGACTCGCTCACCAGGGTGGCCCACCAACGGGTTAGAGCTTTGCTTCATGGGCGGCCCAGTCAGAGAAAGAGGATGAGACAGTTCCGGCTATGACAAGGCCCAGAAGAGTTACCGACTTAGGCCTATAGTATTACTTGTAGTTCAAGCTGTATCTAGTTATTGCCTCTGTAACATAGCCGGATAGGTCTCTCCTGTAACCCTAGGCCCTGGTATCTATATAAACCATACCTATAGGAGCCTTTAGGGCACAACTATTCTTACTACCACAATCACAACTCGCACAAGCGAACCTCTCTTGTAATCTGTTGTAACATCCGGCTTACGTCGATATATTACTGGGTTGCTAGCAGGAGTAGGATCTAATCACCACAGTCGGATCTGAACCTGGATAAACTTGTGTTCAGCGCTCCTGGAAAATCTGATGTCTCACACCCCATCTTTCCAACGCCACTAGGACCCCCTATGGCATACTTATCGACAATCCGATGGTAGTTGGTGCCCACCGTGGGGAAGGTGACCTTTGGAGCTTCGTTCCAAGCGGAATCTGCGCGTGCAGGAATCGGCAAAACTATCGCAATGGGTCGCGTGGTCTATGCCAGTGTTGTCCCCCTCGTTTTTCTTGACGAGACCTGGATTCCGGCTGCAAAACCCGTGACGACCTACATGACCATGTCTATCAGCGAGATCAATATTTATCTCGGCTTCGTTGAACCCGCCCAACCCACCCTTGAGGTGATGACCATGGCAGAAGAAAAATCCGGGTCTACTTTGTCCATAGAGGCGGAAGAGTTCAAGATCCCGGAGAAAATCGAACCCACCCATCCCACTCCTGTAGTGGAAGAAGAGGTGGAAGAAAAATCCGGATCTGATCTCCCTGAAAAGATCGGATACACGGATGAAGACTATATATGCTATGGATCCATCCCTGCCTATGTCATAGTAGAAAAGGAACTCTTGAGGAGCAAGATAAAGAAGATGACGAGACGCCCCTACATCGATTACGAAGCAATCACAGATATCAAGGAAAGCTTTGAGATGGAGGAGGCAGAAACCTAGCCGTGCCACTACCTCAAGAGCATGAACAAGAAGAAGCACAATTTCATGTACCACATAAGCTCTGGATCCGAGTCTGTCGATGCTAGATCCAACAGCGATTCAGTCCTTGATGCAATCAAAGAAAACGCCAACTTACCTGGATCACCTCAAGAGTCAATAACGTCACAGGAACTTTGGGACTTCGACAAGGATATGGAGGAGTATGAATTATAGCATGCTTCCAAGCCAACGCAAGGTGAGCCGAAAAATTCCCCTAGTCCATATGATAGCATGGATGAAAGATATACCTCGCAGGATGAGATGGATACCGGAGATTCATCCGATGTCCACAAGCCAACCACTACGGAAAGTATCTATGGAAGCTTATCCCCCGTTACCGGACCAAAATCCGTCTTTTCCACTAGTACGGACGTTAAGGCTACTGGGCGGTCAAATAAGAAGAAGAAGAAGAAGAACAAGAATCCGACACCGACAGAGCCAGACGTCGAGGAAACCAACGAATAAAAAGTCGATGAAGAGATCGAGATGGAGAATTAGGATGGAGATCCGATTAATACCACACCGATCGACCCTCCTGTGGATGGACACGTCGTCACCAAGGGCGCACGTGAAATTTATGGAGATGCTTTGACGATTCCAATCCCAACGGCTTCGGATCTTACTCCGGAGGCGCTAGAGAAAAGAGCCGAGGACCTAGAAAAACACTATCTGTTTCTACTCGAAAAGGCCGCGCGCATCTTCGAGTTTAAGCAATAGTTAGACGGTGATCCTGCCAAATATCAGTCAGATTTCAAGCGACATCCAGAAAAAACAAGAGGAATTCTGTTTCTTGCCAACAAGAATCCGAATATCCACAGAGACCTATTTGATAGAAAAATCGGAGAGAAGATCCGAGTCTACAACACGCCGTTGGAAAACGGTACTACAGCTCGAGCCATCCTCACCAATAATCCGTCTCCATAGCAGGTCCAGCAGTGCGTTGTGTTGCTGGACAAAGGATTAAAGCAACAGAAAACTGCCGCGTCGTTCAGTGGAAAGATGGCCTCAAAGTCAGAATTTTTCCACACTGGCACCGACCAAAGAGCTGACGGAAGGCTCCGCAGGGATACGGATCAACACTATCGTCCCCATGGAGAAGAAGAGAATTCAAGAACTGACTCAAGTGGCCACTCTCGTAGGCCGGCATGTGACTGGGCAAGAGTTATTCCGGCTACGTCCGAAGATGGCATCAGGGCAATGGTTCCTCAACAGGACCATCATCGACAGAACAACCGCCATAGAGAAGACCCAGAAGTGCGCTGCCAGCGAGAGCAAGATCGGCTAAGGATGCCACCACCGAGCCGTCCGGCTGGTAGCGCCAGACGAAAGGATGATCTGGACCGTCCCGAATCAAGTAGGGACGGAGCCCGAAGAAATCGACTTCGGAGTTAGCATAATGAGGATCCACCACCACCACCGCGTAACCCAGCCGGAAATAATCCACCAGGGCCACCCTCGCCCCTAGGAAGCAACCATGAAGGATCCCGACGTAGCCATGGAAGCAAGCAGGGGCGGCGACGGCAATGGTGAGAGGAGAAGCAAAAATCCGACTCCGCCGCGCAGAAGCCGTGAGCCTTCGTGGCGCAGATCTCTCTCGCCAAACAACGCTCACCATCGCATTGAATTAAACATAGAGGCACGGAGGTACGAGGAAGAAGATGTGTACGTGGGACCCAAGTGCTTTGGCCCACGCATACGACAGACCAAAATTATGGTTGATTTTGGTATTGCCAAACACATTCACCCTATCTGTCTTCAGGACTTTTTCCAGGCCTGCTGCATCGCCAAAGGAGGAAACAACCTAGTCGCAGTCCGATATCTCCCGCTTATGCTGAGGAAGATGGATCGATCATGGCTCAATGAACTGCTAGAGAATTCAATTCATAACTAGTATTCTTTTCAAACTTCGAGGGAACATACAGGAGGCCCTGCACAGTCGGAGACTTGCAGCTTTGCACGCAAAGAATTGAAGAAACCTGTCGGGATTACCTCGGATGCTGGATTGACATGAAGAACTCCTGTGAAGGAGTAAACGAGCAAATTGCGATAGAAGCTTTCATCGGAGGACTTCCAGTCGGACATTTGCGTCACAGACTGAAGCATGACCACATCACAGATTTGGGAGAAATGATAGAGAGGGCAAGAAAATATGCTGATGCCGAAATCCCAATGCGAACAAACAGCCAAAACAACAAGCTCAGAAGCGCAAGAACACGTCGGACGAAAAACCGGCTCCGGACAACGCAACTGTCAACACAATGTTCGGATCTGGCGGACGAGGAGGGCGTGGAGGCGGCCGGGGTAGAGGCCGTGGAACTTCCCGAATCCAGGGAAGAGGAGATCAGCAACCTGGAAGAACCTATACCTGGGCCGACATTGCCAATAATCCATGTGTCCACCACTTAAATAGTAACGGAGGATCTACCCACACAGATGCCGAGTGTCGTTTCAATGACGACATCAATAAAGACGAATCCGCTGGCTATAGAGCCAAGCGATGAAAATATAAGAAAATCTCCGAGAAAGGCTAGGAGCCCAAGGAAGATTCCACATGGAAGAAGCGGATACCGCACATCCCAAGTCGGATGGAAAGGAGGAATTTCCGACTAAAATAGATGCATACGTATGTTTCCTTGGATCTCAGCCAGCTAAAGACAAGAAGGCGGTTCTCCGTGAGCTCAATGCCACGGTTTCGGCTATTCCACAGTTTCTGGATTGGTCGGACGTAACCATCACCTTTGATCGCTCAGATCACCAGAGGAAAACACATCGTCGGGGAAAGTACCCTCTGGTTGTCAATCCTCTTATTGATGGCTATGAGTTTTCTAAAACACTCATGGACGGTGGAAGCAACATTAACATCCTCTACATCGACACGCTCCACCGCATGAAGCTACACGAGAGCCAGTTGAGTTACAATAGTGTAACTTTACATGGCATTGTACCAGGGAGACAGGCGGATTCTCTCGGTGAGATTACTCTAGATGTGACATTCGGAACTCGAAACAATTACCGGACCGAGCCACTCTCTTTCGAGGTGGTACCGTTCAAAAGTGCTTACCACGCCATCTTCAGACGTCCGGCTTGCTGGGCATTCATGGCTCGTCCCTGTTACATCTACAATATAATTAAACTTCCAGGTCCAAAGGGAATAATTACCATCCGGGGAAATCCGAGGAAGGCATGAGAGTGTGACGAAGGATCCGCTGCCTTCACCGAGGCCGTGCTGGACGCCCAAGAGTACCAGGAGATCAAGAAGACCATCAACCTGTCCGAGATGCCTGCTACGAAGAACGAGGTGCTGAAGCCAAGTTTGCAGTTCACGGCATCAGAAGAGACAAAGAAAATGTCGTTGAAGGAGGATGATCCATCCAAGACGACGGACATAGGGTAGGCTTAGCCCTCACATAGGAAAGCGCGCTCGTCGAGTTTCTCAAAGCTAATAGTGACATATTCGCATGGCAGCCTTCTGACATGACCAGAGAACTTAGGGAACTTGCCGAGCACTCTCTTAATGTGTACCCTGATGCTAAACCCGTTAAACAGTCTTTACGACGGTTTGGTGACAAAAAGCACAAAGTGATAGCCAAGGAATTAGACCAACTAGAGTTAGCCGGATTCATAACAAAGGTCATCCACACAGATTGGGTGGAAAATCCTATACTCGTCACTAAAAAGGACACTATTGATTTCAGGATGTGTGTTGATTATACGGCTTTGAACAAAGGCATGCCCAAAAGACCCATTCCCTTTGCCAAGAATCGATCAAGTTATCGACTCAATGGCAGGGTTGGAATTACTCTGTTTTTTCGATGCATATTCCGGATATCACCAAATACCGATGAAAGAGTCAGATCTAAAGGGAATATGCCCTGATAGGCAATAATAAAGTGGTTATTATGTATATTCCAAGTTGATGATAGATGTTTATTTTGCATGCTATAATTGGATTAATAGGGAAACATTAATACATGTGTGTTTAATGAAGAAACATAATGTTCCTAGTTATGCCTCTCTCATAAACTAGCTCGTTGATTAACAAGATGATCAAGGTTTCCTGATCATGGACATTGGATGTTGTTAATAACGAGGTCACAACAATATTGGAATGGTGTGATGGACATTCATCTGAAGTATAGCATTACGATCAAATTCATTGAGTTTATGTTTCTATAACATCATACGAAGTGATCCTAATCCTTAGTCCATGAGATCATGTCAATCACTATCAGTGGAAGAGTATCTTGATAACATCAAACATCACACCCTAACAGGGTGATTATAAAGATGGGTTCAGTACTACTAAAGTGTTATGTTGAGGCCCATGGATCGAGAGTGGAATTTCTTCATCCAGATGACGGATAGATATGCTCTGGGCCCTCTCGGTGATATCACATTGATTTGCTTGCAAGAAAGTGATTTGATCACGAGAATGTTATATCACGGGAACGAGAAAAGATTACATCTCAGTAACAAGATCAAACTAGGTATGGAGATACCAATGATCGAATCTAGGACATGTAATATATCGCAAAACAAAGGGATTAAGATACTAGCATAAAAGGTTCTCACAATCACAAGAAAGTCATCGTTGAATGTGTGGGAGTCAGTATGGATATCCAGGTCTCGCTTCTGATTATTGATCCGAGAAGGGTCTCGATCATGTCCGCATTATTCGCAAACCGTAGGGTGACACACTTAAGAGACACCAACACCATTTGGAGCAAATAGTTTCATGCTGAAAAGAATATCAAGCGCAGGAATTTATTTCACTAGATACCGAAACTGATTTTCGGGTGAAATTACAGAAAGTGTTTCTGCATGTGAAATGAAATACTAGCAAGGGGTTATATGTGAATGTTTATCATTAAAGTAATTGACAAAATTATGAATAAATAAAAGGAGTTTTATTTAATGATAGTTTGCATTAAATTTGGTGGAAATATAATTGGAATTTGAGTGGGTTTTTGAGTGGAGAAAATTGAAGGGCCATTTTGTGAGTGGAGTGTCCACCCACATGAATGACGGAGGGGAGGGAGCATCCCCCTTGGCCGGCGTCCACTGTAACACCCTCAGAATCGGACCTATGCAAGTTTGAGCAAAATTCGCCAAACCCGCATAGAAACGATTCAAAGGTGCCCACCAGGCACTTTCGTGCGGGTGGAAAATGAAGTAATAACATTACACAACAGTCCTCGATGGGACCCACAGAACAGATATATAACAGCGACTCAAAGAGTCAAGAATACAGATATATTATACAAAGATCCAAATCACCTTGAAAATGATAGAGCGTCCGACTACGGACAAGATGCAAATGGGGCTAAGAACCCTGAAGAATAACCAATGGCGTCCATAACCCTGCCCAGGCCAAGCCGGAAGGGTAACCCTGCTAACGGCGTCGATCACAAAACCTGCTTAAACAATAGGGGTGCCGACAAAGGGCAAAGGAAAAAGAAGGAGCGTCAGTACTGAGGCCAGTACACGGCGAGGATATAATTCGGCGGTCCTCGCCTACATAGGTATGGTGGACTGAGCGGCGGCAAAGATGCACCTCGAACAACCTATAGAGACTCGATACAACTGGCGGTTATCAGAGAGGGGTGAGAAAGACCTATTCGGATCCAACCTGATACTATCATCAAACAAACCCATCCTGGCGTTTCCCCCTCGAGACCAAACGAGGAAGTCAACCGAGGAACTCACACAGTTGGCAGTTTTACTTATTTGGTTATCGTTGCAGCAATTACTAGTCAGGTATAGATAAACGTCCTGATAAAGTAAACAGTGGGCCCTTTTAGTTAATCATTCCGTTGTAGTTGCAGCAATTACTAATCATATACAGATAGCATGATGTAATCCCGAAACCCAGCAGTTGTTGGTACTTTTATTCAGCCATTTCGTTGTAGTTGCAATACTTACTAGTCAGGTACAATGGTCGCAAGCGACACTCCAAACAAGCAGTTGTGGGCAGTATTAATTAGCCATTCCATTATAGTGAAGCTGATTACTAGTCATTATAAAGTCAAATTTACAGCAATAAACTTTAGTTATGCTTGTCTATGATCGAGATACTGTGCTCCAAGTCGTCCATATCCGCGGACACGGCTTTCAGAAAGTTTTACCCGGCCGGGGTGCACCAATAGCAACACACGCTCGATCAACCTCGGAAAACCCAAAACAAAACCCAACGAGGCTTTCACGATCAAGAATCACAGGATTCGAAATATTTCGAGGGCCACCCATTGAGTAGATCCCGAATGAAGTAAGCAAGCTTGAGACGGACTCAAGGTTTGCGACAATGGTATGAAGCGACGGGAACCCGAAAGTGTGGCTGGGCTTGTCGATACCGTAATCAATCCGCTTACCTAAGCGACAGGTGCTCTCGCACAATTTAAATACAGAAAGTAGCATGGCATAAGTACAGGATCGTAAATAAAACCTCAAACTAGTTTGTGGCCCCAAGAAATAAGATGAATCAAGCTCGCTCGGGGGTCCCATATACCTCCCGGATGTGGATAGCGATAAATCAAGGAACAGTATCAAGTACTCGGGTTCTACGGGACACAAGTGGGCGTTCGGAAACCAAATATTTTCTATCACCCACCGATGCCTCTGCTTATTCAATTTTAGTTGTTAAACAGGAATTTAAAATGAACGGTAAGTAAAACTAGAATCATCTCCATCATCAACATGCAGCAATACATCAACAACTGTGGCATTTGACGACACGCAACAGCACTTGAGCCAGCGACTACGACGCGCAAGTCCAACTATCTACCAAACAACAGGTAATAGGATGTGTCCAAGGCAATATAAGGCTGCAAGGGATATCACGGGTACGAAAACTAGAGCAACGCAACACAGATAGCAATAGATCAACAGGAGGGAATAAAGACTATAAAGTAAGATAGGTAGAAAGGGGGAGATGCTCGCCTGAAAAACATTGCCGAAGGGTTAACCGAAGATCGGGGCGAAGCTCACATCAACTCAGCGGCCTTATCCGCGAAGAACCAAAACACTAGAAGAAACACCGGATGCAGTATTTAATACAACGACAGAAGATCGGCATGATGCATGGCATGGCAAGGTGCGATGCAATTAGGTCATATTAAGCGGAACCGGGGTCCCGACAATTAACTAAATGGTTCAAGTTGTTTAGTTAACCCGCAATTTTAAATGTTGTTTAACAAGGCAGGATATATCACCGGTTCGCTACACAAGTTTAAATGAGGCCAATGTGAGACTAGATTTGCCCGCATCTGGGCCCCATATTTAATTATTAGGTGAATCGGCATAAGGCCCCCAAACCACATGAATGTATGCATGCAAGACAATTATTATGCGACAAGTCATATTATGTTATAAAATAGGGTTCTCGGAAAAGGGATACACACGTTAGGGGTCTCGACGAACTTGGGGTTCCGGGGTCGGGGTTCGGTCTCAGGGTCCAGGGTTCGACGGAACGTTCTCGGGCTCCGGGGTTAGGGTCTTCGGATCGGGGTAGATCTTGGCGCGTCCGGGTGCGGGGCTAGGGTCGGTGTCGGGGCGCATCGGATCTTGTCGCCTTCGCGGGTCGGGTCGATCTCGACATCCGGGGTGAAGTGCTTGTCGTTCCGCAATCTCGACGAGCTTGACGTTCCTTGTAGTTGACCTTCGGCTTCGGGGTCTTCAGGGTCTCGACGTACTTGGTTAGGGTTCGACGGAGTTTGGTCTACAGGCACCCGAACAGGCTTCTCGAATTCCGTGAAGGAGAGCTTGTCGATTCGGCGTCCTCGCCCCTAATTTCCACGACGAAGTACTCGGGGTTCCACTCGTTTGTCGGTGTCGAGCTCGTGTGTGGCGTCGATGGTTCCGTGTAGGAGACTCCCGGGTACCGCGGCAGAGTTCTCGGGTTCGGCGAGATCGGCCTTCGGGGTATCGACATCTGGGTTCGGTCTTCGCGGGTCTCGGTGTCCGAAAAGGCGTACTTGGAGTTCCGTCCTCGGTGGTCGGGGTAGTAACTCATGACGTTCCGAGATGGTTCCCTTCGGTCATCGGTTCGGGATTTGTGTGTCTTGGTGGACGATCTTGGCGTGTCGACGGTGCATCTCCAGAAGGGACGAGCTCGAGGCGAGGTGGACCAGGCGGGGCACAGGGGACGTGGGATCCCGAGGAGGAGGCCGTTGGCGTCAACGGTTGCGCAGCGAGGTCGAATCTTGCGGCTCGGGGCGGGTCCACAGCGGTCGGGTAGAGCGGTGGCAGGCTCGGAGGTCGCCAGGGAGGAGCTGGGCGGGCAGCGACGAGGCGCAGGCCGGGCGGCAGCGTGGGCTTGGGCGGGCCGCAGGCGGCCGGGCGGGGCGCGAGCGGCGATGTAGAAGCCTTGTGCGGCGATGTGGCGGAGGTTGCGAAGGAGCTCGGGCGCCGAGTCCGCGGCCGCTGAGGAGGCCTGGGAGGAGCTCAGGGGAGAGGAACATGGATGGCTCGCGGCGCTTGAGGGACAGCGGAGAGAGGCGGCGAGAGCCTAGCGAGAGGGCCACAGCGTCAGGGCGAGGTCGGGCGCCAGAGAGAGGTCTCATGGGGCGAGCCGCCTGGGGGCGGGCGGAGCGAGGCCGGCAGCCCAGGCTCGGCAGCGCAGAGAGGAGGGCGGCGGCCGGAGCGGATGGTGGCGGCGCGGCAGCGGACGGAGGAAGAGGAGGCGGCGACGGAGAGGAGGCGGGCGAGGGTGGAAGGCGCGGGTCGCCGGTGCGCGCGCCACGGCCGGGCAAAGTAGCACGCGGGGCGGACGGCACAGAGGGAGAGAGAGGACGTGGGGCGGGGTGGGGCCAGCGGGTGGTGGGAGGTTGTCGGTGGTGGGGCGCGGGCCCAGGCGCGTGTGTGTAGTGCGTGTGTGGCTGTGTTTGGTGGGTGTGGGTCTGGTGGGAGAGGAGAGGGAGTGGGTTAGGATTAGGTGGCAGGTTTTGATAGGCTAGAGGGGAGGGGCGAGGTGACGTGGCGTGCTGCGATTGGGTGGGATGATGTGGCTGGGGTTGTGGGTAGATAGGACTGGGTAACTTTATGTTTTAGTTGGACCGTTTTTAAATTCCTGGGGTGGTCGTTCGGGTCATTCGGCCCGTTCGACTGCCCCGCTAAAAATAATATAATTCTTTTATTGAATTTAAATGCACCTTTTGCAGACCGATAGCATTCAAACAAAAAAATAATCCGGAGACCGGGTTTTGCATTTGAATTAAGATGGGGCGTTTGGCAAACAAATCGGGCTTTGCAAAAATAGTTTTTGACAAACAAGATATGATGATGACGATGCAATGCACAAATTCAACGCGATTTTCTAGTAGTGGTTTTGCGGGATGCCACATCCACCCCCTGGGTTCCCCTCCTCCTATAAAAGGATCCCCCTCCTCTCTTCTCACTCACACCTCCTCGTGGAGGATCTCTCTCCCCCTCTAGTATTTATCCCCCATGATCTCGGACTAGCGAGATACATGTTCCCGGTGGCTATTCGGCACGAAAGAGTTGTGCTTCCGCTACATCGCTGGGGCGAGGAGGCAGAGGTTGCTCGGTGCCTCGGACGTGTGTGCGAGAATGGATGCGCCGCTGATTTGCGGCGCTAGGACTTCCTCTCGATCTTGAGATCGGCAAGAGATCATCTACATCAACCATGAGTTCAACCTCGTTAAGCTTTGTCGATCTTCAAGGGTATGTTCTCTACGGATGTATATCCTCCCGTTGCTTGTATCTAGTAGATAGATCTTGGTACATAGTTGTTCCCATCGTAGGATATTTTTTGTTTTCTATGCTGCGAACCCTACAATGGTATCATAGCCGGATCTATGCGTAGATGCTTTGCACGGGTAGTACACATATGAGTATAGGGGTGATGATGATCATGTTATTTCTTCTTAGGTGTACTTTAGATATTGGTGGCATAGTGGGATAAAGCGGCCCGGACAATCTTTACATGTCCTCGCACATGAGACCTGTTCCACGCTTGACATGCAACTAGTTTTGCATAAGTGGCTAGCGGGTGTCTGTCTCTCCTACTATCGTCAATATCTAATTTGCAATGAGTTGTCAACAATTTGGTTATCCTTGTTGTGGTTCATGTTCATAGGTAAGAACGGTTTTATCTTCGAAAGCCCTAAGCCACATAAAACTTGCAATGGATAAATTAGAGGCGTCTAGTTTAGATTGTTACTGGGCTAGTGTCATGATATGGTGATGTTGTAAGTAGAAGTATAAGTAGATACTCTTACAACACACATAATGTGTAAGTTCCATAGACCTTGGCCTTACACATAGAGGTATGATAGTGATCATACCACGATGCATATGATGGAGATCAAGTGCAAGAACCATATCATTCCTCTTATTAACATGTGATATTTGTTGCATCTTATATTTCTTGTTTGGCGTTTTATTAGCATAATAAGATGATCCCTCATTTAGATATCAAGATAAAAATCTGTTCTCCCTTAAGTATGCACCGATTATGTTTTATTGCTCCAAGACATCACGTGATAATCGGGTGTTCTTGGATCCACGATCATATTTCGGGTGTAAGCCAGTTACACACGCAAATACTAAGGTTCTTACTTGGCGAGCCTAGCATGTATAGACATGGCCACAGAACATGGACCGAAAGGTTAAACATGAGTCATATGGAAGACATGATGCCCATTTGATGCTCGCCTTTGAAGCTACACCGACTCACGTGATGATCGGACTAGGTGTAGTGGATTTGGTTCATGTAATCACCAAAAATGCACGAGGGATGTCATTTTTGAGTGGGAGTTCATTCTTAATTTGGATTAGTTGAACTCAATCTGTCATAAACTTACTCTAAACTTTACAAATTCTGTTGTAGATGGCACCACCTGCTTTTAATTTCAATGTGTTCATGGAGAAAGAGATATTTGCAACAAACAGTAGTGTCACATCCCAAAATTTTACAAATTTTTTGAAATGTGAAAAAATAAACAAACAAAAGAAACATTTGTTGAAATTTAGGGTGAAAAGAAACTTTTTGCTTCTAAATGGAAACATCAAAACCCTACTTGAACAAAATTTGAATAAGTAAACAACAAACAAATATTCAAAAGAACAAATGCATTCATGGAAAATATCTTGAATTTAAAACACTTGGAAAAGTTAAACCAAAAACCCAAAAACCCTAGTGAAAGAAATCATTTCAAGATCACCCCAAGACTATGGCTTTGTCCCATATAAAAATTTAGCAACAAACATTTCGAAATGATTAAAAATGGTAAACAAAAATATTATAAAACCATGGAAATTGGTTTCATTCAATTTGGAGCCATGGATAAAAACTTATGATTTAAATAAGATACAAGAAATTAATTTCCAAGACCAATAAAGCTCCTAATAAAAATCCATGCCAAATTGTGAGCAAAGTAATCCTGAAAGTATTTAAAAAGATAAACAAATATTAAATAAAATTATACAAATTGGAATCACCAATTTTGAACTCTAAATAAAAAGATATGAATTTTATAAGATAAAGAAAAAAAATAATAAATAAGAAATAATTGCAAAGACAATTTAAACCTTGAATTAAATCCATAAGCAAATGGAATAAAAGTTTACTGAATAAATAAAGGAATAAAAGATTATTTGAATAAAAATTATATGGGCTTGAACCATATTCAATTTTATTTAAGTAAAGACAAAAAGCCTCACTTAAATGAATTATTAAATCATAAGAAAATATTTGAATATTTCAAAGTGGGCCAATTAATCAACACATAACATGATTAAAACCTACTAAAGAGATTTGGAATTACTCTGAATTCAAATTAGTTTGAAATCAAATTGGTTTGAATGAAAACAGAAATTGGAAATGGAAAACAAAAAGGAATTCAAAAGAAAAAAATAGAAACAGACCTGCCCAACTAACCTAGGCCCAACCCAGAAAACCCCTGGCCAAACTACCAGCCCACCCGGCACCCCTCTCTCCCTCTGCCCTTTCTCACCGCACAGAACACCCATACCCACATTGACCTCGCGACCCCACCTTGCCAACTCATCATCGTCTCCACCCGCGTTGACCCGTTCCCCTCTCCCCTCCGCCGTTTCTGCTTGGTTTTAATCCTCATAAATTTGAGTAACTGCACCCATAAATCCTCCCCGCGATCACGCTCGATTAACCACCTCTCTTTCCCCCTCAGACCCTGCTTCCAGAGAGCCACCAGGCTACATAGATTTTATCTCGCTCCTCTGCTGTCTCCGACGAGCCTCCGTGACAATTCCGGCGAGCCTAGTAGTCCCCTTGCCCCTAGCTCACTCAGACCTAGCCACCATTGCCGTGCGCACCTGCCAGTATCATTTGTTCGCTTGTGCGAGCCCCAGACGCTCGGCAACAACTCCATCCATGCCTCCCCGACGACAAGCGCATCTTCAACGAGCTTTCCCGGTAAACTCAGACCTCCCCTCTCCCTCCCGTTGTTGCTCTCACACTCGCCTCTCTCTCACGCGTCTAACTCCACATTCCTTTTGCTTTCTCATGCCTTGTAGCATCGCCAATGACCACACCGTAGCGTCCCCGATGCCGACGATAGCTCTAGGAAGAAATTGGCGATGACCCCGTGCGCCCCTGGCCTTCCCACGATGACGTTGAGCTTCGTCACGCCCCTGTGAACCCGGTGAGCCCCTCCTTCCTCTCCATTGCACCCTAGGATCGCCGGACCACCGTCGCCTGAGTGCCGCCGCCATGCATACGTCAGTCAGTGCCGCCAATTAGTGGTCAGCCGTTGTGAGCCATTAGATGTAGATCCTGAGGTTATGATAGATCATTTAGACGAAGAGGTATCGTTCAATCTGATCCGTGCGATGTTGATTATATCCAACGGTCCACGAGGCTGATCCTGCCGAAGCGGTATTGGCCAGTTAGAAGCAGACACGTGTCTAGGCTATTGTTTTAAAAACCAGATTTGATCTATTAGATGTTTGAGTTTGAAAAATTCATAACTTTTGATCTGTAAGTCCAAAATTTACAAATTTTATATCAATGGATTCATAAAAATGTAAAATTTGCAACTATTGCATTAGTTTAGTATTTTGTGTCTGAAAAATTAAGTGTTTTTGCAGAAACATTTGTAGGACTATTTTGAGTATAAAAATTATTCTAAAAATGATTTTTGAGTAAATCCTTTTGCAAATGGTTTTGATTTGAACCCTCTGACCATAAACACTAACATTTATATTTAAAAATAAATTTGGCTAACACAAGGAATTATTAGTTTGAATAAAAACATTTCTAGCAAAACAAAAATGATTTAAAAGGGCCATTTACACTAACTTGGTTTCAAATGTTTTGCCACTTTTATAAATGACCAGTAGGTGTTTTGAAATGTTTAGAACCTTTTTAGAAAACACTTTTACAATAAAATAATCTTTTGCATGCTTGCATGCATTGCTTTGTTTTCATTATTTTATGTGGTGAATTGTTTGAATGCTAGTTTTGAATATGTGCCTTGCTTGATTGAATTGTAGTGAACTTTGAAGAGTGTGGAAATTGCAAGATCAAGGAGTGTACCTAGTTTCTCTACCAAAAAGGCAGGTGATACTTTGGTCATCAAAAGTCCTATCTTTTCAATATTGCATTAGTGATATTTTTGTAGTATGCATGATAGAACTAAATTTCTATATATTGCTATGCTATAGTAGATCCTATAGAATAAATCTTGGTAGGAATTTTCCTAAGCCTATCTAAAAGATTTCAAGGGTGGAATGTTCATGCTATGATATTATGCAAAGTCAATGACTATGTTTTTGATAAATAAAACAACTAAGTCAATGAAACACCTGGGTGGAATGGTAATTGCTTGGATGGATTTGTGTTGAGTGGTTACACAAGGCCCATTTCTATGGTTCACCTTGTGTATCACACTTGTGGATGGACACCCAGGAACAAATAGATTTGAGATGTTTTGTGTTGAGAATCTTCCAGTGCAGCCACATGGCATATGGGCTCTGCCTTGACTACATAGGTTGCAAGAACTCAGACAGGCAGACAGAAGGTGGTAGTGATGATAGGATGGAACGCGTCTGTGCCGATCTGAGGGATTGTTTCTGAAAAGTCTCGTCTCGATGCATGTCGAGTCTTGTAGGGAAAGTGCACCACCTCTCGAGAGGGTAAAACCTAAGTACTTAGTCGTGTCCCCGGCAATGGACAATTTGAGCATCAAAGGCATTGAAGCAATCAAGGATCTCCTCATCCCAATTTCTGTAAGTTAAAACTTGTTGGGTGAACAAGGGAAGCACCTGGAGGGTATCCAGTGTGCCATTGTGTGATGAAAAGTTTTGAAAAGAGAAAAACTATTTTCAAAGGATAGGGAAAACTTGTTTTATGCAAAGGCAAGCCAAAACTCCACTTAGCCAAATATTCATGTAGATGATAGATTCTCCATATCAAAATGATATCACCTGCCAATACAATTCAAATGTATTGACCCTTGTGGTTGTAACTTATTATGTTGCAGGTTTGTTTAATGGTAGTGAAGTTTATTGAGTAGGGATTACAAGTCTACAACCAACATGATTGCCCATGGCAAATGAAGATGATGGACTCCATGCTATATAGTTATATCTGCTGCATTGTAATGAGATAGCCATATGAGCTATGTAAGTTGTAAAGAATTATGTTATTCCTAGTTATAAGTTGTACTATGACCTTTGTTTCTTGATATTACATCTTAAACTATGGATGCTAGCTATTTAATCCAGGGACTAGCATTGTAAACATAGGGATCTCAACCTTATCAGGTTGGGACCTCTATAGGTAGAAACTTTACCGACTGGGCCATGAATTTGAGGATTATCCTCACTACTGCACAAAAGCAATATGTGCTTGAAGCGCCACTAGGCCCCACACCACTTGATGATGCCCCTGACGAGGAAAAGAATGTTTTTCAGACTCGTCAGGAGGACCACAACTTAGTTCATTGCGTCATATTGTATGGGCTAGAGCAATAACTTCAAAAGCGTTTTGAAAACGACAATGCTTTTGATACAATGGGTGAGTTGAAAATGATTTTCGACACACATGATGCTGTAGAGAGCTACAATGCTTCAGAAAAGTTCTTTATCTGCATGATGGAAGAGTACAACTCCGTAAGTGAGCATGTACTCAAGATGTCGGGTTACGCCGATAAGCTTGTGTCCTTGGGAATAACGATTCCCATTGATTTAGGCATCCATCGTGTTCTCTAGTCTCTGCCACATAGCTATAAGAGCTTCGTGATGAACTATAATATGCAAGGCATGAAGAAGTCTCTCCCCGAGCTTCTATCAATGCTTAAAACTGCAGAAGTGGAGATCAAGAAAGAACATCAAGTGTTGATGATCAATAAGACCACTGGTTTCAAGAAAGACAAGAAGGCTAAATAAAAGGGAAATAAGGGCGGAAAGCCGGTTGCTGTGCCTGAAAAGAAACCCCGAGTTGGCCCTAAGTCTGATACTGAGTGCTATTATTGCAAGGGGACTGGCCACTGGAAGCACAACTTCCCCTAGTATTTGGCAGACAAGAAGTCCGACAAGGCAAATAAAGGTATATATGATATACATGTTATTGATGTGTACTTGACTAGTACTCGTAGTAGCACCTGGGTATTTGATACCGGTTCAGTTGCTAATATTTTTAACTCAAATCAGGGGCTGCGGAACAAGCGACCGCCTGCAAGGGGTGAGGTCAAGATGCGTGTCGACAATGGATCAAGCGTTGATGTGATCACCGTTGGAACGCTACCTCTCCACTTACCATCGGGATTAGTTATAAACTTGAATAATTGTTAACTGGTGCCAGCACTAAGCATGAACATTGTATCCGGATCATGCTTGATGCGCAGTGGCTATTCATTTAAATCCGAGAACAATGGTTGTTCTATTTATATGAATGAAATATTTTATGGTCATGCACCGATAATGAATTGTTTATTTCTGTTGGATCTCGATAATAATGTTACACATATTCATAATGTTGATGCTAAAAGGATTAAACTTAATGATGATATATCCGCATATATGTGGCACTGCCGTCTAGGTCATATTGGCGTTAAAAGCATAAAGAAGCTCCATTCGGATGGACTTTTGGAATCACTTGATTTTGAATCATTTGATACATGTGTGTGGGCAAGATGACTAGAAATCCATTTTACGGTTCAATGGAACGGGCAACATATTTATTGGAAATAATAGATTCTGATGTGTGTGGTCCAATGAGTGTGTCGGCGCGAGGTGGATATTGTTATTTTGTAACTTTCACAGTTGATTTGAGTAGATACGGTTATATCTACTTGATGAAACACAAGTCTGAAACCTTTGAGAAATTCATGGAGTTTCAAAGTGAAGTGGGAAATCATCGTAATAGAAAGATCAAATTTCTATGGCCCGACCGTGGAGGTGAGTATCTAAGTTACGAGTTTAGCACTCATATGAAAGAGTGTGGAATAGTTTCACAACTCACACCTGCCGGAACACCACAACTAAATGGTGTTTCAGAACGTCGTAATCATACTTTATTAGATATGGTTCGATCTATGATGTCTCTGACGGACTTTCCACTATCATTTCGGGGTTATGCACTAGAAACTGCTGCATTCGCTTTAAATCGGGCACCATCTAAATCCATTGAAAAGACACCTATGAATTGTGGTTTGGAAACAAACCTAAGCTGTCATTTCTTAAAGTTTGGGGATGCGATGTTTATGTGAAGAAACATCAACCGAATAAACTCGAACCCAAAGCGGAAAAAGCGTCTTCATAGGATACCCTAAGGAAACTATTGGGTATTCCTTCTATCACAGATCCGAGGGCAAGGTTTTTGTTGTAGAACCTTCTCTTCATAGCATGGCGAGTATCATAGCGCCGGAAGTCATTCCGTAGTTGGCTTCACCAATTTAAGAGGGAACTAATGATAACGATCATGAAGCTCCGAAAGAGAATACTACCAAACCTCGCAGGTCTAGCAGGACGCGTGCATCTCCCGAGCTGTACAGAAATCCTGTTATGAATTTAATGGTTGATGAAATTGATGACCCTGCGACGTATGAAGAAGCGATGATGAGCCCGGGTTCCAACAATCCATGTATGAAAACCAGGTTTGGACCTTCATGGACTTACCGCATGATCGAAAGGCTGTGGAGAATAAATGGATTTTCAAAAGGAAAACTGATGCTGATGGTAATGTAACCATCTATAAAGCTCGACTTGTCGCAAAGGGGTTTTGACATATTCAAGGAGTTGACTATGATGTGACATTCTCTCCCGTAGCGATGCTAAAGTTAGTTAGGATTATGTTAGCAATTGCTGCATATTTCGACTTTGAGATATGGCAGATGGATGTCAAAACTGTGTTCCTCAATGGCAACACTGAAGAAGAGTTGTATATGATACAAACAAAGGGTTTTGTCGATCCTAAGGATGCTCTTTAGCGATCCATCTATGGACTGAAGCAATCATCCCGGAGTTGGAATCTCCGTTTTGATGAGGTGATCAAAGAGTTTGGATTTTTCCAAACTTATGGAGAGGCTTGTATTTACAAGAAAGTGAGTGGGAGCAATGTGACATTTCTGATATTATATGTGGATGACATATTATTGATCGGAAGTGATGTAGATCTTTTAAACAGTGTTAAAAGTTATATAAACAGCAGATTTTCAATGAAGGACCTAGGTGAAGCGTCATACATATTAGGCATAAAAATCTATAGAGATAGATCTAGGCACCTAATAGGGCTATCGCAAAGTACATAGCTTGTTAATATTTTAAAGAAGTTTAAAATGGACGGAAGTAAGAAGGGGTTCTTACCTATGTTGCAAGGAAAGACATTGAGTAAGACTCAAAGTCCGGCTACGACGGAAGAAAGAGAGATAATGGACAAAGTCCCGTATGCTTCAGCCATATGCTCTATAATGTATGCCATGCTATGTACAAGACCGGATGTGGCACATGCTATTAGTTTGAATAGTAGGTACAAATCTGATCCAGGATCGGAACATTGGATAGCGGTCAAGAATATCCTTAAGTACCTGCAAAGAACTAAGGATATTTTTCTTGTGTACGGAGGTGAAGAAGAGCTCGTCGCTAAGTGTTATGTCGACGCTAGATTTGACACCGATCCGGATGACTCTAAGTCTCAATCCGGATACGTGTTTATCATGAATGGTGGAGAGGTTAGTTGGAGGAGTTCCAAACAACCCATGGTGGCGGGATCAACAATGGAGTCCGAATATGTTGCTGCTTCGGAAGCAGCTTAGGAAGCAGTTTGGATGAAGGAGTTCATATACGAACTAGGTGTGGTTGCGAGCGTGTTGGACCCAATGGTGATCTGTTGTGACAACAATGGTGCCATAGCCAATGCCAAAGAACCAATGTCTCAAAAGAATTCTAAGCATATTAAGCGCCAGTTTCACTCCATCCGCGAGCATGTCAAGGATGGAGATATAAATATTTGTAAAGTACACAAGGATCTCAATGTAGCATATCCGTTGACTAAAACTCACCCTAGAGCAAAACATGATCAACACCAGAACTCCATGGGTGTTAGATTTATCACTATGTAACTAGATTATTGTCTCTAGTGCAAGTGGGAGACTGAAGGGAATATGCCCTGAGAGGCAATAATAAAGTGGTTATTATGTATATTCCAAGTATATGATAGATGTTTATTTTGCATGCTATAATTGTATTAATACGGAAATGTTAATACATGTTTGTTTAATAAACAAACAGAAAGTTCCTAGTTATGCCTCTCTCATAAACTAGCTCGTTGATTAACAAGATGATCAAGGTTTCCTGATCATGGACATTGGATGTTGTTAATAACAAGGTCACGACATTATTGGAATGGTGTGATGAACATTCATCTGAAGTATAGCATTATGATCAAAGTTATTCAGTTTATATTGCTATAACATCATACGAAGTGATCCTAATCCTTAGACCATGAGATCATGTCAATCACTAACAGTGGAAGAGTATATTGATAACATCAAAGGTCACACCGTAACATGGTGATTATAAAGATGGGTTCAGTACTACTAAAGTGTTATGTTGAGGCCCATGGATCGAGAGTGGAATTTGTTCATCCCGATGACGGATAGATATGCTCTAGGCCCTCTCGGTAATATCACATTGATTAGCTTGCAAGCAAGTGATTTGATCACTAGAATGTTATATCTCGGGAACGAGAAAAGAGTTCATGTCAGTAACGAGATAAAACTAGGTATGGAGATAGTGATGATCGAATCTCGGACATGTAATATATTGCGAAACAAAAAGATTAAGATACTAGCATAAAAGGTTCTCACGATCACAAGAAAGTCATCGTTGAATGTGTGGGAGTTAGTATGGATCTCTAGGTCCCGCTTCTTATTATTGATCTGAGAGGGGTCTCAATCATGTCCGCATTATTCGCGAACCATAGGGTGACACACTTAAGAGGCACTGACACCATTTGGAGCAAATAGTTTCATGCTGAAAAGAATAACAAGCGCATGAATTTATTTCACTAGATACCAAAACTGGTTTTTGGGTGAAATTGCAGAAAGTGTTTTTACATGTGAAATGAAATACTAGCAAGGGATTAAAGAAATTGACAAAATTCTGAATAAATAAAAGGAGTTTTATTTAATGAGAGTTTGCATTAAATTTGGTGGAAATTGAAAGGGAATTTGAGTGGGTTTTTGAGTGGATAAAATTGAAGGGCCATTTTGTGAGTGGAGTGTCCACCCACATGAATGAAGGAGGGGATGGGGAAGCCCCCATGGCCAGCGGCCACCCCCTTGGGTGCCCCCTCCTCCTATAAATGGAGCCCCCTCCTCTCTTCTCACTCACACCTCCTTGTGAAGGATATCTCTCCCCCTTTAGTATTTATCTCCCATGGTCTCGGACTAGCGATATACATGTTCCCGGTGGCTATTCGGAAAGAAAGAGTTATGCTTCTGCTGCATCGCTGGAGCGAGGAGGTGGAGGTTGCTCTGTGCCTTGGACGTGTGTGCGAGCACGGATGAGCCGCTGATTTACGGCGCTAGGACTTCCTCTCGATCTTGAGATCAGCAAGAGATCGTCTACATCAACCACGAGTTCAACCTCTTTAAGCTTTGTCGAACTTCAAGGGTATGTTCTCTACGGATGTATATCCTCCAGTTGCTTGTATCTAGTAGATAGATCTTGGTACATAGTTGTTCCCATCATAGGATTTTTTTTGTTTTCTATGCTGTGAACCCTACAGGACCAAATTAAGACATCTTTTTTCACTCCTTTCGGAACCTTCTGCTACAAAACTATGCCTTTTGGCTTAAAGAACACAGGAGCAACATATCAACGTACTATGCAACATTGTCTCAATGATCAAATCGGATGCAACGTCCATGTATACATAGATAACATAACAGTTATGTCCAAAAATAAGGGAACTTTAATTTCCGACTTGGAGAAAACATTTGCTAGTCTACGAAAATTTAACATGATGCTAAATATGAAGAAGTGTTTCTTTGGAATTCTAGCCGGAAAATTGTTAGGTTTCATCGTATCAGAGCGAGGCATAGAGGTGAACCAGGAAAAAATCAAGGCTATACTCAACATTACCAGGCCGACTCGCCTGAAGGACGTGCAATGTATCCATGGTTGCATTGCAGCAGTGAGTCGTTTCGTCAGCCGGGCGACAAAAAAGCCACACCTTTATACAAACTCTTGAAGAAAACCAACAAGTTTGTCTGGACCTAGGAAGTCGAAAATTCCCTACAAAGTTTGAAAGACCTACTTTCAAACCCACCAGTTCTCGCAGCGCAGAACCTCAGGAGCCTATCTTACTCTACATTGCAGCGACTAACAAGATCATAAGTGTGGTAACAGTAGTGGAGCGCAAGTAAGAAGGCCACGAGCATAAGGTGCAACGTTCAACTTATTACCTGACTGAGGTCCTAACAGAGTCAAAACAACTGTATCCACACCATCAAAAGCTAGCCTATGGAGTGTTCTTTGCATCCCGAAAGCTACACCACTATTTTCAAGAGCACAAGATCACAGTGGTGAGCACCGCTCCCCTGTGAGATATAACCAATAACCATGACTCCACAGGGCGTGTCGCAAAGTGGGGAATAGAGATTGCATCTTTTGACATTGAGTATAAGCCGCGCAGAGCAATCAAATCCCAAATACTTGCCGACTTTGTTGTTGATTGGACAGAGGTGGCAGAAAACACAAGTCCTCCAGACTTAGAATTTTGGACCCTTCACTTTGACGGATCAAAAGAACGAGGAGGCTCGGGGGCTAGCATGGTGCTCAAATCACCCCACGGAGATAAGCTATTCTATGTGTTGCAAATACACTTTACGACAACCAACAATATTGCTGAGTATGAAGCATTGCTGCATGGAATACGCATGGCCAAAAACATTGGCATAACAAGACTCATGTGTTATGGAGACTCGGATTTAGTTGCTCAACAACTATCCGAAATCTGCAACGCAAACAAGCACATGGCAGCATACAAAGATATTGTGGATGAATTATCTAAATCGTTCGAGGGTTTTGAAGTACAACACATCCCTCGAGCAGAAAATGAGGAAGCAGATGCTCTATCATGGATAGGATCTGCGTGGAAACAAGTACCAGATGGAGCTTTTTAGAGCATTTAAGGGTCCCCTCCATAGTCGGAGTTGATGAGGACTATCCGACAAAATCTGACTCACCTTTAATAGCAGTTTTGGCTGTAATTTCCAGCTAGACAAAACACTATCTGGATTTCCAGATAGACGGAAAATTATCTGAAGACGAAGTCTTGAGCCGGCAGAGCATCCGACGAGCAAAAGCCTACACTATAATAAATGGTGAGCTCTATAAGCTATATGTTTCTGGAATTTTCCAACGATGTATTTCTTCGGAAGAAGGAGTGGAAATCTTACGAGAAATCCACGAAGGCGAGTGTGGTCACCATGCTGTAGCCAGATCCTTAGTGGAAAAATCTTTTAGACACGGATTCTTCTAGATTACAGCTAAGGCGGATACCGACAAACTGGTCAAAACATGCAAAGGCTGCCAAAAGTACGCCCATCAGGCACACATTCCGGCTGAATAGCTGCGAACAACCCCTATTACATGGCCGTTTGAGGTCTAGGGGCTTGATATGGTTTACTCACCTACTAGTGATGCTGTATAAATGTACAAAGTGGATTGAGGCTAAACCCGTAACCAGTTGCGATGGAGCCACAACCAAAAATTTTGTTGAGGACGTGATCATCTGATTAGGATATCCACACAGTATAATTCCTAACAACGGGAGCAATTTTTCCATGAGAGAACTTGCCGAATTCAGCAAAGAACAAGGGATCTGACTCGATATTGCATCAGTTGTGCATCCACAAGCTCATGGACAAGTCGAAAGAACTAACTGTCTTATTTTACAAGGACTCGGACTTCGTCTCGAGGCACCGCTTCATCGGGCCGTGGGGGCATGGGTGGAATAATTACTGTCTATGATATGGAGCTTGTGTACAACTCCTAATAGATCAACCGGATACACTCCTTTCTTCTTGGTCTATCGTGTATAAGCAGTTCTTCTAAGTGATCTAATTCATCAGTCTCCACGAGTCAAAGCGTATATCGAAGAAGATGCAGAAGTTTCTCGACAAGATGATGTCGATATAATCGAAGAAGTATGTGTCATTGCTGAGCAGAGATCTATAGCCTACCAGCAGAAGTTACACAAGTATCATAGTCAGAGAGTGCAAAACTATTCTGTCAGAAAAGGCGATTTGGTTCTCCGACTTGTGCAAAAAAGAAAGCACAAACTTTCCCCAATTTTGGAAGGACCTTTTATGATTAGAAGAGTTTTGCATAATGGGTCGTATTATTTAACTGATATGAGACTAGTCAAGGAAAGACCAGATACTCGGAAAAGAAAGAGAGCTGGCGGTAGTACAGACCCGGATGAGATAGACCATTGATGGAATATTACACAGCTATGCCCCTTCTATTCTTAGTTATATTTTCTTGTAATCATATATGTACATGTTCAAAGAAAAATAAAGTATTGGTTTCCTCATATATTATTTTTGAAAAGTTTTTTGCCATCTTATTTCCAAAAGAGCATGTCATTTTAAAAAATCCCAGAATTCTTGAAAGTACTTTATGCTCATGTTCGTTCTGGTTACGATTTTTGAATATCTAAAAAATGTTACCTTAGGGTAAAAATTCAATTTATTGTTTATACTTTGGTTTTTTATCTGATTGCTTAGACACGCGTATTTTCCGAGTAATGAATTGTTCGTATAGGAAGCCGGCTTTGTTTCCGAGTTTAAACTGGTTTAGCAATTGAGCTCCATTGCTTGGCAAAGTTTCTGTGCTATAGGTTGGCTGTCTCATGAAAGGGATGAGGTAGAGAGCTAGATAAGACGACAAGTATAAGCATAAAAACTAGTGCTTTAGAAAATTTCAAGCACACACATAAAATACAAACAAGCAAAAGTGCTACGATAGTAAAAGCATCAAGTTTTTATAGACCAGCACAATCAAAATAATTGTTTCCATCATTACATTGCCCAAAGTTCAGAATAATGCATAAAACGTTTTATGTTGCATATTCAGGTGGTGGTGATGAAGAAGGTGGAGCGCTGGAGTCTACAACATTGTCGCCCGGGACCTCAGACTTGGAAGCTGCTTCAGCGAGGCTGTCTTCTGGATCTTGGGGCAAGGGAGACACAACGACGGATTCGAAGAAGGGCGTCATGTAGTTATCATCTCTGCCATACGGCAAGCGTAACCTGCACATGAATCTTGGATTGCCTTGATGTCCTACGGGTTACCCTCATCGTCCTCCTCGGCAATACCCTTGGTGACATGCTAGATTTCCATCTCGTTGTGGTGGCTCATCACCATGGTAAGAGCAGTCTGCACAGCAGTCCGAGCATAGGAGATCTTCTAGTCCTCGATAAGCTTCGGAATCTCCTTGGCCTTGTCCCTCACTTCTTGCACTGACATCTTGTGCAAGTCGGAAAGTTTGACCGACTTGCCAGCCTCTTCAAGCGTCTGGAGGAAGTCGAACAACACATCTCTGACGAGCTTGATGTGCTCGAGGAGAGGTTCGGAGGTAGGAGATTCGGAAAGATTCAGGGAGTCTGGGAAAGAACCAAAAGTAAAAATTTGACTCAAAAAGAAAGTCGAAAAAACAATCGAGCAAAGTAAGTCGGACATCTTACGTAGCATAGAATAATCCCACTAGGAACGCTCCTCGTGGAGGATGTTCAACTCATTCTTTGTGGCCTGGGCTAGATCCCTCTGGATATCGAAATCCTTCCAAATATCATCCAATTGTTTGTCTCGGAGGGCCAACAGCTTTTCGAGCCTCATGGTTGCTTGACTCCATGACAGCAGCTATGGATTTCTGCGATTCTATAGTTAGCTTCTAAAACTTGTCCCAGAGCTCAACATTCTCCAGTTCCAAGACCTTGAAGTTCTCAGATTGCTCCACCATCTTGCTAGACTCACATAATAGTTCTGCAAAGGAAACATATCAGTCAGACAGAACAAGTTTGACTATGACAAATAGCTAACTAACAAAGAAGAAGTCGGAAAAGTTTACCATCTTCTTCATATTTCTCAACTTTTAACTTTGAATTCTGAAGGCGCAAGGATTTGATCTCCTTGCGTTTATTACATATGTTCTTGAGCAATTCCTGGTTGGAAGATGCAATTTTCCGTAAGTTTAGATACGGAATACCGTCAGACGGCTACTAAGACTCGGGCTGAAAATTTAACTAAGTAAAAATACAGCACGAGCCTTGGGAGCTACACTACATCATTATTTTGCAACCTAGAAGCATAAACTCGGATTCAATGATGTTTATCCGACTTTATGCTTGGGGGATAGATGATATGATAATAAAATAAATGCAAATAAGAATCGGAAACTGTTCCAAGTGCAACTTCTCAAATCCGAGTTTAGTGTTGTGAGACACTTTCTCGACAAGGGAGAGGGAGGGAACATCCATCGCTGGGAGTTCGCCAGACTCTATCTTAGCTTCCTGGAACAAAATTTGGTCGAGGAGCTTAACCAGCTTGACGTCCTCGTGCTCCTAGCTTGTTGCCTCTGTGGTAAGGGTTTGCTTCTCAAGGCTGGACTAAGCCAGCCTGAGGATCTCTTCCTTCTTTGTCCTCTTCAGGTCAGAGACAACAGAGCCAGCTACTTTATCCAATGCTCCTGTAGACATTACCATGGGATCATTACCCTTAGCGTGTTCTCCCTTGTTAGTTTCCCTTCCACCAAAGGTGACCAAGGGTTTCGAGATGTTACCAGCACCATGAGAGGCGGAAGCCTCTGGTGCTGATGGAGTACTGGAGGGAGTCGTTGGCAGCATGGCAGGGGAGATAACAAGCTCACGACACCGAAGCTTGCACGGCTTGATGTCCGCTTCTTACTCTTCAAAACTGCTTTACTCTGAAGCATGAAAATCCGAATATTAGGAGTGATTTGGAAGGATATAAAGGTACAAGGTACTGAAAACAAAGAGACAGAGTGCTTACTTTTTAACTACTGGCAGCACTTGGCTACCAGCAGTGATAACAACTTCCTTCGCCTTGCGCTTCTTGGAGGCAGAGGCGGAAACTTCTTGCACCTCATCATCCTCCGTCGCCTCTGGATCATCTGAGAGATAGCCCTCTAGTGGAGATATCTCATATTCGGGGAGTTTCTCGAGTTGACAAAGTCATCGATGAAAATAGAGTCGGAGAAAGAAAGAACAGAAAAGACCAACAAAACGCGAAAGCAGAGTCGAAATCTGGTCTTGTAATCCAGTCTTGTAATCCTTCGCCGGAAACTTTTTGTTCCAGTCTTTCCTTGATCAAGTACTACATGAGGGTCTTGTAATCCTTCGCCGGAATCTGGTGTGGGCTCACCCGTAGGCTGTCCTTCTTGGCGCTGGTGAAGGTGTGCATGAGGCGATCTCCATGATGCTGCAGAGGCTGGAGCCGGCGATCCAGCTAGCAGTGTATCAAGTCGGATCCGCGGAGGCCCTTGTGCTTCTTCAAAAACTCAATCCGCCTTTTGGCGAGGATCAAGATATCCGATAGCTCTAGCGCTTCCGCGTCCCACAAATTTTGGTGGGGAGCGGCACAGTCAGTGAATGCCAGAAGACCTTCTGCCTTTCCAGGAGCCGTAATATCCTTATGATAAAAGAAGGTTCCGGGCTAGCGTTTGACGGATTCGCTAGCGTTAATCCTAGGATAAACTCGGTTTCTCCTAAGGACTAAGCTAAGGGTGCCGGTGGTGTAAGGCACACCGACGCTAATAGAATTCTTCCGGGTACCGTAGTAGTATGGGAAAAGGGTGAGACTTGGCCTAATGCCAAGAAACCCCTCGCACAGAGCTGCGTGAGTACTGAGATCAAGCAGAGAGTTGGGAGGGAGGTTATGGAGCTGCATGATACGTCGGAAACGTATCTATAATTTTTGATGTTCCATGCTTGTTCAGTATCTACTTTGCTTTGATTTGTCTTTCTTTGAGGTGTTTTTATATCTTTTCTGGAACTAACCTATTAACAAGTTGCCACAGTGCCAGTTGCCTGTTTTCTTCTGTTTTTGGTTCCAAAAAGGCAGAAAGTCAATATTCTCGCAATTGGACGGGACAAAAGCTAAAGTCAATAACTTTTCGTGAGGGACATGAATCCAGAAGGAGGGACGGAGAGGCACCAGAGGGTGGCCAGACCCCCTGGGCACGGACAAGCCTAGCCCGCGCCTAGGGAGGGTGTGGGGCTTCTGGCCGCCTCCTCGGCCTCCTCCTGCGCCTATAAGAAGCCTCCGACCCAAAAACCCTAGGGCATCCAGAAGATATCCACGAAAACCTCTGTAGCTCCACCGCCACCGAAGGGGAGATTCGGGGGACAGAAAGTCTCTGTTCCGGCACCCTGCCGGGACAGGGAAGTGCCCCTAGAGCCATCTCCATCGATCTCCACCAACATCTCCATCACCATTGCTAATTCCTATGATGAGGAGGGAGTAGTTCTCCCTCGAGGCTAAGGGCTCTAACGGTAGCTATGTGTTCATCTCTCTCTATGCATGATCTTGTTGCGGTCATGAGCTTTGTAATCAAGTAGATCTACCTTACTACTCAAGTTCTTCATTAGATCTCTGCTCTCCCCACGTGTGTGAAAGTGACAGTGTGCACACCATGGTGGCACTTAGGTTTGAGTCTACATAAATACTCTTTGTGGTTTAATGGATCTATGCTTTTCCCCACGTGTGTGAAAGTGACAGCGTGCATACCGTGTGTGGCACTTTGGCTAGATTGAATATTGGTGAGAAGGCAATGCCTCTCTACCGCCTAATACGCAAGAATCCCATGTTCCAGTGGGACAAGGAGGCAGACGATGCACTCCACGCGCTCAAATAAGTGCTACTCGCGGCCTCGCTACTCACCTCCCCCGTTGACAAGGAGCCCATGCTCGTCTACGTCGCGGCTTCCGAGCGAGTCGTCAGCGCCATCATGGTCACCGAGCGACCAGAAGAGGGCAAGGAACGCCCAGTGCAGTGACCTGTCTACTACATCAGCGAAGTCCTCACCGAGTCGTGCCAGCGCTACCCGTAGTACCAGAAATTGGTATATGCGATCTTCTGAGCCTAGCGGTGACTGCCGCACTACTTCCAGGAGCATCCAATCACGATCGTCTCCTCAGCGCCATTGCAGGACATCATCCGCAACCGCGAGGTGACCGGGCGAGTCGCCAAGTGGGTCGTGGAGATCGGAGTCGACAACATCAGGTACGAGACGTGCAAGGCAATCAAGTCGCAGGCCCTGGCAGACTTTCTCGCTGATTGGGAGGAGGCACAGCAGCCAGAGAAGCTTCCCCTCCACTACTGGTCGCTACACTTCAGCGGGTCCAAGAACATAGACAGTGCAGGGGCAGGGATCGTCCTCACATCCCCAAAGGGCGACAAGCTATGCTACATACTGTACCTCGACTTCACCCCCTGCACCAACAACATGGCCGAGTACGAGGCCCTCCTCCATGACATGCGAGCAGCCAAGGAGATGAACATCAACCGTTTGCGCTGCTATGGCGACTCCGACCTCGTCGCTAGGCAAGTTGCCGGTACATGCGATACAGTCTCCCCCACCATGGCGGGATACCGCCAAGCAGTGGACCAGATGGGAGGCCACTTTGCCGGCTACTCCATCGAGTGGATCGACCGGCATAAGAACGAAGAGGCCGACACCCTCTCTCCCATTGGGCCGGCTCGACTCGCACCACCTGCCGGTGTCTTCCTCGACACCATCACCAAGCCGTTTGTCTCCCCCCGAGGGAGATCGACATCGGGATCCTGCTGCAACCAGAACCGGCCTTGGTCGCCATGGTCGCGGAGCCAAGCGACTGGACCATGCCATACGTCGGCTACCTGGAGGGAGGGACCCTACCCACTGACGAGACGGAGGCCCGGATGATAGTACGCCACTGCAAGTCCTTCGACATCATCAATGGCGAGCTCCACAAGCGCAGCGTGACCGGCGTGTTCCAAAGCTGCGTACAACTCGCAGAAGGTCGCAAGATGCTTCAAGACATCCACGCCATCGACTGCAGCCACAATGCTGTCGCTCAGTCCCTGGTCGCCAAGGCCATGTGATGGTGCTAACGTGGATCACTTTGTTAGAAACCCCAAGAGCAAGGTGTGATGAGCACATCAGCAAGTATTCCCTCAGTAGATATCGAGGTTATCGAACCAGAAGGAGGAAGGAAACGTCACACAGGTGTTGCAAGCGACGCAGAGACCTGGCAACACAAACTCAAGACTTTGCCCCAACGAATCAGTGAGGTTGTCAAGCTCACCGGTTTGCTGTAACAAAGGATTAAACGTATGGTGTGGAAGGTAATGGTTTGCAGCAAGTAAAAAAGTAACAGTGGAAGATGTATCAATGGTAAAGATTGGACTGGGGTCCATAGTTCACTAGAGGTGCTCTCCTTAGATAAACAAGATGGCATGAAGGGTAAACAAATTATAGCAGGGCAATTGACAGGAACTGAGCAAGGCATAACAATGCAATTACTAGTCAGAAAGATCCTATGAGATTCGATTTGGCATTACAATAATATACATAGACCGCCATCTAACTGCATCTATGACCAAGGTAGCTACTAACAATGAAGAGAATGCAAGATCACAAACAAAGCAGACAAGATAGAATCATAAAGACAAAACCATTAATCAAACCAACATAATAATGTCAATATCCATCGGATCCCCGCAAACACAACATGCATGATTAAAAATACATTAGATCCTGATCATGAACGGAGCTCACAAGATCTATACATGAAAGCACAAAGGAGGAGATACAACCATCTAGCTACTACATGGACCCATAGTCCAAGGTGGAACTACTCACGCATCATACCGGAGAGTAGGCCTCCGGGATGATCTCCCCTCCGACAGGGTGCCGGGAAGAACTTCAGATCCCCCCGATCTAGGGACGATGGTGGTGGCTATAGACTGTTTCGTGGAGATTTGATCGGGTGCTTAGGGTTTCTGCATCGGGGGGCGAAGGGGGAGGACGAGGCGGCGTCCAGGGGACCCACACCCCTCCCAGGCGCGGGGCAGGGCCCACCCACTCCTAGGGGGGGTGTCTGGGAGCCCTAGCCCACCTCTCCGGCTCCCCTCTGGACTTCTTGTTCCCCAGGGAAAGTAATTTAATTTGGTGTTTGTCTCGTCAAATTCCGAGAATATTTCTTCACTAACTTTTCTGAAACCAAAAACAGCAGAAAACAGGCATCTGGCACTGTGGCAACTTGTTAATAGGTTAGTACCAGAAAACATGTAAAAATCACCTCAAAGTGTATACAAAGCAAAGCAAAGAAGATAATAACAAGCATGGAACATCAAAAATTATAGATACGTTTCCGACGTATCACCATGCGACACGACTTCTATTGTCTCACTGGACACGCCGATGCGGTCGACCTCGTCCAACGCTGCGTCGGGTGCCAGAAGTACGCCAACTAGACTCACGTCCCAAGCTCGGCAATCAAGACCATCCCCATCACCTGGACATTTGCCGTGTGTGGCATGGACATGGTAGGACCCTTTAAGAAGGCCCCCTCTGGCTTCACCCACCTCCTAGTCGCAGTCGACAAATTCACAAAGTGGGTGGAGGCCAAGCCAGTCCGCAAGTGCGACAGGAAGACCGCAACCAAGTTCCTGCGTGAGCTCATCTATCGCTATGGGTTCCCGCACAGGGTAATCACAGACAACGACACCAAATTCGCCAAAGGAGCCATGGCCGAATTCTGTGAGGAGAACAACATACGACTCGACCTCACTTTATTCTCCCACCCGGAGTCTAACGGCCAGGCGGAACGCGCCAACCAGAGAATCCTCCACGGCGTGAAGCCGCAACTGCAAGTTCCCCTCGAGCGAACTCCGGGGTGCTGGGTCGAACAGCCCCCCTACGTCATCTGGGGCATCCGCACCTCCATCAACAGGTCGATAGGATTCACACTCTTCTTCATGGTGTATAGCGCCGAAGCCGTCATGCCGACCGACCTCGGACACGACTCGCCTCGGGTGGTCAACTACGCGGAGGCCGACAACGAGCTCGCACGCCAGGACGGGGTCAACCAGCTCAACGAAGCACGTGACCTAGCTCACTCCCGCACCGCCATCTACCAGCAAGTACTTCGCTGTTACCATAGCCGGCGAGTCCGGACTCGCATCTTCCAGGAAGGCGACCTGGTCCCGCGACTGATCTAGGACAAGAAGGGCATGCACAAGCTCTCTCCCCCTTGGGAGGGGCCATTCGCCATCGGGCGAGTCCTGGGCAATGACGCCTACTACCTCATTGACGTCCGAGGCGATAGAAAACTCGAGTTAAGCGACCGTGGAATGTAAATCTCCTACAGAACTTCTACTCCTAGAACTCCAAACATGTACCCCCTAACCGCTATGAAATAAAGAAGATCGATTCGCACAAATTGTGTCCACTCTCCATACCTTGTGCCACTCGCACTCGTAATAACATCGTTATGCTACTCGCGGAAGTAAACCCTTGGGTACGCGACCGGCACGACCAAGTAGTGCGATACGAGGGCACCGAAAAATTTCGGGCCTTGTATCGTCCACGAAAAACGCCAACCCGGATCCCCATCGAAGTCGCCCCGCTCGACTGGCTTTCTGAGCCAAGACGACCGCATTCGCTTCCAACAGCGACCCAGTCCTCCACATCCTTGGTGCAACGACTCGAACAACTAAGTACCATGCTCGGGGACTAACACCAATCCAAACCCAAGAGACTAGGGAAAACGCGAAGTACGAGAGCGCGTCCTGGACTGGCCACGTGACTGATCCTCTGGTTCAGGTGGAGCGACGCGCTTAATACAACGTGCATCGCCATGCGACTGGCTTTTCAAGCCATGGCGAGTCGACCTCAACTGACTAACAATATAAAAACATACACATAAAAACGAGGTAAACCCCACAAAAGGGTGGACGCGCTCGAGGATTCAGACAACTCAGCAACCCACAATCAAACCAAGCACTGACAAAAGCATCAACGCATTCCTTATGGCAACAAAATTTGTTTGCTTACAAGGGTAGGAACATTTTTTGTTACAACTAATGCCATTCGGAAATCTCTCCTATTGCGCAGGCTTCGATGACGATTCGCCACCACTTCCGTGGACGCGAATGAAGGGCACCCACGGGTTCGACGAATACGTCGTCAAGGTGCCCTCTATCGCCAATCGGAACGGCTGCTCCACCTAGAAGTTGTTGCTCGTAGTCTCCTCGTCGTTCGGGGCGACGATTGTTTCTTGATATGACTGGAAATCTCCCATCGCCAACACCCGGTCGGAGTAAACCGCGGCCCGATCGGTGAGCTTCAGCATGTCGGCGATCTCGACGGAGCCCGTGGATGAAGGATAACCGCTGGTGACGTCATCGAGGTCGAAATCGTCGTGGAAGTGCGCGAGCCCAAGGCTCAGCGCAGTCGCCTCCCCTCGGTGAAAAGCTGACCGCGACATGAACTCCACAACCGCTGGAGCCTTCTCCAGGTACTGCCAGACCTCGGTGAGCTCGCTGGGGATAACCTCCGTTGGCAAAATCTCCTGAAGGTACGCGTGGATGAAAGTCACCGACAAAGCGACAAAGTCCACCAACGTAGTGACACACTGCCGTGTGTCATACGATTGCGCTTCGGCTTCGTCGTCAAGAATCTTCCATGCAAAGCACAAGTATACAATCAGAAAGGCTCCAACAAAACAAAGGCGACCTGCACGCTCGAGGACTCGCCAGTCACTCGAAAAAACAAGGAACTCACCAATCAGAGGACGGCAGATTCCCGAAATGAAATCTTGCAAACCAGAGAGGTCATCCTGCAGCCCGGCGACGAGCGCATCCAATACCTTCTGCTCCTCGGCAGCAGCAGCAACGGCTGCCTTAGCCCTTTCATCCGCCGAGGTTACCTCCTCCTTCGCGTCCTTGAGCTCCGCTCCAGGTCGGTGACCCGCTTTTTTGTGGCGCTCAAGGATGACTGGCACCCGTCAGCTCGCTGGCAGGGACAATACCCTCGCGAGCCTTTTCCACCACGGCCGCTTGACCCTCTGCATCAACACAACTATGAGTACGACATAAGGAAAAGACGTCCATGATAACAAGCACATCAAACTCTTACCAGCAGTCGCTCGAAGATGCTCGTTCGTCCCTCGCACGGAGTAGAGTTCCTTCTCCAGACGCTCCTTGGCGGCCAATCGGTCTGCCGACTCGCGCTGCAGGCCCTGCACAACCATGATAAAATCAGCGAAGAAATTACAAAGTGCCTAGCCGCTGAAATTCAGCGACTAGACACTTGAGGATTGGCCAACAAAAACAGTAAGGACCTGACTGCTAAAATTCAGCGACTAGCCACTCGGGGATTGACCAACAAAAACAGTAAGGACCCGACCGCTGAAATTCAGCGACCAGATCCTCGGGGACTGGACATACCTGGATGGCTGCTCCTAGCATATTCTAGACCTCGAACGCGTCCACCGACGGGAGCACAACGGGCGTGCGCCCGCGACGTTGCTCAACCTCTGAGCCCACAATGTCGGGCACCTAACTCGATGGCGCTGAAGCACTCGCTGTAGAGGCCCTCGATACAAAGCGAGGGAACGTCGCCACCGCCGCTCCCGCGGCACTCGAAGATGGGCCTGTCGCCCCTACCGACACCGCGGGTTCCACCCGCTGCGACTCTGTGTCCACTACGACCTTCGTGGCCGCATCTGCTCCAGTCGAAGCTTCACTTGGGGCGACCACCGGCTCATCCGAAATTGTGACGACCTTGTCGCCTTTTGCCTTCTTCGTGCCCTCAATGGGCACCACGACCTCTTCGCTCTTCCTCTTCTTCAAGGGATCGACTTGCGCCCCCAGGGCACCCAATGGGACCTTGGCCACCGAGGGGTGACCTATCTTCTTCACACCAGTCCTGCAACATGGCGATGTCAGGGAGTTCGTCGGACAAAAATAAATCAGCTGACCAACTCTAAAATATACTCAATTGGCGACTGGGATAAAATGAAGGCCGATGCGAATACTCGCCGACTTCTCCAACTCTGTCCCCAGCTTCCGACTAAGGCCCGTCTCGAACACGCTCTGGGCCCAAGACACCAAGGGCTTCTTCGAGGATGAGGCCGTAACAGGAGGATCCGCGGTGACAATGCCTTGGCCAGCTTCTTCTTCTTCTGAGGCGATTTCTTCTTCGATGGCATGGCCACGCGCCATGAAGTTTGCTTGGGGATCTCGTCGTCACCTCCGTCGTGAGCCTCGAGGCTCTTGCTGGCCTTGAGCTCGCGTTATCGCAGCCCACGGGTCTTACGGACCGTGGGTGCAGTGACTTCCACGGCCTCGTCATCATCTTCATCATCGTCATCATCGCCTCTGATGTTGCCCTTGTCGGACGAGGACTCGCTCTCGTCCTCGATGGACTCGTTCAAGTTTTCGTCATTAGCAGGCGGAAGCCAACCTTCCACCACTTGGAACAACTGCAAAGATAAACACGATTAGCAAAAACCGCGACTGCATATCTGCGACTGCAAAATGTACAAGGAAGTGAGAACTTACTGGCGGAGCCTTGCGCTTCGCGGTGTATGGGGGAACCCCGGCCTTCGCGTCGAGGTATTCCGCGTCGGTGATTTTTTCAGGGCCAAGGTGTAATCTTTAAGCCTCCACTCGGCGGTGAAAGACTTCGTCGGGTCGTCCTTGCCCGTGTACTCGTACATCCAGTGGGCGCGACTGGACAGAGGCACTAGCCACCACCCAAGCCAGTAGTTATACAAGTTGATGGTCTGGAGGCCCTGTAGCATCCCAGTTGTCTAACACCTGTAATGCTACTTGATCTAATAGTAAAAGGACCACTTCCTACATATAATTGTTGCATCATCATCATGTCATGCTCATGTCATCATGTCACCTTGCATTTGAGCATCATATAAAACCCCTTCTTGTTTGGTTCTTATCTCATATGCATTATTAGTTGTAGTTGACTCTTGATATTGTATTTGGTTCTTGATATATTGTTAAATGCCCAAGTTGATTTGGGGGCATATCTCTTATTAACTCCACCACCTTTCTTTCACCACCTTATAATTCCACCATCCAACTAAATATGAGCTTGGCATTTATGGGTTTTACTTCTAGCTCATGTGGGTTGGGATGGATCCAATTCTTTTCCACATGCTCCCATGTATGCACCATGTTGTTTTCACAATATTGGTATATGAGAGCCACATGGCCACCCTTGCATGCCTTGTGAGTGTGACCCTAATTCTAGCTCCCATATGTGTTGTTTAGGGGTTATCATCATGTTGGGATATTTTGTGGGCTTAAGCAATATCTAGTGGCATATACACACTAGCAAGCCCCATTGTATCTCAGATATGGTCATCTCCATCTATTCCACATGGGGCATCCTTTTTAATTCTTTTGCTTGGGCCTTATTCCACACTTGGGAATGCATAAGAAAATGCCATGTAATTAATCTTGTTTTCACAAAGATAAATATGGTAACAATTAATTATGCATGGCCCATGCAAGTATCCCTTTAGCTTGGCATTTGATTTTATTTGGATTTTAATCTCTCTCTACCCCTTGGTTTGGTCTTGTTTGATCATGCCTGAACCCCATCACCCTAACCATCCTTGCCATCATCACCTTTTCCTTCTTTTTCTAGTCTTGGTCTTGTTGGGGTTTGATTGGTGCATGGTTTGATCTTGCCAAAAGAACCCCTAGCATCTATCCTTCCCCCTCTCAAAAACCTAAACCCTAAGCCACCCCCATACCCCATCCTAGCTAAACCTAAACCACACCTATTCTAAACAAAACCCAAAGTACCCCCCCTCTTTCTCTCCTCTCTAGCCGAGCCACCCCTCTAAACCTAACCTAGCATGGCCCACCTGTTCACCATGCCCCCTAGCTACCCCACCCCAAACAACCGAGGCCACCCCCCAAACCTAACCCTAGACCGAGCCCATGCCTCTCCCTCTCTCGTCTCTCTCTGCCGGCGTGCCCCACCCGAGCTTCCTCCCCTGGCCCTACCTGGCATCCTCTTTCCCCAGCTCCCCCACCTAGCTACCCTGCCCTGGCCGGTCACGTGAGGAAGGACAAGGTGGCACCGAGGCCACCTTTCCATCTACCCCTCCCCCACGCAAGCCCCCACCTGCCCCCTCTCGTTCTTATCCCCTCCCTCGCCCCTCTAGCCTCCCCAGATCCGCCCAGGGCGACGCCCTCATCTCCCCTTCCTCTCCTCGCCTCCACCTAGCCTCGCCGTCCACCGCCAGTCTTCCCCTGCCCCCATCTGCCTAGCCGGTGGCGTGACGACTGCGGGTGCCGAGGAAGCTCCGGAGGTCGTCTGCGTCGCCCCCGTACTCAGCAGCGAGGAAGGAGAAGCCCAGCTAGAACCCGGGCCACGGCCAAGAAACCCTAGCTCGGCGGTCGCCTCGCCATCGTTCACGACCGTCCCTGCCCGATCCGAGCCCACCATCGAGCTCGCGGTAAGCGTCTCATCCTCCAGACACTCGCCGGCACTGCCGCTTCTCGGCCGCTGCCTTTGGTCGAGCACCCTCGGTGCGCCCGCCGCCGCCCACTCGCTACAAGCGCGCGGCAGCCTATCTAGCCACGCCCTTTCCAGCAAGAACACGCAGCCGCGCGGCAGCCGCCTGTGGCGCCCATGACGCTGGTTCGATTTCCACGCGCCACTGCCAGGCGAGGCAGAGGGAAGAAAACAAGGCCTGGGCACTTTGCACAAACCCCCCAAACCTTTTTCTCAACCCGCACTCCCTCTAGGCCCACCTGTCTGTGCCCCATGGTGTTTTGCAAAAAGGCTCCCGTGGTATCCAGGAATTAACCGCGTCCCCTTGTTTTCCTGCAGGCGTGCGTGGCGTCCACTGCCCACCTGGCCCCACCTGTGGCTAGGTTATGGCTAGTAACAAAAACTTTTGTGAGCATTTGTTTAAATTCAAACCTATTTAAATTCAATTCAAATTCAAATATAAATCTGATTTTAAATAACTTTTCAATTATAAATTCAAATAATGCAAATGTTATATGTTTTTGAATCAGAAAAATGTAAGGATTTCAAATATGCTATTCAAATTACCTTTTGCACATTTAAAATTCCAAGTTGAATTAAATTACAACAAATGCCACTGGAACTTAAATAATTAATAACTTTTGAAATATAACTCCGAATTTAACAAATGATATGTCTAAAATGATCAGCTCGACGAGACCTTTCTGTTTATGCTATCCTTGACTTCAAATGCAGCATGCATCATGTAAATATATAATATACAGCAACTAATATGACAATAAAATGTGGCCAAACCTTAATAAAATGACTTATTCTTGTATACCACACCTCACCATGCCATGCTACTTCATTGCCATGCAACTTGTGCATCATTCATCATGGCATGATTGTTTGCTTGATGCATTTTATTCCTATGCTTGTGCACTTTATTTATGTGGCCCTTGCTTGTTTGGTTCTTCTTTCGAATAGACGCTGAGCAGGGGATATACCAAGAGAACCAGGAGCACTACCCAGATCCGTCTCTCGCTTCAACTGAGTTGCCAGGCAAGCACTACCACATGCTTGCATACATACAGTACCTATTGCCTCTATCTTATTCTTGCATCATTGAGTCGCGATTGCATTAATTTGAATCCCAAGTATTGCATAGCCTTTACTTTAAACCCCACCAAGCTTGTTCCTCCATCCCATGAGCCTTTACTACAGGAGTTGTTTGAGCCATGCGAGTCGTAGAACAGCATGTGTAGGGTATGTGAGAGTCTGATGGATAACGAGGTACCTAAACAACTTAACCTGAGTAGTAATGGGATAACTAATGAAAGTGGCATCGGTGAGCAATATCTGCTATTTGGTTTTTCCTGCTCAATTGTGTCCCGTAAGACCCCGAGTACTTGATTCCTGTTCCGAGATTATTTCGCGCTATCCACATCCGGGAGGTATATGGGACCCCCCTGAGCCAGATCTTGATTCAGTCTTATTTCTTGGGGCCACAAACTAGTTTGAGGTTTTATTTACTATCCTGTACTTATGCCATGCTACTTATGTATTACGATTGTGCGAGGAGCACACTGTACTGTTTAGGAATTGTGACCCGTTACGCTGTATCGACAAGCCCAGTTTTGGGTTCCCGATGCGCTGACCGCCCACAAACCTCGGGTCCGTCTCAAGTCAGCTAACTTCGCTATGGTGTACTCAAGGGTGGCCTGAAATATTTCAATCTTGTGATTGCTTTATCGTGAAGGCCTCGTTGGGTTTTGATTTGGTTTTCCGAGGTTGATCGAGCGTGTGTTGCTATTGGTGCACCGGCCGGGTAAAACTTTCTGAAAGCCGTGTCCGCGGTTATGGACGACTTGGAGCACAGTTTCTCGATCATAGACAAGCATAACTAAAGTACCGCTTTAATCTGACTAAGTAATTTGACTAGTAAATAGTGCAACACTCATGGAATGGTTAATAAAATTGCCAACGGATGGGGGTTGTTCATCCGCTTCCTCGTTGGTAAGCGAGGAGGAGGATGGATCTGATGAAATTACTGTTATAACTGTTGTCCTTAATTCACGAACATCCGTCTATCATTGGTTAGGCGGATGGTTAGCGTTTATCTGTAGAACTGCTAGGGTTTATCTTTCGCTGCAATTGCGTCACCCCAGGTTGTGTCCCCTTTAGAGGCATTAAGACTTGTTGAGTAAACTTAGGGTCTCACACGATAAATTATTGGTTTAGATGAACAGGTACCCTCGCAGGACGGATACTGGGTGGAAGAGGCTGATGATGTGGGCAACGATCATTCGGTGTAGAGATTCCGGGAACGGGGATCCGTGAGATCTGTGGGCGGGATGTGCTTATTTCTATGGCATGTTATGCCGATTTTCTTCTTATCCGTACTCGGACTTTGTTTGCCGCTTCCGCATGATACTCTGATGTGTGCTGTATGAGGAAGTATCCTAAAATATTAGATCTATCTAGGTCATTTGAATCTTGCCGTATGGCGTTGCTATATTTTCCTTTCTTTCTAGATGGAATGGCTCTGATGTACTCTTGTATGGTGGCTTGCATACATACTCATTTGTGTATGTATTTGATCCTTCACCGGACACTTCCCGTCTGGTCCCGATGAATTGGAAGTGGTTGGGACGGCCGAAAGGTCTACCCGTGAGTGGATTTTGGGGCCCCACCGTACTATTTCAACCACTACCGTTCGTCCAGGCTTGTAGCTAGGAGCGTAATTCACCGAGGTAGTTACAATTGGTATCAGAGCCATCCCGACCTTCAGGGTCTCAGCCAAACGGTCGTTGTCGCCTAGCAAATATTTTGGTAGTTATGTATACTAGGGAAAACAAAACGCGAGAGTAGGACTGCCACTTTTCTTCTTACCCACCCACCCACCCTTTTCTGGTAAGGAAGTGTAACGTTTTCAATCCTCTTCTTAAAAGTTCAAACTAGGATTCACGTGTTCTGGGTTTCCGTAGTACCATAGGTTGTGTGTGTGTGTGTGTGTGTGGTGTGTAATCCCTTGTCTATCTGTTGCATCCAAGTTGTTATCTAATCAGCCTTTGGTTATCAACTGTTGGTACATTCCATACCGACAGGCTTTTGCAAACCGACGCAATCTGTCTTACTCTTTGTATCCGACGCTATCTTGTTTGGGGTGTTCGTTTCCGTAGTTACCAATCTTTAGGTTCAACGTGAGAAGAAGGGGTTAGGATATGTGTTCCACTTGTTCATGTGCGGAGTAATGATTTGAGTGCGAGATGGAGTCGCGACCATACCACTACTCTTATCATTCGCTTTTGTATATTGAATCGGTAGAGTCACTAATCTTGATTCGTTAAGTAATTTTATGCATCTATTGGTATTTTAATGCGAAATTTGTGGAAAATTTTTCTTTGATATATTTGTACCACACTCCTTTTCGAGTGTGCGATATGCTTAATATCTTTTAGGTGCTTTGAACTTTGTTGATATTTTAATATCATCTCAGTAAATTGTATCCTTTAATCTTGGTTAATTCCATCTTGGTACTATTTTGGATTATCATCATTCTCCATCATAGTACTGACTTGAGTTTTATATCAATGACAGGATGGCTCCACCACGCCGTAATGATGAGGAAATACCACCTGAGCTGGGTTCCGCGTTGTCAAACATCGCTAATGCTCTGGCAGCAATGCAGCAGAACCAGCAGCGCTTTGAGGAGAGTGTCAGGAGGAACGAGTTTGCTCCACTTCCTCCACCTCCCAAGCGAGGAGACATCAAGAGCTTCCTGAAATTCAACCCTCGTCAGTTTGATGTTTCTGATCGACCACTTTGATGATTGGCTGCGTGAGATGTCAAGGTTGCTCGAGACTGCGATGTTCCGGAGCAGGAGGTCAGCAGTGTGCTACTCACCTTCTGAAGGGAGATGCAGCTCTCTGGTGGGAGAATTACTTGAAGGCAAGCTGCACTGGTTTCCAGCCAACTTGGGAGAGGTTCACTGGAGCGTTCAAGGAGCAGTTTCTCTCAGAGATTGTAATGGAAAGGATGAAGGAAGCTTTTCTCAACCTGAAGCAAGGAAATGATCACGTCAACACCTATATCAGGAACTTCATGAACCTCTCTCGTTATGGTGGCGATGAGGTATCTGATGACAAGAAGAAGCAGAAGAGGTTCAGACAAGGGCTCAATGCGTCGATCAAGTATGCAATCACACATGCAAGGCCGGCATCTTTCCTGGAACTACAACACACAGCCCTGCAAGAGGAGGCAAGCAGGCAAGTGTTTGAGGAGTCCAAGAAACACAACAGGGATGCATCAAGCTCTTCAGTTATGGCAGCTCCTTCTAAGCGGCGTGTCTGGGTTCCTAACACCCCACCGTCGCTCCCGGCTCCACCAAGACCTGCAAGTTACGCGTCAAGGCCACTAAACTCCATCACTGCGGCTCCCAGGGGCTACAACCACCACTACCCTGGAGCGCCTGGCGGAGTCCCTGGCTATGTTGCTCCACGTCCACCTGGTGTCTGCTTCACGTGTGGAGATCCTGGACATCTCAACTGGAACTGTCCGTTGAAGAACAAAGCTCTCCCTCCACCCCCGCCAAGATCTGCAGCAAGCTCTCCTATGGTTCGTGCACCACCACCTCGGGCTCTCAACATCAACACTAAGCCCGGGTCTGCGGTTGTTCGTGCCAACTGTGTCAACGCCGCTCAAGCTGAGCATGCACCTGGAGTTGTGATGGGTATGCTTCCCGTTAACTCAGTCCCTGCACGAGTTTTGTTTGATTCTGGTGCATCGCATTCTTTTGTTTCGCATAAGTTTGCACAAGAGCATGACCTGGATAGGGTTCCTTTATCACGTCGTCTGGTGGTGCTATCTCCTGGTTCAAACATGAGGGCTCATATCGATCATGGCAATCATTGAGATTGGTGGCTCTTCATTCTCGGCTTCTTTAATTCTTCCGGCGATTCGACATTGATGTCATCTTGGGCATGGATTGGTTGACAAATGCAGCTGTCATTGATTGTGTTGAACGCTCGCTCTTTGAAGATTCTGAAGGCCATATAGTCTTTTCTCCAAGTCGACTCCTGTTTCCAGCTCTTCTCTTTGGCGGCTCAATGATGATGCTATGGAAGCTATTCAGAGTGTACCGTGGTCCGTGAGTTCCCGGATGTCTTTCTGAAGAGTTGCGGTATGCCTCCGGATCGTGAGGTTGAGTTTGTGATTGAGCTTGAACCTGAACGACTCCTATCTCCAAGCGGCCTTATAAAATGGGTCCTTCGAGTTGGTGAACTCAAACGACAACTTGATGAACAAGAGAAGTTGGGTTTCATTCAACACAGCACTTCTTCTTGGGGTAGCCCAACAATCTTTGTGAAGAAGCGTGACAGAACCAATAGACTATGTGTTGACTACCGGGCTCTCAATGCTAAAACCATCAAGAACAAATATCCCCTCCCGCGGATTAATGATCTTTTCGATCAAAGCTGAGCTGTGGTGTTCTCTAAGCTGGACTTGAGAAGTGGTTATCACCAAATCAAGATTCGCAAGGAAGATGTGCCCAAAACAGCTTTCACCACCCGCTATGGCCTGTATGAGTACACGGTCATGTCTTTCGGTCTCACCAACGCACCTGCTACCTTCTCGAGGCTGATGAACTCCGTTTTCATGGAGTACCTTGATAAGTTCGTTGTGGTCTATCTGGATGACATTCTGGTCTATTCTAAGTCCAAGGAAGAGCATGAAGAACACCTGCGGTGTGTCTTAAACAAGCTTCGTGAGAACCGCTTGTATGCAAAGTTCTCAAAGTGTGAGTTTTGGCTGCCTGAAGTAACCTATCTTGGTCATGTCATCTCTGCCAAGGGCATTGCAGTCAACCCGGAAACTGTGAAGACAATTGTTGAATGGCTTCCTCCTGTTAATGTCAAAGAAGTGCGGAGTTTTCTTGGTTTGGCTAGCTATTGCCGTCGCTTCGTTCAGAACTTCTCGAAGATAGCGAAGCCTCTTACCGATCTCCTCAAGAAAGGCAAGAAATACCTGTGGACTCCTGCATGTCAAGCAAGTTTTGAGACACTCAAAGAGAAGCTCACTTCCACACCAGTCTTGGTTCCTCCGGATACATCTAAGCCTTTCCAGATATTCTGCGACGCCTCTTTGCAAGGATTGGGTGCGGTCCTTATGCAAGAGAAACAGGTGGTTGCTTATGCCTCTCGTCAGTTGAAGACGCATGAGATCAACTATCCCACACATGACCTCGAGCTAGCAGCAGTTGTCTTTGCTTTGAAGCTATGGAGGCACTACTTGCTTGGTAACCATTGTGAGATCTTTTCTGACCACAAGAGTTTGAAGTATATCTTCACTCAGCCGGATCTCAACCTTCGGCAGAGGAGATGGATTGAAGCAATCAATGACTTTGATGTGACCATCAACTACACTCCGGGCAAAGCTAATGTCATGGCCGATGCTCTTAGCCGTAAAGCTTATGTCAACAACCTCATGATGGAAGAACAATAGCCTCTCTTGTGCGAGGAATTCCGTCAGCTCAACCTAGAAATTGTGGAACAAGGGCATCTCCTGAACCTTCTGGCTACTCCTCTCTTGGAAGAAAAGATTCGCTCTCGTCAGCTTGGTGATCCGCACACCAAAAAGATCATCTCCAAACTTGAGCTTCCGAAGTATGAGTCCTTCCACGTTGATGATCAAGGCACGCTTTTCTTTGAACACCGGATGTTTGTCCCAAACTACCCGGGTTTGAGAGAGCAAGTTCTCAAGGAGGCACATGATTCGGTTCTTTCTATCCATCCTGGCAGCACAAAGATGTACATGGACTTGAAAACACAATATTGGTGGCCTGGATTGAAACGGTATTGTGCCAAGTATGTCTCAGAATGTGATGTCTGCCGCAGAGTGAAGGCTATCCATCAGAAACCATTCGGTCTTCTACAGCCATTGAAACCTCCGGAATGGAAATGGGAGAAAGTAGAGATGGACTTCATCACTAGCTTTCCAAGGTCGCAGAAGGGCAACAATGCAATCTTTGTTGTCATCGACAGGCTTTCTAAAGTGGCTCATTTCTTTCCCGTCAAGGAAACAATTTCTGGAATTCAGTTGGCTGAGCTCTATATCAACAGAATTGTCTCCCTGTATGGCGTTCCGCTGGAAATCAGTTCAGACCGTGGAAGCATCTTCACTTCAAAGTTCTTGGAAAGTTTCCAAAATGCTCTGGGAACAAAGTTGAACTTCAGCACTGCTTACCACCCTCAGTCGCAAGGACAGGTTGAAAGGACCAATCAGATTCTGGAGGATATGCTTCGTGCTTGCGTCATCTCCTTTGACATGAAGTGGGAGGAATGTCTCCCTTATGCTGAATTATCCTACAACAACAGCTTCCAGAAGAGTCTGAAGATGGCACCATTTGAGGCTCTCTATGGTCGCAAGTGCAGAACTCCGATTGGGTGGTCAGGTGCAGGAGAAAGAATCTGGTTTGGCCCTGACATTGTAACTCAAGCAGAGGAGAAGGTGCATATCATTCTTGAGAACCTGAAGATTGCTCAAAGTCGTCAGAAGAGCAACTATGACAGGAAGCACACGGATATGGTGTATGCCCCTGGTGATCTCGTCTACCTTCGTGTCACTCCCATGAGAGGCACACACCGCTTCGGTATCAAAGGAAAGTTGGCTCCTAGATACATCGGTCCTTTCAAGATTCGTGGTAGAAGAGGAGAAGTTGCTTATGCCCTGGAGCTCCCGGAAAAACTCAAAGTCCATGATGTTTTCCACATCTCTCAGCTCAAGAAGTGCTTCAAAGATCCCGGCAGGACCGTGGATCATGAGCTAATCGATCTCCAAGAAGACCTGTCTTATCAAGAACACCCCACCAAAATCCTTGAGACCGCAGAAAGAAGGACTCGCAACAAGTCCATCAAGTTCTGCAAGGTGCAGTGGTCACACCATTCTGTTGATGAAGCCACTTGGGAGCGTGAAGATGAACTCCGTGCCAACTATCCTACTCTTTTTGTGTCTTCTTCTTCTTCCTAGAATCTCGGGGCGAGATTCCTGTTTAGTGGGGGAGAGTTGTAGCATCCCAGTTGTCTAACACCCGTAATGCTACTTGATCTAATAGTAAAAGGACCACTTCCTACATATAATTGTTGCATCATCATCATGTCATGCTCATGTCATCATGTCACCTTGCATTTGAGCATCATATAAAACCCCTTCTTGTTTGGTTCTTATCTCATGTGCATTATTAGTTGTAGTTGCCTCTTGATATTGTATTTGGTTCTTGATATATTGTTAAATGCCCAAGTTGATTTGGGGGCATATCTCTTATTAACTCCACCACCTTTCTTTCACCACCTTATAATTCCACCATCCAACTAAATATGAGCTTGGCATTTATGGGTTTTACTTCTAGCTCATGTGGGTTGGGATGGATCCAATTCTTTTCCACATGCTCCCATGTATGCACCATGTTGTTTTCACAATATTGGTATATGAGAGCCACATGGCCACCCTTGCATGCCTTGTGAGTGTGACCCTAATTCTAGCTCCCATATGTGTTGTTTAGGGGTTATCATCATGTTGGGATATTTTGTGGGCTTAAGCAATATCTAGTGGCATATACACACTAGCAAGCCCCATTGTATCTTAGATATGGTCATCTCCATCTATTCCACATGGGGCATCCTTTTTAATTCTTTTGCTTGGGCCTTATTCCACACTTGGGAATGCATAAGAAAATGCCATGTAATTAATCTTGTTTTCACAAAGATAAATATGGTAACAATTAATTATGCATGGCCCATGCAAGTATCCCTTTAGCTTGGCATTTGATTTTATTTGGATTTTAATCTCTCTCTACCCCTTGGTTTGGTCTTGTTTGATCATGCCTAAACCCCATCACCCTAACCATCCTTGCCATCATCACCTTTTCCCTCTTTTTCTAGTCTTGGTCTTGTTGGGGTTTGATTGGTGCATGGTTTGATCTTGCCAAAAGAACCCCTAGCATCTATCCTTCCCCCTCTCAAAAACCTAAACCCTAAGCCACCCCCATACCCCATCCTAGTTAAACCTAAACCACACCTATTCTAAACAAAACCCAAAGTACCCCCTCTTTCTCTCCTCTCTAGCCGAGCCACCCCTCTAAACCTAACCTAGCATGGCCCACCTACTCACCATGCCCCCTAGCTACCCCACCCCAAACAACCGAGGCCACCCCCCAAACCTAACCCTAGACCAAGCCCATGCCTCTCCCTCTCTCGTCTCTCTCTCTGCCGGCGTGCCCCACCCGAGCTTCCTCCCCTGGCCCTACCTGGCATCCTCTTTCCCCAGCTCCCCCACCTAGCTACCACCTGCCGGTCACGTGAGGAAGGACAAGGTGGCACCGAGGCCACCTTTCCATCTACCCTCCCCACGCAATCCCACCTGCCCTCTCGTTCTTATCCCTCCCTCGCCCCTCTAGCCTCCCCAGATCCGCCCAGGCGACGCCTCCCATCTCCTCTCGCCTCCACCTAGCCTCGCCGTCCACCGCCAGTCTTCCCCTGCCCCCCATCTTCCTAGCCGGTGGCGTGACGACTGCAGGTGCCGAGGAAGCTCCGGAGGTCGTCTGCGTCGCCCCCGTACTCAGCAGCGAGGAAGGAGAAGCCCAGCACCGCCAGAACCCGCGCGCGCCGGCGCAAACCCTAGCTCCGGCAGTGCGTCAGCCTCGCCGTCGTTCACGACCGTCCCAACCCGATCCGAGCCCACCATCGAGCTCGCGGTAAGCGTCTCATCCTCCCAGACACCCTCGCCGGCACCGTCGCTGCCTGGCGTCGCCGTTCCTTTCGTCGAGCACCCTCGGTGCGCCCGCCGCCCACTTCCACTGCGCGGCGCAGCCTATCTAGCCACGCCCCCCCTTTCCAACAGCAACACCGCGGCGCTTGCGGCGCCCGCGACGCGGGTTCGATTCCCACCCGCGCCACTCTGCCGCGCGAGGCAGAGGGGAAGAAAAACAGTGCCCGCTGGGCACTTTGCACAAACCCCCCCCAAACCTTTTTCTCAACCCGCACTCCCTCTAGGCCCACCTGTCTGTGCCCCATGGTGTTTTGCAAAAAGGCTCCCGTGGTATCCAGGAATTAACCCGCGGTCCCCTTGTTTTCCTGTGCGCGCGCGTGGCGTCGATCAACTGCCCCACCCGTCAGCGCCTGTGGCTAGGTTCTGGCTAGTAACAAAAACTTTTCTGAGCATCTGTTTAAATTCAAACCTATTTAAATTCAATTCAAATTCAAATATAAATCTGATTTTAAATAACTTTTCAATTATAAATTCAAATAATGCAAATGCTATATGTTTTTGAATCAGAAAAATGTAAGGATTTCAAATATGCTATTCAAATTACCTTTTGCACATTTAAAATTCCAAGTTGAATTAAATTACAACAAATGCCACTAGAACTTAAATAATTAATAACTTTTGAAATATAACTCCGAATTTAACAAATGATATGTCTAAAATGATCAGCTCGACGAGACCTTTCTGTTTATGCTATCCTTGACTTCAAATGCAGCATGCATCATGTAAATATATAATATACATCAACTAATATGACAATAAAACGTGGCCAAACCTTAATAAAATGACTTATTCTTGTATACCACACCTCACCATGCCATGCTACTTCATTGCCATGCAACTTGTGCATCATTCATCATGGCATGATTGTTTGCTTGATGCATTTTATTCCTATGCTAGTGCACTTTATTTATGTGGCCCTTGCTTGTTTGGTTCTTCTTTCGAATAGACGGAAAGGTGGGATATACCAAGAGAACAGAGCACTACCGGATCCGTCTCTCGCTTTAACTGAGTTGCCAGGCAAGCACTACCACATGCTTGCATACATACAGTACCTATTGCCTCTATCTTATTCTTGCATCATTGAGTCGCGATTGCATTAATTTGAATCCCAAGTATTTCATAGCCTTTACTTTAAACCCCACCAAGCTTGTTCCTCCATCCCATGAGCCTTTACTACAGGAGTTGTTTGAGCCATGCAGTCGTAGAACAACATGTAGGGTATGTGAGTCGATGGATAACGAGGTACCTAAACAACTTAACGAGTAGTAATGGGATAACTAATGAAAGTGGCATCGGTGAGCAATATCTCGCTATTTGGTTTTTCCTGCTCACTTGTGTCCCGTAAGACCCCGAGTACTTGATTCTGTTCGAGATTATTTCGCGCTATCCACATCCGGGAGGTATATGGGACCCCAGGCGAGCTTGATTCAGGTCTTATTTCTTGGGGCCACAAACTAGTTTGAGGTTTTATTTACTATCTGTACTTATGCCATGCTACTTATGTATTACGATTGTGCGAGGAGCACACCGCATCGTTAGGAATTGTGACCCGTTTACGCGGTATCGACAAGCCAGTTTTGGGTTCCCGATCGCTACCGGCCCCACAAACCTCGGGTCCGTCTCAAGTCGACTAACCGTCGCTATGGTGTACTCAAGGGTGGCCTGAAATATTTCTGAATCTTGTGATTGCTTTGTTGTGAAGGCCTCGTTGGGTTTTGATTTGGTTTTTCCGAGGTTGATCGGCGTGTGTTGCTATTGGTGCACCGGTAAAGTTTCAAAGCCGTGTCATGGTTATGGACGACTTGGAGCAGTTTCTCGATCATAGACAAGCATAACTAAAGTACCGCTTTAATCGACTAAGTAATTTGACTAGTAAATAGTGCAACACTCATGGAATGGTTAATAAAATTGCCAACGGATGGGGGTTGTTCGTCCGCTTCCTCGTTGGTAGCGAGGAGGAGGATGGATCGATGAAATTACGTTATAATCGTTGTCCTTAATTCACGGACATCCGTCTATCATTGGTTAGGCGGATGGTTAGCGTTATCTAGAACTGCTAGGGTTTATCTTTCACCGCAATTCGTCACCCAGGTTGTGTCCCCTTTAGAGGCATTAAGACTTGAGTACCCTTAGGGTCTCACACGATAAATTATTGTTCGGATGATGAGCAGTACCCTCGCGGACGGATCTTGGGTGGAAGAGGTGATGATGTGGGCAGCGATCGTTGGTGTAGAGATTGCGGGAACGGGATCCGTGAGATCTGTAGGCGGGATGTGCTTATTTCTATGGCATCTTATGCCGATTTGCTTCTTATCCGTACTCGGACTTTGTTTGCCTTCCATGATACTACGATGTGTTTGTATGAGGAAGTATCCTAAAATATTAGATCTATCTAGGTCATTTGAATCTTGTATATGGCGTTTATATTTTCCTTTCTTTCTAGATGGAATGGCTCTGATGTACTCTTGTATGGTGGCTTGCATACATACTCATTTGTGTATGTATTTGATCCCTTCGCCTGCCGATTACGCCGCCCGTACAGGTCCCGATGAATTGGAAGTGGTTGGGACGGCCGAAAGGTCTACCCGTGAGTGGCTTTTGGGCCCCCACCATACTATTTCAACCACTACCGTTCGTCCAGGCTTGTATCTAGGAGCGTAATTCACCGAGGTAGTTACAGTCCCTTCTTCTTCAAGTTGCGGATTGTCAACAACATTTCGTCGACCACCATCTGCTAGTCGTGCGGATGATTGGCGACCTAAAGCCGACGCGGCTCGGGCTAGTCGGCGGAGTACATCGGAAGCATCACCTCGTCGTCTAGCGGCGACTCGGTCACGTAGAACCAATGTTTCTTCCACTCGTTCGCCGCCTTCTTTGGCAGCATCAGGTCGAAGAAGGAGGCCTTTGACTTCAGCTGGAAGGTGAGGCCGCCCGCAGCAAGCATCGGGCCGCCTGTCTCCTCGCGTCCGATCCTCCTGTGGAACATATCTTGCCACCGGGGGAAGTACGGTCGACAACCTAGGTAGCACTCACAAAATGCCACGAAGATTGCGAGTTGATCAATGCTGTGTGGTCCTAGGTCTGACGGCTGGATGCCATAATGGTGGATGGTGAAGCAGATGAATTCTCCCTCGCGCGGATCTTGCACCACCTCTCCGGCCGCGGGGATGCGCCATCTCCTGGCGCGGAGGATACCTGCCTCCTCGAATGACTTCAATAGCACTTTCGTGCATTTTGATCCCCCCATGGTTCCATCGAAGGCGCCATCAGTCGGAGGATCTAGGGTTGCAGATCGCTCTGGGTCGCTCTGGTCGCTGCAGAGGAATAGAAGACTGGAGACGCGTGGGATTGGAGGAAGTGTGGCGAATTATTGGTCTTCGCCCGTCACTCCCTTTATATAGCGGTTGCTAGCCGCCATTTTCGGGGAGTCGTTACCGTGCGGTGATTACGCCGCTATTACCGTTGGATTACCCAATGGCTAGTTTGACCAACGCTGACGGTCCAACTTCGTCTACTCGACTCGCCTGCTTCAGCGACTCGACTACTTGCCGGCCTGATCACCCTAGCTGCAATTCGACTACTCGCTGACCTAATCACCATAGCAGTGATTCGACTACTCGCGGACCCATTCGCCGTGCTGCGATTCGATTGGTCACCATTATTGCGACTAAGAAAACAATTTCCCTCTCTCATTCAGGGAGTCCGCCTCCGATTCGACCGGGTGTCCAAATTGGACCCGCATACTCTGACTTCCAAAGAACACCTGCGACGAATCAAAGACGGCCTCATGGACTACTGATGGGGATATGCCGAGTGGGGTATACCCAGCAGGACGTTTCCTACTGTCCCAAGCTGCCAGCGAGTGGGCCTGCAGGGCGGCGACTGGATCAAGACCCAACAAGGAGCCAGGCGACTAGAAGCTGAAGGCCCAGAAGCGTAGCTAGGACCAGTCGGATTAGCTCAAACACCCTTCGAATCCTTAACTAATTCGGTTGTAGATCTGTAAACCCTAGCGAGGCGAGTCTATATAAACCTCCTAGGGTACGCATAGAGGACACGTTCCATCATACACCCCCTGCGACTCGCCGCCTAGTCGTCGAGCTCGCCCTTGTACTCTCTCATCAATACAATCTAGCAGGAATAGGTCTTTACACTCCGGGGGCCGAACTTGGGTAAAACCCTGTGTCTCCGCCCCATCTCGCACCGCAAATGGCTGGCCGCCCTTGCCCCTTGTTCTAGTACTCGCTGCCGATTGCAGCGTCTGCCGTGGCCATTCCCACGATATGCATCAAACATTTGCAAATTTGAGACGATTCTGGATGAAATTTAACCCAGAAAAATGCACCTTCAGTGTCCCGACTAGGAAGTTACTCGGATTCCTTGTATCCAACTGAGGTATCAAAGCTAAACCAACAAATATCAGGGCCAACTAAAGAATGGAATTGCCGAAAACCCTCAACAATGTCCAGAAGTTCATACGATGCTTGGCGTCATTGAGTCAGTTTGTTTGTCGACTAGGCAAAAAAGGCTTACCACTATATCAACTGATGAAGAAATCAAACAAGTTCATATGGACATAGCAAGCTGATAGCACGTTCCATGAACTTACGAAGATGTTGGCAACAACACCAATATTGGCATCTCCACTATCCAAAGATCTAATGCTGCTTTATGTTGCAGCAACTAATCGAGTGCTTAGTGTAGTTATAGTGGTAGAGCATGAATAAGATGGAAAATCATTCTATACTTGAGAGAAGTTCTCTCTATGTCAAAACAGAACTACCCCCACTATCAGGAAATGACATATGGGGTGTACATGGCAGCTAAAAAGCTAAAGCATTATTTTCAAGAACATCCAATCCGAGTAATATGTGAGGCACCCATCTTGGACATTTTGGGCAGTAAAGATGCGAGTGGCAGAGTGGCGAAATGGGCCATAGAGCTAGCGCCATATACTCCACAATATGATAGGGGGAGTCCATTAAATCTCAGGCAGTAGCGGACTTTTTTGTAGATTGGATGGAAATGCAGGACGAGCCGCCATTACCTGATCGGAATTACTGGAAGATGCACATTGACGGGTCCAAAATGAAAATGGTTCTTGGTGCCAGCATAGTTCTCAACTCACAAAAGAAGGATCAACTCAAGTATGTGCTGCAGATCCATTTTGCCGCATCCAACAATGTCGCCAAATATGAAGCACTCGTTCATGGGATAAAAGTGGCTAAATAAATTGGCATTAGAAGAATCATGTGTTTTGGTGACTTAGACTTGGTAATTCAGCAAGTGCTAGCATTGGGATGCGCTGGATGCGAATGGCACTATATCATTTCCATGTTCAGCAGATTTCGGGATATTTCGACGGATGTGAGTTTCATCATATGCCCAGAGCAGGGTGTGTAATTGAAAGGTTGGTATTGAGTATCCGCATACTAAGTATGATGATTCAGGGTTATCCCTGATGGATGTATCGAATGTTGTGGTGAAAGTGTAAAATCTCTGCAAAGTGTCAAACTATTCGAATAGCCGCATCCGCGGTCATGGACAGTTGGAGTGGCCATACAGTTCCGTCGTCAGATGTTTTCAGAATGACTTGTGAAATGAACTATGACTTTGACTTGACCACAACAGGGTTGTGAACATGAAAACTAAGTTCCCACTTAGGTGTTGTAGAACATTAAACTAGTTTTCTTTACTTCCAAACTTAGTATGAAATAAACCTGGCTTTTTGCAAAGAAACCTAGATCTTAGGATTCCTACTTGAACTACTTTACTTGTTAGTGATAGTTTGCGAGTACTTAAAGAGTACTAATGGCTTTGTCCCTGTATATTAACATGGCCAGACTATGAGGTGGACTACCAGGATGATGGAAAGCAGGAGTTCTATGACAACTAGGATCATCTCCCATCGTTAGCATTGCCTGTGACCCTGAAGATGAAGCCCCGCTACGTTTAATTTCCGCTGCGTTGATTGTATTAAGACTGGATCATGAGATACTATATTTGTAAGACCATTATTATGGTTTGTAACGGATGATGTACCGTGTTACCAATTCTGTTATGTCTCACAAAAATGATAATCCTGGGATTGCGAGGTATGGCATAACAAGCATCTGGGATTAAAAATACGGGTGTTGACAAACACTGTCTTGGAGTTTTTCTACGAGCAAAAGTTTCTTGGCTACTCCGAGATATAACAACATGGAAAGGAAAAGCTTTAAGATAGATAACTATAAGATTAATAAGGAGAAGAGAAATACCTTCAGCATCCGAGATCTGCATATGAAGCGCTTCCATAGACTAAGCAGTAGCTGCAAAACAAAGATACCTAGAGAAAGTTAGTATAAGAGGCAAATGGTTAGTCAAAAAATGGCCGAGTAAGATGATGTACCTTTGCCCTGGACTTCGGCAATAAGATCACGGTATTAACACCCCCGGTCACTCCGGACCGACGGCTGTCACTTCTGGCAGCTCAATAGGATGTCTAGACTAATCCCACAGACCAAAACACTAGTCTTTTCTGCGCACTTTGTCCTCACTCATGCGCACCCGGTACCCACTTCCAGGTCGGTCACCCATCCTAGAATTGCTCTAGGACAAGCACGCCAGGGTCACCCGGTACCTTAGAGTTCTTTTCGAATGAGCTTCCGGAAAAGAAGTTGCAACTTGTTGGTACGGGTTTCCTATCAATCCTATTGAGCCATGCGCCAGGGTCTCACAACGGTGTTCCACAGAAAGCTTCTGGTATTTCCACAACAAGGTTTGGTAATTCTTCGTGTGCTGGTTGTACGTAAGATGTGAAAAGGAACATGAGAGTGTGAGTCCTTAGTTGACCAAATTTGTCAACATGTGATGCCGACAAACGACAGGATAAGATACTCCTTAACTTTGAGCTTACGGCCGAGTAAATGCTTTACTCGGCAGTAACCTCGGGGACTAGGGAATATGCATATATAAACACTTAGAACATTAAAGAGTGAAATGGTTTCATACTTGTTTACCCGGTGAACTCGCATCATAAGGTTGATGGCTTGTTGAGTCATCTCGAACACAGTCTGTGGACCCAGTTGTATCTCTTGCTGACCTGGCACCGGAGGAAGACTTGAGTTGACTTCATGATCGCCAGCTGCATTCCATTCCAGCGCAAAGGGTTCAGCTGAACCAAGGCTATGAACAATCAAGGTTCGGGTCAGGACTTGGCCTCTCTTCAGGGAACTCCATCAGCGGATCGAGTAGCAGCAGGGCTATGATGCAGTATCATTTCCCCAGAAGGACCACTCGATCCGGATGTAGCGACAGATTTATCCAACGAACGCGCTAAAGCGGGTGCTTTTGTTGTTATTGTTGGCATTCTCTGCTAAGGAGCACCTTGGACTAAACTCAAGGCTTGCTGCTTCGACCCGATCGACCTAGCGGGGGCAGTACGGGTTTGACCTGTCGAGGGAGGCTGGGATTGGCTCTTCTGCGCTGATGGTGGCGGAGTTGGTTTCCTCTGTTGTTTCTAAGGAGATGCCAAATGAGTAGGCTAGGCTTGTGGCTGAGATGGCAAGGCTGACTTCTTCTTCGGATCAACGACTAAGAGAGCTGTTACAATGGCAATTTGGTTGCACTCGATGTCGATGTTGATGGCGCTAGGTCAATCTAGCTGGGTCTCTTCTCTTGGCTGAATCCCCAAATCGGCCTCTAGATGAGACTCAGAAGCTTCAGTAGCGGATGCAGAGACCCGGACTGGAATCAGAGTCTTGGTCTCAACACAAGCAAGTGAAGCAGGGTTAGCTAAGGTCGATGCCATACAAGTAGCTAACTGGGTCACATGCATGGCGGAGCTGAAAATAAGAAGCTAAGGGCTCGTAAAAGGAGTAATGAGAGAAAAAATAAGGATGATTGACATCAAAACCTACCCGGAAACAATGGGATCACGAGGAGCATGCCGTGAAACTTTGCGGATCTTGTGGGGTCTCAAGGGTTCGGCTTCAGAGGCCACAGCGGCAGCATCCCCGCGCTTCTTCGAAGACTGGGCGTCGCTGGTAGATGCCTCGTGCCATTTAGTCGGCTTGGAAATGGGAATCTTGCCTCGACCGACCATGGCGAGAGGGAGACCCTCATACACCTGTCCGGCTACATCAGTAAATACAAATTCAACAAGATAAGCCAAGAGCATGAGGCAAGGATCAAATACCTCCAAAAGTTGATAGTCCTCGTCATCATCATCATCATCCGGCCAATCCCTCAAAGAAACTCGGGTAGGATTCTTACCCGGAGAAGGGCCGGCAGCGGAGAACAAGATAGGCATGAAGTGTTCAGAATCAAAATCTTCTTCATCGGTATCTGAGTGATCATATTGATAACCAGTAGGAGAACAGGTGTTGTCGTTAACTTGGGACAGAAGGTTCTGTGAAAGGGGGACAAAAATGAAATTCACAGAGGAACGCTGAATAGAAAAATTCGAATGGAGGCCAAGTAAAATATGTTGGCAAGATCAAGTTAGCCGGAAACTTACCCAGGGGACGGGATTCTGGCAGTCTTAAGGGGGAAAGATCCAAACCCAATTGGCTGCCATGGTCAGCTTAAAGATCGAGCTGACTCGGCGAGCAACGACATCATTGGGGAGATCAAAAGTTGAATGACGAGTGGGGTCATGTAAGCCGCTCATAAATCATATCTTATGCACGCGGATCTGAAGGGGGATGACTCGGCGACTAATAAAAGTACGCATCAAGTTCCCCCAGTTAGGTTAAACCCCTGTTTCGGGTCCAGTAATCTCTCTACAAGGAGATGATCTTCATTAACAGCCAGGTATCGGTCTCTTGGGTCAAATTTCCAGAAAGCATTGTCAGGCACCTCATCCTTGAACATGGGCAGATGAATAAAATCGTTCTAGGTGGTATTCTTGACATAGAAAAAGGTTTTATGCCACTTTTTGCAGGAGTCCAAACTCGTGACTCACGGAAAGATGGAACCCCTCCTAGGCGTGATGCTATCAGCGCCGCATTGGGTGGGTCTCTTTTCAGAAGAAGGGACACCCGAATTAGGAACTACCTGAATCCGAAAAGAGAAGTACTTCGCCCAAAGCAAAATAGTGGGGAAGAGACCAAGATGCCCCTTCGAGGCAAAGATGAAACAAGACAAGGAACCAATAGCGTTCGCAGGAAGATGGTATGTTTGAAAATGGAAAGTCGAGAGAAAAGATTTTAAGAAATCGCTAATAGGAAGGACAAAACCATGCTCGAAGTGGGAAAGAAAAAAAACGCGCTCATCAGGCTCGGGCTTAGGAGAAAACTCACCACCAGGAAGGAGCCACCCAACACCCAGAGGAATGCGTCTGGTGGCACGGAGCCACTCAATATCTTCGATGGAAACCTTTGAGCCCTCCCAGGCACCGCATTCGTCGGCGGTCTCGTGCTCCTCCACCTCCTCTCTGGTGCCGCGGGAGTCCATGTGCTCCAGAACCTCGAGCGCTTCCTCCGACGGAACCGGCCTGGACTGCTGAGGCCCCGTCAACAAATTTCAGAAGAAGGAAGGAGGAGAGAAGCACCTCGTTGGAAAAAGCAATGCGGGCAATAAGGAAATTTTGGGGGAAATGAAGATTGGAACCGCTAGGAAGCGGCGCAAGGAAGAAGAAAGGAGTGGGGGAAAACTGAAACGACAGAGTGGTTTTCCCCATGCCTCAGTTTAAGGGGGCAGTAAAACTCCAATTGTGGGATCAAGGTGTGCCGTGTGGCCACGGTGTGGCCGTGTGCATGGCCAATGGACGCGTTGCAATGTGCCACGTGTGCGTGGTACATGATATGGGCCACACCGCACCAGTCAACGAAAGTCCCCAGGCGTTGCGCAATGTGACTGCCACAGTGACGGGTGTAACTGTGCCGTTGTCGATATGTTGTTAGGCTTTGAGAAGAATTTGAGTCAAACTGCCATGATTACATGCTCTCAGCGACTAAAACAAATATTAAAGTCTAAAATGACTTGGCTCAGTCTAAAATGTCTCGACTAAGTCTAAGATGACTCGGATAGGTCAGAAATGACTCGGTAGATCTTAGGAAGACTCAGCAAAGACCAAGAAAAACAGGTAAAACACTCGGCAAAGATTGAGATTAAGCCAAACAGGCAATTCTATAGGAAAATGTTGGATAATAAATCAAGTTCCAAATTCATTAAAGGAACCTGGAGGCTCCTAATAGCCAAACTTGTTAGACCTTACCAGCTTCGGGGACTAATGTCAGGGGGATGACCCCCGATAAGGTCATAAGTGGTGAAACTCATTGTTGTTCTAGCCTGGCTTGGGCCAAGTCTGGTTGTAACGGGTCGAGTCACAATGGCTGGGTCATCTTGCCAGTACGGGGCCGACATAAGAAGTAAGTCGGCTCGTAAAGGACAAGGATTTACAATCTGTAGGTAACGACATGCCGGGTCTCACAAGGATAAGCCGAGTGAAGGAGATCGTGAGGCTCCTTTCCGAGTAAGATCCGGGAAGGACAACGCTATAGTAGATTCAAAAGAGAAGGGCGCCGCCGGGTGACAACTAAAGGAGTCGGGTGATGCCAAAAGCACCAAGTGATGCATAAAGCAAAGAGTGACGCCAGAGGATCTGGCATCTACGTAGAAGAAGATCGTTGGCTACATACCTTTGCTAAATGGCTCAAGGGCCTAGGGCTGGCCAATTGACCCGTCCCACAAGGTAATGACAAAGCCCAAACAATAAACCCTAGGATCTAAATTGTAACCTAGGTATTCCCGTTGCCTATATAAGGATGGGTAGAGCTAGGGTTAGAGGCATGCGCAGCTAGTGCCCCAAGGTTGGTATTCCTCCTTCTTGCTTATAGCTTCTAGGCAAAACAGCTCAAGGTGCACTTGTAATTTAGAAGGTGGAATAAGGTCACAAGTTCTTGGTGGTTCTAGTGCGTTCTTCGTGTGCGTCTACACCGCGCACACCTCCCCGGATTCCTCAAGCGTCCATCCGGCCCCAACTTAAGCCTACCCATGGCATCTATCATGACACCACCACGACATACTCCTTATTATACCGATCATGATCAGATGCACCGTACAACCCACTTAATGTAGAGATTTGGTCTATTTTGAATTAATCCACATTCTAGATTTAGGAACGAGCTCTCGAGACAGCCATAATAAACCTGCAAAATATGTTTGGTTTTCAAAGTAACTTGGAATGGTTGTTCGAATATCTATGTGTGGTTATTAAATGCACTACTAGTTTGTTTGATTTTTTTGAACAAGTAGACTAAGTAAATTTATTTTGCTCATTTCTTTTGCATTTTGCACATTACAGCTTGATTCAAGTGACGTGGACTCTAACAAGGAGGATATGGACCACGTGAGCCGCCATGTCTTGAAGAGTATCAAGAGAGGAGAGGTCCCTTTCTACACTCTACTTGGGGAGCTCAGGTGCCCCTTCTGTAGAAAACAAGTCAACCCGAAGATTGACCGCCTGATTCCGCATGCAGTTGGCATCGATAAAAGCTCCACGAGTAGACACAAGCCAGCGACCAAGACTAAGCATGACGCATATGGCAAATTCGTGATGAGGTATGTTAGGACTGGCCTTGTATCCCCATACTTCGAGATCGGGATCGACCGCTCCAAGCCGGCCAAGAAGTGACCTTGCTGCCTCGTATGACACCTAATAATTTTAATTTTAAGTTGTTTCTGCCATTACTAGAACATGAGACTATGTAATGTGTTGAACCGGACGCAATGTCTCCGTTTGTGTGTGTTGCAACCTTGTTTGATTATGCTTGCATAATGATCACAAATAAATTTATGGGGCATAATGATGATGACTAATTAATTTACCTCTATGTTCTGTCAAGTCACAGTTACATCGTGTCAGCACTGCGTACCCACTACACAACGGCAACCGGATGGGTGGACTCTGTGGAGAGTTCTCACGGTATCTGTGTCACCCCCTCTTGATCCACATTCCTACCGACACGACCACCCAATCGTAGCCCTGCGATTTGGAAATCGACGATGCTCGACCGGTCAAACTTGCTTCAGGGTAGGTAAAGACCAGAGTGATGGTAAATGTGATTTACCATCCCTGGCCCTCCTCCCCTCCCCTTTCAACGAAGGGCCTCCTGGTCCCGTAGAACTGCATTTTGCAAAAATCCCCAACGTCGTCCGCCGCCGCCGCAGCCACCATAAGAATGATCGAGGCCGTCCCCACAACGCAAAACCATCGCAATAAATCTCTCTGCATGACACCCTGATCCCAGCCACCTCCACCGATGCAATGGCACTGCTAGGACACCGCCGCCACAGTAGGTATTACCATGGACGCAGAGTACCACGTGTTCAGCAACGCAAGCGACTTCACCAACAGGAACATCGTCAATGCCCACATCAACACACATCTGACAGTCATCCACACCAATACATCAGCGGAGGTGGACAATGTTATCACAATGTACGAGCGGTGTCTCCAGGAGTCGATAGACATGTACAAGATCGTCGGCCTTGACCTGGAGTATACCAGCGATAGGAAGAGAGCGGCGCTCCTACAACTGTCCATGTGAAACCATTGCCTCTTGTACCACGAATGCAGGGCCAAATGGGTATGCCCGGAGCTTCGCCAATTCCTACGGAGTAGGGAGATCTACTTCGCTAGTGTCGACATCACGAACGACACTCCGAAGCTAGATCAGGATCTGCAGGTTCATGTCGCCAATCACATCGATCTACAGACTGTGTGGAGGTACCCGGACGATGATATAGGAAAGGTGGGCATGGCTAGACTAGCTGCCAACATCATCTACCATGAGTACACCCAGATGAAGGCCAACTTCCTGACGCACCTACATGATTGATGGGATTGGAGGTACCTGGATCAAGTTGCCATCCAGTACGCATCTAGGTACGCGTATGTCTGCTATGATATGCTCAATAGGATCTGGCAGATGAACGAGTGTGTTGTTGATTCATACTACTAGCTTATTTCATCAATATTCTGTAAGCATTCTGTGTGAGAATGGCTCTGGTTTGTTTCTTGTTGTATCGTATGAAAAAGTATGAATTACATTCCTCCTTTTTGTATGCTCAACAGTCGTACTTACAAATTATGTCTCTGCCCTTTTCATACGGAAGCATCGAGAACTTCCATGCAGCATCTGGGTTATTACTGAATATAGCTACCTGAGATTATGGTGGGATCCACAAGATCAGATGTTGTTGTCCAAAAATGGACACAATCTAAAGACACATTCATAACATAAGATGCTAGAAAACTTAACACATCATGCTTGGCTGTAGTGGCACAGACATAATTGCTGTTATAATGAAGGATACAGTCATAAACAAACCTAGATTATAGTTTGAAAAGGTAATACACAACAGTTCAGAAGTGCTCACACATAGCTATCACACATTGTACTTGTTAAATAACATGTTTCCATGAACATAACAAGCCCCATACAAACACAACAATCGTGCACTAATACAGGGCATCCCAGTATGTTGGAATGATTAGCGGAGAAGGCGACCGATCCCAAGATGTCTTCGAGCGCTTGCCCCATCTATTAGATTCCTGTTCATTCTGGCATCTAGGGCAAATCACTTGCCTTGGTGGTGGTTCAAGGGTGCGACGCCTAGAATGAAACAATTGGATCTGGCGGTACGGCTCATAGCTGACATACCCGTCAATTGCAGCGTACTTCAGGTTAGGTTCAGAAAGCGAATTATCCTCCTAGTAATCATGCCCTAAATGCCTCCACCAAAATTTTGGTAATTTGTCCTTCATGTTAGCGTACCATGGATCTATGAGTTCGGCGGCAAGATTGGCCATCCCAGTCCTGTTTCCCTTCGTCCCTGGGATCTAATAAATATCATGGATGTCCACTTTGTACTCCTCTTGGATGATAATTCTGACAGTCAGGCTGGTAAGAAGGCGAGTGTCACCCCTGGTGTCAACACTAGTAAATGTTATCTTGTGGTTCACGAGAAAGTCACCAAAGAGCGACCTAATACTTTCGCCCCACTTGCATGAAAATGAATTTAGACAAATAATGTTGCAAGAACTTTTGCAAATAGATGGTTCAGGAACAAAATGATAGCAACAAGTACATGTTCCCATCACCCCCTCCTTTCAAAAGGCTAGTATACGAGGACGTGCCTCCTCATGGAGAGTTGAACCACAATGATCATGCGCTGATCTCGGCTATACTCGAGGTCGAGAGACACGAACCTGCTTTCTTCCGACCGCAGCCAATTCTTGTACTTGGCAATAGTGCACTTCACTGTCTCAGGATCGGTGGTGTATACGACACTGAGCTTCTTCCCATTGTGGACTTCTATGTTGGAGTATGTAGTCACTATCATGCTGTTGTTTCGGACATCCTGCTGGTCCTTGACTGCATGCAAGAGGGAAAAGACACAGAGGAAGAGGGTGATGTCGTGGAGGAAATGGATGAGTCCATGGAGGATGAAGACAATGAGGTCATGGAGGAGGAAAGGAGACGTAGAAGAGAAAAACTAATTACTGCAAGATTGCAACCGCCCTTCCTAATATGTGGAATGGTGCATGACCATTCGTAGTAGGGTCGAAGTGGAGGAAAAGGCGGTTCTACAAGGCGACGCTAGTGCTTCCTGAAATTTGTTCTGTGCCACTTGCATGCAGTGGAATCAAGGTCTTCCATGCACGATCTAAGTCAAACTTTAGTCAGTTTGCGCGTTCCGACCTTCACTCGCTGACAGGTGGGAACCTACATTTGGTAGTGGCATTCTAGTGGCTTTCTGGGGATTTATGACCATGGTTTGACACATGGACTCCATAGAGTCATTGCATGTGTTCTTTTACAAACCACCTTAATCCACATGACCATGCACACTCCAATGGATGTGGTGATGCAACTTCTATCACACTGGTGCATCACTCCATGTGGCGGTGGCAATGCAGGGGCTTTCTGGGATTTCTAACCATGGTTTGATACATGGATTCCATAGAGTCATTTCATGTGTTCTTTACGAAACCACAATGATCCACATGACCACACATACTCTAATGGATGTGGTGATGCAACTTATGTCACACCGTTGCATCATTCCATGCGACAGGTGCATTCTAGGGGCTTTCTGGGGATTTCTGGACATGGTTTGACACATGGAGTACCTAGAGTCATTTCATGCGTTATTTACCAAACCAAAATTATCCACATGCCCACACACGCTCAAGTGGATGTGGTGATGCATCTTCTGTCACACTGGTGCATCATTCCATGCGATAGTTGCATTCCAGTGGCTTTCTGGGGATTTATGACCATCGTTTAACACATGGAGTTCCCAGAGTCATTTTCCTATGTTCTTTTCAAAATCACAATGATCCACACGACCACACACACTATAATGGATGTGGTGATGCAAATTCTGTCACACCGGTGCATCATTCCATATGGCAACTACATTCCAGGGGCTTTCTGTGGATTTCTTGCCATGGTTTGATACATGGAGTCCCAAGAGTCATTTCATGTTTTATTTACGAAACCACAATGATCCACATGACCACACACACTCAAGTGGATGTGGTGATGCTACTTTTATCACACTAGTGCATCATTCCATTTGGCAGCTGCATTCCGGTGGATTTTTGGGATTTATGACTATGGCTTGACACATGGAGTCCCGGAGTCATTTGCATGTGTTATTTTCAAAACCATCTTGATCCACACACACTCCAATGGATGTGGTGATGCAGCTTCTGTCACACTAGTGCATCACTCCATGTGGTTGTTACATTCTATTGGCTTTCTGGGGATTTATGACTATGGTTTGACACACGGAGTCCACAAAGTCATTTGAATGTGTTCTTTTCAAAACCACAATGATCCACATGACCACACACACTCAAGTGGTTGTGTTGATGCAAGTTCTGTCACACCGGTGCATCATTCCATGTGGTTGTTGCATTCTAGGGGCTTTCTAGGGATTTCTGTCCATGGTTTGACACATGGAGTCTATAGAGTCATTGCATGCATTCTTTTAAAAACTAGCTTGATCCATATGACCACACACACTCAAGTGGATGTGGTGATGCAGCTTCTGTCACACTAGTGCATCATTCCATGTGGCAGTTGCATTCTAGGGGCACTCCTAGTGATGCTCTTACATGCCGACGCTAGCGCTGCCTGAAATTGGTTATGCTCCAGTTGCATGAAGTGGAATCGAGGTCCTCCATGAACGATCCAAGTCAAACTTAGTAATGTTTGTGTGTGCTGAACTTCACTCACTGACAGGTGGGACCCTACATTTCCCCCTTACGATTAATTTTTCACTTTCTCTAGACGGTCCCCGTGCCCACCCTCACTAATTACGCCCCCTTCCTTGTCTTCCACGCGGACGAGACCAGCGGCGGCGGTTCCTCACTCCCTAATCAAACAACTTCTTCCCTCCCTGATTCCATCCCCTCCAAAATCCATCTGCCTCCATTAATCTGCTTGATTGCAGACTCCATTTGCCGCTATGGGTAAACCTTGGGGTAGCAGCAGGCTGAAGCGTAAGGCAAACGACGTTGATGACGCGACTGGCCATGGTGAACACCACTACAAGGATTAGGGATGGTTGAACCTCAGCGTTGCGAACATGCACATGATTGCCATGGGGTTGGACATCATCTCTATCGGTTGCATTTCTTGCTGCATCCCTGGCTATCGCGTCCCGATCCGGGAAATGGACAAACTCATGTCCGGCATGCTAGGAATTCTTTACCCCTGAAATGGCATGTATGCCCCCATGTGTGGTTTTGGTAATTAATGACAATCTCTATGGACTAATGTGTAAATTGAGTTTCACTTGTAGGCTTTTCCATTGGCATCGCTTGGGCCATGTGTTGGTCTCAAGGTTGAAAGTTGAAGATATGTCCAAGGGCTTTATGCCCATTGGGATCATGAAGAAAGAAAGTGCTTCAAGGTTGATCAACACAAGTGCAAAGAGATGCATCAAGATGGATCAACCTCAAGAAGGGATGAAGAAGGACAAGCACAAGATGCTCCATCTCTAGAAGATCTCATGCTTGAAGCTTCCCATCCTCGTGATCATGGAGTGATGAAGACAAGTTCAAACAAGAGGTTTCCCCATGGAGTATGGGGGAGGAATTTGCAAGTCTTCATCAAGCAAGAGAGAGCAAGAGAAAACAAGAAAGGTGTTCCCACTTGATAAGAACAAGTACATCAAGTTCAAGTGGATTTCTGAAGGCCAAGGTATGATCTTCATAGGGATTATCTTTTGTTGGTCTCATTTTTTAGTTGCAAGACCGTGTTTAGGATAGATAGCCATACTATCAAGAGGGGCTCTCAAGCGGGTGTCTTGATCGCATTGTTTAGAGAGAGCTCAAACCTTTGCACGCATAGCATCAACCTTGTTGGTTGTTATTTTGTTCTTGTACATGACAGGATCTAGAGCTTGTAGTTATCATCATAACAAGATCTAGTTCATCAAATAAAGATTTCCCTTGCATATCTTATTGTGGTTTTTGATATTGCGAGTTTTCCGGCTCCACACTTTGGGAGATACATCGCATATATATATTCATGTTAGTTTCTCCCTTGGTGATACCCAATATTTCTACATGTCGTTATCTTTCCAACAAAATTGGTTTCATCTCGTTTGGAGTTCAGACGTGAAAGTTATTGCAGTTTTGGTTTCTGAAGTTTTACTGACCGGAAGTTCTGGCTACCCACCGGTAATACCAATAGGGAATTTTGCCGCCGGTAGTTCCATTGGAAGATCCGCTTCTTCTTCTGATCACGTATTATATCCTCTCTGTCTAGTTTGTTGTATTTGATAGAATTTGGATCGGAAGTTGAACCGGAAATTCCGCTCGAGCCTAGTTACCGCCGGAAGTTCTGGTTGTAAATTCGGCTCTTGTTCCGCTCACGTACTGCAAACTCTGTGTTTTATGTTCTCTATTTGACGGAACTTTGGTCAAAATTTTCACCGGTAGTTCCGCTCCCACTAGAAGTTCCGATGAACCGGTGGATGTTCCGGGCAGTCTCTTTTTTCTGTCTTTCGCATCGCAGTTTTCTAACCGTTGGCTGAGTGCCACCGGAATTTCTGGCCTCACATCAGAAGTTCCGGCCAGGGTCATGAATACCTATAACGGGCAGATATGAGAGCCCTTTATTAGGGGCTCCTCTCCCCCTTCTTGGTTACTGGCTTTTTTCTTGGTTCTTGACTTTCTCTCTCTCCTCCATTGTTGACCTTGAAGGGCTTTCCCACTCCCCTTTCCCTTCATATGATTCTTGCATCTTTTTGAGGGATTTGAGAGAGGAGATCTAGATCTACAATCCCCCCAAGACAAATCCCTTCTTTGTGATTATTGGGATGTAGATCTTGGAGAGTTTTGTGTTATCCTATTGTGTTCTTCCTCCCTTATTCCCCCAATAGATTTTGTAGCTTTGTTGGAATTTGGGAGAGAAGGACTTGCCCTTGCATTTCTTGCATAGGTTTGAGTTCTCCACGGAGATTCAGTGAGTTCAAGCTTGTGGGCTTGTTTCTCTTGGGTTCTTGGAACTCTAGACGGTTGTGTGGTTGAGTTGTTGACTTCTTCTGACCTTTTGTGGTCATGTAGAATTTTGTGGCTTTGTTGTTGGGAGCCTCCAATTGAGTTGTGGAAATAGCCCCAATCTTGTACGTGTTTTGGTGACCGCCCTCAAGTGTCCATTAGTGGATCGTGAGTAGGCCTTTGTGGAAATCTCACAGGAGAATAGGGTGAGCCTTTTGTGGCGCCAGTGAGTTGCATGCCTTCGCATCCAGGGTAAGGCCTTGTGTGGCGTTGGGTGAGCATCGAACCACCACACCCCAAGGTGAGCCATTTGTGGCGTTCGGAGAGCATTGCGCTATCACACCTCTCCAACGGAAACATAGTTTCTTTGGATTTGAACTTCGGGATAAAAATCTTTGCCTCCGCGTCCATCGGTTATCTCTCAACCAAGCCCTTTACTTATACACTTTACTTTGTGATAGCCATCATGCTTGAAGTATTTCATCTTGCTATCACCTTGTTGCTTGTTTTGCTTAGCATAGTTTATTGGTGCACTTAGGTGAACCTAGTGGTTAGGTTTTGTGCTCAATAAATTAAACGTTAGTTTTATTCCGCATTTATTTGAGCCTAAAACATAATAATTCTAAAAACCTATTCACCCAGCCTCTAGGAGACGTCCATTGCACATTCAATCACGATACTAGCAAAGGGCCAAACAACCGCGATGTCCATGTAAGTTCCAATATCTTGCTTATTGATTCAGTCATATCATTAATTCATATGTGCTAAACTTTCATCGGAATCCTATGTTCCTTCCATCGAGCATGTTGTGTGCACACGCAGTTTGAACAAAATGAACCATTTAAAACTATTCTATATAGAGGAAGCTCTGCTCGTACTTGATATTATGGTATTTTCGTAGTGATACGGTCTTAATTTAGGTGATAGCTAAGGTGTCAATTTGGATTTCCAATGGAATGCTTGTTAGGTGATATTCTGTTTCTAAATGAAATAAACAAACTAGATGATTTAAGACTATTATGTCCCTAGTTGTTTATGATCACTATCAGGAGTTTGTTCAGGGGAACCTCTGCTCCTACTTGATATTTTGGGTATTTTCGTAGTGACACAGGCATAATTTAGGCGAGAGCTGAGGAGATAGTCGTATATAATACTTTAATCTGAGGGTCTAGGTGTGAAATTGTATTTGCAATGGAATCCATGCTAGGTGATTCTACCAACTAACAACAAACTTTGCAGAATATTCATGAAAAATTGATGCTGCTGGATAAGTGGTTGCAATTAGTAGTGGTGAATATCACGGAGAAAGAAGAGACAAAAATGGGAGATGACCAGAACTGGGTGGGTGGCAACGACGACTGTCTAGTCCTTTTAACCCAGGACCGGAGTACTTGGACTCTCAAAAATGTCTACATGTCATTGAGATTTACACTGCCATCTTTAGAGGGTTTCGGCATTACTACATTCAACAACGGTTTCCCGCCGCCACACTTCGGATTTGCTTACAGGTTCAACATGACATAACTTGAGCGGTTGAAGGTACAGCTTCCACAGAAGCCTCGCCTGGTGTGGCAGAATTGGCACTACGACCTCTTAGCGGTGTTCCACAAGGCAATCACATTCATTAGATTCCCACATGATAAGGAATGGACAATCTTGCGTGACGACCATCTGCGGCCAGAGAAGTATGCCGACACCGTCTTCACCTCTAGCTACTATTCTAACACACCACAATGCATTTATGCGGTCACTGATCCTAGCGGCGACGTGCGTGTATGGTAGCCGTTTACCAGGGGTGAGTCACAGTGTCATATAGCATGTAAATTCCCATACAAATTATGTTTACTGACTGAAGGTAACTCGCGGGTACACACGCAACCCCGCGCGTCATTCCAGCTCCGGTGATCGAAGATGCAGTAGTAGATGTTGATCTTGGATCACAGCACATGTTCCTTGCATCTCTAAGAGTCGATAGGAACTAGGATGCTGAACTCATCTGGATTCATATCAGGGGAGCCCTAAACAACATTTGTGATAGAATAGAACATATGGGGACACAGCTTTCTTCATACCCATCACCGCGGTGTCACGTTTTCTGGAGGTCAACATGTCCATCCAAAGACCTAGTAGAACAGGTCTAGAGAAGAGTCGACAATCTAAAGGGACAATATATGTTTCTTGGTATCAACTAACCTTTCTTTGTCGGAGCCCCTGGAGCTGTCGAACCTGTAATTGCTCAGGAAGCCCCAGCTCTTGATATTGCTGCCGCTGGTGGTAGAGCTGACAAAGAACTAGCTACTGCTGCTCCTGGTGAAGCTGACAAAATAGTTGGTGATGTTGGCGGTGGTGATGCTGACGAAATACTTGCTAATGCTATTGCTGGTGAAGTTAATGAAATACTTGTTGAGGCTGCTACCAGATTCCAGGAAGAACATGTTGGTATTGTTGCTGAGGTTCCAACACTTCCAGTGTTGATAGCAGACTGTGTGTTTGCTGCACACTCACGCGCCTATTACGTTGACACTCCAGATCCGACCTGGAGCCGAATCCACGTCGGGGGGAGGGGCTACCATTGGCTTATCAGTGGGGTCATACAATTTGATCGAGAATGATAGGAGGCCAAACATAGCATTCTAGTTAGTTTTGACGATATCACTAGCTTCGGGGACCTAGTGCTCAACTGCTAGATCCGATGAACCATTTATCTTTATGTTTATATTTATCTTTAGTTCCCCCTAGTTCTATGAACTAAATTCTTCTTTGTTCAAGACTGAGTTTGTGGCATCCCGCAAAACCACTACTAGAAAATCGCGTTAAATTTGTGCATTGCACCGTCATCATCATGAATTGTTTGTCAAAAACTAATTTCGAAAACCTATTCTTGTTTTCCAAACGCCCCATCTTAATTCAAACGCAAAGCCCGGTTCTCCGGATTAATTATTTTGGCTGCAATCGGTTTGCAAACGGTGTTATTAAAACAAATAAAATTTATATTATTTTTAGCGGGGGCAGTCGAACGGGCCGAATGACCCGAACGACCACCCCAGGATTTTAAATCGGTCCACCTGAACACCCCAACAAATCCTACAGCTACCCAGAAAACCTACCCACCCCTATCTCCACCTCACTCCCTCCAATCAACTCTCGCCACATCAGCACACCCCAAACCCCCCACCAACCACCCTCTGCCAACTCACCCCTCCTCTCTCACCCCTCTCACCCTGCCCCCACCACACACCCCACGCACACACAGCACACCACACAAAACCCACCCACACCGATCCCCACCTCCCTGGCTGGCCCACCTGCAGGCCCCACTCTGCCTCCCCCCGATCCACCTGCCCAGGTGCAACCTCCCCCGAGCCTACCTACCGCCCGACCCGCGCCAGCACCAGCTCACTGCCCGCCGGCCCTCGTCCCGGCCGCGGCCATGCTGAGCCCACCACGGCGACCCTCTCCGCGCCCGAGCCTCACCCTCCCCTTCGCCGGCCCGCCACGCTCCTCCCTGGACCCCTCCGTCCTCCACCTCCACCCCTCCCATCTCTGCCGCTTCCACCCAGCCAGAGGCAGGCGAGCTCGCCCGCTGCTCCCCTCTTCCAGCGCCTCCGCACCCACCCTGGACCACGCCTCCGCCTCCGCTGCTCGCTGACAAGCGCCCTTGTGCCCCTCCTCCCGCGTCTCCCGAGCCGCCGAGGACCTTCCGAGCGCGATCGCGCCGCCGCTCCCTCCTCGGCCAAGCTTCCCTTGCCGTTCTCCTCCTCGGCCCGGCCTTGCGCCGAGCCCTGCTCATCCGTCCCCGTCGCCCGCCCGCCCGTTCGCGCTCCGCGCCGCCTCCCGGCGAGCCTCGCCTTCCCCGCCCGGCTCGTCGCCGACCCTCGCCTTCGGCGCGGCGCCCAGCGGACGCCACCCTCGTCCCAGCGCGCCTCGAGCCCATAGCGTCCCCGCCGCTGCCGCCTCTGCAAGCTCTGCCGGCCAGAGACCTGCTCCGGCGCCCCCACGCTGCTGCTCGGACCCGACGTCGCCGCCGCTGCGGGCCTCCGCTCTTCGCCGCCTCGGCCCCTCCGCCCCGCAAGCCGAGCACCGCCCCAGAGCCGGCGACGCCAACGCCGCGGCCGCCTCCCTGTTCCAGGAGCTCGCTGCACCGCGCGCGTGTTGTGTACCTGACATCTGGGCCACGCCTGCTTCGTGCCTGGATCCCAACTCGTGTACCCTGGTAAACCGACGCCAAGAGTCGCAACGCCATCGAACCAACAAATCAAGTTCGTCCGCAGACAAGACCGACAAATTGTACATGATAACCCAAGACCGACATGAGGCCCCGGCATGATCTCCTTCGCGGGATCTGAAGACCGATCCGAAGGCGCCAAGACCCCGGACCCCAAGATCTTCGCCATGAGAAAACAAGACCGCCGGCACGACCCGACGCCCCCGGATGCCACAAGATCTTCTTCCCAGGATGCGACGTCGAGGCCCCGAACGCCAAGACCGATAAGATCTACCCCAGAAACCCGAGAATGCTTCCGCCGAGAACGTTTCCGTCGAACCCTCGACCCCGAGACCCGACCCCGAACCCCCGGAACCCCCAAGATCGTCGAGACCCCTAATGTGTGACCCTTATCCGAGAACCCTATTTTATAATATAATACAACTATTGCATCATAAATTGTCATGCTCGCATAACATCATTGGTTTGGGGGCCTTATGCCGTTTCACCTCTAATTAAATATGGGGCCCATATGCGGGCAAATCTAGTCTCATATCGGCCTCATTTAAACTTGTGTAGCGAACCGGTATCTTATCTTGCCTTGTTATAACAACATTTAATTGTGGGGTAGCTAAACAACATGCACCACCTATTTAATTGTCGGAACCCCGGTTCCGCTTAATATGACCTAATTGCATCGCATCTTTGCCATGTCATACATCATGCATGCATCATGCCGATCTTCTGCCGTTGTATTAAATATTGCATCCGGTGTTTGTTCTAGTGTTTTGGTTCTTCGCGGATAAGGCCGATGAGTTGATGTGAGCTTCGCCCCGTTCTTCGGTTGAACCTTCGGCAATGGTTTCAGGCGAGCATCTCCCCCTTTCTACCTATCTTACTTTTATAGTCTTTATTCCCTCCTGTTGATCTATTGCTATCTGTGTTGCGATGCTTTAGATTCCGTACCTGTGATATTCCTTGCAGCCTTATATTGCCTTGGACACATCCTATTACTTGTTGTTTGGTAGATAGTTGGACTTGCGCGTCGTAGTCGCTTGCTCAAGTCTTTATGCGTGTTGTCAAATGCCACAGTTGTTGATGTATTGCCGCATGTCGATGTTGGAGATGATCATAGCTTTATTTACCGTTCATTTTCATTCCTGTTTAACAACTAAAATTGAAGTAAGCAGAGGCATCGGTGGGTGATAGATAACATTTGGTTTCCGAACGCCCACTTGTGTCCCGTAGGACCCCGAGTACTTGATACCTGTTCCTTGATTTATCGCGCTATCCACATCCGGGAGGTATATGGGACCCCCCTGAGCCAGAGCTTGATTCAGTCTTATTTCTTGGGGCCACAAACTAGTTTGAGGTTTTATTTACGATCCTGTACTTATGCCATGCTACTTATGTATTTACGATTGTGCGAGGAGCACACTGTACTGTTTAGGATCGGGACACGTTTACGCGGTATCGACAAGCCCAGCCACACTTTCGGGTTCCCAGTCGTTTACCGCCGTCCACCCAAACCTTGAGGCCGTCTCGGAGTCAGCTATCTTCGCTATGGATCTACTTAAGGGGTGGCCCCCTGAAATATTTCTGAATCCTGTGATTGTTCAGTCGTGAAAGCCTCGTTGGGTTTTGAGTTGGTTTTTCCGAGGTTGATCGAGCGTGTGTTGCTATTGGTGCACCCCGACCGGGTAAAACTTTCTGAAAGCCGTGTCCGCGGATATGGACGACTTGGAGCACAGTATCTCGACCATAGACAAGCATAACTAAAGTTTATTGCTATAAATTTGACTTTATAATGACTAGTAATCAGCTTCACTATAATGGAATGGCTAAATAATACGGCCCACAATTGCTTGCTTGGTTTGTCGCTTGCGACAATTGTATCTGACTAGTAAATACTGCAACTACAACGGAATGGCTTAATAAAAGTACCAACAACTGCTGGGTTTTGGGTTTATATCATGCTATCTGTATCTGATTAGTAATTGCTGCAACTACAAAGAAATGAATAACTAAAAGGGCCCACTGCTTCTTTTATCAGGACAATAATCTATACCTGACTAGTAATTGCTTCAACGATAACTGAATGAGTAAAACTGCCAACGGTGTGAGAGTGGTATCAGAGCTCAGCAGTTGCGATACCCCACAAGTCCAGCCTGTAGGATAACCTAGCTGACGGCCGAACTAGAGTGTCAAAACTATTTTGCAAAATCGGTTGGATAGTTCTGATTAGGTCTGATTTTACTCCTTACCTCTCTGCTATTCTCCTCTTATCTCGACGTGTTTTGGATCTTCTCTCTTATCTTTTTTCCGAGTCCAGGATTTCTCGTGGTTGGGTTCCGTCGTACCTTCAGGGTTTCGCTTCCTCCTCTGATAATGGTGTTCTACCATCCGGTGTTCAAGCTGCCTGAGGAATCCTTCTGCTGTGATACCATTCTTTGGTCCTTGTTTGTGCCTTCCGGTGTTTTCCGACGCGACGACATCATCTACGCCAGATCCGATGCAGAGTCGGCATCACTCCTTTGTTTCCGAACCTCGCTTGTCGAGATCTTCAGTCTGTTTCCGAGAATGGTTGCACTCTTCTCTACTGATTGTGCAGAGTAATAGTTTGGGTGCGTGATGGATTGGCCCCCATGCCGACTACCCTTCCTATTCGCTTTTGTACATTGAAGTTGGTGAGAATGCATCGGTTCCCTCTTTCCATCGAAGTTAGGGGTGGCTTTATTTGTTGATACCTCTACCTTCGACCTTTTTGTCCCCGGAGTGTTCTCTCGACGATCACGGACAACGACCTCTTGTTAGTGGTGTCGAGAGGATCTACACGAAGCGAGAAGACGCAGATCGCCGACCTTCTTCCCGGTACCATGAGGCGGATCTCGAGGGCGAGATCCATTGTTAGTAGTGTCGAATTGTGGCATCCCGCAAAACCACTACTAGAAAATCGCGTTAAATTTGTGCATTGCACCGTCATCATCATGAATTGTTTGTCAAAAACTAATTTCGAAAACCTATTCTTGTTTTCCAAACGCCCCATCTTAATTCAAACGCAAAGCCCGGTTCTCCGGATTAATTATTTTGGCTGCAATCGGTTTGCAAACGGTGTTATTAAAACAAATAAAATTTATATTATTTTTAGCGGGGGCATTCGAACGGGCCGAATGACCCGAACGACCACCCCAGGATTTTAAATCGGTCCACCTGAACACCCCAAAAAATCCTACAGCTACCCGAAAACCTACCACCCCTATCTCCACCTCACTCCCTCCAATCAACTCTCGCCACATCGACACCCCAAACCCCCACCAACCACCCTCCGCCAACTCACCCTCCTCTCACCCCTCTCCCCCTGCCCCCACCACGCACCCCACGCACACACGACACCACACAAACCCACCCACACCGATCCCCACCTCCTGGCTGGCCCAGCTGAGCCCCACTGCCTCCCCGATCCACTGCCTGTGCAACCTCCCGAGCCTACCTACCGCCCGACCAGCGCCATGGCAAGCTCGCCCACCCGGCCCTCCGTCCCGGCGGCCGCATGAGCCCACCCGGCGACCCTCTCCGCGCCCGAGCCTCACCCTCCCCTTCGCCGACCCGCCATGCTCCTCCCCGGACCCCTCCGTCCTCAACCTCCCGACCCCTCCCCCCATCTCTAGCCGCTTCCACCCCGCGCCCAGGAGCCGGGCGAGCTCGCCGCCGCCTGCTCCCCTCTTCCCGGTGCCTCCACGCACCCATCCCTGGACCACGCCTCCGCCTCCGCCGCTCTCGCCCGACATGCGCCAAGTGAGCCCTCCTCTCGCGTCTCCCGAGCCGCCCGAGACCTTCCTTAGCCGACGATCGCCGCCGCCTCCTCCGCCAAGCTTCCCCGCCGTTCTCCTCCTCGGCCATGGCCGAGCCGGCCCTCCTCCGTCCCCGTCGCTTCGCCGCTGCCGCTCCTCGCGCCGCCCGCGAGCCTCGCCTTCCGCCACCGGCTCGTCGCCGGCGACCCTACGCCCTCAGCTCGGCGCCGACGCGGACGCCACCCTCGTCCCTAGCGCCTCGAGCCCGCAGCGTCCCCGGCCGAGCCCGTCCCGCCACCTGCAAGCTCTGCCGGAGCCTGCCCGCGCCCCCACGCTGCTGCTCGGACCGACGTCGCCGCCGCTGGCCTCCGCTCTGCCCGCCTCCGCCCGCAAGCCGAGCACCGCCCAGGCGGCGACGCCAACGCCATGCCGCCTCCTGTTCGAGAGCTTCACGCCATCGCGTGTTGTGTACCTGACATCTGGGCCACGCCTGCTTCGTGCCTGGATCCCAACTCGTGTACCCTGGTAAACCGACGCCAAGAGTCGCAACGCCATCGAACCAACAAATCAAGTTCGTCCGCAGACAAGACCGACAAATTGTACATGATAACCCAAGACCGACATGAGGCCCCGGCATGATCTCCTTCGCGGGATCTGAAGACCGATCCGAAGGCGCCAAGACCCCGGACCCCAAGATATTTGCCATGAGAAAACAAGACCGCCAAGACGACGGCGCCGGATGCCACAAGATCTTCTTCCCAGGATGCGACGTCGAGGCCCCGAACGCCAAGACCGATAAGATCTACCCCAGAAACCCGAGAACGCTTCCGCCGAGAACGTTTCCGTCGAACCCTCGACCCCGAGACCCGACCCCGAACCCCCGGAACCCCCAAGATCGTCGAGACCCCTAATGTGTGACCCTTATCCGAGAACCCTATTTTATAATATAATACAACTGTTGCATCTTAAATTGTCATGCTCGCATCACATCATTGGTTTGGGGGACTTATGCCGTTTCACCTCTAATTAAATATGGGGCCCATATGCGGGCAAATCTAGTCTCATATCGGCCTCATTTAAACTTGTGTAGCGAACCAGTATCTTATCTTGCCTTGTTATAACAACATTTAATTGCGGGGTAGCTAAACAACATGCACCACCTATTTAATTGTCGGAACCCCGGTTCCGCTTAATATGACCTAATTGCATCGCATCTTTGCCATGTCATACATCATGCATGCATCATGCCGATCTTCTGCCGTTGTATTAAATATTGCATCCGGTGTTTGTTCTAGTGTTTTGGTTCTTCGCGGATAAGGCCGATGAGTTGATGTGAGCTTCGCCCCGTTCTTCGGTTGAACCTTCGGCAATGGTTTCAGGCGAGCATCTCCCCCTTTCTACCTATCTTACTTTATAGTATTTATTCCCTCCTGTTGATCTATTGCTATCTGTGTTGCGATGCTTTAGATTCCGTACCTGTGATATTCCTTGCAGCCTTATATTGCCTTGGACACATCCTATTACTTGTTGTTTGGTAGATAGTTGGACTTGCGCGTCGTAGTCGCTTGCTCAAGTGCTGTTGCGTGTTGTCAAATGCCACAGTTGTTGATGTATTGCCGCATGTCGATGTTGGAGATGATCATAGCTTTATTTACCGTTCATTTTTCATTCCTGTTTAACAACTAAAATTGAAGTAAGCAGAGGCATCGGTGGGTGATAGATAACATTTGTTTTCCGAACGCCCACTTGTGTCCCGTAGGACCCCGAGTACTTGATACCTGTTCCTTGATTTATCGCGCTATCCACATCCGGGAGGTATATGGGACCCCCCTGAGCCAGAGCTTGATTCAGTCTTATTTCTTGGGGCCACAAACTAGTTTGAGGTTTTATTTACGATCCTGTACTTATGCCATGCTACTTATGTATTTACGATTGTGCGAGGAGCACACTGTACTGTTTAGGATCGGGACACGTTTACGCGGTATCGACAAGCCCAGCCACACTTTCGGGTTCCCAGTCGTTTACCGTCCACCCAAACCTTGAGGCCGTCTCGAGTCAGCATCTTCGTTCGGGATCTACTTAAGGGTGGCCCCTGAAATATTTCTGAATCTGTGATTGTTCAACGTGAAAGCCTCGTTGGGTTTTGAGTTGGTTTTTCCGAGGTTGATCGGCGTGTGTTGCTATTGGTGCACCCGGACGGGTAAAACTTTCTGAAAGCCGTGTCCGGATATGGACGACTTGGAGCACGATCTCGACCATAGACAAGCATAACTAAAGTTTATTGCTATAAATTTGACTTTATAATGACTAGTAATCAGCTTCACTATAATGGAATGGCTAAATAATACGCCCACAATTGCTTGCTTGGTTTGTCGCTTGCGACAATTGTATCGACTAGTAAATCTGCAACTTCTAGCGGAATGGCTTAATAAAAGTACCAACAACTGCTGGGTTTTGGGTTTATATCATGCTATCAGACCGATTAGTAATTGCTGCAACTACAAAGAAATGAATAACTAAAAGGGCCCACTGCTTCTTTTATCAGGACAATAATCTATACCTGACTAGTAATTGCTTCAACGATAACTGAATGAATAAAACTGCCAACGGTGTGAGTTCCTCGGTTGACTTCCTCGTTTGGTATCGAGGGGGAAACACCAGGATGGGTTTGTTTGGTGTTAGTTCCAGGTTGGATCCGAATAGGTCATTCTTTTCCCTCTCTGATAACCGCCAGTTGTATCGAGTCTCTATCGGTTGTTTAGTGCATCTTTGCCGCCTTCGATCCACCATACCTATGTAGGCGAGGACCGCGAATTCTAGACTCGTGTCTTGGCCTCGATCGCTCCTCTTTTTCCTTTGCCCTTTGTCGGCACCTTTTGTTTAAGCAGGTTTTGAGATCGACGCCCGTTAGCGGGGTTACCCTTCCGGCTTGGCACAGGGGTTATGGGCGCCATTGGTTATTCTTGTGGCTCTTAGCCCCATTTGCTTCTTGTCCGTAGTCGGACGCTCTACCGTTTTCAAGGTGATTTGGATCTTGTATATTATATCTGTATTCTTGACTCTTTGAGTCGCTGTTATATATATATCTGTTCTGTGGGTCCCATCGAGGACTGTTGTGTAATGTTATTACTTCGTTTTCCACCCGCACGAAAGTGCCTGGTGGGCACCTTTGAATCGTTTCTATGCGGGTTTGGCGGGTTTCGCTAAAACTTGCATAGGGCCGATTCTGAGGGTGTTACAGAGTTCCACTTATTTATGTAAGACTGGTTTGCTTATTTGTGTAAGAACAAGTTAAGACTATGTATGTAAAACTAATTATGCCTAACTTCGTAATATTCAGTGAAGCCCATCTTTTCTTTCCCTGCCCACAAAAACAGAATTGCAACATACAACAGACAAGGGTCATCTGTATACCAGACTTTTTTCTCAGGATAACAACCACTTCAAGTTAATTGCAGTTTCAAGTTTACTATCCAAGAAAGTAAGGTACCATGATCATATAAAATGTATAGCTCATACGAACAGCTAGCAACACTGCCGATAGTGTTATTATTATGAATGATACATGGTGTACACGTTTGAACACATCAATAGAATGTGCCACCTATTAATGATTTATGACATGGATCTAGCTTCTCTTCGTGTATTTGCATTTAATCGCTCATGGATTTGTTCTCATACTTTTGGCAATGGCTGATGAACTCCACTCTCTTGGTAACATGCTTTGTCAACGAGCCCTTATTGATGCAATGCAAAGTACAGACTATGGTCTTCATCGTCATTCCATTTAGGTTCTCTCTTTTTCTTTATCAAGGAGCTACTAATTTAGAATGAAAATATAGTAAACAACATATTAGTACATGTTCTTTTACCATAATCATAAGATGAAAACTAGATGGAATTTCACCTTGTTGGCATTGTGCCGAACAGAGTGGATGTGGCCTTGGGGTTCGAAGAGGAAGGCGTTGTGGATGGTGTGGGTTCGACCATGGCGACAGTGAGCTCGGATTCTGCAGGAGGAAAACGGGACAGAAATCGCATCCCGGTGTCATGCATTGGGTGTGGCCGTGCCATGGGTCAAGCTCCGGTCCAGGAGGAGGGCAGGGCCGATCAGGTTCGGTCGGGTGCCGGATCTCTCCACTAAAGGAATTTCCTCCCAGCGGCACGCCATGTCGGCGATCATAGATCGCCCCTTTGGAGAAGAAGAAGGCCACATCAAAAAGAACAGGGAATGGATGAGGGCACCAATGCTGCAAGTCTACATGGCTGTCGTGATGGTAGCGACTTAATAGTCAAAACTGACAGGAGGGGCCCAATTTGGCACGCCAACTGTTAGTATCACAATCCAATACCAATGAAGTTGGACCCTGCTTTTCCTTGGCGCTTCAACTTTCGGGCAGCATACTAAAAATCTCCTCCTGGTGTCGATCTATTCCCCTCTTGATAATCAGGGCCACAAGCATATGGCGGGCCATGATAATGCCTCCTCCTTCAGTACCATCTTGTCCCCAAGCTGGTGATGAAGGTAATATGATGTGGAGGTGTTCCCAGGTGGTGCATGAAGTGGGCAGGTTGCTCCACTATCAGCAGCTGGGGCACCATCTTCCTCCCCCGTTTGATGAATCATTTTCAATGCATTGTGCCAGCATCAGTAATGGAATGATCCGGTAGTGTGGTGATTGCCGTGTCTGTAGGCATGATTGTGTGTTTGAGCTGAGACACATGCATGATTGGGTGAATGCATGTATCGGCTGACAGCAGCAGTTTGTAGGCCACACTCCAATTCTTTTTAGCACCTTGTAAGGACCAAAGTAGTGGAATCCTAGTTTTTGTGACGATCGTTGTGCCACCGACATCTGGATGTATGGTTCGAGCTTCAAATATATGAATTCTCCAACCAAGAACTAATGGTCCACTCGTTTTCTTGTCGCCCTGAGCACACATGTGCTTCTTCATGCATTCTAGGTGCTGGCGAAAGATGGTCACCAACGCTTCTCGCTCGTGCAACCAATGCTCAACACCATTGACTTGCTCTAGAGTGTTTTGGATGCTGAAGTCCCTAGGTTTGTGACCATATATAACCTCTAGTGTGTACTTGCCTAGTGATGAACGAAAATTGTTGTTATACTAATATTCCGCTTGGGGAAGCCAGGCCGGCCATTTGTGAGGATTAGCATGTACCAAATAGCAGAGGTAGGTCTCCAAGCATTGGTTGAGCCTTTCGATTTGCCCATCCATTTGGGGATGATACGTTGAGATGAGGTTGAGGGTTGTGTCTACCAGTTTGACGAGTTGTCGCCAGAATTCCCTAGTGAAGATCTTGTCTCTGTCTGATATTATCACTGACAGCATGCATGCAGCTTGTATAGGTTGTCGAGGAACAAGCATGCAATTGAAATAGTAGAGAAAGGATGTTTTAGAGGGAGAAAATGCCCGTACTTGGTCAGTTTGTCTATGACAACTAGGATGGTGTCATAGTGGTAGGAGTGGGGTAGCCCTTCAATGAAATTGAGGTTGATCATGTGCCATGCCTCAGGAGGAAGATGGAAATATGCCCTAGAGGCAATAATAAATGTATTATTATTTATATTACTATTTCATACTTAAGTTTATTGTTTTGTGCTATAATTGTATTAGTTTCGAATAATGTGTATTTGGAGGAAAAACTCTAATACATGTGTGTAATAATAAACACCAATAATGATATCCCTAGTCGTGCCTCTGAGACTAGTATGTATGTCAATGATAGTTTTGGTTTCCTAACTATGGGAAAATGACAATGTGATTATTGTGTTGCTGGTGACATATGTGATCGGAGTTGTTGAAGAACAATGATGATGGATAGAATTAAACATGAGATACCATGAAACGTGTCATTAGTATGTGTTATTGGTATTTTCTCACAAACTATGTATTGCCTTTACTAGAGATCGTTGGATCACGAGACATATATGAACTTGGGTACAATATGGACGTGGTAAGATTCTCCAAATGTTGTTCTTGATAGAGTAATTGCAAAGTTGATGCTTTTTCAGACTAGATGGTTCACCAATTATTCATATGGGATGCTTATGGGAATTGATGCTCCAGACGATGGAGAGATACACTCTAGGCCCACTCATATAATATTATATTCGTCATCATCTGGTAGGGCATGTAATCAAGTTGTTGAACATAGGAAAATCGATAGTGTGGGATGAGTAAAGAGTACATGCCAGGTAATGAGAAAAAAACCTAGTGTTTCATCTCGGGCAATGTAAAATATCAACAAATCAATACGATATGTATCGGACTCAATACTAAGGTTCACACGGTAGAGATCTTTGTGTTATTTGTGGAGGTTGCTAATTGTATCAAGACATTGATAGTAATCATTGTCACAAAATGACTTCCGAGCATGTCCGCAAATATTCTAACCCACAGGGTCACATACTTAAGATGTTTTCGACATTTTAGAATGTGAGTGCGAGTAAGATAGTTGAATGAAGTAATCCCAAAAATATGTTTTGGAGTATCTTGGAATATTCTGGAGGTGTTCGGGATATCACCGAGAGTGGACGGAATTTTTTTGGACATTAAAAGAGGACGCTAGGAATATTTTAGTAAGGTTCCAAATTAATTCAGAGGTGTCCAAGATTTAATTCGGGATGCTTTGGAATAAATATTTATAATAAGTAATTATTATTATTTATTATCCCAGTGGGTCCAATGGGCCAGAGGGCCACATGGGCCCACTAGGCCACACGTGCGTGTTAAGGGGAGGAGTCCATGGCCGAATTGGCCAGGGCTCCCGCATGGCCGGGAAGAGGGGGTGAGGCGATCGAAGGGAGGAGTCCTCCCCGAACTCCTAATCCCCCCAAGTCGGTGTTGGAGATATGCCCAAGAGGAAATAATAAAATGGTTATTAATATATATTTGTGTTTATGATAAATGCTTACATCCCATGCTATAACTGTATTAATCGGAAACAGTAATACTTGTGTATTTTGTAAACATAAAAGAGTCCCTAGTAAGCCTCTTGCTAAACTAGCTTGTTGATTAATATATGATCATGGTTTCCTGATCATGGACATTATATGTTACTAATAACGAGATCATGTCATTAGGAGAATGATATGATGGACACACTCCTATAGTAAGCGTAGCGTAAGATCAGGTCATTTAGAGTTTGTTTGCTACAAGCTTTCAAATACATAGTAACCTAATCCTTCGACCATGAGATCATGTTAATCAACATCACCATATGAATGCTTTGATGACATCAAACACCACTTCCGTAATTGGGGGGTTATAAAGGTGGCATTAGGTATTTTGAAAGTATGTGTTGACGCACATCGATCAAGAGTGGGATTTGTCCATCCATATGATGGATAGATATACTCTGGGCCCTCTTAGTGGAATGTCATCCAATAGGCTTGCAAGCATGTGACTAGGTCACAAGGGATCACATATCACAGAACAAGTAAAGAGTACTTATCAGTAACGAGGTTGAACTAGGTATTAGACACACCGACGATCAAACCTCGGATAAGTAAAGTATCGTGAGACAAATGGAAATTGCTATCGTATGTAAATGGTTCATTTGATCATGAATTAATCATATAAATATGTGGGAGCCATATGAATTTACAGATTCCTCTATTAGTTATTGATCGGAGAAGTGTCTCGATCATGTCTGCATAATTCATGAACCTTAGGGAGACACACTTAAGGATTTGATGTTGTTTAGTAGATATGGTAATGAGTTGGAGAACAAATGATGTTCGGAGTCTCGGATTGGACCCAGGACATCACGAGGAGATCTGGAATGGTCTGGAGAATAATATTAACATAAGGAAAGTCCAATTCTAGGGATCGAAAATGTTTTCGGTGTTTTCACCGGAATCTTCTAGAAGGTTATAGAAGGTCCATGACCCTGGAGGAGGGTACGTGAATGTGCCATGCCAATGTGGAATGGTTGCATTATACCCTTGGTCACTTGGCTGGAAAATGGGAAGATAAATAATCAAACTCTAGTTTTAATAGTCAAGCTCCAATTTGAAAAGTCAAATCCCAACATTGAAAGTTAAAGTCCAAGTGGAGGAAGGAGAGGAAACCTACATGGAGAGGTTTCCCTCTCCCTCCTTGCCGTCGGCCAACCAAGAGGAGTTGGGGGAGGACTCCCCTCCCCTAGCCACCTCTCCCATCCATAAAAGGAGGGGGTGAGGCACCCCCTGTGACACCCCCGGGATCAAGGCTAAACAAATCCCAGACCTCCGTCTGGAATAAGCTTAACCTTGAGCTCGAGAATATCCAGTGAAGAATCGGTAACACATCAGTGACCCTACGACACAAAAAAAAACTATTACAGCAAGCCCATATCTGAGCGAAGAACCAAAATATTACAAGCAGAGGTCACTACTACAAACATCAAACAACGAAAGGAAAATTATGCTATTAAGTATAGCAAACTTAACAAATGGCCTAAGAGTCCTGAAGCATAGCGATGACGTCCCATTCCATAGATTCTAGGCTGCCGGCCGGGAGCTCCAAACTACTTGTCGATGTTGATGCCGTACCAAACTCATCTTCTATGGTAACACTTACTCTGCTGCAAAAATATCAATGAAGCAAGGGTGAGTACAGGGTGTACTCCGCAAGACTTATGGCTGGTGGAGTTGTTTTGCATAAAGCCATCTTTGTTTTGTAAAAAAAGAGGGAGAAGAATCTCGTCTAATCAGAGTGTTTTCAAAGGGGATAAGAAAGCGACATCTTCAAGGTATTGATCGTCATCTTTTGATATCCACCAAGACATCATCTAACCTCATCGAGGATCACCCCCTCGTACCCAAGAGGAAGCATCCTTAAGCACACTTTATCTTGCCAAGTTTTATGATTAGATTCAAGTTCTCTATGATCCCACGTCCATTCCCAAGTCGTCCATAACCGTGGACACGACTTTTCGAAAAGATTAATACCCTGCAGGGGTGTACAACTTTACCCACACGCGCCGACCGACTCTTAGCGTCACTTGACACACTTCCTTGGTGTGCTGACAGAGGGTGATCAATCGAAACCTTTCCCTTACTTTTGCCTAATCCATGAGTCACCAGAAGGGCTCTCGGCTACGGTAGTTGGCCATACTCCCAGGCGGTCCTCGACTCTGTGTACCGGGATCCAATTCAATGCCGAGCATCCTTCACCCGACCACGTCCTATATGCTTGCACTATTTTCCAAAACCTTTTCCATGCGGGTGCCGAATAAATCTTCAAACTACGGACTCATGGATCAGAATAGGCAAGTTGGGGTCAAGGGGGTCCCCATGAACCCCCGTGTGGCTGTACGGTCTTCTTGGTTCAAGAGGCAAGAACCTCGGGTCCTAAGGGTGGCAAGTATGGGACTGCAAAAACCACAACCCGCTTGGCCTCCCATACAAGCCTTAGCATGTTTACTTCACATCGCCTGTCATACCATGTTCTCCTATCCAACTAGGCTCATTCGAAGCTCGGAACCATCAACCAAGTGAATCAGCAGAACTACTAAAGCACGGCTAAGCACAACAGATAAAGTATCTCTAGCAGCGATCACAAAGCCAAACCCTAGTTATGATAGGAGCAGTGGATTAGGGGATATAGGTTCAAAGGAAACATGCATCAAATAGGATTACTCTATCTATCGATAAAAGACTTTAGAATCATATGCACATGTCAAGAATTTAGAAATAAAGCATAGGATTATATCATGTGTGGGGTTTCGCTTGCCTTTGCCTATTGATACCCGATACAGATCTTCAGATTCATCATCTTAACTTGTTCGACAACCACAAGGATATAGCTCTCCAGGGTTCATCTTGTTGGCATTGTTTGTCGATGAACTTCGATGATCTTGATCTTGATCTTCAGTCTTGGTCTTGATCTCGATTCCGATATCGTATTCTACCGGAGAAGAACCAAACACCGGAATGGAAGGAAACAATCAACACATGGCATCGATGCAATGCTCAAGCAAGGATGATGATATGACAAGTTAAAAGTTATTGAAATTGAAACCATAAACATGCTTGATCATTTTAATCGAGTTCCGAGGGGTCCAAACCCTAATTCGGAGAAACCCCGAATGCATATGGGAGAGTGCACTTGCTTATCTAATTATACTTGTCATGTAAGTTGATTATCAATGCATGATTATAGTTTAATTAGATAGAGTTTAGTTTTATGAACATTTTGATATATTATACACATTTTTCTGACTTATAAATCATTAGATATTGAATTTACAAATTTAAAACAATTTCTGGAATTATTAAACCAATTAAAATTGATTACGACGCAAGACTGACATCACCAGAGGGGTGGGGCTTTTCTCACAGGGGATCTACCTAGCCCTAGTCACTGACTGCTGGGGTCAGGGACACGTCAACTAGCCACGCAAGCACGACTTGGTCAGCGCCACGTCACTGCCACACAAGCGCCATGTCAATGCCACCTAGACGCCACATGGGCTCGCCGAAGAGCACGTTGGGAAGCACCAAGGACGACGAAGGAGAGGGATCTGGGGTGCGCAAGCGTGCCTGTTCGATGTAGCCGAGCTAGGCGAGCAAAACTAAGGCGGCACCGCTAGGATTAGGTCACCGGAACAATGGCTTCATCAACGCACGGCGGCGGAGCTTGCAGGCAAACGTCGTGCGGCGGATTCTGAGGGGTAGGGAGGATTTGAAGGGGTCTACTAGGTCTGCGAGCTCACCCTGGGGACATTGGTGGCGATGGCAAGACGAGGCGAGGTCGGCAGCGACGGCGATTGACGATGGTGGCGATCGTCGGGCTCGAAGGAGACGGAGTCGATGACGACGTTTGCGAGCGAGCGGGGCCAATTCCTTCTAGGGGAAGCATCAGAGCGACTAGGCGGAGATCGAGGAAACTTCAGCTAGGCACGGGGTGGTTCAGAGCGGCGGGGCGATGTGGCGGCCAACGGCTAGGGTTCGGTCGCCTATCGGGGAAGAGATGAGAGAGGTCGGGAAAGAGAGGGGAAGTGGATGAGGACGAGAGGAAGGGTCGCTGCGGCTCTTATCCATCCCCCTGGAGCTCGTCGGAGGCGTCAATCGTGGTGGAAGGATCCACGGCCAGCGGCGCAACACAGAGAAGCTTGCCTGGGAGGAGGAAGACGGCTAAAGGGAGGGCGAAGCGGTATTGGGCCTGAGCGGGCCGCGCTGGGCTGCTGCTGGGCTGGAGTTGGTTGCACGCGAGCGGCAGAGAGTGAGGGAGAGAGAGATGGGCTTGGCCCAATTGGGGTCTGGCTACTGTTTTTCTTTCCTGAAACCATTTTCCATTTTCTGTTTTGTTTTCTCTTTGTATTTTTTAAATACAAACCTGTTTTATATTATTTTGAAAACAGCAAAACCTTGTAAACATTTCAAACATTGTAGGGGCCCTGGTTACTCTTTGGGCTCCATTCCTTTTGTACTTTCAAAACATTTCAAACCGTTTTGAACACATTTCAAATAAAGAGGAAATGAGTTAGGATTAGGGTTTTGCTATTGTTTCTTGCATGAAATTTTAGGATGATTCTTATGAATGCACAACAAGCCCTAATTACTATTTGGTAAAACTAGGGTTGTTACACCCCCTTGGCTCTCACCCAAACCCTAGGACGTCGCCCTCTCCCAAGTCAACGGCGCCCTAAACCCTAGCTCCTCTAAACCGCCGTCGTTGCCTAGCCCTATCCTAGCCGCCGGAGCCACCACCTCCATCCCTCGGTGTCTAAACCCTAGCCGCTGAGGACTCTCTCTAATTGTCACATCCCAAGATTTTCCAAATCTTGTAATGTGAAAAATAAATGAATAAAATAAAACTTTGTTGATTTTCAGGGTGAGAAGAACTTTTGATTCCAATTGGGAACTTTCAAAACCTATTTGATCAAATAAAATCCTAAAGTGATTTAAAAAGATAAATAAACATTAAAGTTAAAAATATTTGGAATTATTATTTTTGGATCCTTTAATAAAAAGATTTGGTTTTCAAATGAAAAGGTAGAAATATAAATAAGGATTATTTTATAGAGCCAAATTAAACCTTGGCCAAGATTTTGAAATAAAGTATTTCTATTTGATAAATGGAATAAAAGTCTATTTAAATAAAATAATGAGAGTTTATTAATAAACCAATTTTATTAAAGTAAAGGCTTTTCCCCGTTTTAATTAAACACTAAAACTTGTTATTTTATTTTAAACAAGTTTTCCAAGTATTTTATATTTTCAAATAAAACCTACTGAATTGGTTTTGATATTATTTAGATTTCAAATGGAGTTTTAATAATCAAATCCTATTTTGGATTTCTAACTAAGGACTATTTTATTTAATTATTAAATAGATCCTGAAAAGAATAAAAATATTATATTATTTTGGGACTTGGAATATTGTTGTTAAACAGAACCAAAACTCAAGGCAAAGTTTGGAGGAGTTTTGAAATCTTTTGAGTGTTTGTTTTGTTGTTTGAAATTCAAAATAGAAAATCAAAATAGAAAAAGATAAAAGTTTCAGAAAGAAAAAAATAGAATCAGACCTGACCCAACCCACCAACCAGCTGACCACCAGTCCAAACTTCTTTTCCACCTTGCCAATCGTTTCCACTCGAAGCACCCTTGATCCCGAACAGTGGCCCTCTCCTATCTCTCCCTCGGCAAGAAGGCCCCACCTCTCCTGTTCGTCGTCTTCAACCCCCAAATCACTCCCTGCCGTTGCAGCCAGTAACACCGGCGATCAATTCGCGTTGATAGCGGATTTAACTCCCCCTGCGACCACGCGTTCTTAAACGCCTTCCTCCCCTCTCTCATTTCCCCCAGACAGCCCTCCCCCTCTGCCTCTAGGCTGCCCCAATTCGAGCCCGCGCCCTCACTGCTCCGGCGAGTTCCGCGAACAATTCCGGCCAGTAGACACCGCCCCTTGCCTCCTCGACCAAGCTCACACACTCCCCAGTCTCTGGCGCTTCTCCCTGTGCTTTCCGTTCAACCGCGCTCGCCCCAGAGCCTCGGCTTCGACAACCTCTGAGCACCGCCGCGTCTTCTTCTTCCTCCGGCGACCTCCCCTGGTAAGCTCAGATCGCCCCGAAGCCATTCATTGATGCTCACATGTGTAACATCCCAAAAATACCAAACTTAGATCATCAAATTCTAATCCTCACATTTAGGGTTAACAAAAACTTTTCTAAATAAAATTATGAATGCATGCATATGTGTATGCATTGATTTTGAATTCTTTTAAAACCACCTTGTTTGTGTGATCCATTGCTTTTAAAATGTTTCTTAGGTGAAATAAACATCATCTAAAACATTTCCCACACTTTTCCTAAAGACAAGTAAATCAAAACAAATATATTAAGTGAATGGTCATTTTGACCAATTTAACTCCCATGCCTACTTTGGCTGTCTCAAACGTTTAAAACCTAACAGAAACTTTTCTGGATCTTTGCACCCCTTAAATGTACTCATAACAAGGTATCAAGGCCCACTTTGTGATCATCCAGAAACTTTCAAATGCATAGTTTAATTGACAATTCAAAATTGAATCTTCTTCATATGGGAAGATCCCACTTTTTCAAAAACCACTCAAACAAGCTCAACTTTCAAAACCCAAGCATCTGCAGACTCACCAGAACCAATCTAGCAAACCCACCAAAATTCATTTCAAAATTCCAAACTTGATTTCATGCGGCCATTTCATCAAACAGGTTGCAGACACAAATTAAAAAAAAACATAAAACACTATAGTGTGCAGTGATCCTTGCCTAACTTGTTCCCTAGTTAGCTCACACACAGCCCAGTAGATCATCTAGAAAGATTAGCCCAACACTAGCACCCCTGTGAGCTTGCCATTGCCATTAATGGTGAACAGCCGAGCACCTCAATGCCACCCCATAGTCGATAGCAGGCTAGAGGAAGAAATAACCATGCCAACCTTGTCTGGGAGGCAGCCCACCATCCATCACCACTGCCTGTCCCAGACTCGAGCGTTGCCAAGCCCTGGACCACGCGCACAAGCCGCTCCCAGACCATGCCGAGCGTGCGCCAGAGCGCCACCCTCGACCATCGTCCATAGACCGCGCGCCGCCCTCACCGCGTGCACACACGATCACCAGCGACCTAGGAGACCGCCAGACATCCCCGTTTGCCGCCCCGTGCCATACAGCCACCGCCCACCGTCGAAGACGCCCCTGCCAGCAGCGAGCACCGCCCGTTCAGACCAAACCACACCGCCCATGCCTCGCGACCATGTCGTTGAGCATCGCTAGGAGACAAGACCGTCCCTACCCTTGCCCATGCCATTAGCACTGTAACGCCCCTCGACGAGTTCACCGTCTTGATGGTCCCTCGCTCGACTATAAATAGAGGCCACCCCGCACGATTTCTTCACACGATCTCACTCCCCTCTCCTCGCTGACCGTGCCACACCGTTCTTAGAGCAAGGCGAGCACCACCTCTCCGGAATTTCACTGGAGCCTGCCGCTGCCGGAGAAGAAAGGAGCCAGCGATTGGAGCCGCCCAGGAGAAGCCACCGGTACCAGGAGGTTCGCCGTCGTCGACTTCGTCGTTCGCCCGCCTCGCCGACCCTCGCCCGTACCCCGGTGAGCCCCCAGCACCCCTCACTGGCCGCGCTAGGTTTCGTTCTCGCCGGAGTTGTCTCGTGTCGACGATGACCCTCAGCCGTTGGATTAGAACTAGATCGAACGATCCACGTTGCCCCATACCGCTTCGCCCAGCCCCGTGTCACTGACGAGTGGGGACACCCACTTAAGAAGCCCGCGGGAGCACTGCACTTAGCAGGACGGCCCGTTAGAATTTCCCGCGCAAGCCCAGTGATTCAAATTAAACTTTTTCTATTTCAATTCAAACACACTTCTGTACCCAACTTAAAAAATCAACCCAGATCGATTCAATGCACCAAATTGGATGAAACCAATTTTGTTGGAAAGGTCTGTGAATTCTGAATCCAAGCCCATTGGATTCAAGTCATTTTGATCTGTAGATCACCCATAGTAAAAATAACAAGGCATAAGCTTTTCTGCATTCAAAATTTTTTCAATTTTAAACCATAAAAGCTTTGAGTTAATTCCAACTCTCAAAAATCACATTTAACCATACCTTTCAGAATATATAAAAATATATAGGTTTACTTGCAGAAATAATGTTCAAGTAATAAAAGAATGCTTCCTAAGCATTTCTAGCCACTTTAATTAATTAAAATAAAAGGGTAAAACCTTATTAAATTGTGACACCACTTTAAATCACATTCCCATGGACTACAATATGTGGTGATGAGATGTGTCAACATGATCCCATGTTTGGTTTGGAGAATATTAAATCTTAAGTAGTTCTTCAATGAGTAGAAATTACTTTTCTAAAAAAAGAAATAAAAGGAATTAAAGCAAGCCTTAACCTTGTAAGGTTAGAGATGATGCTAGATCATCTATAGGACCCTTGTGTGTGATGATTGCAAGTAGTTAAGTATTGTTTGGTGATTGTGTACCTCGTATTTATTCATAGACGCTAGTACCGACCAAGGCTACGAGGAGGAAGGAGGATACTACGAAGAGGAAGCCGAGGAGAACTTCAACCACTGATCTGCACAAGGCAAGATTATATTGACACTGATGAAAGCTAACACTTGCAAAATACTTTACCTATGCAAGCTGATACTATATTGATGCCAGTTAACCCTTGCCAGATACCCTACTGATGCCACAAACCCATACTTGTGATATGACTACTATATGCCTTAAGCATATGTGATCATACCCATTTGATAAACCAATCCTAGTTTTACTTGCAAGCTTCTTACTTTATTTCTTTATCAAAGCTTACTTAGTGTTTACTTAAGTGACTGGTAGATTTTGGAAAGATGATGAAGGTTGCCTAAAGAGCATAAAATTTGTCCTAAGCTAGAAACCTTGATATCAGCCTAAGATATAAGGTTGGACTTAGTTGAAACTCCACTAGTTACCACCCCTCATCATTACTACCCCACCTGTAGATGCTAGTGCTAAGCATAAAACTTGATCAACTTTTAGATGAGAATACTTGGTGGAAAAATGGTTATGAAAACCTTGGAATGATGGATCATTCTATTGAAATGTTTTGGACATGTGTTTCCAAACACTTGATGATTTTGGTGATGAAAATGTTGAGGCATGAGCCTTAGCCCTTTATAAAACTGATGGTTGTCTGGATGCGATACCATTCCAATTTTATCGTACAACCACAATACCCGAAGATTGGGTAGGGCTTGACTGGAAACTTATATACCTTAGTATTAGTTACGTCCCGGCCAAGGTCTGAGTTGAGGCTACCTTGTGAAGATTGTCCACCTGTGCAGTACCCAAGATGACAGCTGGTCATGGTTGGGAGGCCAAACTCACAGGGGAGGTGCTTATACTAGGGCGTGTAATTGAAAGTTTAGGATTGATTATCCGCATACTGAGTATGGTGAATGCAGGATTTGTTCCTGACGGATGTATCGAATGTTGTGGTGAAAGTGTACAATCTCTGCAGAGTGTCAAACTATTTGAATAGCCGCGTCCGCGGTTATGGAAAGTTGGAGTGGCCATACTATTCCCCCATCAGACTTTTCAAAATGACTTGTGAAATGAATTGAGACTTTGACTTGACCACAACGGAGTTGTGACCTGAAATACAAGTTCCCACTTAGGAGTTATAAAATTATGACTAGCTTCAGAACATAGTAGAGATAAATCTGGCTTTTGCAAAACAACCCTAGAGCCTAGTGTCCTATTATCCAAAAAAACCCCTTTTCTTGTTAGTATTAGTTTGTGAGTACTTAAAGAGTACACATGGCTTTGTCCCTGGCTATTCCCATGGACAGACTATGAAGAGGAGTACCTGGAAGATGGACCCCAGGAAGGTTACGACAACTAGGATCATCTCCCATCGTCAGCATTGCCTATGACCCCGAAGATGGAGCTTCGCCACTACGCTATTATTACGTATTCATTGCTTGATGTTGTATTAGAACTGGATCATGAGATCCTTATTGGTGTAAGAACTTATGTATCGTTTGTAATGGATGAAGTACTATGGTATCCAATTCATTATGTCTCGCAAAATGGTAATCACGATTGCGATGTATGGCATAACAGGCATCTAGGATTGAAAAATCCGGGTGTTGACAAGTTGGTATCAGAGCCATCCTGACCATAGGAGACCCTTGTTAGATTGGACGTTGAACCAAAAACTTAGTTTCAAAACCAAAGGAAACAAATATTTACGAAAACTTATTCTCATTCTTACCTCTTTAATTCTTTCATAAAAATTCATGTTCCTCAAAAACTCTTGCAAAATAGATAAAATTTTGACACACTTGATCACTCTGCTAATCTACTCATCCTCTATTTTTATAGATGGACGTGAAGTACAGCAAATTTTACCAACTGGGGAATGGTGGAGACCTTATCTTTGAGAGGGATCTGGATCAACTTCGAACTTGGGCGTCACTTTTGAGTTCTTGAGCTCAGCTCAATGATCAAGGAGGAGAAGATCTGCGGTGGCTAATTGTTGCAAGTCTCAGGAAAGATTGAACCTCCCACTGCGGAGGAATTAAGTTTACCTTGAGGGAAAACAAGGCTCGATGGACTAGCGAGCAATGCAGAAGATCTTTCCCGTCTATGTGGGCGAGCATCAATCGGATCAAGGGTACGCTTTGAGTTTTGCCCAAGGCGTGATGCAAATGGACAACCACTGGAAGCCCCATACCACCCCGAGCTGAAGACTCAATTGGGCCACCTTAGCTTCATGATGTATGATCGTCAGCAGGAACTAGACAACTGCCGTGACTATTGCAACCACAAGTCTGCCATCATCAAGACGAAGGATCAGACCATCGCCATGCTAGCAAAGGATCGCAAGTCTCGCCGCCGTCAGCTCGACAAGAAGGAGCGCATTATTGCCCGTCTTCGCCATCGCATCTCATCTCTGGAGGAGACCATCCACGAGAGAGACATGCAGTTGGAGGAAAGGGAGAATGCCAGAGAGGATCTTCGTGGAGACCCTTACTCCTACCTCAGCGATGACGATGATTTTCTGGAAGATCAGGCCATGGACTTCTTCACCGATGAGGATGATTTTGCCTTCATCGATGATAATGAAGATGATGAAGCCACAGACTCCGAGGAGTAGTAGCACTGAGCACTAGCGTAGTGAGTAGTAGTCGGTCCCACTGTATCGTCCATTTCAGAATGGTTCTTAAAACCATATGTTTTTCTTTGTTGTGGTGTGTGTTGTACTGTGTGCTATGAGTGAATGAATGAAAAAGCAAGTTTCTAGAAAAACCTGAGTCAAACTCTAAAAACTTTTCAAAGACCCAAAACCTTAGAAATTTCCCTCTTTTCTCATGATCTATATCAATCTTCAGATGCCACGTGGAGGAAGTGGTTCAGCCCCGGACCCGATGTTGCAGATCCTGCAAATGTTGACTTCTGACCGCGAAGCTAAAAGAGCGGAACGTCAAGCCAACCTAGCCACTCTGCAACAGATAGCCCAGCTAGCCCACAACAACCAAGGCCACGGAAATCAGAACAACCATGGATCTAAGCTCAAGAATTTCCAGAATACCAACCCGCCCGTTTTCACCAAGTCAGAAGAACCCCTAGATGCTGATGATTGGCTGCAAACCATGGAAAACAACCTAGAAGTCGCCGGAGTGGAAGCCAACGAGAAGGTCCTGTTTTCCACCCATTATCTAGCCAGAGATGCCAGGGCATGGTGGAACAGTGTTCGTGCAATGACCGAAGGCCAAATGATGACCTGGGAGGAATTCAAGGTCAAGTTCAGCAGAACCCATGTACCACCAGGTTTGATCAAGAGAATGAGAGACGAGTTCAGAGAGTTGAAGCAAGGAAGGATGACTGTAGTGGAATACCGTGACAAATTTTTGTCATTAGCTAGGTATGCCCGGACGAGATAGACACCGAAGCCAAGAAGAAAGAAAGATTCCTGAATGGTCTGCACGACGAGATGCAGACAGTGTTAGTCAATATCCCCTTTGTTGATATTGAAGCCCTTGTCGACTCTGCTATCCAGATGGAAGGAAAGATCAACCAGGCCAATGAGGACCGCAAGCGTCGCATGATGCATCAACCAGGAACCCATCAGACCCCAAAGTATCGCCCCAACCCATCTCCAGGATTTGCCCTAAGAACCAACAGACCCCCTATGAACCGTCCGACCTACCCCAACCGTGGAAACCCTAGACCCGGAGGAAATCACAACAACCCCGGCAACTCTAGAAATTTCACCCGTGCCCCACCCAAGTTCAACAACAACAATGCTACCGCCAACCCCAACACTGCCCCGAGGACTAGAAGCAATGTTGTGCCTGTCGCAGCCAAGGACAAATCACAAGTGACTTATGATCAGGAAATAAAGGCCACTATTCCAACGAAAGTGCCCCAACAAGAAGAATGCTACAGCCCCAATGCCAATGTCCCAGCCAAGAAAGCTGTGTCGTGTCCAGGGAGAAGATTTGCCCCAGGGAATTCACTCAACCGCAATGGCCGTCTTTTTCTCATGCATGCTGAAGAAGCTCAGGAAGCGCCAGACGTTGTGCTGGGTATGTTTTCTGTTAATTCAGTACTTGCAAGAGTGCTGTTTGACTCTAGTGCATCGCATTCATTTGTCACCGAAGAATTTGCCTGCACTAGTAAAATTCAACCAACCAAATTGAAGCATGTGATGATTGTACAAATTCCCGGATCAACCACCAAGGCTAGGCAGATTTGCAAAGCTGTCCCTATCCGAATCCATGGCATAGATTTTTATGCTAACCTAATAGTACTCGGAACTAAAGGTTTGGAAGTAGTACTAGGAATGAATTGGATGTCCAAACATAAAGGATTGATTGACTGTGCCAAAAAATCCATCACCATGACCAGTACCGCCGAAATATCAATCGAGCATATATCTGAAACCTTACCTCGCCAATTCAAGTGTAACAAGAGTATAGCCCAACCTACCATTGACCAAGTCCGGATAGTCTGTGAATACCCCGATGTATTTCCAGATGTTTTGCCCGGTATGCCCCCAGATCGGGATATCGAGTTTATCATTGAACTAATTCCCGGAACAGGACCCATAGCCCAGAGACCCTATAGTATGAACCCGTCAGAACTAGAAGAATTGAAGAAGCAACTAGATTCCATGTTGGAAATCGGATTGATTCAACCAAGTGCGTCCCCATGGAGATCACCTGTCTTGTTTGTGGACAAGAAGGATGGAGGTAACTGTTTGTGTACGGATTATCGGAAGTTGAATGATGTCACCATCAATAACAAGTACCCCTTGCCCAAGATAGAAGATTTGTTTGATCAGTTGACCGATGCCCAGGTGTTTTCTAAGATTGATCTTAGAACTGGCTATCATCAACTCAAAATTCGTGCAGAGGATATTCCAAAGACTGCCTTTACCACCAGATATGGATTGTATGAGTATACAGTCATGTCTTTTGGATTAACCAATGCCCCCGCATATTTCATGAACCTCATGAATAAGATTTTTATGGACTTCCTGTATGAGTTTTTCGTTGTTTTCATAGATGACATTATGATTTATTACAAATCAGAAGAAGAACATGAGCTACACCTAAGGACCATTCTTGGAACCCTTAGAGAGCATCAGCTGTATGCAAAGTTTAGAAAATGTGAATTCTGGTTACAGGAGGTAGGATTCCTCGGTCACATTGTATCAGCCAGAGGAATTGCTGTTGACCCTGCCAAAGTGAAAGATGTAGAAGATTGGCAAGCCCCAACCACTCAAACCCAAGTTCGTGCTTTTATCGGATTGGAGGGATATTACCGCAAATTTGTAGAAGGATTCTCTAGTATCGCCAGACCCATGACCCAATTGCTGAAGAAGGACAAGAAGTTTGAATGGACCGACAAATGTGAAGCGAGTTTTCAAGAACTCAAAAGGAGATTGATTTCAGCCCCAATCTTGATTATGCCAGATATCACGAAGCCCTTCGATGTGTATTGTGACGCATCCAAGATTGGTCTCGGATGTGTGCTAATGCAAGAAGGCAAAGTTATATCTTATCTATCGCGACAATTGAAGCAACATTAACAAAATTACCCAACCCATGACCTCGAACTCGCAGCCGTAGTTCTAGCCATGAAGACATGGAGACATTACCTGATGGGAAACCGTTGTGAGATTTATTCGGATCACAAGAGCCTAAAGTATATAATCACTCAGAAGGAGCTGAATATGAGGCAGAGAAGATGGATTGATCTAATCAAGGATTACGACCTGGACATTCACTATCACCCTGGTAAAGCCAACGTGGTAGCCGATGCCCTTAGCAGATTGTCGTGCCGCTTGAACTCCATGATTTTGAAGGAGCAACCAAGTTTGCACAAAGAGATGGAAGATTTTCGAATGGAATTAGTAAGTGAAGGATTTTTGGCTAGCATAGAACTTCAGCCCACTTTGATCAGTCAGATTAAAGAGGCGCAGAAGGGAAACACCAGTATCGACGGAATCAAGCGTCGTATCGATACAGGCAAGGTACCCGGATTCACCGAGGACGAAGAGGGAGTTTTGTGGTACAAAGGAAGCCTTTGTGTACCAGCAGATTCTGAGTTGAAATAAGTTATCTTGAAGGAGGCTCATGATACTCTTTATTCTATCCATCCCAGAGGAACTAAGATGTATCAAGATTTGAAAGAGCAATTTTGGTGGCATAAGATGAAGAGAGAAATCGGAAGCTATATCGCCAAGTGTGATATATGTCAGCGAGTCAAGGCCAGACATCAAAGACCCGCTGGATTGTTGCAACCTTTGCAAATTACGGAATGGAAATGGGATTCTGTAGGAATGGACTTTATCACTGGACTACCTACTTCTAGTAGGGGAAATGACTCTATCTGGGTCATAGTGGACAGATTGTCCAAAGGCGCCCATTTCTTACCCGTCAAAACCACCTATCAGAGTTCGAAGCTAGCGGAGTTGTACATCGCTAGAATCGTTAGTTTGCATGGAGTCCCCAAGAACATCGTATCGGATCAAGGAACTCAGTTTACCTCGAGATTCTGGAAGAAAGTCCAAGAAGGTTTAGGAACCCGCCTAGATTTCAGTACCGCGTATCACCCTCAGACCGATGGACAAACGGAGCGAGTAAATCAAATACTTGAAGATATGCTTAGAGCATGTGTGCTAGAATATGGATCCAAGTGGGAAGACTGTCTGCCGTTTGCAGAATTTTCCTACAACAACAGTTACCAAGCCAGTTTGCAAATGGCCCCATTTGAATTTATGTACGGAAGGAAGTGTCGCACCCCTTTGAACTGGTCGGAAGTAGGAGAGAGTCAGATTTTCGGACCCGACATCCTACGAGAAGCAGAAGAGAAGGTTCACAAGATTCGTGAGCACCTCAAGACAGCCCAATCCCGATAGAAGAGTTACGCCGACAAGAGACGTAGAGACCTCGCCTTCAACATAGGAGATTTTGTTTATCTAAAAGTGTCGCCATTGAAGGGAATGCAGCGTTTCCAACTCAAGGGAAAGTTAGCCCCCAGATATATCGGACCTTTCAAAATTTTGAACCATCGAGGAGAGGTATCGTATCAATTGGAACTACCTGAAGATATGTCAGCTGTGCACAATGTGTTCAATATCTCGTTACTTCGCAAGTGTCTCGAAGTCCCCGATAAGCCCGAAGTGTTCAAGAATATCGATCACCGGACCATAGAGATCAACGATGACCTGAACTATCCCGAAGTACCCATCCGTATATTGCAAGAAGCCTTTCGAACTACCAGAACCAGAAGCATCAAGTTTCCCAAGATTCAGTGGAGCAACCACACAGAAGAGGAAGCTACCTGGGAACGCGAAGATCACATCAGGACGGAGTTTCCCGATCTCTTCAAATCCTAGGTAATCTTTTCGTCGTTTTCAAATCTCGGGACGAGGTTTTGTTTAAGGGGGGAAGGTTTGTAACATCCCAAAAATACCAAACTTAGATCATCAAATTCTAATCCTCACATTTAGGGTTAACAAAAACTTTTCTAAATAAAATTATGAATGCATGCATATGTGTATGCATTGATTTTGAATTCTTTTAAAACCACCTTGTTTGTGTGATCCATTGCTTGTAAAATGTTTCTTAGGTGAAATAAACATCATCTAAAACATTTCCCACACTTTTCCTAAAGCCAAGTAAATCAAAACAAATATATTAAGTGAATGGTCATTTTGACCAATTTAACTCCCATGCCTACTTTGTCTGTCTCAAACTTTCAAAACCTAACAGAAACTTTTCTGGATCTTTGCACCCCTTGATTGTACTCATAACAAGGTATGAAGGACCACTTTGTGATCATCCAGAAACTTTCACATGCATAGTTTAATTGACAATTCAAAATTGAATCTTCTTCATATGGGAAGATCCCACTTTTTCAAAAACCACTCAAACAAGCTCAACTTTCAAAACCCAAGCATCTGCAGACTCACCAGAACCAATCTAGCAAACCCACCAAAATTCATTTCGAAATTCCAAACTTGATTTCATGCGGCCATTTCATCAAACAGGTTGCAGACACAAATTAAACAAAACATAAAACACTATAGTGTGCAGTGATTCTTGCCTAACTTGTTCCCTAGTTAGCTCACACACAGCCCAGTAGATCATCTAGAAAGATTAGCCCAACACTAGCACCCCTGTGAGCTCGCCCGTACCCCGGTGAGCCCCCAGCACCCCTCACTGGCCGCGTTAGGTTTCGTTCTCGCCGGAGTTGTCTCGCGTCGACGATGACCCTCAGCCGTTGGATTAGAACTAGATCGAACGATCCACGTTGCCCCATACCGCTTTGCCCAGCCCCGTGTCACTGACGAGTGGGGACATCCACTTAAGCAGCCCGCGGGAGCACTGCGCTTAGCAGGCCGTCCCGTTAGAATTTCCCGCGCAAGTTTATTTCAATTCAAACACACTTCTGTACCCAACTTAAAAAATCAACCCAGATCGATTCAGTGCACCAAATTGGATAAAACCAATTTGGTTGGAAAGTTCTGTGAATGCTGAATCCAAGCCCGTTGGATTCAAGCCATTTGGATCTGTAGATCACCCATAGTAAAAATAACAAGGCAGAAGCTTTTCTGCATTCAAACATTTTTCAAATTTAAACCATAAAAGCTTTTGAGTTAATTCCAACTCTCAAAAATCACATTTAACCATACCTTTAAGAATATATAAAAATATATAGGTTTACTTGCAGAAATAATGTTCAAGTAATAAAATAATGCTTCATAAGCATTTCTAGCCACTTTAATTAATTAAAATAAAAGGGTAAAACCTTATTAAATTGTGACACCACTTTAAATCACATTCCCATGGACTACAATATGTGGTGATGAGATGTGTCAACATGATCCCATGTTTGGTTTGGAGAATGTTAAATCTTAAGTAGTTTTTCAATGAGTAGAAATTACTTTTCTAAAAAAAGAAATAAAAGGAATTAAAGCAAGCCTTAACCTTGTAAGGTTAGAGATGATGCTAGATCATCTATAGGACCCTTGTGTGTGATGATTGCAAGTAGTTAAGTATTGTTTGGTGATTGTGTACCTCGTATTTATTCATAGACGCTAGTACCGACCAAGGCTACGAGGAGGAAGGAGGATACTACGAAGAGGAAGCCGAGGAGAACTTCAACCACTGCTCTGCACAAGGCAAGCTTATATTGACACTGATGCAAGCTAACACTTGCAAGATACTTTACCTATGCAAGCTGATACTATATTGATGCTAGTTAACACTTGACAGATACCCTACTGATGCCACAAACCCATACTTGTGATATGACTACTATATGCCTTAAGCATATGTGATCATACCCATTTGATAAAACAATCCTAGTTTTACTTGCAAGCTTCTTACTTTATTTCTTTATCAAAGCTTACTTAGAGTTTACTTAAGTGACTGGTAGATTTTGGAAAGATGCTGAAGGTTGCCTAAAGAGCATAAAATTTGGCCTAAGCTAGAAACCTTGATATCAGCCTAAGATATAAGGTTGGACTTAGTTGAAACTCCACTAGTTACCACCCCTCATCATTACTACCCCACCTGTAGATGCTAGTGCTAAGCATAAAACTTGATCAACTTTTAGATGGGAATACTTGGTGGAAAAATGGTTATGAAAACCTTGGAATGATGGATCATTCTATTGAAATGTTTTGGACATGTGTTTCCAAACACTTGATGATTTTGGTGATGAAAATGTTGAGGCATGAGCCTTAGCCCTTTATAAAACTGATGGTTGTCTGGATGCGATACCATTCCAATTTTATCGTACAACCACAATACCCGAAGATTAGGTAGGGCTTGACTGGAAACTTATATACCTTAGTATTAGTTACCTCCCGGCCAAGGTCTGAGCTGAGGCTACCTTGTGAAGATTGTCCACCTGTGCAGTACCCAAGATGACAGCTGGTCATGGTTGGGAGGCCAAACTCACAGGAGAGGTGCTTATACTAGGGCGTGTAATTGAAAGCTTAGGATTGATTATCCGCATACTGAGTATGGTGAATTCAGGATTTGTTCCTGACGGATGTATCGAATGTTGTGGTGAAAGTGTACAATCTCTGCAGAGTGTCAAACTATTCGAATATCCGCGTCCGCGGTTATGGACAGTTGGAGTGGCCATACTGTTCCCCCGTCAGACTTTTCAAAATGACTTGTGAAATGAATTGAGACTTTGACTTGACCACAACGGAGTTGTGACCTGAAATACAAGTTCCCACTTAGAAGTTATAAAATTATGACTAGCTTCAGAACCTAGTAGAGATAAATCTGGCTTTTGCAAAACAACCCTAGAGCCTAGTGTCCTATTATCCAAAAACCCCCTTTTATTGTTAGTATTAGTTTGCGAGTACTTAAAGAGTACTCATGGCTTTGTCCCTGGCTATTCCCATGGCCAGACTATGAAGAGGAGTACCTTGAAGATGGACCCCAGGAAGGTTACAACAACTAGGATCATCTCCCATCGTCAGCATTGCCAGTGACCCCGAAGATGGAGCTTCGCCTACGCTACCGTTATTATTACGTATTCCGCTGCTTGATGTTGTATTAAGAAATGGATCATGAGATCCTTATTGGTGTAAGAACTTATGTATCGTTTGTAATGGATGAAGTACTATGGTATCCAATTCTGTTATGACTCGCAAAAATGGTAATCCTGGGATTGCGATGTATGGCATAACAGGCATCTAGGATTGAAAAATCCGGGTGTTGACAATATGTTTCCTGGTACCGTGCGCGTCTAACACACCCCTTATTTTGATCTGGCACGCCTTGTAGCCCTCGGCGACGATCAGACGAACTGCGGTGCACTCCACTCGTGAACGATTCCGATCACCTCCGTGCGCCCCTCGCCAGACCAGCATCACCTCGAGCTTCATCTCAACCTCACGAACACGGTGAGACCCTCCTCTGTCATCCTTGCTTCCTGTAACCGCCGCTAGCACATCGTCCGACCGTGCGTCGCCGCTAGCCGCCGTCAGCACCGCTCGAGTTTGGTCAAACCATTTTACACCGTTAGATCCCCATCTGGCGGCTTAGAAAGAATCACTAAACGAAGAGGTACGGGCTAATCTGAACCGCACCGTCTCACTTAGATGCAACGGCTGTAGTTGCGCAATCCACGCCGAACCGTATCAATAACCAAATGACGTGGCACTAGTTGATTTAAAACAGATTTTAGAATCTGATTTAGATGCAAATTTGTAAACCTTATAACTTTTGATCCACACGTCCAAAATTTGCAAATTTTATATCAATGGAATCAGTGGAACAAACACTAGCCAACCATGCAATTTGTTTAGTAAAAAGTTTCTGTTTAATTGTGTGTTTTTGCAGAAACTTGTGTATGCTTGTTTAGGTTATAACAATTATTCCAAAAAGTTTTGGAGCATGAAATCTTTGCAAATTGGTTTGTTGTGAACCTACTGACCCTAGGAACCAACCCATGGATTTAAAAATGTATTTTGTGAAGATTAGGATTGAATACTTGAATTAACTCACTCCTAGCCAAATAAAAATATTGATTTTCCTATAGAAATGATTTTTGAATAAAACCTTTGGAAAAATGATTTGGGTTCAAAACTACTGACCCTAAACACCAAGTTTTGTGAATTAAAAACTTATTTTGTGAACATTATAAAATTATTGCCTTACCAAAAGCATTTTCACCACATGAAATAATGATTTGATTTAAAAATGGTTTATAGGCAAAACCCTTTTGCAAATGACTTTGCCACTTAAGAAAATGACCATTTTGAACCTTACAATGTATAGAGCCTAGTAGAAACCACTTTTGCAAATAAAATTATCTTTTGCATGCTTGCATGCATAACCTTGTTTCCATTATTTTATGTGTGATTAATTTGTTTGAATATTGGTTGGAATGCTAGTTGAATTTGTGTTTGTTTGATTGACTTGTAGTGAAGTTAGAAGAGTGTGATATTAGCAAGACCAAGAAGTGAACCAACATCCTCTACCAAAAAGGTAAGTGACACTATCATTCATGTCCTACTATTTTCATTATACTTAGTGGATTTTTGAAACATGCATGAAAAGGATTTCCAAACTATATGCTATGCTAAATCCTAATAGGATACCCTTATATATTCCTTAGTGAAAACAATGTAGTTGTAAAATGCTTAGCCATGCTATATATATTGAGAAGAGATACATGTTGAGATTTTATGAAGTTGAGAAAAGACTTATGTTTTATATAATAAAACAAGTACTTAATGAACCACCTGGGTGGACAAGGATACTCAAGTTTTGGACAAGGTGGCAACAAGAGGAACCATGTTTATATGGCAATCTCTTTTTGTTGTGCACCAGATGAAAACCACCCAGGGACTTAGAGATTGAACATGTTTCTACAATAGTGGCTTCCGTGTACACCCACATGCTAAATGGGCACTGGCTTAGTCAACTACATTGGGAAGACCCATGCATTGGTCTTCAGGTTAACTGGAAATGAGGGAACTAGGAACCCTACATTGGTGCCTGAAGACAAGCTAGCATTGTGTATTGGGAGGACCCTTTGGAAAGACTTCGTCACATTCTCAATCTGCTAGTACTCCATCTTGGTGAGTACTAATCCAGCGGCCACTGGTGGCAACAAGATGAGATTATGTCATGTGGGTAAAGTGTACAACTTCTACAGAAGATCAAAAAATCTAAGTACTTAGCCGTGTCCCCGGTTATGGACAATATTGAGCAACTAAAGCTTGAAGCTATGGGAAATCTCGACATTCCAATTTCTAAAAGCAAAACTTTAAAGTGACAACAAAGACTTGAAGCACTTGGGGTGTACCAAGGATCTCAAGAGATTTTGACAGAGACTTGAAGCATTTGGGGTGTACCAAGGAGCTCAAGAGATTTTGACAAACACCTAAGCACTTGGGGTGTACCAAGGAGCTTAGAAAGATTTTGACAAAAAATCAAAACTGTTTTGAAAAGATAGGATAAATTATTGCTTTCTGCAAATGAGCCTAAAACCCTACTTAGACAAATATGCATGTAATGATAGTATCCACTTATTTCTACATAGTAGTGAAACTTGCCAATACAATTCAAATGTATTGACCCTTGTGGCTGTAACTTGTAATGTTGCAGGTTTGATTGATATTAGTGAAGTTGATTGATTAGGATTACAAAGTCTACAACCAACATGTCTGCCTGTGGCACTTTGAAGATGAAGGACCCCATGCTTATAGATATTCTGCTGCAATGTAATGTAATATCCAAATGAGCTATGTATGATGTAATAAATTATGTTATTCCTGGTTATAAAGTTGTATTATGACCTTTGTTTCTTGATATTACATCTTAACTGTGGGTGCTAGCTATTGATCTAGGGACTAGCATTGTAAACACAGGGATCTCTACCTTATCAAAGGTTGGGAACTCTTACACAAATCCACCATAACCGCTCCGGCTTAGGCGAAGCCCTGCGGGATCTACTCCTCCACCTCTACCACAACACCATCGTGCTACTAGAATCGCGAGGAGATCTAAAACCTCCGCTACCTACTAGAACAAGGTAGAGGAAGGTCTTCATCGATTACCGAACATGTGACCGACTACGGAAGCGCTGCCGGAACACGGCGCCGGAAGGATCGTCTTCGCGATCTTGAGATCGTCAAGTGAACGACTACATCAACCACAAGAACCCGATCTCGTTAAACGCTTTGGATCTTTGAGGGTTAGTACTGTATGAACTTGTTGCACCGGTCTTGTAGATTAGATCTTGTCTTTTGTGTGTTCATGCGATAGAATTTTTTTGTTTTCCATGCTACAAGCCCCTATAGTGGTTTCAAAGTCGTGTATATGCATAGATCTGTTGCACGAGTTGAACATAATGGTTATTTTAAGCGTTGAATCTTTTGTTGTCGAATGCTTTTTGTGTACTTTGCATCTTGAGGGTTGGTGGGATGAAGCGGCCCGGGCTAACCTTACATGTCATCGTACATGAGACTTGCTCCACACTCAACGTGAAGCTAGCATTGCACGAGTGGCTTTGTAGGTGTCGGTCTCTCCCACCATAGTGAAGATTCAATTTACAATGTGCACTTGACAATACTTCTATCAATGTTGTGGTTCATGTTCATAAGTTAGAAACGGTTCTTATGCGAAAGCCCAGCCACGTAAAACTTGCAAAGAAGATTATAGGCGTCTAACTTGGTTTTGCAGGGCTTGTGTTGTGATGTGATATGGCCATGATTGTGATTATATATGATGTATGTAATGATCCTTATTGTAAGTTGGCAACCTGCAGGAGCCTTATGGTTGTCTTTAAATTTTGTTTGAGACATGTGTGTCTATTCATCAAAGTAGTTTTAATAGTTGATGTTGGTGTAGGACAACCATGAATGGACGCCATTTACCTTGACGCTACGCCGGTGATGATGGAGATCATGTTCATGCTTGGAGATGGAGATCGAAGGCATGAGAAGAAAGGCCATATCATATCACATAATACGAATAGCATGTGATGTTAATCCTTTTATGCATCTTGTATTGCTTAGATTGTGACGGTAGCATTATAAGATGATCCCTCACACTAAATATCAAGTAATAAAGTGTTCGTCCTTAGTAGGCACTATTGCTAAGACTCGTCGTTTCGAAGCACCACGTGATGGTCGGGTGTGATAGATTCTACATGTGCATATAACAGAAGCAAGCCTTATTTTATCATGGGGATACTAAGGTTGATCTTGACGATCCTAGCATGTACAGACATGGTCTCGGAACACGAAATACCGAAAGGTAGAGAATGAGTCATATGATTGATGTGATGAACATGTTGATTGTTCGCCTTTGAAACTACATCATCTCTCATGATGATCATACTTGGTGTAGTGGATTCGGTTCGTGTGATCACTAAAACAATGTGAGTGATGTTGTTTTGAGTGGTAGTTCATCTAGTTAATTTAATTATTAAATATGAACTCAATTTGTCATAAACTTAGTATAAACTCTTTGTATATATGTTGTAGATCATAGAGGCCCCTACCATCAATTTTAATGCGTTCCTAGAGAAATAAAAGTTGAAAAACAATGGAGGCAACTTCACGGATTGGTTCTGCAATTTGAGGATTATCCTCAATGCTAGTCAGTTGACCTATGTGGTGGATGCACCGCAGGGTGACCCACATGCAACTGATGCTAACAATGAGGTGAAGAATGTTTTCCTCACTCGGAAGAATCAGTACTCCACAATTCAGTGTGCTATCTTGTATGGTTTGGAATCAGAGCTTCAGAAGCGGTTTGAGAACCATGAGCCTTATGATATTATCCATGAGATGATATTTGAGACTCATGCGGCAGTTGAAAGCTATGATGCCTCCGAGAAGTTCTTTAACTGCAAGATGGAAGATGGCATATCTGTTAGCGAGCATGTGCTTAAGATGTCTGGGCACGCGAATAAACTCGTAGATCTAGGAATAACGATTCCTAATGCGTTGTGTATTCATCGTGTCCTCCAGTCACTACCGCCTAGTTACAAGAACTTTTTGATGAACTACAATATGCAGCGCATGGACAAGTTGTTACCGGAACTCTTCTCCATGTTGAAGTCTGCGGAAATGGAGATCAAGAAAGAGCACCAAGTGTTGATGGTCAATAAGACCACCAATTTCAAGAAGAAAGGCAATCCTAAGAAGAAGTGTAACTTCAAGAAGGGAGCAAGAAAGCTGATGCACCTACAAAGAAAGCCAAGGCTGGTCCTAATCCTGATATTGTGTGGTTTTACTGGAAGTGGAATTTCCCCAAGTACCTGCTATATCTTAAGAACGACAACATCAAGAAGAAGGTGTATTTTATATACATGTTATTGATGTGTATCTTACTAGTAGGCGTAGTAGTGCCTGAGTATTTGATACTGGTTCGGTTGCTCATATTTGTAACTCGAAATAGGTGCTGCAGAATAAGCGAAGACTAGCGAGAGAAGAGGTGATGATGCATGTTGGAAATGGCTCCAAGGTTGATGTGATCGCTATCGGCATGCTCCCTCTTCATCTACCATCGGGCTTAGTTTTATACTTGAATAATTGTTATTTGGTTCCTGCGATAAGCATGAACATTATATCTGGATCTTGTTTATTGCGAGATAGTTACTTGTTTAAATACGAGAATAAAGGTTGTTCGATTTATATGAGTAAAATCTTTTATGTTCATGTGCCTATGATAGATGGTCTATTCTTATTGAATCTCGATAGTAGTGATACACATGTTCATAATATAGATGTTAAACATTTGAAATTGAATGATAATTCTAAATACATGTGGCACTGTCGTCTTGGTCACATTGGAGTGAAGTGTATGAAGAAACTCCATTCTGATGACTTATTGAACCACTTGATTTTGATTCACTTGAAAGATGTGAAGCATGTCTGATGGGAAAAATGACTAGACTCCATTCTCTGGCATAATGGAGCGAGCTACAGACTTATTGGAAATCATACATACCGATGTGTGTGGCCCAATGGGTGTGGCATCGCGCGGTGGTTATCGTTATGTTATTATTTTCATGAATGACTTGAGTAGATATGGGTATATATATTTCATGAAACATAAGTTCGAAACTTTCGAGAAGTTTAAGGAATTTCAAAGTGAAGTGGAGAATCAACGTAAAAAGAAGATTAAATTTATGCGATCTGATATGGAGGTGAGTATCTAAGTTACGAGTTTAGCGAGCATTTGAATAAATGTGGAATAATATCACAATTGACACCGCCGGGAACACTACAACGTAATGGTGTGTCTGAATGTCATAATCGAACTCTCTTAGATATGGTTCGTTCTATGATGTCTCTTACAGATTTACCATTATCATTTTGGGGTTATGCATTAGAAACAACCGCATTCACTTTAAATAGGGAACCATCTAAATACGTTGAAACGACACCGTATGAATTATGGTTTGGGAAGAAACCTAAGTTATTGTTCCTTAAAGTTTGGGGATGCGAAGCTTTTGTAAATAAGTTACAACCCGACAAGCTTGAACCCAAAGCGGACAAAGGCGTCTTCATAGGATACCCTAAAGAAACAATTGGGTATACCTTATATCATAGATCCGAAGGCAAAGTTTTATTTGCCAAGAATGGATCCTTTCTGGAGAAGGAATTTCTATCGAAAGAAGTGACTAGAAGGAAAGTAGAACTCGACGAGGTTATCGAACCTTCTCTCGGATTTGAGAGTAGCGCAGCGCCGGAAGATGTTCTTTTGCCGCCTGCACCAGTAAGAGAGGAAGCTAATGATAATGATCATGAAACTTCAAACAAAGTTACTATGGAACTTTGCAGGTCAACGAGGACTCGTACCACTCCTGATTGGTATGATCCTGTTATGAGTGTCATGTTGGTGGACAACACCAATGAACCTGCAATGTATGAAGAAGCAATGATGAGCCCAGATTCCAACAAATGGCATGAAGCCATGAAATCCGAGATTCGATCCATGTACAAAAACCAAGTGTGGACTTTGGTGGACTTACCGGATGGCTGCAAGGCTGTCGAGAACAAATGGATTTTCAAGAAGAAAACATATGTTGATGGTAATAAAACTGTCTATAAAGCTGGACTTGTCGCGAAAGGGTTCCAAAAAATTAAAGGAGTAGACTACGATGAGACTTTCTCACGGGTAGCGAAGCTAAAGTATGTGAGGATTTTTTTAGCAATCGCTGCATATTACGATTATGAGATATGGTAGATGGATGTCAAAATGGCGTTCCTCAATGGTGACATTGATGAAGTGTTGTATATGGTACAACCCAATGGTTTTGTCGATCCTAAAGATGCTAACAAGGTATGCAAACTTCAACCGTCCATTTATGGATTAAAGAAAGCATCCCGAAGCTGGAATCAATGTTTTGATAAGGTGATCAAAAGCTTTGGATTTATACAAACTTATGGAGAAGCTTGTATTTACAAGAAAGTGAGTGGGAGCTCTGTATCATTCCTAGTACTATGTGTGGATGACATATTGTTGATTGGGAATGATATAGGACTTCTTAAACGTGTCAAAGACTATTTGAATAATAGTTTTTAAATGAAGGATCTTGGTGAGGATGTATACATTTTAGGCATCAATATTTATAGAGATAGATTAAGACGCTTAATAGCGCTTTCACAAAGTACATATTTTGAAAAGGTTCTAAAGAGGTTTGGAATGGAAGATAGCAAGAAAGGGTTCTTTCCCATGTTGCCAAATACGACCTTGAGTAAAACACAAATATAGCTACGGGAGAAGATAGAGAGAGGATGAACAAAACTCTCTATGCCTCAGCCATAGGATCTATCATGTATGTCATGCTGTGTACAAGACCAGATATTTCATTGATGTTAGTTTGACTAACCGATATCAAAGTGATCTAGGACTAGATCACTAGATAGCGGTCAAAACTATCCTAAAGTACTTAAGAAGGACTAAGGATATGTTTCTTTCTTATGGAGGTGTTGAACAACTCGTTGTAAATGGTTACACCGATGCTAGTTGGAACACTGATACGGATGAGTCTAAGTTGCAATCTGGATACGTATTTACTTTGAATGGTGCAGCATTGAGCTGGACGAGTGCTAAGAAAAATGTTGTGGCGAGATCTTCAACTAAATTGGAATACATAGCTGCTTCACAGGCTTCACAAGAGGCAATATTGATGAAGGAGTTCATTACGGAGCTTGGTGTGGTTCCTAGTGCGTTGGACCCAATGGCCATCTACTGTGACAACATGGGTGCCATAGCTAATGCACAGGAGCCATGGTCACACAAGAAGCTGAAGAATATCAAGCTACGTTTTCATGATATACGCGAGCATGTCCAAGATGGTGACATAAAGATTTGTAAAGTACACATAGATCTGAATATGGAAGATCAGTTGACTAAACCTCTCCCTAAGGCAAAACATGACCAACACCAAACCGCCATGGGTGTTAGGCACATCATAATGTAATCTAGATTACTGAATCTAGTGCAAGTGGGAGACTGTTGGATATATGCCCAAGAGGCAATAATAAAATGGTTATTGTTATATATTTTTTGTTTATGATTAATGTTTACATCCCATTCTATAATTGTATTAATCGGAAACAGTAATACTTGTGTGTTTTGTAAACATAAAAGATTCCCTAGTAAATCTCTTGTTAAACTAGCTTGTTTTTTAATAGATGATCATGCTTTCCTGATCATGGACATTAGATGTTATTAATCACAACATCATGTCATTAGGAGAATGATATGATGGACACACTCTTATAGTAAGTGTAGCGTAAGATCAAGTCATTTAGAGTTTGTTTGCTACAAGCTTTCAAATACATAGTAACCTAATCCTTCGACCATGATATCATGTTAATCAACATCACCGGATGAATGATTTGATGACATCAAACACCACTTCCGTAACTGGTTGGTTATAAAGGTGGCATTAGGTATTTTGAAAGTATGTGTTGAGGCAGATGGATCAAGAGTGGGATTTATCCATCCATATGACGGATAGATATACTTTGGGCCCTCTTAGCGGAATTTCATCCAATTGGCTTGCAAGCATCTAACTAGGTGATGAGGGATCACATAACACAGACCAAGTAAAGAGTACTTATCAGTAACGAGGTTGAACTAGGTATTAGAGATACCGACGATCAAACCATTGATAAGTAAAGTATCACGAGACAAAGGGAAATTGGTATCGTATGTAAATGGTTCATTCGATCACGAAGTAATCATAGAAATATGTGGGAGCCATATGAATTCCTAGATTCCTCTATTGGTTATTGATCAGAGAAGTGTCTCAATCATGTCTGCATAATTCACGAACCATAGGGACACACACTTAAGGATTCGATGTTGATTAGTAGATATGGTAATGAGTTGGAGACTGAATGTTGTTCATAGTATCGGATTGTATCCAAGACATCACAATGAGATTCAGAATGGTCCGGAGAATAAGATTCATATAAGGAAAGTCCAGTTCCGGGGATCAGAAATGTTTTCGGTATTTTTACCAGAATCTTCTAGAAGGTTATAGAAGGTCCACCACCCCGAAGGGAGGGTACATGAATGTGCCATGCCAATGTGGAATTGTTACATCATACCTTTGGTCACTTCGCTGGACAATGGGAAGAGAAATAATCAAACTCCAATTTGAAAAGTCAAATCCCAACATTGAAAGTCAAATTCAAAGTGGAGGGAGGCGAGGAAACCCACATGGGAGAGTTTTCCCTCTCCCTCCTTGACGGCGACCAACCAAGAGGAATTGGGGAAGGACTCCCCTGCCCTAGCCGCCTCTCACATCCATTAAAGGAGGGGGTGAGGCGCCCCATTGGCCCTCATCCAAATCCTAGGTCGTCGCCCTCTCCCAAGTCAATGGCGCTCTAAACCCTAGCTCCTCTAAACCGCCACCTCCATCTAGCCCTAGCCTAGACGCCGGCGCCACCACCTCCACCCCTCGGTGTCTAAACCCTATCTGCCAAGGACTCTATCTAATCCACCATACCCGCTACGGCTTAGGGGAAGCCCCGTGGGATCTACTCCTCCACCTCCACCAACACACCGTGGTGTTGCTAGAAGCGCGAGGAGATCTACAACCTCTGCTGCCTACTGGAACAAGTGAGAGGTAGGCCTTCATCGAGTACCGAACGTGTGACCGACTGCGGAAGCGCTGTTGGAACGTGGCGCCAGAAGGATTGTTTTCGCGATCTTGAGATCGTCAAGTGAACGACTACATCAACCATGAGATTCCGATCTTGTTAAATGCTTTGGATCTTCAAGGGTTAGTACTCTATGAACCCGTTGCACCGATCTTGTAGATTAGATCTTGGCTTTTGTGTGTTCATGCGATTGAATTTTTTTCTTTTCCATGCTATGAACCCCTACAGTCGGTTTGGAGGAGAGGATATGGAGAAGGACTATTGATACGTCAGAAATGTATCTATAATTTTTTATGCTCCATGCTTGTTTAGTATCTACTTTGCTTTGCTTTGTCTACACTTTGACGTGGTTCTATATCTTTTCTGGAACTAACCTATTAACAAGTTGCCACAGTGCTAGTTGCCTGTTTTCTTCTGTTTTTGGTTCCAGAAAGGCATAAAATCAATAATCTCGGAATTGGACGGGAAAAAATCCAAGTCAAATATTTTACCGTGGGCGACACGAAGCCAGAAGACGAGACGGAGAGGCGCCACAGGGTGGCCAAACCCCCTAGGCGCAAGTGGGCCCACCCCGCACCTGGGTAGGGTGTGGCCCCCCTGGGGGCCCTCCTGCCTCGCCTCTTCGCCTATAAGAGGCCCCCGATGCAGAAACCCTAGGCACCCAATCAAAACTCCATGAAACCTTCTATAGCCGCTGCCACCGTCGTCCCTAGATCGGGGGGATCTGAAGTTCTTCCCGGCACCCTGCCAGAGGGGAGATCATCCCGGAGGCCTTCTTCTCCGGTATGATGCGTGAGTAGTTCCACCTTGGACTATGGGTCCATATAGTAGCTAGATGGTTGTATCTCCTCCTTGTGCTTTCATGTATAGATCTTGTAAGCTCCATTCATGATCAAGATCTAATCTATTTGTAATCATGCATGTTGTGTTTGCGGGGATCCGATGGATATTGAGATTACGATGTCATATTGATTAATGGTTTTTTCTTATTGATTCTATCATGTCTGAGTTGTTTGTGATCTTGCATGCTCTCCGTTGTTAGTAGCTATCTTGGACAAGTAGTTGCTAGTGACTCGAAGAGGGGGTATTTATGCTCGATAGTGGGTTCATGCCTCTAGTTTCCAAGGGAAGTGAGAGAAATATCTTTGGTTGTAGATGTGTTGTTGCCACTAGGGAGAAAACAATGGTATCTTGTTCATGGAACAAGTGGATTTTTTACCTTACGCACTTTACTTAAAGCAGTTGTCTGTTGCTTGCAACTTAATACTGGAGGCGGTTCGGATGATAACCTGAAGGTGGACTTCTAGTCATAGCTGCAGTTGGATGGTGGTTTATGTATATTGTTGTATTTCCCAATCGAATCTCATAGGATTTTTTTGTCTGGTATTGCATTGTTATGCCTTTCTCAGTTCCTGTCAATTTCCCTTCTATAATTTGTTTACCCTTCATGCCATGTTTTCTATCTAAGGAGAGCACCTCTAGTGAACTATGGAACCCGGTCCAATCTTTACCATTGATACGTCCTCCACTGTTACATGTTTACTTGCTGCAAACCATTACCTTCCACACCATACGTTTAATCCTTTGTTACAGCAAATCGGTGAGCTTCACAACCTCACTGATTCGTTGGGACAAATTCTTGAGTTTGTGTTGTGCCGGTTTCCACATTCCTTGCAACACCTTTGAGACATTTTCTTCCTCCTACTTGTTCGATAACCTCGGTTTCTTACTGAGGGTAAACTTGATGCTGCGCTCATCAAACCTTCCTCTTGGGGTTTCCAATGAAGCGTCCCATGACAAGTGTTAGGCACCATCAACTATGTGGTGGAGTCCAACTCATCCTATCCTACTCTGTCTCTCTCATTTGTGGTAAGAGGCAATGGATGAATCCTTATGGGATTAAGAGTCCTACTCCTACTCCCCCCTTGGGAGGGGAGAGGCCACCTATATATATATATATATGAGGGGAGAGGGTAAGGGCTCAACACACAAGTTCGCAAGGATCCCCATCCCCAAACTGTCGACGCCCTAGACGTCGTCGCCGCCTTGGCCTCCGGTCCTCTTCCTCTTCCCCGTGTCGTCGTCTGTCACATCCCAAAATTCTCCAAATTTTGAAATGTGAAAAATAAACAAACAAAAGAAATAATTGTTGAAATTTAGGGTGAAAAGAAACTTTTTGCTTCTAAATGGAAACATCAAAACCCTACTTGAACCAAACTTGAATGAAAAGGCAACAAATAAATTTTCAAACAAATCAAATGCATCCCTGCATGGAAAGAATCTTGAATTTAAAGCACTTGGAAAGAGTTAAACCAAAACTCCAAATCCTAATGAAAGAAATCATCTCCAAAATCACTCTAAGACTATGGATTTGTTCCATATAAAAATTCAGCAAAAAACATTTAAAAATGATCAAAAATGAAAAACAAAAAATATTATAAAACCATTGAAATTGATTTAACTCAATTTGGAGCCATGGATAAAAACTTATGAATTTAATAAGATAAAAGGGAGTAATTTCCAAGACTAATAAAGCTCCTAACTAAAATAAATACTAAATTGTGAGAAAAGTTATACTAAAGGGATTTAAAAAGGTAAAAAAATATTAAATAAAATCATACAAATTGGAATCACCAATTTTGGAGCTATAAATAAAAAGATATGAATTTTATAAGACAAAGAAAGAAATAATTAAATAATAAATAATTGCAAAGACAATTTAAACCTTGAATTAAATCCATAAGCAAATGGAATAAAAGTTACTGAATAAAATAAAAGGAATAAAGGATTATTTAAATAAAATTATATGGGTTTATGAACCATATTCAATTTTAATTAAATAAAGACAAGTTACCCACATATTTTAAATGGATATTAAATCACAAGAAAATTATATTTGAGTGGATTAAATAACAAACTGATAAATAGTGTAAACCTACTAAAAAATTTCTTTAAGGATTTGAATTCAAACTAATGTTTAAATCATTTGAATCAAATGAAAACAGAAAATAAAAATGGAGAAGGAAAAGAATTAGAGAAGGAAAAATATAAGAAACAGATCCAACCCACCTACCCAGCCCAAATAGGTCAGCACAGCCCATCCGGGCCACTCTCTCTCCCTCCCGCGAATCTTTCTCACCCCACGCGCACCCCCTCACCCCACTGACGCCTAGGCCCCACCCTGCCACCTCATCATCGTCCTCACCCGCGATGACCACACCCTTCTGTCCTCACTGTTTGTGGCCAATTCAAGACGCTTGAATTTGTGTTAATGCCACACTGATTCTGCCCCGCCACCATGCCCTCTTAACCACCTCTATCTCTTCCACATTTCCCCTCAACCAGCACCACCGGAGAGCCCCCAGGCAACCCCAATTTCACCTCGCGCCACCGCTGCTACGACGTGCCCCGGCGCCAATTCCGGACAGCCCAGACCACCCCCTACCCTCTGGTTTCCACGATCTTTCTCACAAACACCTTATGCACCTAATATCGTACTCTGCTTGCTCACGCGCGCCCCAGAACGTCGGCTCCGTCCTCACCAGTATGACACCGCCGTCAGCCTCATCTCCGGCGAACGATAGCCGTCGACTCCGTGTGCCCCTTGCTCTCTAGTGAGCTTCGCCGAAATCCTCTAACCCGTACGCACCTCACTGACGCCTTTCCTTGCCTTCTTACGCCCCAGGAACTCGCCTCTGATGACACTAGAGCGTGCCTGATGCTGACGATAGCTCCGGCGACAAATTGGTGATGACCCCGTGCGCCCTGGCCTTCCCACGACGACCTTGAGCATCACCACGACTCTGCGAACCTGGTGAGCCCCTCCTTTCCCTCCCTTGCTTCCTAGAATAGCCGGACCACCGCTGACAGAGCGTCACCGCCGTGCGTCGCCAGCCAGCGCCGCTAGTTCCTGGTCAAAGTGTTGTGAGCCGTTAGATGGAGATCTGGTGGATAGGATAGAACGTTTCATCGAAGCGGTATCGTGTGTTATGATCCGTGCGATTTCCTTTAAATCTTGCGGTCCATGTTGCTCAATCCAAACGAAACGGTATTATCCAACTAAAACAAGACACGTGGCCAAGCTCTCGATTTAAAAACCAGATTTTATTCTATTGAATGTTTAAACTTGCAAAAATCATAACTTTTGATTTTCCTATCCAAAAATTACAAACTTTATATCAATGGATTCAGAAAAATGTAAAATTTGCAACTATGGCCCTGGTTTGGTCATTTGCTTCTGAAAAATTAGGTGTTTTTGCAAAAACATGTGTAGGACTATTTTGGATATAAAATTTGTTTTAAAAATGATTTTTGAGTGAAACCTTTTGAAAATGGATTTTTTTGAAATCTCTGACCATATACACTAAATTTTGAATTTAAAAACATAATTTGTTAACATTAGGAATTATTACTTTGAATAAAAGCATTTCTAGCAAAACAAAAATGATTTAAAAGGCCTATTTTCACTAACTAGATTTTAAATGATTTTTCCACTTTTATAAATGACCAGTAGGTGCTTTGAAATGTTAGAACCTTGTTAGAAACCACTTTTTAAATAAAACAACCTGTTTTCATGCTTGCATGCCTTTCCTTGTTTTTATCATTTTATGTGGTGAATTATTTGAATGCTAGTTTTTGTATGTGTGCCTTGCTTGATTGAATTGTAGAGAACTTTGAAGAGTGTGATAATTGCAAGATAAAGAAAGAGTACCTAGTTTCTCTACTAAAAAGGCAAGTGGTTCTTCATACATTTTGTCCTATTATTTTGACTATGCATTAGTGATATTTTGAGTAGGACTTGCATGGAATTTTTGCTAAGTATATATATGCTATGTGTAACACCCTCCAAATCGGCCCTATGCAAGTTTTAGCGAATACCGCCAAACCCGCATAGAAACGATTCAAAGGTGCCCACCAGGCACTTGTGTGCGGGTAGAAAACGAAGTAATATCATTACATAATAGTCCACGATGGAACCCACAGAACATATATAAACAACAACGACTCAAAGAGTCAAGAATGCAGATATACAGTACAAAGATCCAAATCACCTTGAAAATGATACAGCGTCCGACTACGGACAAGATGCAAATGGGGCTAAGAGCCCTGAAGAATAACCAATGGCGTCCATAACCCTACCCAGGCCAAGCCGGAAGGGTAACCCTGCTAACGACGTCGATCTCAAAACCTGCTTAAACAAAAGGGGTGCCGACAAAGGGCAAAGGAAAAAGAGAGAGCGGTCAGTACTGAGGCCAGTACACGGCGAGACTAGAATTCGGTGGTCCTCGCCTACATAGGTATGGTGGATCGAAAGGCAGCGTGCATGCACTAAACAACCTATAGAGACTAGAGACTAGATAACGGCTGCCATCGTAGAGGGATAAGAAAGACCTATTCGGAACCAACCTGATTCTACCACCAAACATACCCATCCTGATATTTCCCCCTCGAGACCAAACGAGGAAGTCAACCGAGGAACTCACACCGTTGGCATTTTTATTTATTCAGCTATCGTACAATTACTAGTCTCAGTATAGATAGTAGTCATCTATATATAATATGGGCACTTTTAGTTAACCATTCCCATTCCGTTGCAGCACTTACTAACTAGATATAATTATTATGAGATATCCCCCCAACCCAGTTTGTGTTGGTACTTTATTTTTTAGCCATTCATTCTCGATAAGAAGATCATTTCTCATTTGTCAATTTTACAAGTTTTTTTCTTTAGAACTTTAGTTATAGTTGTCTATGATCATCTCCAAGTCGCAGCCAACCATTTTTATTTATTCGATTATCGTTGCGGCAATTACTAAGTGGGGTATAGATAGTCATCCCAGCTGGACACGGCTTCTCGAAAGATTAAACCCTGCAGGGTGCACCAAAGTTCCACACACACCTACACCCTTGTTGTCGATCGTAGGTACAAGATCACAAAACATACACCCAACGGTATGTCGACGGGTTTTGGACACGACGCTTCCCAGACCAAAGCAAGCACAGGGCCACCACTAAGCTACCCGAACGAAGTCGGCCGGTCTCAATCTGACAGACCTGTGGTTTGTGTCGGTCGTAAACGACTGGGAACCCGAAAGTGTGACTGGGCTTGTCAATACAGCGAAAACGTATCACGGGGTTCCTAAACAGTACAGGCGCTCCATGCGCAATCGTAAATAAAGCAGTAAAGCATGGCATAAGTATAGGATAGTAATAAAGCCCCAAACTATTTTGTGTCCCCCAGTACTGTACTTGAAATCAGGTACTAAATCGATGGGGGTGCCCACACACCCCACCTGTGGTTAGCGCGCTCTATCTCGGAACAGGTGTCAAGAACTCGGGGTCCTACGGGGCACTAGTGAGCGGTTAAAATCCAAATATTTTCTATTACCCACCGGTGCCTCTACATTTACCTACTTTCAATTTTAGTTATTAAACGGTAATTAAATCCATGATCATCTCCAACATTAAACATGCGGCATTACTCCAACAACTGTGGTACTGGACGACACGCAACAGCACTTGAGCAAGCGACTACGACGCGCAAGTCCAACTATCTACCAAACAACAGGCAATAGGATGTGTCCAAGGCAATATATGGCTGCAAGGGATATCCCGGGTACGAAAACTAGAGCATCGCAACACAGATAGCAATAGATCAAAAGGAGGAAATAAATACTATAAAAGTAAGATAGGTAGAAAGGGGGAGATGCTCGCCTGAAAACATTGGTGGAGGTTCATCTGAAGATCGGGTCGACACTCGCATCAACTCATCGGCCTAATCCGTGAAGAAGCAAAGCACTAGAAGAAACACCGGATGCACTATTTAATACTATGGCAAAAGTGTAACACCCTCAGAATCGGCCCTATGCAAGTTTTAGCGAAACCCGCCAAACCCGCATAGAAACTGTTCGAAGGTGCCCACCAGGCACTTTCGTGCGGGTGGAAAACAAAGTAATAACATTACACAACAGTCCTCGACGGGACCCACAGCAGAATATACAAATGGCGACTCAAAGAGTCAAGAATACAGATATAATGTACAAAGATCCAAATCACCTTGAAATTGATACATCGTCCGACTACGGACAAGATGCAAATGGGGCTAAGAGCCCTTAAGAATAACCAATGGCGTCCATAACCCTGCCCAGGCCAAGCGGAAACAAAACCTGCTCAAACAAAAGGGTGCCGACAAGGGCAAAGTAAAGAGGAGCGTCGATCGAGGCCGACACAGCGAGGCTAGAATTCGGGTCTCGCCTACATAGGTATGGTGGATCAAGCGGCGCGGCAGAAGCACTAAACAACCTATAGAGACTCGATTCAACTGGCGGCTATCAGAGAGGGGTGAGAAAGACCTATTCGGTTCCAACCTGATACTATCATCATACAAAACCATCCTGGCGTTTCCCCCTCGAGACCAAACGAGGAAGTCAACCGAGGAACTCACACAGTTGGCAGTTTTACTTATTCAGTTATAGTTGCGGCACTTTACTAGTCAGGTTTAGATAATCGTTCTGATAAAGTAAGAAGTGGGCACTTTTAGTTAACCATTCCGTGACAGTTGCAACACTTACTAGTCAGATACATTAGCATGAGATAAACCCAAAACCCAGCAGTTGTTGGTACTTTTACTTAGCCATTCCGTTGTAGTGAAGCTGATTACTAATCATATCGGAAACAAGTCAATTTAAAACAATAAACTTTAGTTATAGTTGTCTATGATCAAAACCGTGCTCCAAGTCGTCCATAACCGCGGACACGGCTTCTCGAAAAGATTTAACCCTGCAGGGGTGCACCAAAGTATCCACAGGCACTTCGACCCTTTTTGCCAGATCAGTTAACATACACCCATCGGTATGTCGGAGGGGCCTAAGTCATGACGTTCCCAGACCCAAAGCAAGCACGGGGGGCCACCCCACTAAGTCTACCCACAACGAAGTCGGCCGGTCTCCGAGACGGACTTAGGGTTTGCGACAATGGCTGTAAACGACAGCAGATCCCCAATCGGGGATTGTCGATACCGCGAAAACATTCCGCTTCCTAAACAGTACAGCGTGCTCCTCACACAATCGTAAATACATAAGTAGCATGGCATAAGTACAGGATAGTAAATAAAACCTCAAACTAGTTTGTGGCCCCCAATACAATACTTTGCAATCAGGTAATAATCAATGGGGGGCCCATATCTCCCCACCTGTGGTTAGCGCTCGATCTCTAACAGTGTCAAGAACTCGGTCCTCACGGGACACAAGTGGTGATCGAAACCAAAACTTACCTATCACCCACCGATGCCTCTGCTTAATTCAATTTTAGTTGTTAAACAGTAATTAAAATGAACAGTAAGTAAAGCCATGATCATCTCCACATTGGACATGCGGCACTCTCCAACAATGGTGGCACTTGACGACAAGCGAAACACTTGAGCAAGCGACTACGACACGCGGGTCCAGCTATCTACCAAACAACAGGTAATAGGATGTGTCCAAGGCTATATATGGCTACAAGGGATATCACGGGTACGAAAGACTAGAGCATCGCAACACAGATAGCAATAGATCAACAGGAGGGAATAAATACTACGAAGGTAAGATAGGTAGAAAGGGGAAGATGCTCGCCTGAAAACATTGCCGAAGGTTCAACCGAAGATCGGGGCGAAGCTCACATCAACTCAACGGCCTTATCCGCGAAGAAGCAAAACACTAGAATAACACCAGATGCAATATTTAATACAACGGCAGAAGATCGGCATGATGCATGCATGATGGATGACATGGCAAAGGTGCGATGCAATTAGGTCATATTAAGTGGAACCGGGGTCCCGACAATATTTAGGTGGTTCAAGATATTTATCTACCCCGCAATTTAAATGTTGTATTACATGGCAAAAGATAATACGGGTTCGCTACACAAGTTTAAATGAGGCCAATATGAGACCAGATTTGCCCGCATATGGGCCCCATATTTAATTATTAGGTGAATCGGCATAAGGCCCCCAAACCACATAAATGTATGCATGCAAGACAATTATTATGCGACAAGTTGTATTATGTTGTAAAATAGGGTTTTTCGGGAAGAGGTTCACATTAGGGGTCGGCAGATCTTGGTTTCCGGGGTTCGGGGTTCGACAGGGTCCAGGGTTCGACGGTTCGGTCTTGGACAACAGAAGTAGATCTTGTCGCTTCAGGGAGCAGGACTTGGTTGGCGTCGATCGAATTCCCAGTCTGTCGTTCTTGTTGTCGTGCACTTCGGGTCCTCAAGTCGGGTCGGTCTTGCCGGCGAAGTGCTTGTCATTCTCGTGGCGATCGTTCGTCCTCCGGTTCGGGTCTTTGCGTCCGAGGGTAGATCTTGGCGTGTCGAGGTCGGTCTCGTACATCGATCGGTCTTGAGAACTTTTCGATCCATGCGGAGATCTTGGAAGCGCAGCATCGTCGCGTCGAGGCCTCGTGGTTCACCGTCGGTGACCTTCGGTTCGTTCTCGTGTCCATGTAGGAGATCACCGTTGCGACGAAGATCTTGGCGAGGTCTTGGAGCCTTGGACGTCGGGACGGGCCTTGGCGTCTGTCCGGAGTGCTCGGTGTCGTTGCGGACTTGGATCGGTGGCTCTCCAAGCGAAACGCCTCGCGGTTTAGCAGGGGATGATGTAGCTGTAGCGACCATGGCATGGTGCAGGGCTCGAGGTCGGTCCGGTCGGCATGGGCGACACTAGGAGTCGCCGAACGGAAGGCGCGGCCAGGGCGGCGCGCAGGGGCTCCTGCGGGAAGGGGACCGGAGGCGAGCGGCTAGGCGGCGGTTGGTTGAGGAGGGGCGGCAGACGTCTTAGGCCGCCTGAAGGCCAGGGCGGCGCTTGGCGGGCCGGCGGCGGCGCAGACACGGTCTCGGGGTGGACGGCCGGAGGGGCGGAGCTTGGGAGCGGGGCGACGGGCGAATCTTTGGCGGGCGAGGTAGGCGGCGGCGGGAGGCGTCCGCTGGCCAGCTGCCCGGCTCGAGGGAACGGGCGGAGGGAAGGCTGGTGGCGACGCCGGGCGGGAGAAGGCGCGGAGGCGGGGCAAGGGCTCGGCCTGGCGGAGGAGCTGCGAGCGGGGAACAGAGGCGGCGGAGGCTGGAGAGCCATGGAGAGCGGGGCGGGCGGACAGGCGGGTGGAAGGCGATGGCGGCAAGCCTTGGCCGGCGGGAGGCAGGCGGGCCGGCGGCCTCTGTGGGGGCTCAGGCGGCGGAAGACGACGGAGGCAGCGAGGGCCTCGACGGGATGCACTGGCGGGGAGGCGACGGAGGGTGGAGAGGATGGGAGCCAGCGGAGGGTAGGCGCCGCCAGGCGAGGGGAACCGCCGGAGGGAGGAGGAGGGTCAGAGGGAGGTGGGAAGAGGAACAGGGCAGGCGTCGATGGGGCAGGCGTCTTGGGAGTGGTGGGGTGGGGCTGGCGGGATGGGAGGGTGTGTGGCTGAGAGGAGAGGAGGAGAGGCGGGGAGTGGGGGCCACGGGTGGGTCCAGTGGGGATCGAGGGAGGGTCCTGGCAGTGAGTGCGCGTGCGTCTTGTGAGATGTGGGGGCAGGTGAGAGGTGAGAGAGAGGAGGGGTGAGTTGGCAGAGGGTGGTTGGTGGGGGGTTTGGGGTGTGCTGAGGTGGCAAGAGGAGATTGGGTGGGGTGAGGTGGAGATAGGGGTGGGTAGGTTTTCTGGGTAGCTATAGGATTTGTTGGGGCGGACCGATTTAGAAATGGGGGTGGTCGTTCGGGTCGATTCGGCCCGTTCGACTGCCCCCGCTAAAAACAATTGAACTTTTTATTTGATTTAAACGGGCCGTGTGCAAACCGATAGCGGCCAAAATAATTAATCCGGAGAACCGGACTTTGCATTTGAATTAAGATGGGGCGTTTGGAAAACAAATCGGGCTTTGCGAAAACAGTTTTATGCGAACAATGCATGATGATGACGATGCAAAGCACAAATTCAACGCGATTTTCTAGTAGTGGTTTTGCGGGATGCCACAATTCGACACCACTAACAAGGGATCTCGCCCTCGAGATCCGCCTCATGGTACCGGAAGGAAGGTCGGCGATCTGCGTCTTCTCGCTTCGTGTAGATCCTCGCGACACCACTAACAAGAGGTCGTTGTCCCTGTTCGTCAAGAGAACACTCCGGATAAACAACGGACGAAGTTAAAGGTAAGGCCACCTCTAACTTTCCTGGAAGGAGTAATTGCATCGATCCCCCATTCAATATACAAAGCAAATGATAAGAGTAGTGGTATGGTCGCGACTCCATCCCGCACTCAAAGCATTACCCTGTACACGAACAGATAGATTATGCAACCAACCCTCGGATTCAGACTGAAGATCTCGACAAACGAGGTTCGGATCAAAGGAGTGATGCAGACTCTGCATCGGATCTAGCGTAGAGGATGTCGTCGCGTCGGAAAACACCGGAAGGCACAAACAAGGAATAAAGAATGGTAACACTGTAGACGGATTCATCAGCATTTGGAACACGGATGGCGTAACACCGTTATCGAAGAAGGAAGCGAAACCACAAGGTATGACGGAAACACAACCACGAGAAATCCTGGACTCGAAGAGAGAGAAGAGAGCGGATTCAAAACACGTAGAGGTAAGAGGGGAATAGCAGAGGGGTAAGGAGTAAAATCAGACCTAACCAGAACTATCCAACCGACTTTGCAAAATAGTTTTGGACACTCTACATCGGCCGTTAGCTAGGTTATCCTATAGGCTGGACTTGTGGGTTATCGCAACTGCTGTGCTCTGATACCACTCTGTAACACCCTCAGAATCGGCCCTATGCAAGTTTTAGCGAAACCCTCCAAACCCGCATAGAAACGGTTCGAAGGTGCCCACCAGGCACTTTCGATGCGGTGGAAAACAAAGTAATAACATTACACAGTCCTCGACGGGACCCACGTAACAGATATAGACAGCGACTCAAATAGTCAAGAATACAGATATAATGTACAAAGATCCAAATCACCTTGAAATTGATACAGCGTCCGACTACGGACAAGATGCAAATGGGGCTAAGATCCCTGAAGAATAACCAATGGCGTCCATAACCCTGCCCAGGCCAAGCCGGAAGGGTAACCACCCTAAACGCCGATCTCAAAACCTGCTCAAACAAAAGGGTGCCTACAAAGGGCAAAGGAAAGAGGAGCGTCGATCGAGGCCAAGACATGGCGAGGCTAGAATTGCCATCCTCGCCTACATAGGTATGGTGGATCAAGCGGCGGCAAAGAAGCACTAAACAACCTATAGAGACTCGATTCAATGGCGGCTATCGAGAGGGTGAGAAAGACCTATTCGGTTCCAACTGATACTATCATCATACAAACCCATCTGGCGTTTCCCCTCGAGACCAAACGAGGAAGTCAACCGAGGAACTCACAGTTGGCAGTTTACTTATTCGATTATAGTTGCGGCACTTTACTAGTCGTGTTTAGATAATCGTTACGATAAAGTAAGTAGTGGGCACTTTTAGTTAACCATTCCGTGAGTTGCAACACTTACTAGTCGATACAATTAGCATGAGATAAACCCAAAACCCAAAGCTTGTTGGTACTTTTACTTAGCCATTCCGTTGTAGTGAAGCTGATTACTAATCATATGAAACAAGTCAATTTAAAACAATAAACTTTAGTTATAGTTGTCTATGATCAACCTTGTGCTCCAAGTCGTCCATAACCGCGGACACGGCTTCTAAAAGATTTAACCTGCAGGGTGCACCAAAGTATCCACAGCACTTGACCCTTTTGCGGATCGGTTAACATACACCCATCGGTATGTCGGCGGGGCCTAAGTCATGACGTTCCCAGACCCAAAGCAAGCACGGGGGGCCACCCCACTAAGTCTACCCGCAACAAAGTCGGTCGGTCTCCGAGACGGACTTAGGGTTTGCGACAATGGCTGTAAACGACAGCAGATCCCCAATCGGGGACTGTCGATACCGTGAAAACATTCCGCTTCCTAAACAGTACAGCGTGCTCCTCACACAATCGTAAATACATAAGTAGCATGGCATAAGTACAGGATAGTAAATAAAACCTCAAACTAGTTTGTGGCCCCCAATACAATACTTTGAAATCAGGTAATAATCAATGGGGGGCCTATATCTCCCCACCTGTGGTTAGCGCGCTCGATCTCGGAACAGGTGTCAAGAACTCGGGTCCTACGGGACACAAGTGGGCGGTCGGAAACCAAAACTTACCTATCACCCACCGATGCCTCTGCTTAATTCAATTTTAGTTGTTAAACAGTAATTAAAATGAACAGTAAGTAAAGCCATGATCATCTCCACATTGGACATGCGGCACTCTCCAACAATGGTGGCACTTGACGACAAGCGAAACACTTGAGCAAGCGACTACGACACGCGGGTCCAGCTATCTACCAAACAACAGGTAATAGGATGTGTCCAAGGCTATATATGGCTACAAGGGATATCACGGGTACGAAAGACTAGAGCATCGCAACACAGATAGCAATAGATCAACAGGAGGGAATAAATACTACGAAGGTAAGATAGGTAGAAAGGGGAAGATGCTACTTTGAAAACATTGCCGAAGGTTCAACCGAAGATCGGGGCGAAGCTCACATCAACTCAACGGCCTTATCCGCGAAGAAGCAAAACACTAGAATAACACCAGATGCAATATTTAATACAACGGCAGAAGATCGGCATGATGCATGCATGATGGATGACATGGCAAAGGTGCGATGCAATTAGGTCATATTAAGTGGAACCGGGGTCCCGACAATATTTAGGTGGTTCAAGATATTTATCTACCCCGCAATTTAAATGTTGTATTACATGGCAAAAGATAATCTGGGTTCGCTACACAAGTTTAAATGAGGCCAATATGAGACCAGATTTGCCCGCATATGGGCCCCATATTTAATTATTAGGTGAATCGGCATAAGGCCCCCAAACCACATAAATGTATGCATGCAAGACAATTATTATGCGACAAGTTGTATTATGTTGTAAAATAGGGTTTTTCGGGAAGAGGTTCACACATTAGGGGTCGGCAGATCTTGGTTTCCGGGGTTCGGGGTTCGACAGGGTCCAGGGTTCGACGGTTCGGTCTTGGACAACAGAAGTAGATCTTGTCGCTTCAGGGAGCAGGACTTGGTTGGCGTCAGGCGCATCGAATTCCCCTGGTCGCTGTCGTTCTTGTTGTCGTGCACTTGTCGGGTCCTCAAGTCGGGTCGGTCTTGGCTTCTGAGCGAAGTGCTTGTCATTCTCGTGGCGATCGTTGCGTCCTCCCGGTTCGGGTCTTTGCGTCCGAGGGTAGATCTTGGCGTGTCGAGGTCCGGTCTCCGGTACATCGGGATCGGTCTTCGGGGAACTTTTCGATCCATGCCGGAGATCTTGGAAGCAGGCATCGTCGCGTCGAGGCCTCAGGGTTCACCGTCGGTGACCTTCGGGTTCGTTCTCAGGTCCATGTAGGAGATCACCGGGTTGCGACGAAGATCTTGGCGAGGGGTCTTGGCGCCTTCGGACGTCGGGACCGGGGCCTTGGCGTCCCTGTCGGAGTGCTCGGGTGTCGTTGCCGGACTTGGATCGGGTGGCTCTCCAACTGAGAAACGCCTCGCGGTTTAGCAGGGGATGATGTAGCTGCAGCGACCATGGCATGGTGCAGGGCTCGAGGTCGGTCCGGTCGGCATGGGCGACACTGGGAGTCGCCGAACGGAAGGCGCGGCCAGGGCGGCGCGCAGGGGCTCCTGCGGGAAGGGGACCGGAGGCGAGCGGCTAGGCGGCGGTTGGTTGAGGAGGGGCGGCAGACGCGGCAGGCCGCAGCCTGTGGTCTCGGTGGACGGCCGGGGGCGGAGCTTGGGAGGCGAGGCGGCAGATCTTGGCGGGCGGGCGAGGTAGGCGGCGGCGAGGCGTCACTGCTGCGCCGGCTCGGGAGGAACGGCCGGAGGAAGGCTGGTGGCGACGCCACGGGCAGGGAGAGGCGCGGAGGCGGAGTCAGAGGGCCAGGCTCAAGGGCGGAGGAGCTGCGAGCGGGGAACAGAGGAGGCGGAGCTGGAGAGGGGGCCATGGGAGAGCGGGCGGGCGGACGAGGGTGGAAGGCGATGGCGGCCGGGGGCAGGCGGCGGAGGCGGCAGTGCTGGCCTCTGTGGGGGGGCTCATGCTGGAAGACGACGGAGGCAGAGGGCCCTCAGACGGGATGCGACCATGGGGAGGCGACGGAGGTGGAGAGGATGGGAGGCCTTGGCAGAGGTAGGCGGGTGGCGAGGAACCGCCGAGGAGAGAGGAGGTGGGAAGAGGAACAGGGCCAGGGGCGTCGATGGGGCAGGCGTGCGGGAGTGGTGGGGTCGGGGCTGGCGCGGGATGGGGAGGGGTGTCCGTGGCCTGAGAGGAGAGAGGAGGGGGCAGGGGAGTGCGGGGCCACGGGGTGGGTCCCGCGTGGGGATCCCGAGGAGGGTCCCATGGAGTGAGTGCGCGCGTCTTTGTGAGATGTGTGGGGGGCAGGGTGAGAGAGGAGGGGTGAGTTGGCAGAGGGTGGTTGGTGGGGGGTTTGGGGTGTGCTGAGGTGGCAAGAGGAGATTGGGTGGGGTGAGGTGGAGATAGGGGTGGGTAGGTTTTCTGGGTAGCTGTAGGATTTGTTGGGGCGGACCGATTTAGAAATGGGGGTGGTCGTTCGGGTCGATTCGGCCCGTTCGACTGCCCCCGCTAAAAACAATTGAACTTTTTATTTGATTTAAACGGGCCGTGTGCAAACCGATAGCGGCCAAAATAATTAATCCGGAGAAAAGGACTTTGCATTTGAATTAAGATGGGGCGTTTGGAAAACAAATCGGGCTTTGCGAAAACAGTTTTATGCGAACAATGCATGATGATGACGATGCAAAGCACAAATTCAACGCGATTTTCTAGTAGTGGTTTTGCGGGATGCCACAATTCGACACCACTAACAAGGGATCTCGCCCTCGAGATCCGCCTCATGGTACCGGAAGGAAGGTCGGCGATCTGCGTCTTCTCGCTTCGTGTAGATCCTCGCGACACCACTAACAAGAGGTCGTTGTCCCTGTTCGTCAAGAGAACACTCCGGATAAACAACGGACGAAGTTAAAGTTAAGGCCACCTCTAACTTTCCTGGAAGGATTAATTGCATCGATCCCCCATTCAATATACAAAGCAAATGATAAGAGTAGTGGTATGGTCGCGACTCCATCCCGCACTCAAAGCATTACCCTGTACACAAACAGATAGATTATGCAACCAACCCTCGGATTCAGACTGAAGATCTCGACAAACGAGGTTCGGATCAAAGGAGTGATGCAGACTCTGCATCGGATCTAGCGTAGAGGATGTCGTCGCGTCGAAAAACACCGGAATGCACAAACAAGGAATAAAGAATGGTAACACCGTAGACGGATTCATCAGGCAGCTGGAACACCGGATGGCAGAACACCGTTATCGAAGAAGGAAGCGAAACCCTGAAGGTACGACGGAAACACAACCACGAGAAATCCTGGACTCGAAGAGAGAGAAGAGAGCGGATTCAAAACACGTAGAGGTAAGAGGGGAATAGCAGAGGGGTAAGGAGTAAAATCAGACCTAACCAGAACTATCCAACCGACTTTGCAAAATAGTTTTGGACACTCTACTTCGGCCGTTAGCTAGGTTATCCTACAGGCTGGACTTGTGGGGTATCGCAACTGCTGTGCTCTGATACCACTCTGTAACACCCTCAGAATCGGCCCTATGCAAGTTTTAGCGAAACCCTCCAAACCCGCATAGAAACGGTTCGAAGGTGCCCACCAGGCACTTTCGTGCGGGTGGAAAACAAAGTAATAACATTACACAACAGTCCTCGACGGGACCCACAGAACAGATATAGACAGCAGCGACTCAAATAGTCAAGAATACAGATATAATGTACAAAGATCCAAATCACCTTGAAATTGATACAGCGTCCGACTACGGACAAGATGCAAATGGGGCTAAGAGCCCTGAAGAATAACCAATGGCGTCCATAACCCTGCCCAGGCCAAGCCGGAAGGGTAACCCTGCTAACGACGTCGATCTCAAAACCTGCTCAAACAAAAAGGGGTGCCGACAAAGGGCAAAGGAAAAGAGGTGTCAAGATCGAGGCCAAGACAGCGAGGCTAGAATTGGCGGTCCTCGCCTACATAGGTATGGTGGATCAAGCAGCGGCGTGAAGCACTAAACAACCTATAGAGACTCGATTCAATCGGCTATCGAGAGGAGTGAGAAAGACCTATTCGGTTCCAACGATACTATCATCATACAAACCCATCTGGCGTTTCCCCTCGAGACCAAACGAGGAAGTCAACCGAGGAACTCACACAGTTGGCGCTTTACTTATTCGATTATAGTTATGCACTTTACTAGTCAGTTTAGATAATCGTTCGATAAAGTAAGCAAGGCACTTTTAGTTAACCATTCCGTGATGTTGCAACACTTACTAGTCGATACAATTAGCATGAGATAAACCCAAAACCCAGGTTGTTGGTACTTTTACTTAGCCATTCCGTTGTAGTGAAGCTGATTACTAATCATATCGAAACAAGTCAATTTAAAACAATAAACTTTAGTTATAGTTGTCTATGATCAAACCGTGCTCCAAGTCGTCCATAACCATGACACGGCTTCTCGAAAGATTTAACCTGCGGTGCACCAAAGTATCCACAGCACTTCACCCTTTTTCGGATCGGTTAACATACACCCATCGGTATGTCGGCGGGGCCTAAGTCATGACGCTCCTGCACCAAAGCAAGCACGGGGCCACCCCACTAAGTCTACCCGCAACGAAGTCGGCCGGTCTCGAGACGGACTTAGGGTTTGCGACAATGGTCAGAACATGCAGATCCCCAATCGGGATCGCCGATACCGCGAAAACATTCCGCTTCCTAAACAAAGACAGTGCTCCTCACAATCGTAAATACATAAGTAGCATGGCATAAGTACAGGATAGTAAATAAAACCTCAAACTAGTTTGTGGCCCCCAATACAATACTTTGAAATCAGGTAATAATCAATGGGGGGCCTATATCTCCCCACCTGTGGTTAGCGCGCTCGATCTCGGAACAGGTGTCAAGAACTCGGTCCCACGGACACAAGTGGTGACGAAACCAAAACTTACCTATCACCCACCGATGCCTCTGCTTAATTCAATTTTAGTTGTTAAACAGTAATTAAAATGAACAGTAAGTAAAGCCATGATCATCTCCACATTGGACATGCGGCACTTTCCAACAATGGTGGCACTTGACGACAAGCGAAACACTTGAGCAAGCGACTACGACACGCGGGTCCAGCTATCTACCAAACAACAGGTAATAGGATGTGTCCAAGGCTATATATGGCTATAAGGGATATCACGGGTACGAAAGACTAGAGCATCGCAACACAGATAGCAATAGATCAACAGGAGGGAATAAATACTACGAAGGTAAGATAGGTAGAAAGGGGAAGATGCTCGCCTGAAAACATTGCCGAAGGTTCAATCGAAGATCGGGGCGAAGCTCACATCAACTCAACGTCCTTATCCGCGAAGAAGCAAAACACTAGAATAACACCAGATGCAATATTTAATACAACGGCAGAAGATCGGCATGATGCATGCATGATGGATGACATGGCAAAGGTGCGATGCAATTAGGTCATATTAAGTGGAACCGGGGTCCCGACAATATTTAGGTGGTTCAAGATATTTATCTACCCCGCAATTTAAATGTTGTATTACATGGCAAAAGATAATACGGGTTCGCTACACAAGTTTAAATGAGGCCAATATGAGACCAGATTTGCCCGCATATGGGCCCCATATTTAATTATTAGGTGAATCGGCATAAGGCCCCCAAACCACATAAATGTATGCATGCAAGACAATTATTATGCGACAAGTTGTATTATGTTGTAAAATAGGGTTTTTCGGGAAGAGGTTCACACATTAGGGGTCGGCAGATCTTGGTTTCCGGGGTTCGGGGTTCGACAGGGTCCAGGGTTCGACGGTTCGGTCTTGGACAACAGAAGTAGATCTTGTCGCTTCAGGGAGCAGGACTTGGTTGGCGTCAGGCGCATCGAATTCCCCTGGTCGCTGTCGTTCTTGTTGTCGTGCACTTGTCGGGTCCTCAAGTTGGGTCGGTCTTGGCTTCTGAGCGAAGTGCTTGTCATTCTCGTGGCGATCGTTGCGTCCTCCCGGTTCGAGTCTTTGCGTCCGAGGGTAGATCTTGGCGTGTCGAGGTCCGGTCTCCGGTACATCGGGATCGGTCTTCGGGGAACTTTTCGATCCATGCTGGAGATCTTGGAAGCAGGCATCGTCGCGTCGAGGCCTCAGGGTTCACCGTCGGTGACCTTCGGTTCGCTTCGTGTCCATGTAGGAGATCACCGGGTTGCGACGAAGATCTTGGCGAGGGGTCTTGGCGCCTTCGGACGTCGGGACCGGGGCCTTGGCGTCCCTGTCGGAGTGCTCGGGTGTCGTTGCCGGACTTGGATCGGGTGGCTCTCCAACTGAGAAACGCCTCGCGGTTTAGCAGGGGATGATGTAGCTGCAGCGACCATGGCATGGTGCAGGGCTCGAGGTCGGTCCGGTCGGCATGGGCGACACTGGGAGTCGCCGAACGGAAGGCGCGGCCAGGGCGGCGCGCAGGGGCTCCTGCGGGAAGGGGACCGGAGGCGAGCGGCTAGGCGGCGGTTGGTTGAGGAGGGGCGGCAGACGCTGTGCAGGCCGCAGCCGGAAGGCTGGTGGCGGGCGCTAGCGGCGCAGACACTGATCTCGGGTGGACCGGAGGCGGAGCTTGGGAGCGGGCGACGGGCAAGGCGGGCGGCGGGCGAGGTAGGCGGCGGCGGGAGGCGTCCGCTGAGGCGCCTGCCGGGAGGAACGGGCCGAGGGAAGGCTGGTGGCGACGCGGGGCGGGGAGAGGCGCGACGGAGGCGGAGTGCGGGGCGGAGCTCAGCTGGGAACAGAGGAGGCGGAGCTGGAGAGGGGCCGCGAGAGCGGGCGGGCGACGGACGAGGCGGGTGGAAGGCGATGGCGCAGCTGCCGCTGGGCGGCGGGGCAGGCGGAGCGCCGGCGGCCTCTGCGGGGGCTCGGGCGGCCGCGGGAAGACGACGGAGGCCGGCAGAGGGCCTCGCACGGGATGCGACCGGCGGGGGAGGCGACGGAGGGTGGAGAGGATGGGAGCGAGCGCGGCAGAGGGTAGGCGGGTCGCCGGCGGCGAGGGGAACCGCCGGAGGGGAGGAGGGTGGTGCAGAGGGAGGTGGGAAGAGGAACAGGGCCAGGGGCGTCGATGGGGCAGGCGTGCGGGAGTGGTGGGGTCGGGGCTAGCGCGGGATGGGGAGGGGTGTGCGTGGCCTGAGAGGAGAGGGAGAGCGGGGGCAGGGGAGTGCGGGGCCACGGGGTGGGTCCCGCGTGGGGATCCCGAGGGAGGGGTCCTGGCGAGTGAGTGCGTGCGTGCGTGCTGTGAGATGTGTGGGGGGCAGGGTGAGAGGGTGAGAGAGGAGGGGTGAGTTGGCAGAGGGTGGTTGGTGGGGGGTTTGGGGTGTGCTGAGGTGGCGAGAGGAGATTGGGTGGGGTGAGGTGGAGATAGGGGTGGGTAGGTTTTCTGGGTAGCTGTAGGATTTGTTGGGGCGGACCGATTTAGAAATGGGGGTGGTCGTTCGGGTCGATTCGGCCCGTTCGACTGCCCCCGCTAAAAACAATTGAACTTTTTATTTGATTTAAACGGGCCGTGTGCAAACCGATAGCGGCCAAAATAATTAATCCGGAGAACCGGACTTTGCATTTGAATTAAGATGGGGCGTTTGGAAAACAAATCGGGCTTTGCGAAAACAGTTTTATGCGAACAATGCATGATGATGACGATGCAAAGCACAAATTCAACGCGATTTTCTAGTAGTGGTTTTGCGGGATGCCACAAAAAGATCGGGCATGATGCATGTATGATGTATGACATGGCAAAGATGCGATGCAATTAGGCATTATTAAGCGGAACAGGGGTCCCGACATTTATTGGATGGTTCATATTGTTTAGCTACCCCACAACTTAAATGTTATTTTAATAAGGCAAAGTATATCACCAGTTCGCTACACAATTTTAAATGGGACCATTATTAGACTAGATTTGCCCGCATATGGCCTCTATATTTAATTGTTAGGTGTGTCGACAAAAGTCCCCAACCCACATGATATGTATGCGAGTAAGCTCAATTCATATGCAACAAATATGTATCATTTATAAAAATAGGGGCTCAGAGAAAGGTCACACATCAGATTGACGATCTTGGTCTCCGGGGGTACGGTTCAGTCTCCGGGATCGGGCTTCGGTCTTCGGGCGCGGCACCGAGGCATCGAATCCGTGAAGGAGATCCTTGAGCCATCTAATCCATAAAATAGACCTTGGCGTCCGGGACGAAGATCTTTGTGTGCGGTGCCCTTGGCTTACATGAAGGGGAGCTTCGGACTCGGACTTTGTACTGGATGGCGAACTCGGATGGATGCCGAAGGTTCATCGGGTCTGCGGGCGATGTCGATATTGTATTGGACGACTTTGGCATCTCATAAAAACAAGTTGGCCAAATGCAACATGCCCAAAAGTTTCTGCTGTGAACAGTAGCGGGCATCACGCACGCGTCGGGCTGCTGGTACATGGGCAAAGGCCGGCGGCGGAAAATAGGCACGGAACGACGCGACCGGAGAAGAGGGGTACGCGGGGTTGTCATGCTCGCAGGGGCGCCAGCAGGACATGAGGTCGAGGAAGGTCGCGGCAAGGCGAGGTGCTGTCGCACGGTTCCTGCGGACGGAAGACGGCGAGGGCGCGGCCAGAGGGGCGGCTCGGGTCGGTGGTGGCCCGCCTGACGAAGGCCGCAGCAGAGAGACGAAGCCGACATCGAGGACGGTGGCGCTCGAGGCCGGGGAACGCTCGACGCGGCCAAGGTGGGTACGAGGGCAGGATCTCGGGGATGAGGCGGATGCAGGTCGGCGAGCTCGTTCGGGCAGAGGCGCGCGGCCGCGGGTGGTCGCAGAGGAAGCACGGAAGGCGACAGCGCCGGCGCCAGGAGGTGTCACTGCGACGGTGGTTCGCGGGTGAGGAGAGGAGATGGTGGACTGCGAGGCGGCTCGCCCTGGCGGTGGCCGGCAAGAGGAGAGGAGAGGGCAGCGGCGGTGGTCGTCAAGGGAGGTAGGAGGAGGGATCGATCGGAGGGGAGCGTCGGGTTGGGGAGGGAGGAGTTCGTGGGGAGGTGGGAGATGGTGGGTGGGCCCCTTGGGAAACGCGTGCGGGCATGGGCAGTTCGATCGGGGGAGGCGGTCCCGTACATGTCATGTGTTGGCCGGGTCGGTGCGGGCGTGCTGACGTGAGCATTGGGTCGAGGGAGCGGGGTCATGGCAGGGTTAGCGCGACCGAGTTGTGAGGCTGGCGGCGGCAAGGTGGGAGTGGGGTGAGGCGGCTGCGAGGAAGGGTTAGGGTTTGAGAAGGGGAGATTGGTTGGGCTAGGGTTTCATCCGGTTGGTCCTTTTGGGCCTGGCTAGTTTAGGTCTAGGTCTAATCAGGTAGTAGGTGGTCTGGTTGGTTGGATCTCTGGTCTGACCAGCTGGACTGCCTCCCCGATAGAAAAATATTTTATATTTTATAAAATCTTTTACAAATAGTTTTTAGACAAATAAAAGATCTGGGCATACCGGACCTTATACTTTAAAATAAGAGGAGGTAATCTAGAAAGCAAAAATAGGGCTTTTGGAAAATAGTTTTAGGCGAACAAATGCATGATGATGTTATGATGATGCACAAAATATAAACAACATGCGATTTTCTATTAGTCTTTTTCCCCGGGGTGCTACAATTCGACACCACTAACAATGGATCTCGCCCTCGAGATCCGCCTCCTGGTATGGGGAAGAAGGCCGACGATCAAAATCTTCTCGCTTCTTCTAGATCCTTGCGACACCACTAACAATGATTCTTTCTTCATGTTGAAATCGGCGACACCACCAACAAGAGGTCATTGATCATGTTCGTCGAGAAAACACTCCGGATAATCAACGGACGAAGTTAAAGGTAAGGCCACCTCTAACTCCCATGGAAGGAGTAAGGATTGCCTCGATCCACCATTCAATATACAAAAGCGAATGATAAGAGTAGTGGTATGGTCGCGACTCCATCCCGCACTCAAAGCATTACTCTGTACACTAACAGACGAACTATGCAACCAACCCTCAGAATTTAGACTGAAGATCTCAACAAACGGGGTTCGGAAGAAAAGAAGTGATGTAGAGTCTTTATCGGATCTGATGGATATGAGGTCGTCTCATTGAAAAACACCGGAAGATACAAAGAAAAAAAATTTAGTGATTTTTTGGTCCACTGAAGGTACACCAGATGAAAGATCCATAATATAGCATGAAGACCAGTTGTTGAAGCACCGTTAACAAAGGATGGAAGTGAAACCCTGAAGGTACGACGGAAACCCAACCACGAGAATTCCTAGACTCGGAGAAAAGATAAGATGGCAGATTCAAAACACGAAGAGATAAGAGGAGAATAGCAGAGGGGTAAGGAGTAAAAGCAGACCTAACCAGATCTATCCAACCGATTTTTCGAAAATAGCTTTGACACTCTACAGCGGCCGTTAGCTAGGTTATCCTACAGGCTGGACCAGTAGGGTATCGTAACTGCTGAGCTCTGATACCACTCTGTAACACCCTCCAAATCGGCCCTATGCAAGTTTTAGCGAATACCGCCAAACCAGCATAGAAACGATTCAAAGGTGCCCACCAGGCACTTGCGTGCGGGTGGAAAACGAAGTAATATCATTGCACAATAGTCCACGATGGAACCCACAGAACATATAAAAACAACAACGACTCAAAGAGTCAAGAATGCAGATATACAGTACAAAGATCCAAATCACCTTGAAAATGATACAGCGTCCGACTACGAACAAGATGCAAATGGGGCTAAGAGCCCTGAAGAATAACCAATGGCGTCCATAACCCCGCCAGGCCAAGCGGGAAGGGTAACCCCGCTAACGACGCCGATCTCAAAACCTGCTTAAACAAAGGGTGCCGACAAAGGGCAAAGGAAAAGAGAGAGCTCAAGATCGAGGCCAAGACACGGCGAGACTAGAATTCGGTCCTCGCCACATAGGTATGGTGGATCGAAAGCAAGAAAGATGCACTAAACAACCTATAGAGACTCGAGATAACTGTCGGCTATCAGAGAGGGATAAGAAAGACCTATTCGGAACCAACCTGATTCTACCACCAAACATACCCATCCTGATATTTCCCCCTCGAGACCAAACGAGGAAGTCAACCGAGGAACTCACACCGTTGGCAGTTTTATTTATTCAGTTATCGTTGCAGCAATTACTAGTCAGGTATAGATAGTCATCCTGATATAATAAGCAGTGGGCACTTTTAGTTAACCATTCCGTTGTAGTTGCAACACTTACTAGTCAGATACAATTAGCATGAGATATCCCAAACCCAGCAGTTGTTGGTACTTTTATTTAGCCATTCCGTTGCAGTGAAGCTGATTACTAGTCATATCGGATACAAGTCAATTTTTAATAGTAAACTTTAGTTATAGTTGTCTATGATCGAGAACTGTGCTCCAAGTCGTCCATAACCGCGGACACGGCTTCTCGAAAAGATTAAACCCTGCAGGGGTGCACCAAAGTTCCCACACGCACCTACACCCTTGATGTCAGATCAGGTAGGTACAAGATCACAAAACATACACCCAACGGTATGTCGACGGGGTTTCGGACACGATGTTTCCCAGACCCAAAGCAAGCACAGGGGGCCACCCTACTAAGCTACCCGTAACGAAGTCGACCGGTCTCCGAGACGGATACAGGGTTTGTGTCGACGGCTGTAAACGACTGGAAACCCGAAAGTGTGACTAGGCTTGTTGATACAGCGAAAACGTATCACGGGGTTCCTAAACAGTACAGGCGCTCCACGCGCAATCGTAAATAAAGCAGTAAAGCATGGCATAAGTACATGATAGTAATAAAGCCCCAAACTATTTTGTGGCCCCCAGTACAATACTTGAAATCAGGTACTAAATCGATGGGGGTGCCCACACACCCCACCTGTGGTTAGAACGCTCGATCTCGGAACAGGTGTCAAGAACTCGGGGTCCTACGGGGCACCAGTGAGCGGTTAAAATCCAAATATTGTCTATTACCCACCGGTGCCTCTGCATTTACCTACTTTCAATTTTAGTTATTAAACGGTAATTAAATCCATGATCATCTCCAACATTAAACATACGGCATTACTCCAACAACTGTGGTACAGGACGACACGCAACAACACTTGAGCAAGCGACTATGACGCGCAAGTCCAACTATCTACCAAACAACAGGTAATAGGATGTGTCCAAGGCAATATATGGCTGCAAGGGATATCCCGGGTACGAAAACTAGAGCATCGCAACACAGATAGCAATCGATCAACAGGAGGAAATAAATACTATAAAAGTAAGATAGGTAGAAAGGGGGAGATGCTCGCCTGAAAACATTGGTGGAGGTTCATCTGAAGATCGGGTCGACACTCGCATCAACTCATCGGCCTAATCCGTGAAGAAGCAAGGCACTAGAAGAAACACCGGATGCACTATTTAATACTATGGCAAAAGATCGGGCATGATGCATGTATGATGTATGACATGGCAAAGATGCGATGCAATTAGGCATTATTAAGCGGAACCGGGGTCCCGACATTTATTGGATGGTTCATATTGTTTAGCTACCCCACAACTTAAATGTTATTTTAATAAGGCAAAGTATATCACCAGTTCGCTACACAATTTTAAATGGGACCATTATTAGACTAGATTTGCCCGCATATGGCCTCTATATTTAATTGTTAGGTGTGTCGACAAAAGTCCCCAACCCACATGATATGTATGCGAGTAAGCTCAATTCATATGCAACAAATATGTATCATTTATAAAAATAGGGGCTCAGAGAAAGGTCACACATCAGATTGACGATCTTGGTCTCCGGGGGTACGGTTCAGTCTCCGGGATAGGGCTTCGGTCTTCGGGCGCGGAACCGAGGCATCGAATCCGTGAAGGAGATACTTGAGCCATCTAATCCACAAAATAGACCTTGGAGTCCGGGACGAAGATCTTTGTGTGCGGTGCCCTTGGCTTACATGAAGGGGAGCTTCGGACTCGGACTTTGTACTGGATGGCGAACTCGGATGGATGCCGAAGGTTCATCGGGTCTGCGGGCGATGTCGATCTTGTATTGGACGACTTTGGCATCTCATAAAAACAAGTTGGCCAAATGCAACATGCCCAAAAGTTTCTGCTGTGAACAGTAGCGGGCATCACGCACGCGTCGGGCTGCTGGTACATGGGCAAAGGCCGGCGGAGGAAAATAGGCACGGAACGACGCGGCCGGAGAAGAGGGGTACGCGGGGTTGTCATGCTCGCAGGGGCGCCGGCAGGACATGAGGTCGAGGAAGGTCGCGGCAAGGCGAGGTGCTGCCTCGCGGACGGAAGACGAGGCGCCAGAGGGGCGGCTCGGGTCGGTGGTGGCCCGCCTGACGGAGGCCGCAGCAGAGAGAGAAGCCGACATCGAGGACGGTGGCGCTCGAGGCCGGGGAACGCTCGACAGGGCTAAGGTGGGTACGAGGGCAGGATCTCGGGGATGAGGCGGATGCAGGTCGGCGAGCTCGTTCGGGCAGAGGGGCGCGGCCGCGGGTGGTCGCAGAGGAAGCACGGAAGGCGACGGGGCCGGCGCCAGGAGGTGTCACTGCGACGGTGGTTCGCGGGTGAGGAGAGGAGATGGTGGACTGCAAGGCGGCTCGCCCTGGTGATGGCCGGCAAGAGGAGAGGAGAGGGCAGCGGCGGTGGTCGTCAAGGGAGGTAGGAGGAGGGATCGATCGGAGCGCCGGGTTGGGGGAGGAGGCTCGTGGGCGAGAGATGGTGGGTGGGCCCCTTGGGAAACGCGTGCGGGCATGGGCAGTTCGATCGGGGGAGGCGGTCCCGTACGTGTCATGTGTTGGCCGGGTCGGTGCGGGCGTGCTAACGTGAGGATTGGGTCGAGGGAGCGGGGTCGTGGCAGGGTGAGCGCGACCGAGCTGTGAGGCTGGCGGCGGCAAGGTGGGAGTGGGGTGAGGCAGCTGCGAGGAAGGGTTAGGGTTTGAGAAGGGGAGATTGGTTGGGCTAGGGTTTCATCCGGTTGGGCCTTTTGGGCCTGGCTGGTTTAGGTCTAGGTCTAATCGGGTAGTAGGTGTTCTGGTCGGTTGGATCTCTGGTCTGACCGGCTAGACTGCCTCCCCGATAGCAAAATATTTTATATTTTATAAAATCTTTTACAAATAGTTTTTAGATAAATAAAAGATCTGGGCATACCGGACCTTATACTTTAAAATAAGAGGAGGTAATCTAGAAAGCAAAAATAGGGCTTTTGGAAAATAGTTTTAGGCGAAAAATGCATGATGGTGTTATGATGATGCACAAAATATAAACAACATGCGATTTTCTATTAGTCTTTTTCCCCGGGGTGCTACACTATGCCTTGGGAAATCCTAGTAGATGTTGTCTTAGTGGAATTTTTCCCGAAGTTAAGATCCTTGCTACTAGTATGATTAGCTTAGCTAATAGAAAACAAGGGTGGATTATTCATGCTATGATGTTATGCAAAGTATATGACTAAGTTTTTGATTAATAAAACAACTATGTGAATGAATCACCTGGGTGGAATGGTAAGATTGGTTTGTGTTGAGTGGTTACACAAGGCCCATTTCTATGGTTTACCTTGTGTATCACACTTGTGGATGGCCACCCAGGAACAAAGAGATTTGGGATGTTCTGTGTTGAGAAGCTTCTTGTGCAACCACATGGCATATGGGCTCTGCCTTGATCATATAGGTTGCAATAACTTAGCCAGATGGATAGTTGGTGGTACGGGTGATAGGATGGAACGCGTCCATAGTGGTCTAAGGGAAGGCTTCTGAAAGATCTCGTCTTGATGCATGTCGACTCTTGTGGGGAAAGTGCACCACCTCTCGAGAGGGTAAAACCTAAGTACTTAGCCGTGTCCACGGCAATGGACAATTTGAGCATCAAGACATTGAAGCTATCAAGGATCTCCTCATCCTAATTTTCAAATTAAAAACTTGTGGTTGAACAAGTGGTAAAGGTTCACCAATTTTTATTGGTGGTTCCTTGAGTGATTTTGACAAACAAAAACTTAGTGTTTTCAACTAATAAGGAAAATCTTATTTTCAGAAAATCAAGCCTAAACTATACCTAGCCAAATTCTTATAGATGTTAGATACTACTATTCTATCATACTATCACTTGCCAATACAATTCAAATGTATTGACCCTTGGGGCTGTAACTTATTATGTTGCAGGTTTGTTTGATGTTAGTGAAGTTTGTTGAGTAGGGATTACAAGTCTACAACCAATGATTGCCTGTGGCACATGAAGATGAAGGACTCCATGCTATATAGTTATATCTGTTGCAATGTAATGTGATAGCCATATGAGCTATGTAAGTTGTAATGAAATTATTTTATTCCTGGTTATAAGTTGTAATATGACCTTTGTTTCTTGATATTACATCTTAAACTGTGGGTGCTAGCTATTCGATCCAAGGACTAGCACTGTAAACACAGGGATCTCTACCTTATCGGGTTGGGACCTCTACATCATCATCGCCGCGCCAAGGAGATCTTCATCAACACCCGGAGTCGCTCATCTTATACCCCATCTAGATCTAATCTAGACGAACAACGGAGCGATGCGGGATCTTCATCGACACGTTCCCGCTTCGTCCGTGAGTTCTCTATCTCGCATCGATGCAGTGCCATTCTCGATGCATGTTTGGGTACTGGTGGAGGTGCGAAACTTGGATCACTAGATCATCGGAATAGTTTGTGGGATAATACATATCCTCGCGACTCGCTAAGACTTGTAGAGATCGATGCAGGGATCGATGCATGATGAACCTCATCATCGACAAACTTCTACTAGCTCGATCCTTGAGGGTATGATTCTTTACCTCCTCCCTTGCATTGGATCTTGGTTATGCGCTAGAATTTTTTGTTTTCCGTAGCACGTTCCCCAACAAGGAATTGGTAGTGGTGTGAGTAACCCATGCAGCTTGTAGTGTTCATTATTTGCTTGTTGACAGGTGGAGAACTACTGCACAAAGTTTTTGATGTCTTTGTGCATGTTGGGCAACGCAAATACGTGTTAGTGCTAGCCACTCTTGGTAGATGCACTATAGGATTAGATCTAGGAGATCTGAGAGGGAGTGGGAGAGAGAGTAGTACTACCTGTGCCTGTGCTCGACGAGCATGAACCGGAGGGGATGCCGGAGCTAGCTCCGGTGTCAGTAGCCATGGGAAAAGGGAGTGGGGTGAGCGTGCGGTTAGGGTGGCGGCGGTGGAGCTTCCCGTCGGCGCAGCACTAGACTAGATCGGATTGGCTTGTAGGTGGGGCGGCTAGGGCACGACTAACCTTGTGAGGCATGCTGTCGGCCCCCCACCTCCTTTATATAGCGCTGGCGACAGGGGCCCACCCACCAGATAAGGTTGGGGCGCCCCCGATTAGGGCGCGGATAAGGGACTCCGTTCGGCCGCTGGGCTCGAACGGGGAGAGATCTATCTAACATTCTCCCCCTTGATCACGACTTTACTTTTAACTTTGTACTTTACTTATTTCATCACAGAACGATACATAGAGCATGTTTCATCATCTCAGCTCAATTGCCGATAGAATCAGACAGCCACTATATACCTTCATGTTTTGAAACAAATCCTGTTACTTTTGGGCCTCTATAGTCCAGGTATCATAGGCTTTCCATTAAACCCTTGCCGGCTATGTGTTCCTTGAATACATTGGGTGGTAAGCCTTTCGTTAGCGGATCTACAAGCATATCCTTTGTCCTTATATGATCGAGTCTTATAGTTTGATCCTGGACTTTGTCCTTCACAACATAATACTTTATATCTATATACTTTGTAGCATTACTCGACTTTTTGTTGTGAGCATAGAATACTGCGGGCTCGTTGTCACAATACATCTTTAGTGGCATGCTGATGCAGTCAACCACTTTCAAGTCGGGCAAAAATTTCTTTATCCATAACGCATGTCCCATGGCCTCATAACATGCTATAAATTCTACATACATCATAGATGATGCAACTATCGACTGTTTGGCGCTTCTCCACGAAATAGCACCTCCTGCGAGAGTAAAGACATACCCTGTCATGGACTTTCTGTCGTCTTTATCTCCCGCAAAATCCGCATCTGAATACCCTTTTATCTCTAGGGAATCGGATCTTTTATATGTTAGCATGAGGCCTTTTGTGCCTTGCACATAACGCAAAGCTTTCTTTACCATCTTCCAGTGCTCTATGCCTGGATTCTGTTGATATCTACCGAGTACCTCGGTGATAAAAGCTAAGTCAGGGCGAGTGCACACTTGTGCATACTGTAAGCTTCCAACAGCCGAAGCATATGGTACTGACTTCATTTGATCGATCTCGTATTGATTCTTTGGACATTGGGATTTCCCAAAACTATCGCCCTTGACTATGGGAGCAGGTGTTGCATTACTCGCATGCATATTGTATTTCTTTAGAATCTTTTCACAATATGCTTTCTGCGACAGTCCTAACACTCCATTCTTTCTATCTCGGTGAATTTATATGCCCAAAACATAAGAAGCTTCACCAAGGTCTTTCATGTCAAAATTTGATGACAAGAACTTCTTTGTCTCTAGTAGTAGACTAACATCACTGCTGGCAAGCAGGATGTCATCCACATACAGAATTAGGAAAATATATTTCCCACTTTTGAACTTTGCATAAATGCAGTTGTCCTCAACATTTTCCTTGAATCCAAATCTTTTAATTGTATCATTAAACTTTAATAACACTGCCTAGAGGCTTGCTTTAACCCATAAATGGATTTCTTTAGGCGGCATCCCATATGTTCCTTCCCCTCCAAGAAAAAACCTTGGGTTGTTTCATGTAAACATTTTCTTCTAAATCTCCATTTAGAAATTCCGTCTTAACATCCATTTGATGCAACTCTAAATCAAAATGTGCAACTAGTGCCATGATGATTTTGAAGGAGTCCTTACATGAGACCGGAGAAAAGGTCTCATTGTAATCTACGCCTTCTCTTTGCGTAAAACCTTTTGCCACAAGTCTAGCTTTGTACTTTTCTACATTCCCATTGGAGTCATACTTTGTTTTGTAGACCCATTTGCATCCTACTGTTTTGGCTCCTTTAGGAATTTCCTCTAAGTCCCAAACATTGTTGGAACTCATTGATTTCATTTCATCTTCCATTGCCTCCACCCACTTGGCTGAGTGAGGGCTACTCATGGCTTCTTCATATGAGGTAGGATCACCGTCCATATGAACTACGTTGTAGACTTTGTAAATTTCTTTGGAAATGTCTAGTCTTCGTTCTCTTTTAAACCTTCTGAGTTCATTAGACTCTTGTTCATTTCTGGCCCCGGGTTCAGGCACATTTTCAGTATGTGGCTATTCTGGCTCCCTGTCATGCGCAACAGTGGGTTCAGGTGGCTCCTGATGGACAGGTTCCGAACTTTCGCCCATTGTTGTCACGTGTGGAGTCACAACAGGTGCCGACACCACAACCTCAGGGGTTGTAGATGGTGGCACAACAGGTAGCGAGAAAAATGGCTCCTGAGTCATCGGGTTAGGTGCATGCACCCTCTTCTCCTCAAGATCAATTTCCCGAGCTACTGTGCTCCCCCTCATCAATTCGTCCTCCAAGAAGACTGCATGTCTCGTTTCTACAAACTTTGTGTATCTATCAGGACAGTAGAAACGATAGCCTTTTGACTTATCTAGATAGCCAATGAAGTGGCAAGATACTGTTTTTGGGTCTAACTTTGCAATGTTTGGATTGAAAACTTTTGCCTCACTGGCTCCCTGCACCCTCAAGTGGTGCAGAGAGGGGACTCTGCCTGTCCACAATTCATACGGCGTTTTGGGCACTGACTTACTTGGTACTCTGTTGAGAATGTGAATGGCGGTTTTAAGCGCCTCCATCCATAATCCCAATGGAAGGGTGGAATAGCTCATCATGCTGCGCACCATATCCATAAGGGTACGGTTACGCCTTTCAGCTACTCCGTTTTGCTGAGGTTCGCCGGTCAAAGAATACTGGGAGACTATTCCATTTCCTGCAGGAACCTTGTAAAGGGTCCTGGTACTTGACCATATGGAGTATGCCGACTGTAGTACTCCCCCCCACGATCGGACCGAACTATCTTAATTCTTTTATCATGCTGATTTTCTACTTCAGCTTTGAAAATTTTAAATTTATCCAATGCTTCAGATCTTTCTTTAATTGGATAAATATAACCATATCGGGAGTGATCATCCGTGAATGTTATGAATGAATCATAGCCATCCACACTTTTCACCGGAAACGGTCCACAAATATCCGTGTGGATTATTTCTAGTGTAGCTATACTTCGGTTTGCATCCTTTTTAATTTATTTTACATACTTTCCTTTAATGCAATCTATGCATTGTTCTATGTCTGAGAACTCTAACGGAGGAAGAATGTCATTTTTAACGAGGCTTTCTATTCTTCCCCTCGAAATATGGCCTAATCTGTAGTGCCATAACTTCGATGAGTCAAGAGTTCGCTTTCTTTTCTTTTGATCTTTGTTTGACAAGGGAACTTGTTCATTCACATCACATACAGAAAATACTTTCTCATGCAAAGATAATAAATAAAGCTTATCATGTAGTGTAGCAACACCCACACAAGTGTCTTTCAACCAAATGGCACATTTGCCATGTCCAAAATAGCACTCATACGAATCTTTGTCCAAGCACGACACACTTATTAAATTTCTATGAATGGAAGGAACAAAAAGAACATCCTTAATCAAAAGAGAAGAGCCATCAGCCAGCTCCAGAGGAATGTCGCCAACAGCCTCCATTTTTTCTTCAATCCTATTTTCCACTTCAATGAGTCTTTCTCTTTTTGGCAAAATCCTTGTCGAATGGAACCCCTGTAAAGAGTTGGCAACATGAACAGTTGCACCAAAGTCAATCCACCAAGTAGATCTAGAAAACTTTTCATACAGAGATTCATTAACAAAAGAGACTATATCTTTACCTTTTTGTCCATTATGGACTTCAGCCATACTGGACAATCCTTCTTGTAGTGGCCAAACTTTTTGCAGTGGTGGCACTGGTCTTTTTCCCCAGGGGCGGACTGCTGGTACTGATGCTGGTGCTGCTGTGGGCCCTTGCCATGTGGCTTGGAAGGTGAGCCACCATGGTTACTGTTGGTGAAGTTCCTCTTCCTATTGTCCTTCACGTAGTTCAAGGAACCACCGTGAAGAGACTTCAGCCTTTCTTCCTCTTGGGAACACATCCCTATGGTCTTTTCAATGTCCCACTTTTCAGGGGACATGTTATAGTTGATTACGAAGTTCTCAAATGGCTGTGGAAGAGAGGCCATGACTAGGTGCACCAGAAGAGCAGGCTTGAGCTCGAGGTCCTCATCCATGGGCTTCAACTTGGCCGCCATGTTGGACATCCTCAATATGTGCTCTCTAATGCCATGTGGCCCTCCCATGTACTTTTCTGTCACCAGCTGTTTTAACAGCTGGGTTTCATACATCTTTGAAGAGCCAGTAAACTGGCTCTTTATATTTGCAAGGTATTCGCCCACAGAGGCACACTCTCCAATTGAGCCCACTATAGCGTTCTTAATTGTGTTCTTTACAAAAGCCAAACATTTCTTATTGGCGTTCACCCACTTTTGATTGTCTATCGAGTAGGCCAGCTCCAAAGGAGCATGGTTCCTCTTTCTCTTTTCAAATGCAGCACTTTCCTCAACATCACCCCTCACAGGATCAGCAGGCTTGACTGGTTGCTTGGTGTCAACCACCCAGTCCACCTCGGCGCATACAAACGCCAGATCTACCTTTTTCCTCCATTCAGAGTAGTTATCCCTCCTTAGCAGCGGGATGTCCTTCAAGCAGCTCATGAGGTTGAGACCTCCTGAAAACCACAAAAGATGTGAGATAACCAAAAAAATTGTATGCATTAATCCAACGTTGGTATAAATTAAGCATGCAATTGTTTGTGCCATTTAAAATTACATCACCGTTGGGTAAAATAAAATTAAATGCACCTTTAACACTCAATGAAAAAGAAAAGATCATTATCATGCTTATTAATAACGTTGGTCAATTAATAACATGGGACACAATCATCTTTAATTACTTTGTCACATCTTTTATAACAAAAATTTAACACACTTTTATTGCATTCATGCAATTTTAATCAACTATTTGCAGCGGAAACATTATTACAATATTCATAAACTTTGAACTTTATGGAAAAAACTTTGTCACTTTCATATTCTCTAATCAAGATATTCACAGAAATAAAATGAATAGAGAAACTTTGCAACATTTTCTTAAAAAAACCGTGCAAAAACCAATTAAAACAGCTTCTGTAAAAATAAAAAACAGAAAACTGCTACAGGACTAGCTGCGGCCCAGCAGCCATCTATCTCAGACGCTGGTGGACGCCAGCGCTCACCCGCCCGTCACACGGCCCACGCCACCACCGCCCAGCTAGCCCGCAGAGAGCAGCTCGTTGCCGCCCGCATGTACACGCCGCTTAAGCGGCCGCTAGAGCCCGCGTGGGCCCGCCTAGCCCAGCAGCCCCCCGCCGCCGGCCTGCAGCCGCCTCCTCCGTGCAATCGTGGCTGTCCTGCGGCTGTCCGCGCTCCTTGCAGAGAACAAAACGACTAGCACCGCAGCCCCCCTCATCCCCCCCCCCCCGCGCCCGCCCACCCCGCGACCCCTCTGCACCTCTCTCTGGCGGCGGCTGTGGGGAGATGGCGAGGCCGCCAGCGATGTTGCGGCGGTGAGCCCTCCTCCCACTGTCTCGAGTCCGCGGTGGTGGCAGCTGCCCAGCGGCGAAAGGCGTGGCGGCGAAGCTTTCCTCTCTGGCGGCGTTGGGGAGGCGGCGTCGTCCGTCCGGCTGACGCGTGATCCCTCTCCTGCGCCACCACCCCTCCCCTTTATTGTCTGTCTCTGGAGGCGGGCGCGCGAGCGGTCGAGGCGAGGTGGCCGGTGCTCCGGCGAGCCCCTCCCTCTGGCCCACTCTCTTTTCTTCGGCCGGAGCCATGGCGCCTCATCGCTTGGCGGTCGTCCACCCGTGGGTGGGCGACGACCAAGCGGACAGCGCGCGCTTGCCAAGACGGCGGCGTCCGGTGGGTCCCCCTCCTTTTTTTGTTTGAGTTTCTTTTGGGGATATGTGGGGATCTATGGTTAGATATGGGGTTTGGGGTTTCTTTCTCGCGGGATCTGGGATTAGGGTTTTCCTTTTGGGTCTTTAGATCTGGGGATTCCTTTGGTTTTCTTTGCCCCCGAAGGGGTATCTTCTTCTTCCGACGCCTCGGCTTGCCGATGCGCGTCGTGATAGAGAGGAACGGCACGGCCCGAGGGGCAAGGCGCACTTTAGATCTAGGATGCCCAAGCTTTATTTGTTTGTTGAGTCTTTCTACCGAAAAAGTTAGCATCTAAGACGCTCTGATACCATTGTTAGTGCTAGCCAGTCTCAGTAGATGCACTATAGGATTAGATCTAGGAGATCTGAGAGGGAGTGGGAGAGAGAGTAGTACTACCTGCGCCTGTGCTCGACGAGCATGAACCGGAGGGGATGCTGGAGCTAGCTCCGGTGTCTGTAGCCATGGGAAAAGGGAGTGGGGCGAGCGTGCGGTTAGGGTGGCGGCGGTGGAGCTTCCCGTCGGCGCAGAGCTAGCCTAGATCGGATTGGCTTGTAAGTGGGGCGGCTAGGGCACGGCTAACCTCGTGAGGCGTGCTGCCGGCCCCCACCTCCTTTATATAGCGCTGGCGACAGGGGCCCACCCACCAGATAAGGTGGGGCGCCCCCGATTAGGGCGCGGATAAGGGACTCCGTTCGGCCGTTGGGCTCAAACGGGGAGAGATCTATCTAACAATAGGTTCTTGATTTTTTGATATGTCTTGAAATTCCCTGAGTGGCCTCCTAATCCAATGTTGTGCGGTGTCTGCAGCATGACATTGTGTGCTTCCTTGTGTTGTCCAAGCCACACTCGACCCTTGTATGTGATCACGGCGTCCTGGATGGAAGATCCTCTGTCGTTTCCCTTGGCGATTCTCAATTCGGTTAGTAGCTTCCTGCTCTACTCATCTTTGTCGTAGACCTCGATCACAATATCGAGACCGTGAGGCTTGATTGTGGATGTGGCATTGTAAAGTTCAGTTTCTGGACGTCTCAACGGGGAATCGGCTGTGCTGTTTGTCATGCCCTTCTTGTACACCACTCTGTACTAGAATCCCATAAGGTGGAAGTACGCTTTCTGCTGCTGGATGGGTGTGGATATGCGATGGGCTTCGAGATGAACCAAGCTTCTTTGATCTGTGTGAATCACGAATGGCCGGTGTTGCAGATAGGAGCGCCAGCGGTCGATGGACATTAGGATGGCAAGGCACTCTTTGCCGTACATCGCTAGAGTCTGATTCTTTGGGCCAAAAGATTTGCTGAGAAATGCGATAGGGGTGCCGCCCTGCATCAAGATAGAAGGATCCCTCTGTCACAAGCATCTTCCTCGAGATCAATGTCTTGCTCGAATTCTGGCAGAGCGAGAACTAGGGTGTTGATGAGAGCCTCCTTCAGAGCTTGGAAGGATTCTTGTTCGTACACTGTCCATATGAACTATGTGTTCTTCTTGAGAAGATTTGTTAGAGGTAGACTGATTGCACGAAAGATGCTGATGAATCTTCTATATTATCCTGCTAGACTGAGGAATCCGTGCAATAGCTTGGTGTTTGTGCGCCATGGCTAGGCTTTGACTACTTCATTTTTTGACGGGTCTGTCACCACACACTCCTTGCTGATTATGTGGCCAAGATACTCTAGTGCCTGTTTAGCAAATGTGCATTTGCTTTTCTTGACATAGAGTTGATTCCTGTATAGAATGGTGAACACCTGCTCCAGGTGACACGCATGCTTTTTGATGGACTTGTTCTAAAATTTTTTTTTGAACCCAGGAGCGCCCGAAGGGCGTGGAAGCTTATATTAAAACCAGACGGTGGGTGTACAGTTTATCACAAAGGACCCCATAAAAATTGAAAAATACACATAGGTCCCTAGTAAAAGCAGAAAGGACCCTCCTGAGAGATAAACCAACGCTATCGAGTCCTTCTCTCTCCCCTCCGTTGAGCGCGAGGACGGTGATGCCGCCGCCGGGCACCGAAGCGGGGACGAACCACTTGCTTCGGAGGCGGCGGTGAATGCGGCGGCCTTCCTCAGAAAGGGCCTCCGATTGGAGGTTGCTGATTTGCCGGAAATCCTTGCCGGCTCGGATGACGAACGGCGCAATCGCCGTCGATGTGTTGCTCTTGCTCGGTGAAGAAGCTCCTCTACTCCTGCGCCGTCGAGCCTCGAATCTCCGCCTCCGTCGACGATGAGAAACAACCGGCCCCCAAGCCCCACTCCTGCCACAGGTGGGCAAGGGCCAGCGGAAAAGGGGACGTCGCCAGAGATTGCGGCCCAGCGGCAGAAACCCACCAGCCTCCCTCCGCCTGCCGACGCCTGCTTCCGCCTCTGCAGAGTCGCTCCCTCCCTCGCCGCCACGGCCGGCCAAGGGAGCAGAAGAAGAGGACGGATCCAGACCACCGTGGCGGCCGTGCTTAAACGCGAGCTTATTTGCCGAGCTGCTCAAATCGGAACTCTCATCACTCGCTCCCACCAACGGAGCACCATGCGAGAGAGAAGTGAGCAACCTCCGGGTGCCGCTCGACTGCACCCAAGAGTAGCTCGGTAGCACAAGGACGACCTGTAGAACACCAGGATCCGTTCTCCTCCCCTCGCCTCCACGGCCGGCCAGCGAAGAACACGAACCTGGCTGCTGCATCCCAATCCTAGTACAAGCAAGCTTATTTGTCGAGACTCCACCAGATCCCGCCCTCACCAACGCCGGCCACCATGGACGACCACCAGGAGGAAGATCTGGACACCACCATGCGCTGCTTGCTAGCACCATGGCAGAGCTCCAAACTGGCACAAAGCCAAGGAGACTAAGCCCAAAACAACGCCTAGTATATACACTACAGCCACCACCGCCTCCCCTCAGCCCATCCTGGCCGGCACCGCCGGCAAGGAGAGCATCGGGTCGGCGCCGCGCTCGCGAAGCTCCCTTCAGGTACTATAGCAGGGGGAGGGAATAAGGATAGAACGAGTTGTCTTCACCACTCGAATTGTTCTAAATGAGTTTACGGTTGACAAAGATGAGGACGATTTTGTGAATTTTCTCCGAGAACACCTCGCATCCTGAAATGTTGCTGGGGTTGTGGACAACACAAATGGCCTTACTCGAAATTCGAAGTGTCCATGGTGAGTCCAAAAGGCATATTTCACTTTGTCTTCTTCTGCGGGATGATCTGGTGGTAGCTAGAGCGCAAATCGAGCTTGGTGAAATATGCTGCCCCAACCAACTCGTCGAGCAGTTTCTTGCTAATGGGCATTGGATACTTGTGTGGAATTATGACGACATTGAGGTTCCTATAGTCAACGCAGAAGAGCCAGCATCCTTCTTTTTTTTTTCACGAGCAATACTGGCGAGGCGAAGGGACTGTGATTGGGCTTGATTATGCACTTCTTGAGCATTCTTTGATATGTCTCTCTATCTTGTCTTCCTACTGTGGCGTGTAGAGATAGGGGTGCATGCTGACAGGTTTCACTCCTGGCAGCTGTTTGATTTTGTGGTCGAATGAACGGTGTGGCCGAAGCCCCTCAGGTTCGCCAAAGCAGTGCTCGAATTGTTTGAGCATGCTGGCAATGGTTTCTAGGATTCCCGACACCACATACTCTCCATGCACCGGGCACAACAAAACAACCTGCGCCAGTTCTCCTATTTGAATGAGATGATGCAGCTGTTGTCCAGAGATCTCCGCACATTTGTCCGTTCTATCCTTGATCCCTCTAAGAGTGATGTGTTTGGCGTTGTGGCGGCAAGGTTTTGGATTTTGGTTTTGGTTTTTTACCGGGCCTGAGTGAAATGGCCGAAATTCGGCTATTTCGGTGAATTTCGGTCAAATCTCGGATGAAATGCAAGAATCAAAATTTAAACTTTGAAACGAAATTTGGCTGAATTTATATCAAAATTAGAGTTTTAAATAAAATTCTACCAAATATAAAATATTTTAGATAATTCAACAAAAAATCCCCAAATTAAAAAGTTTTCATTCGGTAAATTCTCTTACCGGTCCTGGCCGAAATGGCTGAATTTCGGTGAAATTTCGGTAATTTCGGCCGAAATTCAAAACCGTGTGTGGCGGAAACACAACGTTTTCTTTTCCTAGATGATACACATGTAGCCGCACGCCTCGAGCCAATCCATGCCTAGGATCATTTCATATCCTTGGAGATCAAACACTCACAATGTTGATGAGAATACATTGCCTTGGCAGTGCCGGATTATGTCAGGTGTAGCTAAATTACATTTAAGCTTCACCCCATCTGCCACCATGACCCAAACCTCGGGTATTGTTTCTGTTGCTAGGTTAGAGTTTGCACTGCGTTGGATATGAAACTCCCAGAGCTGCTCGATTCCACTAGTATGAGCACATGTTTTCCATTGACTCGTTCTTATATCCTGATGGTCTTCTTGGGAGTTGTACCATGGCTGTGCAGTAAGAAATTTTCATTAAGGTTTCTTCCTCGTTGATGTATGCATCCTTCTCATCCTCTGAACTAGATTCTATCAGCAGCATATCCTAGAGCACCTTAGAGACACTATCTATTCACACTTATGCCCAAGTAGGAACTTGTCACCGCACTTGAAACACTCCCCACGCGCCACTTGAAACACTCCCCACGTGCCTTGCGTTGTGACTTGAGTTCCACCCAAGGGGGTTCCTCTTTAGATCGTTTCTTATCTTCATGAGGTTGCTGCAAGATCCCTTTGTTTGCATACCTAGTTTTGAACAAGGATCTTGAGTACTCATGCTTGAATTTGGCACTGGAGCCTTTGCGAGCTTCAACCAACATTTCCTCATGTGTTTCAGCAAGAGATAGAGAAACATCAATTGATATTGGGGAATGTAATCTGATAAACGTTTGAATTTTGGGCTTCGGACGATAAACAAATTTCGTAACAAAAAAAGCTTCATCATAATGCTTATTGTGAACCAAAACTTGATGCCTAATTGTTTCAAAAAAATTTGTAATACTCAGCTACACTCCCTTTTTGCTTACATCTCTCTAGTGCCTCTAGGTGTTTTGTGGTGTTTGATTTTGCCGTATTTGGAGTGAACAACTACAACTAGCTCCTTCCAGGTTTCTATTTCATTCACTGCCTCATAGTTAGTTAGCCACAGCGCAACATTGCCTATGAGGTGAAAAAATACTTCTCACAAACATTCTTCCACCATTTTGGGTTTTCTGACCCCTCTCCCTGTGTGTGTGGCTATATGTGTGAGGACTATCATCTACATCATAAGCGGTGCCTGAATTTCCCCTAACTGAAATTGGCAAGGAGTTTGTCTCCTTCCACTTCAATCAAAAACCTAGACTCTCGAAACTAACTAATTAGTTAGGAGAGGTGCTTACTTTTGTAGTTAAGGATTCATACCTCATCCCATTCTTTTTTCTTTTCATATAGATGGCACTTACCCCGGACCAGGGAGTGGGAAGGAGCTCGAGGAGCATTCGAGCCGAGACCCTTGTGTGCCAGTCCCTGATGGTGTCCTTAGGGTCGAGGCATTTGGTTGTCGATGGAGGACCGTGCAGCCTCTAGCGCTATGACATGCGGGCCCATCGCGGCTATGGAGTGTTGTATCCCCTTAATTGATGTCTTTACTTGTGGCATCCATGCTCTAAGCCCTTGTATCGATTCCTACATGGACTTGATGGATTCAGCAACGAGAGCTCCCTACGCCTTCAACTTTGTCAAGTCATTTTGGACTTGATCCATCAAGCAAGCCTATTCGTGATTCTCCTCCCCCACGCACAAATCAAGGTCACAAGCCAGGATTTCACGTATCACGGGATTTGTCCATGGTTAACCGCTCGTGCACGCCTCGATTTTAGGGGTTCATAGCATGAAAAACAAAAAAATTCTATCGAATGAACACACACAAGCCAAGATCTATCTACTAGATTGTAGCAACGAGTCGAAAGAGTACTTACCCTAGAAGATTCCAAAGTTGTTAACGTGAGCGGATTCTCGTGGGTGATATAGTCGTTCACTTGTCGATCTAAAGATCGCGTAGACGATCCTTCCGGCGCCGCGTTCCGGCAGCACTCCCATAGTTGGTCACACATTCAGTACTCGATGAAGACTTTCCTCTTCATTGTTCTAGCAGGCAGCAGAGGTTGTAGATCTCTCCTTGCGATTCCGGCAGCACAACAGTGTGGCGGAGTTTAGAGGGGAGATCCCGCTGGTCATCGCCTAAGCCGGAGCGAGTATGGTGGAGTAGAAGAGAGCCTCGGCGATCTAGGGTTTAGAGGGCGCCGAGGGGGTGGTGTGTCCGGCGGCTAGGGCAAGGGCCTTTCCCTAGTCGGAGACTTGGGAAGAGCTCCCTAGGTGGCAGCGGCTAGAGAGGGGGCGGCGGCCAGCTAGGGTTTGTTGTGAGGGGTAGGGGGCGTCCTACCCCTTCTTATATAGGTGGGGAGGCGCCAAGGGGAAGGGAATCCTCCCCCAACACAACTTCATGTGGCCGGCGGCAAGGAGAGGGAGGAATCCTCCCTTAGGTAGGATTCCTTCCCTCCCCCCACTTGGAAATCAAAGTCCCACTTTGACTTTTTCAAACTTGCCTTATTTTGACTTTCAAATTAGAGTTTGATTTCTCTCTTCCAAGTCACCAACCAAGTGACCTAGGACAATGTGCAACCATTCCTCTTTGTCATGACACATCCAGTACCCTACCCCTTCCGGATCGGTGAACCTTTTAGACCCTTCTAGAACATTCCATTGAAAACACCGAAACCATTCCCGAACTCCGGAATTGGACTTTCCTTATATGAATCTTATTCTGTGGACCTTCCGGATCTCCTCGTGATATCCTAGATCCCATCCAAGACTCCAAACTACATTCGGTCTCTTTACTCGCTTTCCATATCTACTAAAGAACATTGAATCCTTAAGTGTGTATCCCTACGGGTTCGTGAACTATGCAGACATGACTGAGACTCTTCTCCGATCAATAAACAATAGAGGAATCTGGAAATTCATATGGATCCCGCATATTTCTTTGATTACTTCGTGATCAAATGAAACATTTACATACGATACCAATTTACCTTTGTCCAGCGATACTTTACTTATCCGAGGCCTGATCGCAGTATCTCTGCATACCTAGTTCAACCTCGTTACCGATAAATACTATTTACTCATTCCTGTGATATATGATACCTTGTGAGCTAGTCACATGCTTGCAAGCCAATTGGATGACATTCCACCGAGAGGTCCCAGAGTATATCTATCCATTATATGGATGGACAAATCCCACTCTTGATCCATGTGCCTCAACACATACTTCCCAAACACTCAATGCCACCTTTATAACCACCCAGTTACAACGTGGTGTTTGATGTCATACAAAGAATCCATCCGGTGATGGTGCTTAGCATGATCTCATGGTCGAAGGATTTAGGTTACTATGTATCTGAAAGCTTATAGCAAACGAACTATTGAAATGACTTGATATTTATGCTATGCTTAACTATAGGAGTATGTTCATCACACCATTATCCTAATGATATGACCTTGTGGTTAATAACAATTCAATGTTCATGATTAGGAAACCATGATCATCTATTAACCAAAAAGCTAGTATTAGAAAGAGGCTTTACTAGGGACTCTAACAAGTTTGTAAATCACACAAGTATTAATGTTTCCGGTTAATACAATTATAGCATAAATGTAAATATTTATCATAAACACAAATATATAATAATAACTACTTTTATTATTGCCTCTTGGGCATATCTCCAACAGTCTCCCACTTGCACTAGAGTCAATAGTCTAGATTACATGGTAATATACCGAACACCCATGGTAGTTTGGTGCTGGTCATGTTTTCCCTCGAGAAAGATTTAGTCAATGAATCCGCCACATTCAGATTTGTGTGTACTTTGCAAATATTTAAGTCACCATCTTGGACATGCTCTCGAATAGCATGAAAACGTAGCTTGATATTCTTTAGCTTCTTCTGTGACCTTGGTTCCTGCGTATTGGCTATGGCACCCATGTTATCACAGTAGATAGACATTGGGTCCAGCGCACTGGGAACCACACCAAGCTCTGTAATGAACTCCTTCATCCATATTGCCTCTTGTGAAGCCTCTAAAGCAGCTATGTATTCTGATTCAATTGAAGATCTCACCACAACGCTTTGCTTTGCACTCCTCCAGCTCACGGATGCACTTGTAAAGACGTATCCAGATTGAGATTTAGAATCATCCGGATCGGTGTTCCAACTAGCATCGGTGTAACCATTAACAACGAGCTATTCATCACCTCCATAAGAAAGAACCATATCCTTAGTTGTTCTCAAGTACTTAAGGATGTTTTTGACCGCTGTCCAATGATCCACCCCTGGATCACTTTGATATCTGCTAGTGAAACTAACAACATATGCAATGTCAGGTCTAGTACATATCATGGCATACATGATAGATCCTATGGTTGAGGCATAGGGAGTATTACTCATCCTCTCTATATCTTTTGCCATAGCGGGACTTTGAGTTTTACTCAAGATCGTATTGGGCAACATGGGCAAGAACCCTTTCTTGCTATCTTCCATTCCAAACCTCTTTAGAACTGTCACATCCCAAGATTTTCCAAATCTTGTAATGTGAAAATAAATGAATAAAATAAAACTTTCTTTGATTTTCAGAGCCAAATTAAACCTTGGCCCAGTACTTAAAATAAAATGTTTTGTTCTGGTTAAAAATAGTAAAGGTTTATTTAAATAAAGTAATAAGGATTTAATATCCAAGATTTTATTAATAAAAGTTTTATTATTTCTAAACCATCAAAACTTGTTTATTTATTTAAAATAGGTTTTCCAAGTATTTTATTTTCTCTAATAAAACCTACTAAGGTGTTTATTAGATTAAAAAATAAATGTCTCCATAAAACAAATCCTATTTTGATTTAATAACTAAGGTCCATTTTAATTAATTATTAATGGACCCTAAAGTAAAAAAGATTATTTGGTTTTAAACAAGGTTTCCAAATAATCTTTGTTTCCAAACAAAACCTACTGATTGGATTATGAAAGTGTTGGAAATTCAAATGAAGATTTTATCAAACTATATTAATAAGTAAAGGACCCTTTTATTTAAATAATGAAGGGCTATTAAAACATTAATTTATTTGATAATTAGATTATGTTAATAATGTAACTGTTTACAATATCACAAAATTTGGATGTCACTTGATTTGATTTAAGCATTGTTTGACTTGAGTGAAGGATTGAATATTTGGTTTGAAATTCAAAACAGGAAAATAGAAACAGAAAAAGAAAAGAGTTCAAAAACAGAAAAAAATATAAATACAGGTCGACCCAACCCATCAACCCACTAAGGCCCAGAACTAGCCCAGCTAATCTTTTCCCAGAGAAAACGATTCACACCGCTGAAACAACCCGCAAAGCCCTTGACAAGTGGACCTCCCCTCGTTTCTTTTCCCCACTGATCAGAGGACCCCACACCACACCCTTCTTCCCCACCCGCGAACCACGCCTCTTCCTCGCTGCCACAGGTGCCTTGATTCCGCGCGTTCAATTCGCCTTAAAGCCGCGTTAATTCCTCGTCGCGACCACGCCCATTTAACCGCCTGCTCCTCCTCCTTTTTCCCCAGACCACTCCTCCCCTCTGCCCCTAGGCTGCCTCCAATTCTCTCTGTACCGCCACCGCTCCGACGATGTTCCAGTGATGATTCCGACGAAACCCCACCGCCCCTCGCATCCCTAAGCACTCTAGCAGCTTCTCCACTCTCAGGCGCATCTGTTAGTGCATCCAACTCGACCGCGGGTACCCTGTAACCTCTCCTTCGACAACGACCACCGCCACCGTCGCTTTAACTCCGACGACGCCTACGTAGATTCCGCCACCTCTCCTCCTCGAGAACACGATGATGATCTCCAAGCTCGGACGAACCTAACAGCACTTTCCGCTTATCTTAGGGCCCCCAATCTTCGCCATCGTCAAACACCGAGCACCGCCGTCGCCTCACTCCCGAGTACCCTGTAGTTTCCCGCCTTTCCTCTCGTTCACGCACGCATCCTCGCCAGACTGCGCGATCGACCTGTCTTCCGTTTGCCACGCTGTAGCCTCGTCCTCAACGACGCCGAGCAAGCCCGACGCAGCGACGTCTCCGACGAGCAATCGCCGTCCCCTGCGCCGCCCCAACGACGAGCACCTTGAGCTTCAGAGCGTTACCGCGATCACTGTAAGCACCCTCACCTCCTTCCTCGTTTCCTGTTTCGCCAGCGCCGCCACTATCTGACCATCGTCGCCGCTAGCCACCGCCGGCGCCACTCGCAAATGGTCGAGCACGCTAGCACCGTCCGATCTAGATCGCAGCGTCACGATAGATTCACGAATCAAGAGGTATCGAGCAATCGTGCGACGACCCAACTTAAATCCAACGGTTCGCAACGTGATCCTCACTAAACCGGTATCATCCAGTGAGATAGCGACGCGTGGCAGGATTTGTGTTAAAACAGATTTTTGAAATCAGATTGAAATGCCATTTTGAAAACCCTATAACTTTCAAACCACACGTCCAAATTTGATAAATTTTATATCAATGAATTCAGGAGAACAAGCCCTAGCCAACCATGGCCTTAGTTTTAAAAATAGTATTTGTTAGCTTGTTTGAAATTACAGAAACATTTGTGTACTTGTTTAGAGTATAAAAATTGTTTAAAATTGATTTTAGGATTAAATCTTTTGCAAAATGGATTTGTGTGACCTTACTGACCCTAGGAACCAACCCATAGTGTTAAAAATGATTTTTGTGAAATTTAAGTTGAATTAATTAACTTAGTCATTTTCTAGCCAAATAAACTCATTAAATTTTATTATGGAAAAGTTTTTGCAAGGAAAACTTTGGGAAAATGTTATGGACCAAACTTACTGACCCAAAAACACCAAGCCTTGCCAAAGGCAACCTACTTGGTGAAAAACTTAAAGTTTTGCTTTGAAAAGAATAATTTTCACCGCATAAAATGTTGAATGGATTTTAAAATAGGACTTTGAACAAATCCCTCTAACTAATAACTTTGCCATTTTGGTAAATGACCAATGTGGACCTTACAAAGTTATAAACCTAGTGGAGGCCAACCTTGCCACAGAACCCTCTCTTGCATGACTTAAGATCCATTGCTTTGTGTGTGAAATAATGTTTGAATGTTGGTATGGAATGCTACTTGATACTATGCTTGTTTGATTGTAGTGAAATTAGCAAAGTGTGAGACTAGCAAGATCAAGGAGTGACTATCATTCCCTAACAAAAAGGCAAGTTACACTATCATACAAAAGACCTACTATTTTCATTATACTTAGTGGATTTTGTAAACATAGATGAAAATGTTTTATACTTATGCTATGCTAATCCTAATAGGATTCCCTATACATTCATTAGTAAAAATATTGAAGTTGTACATGCTTAGCCATGCTATGTTTTGAAAAGAGATACATGTTGAGATTTTACAAAGGATGAGAAAAGGACTTGTGTTTTACATAATAAAACAAGGACTCAATGAACCACCTAGGTGGTGGACACTTTATGTTTTGGAGAAGGTGGCAACAAAAGGGAACCATGTCTATGGCAATCACTTTGTGTTGTGCTCCAAATGAAAACCACCTAGGAAACTTAGAGATTGAACATGTTTCTCCAATTGTGGCTTTCGTGTACAACCACATGCTATTATGGCTCTGGCTTAGTCAACTACATTAGGAAGACCCATACATTGTCTTTAGTTACGGACATGGGGATCCTGAATGCTTCATGGGGATGAAGACAAGCTAGCAATGATGTATGGGAGGACCTTTTGGAAAGACTTCACACATTCTCGGTCTGCCAAGATTCCATCTTGGTGAGCACTAATCCAGAGGCCACCGGTGGCAACAAGATGGGATTGTGTCATGTGGGTAAAGTGTACTCCTTCGCAGGTTGATAAAATCTAAGTACTTAGCCGTGTCCCGGTTATGGACAATACTGAGCAACTAAAGTTTGAACTATGGGAGATCTCGACATTCCAACTTCTAATATAAAAACTTGATGCACTTGGGGGTACCAAGGAATTCAAAGAGATTTGATAAAGTTTGTTGCACTTGGGGTTACCAAGGTGCACAAGAGTATGATGTACTTGGGGTTACCAAGGAACTCATGAGGTTTTGATAAAACTTGTTGCACTTGGGGTTACCAAGTGGCTCAAGAGATTTTGACAAGGACTTGAACACTTGAGTTTCTACCAAGGAGTTCAAGGAATTGGAAAAGAAATTTGACAATGGTCTTAAAAACCCCTTTTGAAAAGATAGGATAAAAACAATGCTTTATGCAAATAAGCCTTAAACTCTACTTAGCATGATATGCATATAATGATAGGATCCACTCTTTTATACATAAAGTGAAGCTTGCCAATACAATTCAAATCAGACCCTTGTGGCTGTAACTTGTAATGTTGCAGGTTGATTGTTTTAAAAGAAAGATTGTTTGATTGACTAGGATTACAAAGTCTACAACAACATATCCTGTGGCACTTTGAAGATGAAGGACCCATACTTATAGTTATTCCGCTGCAATGTAATGTAATAGCCAAATGAGCTATGTATGATGTAATAAAATTATGTTATTCCTGGTTATAAATTTATATTATGACCTTTGTATCTTGATATTACATCTTTACTGTGGATGCTAGCTATTGATCCAGGGACTAGCATTGTAAAACACAGGAGGACTCTACCTTATCAGGTTGGGACCCCTACAAGAACTTTGTCCAAATATGTACTCTGTGAAAGCGATATTAGGCGTCTCGATCTATCTCTATAAATCTTTATTCCTAATATGTAAGCAGCTTCTCCAAGATCCTTCATTGAAAAACTATTATTCAAATAATCTTTGACACTTTTAAGAAGGTCTACATCATTCCCAATTGTCGTCGGATTGTCGAAAAGTACGCCATAGGGGGTCCTAACGGCGTTGAGAAGTTGGGGTGTGAGAGGTCGGATGTTCCAGGAGCGGTGAGCACAAGTTTACCCAGGTACAAATCTGACTGCGGTGATTGGATCCTACACCTGCTAGCAACCCAGTAATATATCAGCGTCATACGAATGTTACAGCGGAATACAAGAGAGGTTCGCCTGTGCGAGTTGTGATTGTAGCTATTTCTATGGTTGTGCCCTAAAGGCTCCCATACGGCTAGTTTATATAGTCACCAGGACCTAGGGTTACAAGAGAGACCTATCCGGCTACGTTATAGAGTCGGTAACTAGATACAGCTTGGACTACAAGTAATACCAGAGGCCTAAGTCGGTAACTCTTTTGGGCCTTGCCGTAGCCAGAACTGTCTCCTCCTCTTTCTCTGACTGGGCCGCCCGTGAAGCAAAGATCTAGCTCGTTGGTGGCCACCCTGGTCAGTGAGTCCTATGGGTATACCCAAAAAGTATATCCCCAACAGTAGCCCCCGGAAGTCTCCAAGATCCAAAGTCAGATAAATCATCTAGCTTGATGGTTTCTTTGTATTGAGAATCTTGAAGGGTTCCCAAAAACTTATTCAACAGTGTAGGATTCTGAGTCAATTGAGTCAGGTATGTTTTGTTCTGACTTTAGTCTTTTCCTTGCTAAATTTGAAACATGAGCCGGATTTCAAACAATGGCGTGCGGGCTGACAACTTTTTAGAACAGGTCCTGTCATTGACAGGAGTCCCATCAACACGACCGTTGGTGGGCCTGCTCCCTACAGAATAGAGAACCATTTTAATGATCACGCAAGAATCGAGGAGGCAAAGAAGTCGCAAGGAAGCTACCCCCTCTCTCCTATATGCGTGGCATAAATCGCGCAAATGAAGCACGAATCTTGGCGTAGAGGCAAATAAAAGAGAGGAGAAACCCTTCTCTCTCAGATTCATCTCTCCACCGTTCTCACTTATTGCCTCCTCGTACTCCTCGATCCCTCCACAGCCACTCTGATTTACACACCGCGAGAAAAATCTCTTTCCCCCACCAATCCTTCTTTCTCCAAGAGAGATGGCTTCTGCATCTGGCTCCGGAGCGGCGTCGGGTACATCGGCAGCGGACGAGAGGAAGTTGCGGGGCATCAGGGTCCCTAGCATCATGGACGATGCCGAGCTCCAGGTCATGGAGGATGAGGGATACATCATCGCCGACACATGCCGGAGCGCCTTAGGATACGCCACTCTCGCCCCGCGCGGCGGCGAGCGGGTGTTGTTTAGCACGCACATCGACCTTAGACTTAGCTTGACACCGCCATACTTCTTCATCGAGGTCCTCAAATACTACGGTGTGTAGCTCCATAATCTTCCTCTCAACTCCCTGCTAGAGCTTAGTACTCATGCAGCCTTGTGCGAGGGGTTTCTTGGCATTAGGCCACGTGTCACCCTTTTTTGGTACTACTATGGTACCCGGAAGAACTCCATTAGTGACGGAGTTCCTTACACCACTACCACTCTTAGCTTAGTCCTTGGGAGAAACTGAGTTTATCCTAGGATCAACACTAGTGAATCTGTCAAATGCTGGGTTAGAACTTTCTTCTATCATAAGGATATTTCGGCTCCTAGAAAGGCGGAAGGTCTTCCAACCTTCGTCAATGGTGCCGCTCCCTACCAGAAATCATGGGACGCGGAGGCGCCGAAACTGTCGGATATCTTTATCCTTGCCAAGACGAGGATTGAGTTTCTGATGAAGCACAAGGACCTCCATGGATCCGACTTGATCCACTGCTGGCTAGAGCGCCGGATTTAGCCTCTACAACACCATGGGGATCGCCTTATGTACACCATCACTGGCGACAAGGAAGGACAGCATGAGGTTCAACCCGAACCGGATTACGACTAAGGATTACAAGACCCTCATGCAGTATTTGATGAAGGAGGGAGTGGAACGAAAAGTTCTAGATGTCTCCATGAAGATGTTCAAGTATTACCGTCTTCTAACTCTAGTAAATATTTCGACTCTACTTTCGTGTTTTGCCGTTCTTTTATGTTTCTCTGACTCTACTTTTATTGATCTTTTTTGACTTTGTCAGCTCGAGAAACTCCCCGAGTTTGAGCTAGCTCCACTAGAGGGCTATCTCTTAGACGATCCGGAGGCGACGGAGGATGACGAGGTGCAAGAAGTATTTGCCTCCGCCTCCAAGAAGCGTAAGGCGAAGGAAGTTGTTATCACTGCTGGTAGCCAAGTGCTTCCAGTAGTTAAAAAGTAAGCATCATGTCTTTGTTTTCAATACTTTGTACCTTTCTTTTCTTTCCAAATCACACATAATATTCGGATTTGCGTGCTTCAGAGCTAAAGTAGTTTTGAAGAGTAAAGTTAAGCTAGACAGTAATCCAGGCAAGCCACTGTGTCAGAAGAAGCTTGTCATCTTCCCAGCGATGCCGCCACCGACTCCAACCAGAAACCCATCATCAGCACTAGAGGTTTCCGCCTCTCCTGATGCTGGCAACATCTCAAAAGACCTGGTCACCGTTGGTGGCCATGCAACTAACAAGGGTGAACCGGTCAAGGGTAATGACCCCTTGGTAATATCTACATGTCAGTTGAATAAAGTGGCTGTGTTCTGGCTTAAAACAGAAGAAGAAGAAGAAGAAGAAGAAGAAGAAGAAGAAGAAGGAGGAGGAGGAGGAGGAGATCCTTAGGATGGCTCAGTCCAGCCTGGATTAGCAAACCCTCACTCCAGAGGAAGCGAGCTAGGAGATGGAGGATGCGAAGCTGGTCAGCCTCACCAATTTTTGGTCTGGGACGCGAAGATATAGTCTGGCGAACTCTCAGCGATGGACGTTCCCTCCCTCTCCCTTCCCTAGAAAGTTTTTCACAACACTAAACTCGGATTTGAGAAGTTGCACCTAGAACACATTGTAAGTTTCGATTCTTATTTATAGTGTTTTATTATCATATCCTCTAGCCCCCAAGCATAAAGTCGGATAAACATCGTTGCATCCGAGTTGATGCTTATAGGATGCAAAAGAACGATGAAGTGTTGCCCCCAAGGCTCGTGCTATAATTTTACTTAGTTAAATTTGCAGCCCGAGTCTTAGTAGCCGTCTGACGGTATTCCGTCTCTAAAATTATAGAAAATTGCATCTTCCAACCAGGAATTTCCCAAGATTATATATAATAAACGCAAGGAAATCAAAGCCCTGCGCCTTGAGAATTCAAAGTTGAAAGTTGAAAAAGATGAAGCAGACGGTAACCTTTTCTGACTTCCTCTTGGTCATTTAGCTATTGTCATAGTCAAACTTGTTTTGTCCGACTGATATTTTTCCCTTTGCAGAATTGTTGTGTGAATCTAGCAAGATGGTGGATCAAACTGAGAACTTCAAGGTCATGGAGACGGAGAATGCTGAGCTCTGAGACAAGCTTGAGAAGCTTACTATTGAGTTGGAGAAATTCATAGCTGTTGTTCTGGAGTCAAGCAACAATGAGACCGTGAGGCTCGAGAAGCTGATAGCCCTCTGAGATAAATAATTGGATGATATTCAGAAAGACTTTGATAGTCAGAGGGATCTAGCCCAGGCCACAGAGAGTGAGATGAACAGCCTCCGCGAGGAGTGTGCCCAATGGAATCATTCTGTGCTAGGTAAGATTTCTGACTTACTTTATTCGATTGATTTTTTGACTTTCTTTTGAGTCAAATTTTATCTTTTGGTTCTTTCCTAGCCCTCCTGAACCTTTCCAACTCTCCTACCTCTGAACCTCGCCTTAAGCGCATAAAGCTCATCGGAGATATTTTGTTCGACTTCCGCCAGACTCTTGAAGAGGCTGACGAGTCAGTCAAACTTTTCGACTTGCATAAGATGCCAGTGCAAGAGGTGAGGGACAAGTCCAAGGAGATTCCGAAGCTTATTGAAGACTGGAAGATCTCCTATGCTCGGATTGCTGCACAGACTGCCCTTACCATGGTGATGATCTACCATAGCGATATGCAAATCTGGCACATCACCAAGGGTATCGCCGATGAGGAGGATGAGGGTAACCCGCCGAACATCAAAGCTATCCAAGATTCATGTGCATGTTACGCTTACCGTATGGCGGAGATGACTACATGACGCCTTTCTTCGAATCCGTCACTATGCCTTCCTCGCCTCCAGAGCCACAAGTCAGCCTCGCTGAAGCAGCTTCCGAGTCCGAGGACCAGTGCGACAATGTTGTCGACTCCAGCGCTCCACGCTCTTCATCATCACCACCTGATTCTGCAACATAAACATTTTTATAATGCATTATTCTGAACTTGGGCATGTAATGATGGAAACAATATTTTCCTTGTGCTGGTCTGTAAGAACTGATGCTTTTACTATCGTAGCACTTTTGTTTGTATATATTTTTTGTGTGCTTGGAAATTTCTGAAGCACTATTTTTTATGCTTATACTTATCGTTTTATCTGGCTCTCTTCCTCGCCCCTCTCATGAGCCGGCCAACCTTTAGCACGAAACTTTGCTGAGCAACGGAGCTCAATTGCTAAACCAGTTTAAACTCGGAAACAAAGCTGGCTTCCATTACAAGAAATTCATTACTCGGAAGATACCCGCGTCTAAGCAAACAGATAAAATACCAAAGTATAAACAAGAAATTGAATTTTTTATCCTAAGGTAAATTTTTTTAGATATTCAAAAATCATAACATGAGCATAAAGTACTTTCAAGCATTCTGGGATTTCTGAAAATGACATGCTCTTTTGGAAATAAGATGGAAAAAAACTTCTCAAAGATAACATATGAGGAAATCAACGCTTTATTTCACTTTGAACATGTAGATATATTATTACAAGGAAATATAACTAATAATATAAGGGACGTAGCTGTGCAATATTCCATGGACGGTCTATCTCATCCAGGTCTGTACTACTGTCCGCTCTCTTTCTCTTCTGAGTATCTGGTCTTTCCTTGACTGGTCTCATGTCGGTTAAATAATATGACCCATTATGCAGAACCCTTTTGATCATAAAAGGTCCTTCAAATCGGGGAAAGTGCATGCTTTGTTTTTTGCACAAGTCGGAGAACCAAATCGCCCTTCCTGAAAGAACAGGTTTGTACTCTCTAAATATGATACTTGTGCAACTTCTGCTGATAGTATGTATATCTCTGCTCAGCAACGACGCGTACTTCTTCGATTATATCGAGATCATCCTGTCTAGAAACTTCTGCATCTTCTTCGATATATGCTTTGACTCGTGGAGACTGATGAATTAGATCACTTGGAAGAACTGCTTCTGCACCGTAGATCAAGAAGAAAGGAGTGTATCCGATTGATCTATTAGGATTTGTACGTAAGCTCCATATCACAGACAGTAATACTTCCGCCCAAGCCCCCACGGCACGATGAAGTGGTGCTTCGAGACGAAGTTGGATTCCTTGTAAAATAAGACCGTTAGTTCTTTCGACTAGTCCATTAGCTTGTGGATGCGCGACTGATGCAATATCGAGTCGGATCCCTTATTCTTCACAGAATTTGGCAAGTTCTCCCATGAAAAAATTGCTCCCGTTGTCAGTAATTATATTGTGCAGATATCCGAATCAGATGATCATGTCCTCGACGAACTTTCTGGTTGTGGCTCCATCGCAACTTGTTATTGTTGGAGATATGCCCTAGAGGCAATAATAAATGTGGTTATTATTATATCTTTGTGTCTATGATAAATGTTTACATTCATGCTATAATAGTATTAACAAGGAAACATTAATACTTGTGTGATTTGTAAACTTAATTTGAAGTCCCTGGTAAAGCCTCTATATAATACCAGCTTGTTGGTTAATAGATGATTGTGGTTTCCATATCATGAACATTGAGATGTTATTAACAACAATATCATATCGTTAGGAGAATGATATGATGGACATACTCCTATAGATAAGCGTAGCATAAAGATCAAGTCATTTTAATAGTTCAAGTGCTATATGCTTTCTATTACATAGTAATCTAATTCCTTTGACCATGAGATCATGCATATCACCTTTACCGGATGGATGCTTTGATGACATCAAACACCACACCGTAACTGGGTGGCTATAAAGGTGGCATTGAGTGTTCGGACAGTGTTGGTTGAAACACATGGATCAAGAGTGCGATTTGTCCATCCATATGACGGATAGATATACTTTGGGCCCTCTCGGTGAAATGTCATCCAATTAGCTTGCAAGCATGTGACTGGCTCACAAGGGATCACATATCACGGGAACGAGAAAAGAGTACTTATCGGTAACAAGGTTGAACTAGGTATGCAGAGATACCGACGATCATAACCTCGGATAAGTAACATATCGTGAGACAAAGGGAAATTGATATCGTATGTAAGTGGTTCATTCGATCGCAAAGTAATCGTAGAAATATGTGGGAGCCATATGAATTTCCAGATTCCTCTATTGGTTATTGTTCGGAGAAGTGTCTCGATCATGTCCGCATAATTCACGAACCGTAGGGAGACACACTTAAGGATTCGACGTTGTTTTGAGTAGTTATGGAATGATCAGAAAGAGACCGAATGTTGTTCGGAGTCCCAGATGGGATCCGGGATATCACGAGGAGGTCCGGAATGGTCCGGAGAATAAGATTCATATAAGGAAAGTCCCATTTCGGATTTGGGGAATGTTTCCGGTGTTTTCATCGGGAATGTTCTAGAATGTTCCAGAATGTCCGGCACTCCGGAGGGGAAGGGTACATGGATGTGTTGTATCAAGTTGGTATGATTGCATCATGTACTAAGTGTCATCGCTGTTCCAAATAAAGGATTAATTCAAATCCTAGTTTGAAAAATCAAATAGCTAAATTGAAAAGTCAAACGGCTAAATTTGGAAAGAGGAAAAGAGGAGGAAGGGGAAACCGAGTTGGGGAGGGAGTCCCTCCTCCCCAAGCCGGCGCACCACCCAAGCCGAGTTGTGGAGGGACTCCACTCCCTCCCCTTGGCCGGCCGGCCCCTCCACCTATATAAGGAGGGGCAGGGCTCCCTCCTAGGACACACAAGTACCTCTCCTCCAAACCCTAGCTTGGCGCCACCACCTCCTGCAGTTGCCGCCGCCTCCTAGGGTTGCCCTAGACGCCGACTTGGGGTGCCCCAAACCTTAGCCGCCGGCTCTAGCACCTCCTCCTTGGTGTGTCTAAAACCTAGATCGCCGAGGAGCTCTCTCATACTCCACCATACTCGCTCCGGCTTAAGGCGAAGCCCTACGAGATCTCCCCTCTACTTCCGGTACCACAGTTGTCGCCGAATCGCGAGGAGAGTGCTACAACCTCCATTTGCTTTGGAACAAGGGAGAGGAAGGTCTTCGTCAGTCTGACGTGACCGATGTGGGGCGCTGCCGAACACGCCGGAAGGATCGTCTACACGATCTTGAGATCGGGAAGAGTACGACTACATCACCCACGAGAATCCGCTCTCGTTAAACACTTGGAATCTTCGAGGGTGAGTTATTCCATCGACTCGTTGCTACAATCTAGTAGATTGATCTTGGCTTGTTTGTTTGTATGCGGTAGAAATTTTTGTTTTCCATGCTACGAAACCCTACAGTGGTATCAGAGTCGTGTCTATATGTAGATCTGTTGCACGAGTAGAACACAATGGTCATTGTGGGCGTTGATGCTTTTATTGTTGATTGCTTCTTGTGTACTTTGCATCTTGCGGGATGTTGGGATGAAGCGGCCCGGGCTAACCTTACATGACATCGTTCATGAGACTTGCTCCACGCTTGACATGCAACTTGTATTGCATAAGTGGCTTTGCGGGTGCCTGTTTCTCCTAGCATAGTTAAGATCCAATTTACAACGGGTGATTTACATTACTAGAATCAATGTTGTGGTTCATGTTCGTAAGTTAGAAGGACACTTATTGAAAGCCCCAAACCACGTAAAACATGCAAAGAAAGTAGAGGCGTCTAACTTTGTTTTGCAGGGTGTCTTGTGATGTGATATGGCCATGATTGTGATTATATTTGATGTATGCAATGTTCCTTATTGTAAGTTGGCAACCGGCAGGAGCCATATGGTTGTTTTTAATTTATGTTAAGACCCGCGTGTCTATTCAAAGTAGTTGTAATAGTTGAAGCCGGTGGAAGACAACCATGAAGAAGCGTCATTGACCTTGATGCAATGCCGGTGATGATGGAGATCATGTTCGTGCTAGAAGATGGAGATCGGAAGCACAAAGAAGAAAGGCCATATCATATCACATATTATGAATTGCATGTGATGTTAATCCTTTATGCATCTTGTATTGCTTAGTAGACAACGGTAGCATTATAAGATGATCCCTCATGCACATGAATTTCAAGTCATAAAGTGTTCACCCTTAGTTAGCACCGTTGCTAAAGCTTGTTGTTTCGAAGCACCACGTGATGATCGGGTGTGTTAGATTCCGCAAGTGTATACAACGTGAGCAAGCCATATTTGCCCATGCGGAAACTAAGGTTTGATCTTGACGAGCCTAGCATGTACAGACATGGTATCGGAACACGGATCACCGAAAGGTAAAGCATGAATCATATAGTAGATATGATGAACATGTCTATTGTTCGCCATTGAAACTATATCAACTCTCGTGATGATCGGTGTTGATGTAGTGTATTTGGTTCATGTGATCACTAAAACAATGTGAGGGATATTGTTTTGAGTGGGAGTTCACCTAGATTAATTTTAATATTAATTTGAACTCAATTTGTCATAAACTTAGTCTAAACTATTGCAAATATGTTGTAGATCAATGGCAGCCCCTACCATCAATTTTAATGCGTTCCTAGAGAAAGAAAAGTTGAAAAACAATGGAAGCAACTTCGGATTGGTTCGCAATTTGAGGATTGTCCTCACATTTGGTAATTTGACCTATGTCTTTGGATGCACATTGGGTGACCCACTGCAATGATGCTTCCGATGAAGTAAAGAATGTTTACCTCACTCGGAAGACTCAGTACTCCACAGTTCAGTGTGCTATCTTGTATGGTTTAGAATCGGAGCTTCAGAAAAGGTTTGAGAATTCAGACCCATATGATATTGTCGAGGATCTCAAATTGATCTTTGAGACTCATGCGGAAATTGAAAGCTATGAGGCTTCAAAAGTTCTTTAACCGCAAGATGGAAGAGGGCAGCTCCAAGGTGAGCATGTGCTTAAGATGTCAGGCATGCAAACAAACTTCAAAGCTTGGGTATAGTGATTCCTAATGCTTTGGGGATTTACCGTGTCCTCCAATCACTACCACCAAGTTACAAGAACTTTGTGATGAACTACAACATGCACAACATGAACAAGACGTTGCCAGAACTCTTTGCCATGTTGAAGTCTGCAGTGGAGATCAAGAAAGAGCACCAAGTGTTGTTGGTCAATAAGACCACCAAATTCAAGAAAGGCAAGTCTAAGCGAAGGGCACTTCAAGAAGGGTGGTAAGAAAGTTACCACGCCGAAGAAGACCAAGGCTGGACCTAAGCCCGATCTCGAGTACTTTCTTGCAAGGGAGAAGGTCACTGGAAGCGGAATTGCCCAAAGTACTTGGCGGATTTGAAGAACGACAACATCAAGAAGAAAGGTATATCTGATATACATGTTATTGATGTGTATCTCACTAGTACTCGTAGTAGTGCCTGGGTATTTGATACTGGTTCGGTTGCTCATATTTGTAACTCGAAACAGGTGCTACAGAATAAATGGAAGCTAGCGAAGAACGAGGTGACGATGCGCGTGGGAAACGGTTCAAAGTTTGATATGATCGCGGTCGGCACGCTACCCCTTCATCTACCATCGGGATTAGTTTTATACTTAAATAATTGTTATTTGGTGCCTGCGTTGAGCATGAACATTATATCGGGATCTTGTTTATTGCGAGACGGTTACTTGTTTAAATCCGATAATAATGGTTGTTCGATTTATATGAGTAATATGTTTTATGCACATGCACCTTTGATAGATGGTCTATTCTTATTGAATCTCGATAGTGGAAATACACACATTAATAACATTGAGGCTAAACGTTTGAAATCGAGCGATAACTTGACCTATATGTGGCACTGTCGTCTTGGTCACATTGGAGTGAAGCGTATGAAGAAACTCCATTACGATGGACTTATTGAATCACTTGATTTCGAATCACTTGATAGATGCGAAGCATGTCTGATGGGTAAAATGACTAAGACTCCATTTTCTGGTATGATGGAGCGAGATACGGACTTATTGGAAATCATACATACCGATGTGTGTGGTCCAATGAGTGTAGCATCGCGCGGTGGTTATCGTTATGTTCTTACCTTCACGGATGACTTGAGTAGATATGGGTATATCTATTTCATGAAACTTAAGTCTGAAACTTTCGAGAAGTTTAAGGAATTTCAAAGTGAGGTAGAGAATCAACGTAACAAGAAGATTAAATTTCTACGTTCTGATCGTGGAGGTGAATATCTAAGTTACGAGTTTGGCGAGCATTTGAAGAAATGTGGAATACTTTCGCAGTTGACACTGCCGGGAACACCACAGCGTAATGGTGTGTCCGAACGTCGTAATCGAACTCTCTTAGATATGGTTCGTTCTATGATGTCACTTACAGATATACCGCTATCATTTTGGGGTTATGCATTACAAACAGCCGCATTCACTTTAAATAGGGCACCATCTAAATCCGTTGAAACGACACCGTATGAATTATGGTTTGGGAAGAAACCTAAATTGTCGTTCCTTAAAGTTTGGGGATGCGAAGCCTATGTAAAGAAGTTACAAAGGACAAGCTTGAACCCAAAGCGGAAAAATGCGTCTTCATAGGATACCCGAAGGAAACTATTGGGTATACCTTCTATCATAGATCCGAGGGCAAAATCTTCGTTGCCAAGAATGGATCCTTTCTAGAGAAGGAATTTCTCTCGAAAGAAGTGACTGGAAGGAAAGTAGAACTCGACGAGGTTGTCGAACCTTCTCTCGAATTGCAAGTAGCGCAAAGACCGGAAGAAGTTCTGTGGTGCCTACACCAATAAGAGAGGAAGCTAATGATGATGATCATGAAACTTGGTTGAAGTTGCTCTGAGCCTCGCAGGTCAACGAGAACTCGTACCACTCCAGATTGGTATGATCCCGTTATGAGTGTCATGTTGGTGGACAACACCGATGCCCCTGAGACATATGAGGAAGCGATGATGAGCCCAGATTCCAATAAATGGCAAGAAGCCATGAAATCCGAGATTGGATCCATGTACGAAAACCAAGTATGGACTTTGGTGGACTTACCGGATGGCCAGAAGGCTGTCGAGAACAAATGGATCTTCAAGAAGAAAACAGATGCTGATGGTAATGTTACTATCTATAAAGCTCGACTTGTCGCAAAAGGGTTTTGACAAATTCAAGGAGTTGACTACGATGAGACTTTCTCACCGGTAGCGAAGCTAAAGTCTGTGAGGATTATGTTAGCAATCGCTACATATTACGATTATGAGATATGGCAGATGGATGTCAAAACAACATTCCTCAATGGAGACATTGATGAAGAGTTGTATATGATGCAACCCAAAGGTTTTGTCGATCCTAAAGATGCTAACAAGGTAAGCAAACGTCAACGGTCCATCTATGGATTGAAGCAAGCATCCCGAAGTTGAAATCAACGTTTTGATAAGGTGATCAAAAGTTTTGGTTTTATACAAACTTATGGAGAAGCTTGTATTTACAAGAAAGTGAGTGGGATCTCTGTAGCATTCTTAATACTATATGTGGATGACATATTATTGATTGGGAATGATGTAGACCTTCTTAATAGTGTCAAGGAATATTTGAATAATAGTTTTTCAATGAAGGATCTTGGCGAAGCAGCTTACATATTAGGCATAAAGATTTATAGAGATAGATCGAAACGCCAAATATCATTGTCACAGAGTACATATTTGGACAAAGTTCTAAAGAGGTTTGGAATGGAAGATAGCAAGAAAGGGTTCTTGCCCATGTTGCTCAATCGACCTTGAGTAAAACTCAAAGTCCGACATCGGCGTAAGATAGAGAAAGGATGAGTAAGACTCCTATGCCTCAGCCATAGGATCTCTAATGTATGCCATGCTATGTACTAGACCCGACATTGCATATGTTGTTAGTTTAACTAGCAGATATCAAAGTGATCCGAGTGGATCATTGGACAATGATCAAAAACATCCTTAAGTACTTGAGAAGAACTAAGGATATGGTTCTTTCTTATGGAGGTGATGAACAACTTTTTTAATGGTTACACCGATGCTAGTTGGAACACCGATCCGGATGATTCTAAATCACAATCTGGATACGTATTTATTTTGAATGGTGCAGCGGTTAGATAGAGGAGTGCAAAGCAAAGCGTTGTGGCGAGATCTTCAATGAATCGGAATACATGGGCTTGCCGGAGGCTTCACAAGAAGCGATATGGATGAAAGAGTTCATTACAGAGCTGGGTGTGGTTCCTAGTGCGCTGGACCCAATGTCTATCTCTGTGATAACATGGGCCATAGCCAATGCGCAAGAACCAAGGTCACACAAGAAGTCAAGCATATCAAGCTACGTTTTCACGCTATTCGAGAACATATCCAGGATGGGGATATAAAGATTTGCAAAGTACACACAGATCTGAATGTGGCGGATCCGTTGACTAAACCTCTCCCAAGGGCAAAACATGACCAGCACCAAACTGCCATGGGTGTTCGGTATATTACCATGTAATCTAGATTAGATGACTCTAGTGCAAGTGGGAGACTGTTGGAGATATGCCCTAGAGGCAATAATAAATGTGGTTATTATTATATCTTTGTGTCTATGATAAATGTTTACATTCATGCTATAATAGTATTAACAAGGAAACATTAATACTTGTGTGATTTGTAAACTTAATTGGAAGTACCTGGTAAAGCCTCTATATAATACCAGCTTGTTGGTTAATATATGATTGTGGTTTCCCTATCATGAACATTGAGATGTTATTAACAACAAGATCATATCGTTAGGAGAATGATATGATGGACATACTCCTATAGATAAGCGTAGCATAAAGATCAAGTCATTTTAATAGTTCAAGTGCTATATGCTTTCTGATACATAGTAATCTAATTCCTTTGACCATGAGATCATGCATATCACCTTTACCGGATGGATGCTTTGATGACATCAAACACCACACCGTAACTGGGTGGCTATAAAGGTGGCATTGAGTGTTCGGAAAGTGTTGGTTGAAACACATGGATCAAGAGTGGGATTTGTCCATCCATATGATGTATAGATATACTCAGGCCCTCTCGGTGAAATGTCATCCAATTAGCTTGCAAGCATGTGACTGGCTCACAAGGGATCACATATCACGGGAACGAGAAAAGAGTACTTATCGGTAACGAGGTTGAACTAGGTATGCAGAGATACCGACGATCATAACCTCGGATAATTAACATATCGTGAGACAAAGGGAAATTGATATCGTATGTAAGTGGTTCATTCGATCGCAAAGTAATCGTAGAAATATGTGGGAGCCATATGAATTTGCAGATTCCTCTATTGGTTATTGTTCGGAGAAGTGTCTCGATCATGTCCGCATAATTCACGAACCGTAGGGAGACACACTTAAGGATTCGACGTTGTTTTGAGTAGTTATGGAAAGATGAGAAAGAGACTGAATGTTGTTCGGATTCCCATATGGGATCCGGGATATCACGAGGAGATCCGGAATGGTCCGGAGAATAAGATTCATATAAGGAAAGTCCCGTTTCGGAGTTGGGGAATGTTTCTGGTGTTTTCATAGGGATGTTCTAGAATGTTCCGGAATGTCCGGCACTCCGGAGGGGAAGGGTACATCGATGTGTTGTATCAAGTTGGTATGATTGCATCATGTACTAAGTGTCATCGCTGTTCCAAATAAAGGATTAATTCAAATCCTAGTTTGAAAAGTCAAATAGCTAAATTGAAAAGTCAAACGGCTAAATTTGGAAAGAGGAAAAGAGGAGGAAGGGAAACGAGGGGGAGGAGTCCCTCCTCCCCAACCGTCGCACCACCAAGCCGAGTTGGGGAGGGACTCCTCCTCCCTTGGCCGGCCCCTCCACCTATATAAGGAGGGACAGTCTCCTCCTAGGACACACAAGTACCTCTCCTCCAAACCCTAGCTTGGCGCCACCACCTCCTGCAGTTGCCGCCGCTAGGGTTGCCCTAGCCACGACTTGGGGTGCCCCAAACCCCTAGCCGGCTCTAGCACCTCCTCCTTGGTGTGTCTAAAACCTAGATCGCCGAGGAGCTCTCTCATACTCCACCATACTGCTCGGCTTAAGGCGAAGCCTGCGAGATCTCCCTCTACTTCGGTACCACGCCGTTGTCTTGCGAGGAGAGAGTGCTACAACCTCACTGCTTTGGAACAAGGGAGAGGAAGGTCTTCGTCGATCTCGAACGTGTGACCGATCATCGGGAGGCGCTGCGAGCATAGCCGGAAGGATCGTCTACGCGATCTTGAGATCGGCAACAGTACAACTACATCACCCACGAGAATCCGCTCTCGTTAAACACTTTGGTTGCTACAATCTAGTAGATAGATCTTGGCTTGTTTATTTGTATGCGGTAGAAATTTTTTGTTTTCCATGCTACGAAACCCTACAGTGGTATCAGAGCCGTGTCTATATGTAGATCTGTTGCACGAGTAGAACACAATGGTCATTGTGGGTGTTGATGCTTTTATTGTCGATTGCTTCTTGTGTACTTTGCATCTTGCGGGATGTTGGGATGAAGCGGCCCGGGCTAACCTTACATGACATCGTTCATGAGACTTGCTCCACGCTTGACATGCAACTTGTATTGCATAAGTGGCTTTGCGGGTGCCTGTTTCTCCTAGCATAGTTAAGATCCAATTTACAACGGGTGATTTACAATACTAGTATCAATGTTGTGGTTCATGTTCGTAAGTTAGAACGACACTTATTGAAATCCCAAACCACGTAAAACATGCAAAGAAAGTAGAGGCGTCTAACTTTGTTTTGCAGGGGTGTGCTGTGATGTGATATGGCCATGATTGTGATTATATTTGATGTATGCAATGTTCCTTATTGTAAGTTGGCAACCGGCAGGAGCCATATGGTTGTTTTTAATTTATGTTAAGACCCGCGTGTCTATTCAAAGTAGTTGTAATAGTTGAAGCCGGTGGAAGACAACCATGAAGAAGCGTCATTGACCTTGATGCAATGCCGGTGATGATGGAGATCATGTTGCGGTGCGAAACGGACCTGCCATATCAAGCCCCTGGACCGCAAATGGGTTTAGCCATCACTAGTAGGTGAATAAATCCACATTTTGCGGTGCGAAACGGACCTACCTTATCAAGCCCCTAGACCGCAAATGGCTATGTAATAGGGATTGTTCGTAACTGTTCAGCCGGAACATGTGCCTGCTGGGCGTACTTTCGGCAGCCTTTGCATGTTTTGACCAGTTTTTCGGCATCCGCTTAGCTGTAAGCTAAAAGAATCCGTGTCTAAAAGATTTTGCCACTAAGGATGTGGCTGCAGCGTGGTGACCACACTCGCCTTCGTGGATTTCTTGTAAGATTTCCACTCGTTATTACGGAGAAATACATCGCTGAAAACCCCTAGAAACAATCCGCTTATAGAGCTCACGCTTTATTATCGTGTAGGCTTTCGCTCGTCGGATGATCTGCCGGCTCAGGACTTCGTCTTTGGGTAATTTTCCGTCTATCAGAAAATCCAGATAGGGTTTTGTCCAGTTGGGAATTACAACCAAAACTGCTATTAAAGGTGATTCGGATTCCGTTAGATAGTCCTCATCAACTCTGGTTATGGAGTACCCTTAAATGCACTAAAAAATCGCCATCTGGTAATTGTTTCTGCACAGAGCCTATGTTTGATAGAGCATCTGCTTCCTCATTTTCTGCTCGAGGTATGTGTTGAACCTCAAAACCCTTGAACGATTTAGATAATTCATCCACGACAGCTTTGTATGCTGCCATGTGTTTGTTTGCATTACAGATGTCGGATACAGGCTGAGCAACTAAATTCGAGTCTCCATAACACATGAGTCTTGTTACGCCAATGTTTTTGTCCATGCGTATTCCATGTAACAATTCTTCATACTCGGCAATGTTATTGGTCTCCGTGAAGTGTATTTGTAACACATAGAATAGCTTATCTCCTTGGGCTGATTTGAGCACCACGCCAGCCCCTGGGCCTCCTCGTGCTTTTGATCCGTCAAAATGAAGGGTCCAAAATTCCGAGTCTAGGGGACTTCTATTTTTTGTCGTCTCTGCCCAATCAACAATGAAATCGGAAAGTATTTGGGACTTGATTGTTGTACGCAGCTTGTACTCAATGTCGAAAGCTACAAGCTCTATTACCCATTCTAAGACACGTCTTGTGGCATCGCAATTATTGATTATATCTCGCATGGGAGCAGTACTCACCACTATGATCTTATGCTTGTGAAAGTAGTGTTGTAGATTTCTGGATGTGAAGAACACTCCATAGGATAGCTTTTGATGATGTGGATACTGTTGTTTCGACTCTTTCAGAACCTCACTCGGGTAATAAGTTGTACGCTGCACCTTATACTCATGGCCTTCTTCCTCGCGCTCCACTACTGTTACCACACTTATGACCTTGTTGGTCGCTGCAATGTAGAGTAACATAGGCTCCTGGGGTTCTGGCACTGCGAGAACTGGTGGGTTTGAAAGTAGGTCTTTCAAACTTTGTAGGACAGTATCAGCTTCATGGGTCTAGACAAATTTGTCGGTTTTCTATAAGAGTTTGTATAAGGTGCGTCTCTTCCTGATGGGGCCAAGGTGTCCGATCTTTCGATGAGATGATGATAATCGATTTGGTGGAGTTCGGGCTTGATGATCCGAATACACGTGCGAGCACGAGCGCCAATGCAATCACTAGGCCAATCTCCTGGAGGTTACCGATCCTGCGGGAACACGGTCAGCCTGACCAGCGAGGGTCTTAATTCCTACCTGAAATCGAGAACAAGTAAGAACCAATATTGCAATCAAGATATTGCGGATTAAGAGGAAAGCTTTATTGAAAAGGTGGGATCCTGAATAGGTGCGAAGTACAAGAGGCCTCTGCGATGCTCGAGGCTTGGCGAAGTTGCTACGATGGCTAACTTAATGTCTAAACAAAATCCGAGTCTAGGGTGACGGCTATGGGGAGTATTTAAGGAGGAAAAGGTGGGGTTTCGGCCAGCCATGGAAGTGGTGGCGGAATCCAACCCTAGAAGTCCTTTTCCCCTCAAATACGGACTCTAAAAAGTGGCTATTTAAAATCTTGCGAAAATTACATGGGCCTGGCCCAAAATAAAGGTGTCACAGCATTAAGCTATGGACGAATCCGTGAAGTATTAATCTTGAATATTTCATCCAAGCCTTCTTTCTTCATTATGGTGGCCTCAAAGTTCTGAAATCTCCATCCGTGGCCTTCTCTTGGATCATCACATGCTTGCTTCCATCTCCATGCATGGCCATGCTCCAATACTTGTCCCTCTTATCCATGCTTGGTCCATCATTCCTAAGAGTAATAAATACATCGGATTTATGCAGCATCATATTCTCATGTATGTGAGGAATAGTTCCAAGACACGAAAGTACCTGATAGTTAAGTTGTTTGGCACGAGATCTTGTGATGGGTCCTTGTATGTGTGTAGCTGTAGGTACAACAGTTGTATCAATAGAAGGGATGTCCACATCATTCTCCCCTTCTTGAATTGAAGTCGTCCTCGATGCAATCTCATCTTCCTCACCAAAGTAAGGCTTCAAATCTGCAATGTTAAATGTGGGACTAACCGTACCAAAGTCTGCAGGCAACTCAAGTTTATATGCATTATCATTTATTTTCTCTAACACCTTAAAGGGACCAGCAGCACGCGACATTAACTTAGACTTGCGTAAATCAGGAAAACGATCTTTACGCAAATGTAACCAAATAAGATCTCCAACATCAAACACAACATGCTTTCTCCCTTTATCCCCAGCAAGTTTATACTTAGCATTCGTGTGTTCAATGTTATCTTTAGTAGTCTTATGCAAGTTTAATATCATTTCAGCATGTTGTGTAGCATCCAAATTATTTTGCACCGAAGAAGGTAAATGCAATAAATCAATAGGTGCACGAGGAACAAAACCATACACAATCTCAAATGGGCACATCTTTGTGGTAGAATGCAGCGAACGATTATAAGCAGATTCTATATGAGGTAAACACTCTTCCCACAATTTTAAGTTCTTCTTTAAAACAACCCGCAACATAGTAGACAAATTTCTATTTACTACTTCAGTTTGTCCATCAGTTTGGGGATGACATGTAGTACTAAACAGCAATTTAGTCCCCAACTTAGCCCATAAACATCTCCAAAAGTGGCTAAGAAATTTAGTATCACGATCAGAGACAATAGTATTTGGCACACCATGCAAACGAACAATTTCATGAAAGAACAAATCAGCAATACTATCCCTCCCCTTCTTATAAAAGTGTGCCATCATCCGTTTTATGACAAGGAATAAAGTGAAAATAGTATCACGATCAGAGACAATAGTATTTGGCGCAGCATCATCCGTTTTATGACAAGGAATAAAGTGTGCCATCTTAGAAAACCGATCCTCAACAACAAAAATACTATCCCTCCCCTTCTGTGTTCGTGGCAATCCCAAAAAAAAGTCCATAGAAATATCCTCCCAAGGAACACTAGGAACAAGAAGAGGCATATATAAACCATGTGGATTAAGGCGAGACTTAGCTTTTTGACAAGTAGTGCAGCGTGCCACAAATCTCTCAACATCTCGACGCATACGTGGCCAAATGAAGTGTGCAGCAAGAACATCCTCTGTTTTCTTGACACCAAAGTGTCCCATCAATCCTCCTCCATGCGCCTCCTGTAACAACAAAAGACGAACAGAACTATCCGGAATGCATAGTTTGTTAGCACGGAACACAAATCCATCATTGAAGACGAACTTGTTCCATGTTCTACCATCTCTACAATTCTGCAACAGATCTTTAAATTCAGCATCATGCACATATTGTTCCTTAATAGTTTCTAATCCAAATATTTTGAAGTCAAGTTGAGATAACAAAGTATAACGGCGCGACAAAGCATCAACAATAATATTATCTTTACCCTTTTTGTGTTTGATAACATAAGGAAAAGAATCAATAAATTCAACCCACTTTGCATGACGATGATTCAATTTAGCTTGACTACGAATATGCTTCAAAGATTCATGATCAGAATGAATAACAAATTCTATAGGCCATAGATAATGTTGCCAAGTTTCTAATGTCCGAACCAACGCATATAATTCTTTATCATAAGTAGAATAGTTCAGACTAGCCCCACTCAATTTCTCACTAAAATATGCAACAGATTTTCCCTCTTGTAATAACACCCCTCCCAAACCAATTCCACTAGCATCACATTCAAGCTCAAAAGTCTTAGTAAAATCAGGAAGTTGGAGTAAGGGAGCATGTGTTAGCTTATCTTTCAATATGACGAAGGCCTTGTGTTGTGCATCGCCCCAAACAAAGGGCACATCCTTCTTGGTAAGATCATTCAACAAGCAATTGATCCAAATTCTTTGACAAAGCGCCTATAAAAACCAGCGAGGCCAAGAAAACTCCTCACTTGTGTGACCGTCTTGGGCTGCGGCCAATTCTCAATAGCTTCAATCTTGGCTGGATCCACTTCAATACCCTGTGATGTACCAACATAGCCAAGAAATGCAACTCGATTGGTGCAAAAGGTGCACTTCTCAAGGTTACCAAACAAACGTGCATCACGTAAAGCATTGAAAACAGCATGTAAATGGTCCAAATGATCCTCTAAAGATTTGCTATAAATCAAAATATCATCAAAGTAGACTACCACAAAACGTCCAATGAAAGCACGTAAAACTTCGTTCATTAATCTCATGAAAGTGCTAGGTGCATTAGTTAAACCAAACGGCATTACTAACCACTCATATAAACCGAACTTAGTTTTAAATGTTGTTTTCCATTCATCTCCTAATTTCATACGAATTTGGTGTTAACCACTACGCAAATCAACTTTAGAAAACATGGTAGAGCCACTCAATTCATCAAGCATGTCATCTAAATGTGGAATAGGATGAAAATATCGAATAGTAATATTATTGATAGCTCTACAATCATTACACATGCGCGAAGAACCATCTTTCTTAGGTACCAAAATAATAGGAACAGCACAGGGGCTAAGGGACTCACGAATATGATCTCTGTCGAGTAGTTCCTGAATTTGGCGTTGTATCTCCTTTTTCTCCTCTGGATTGGTTCTATATGGAGCGCGGTTGGGCAACGTAGCACCAGGAATTAGATCAATTTGGTGCTAAATTCCTCTAATAGGAGGTAGTCCTGGTGGTAGATCAGCGGTAAAGACGTCCTCATATTCCTGCAAAAGGTTAGCAATAGCAGGTGGCAAAGAAGGAGGCATATCCTCAAATGAAAACAAAACCTCTTTGCATACAATTGCATAACATTGAGTATTTTTTACATCTAGTTCAGCAATATCAATTTTATTTGCAAGCATACATGGACTCTTCAAACGAATTTCAGTAGCATGTGTAGAATCAGATTTAGTGTTCTTTGGTGGTACAAAATCTGCAACAACAATCTGATTCTCAGTTTTATTTTCTCCTCAGTTTTAGCTCTACTAGCTCTAGCAAGATCATCTTTTAAAATCTGTTCGGGAGTCATAGGTTTTAGACCAATTTTCTTTCCATCATGCATAAGAGAGTAGTGATTAGTTTTGCCATTATGAACAGATTCTCTATCAAATTGCCATGGTCTACCAAGTAACAAAGAACAAGCTTCCATAGGTACAACATCACAATCAACAAAATCAGAATATGTACCAATAGTAAAATGCACGCGTACCGTTCTTGTTACCTTGATCTTGCGAGAACTCTCAAACCATTGGATGTAATATGAATGTGTGCGTTGTCTTGTTGGAAGCACAAGTTTCTCTACCATGTCAACACTAGCCAAATTATTACAACTCCCTCCATCAATGATGATCCGTATAGCTCTTTCCTTGACAACACCACGTGTTTGGAACAGGTTGTGGCGTTGATCTTGCTCAGATTTGCTCAATTGCACACTCAACACACATTGTGTAATTAAGCTCTTGTATTGATCAGCAGCTTCAGCTCCCATTACCTCTATCTCTTCATCAGCATCAGAATTGTCTCCATCTCGAGTAGAAATAAGGGCTAATGTATCTTCATCAAAGTCACTCGCTGAATCGTATTGACCATCATCCTGCACCATCATCACACGTTGTGTTGTGCACTGTCTCTCAATATGACCAAAACCTCAGCACTTGCGGCATTGTATATCCTTTGTCTTACCCGTGGAAGCCATAGAAGATGCACTACGAGCAGGAGCATTGGATGACGGTGGAGGAGCAGCTGGAAATCTTGTGGTGGCCTTGGATGTGGTAGTAGCTGGTGGCGAATCACGAGAAGGAGGTGATGATTGTTAGGATGTCCAAGTGGATGTGCGACCTGCAAAATTATTAGTCCTCCTCCATGGTGTTTGGTGATCCTGCACTTCACATTCAGCTTTGCAAGCAAGATGAAACAAACGAGTGATATAATTATATTCCTTATAATCTAATATGTGCTGAATGTCCTTGTTTAATCCACCAAAGAAACGTGCAAGCATTTGTTCAGTAGATTCAACAAGACCACACCGAACCATTCCCGGTTTGCAATTCCTGATAATACTCTTCTACAGAATTTTTCCCTTGCTCTAAACGTGTCAAATTCTTTAGTAAATGACGTTGATAAGTGGGAGGTACAAAACGAACACGCATAACAGTTTTTAAAGCAGTCCAAGTATTAGGAATAGTAGTAGGATTTAAACGACAATACTCATACCACCAAAGGGAAGCAAATTTAGTAAATTCACATGTAGCAGCACTAACACGGATATTCTCAGGATATTTTAAACATGCAAAACGTTGTTCTACTTCCATCTCCCATGTAAGATATGCATCAGGATTATATTTACCCTCAAAAGATGGAATATTTAAATTAAGCTTTGCAACATGATCATCATCACGTACCGGTGGTCGAGCATTGCGGTAGTAATGTCGGGGATGGCCAGCAGGTACCTATGGAGGTTGTTCAACCTCCTCGTCAAACAGATCGTCGTCGTCGGGGTCGTAGTAGTACCCGTCGTCTGTCCCCAATGTCGCAGCGGCAGCCGCGGCGGAAGTCTGAGGTGCGTCGGCTGCAGCGGTAGCCGCCTGAGGTGCGGCGGCAGCCGAACCAGCAGTCTGACCCGTGATCGGAATACGCCGTGCGCCATGCTGAGGTGCCAATGGGGTGGGTGCGGGTGCCGGCAATCTGGCGAAAACCTCCTTGAACCGAGTGTCAAGCTTGTCGTTGAAGGATTTCTCGAGCCCATCGATCTTGTCCATGTCGTTGGTGAGCTTGGTGTCAAACTCCCCTAGGCGTGCATCCACATCTTCAGCGTGACCGACCAAGAGCTCGGAGAAGTGTGCATGTAGTTCTTGGTTCGTCATTGTGGCAGGGTTCCGCGAAGTATCTGTCATGGTTAGTCCTTTAAAAAGCACAGGTATATACTACGGAAATATGGTGGAAGGCACGCGTAATCCGTCAAGCAATATACGAAGCTCTTACAAGTTCTTACCAAACAGCAGGAAAAGGCGATGTGCAACCGCGAGGATCAGTGGGTCCAGAGATTGAACCAAGCGATTACCGGGAGTCGAGACACCGCACGTGGAGAATATCTGTGGAGCTCTAGGAAGGCTTAGCAAAGGGGTTAGCAATTATCAAAACATCAATGCAAAAGTTGAAAGAATGCTCAACGACGGTACTGTGCACGTCCTAGGCTAGACCGTACTAGAGACACGAGCCTAGATCACCAACGATGTCACGACGCGACACAAAAAGCAATGTATGATGATATGGCACCCTGAAAAGAGAATCGAGATGCGGAAAATTACTATGATGGCGAGTGTCTAGAACTGTCTATGGGGTCTAAAAATAGGTTAGCCCCAAAAAGAAATTCAAAATTTTTTATTATGCTCTGGAAAGCGCGCAGGCGCCAAAAAAATGTCGCTATAACGACCGATGGAGAAAAGTGATCCCCGGGGTCGAAAACCAGTATAGCCAGAAAATTTTTTTGGAGGCGGTTCCAGACTTTTTTTTTGCTCTCCTTCTGGACTTACGACCGGACTCTGAGCCTGATACGGACTTTAGCCTAACACGGAAACAACAAACAAGGAAAGTAAAAAGAAATAACAAGGAAACAATAACTCAACTCGGAATCGTGCCGCGGCAGGATAGGTGATCGGATTATGTAAGATCCCTCGTTTATAAAGGAAAAGGATCCCTGTGATTGCAATGCTAGTCCCTGGATCATTGCTAGCATCCACAGTTTAAGATGAAGTACACAGATACAAAGGTCAATATTACAGGCATTCCAGAGACAAACATAGTCTTTACAACTCCAAGGTCACAGGCCTAATACAAGAGTTTGAATAAGTAAATAAATAAAAGTCTTCATCTTCATGTGCCACACACAAACATGTTGAGTGTAGACTCATGACTCCTAATCCTCATCAAAGTAACCTGCAACATCACAAGTTACAGCCACAGTGGGTCAATACATTGGAATAGTATTAGCAAGTGATACCTTAGTATAATTTAGGTGGACTAAATACTATATGCAATTTGGCTAAGTGTAGCTTGGATTGCTTTGCTCAAAATAGATTTTGCCTATTAGTTGAAATCACTAAGTTTTTCTTTGTCAAAACTTTTCGCAAAGAACCACCAATAGACATTGAGGTCCTTCACCCTTGTTCACCCACAAGTTTTACTTAGAAGTTGGATGAGGAGATTCTTGATAGCTTCCATGTCTTGATGCTCAAGTTGTCCATTAACATGGACTTGGCTAAGTACTTAGATTTTTCCATCTGCAGAGGTTGTGCACTTTCCCCACCAGACTTGATTTTCACCAAGACAGGACCTTTCAGAAGCCTTCCCTTAGACCAAATGGACGCGCTCCAACCTATCATTCCCACTACCACCAACTGTCCAAATGGGTAAGTTCTAGCAACCTATGTGATCTAGGCAGAGCCAATATTGCCAAGTGGCTGCACTAGAAGCTTCTCAACACTTGGCCTCTAAAATCTCTTTGTTCCTGGGTGGCTTTCCACAAGTGAGATACACAAGGTTCACCAGTCCCCTGGCCTTGTGTAACCACTCAACACAAACCATTCCTTCCATTCCACCCAGGTGTTTCATTTACTTGGTTGTTTTATTAGGCAAAACACAAGTCCAAAGACTTAGAAATATTTTCATCATAGCATGTATATATTTCACCAACCCTTGGTTGCTACTAGCTAGGCTAAGCATGGCATAGATAGTATCTTAACTTAGAAATTTTCTAGCAATTCTACATCTACTAGGATTTCCCAACATGGCATATAAGCAAAATATAACATGCAAGTCTACAAAAATGCTTAGTAAAACATAGGAATAATAATATTCATGAAGTACCACTTGCCTTGGTAGTTTGGAGAGTATCTACACTCCTCACAATCACAATCACTAGCACCAAAATCTACACAAAGATTTATAGCAACAAATTACATACAAAACATATACAACCAAAAATATATGCATGCATGCAAAAATGGTATGTGATGATTTTTAAAACTCAACCAAGCAAGTAAACAGTACTGGTTCATTAACAAGTTAAAAACTTGCCAAACAACATTTATTTAAACCCTAAATCATTTCCTAAACATTTTATATAATCAAATTAGACCTACACAAGTTTCTTCCAATAAAGTCATTTTAACAGAAGCAAAACATTAAACACATTGCATATTTAGAAAGAGCTTTCTCTCCTGATTCCAACGGTATAAAATTTGTCAAATTCTAACGTGGGGATCAAAAGTTATAGCCAAAACAAAATCAAACTTCTAATAGATTCAAATTCTGTCTTTTAAATCTAACTGCTGCCACGCGTCTTGTTCTAATTGGCCCGTACCGCTTCGCGTAGGATCACGCTTCTGAGCCGTTAGATCTACTTAAACCGCACGGCTCAGATCTACTCGTAACGATTCGTTAAGTGATCTAATCCTGCACGCTGGATCCAGATCTGACGGCTCTGGATCAAACAACCAAAGTTGGGCGGCGCTGGCGGTGGCTACTGGCGGCGGCGAGCTCTGCCTACGGCGGCGCGGCGCTACAGGTGGTCCTAGGGTCGTCGGAGGGGCTTACCAGAAACGTGACGGCGTGCTGAAGCTCAACCTGGTGACGTCTTGGCAAGGGCGTACGGACGCAGTCGCTGGAGCTCGTCGAAGTTGCGGACGGCGTCTGCTGCTTGCTGTCGAGGTCGTTGCCTAGTCTCTACGTCGACCCAACACAAACCAAATGGTTCAGGAGATGCGAAAAGATCTGGCGATCAAGTCGGTACTAAAGGGATGGCAAGGGGAGCACTGGCTTTACCTGAATCGCACGTCGGAGTCGAGCGGCGGCGCAGGTGCTTGCGGGTCAGAATGAGGACGTCGCTCTGGGTCATGGGAAAGCAAACGGAGGGCATTAGCAGATGCGCAAGATCATGCTCGTCGCAGTGGTTTGAACGAGAGGCAAAGGGGCGGTCCGTGCTTACCGAGATTCGTCGCTGGAGCGCGTTTGTCTACAGCGGCGCAAGTGCGATTGTGGGCAGCCTGGTGGCGATGTGGAAGCGCTGAGTGAGGGGAAATGGTCGCAGAGAGGTGGGGGTTAAGTAGGCGGAGCAGGGGCGAGGATCGCGCGGCGTATCAATGGCAATTAAGCGCGCAGTAACAGCGGCGAGGTAACGGCGGAGCGAGCGGCGCTGGAGCGCGTGATTGACGATGAAGGCGACGTGGTCGCAGGGTCCACTCGTCAGCGGGTTTAAACAGCGAGGGGGTGGGGTCGTGCGGTTAGTGACTCTGGGGGTGTGTCTGTGGGTGAGCGAGAGAGAGAAGGACCCGGGTGGGCTTAGTGGGCTGGATTAGTAATTGGGCTCAATTGTTGGCGCTGGCATTTTTCTATTTCTTTTCTCCTTTTCTTTTTCCGTTTTGATTTTATGGAATGATTTTCAAATCCAAATCAATTGAGTTCGAATTCAAAACTTCTCTAGGTTTTTATACTGCAAACCTTTCATTCCAATGTGTGTTTAAACACTACTGTCCAATCAAAACACTTTGATCAAGTGAAAAATAAAAATAAAATCAAGCCTTTATGATATATATTCAATAGGCATAATATTGGTTTTTATTATTCATTTTGTTTTGAAACTTGTTCAAACTTTTGGTGGTGCCTAAGTTTGAATACACAAACTTTACTGAATCAAAACAAGTATTCTTCTCATTGGAAGATAGCACTGAGGCTTAGAGCAAGCTCACATAAAATAATAAGCACAAATGCTTCTGTTTTGAATTGATTTGTTTGAAATGAAAATCATATTCTCATGGATGCATGGATGATATGTATAAGTTTGAAATATGATTTTGAGGATGTTACAAATCCCCCCTTAAGGTGAATCTGGCCCTCGAGATTCGGATTGGCTAGCAAATAGGTGAGGGTGGTCTTTCCGAAGATCATCTTCTCTTTCCCATGTGGCTTCCTCTTCGGAATGATGGTTCCACTGAACCTTGCAAAACTTGATAGTCTTAGTCCTTGTGACTCTTTCTGCAGTCTCAAGAATCCTGATAGGCTTCTCCTCATAAGTGAGGTCACTTTCCAATTGAACCTCCTCCAAAGGTATAGTATCCTTCAAAGAAGTTTCTTCCATTTCTGGATGACAATTCTTAAGCTGACTCACATGAAATACATTATGAACAGCTGACAAAGACTCCGGCAATTCAATTTCACAAGCAACTTCTCCTTTGCGACTCAGAATCTTGAATGGTCCAACACATCTTGGGGCCAACTTTCCTTTGACTCCGAACCTCTTCACTCCACGAAGTGGTGATACTCTAAGATAAGCTGTATCACCAACTTCGTAGGTGACTTCTCTACGTTTAGGAGTTGCGTAGCTTTTCTGTCGGGACTGTGCTATCTTCAATCTGTCCTTAACCAACGTAACCTTCTCTTTGACTTCTTTGATAAGTTCTGGTCCGAACAAACTTCTTTCTCCCACACCATTCCATAATAATGGGGTGGTACACTTCCTCCCGTAGAGAAACTCAAATGGTGCCATCTCAATGCTGGCTTGATAGCTGTTGTTATAAGAAAATTCTGCGTAGGGCAGACTTTTGTCCCAACTGGCTCCGTATTCTAGGGCACATGCCCTCAAGATGTCTTCAAGAATCTGATTAGTTCGTTCTGTCTGTCCATCAGTTTGAGGATGAAAAGCAGTGCTAAAGTCCAACCTCGTTCCCAATGACTCATGTAACTGTCTCCAAAAATGGGAAGTGAATTGAGCTCCCCTATCAGACGCAACACTCTTGGGCACTCCATGTAGACATACAATTCTACTCATGTAGATTTTGGCTAACTTAGCACTTGTATAATTTGTCTTCACGGGTATGAAATGAGCTACTTTAGTTAGGCGATCCACTAAAAACCAAATAGAATCGTATCCTGACCGGGTCCTTGGTAATCCAGTAATGAAATCCATACCAATCTTGTCCCACTTCCAATCAGGAATAGGTAGTGGTTGAAGTAAACCGGCTGGTTTCTGATGTTCCGCTTTCACTCTGCTACACACATCACACAAAGCAATGTGTTCGGCGATGTCCTTCTTGAGATTATTCCACCAAAATCTTTCTTTCATGTCCATGTAAATTTTGGTGTTACCCGGATGAATGGAATATGGTGAGTTGTGTGCTTCTTGCAAAATCAGTTTCCGAAGCTCCGGATCTTGTGGAACACAGATACGTTTCCCATGCCATAAAGTACCCTGTTCGTCTTCACGAAACCCTTTGGCTTTTCCTTTGCCAATCTTTTCTTTAATCTCTTCGATTTCTTTATCAATCTTCTGAGCTTCTTTGATCTTGTCCAACAAAGTGGGTTGAACATCCAAAGACATGAGATGTCCTTCGGGCACAATCTCCAATCTGAGATCTCTAAATTGGGCACACAAATCATCTGGCAATTCTCGTTTTGTAAGGCCATTCACAAAAACCTTACGACTTAAGGCATCCGCTACAACATTTGCTTTACCGGGATGGTATTGCAAACTCAAGTCATAGTCCTTGATGAGTTCTAGCCATCTTCTTTGTCTCATATTAATTTCCTTCTGGGTGAAGATATACTTCAAACTCTTGTGATCTGTGAACACTTCACAACGCTTTCCCAAAAGATAGTGTCTCCATGTTTTGAGTGCATGGACAACAGAGGCTAACTCTAAATCATGAGTAGGATAGTTCACTTCATGAGTTTTGAGTTGTCTCGATGCATAAGCCACAACTTTTCCCTCTTGCATGAGTACTGCACCCAAACCATGATGAGATGCATCACAATATACTTGGAAATCTTTTTCCAAGTCTGGGAGACACAAGACTAGTGCTGTCACAAGTCTCTTTTTTAATTCCTGAAAGCTGAGTTCACAACCTTCAGACCAAGAAAATTTCTTGTCTTTCTTTAGAAATTCTGTCATAGGCTTAGCTACCTTGGAGAAATTCTCAAAGAACCTTCTGTAGTAACCTGCTAAGCCAAGGAAACTACGAACCTCCTTCACTGACTTGGGAGATTCCCATTCAGTTACAGCTCAAACTTTAGCAGGATCAATGCTACACCATCTTTGTCATAACATGTCCAAGAAATCCAACTTCATTCAACCAGAATTCACACTTGCTGAATTTGGCATACAGTTTGTGCTCTCTTAGTTTCTCGAGTATCAAGCGCAAATGTCCTTCATGCTTCTCTTTGCTCTTGGAGTAGATTAAAATGTCATCGATGAAAACGACAACAAATTTGTCAAGGAATTCCATGAACACCTTGTTCATCATATTCATAAAGTATGCTGGAGCATTGGTTAAACCAAATGGCATCACGGTATACTCATACAATCCATACCTTGTGGTGAAAGCTGTTTTAGGTATGTCTTGTTCTCTTATCTTGAGTTGAAAATAGCCTGACCGGAGATCAATCTTTGAGAACACACAAGATCCTTCTAGCTGATCAAACAAGTCATTGATTCTAGGCAAAGGGTATTTGTTCTTGATAGTCACCTCATTGATTGAACGGTAATCTATGCACAACCTTTGACTTCTATCTTTCTTCTCCACGAACAAAACTGGGGCTCCCCAAGATGAAGAACTTGGTTGAATAAAACCTTCTAGCTGTTCTCCAAGTTGTTTCTTGAGTTCTTTCGTTCATCAATGACATCTTGTACAATCTCTTTGCTATTGGTCCGGATCCGGTAGCAAATCAATAAGGAACTCCACATCTCTATATCGGTGGCATTCCCGGCAATTCTTCCGGAAACACATCCAGATATTCACTCACAATTGGCACACTGTCAATGCTAACCCCCTTAAGAGAATTTAGCTTACTCCCTTTTGATTCAAAGTTAGACTTGAATTTGATCCGTTTTCTTTCTGGGGTTGTGAGTGCGACAGTACGATTAGCACAATCTAGTACTCCTTCATACTTAGCCATCCAATCCATTCCCAATATTACGTCCAGTCCTTGGGAATCTAGGATTATCAGACTCACTGGAAATTTATGCTTTCCAAACTCTATTACTAGATCCCGGCATCCAAGACTTACTATCATATATCCTCCTGGAGAACTAACTTTTATTGGACACCCAATATTTTCAGTTGGAAACCCATTTCTATCAACAAATTCTTTTGATATGAATGAATGCGATGCTCCAGTATCAAAAAGAACAAATGCTGTAATAGAATTGAGTCTGAACTTACCAGCAACAGCATCAGGCTCCTCATAAATTTCCTCCACATTGATGTGGTTCACTTGTCCCTTCTGAAAAGGGTTGGGCTTGTTGGGTCCTTCAACTTTCTTTTCTGGGCATTCATTTGCATAATGCCCCATCTCCTTGCACTTGAAGCATTCAACCTGACTGATGTCCTTCTTGACAGGCTGGCTTCCACTTCCACTTCCATTTCCACTGTGGTGGCTCTTATATCCACCCTTGTGGTTCTTGTACTTGTCATTGTCATGACTACGGTGATGCTTGTTTTCATGACGGTTGTGGTTGTGGTCCTTGTTGAATTTCCCATGCTTGTGGGATCCTAAGCTTCCACTGTCATCATAATGGGAACGTTTGTGAGACGATCCCGAGTTGTGCTTGTCTGAGTGCTTTCTCTTCCTGCTCTCAACTTGCTTCATTTTGTTCTCCAAAATAGCAGCCTTATCACAAAGAGACTGGTATGTGGGAACATATGCCACAGCCAACTGCAGGTTCAGCTCATCATTCAAGCCTTCAAGAATTTTTTCCTTTCTTTTAGCATCGGTGTCAACTTCATCCGGTGCATAACGCGCCAGATTGTTGAACTCCTCAATGTATTCAGCCACGCTGCGGTGGCGCTGCTTCAGGTTATGGAACTCTTTCTTTTTCAGACTCATCACTCCAGATGAGATATGAGCAGTGCGAAAGCCATCCTCAAAGATAGCCCAAGTCACATATTCTATGGGAGTGGTGATATGGAAGTTATCCCACCAAGTGGCGGCTGGTCCTTCCAAAGAAATGTCTTTACTGACCTTTTACGCATCAGTACAACCCACAGTTACCAAGTCCTTGTTCACAGAGCGTAGCCAATCATTGGCCACCATGGGATCAGTTGTTCCCGAGAACTTTGCTGGCCTCAATCTCAAGAACCTGGTAAGCATGTCAAAACCCGGTGGGTTGTTGTTGTTGTTGTTGTTGTTGTTTTTGTTGTTGTTGTTGTTGTTGTTGTTGTTATTGTTGTTGTTGTTGTTATTGTTGTTGTTGTTGTTGTTATTGTTGTTTTGGTTCTGTATGAGCGTTGTCATCATTTGCATCAGCTGAGTTTGAGCGGTCATCATTTGTTGCATTTCTGGAGTGATGTTGTTGTTGTTGGGGTAGGGGTTTGCACGACGGGGAGGCATCTGTGGTTTGTTCAATAGAGATAAGAATGAGATACCCATAGATGCTTTCATGCACAATACATCACATAAACAATCACAAAGCATGCAACATAATGATAAAGATTCAACAACTAGATAACAAGTTCGCAAAGTAAACCACCCACAAATAACAAGCCATCCACATGTTGGATGGTCAATAACAAGTTCTCAACGACAAGTATGATAATAAATGATAAATGAGTAGTCAAATCTACTCCTCGGCATCAACCTCCTCCTCGACAAAGGTAAGACCTGCGTTCTCCATCGCGGTCTTGTATTCCTCGACACTAGTGGTCAAGGTCTCTATCTTGGCTTTGAGAGCCCTCTTCTGGGAACGAATCCTCTCAATCACCGTCTACTGATGCTCGAGCTTGAATGGTCCAACATATCTTGGGGCCAACTTTCCTTTGACTCCGAACCTCTTCACTCCACGAAGTGGTGATACTCTAAGATAAGCTGTATCACCAACTTCGTAGGTGACTTCTCTACGTTTAGGAGCTGCGTAGCTTTTCTGTCGGGACTGTGCTATCTTCAATCTGTCCTTAACCAACGTAACCTTCTCTTTGACTTCTTTGATAAGTTCTGGTCCGAACAAACTTCTTTCTCCCACACCATTCCATAATAATGGGGTGGTACACTTCCTCCCGTAGAGAAACTCAAATGGTGCCATCTCAATGCTGGCTTGATAGCTGTTGTTATAAGAAAATTCTGCGTAGGGCAGACTTTTGTCCCAACTGGCTCCGTATTCTAGGGCACATGCCCTCAACATGTCTTCAAGAATCTGATTAGTTCGTTCTGTCTGTCCATCAGTTTGAGGATGAAAAGCAGTGCTAAAGTCCAACCTCGTTCCCAATGACTCATGTAACTGTCTCCAAAAATGGGAAGTGAATTGAGCTCCCCTATCAGACGCAATACTCTTGGGCACTCCATGTAGACATACAATTCTACTCATGTAGATTTTGGCTAACTTAGCACTTGTATAAGTTGTCTTCACGGGTATGAAATGAGCTACTTTAGTTAGGCGATCCACTACAAACCAAATAGAATCGTATCCTGACCGGGTCCTTGGTAATCCGGTAATGAAATCCATACCAATCTTGTCCCACTTCCAATCAGGAATAGGTAGTGGTTGAAGTAAACCGGCTGGTTTCTGATGTTCCGCTTTCACTCTGCTACACACATCACACAAAGCAATGTGTTCGGCGATGTCCTTCTTGAGATTATTCCACCAAAATCTTTCTTTCATGTCCATGTAAATTTTGGTGTTACCCGGATGAATGGAATACGGTGAGTTGTGTGCTTCTTGCAAAATCAGTTTCCGAAGCTCCGGATCTTGTGGAACACAGATACGTTTCCCATGCCATAAAGTACCCTGTTCGTCTTCACGGAACCCTTTGGATTTTCCTTTGCCAATCTTTTCTTTAATCTCTTCGATTTCTTTATCAATCTTCTGGGCTTCTTTGATCTTGTCCAACAAAGTGGGTTGAACATCCAAAGACATGAGATGTCCTTCGGGCACAATCTCCAATCTGAGATCTCTAAATTGGGCACACAAATCATCTGGTAATTCTCGTTTTGTAAGGCCATTCACAAAAAACTTACGACTTAAGGCATCCGCTACAACATTTGCTTTACCGGGATGGTATTGCAAACTCAAGTCATAGTCCTTGATGAGTTCTAGCCATCTTCTTTGTCTCATATTAATTTCCTTCTGGGTGAAGATATACTTCAAACTCTTGTGATCTGTGAACACTTCACAACGCTTTCCCAAAAGATAGTGTCTCCATGTTTTGAGTGCATGGACAATGAGGCTAACTCTAAATCATGAGTAGGATAGTTCACTTCATGAGTTTTGAGTTGTCTCGATGCATAAGCCACAACTTTTCCCTCTTGCATGAGTACTGCACCCAAACCATGATGAGATGCATCACAATATACTTGGAAATCTTTTTCCAAGTCTGGGAGACACAAGACTAGTGCTGTCACAAGTCTCTTTTTTAATTCCTGAAAGCTGAGTTCACAACCTTCAGACCAAGAAAATTTCTTGTCTTTCTTTAGAAATTCTGTCATAGGCTTAGCTACCTTGGAGAAATTCTCAAAGAACCTTCTGTAGTAACCTGCTAAGCCAAGGAAACTACGAACCTCCTTCACTGACTTGGGAGATTCCCATTCAGTTACAGCTCAAACTTTAGCAGGATCAACTGCTACACCATCTTTTGTCATAACATGTCCAAGAAATCCAACTTCATTCAACCAGAATTCACACTTGCTGAATTTGGCATACAGTTTGTGCTCTCTTAGTTTCTCGAGTATCAAGCGCAAATGTCCTTCATGCTTCTCTTTGCTCTTGGAGTAGATTAAAATGTCATCGATGAAAACGACAACAAATTTGTCAAGGAATTCCATGAACACCTTGTTCATCATATTCATAAAGTATGCTGGAGCATTGGTTAAACCAAATGGCATCACGGTATACTCATACAATCCATACCTTGTGGTGAAAGCTGTTTTAGGTATGTCTTGTTCTCTTATCTTGAGTTGAAAATAGCCTGACCGGAGATCAATCTTTGAGAACACACAAGATCCTTCTAGCTGATCAAACAAGTCATTGATTCTAGGCAAAGGGTATTTGTTCTTGATAGTCACCTCATTGATTGAACGGTAATCTATGCACAACCTTTGACTTCTATCTTTCTTCTCCACGAACAAAACTGGGGCTCCCCAAGATGAAGAACTTGGTTGAATAAAACCTTTCTGTAGCTGTTCTCCAAGTTGTTTCTTGAGTTCTTTCAGTTCATCAACTGACATCTTGTACGGTCTCTTTGCTATTGGTCCAGATCCTGGTAGCAAATCAATAAGGAACTCCACATCTCTATCTGGTGGCATTCCCGGCAATTCTTCCGGAAACACATCCAGATATTCACTCACAATTGGCACACTGTCAATGCTAACCCCCTTAAGAGAATTTAGCTTACTCCCTTTTGATTCAAAGTTAGACTTGAATTTGATCCGTTTTCTTTCTGGGGTTGTGAGTGCGACAGTACGATTAGCACAATCTAGTACTCCTTCATACTTAGCCATCCAATCCATTCCCAATATTACGTCCAGTCCTTGGGAATCTAGGATTATCAGACTCACTGGAAATTTATGCTTTCCAAACTCTATTACTAGATCCCGGCATCCAAGACTTACTATCATATATCCACCTGGAGAACTAACTTTTATTGGACACCCAATATTTTCAGTTGGAAACCCATTTCTATCAACAAATTCTTTTGATATGAATGAATGCGATGCTCCAGTATCAAAAAGAACAAATGCTGGAATAGAATTGAGTCTGAACTTACCAGCAACAGCATCAGGCTCCTCATAAATTTCCTCCACATTGATGTGGTTCACTTGTCCCTTCTGAAAAGGGTTGGGCTTGTTGGGTCCTTCAACTTTCTTTTCTGGGCATTCATTTGCATAATGCCCCATCTCCTTGCACTTGAAGCATTCAACCTGACTGATGTCCTTCTTGACAGGCTGGCATCCACTTCCACTTCCATTTCCACTGTGGTGGCTCTTATATCCACCCTTGTGGTTCTTGTACTTGTCATTGTCATGACTACGGTGATGCTTGTTGTCATGACGGTTGTGGTTGTGGTCCTTGTTGAATTTCCCATGCTTGTGGGATCCTGAGCTTCCACTGTCATCATAATGGGAACGTTTGTGAGACGATCCCGAGCTGTGCTTGTCTGAGTGCTTTCTCTTCCTGCTCTCAACTTGCTTCATTTTGTTCTCCAAAATAGCAGCCTTATCACAAAGAGACTGGTATGTGGGAACATATGCCACAGCCAACTGCAGGTTCAGCTCATCATTCAAGCCTTCAAGAATTTTTTCCTTTCTTTTAGCATCGGTGTCAACTTCATCCGGTGCATAACGCGCCAGATTGTTGAACTCCTCAATGTATTCAGCCACGCTGCGGTGGCGCTGCTTCAGGTTATGGAACTCTTTCTTTTTCAGACTCATCACTCCAGATGAGATATGAGCAGTGCGAAAGCCATCCTCAAAGATAGCCCAAGTCACATATTCTATGGGAGTGGTGATATGGAAGTTATCCCACCAAGTGGCGGCTGGTCCTTCCAGCAAATGTGCTGCAAATCTGACCTTTTCTGCATCAGTACAACCCACAGTTACCAAGTCCTTGTTCACAGAGCGTAGCCAATCATTGGCCACCATGGGATCAGTTGTTCCCGAGAACTTTGCTGGCCTCAATCTCAAGAACCTGGTAAGCATGTCAAAACCCGGTGGGTTGTTGTTGTTGTTGTTGTTGTTGTTTTTGTTTTTGTTGTTGTTGTTGTTGTTGTTGTTGTTATTGTTGTTGTTGTTGTTGTTGTTATTGTTGTTTTGGTTCTGTATGAGCGTTGTCATCATTTGCATCAGCTGAGTTTGAGCGGTCATCATTTGTTGCATTTCTGGAGTGATGTTGTTGTTGTTGGGGTAGGGGTTTGCACGACGGGGAGGCATCTGTGGTTTGTTCAATAGAGATAAGAATGAGATACCCATAGATGCTTTCATGCACAATACATCACATAAACAATCACAAAGCATGCAACATAATGATAAAGATTCAACAACTAGATAACAAGTTCGCAAAGTAAACCACCCACAAATAACAAGCCATCCACATGTTGGATGGTCAATAACAAGTTCTCAACGACAAGTATGATAATAAATGATAAATGAGTAGTCAAATCTACTCCTCGGCATCAACCTCCTCCTCGACAAAGGTAAGACCTGCGTTCTCCATCGCGGTCTTGTATTCCTCGACACTAGTGGTCAAGGTCTCTATCTTGGCTTTGAGAGCCCTCTTCTGGGAACGAATCCTCTCAATCACCGTCTACTGATGCTCGAGCTCGAATTCCTTGGCCTGCAGTTCTTCAGTCATGTCCCGGATCTTCTTGTTCCTATCCTGGACTTGCTTCTCCTGACTCTTGAACTTTCTGTCCTGGCTCTCGAACTTCGCCTCCATCTCCTTAACTATCTCGTCTTCATCCGCGAAGAGCTTGTCCTTCTCGCGAAGCTGCACCTGGAGTTCGTCATTACTGAGCATGACGTTGGGGAGTCCACGTGCCTAATGAGAGCCTCTAAGTCCTGGAGGTATAGACGAATCGGCTCCGCTGTGTCCCTCGAATCGTCCTCGAAGTCGATGGACTCTCCATCCTCATCACGTCTACCGAAGACGTGGAAGTGAGTACCTCTAACCTATCGGGAGTGTCTCCCTAGCAGACGTCCTATCAGATCCTGCATGACTACCTCAAGGCCTCTCTCCTTGTCATCGTGCATGAGCTTGAAGACGATGGCCTCCGTGGTATGCTCAGTCTGGCGTCCGGGCTGGTTGGCCTTGAAACCCAAAAGTTCTTTCCTCTCAAACTTGGTGAGGGGAAGCACCATGATGGTAGGAAGAGGGAGATTGAGCAAGGTAGTAAGCTCAACAATACGAGGACCAAAGCGAGTAACCTGGAACTCCTCAACAGTGCTGATGGTAACAGTAGGCATCTATTTATAAGATAGAAAAGTTAGAACAACACAAATTAAGATAAAACACAAGGCAAAGCATCACATACGTATCTTGGAAATCAAAACACACAATTGATGGCATACATGGTTCCATTGCAACAATTCAAGGTTCAACTTATTTCTAAAGCAACATTTGGAAAATAGGGTGATAAGTGGTGGTCCAACTAACGAAGTGCGCTTACAATCCTATCTCACTGGATCTGTTGGCTAACACAATGTTTCTAGAAGCAATCAGTCTATCTTGTTCGCATGACTCCATCACTAAGTCTATAATGTCTCCTCTTAAGTTTTGGTTGGTAGCTTCCAACTCTTGGGTATGTTTCTTCTTTTCCTTTAGGTCATTTTGGAGGTTGAGCATTCTGCACTTGACTCTATCACCAAGTTCTTTGATGGTCTTCCAAGCTGCATCCCTTGCTGATTCAAAGATTGTAGTGTACACCACTGAATTGGTGAACATGCAGAATCCTTTTTCCTGATGGTTGTCTTCCTTGTTTTTATACAAGTGAAGTTGCACCCACCAGTACTCAACTCCTTCATCCATCACAGGAAAACCTTTGTACACAGCTGCTCCTTGTATTTAATGCAGCCATGAGGTCCTGGAGAGCCTTGGGAAATTATGTCTCACACTCCAAGGTCATTGCCATGAGTGTTCCTTTCCTTACGGCCTCGTTGATGGAGTTCATCTACAAATAGAGATGAGAAGAAGATTAGAAAAGTTTACGAGAAGAATAGACAAGTGTGGAAGTTGCTGAAAAATTTTACTTAGTGGTTTCCAATCCTAGGGTCATAGTCCTACAGGCAACACAGTGTTCTGATACCATCTGTAAGATCCCACCTTTATAAAGGAAAAGGATCCCTGTGATTGCAATGCTAGTCCCTGGATCATTGCTAGCATCCACAGTTTAAGATGAAGTACACAGATACAAAGGTCAATATTACATGCATTCTAGAGACAAACATAGTCTTTACAACTCCAAGGCCACAGACCTAATACAAGAGTTTTAATCAGTAAATAAATAAAAGTCTTCTTCTTCATGGGCCACAGGCAAACATGTTGAGTGTAGACTCATGACTCCTAATCCTCATCAAAGTAACCTGCAACATCACAAGTTACAGCCACAGTGGGTCAATACATTGGAATAGTATTGGCAAGTGATACCTTAGTATAATTTAGGTGGACTAAATACTATATGCAATTTGGCTAAGTATAGCTTGGCTTGCTTTGCTCAAAATAGATTTTTCCTATTAGTTGAAATCACTAAGTTTTTCTTTGTCAAAACTTTTCCCAAAGAACCACCAATAGACATTGAGGTCCTTCACCCTTGTTCACCCACAAGTTTTACTTAGAAGTTGGGATGAGGAGATTCTTGATAGCTTCCATGTCTTGATGCTCAAGTTGTCCATTACCATGGAATTGGTTAAGTACTTAGATTTTTCCATCTGCAGAGGTTGTGCACTTTCCCCACCAGACTTGATTTTCACCAAGAGAGGGCCTTTCAGAAGCCTTCCCTTAGACCAAATGGACGCGCTCCAACCTATCATTCCCACTACCACCAACTGTCCAAATGGCTAAGTTCTAGCAACCTATGTGATCCAGGCAGATCCCATATTGCCAAGTGGCTGCACTAGAAGCTTCTCAACACTTGGCCTCTAAAATCTCTTTGTTCCTGGGTGGCTTTCCACAAGTGAGATACACAAGGTTCACCAGTCCCCTGGCCTTATGTAACCACTCAACACAAACCATTCCTTCCATTCCACCCAGGTGTTTCATTTACTTAGTTGTTTTATTAGGCAAAACACAAGTCCAAAGACTTAGAAATTTTTCATCATAGCATGTATATATTTCACCAACCCTTGTTTTACTATCTAGGCTAAGCATGGCATAGATAGATTCTTTAACAAGAACTTTTCTCTCTATTCTACATACATAGGATTTTTTCCCATAATAATATATAAAATAAATAATGCAACAGTCTAATTCATGAAGTACCACTTGCCTTGGTAGTTTGGAGAGTAGCTACACTCCTCACAATCACCATCACTAGCAGCAAAATCTACACAAAGATTTATAGCAACAAATTACATACAAAACATATACAACCAAAAATTATGCATGCATGCAAAAATGGTATGTGATGATTTTTAAAACTCAAACAAGCAAGTAAACAGTAATGGTTCATTAACAAGTTAAAAACTTGCCAAACAACATTTATTTAAACCCTAAATCATTTCCTAAACATTTTATATAATCAAATTACCCCTACACAAGTGTCTGCCAATAAAGTCATTTTAACAGAAGCAAAACATTAAACACATTGCATATTTAGAAAGAGCTTGCTCTCCTGATTCCAACGGTATAAAATTTGTCAATTCTAACGTGGGGATCAAAAGTTATAGCCAAAACAAAATCAAACTTCTAATAGATTCAAATTCTGTCTTTTAAATCTAACTGCTGCCACGCGTCTTGTTCTAATTGGCTCGTACCGCTTCGCGTAGGATCACGCTTCTGAGCCGTTAGATCTACTTAAACCGCACGGCTCATATCTACTCGTAACGATTCGTTAAGTGATCTAATCCTGCACGCTGGATCCAGATCTGACGGCTCTTGATCAAACAACCAAAGTTGGGCGGCCCTGGCGGTGGCTACTGGCGGCGGCGAGCTCTGCCTACGGCGGCGCGGCGCTACAGGTGGTCCTAGGGTCGTCGGAGGGGCTTACCAGAAACGTGACGGCGTGCTGAAGCTCAACCTGGCGACGGCTTGGCAAGGGGCGTACGGACGCAGTCACTGGAGCTCATCGAAGTTGCGGGCGGCGTCTGCTGCTTGCTGTCGAGGTCGTTGCCGAGGCTCTACGTCGACCCAACACAAACCAGATGGTTCAGGAGATGCGCAAAGATCTGGCGATCAAGTCAGTACTAAAGGGAAGGTAAGGGGCGCACTGGCTTTACCTGAATCGCACGTCGGAGTCGAGCGGCGGAGCAGGTGCTTGCGGGTGAGAACGAGGACGTCGCTCTGGGTCATGGGAAAGCAAACGAAGGGCATTAGCATATGCGCAAGATCATGCTGGTCGCAGTGGTTTCAACGAGAGGCAAAGGGGCGGTCCGTGCTTACCGAGATTCGTCGCCGGAGCGCGTCTGTCCGCGGCGGCGCAAGTGCGATTGTGGGCAGCCTGGTGGCGATGTGGAAGCGCTGAGTGAGGGGAAATGGTCACAGAGAGGTGGGGGTTAAGTAGGCGGCGAGGCGAGATCGCGGCGTATCAATGGCAATTAAGCGCGCAGTAACAGCGGCGAGGTAATGGCGGAGCGAGCGGCGCAGGCGCGCGTGATTGACGACGAAGGCGACGTGGTCGCAGGGTCCACTCGTCAGCGGGTTTAAACAATGAGGGGGTGGGGTCGTGCGGTCAGTGACTCTGGGGGTGTGTCTGTGGGTGAGCGAGAGAGAGAAGGACCCCAGGTGGGCTTAGTGGGCTGGATTAGTAATTGGGCTCAATTGCTGGCGCTGGCCTTTTTCTATTTCTTTTCTCCTTTTCTTTTTCTGTTTTGATATTCTGGAATGATTTTCAAATCCAAATCAATTGAGTTTGAATTCAAAACTTCTCTAGGTTTTTATACTGCAAACCTTGCATTCCAATGTGTGTTTAAACACTACTGTCCAATCCAAACACTTTGATCAAGTGAAAAATAAAAATAAAATCAAGCCTTTATGATATATATTCAATAGGCATAATATTGGTTTTTATTATTCATTTTGTTTTGAAACTTATTCAAACTTTTGGTGGTGCCTAAGTTTGAATACACAAACTTTACTGAATCAAAACAAGTATTCTTCTCATTGGAAGATAGCACTGAGGCTTAGAGAAAGCTCACATAAAATAATAAGCACAAATGCTTCTGTTTTGAATTGATTTGTTTGAAATGAAAATCATATGCTCATGGATGCATGGATGATATGTATAAGTTCGAAACATGATTTTGAGGATGTTATAGATTCGTGTCGCGGTAGGAAGGCGGTGGCGGAGTTTTTAGGGTTTATGGTGGCGGAATATGGTGGCGGTGATCTGCGAGGGTGGCGGTGACTACTATGGTCAGAAGTCGAAATTCTACGGGACGAGACACTAAGACCAGCAACTTGACGCGACGATGCAGACACAAATTCAACAATGCAAAACTGAAAAGATAATGCTAGGCGTAAATTGGTGATGGGATGGATCTAAACTATAACTGTGTTTTTGGCTTTGGGTTATAGGTAAAAATAGATCTAATCTACGAAAACAGTAAAATCTCACCGAGCAACCTGAAATCTGATACCACTTGATAGGGCCAAGGTGTCCGATATTTCGATGAGATGATGATAATCGATTTGGTGGAGTTCGGGCTTGACGATCCGACTACACGTGCGAGCACGAGCGCCAATGCAATCTCTAGGCCAATCTCCTGGAGGTTACCGATCCTGTGGGAACATGATCAGCTTGACCAGCGAGGGTCTTAATTCCTACCTGAAATCAAGAACAAGTAAGAACCAATATTGCAATCAAGATATTGCGGATTAAGAGGAAAGCTTTATTGAAAAGGTGGGATCCTGAATAGGTGCGAAGTACAAGAGGCCTCTGCGACGCTCGAGCCTTGGAGAAGTTGCTACGATGGCTAACTTAATGTCTAAACAAAATCCGAGTCTAGGGTGACGGCTATGGGGAGTATTTAAGGAGGAAAAGGTGGGGTTTCGGCCAGCCATGGAAGTTGTGGCTGAATCCAACCCTAGAAGTCCTTTTCCCCTCAAATACGGACTCTAAAAAGTGGCTATTTAAAATCCTGCGAAAATTACATGGGCTTGGCCCAAAATAAAGGTGTCGCAGCACCATATTAAGCTATGGACGAATTCGTGAAGTATTAATCTTGAATATTTCGTCCAAGCCTTCTTTCTTCATTATGGTGGCCTCAAAGTTCTGAAATCTCCATCTGTGGCCTTCTCTTGGATCATCACATGCTTGCTGCCATCTCCATGCATGGCCATGCTCCAATGCTTGTCCCTCTCATCCATGCTTGGTCCATCATTCCTAAGAGTAAGAAATACATCTGATTTAGGCAGCATCATATTCTCATGTATGTGAGGAATAGTTCCAAGAAACGAAAGTACCTGATAGTTAAGTTGTTTGGCACGAGATCTTGTGATGGGTCCTTGTATGTGTGTAGCTGTAGGTACAATGGTTGTATCAATATAAGGGATGTCCACATCACTTCCTCCGAACCGGCTGACGAACCGGCTCACTGCTTCGATGCAACCAGTGTGATGTTGAACATCCTTCAGTCGAGTTGACCTGGTGATGTTGAGTATAGCCTTGATTTTGTCCCGGTTCACCTCTATGCCTCGCTCAGAGATGATGAAACCTAACAATTTTCCGGCTGGAATTCCAAAGAATCTCTTCTTCAGATTTAGCATCATGTTAAATTTTTGTAGACTAGAAAATGTTTCCTCCAATTCAGAAATTAAAGTTCCCTTCTTTTTTGACATAACTGGTATGTCATCTATGTATACATGGACGTTTCATCCGATTTGGTCATTGAGACAATGTTGCATAGAATGTTGATATGTTACTCCTGCATTCTTTAAGCCAAAAGGCATAGTTTTGTAGCAAAATGTTCCAGAAGGAGTGACGAAAGACGCCTTAATTTGATCCGACTCTTTCATCGGTATTTGGTGATATCCAGAATATGCGTCGAGAAAACAGAATAATTCTGACCCTACCGTCGAGTCTATAACCTGATCGATTCTTGGTAAAGGGAATGGGTGTTTTGGGCAAGCCTTGTTCAAAGCGGTATAATCAACACACATCCTTAAATCAATAGTATCCTTTGGGATGAGTACATGATTTGCCACCGAATCTGTATGGATGACCTCTATTATGAATCCGGCTAATTCTAGTCGGGCCAATTCCTTGGCTATTGCTTTGCGCTTTTCATCACCAAACCGTCGTAAGGACTGTTTGACGGGTTTAGCATCAGGGTACACATTAAGAGAGTTATCGGCAAGTTCCCTAGGTACTCCGGTCATGTCAGAAGGCTGCCATGCGAAAATATCACTATTAGCTTTGAGGAACTCGACGAGCGCGCTTTCCTATGTGAGGTCTAAGCCTACCCCTATGTTCGTCATCTTGGATGGATCATATTCCTTCAGTGATGTTTTCTTCGTCTCTTATGACGCCTTGAACTGTATGCTTGGCTTCAGCACCTCGTTCTTCATAACGGGCATCTCGGACATGTTGATGGTCTTCTTGATCTCCTAGTACTCCTAGGCGTGTAGCATGGCTTCGGCAAAGGCAGCATATCCCTCGTCACATTCTTGCGCATTCCTCGGATTTCCCCGGATGGTGATGACGCCCTTTGGACCTGGAAGTTTTATCATATTATAGATGTAACAGGGACGAGCCATGAACGCCCTTTGGCAAAGGAATCTTCCTTGGGTTCCTTGCCTTTGTCGAAATTTTTCTTTCCTTTTCGTCGCTTGACTCTTTAGCTAGCGGATTCGTCTTTTTTGATGTCGTCATTGAAATAACACTCGGCATTTGTGTGGGTAGATCCTCCGTTACTATCCATGTGGTGGACACAGGGATTGTTGGCAATGTCGGCCCAGGTATAAGTTCTTCCGGGATGCTATTCTCCGTGCCCTCCTCGTACTCCGAATTCGAATGTTTCTTTGATATCTGTGTTATCCGGAGCTAGTTTATCTTCTGAGGTGTTCTGGCGCTTCTGAGCTTGTTGTTTTGGCTGTTTGGCCGCATTGGGATTGGCCAGAATATTTAGCAGCCCTTATAAATCATCATCGACATCAGCATACTTGCTTGCCATCTCTATCATTTCTCCCGAATCTGTGATGTGGTCATGCTTCAATCTGTGACGCAAAAGTCTGACTGGAAGTCCTGCGATGAAAGCTTCTATCGCGGTTTGCTCGTTTACTCCTTCACAGGAGTTCTTCGTGTTAATCCAGCATTCGAGGTAATCCCATCAAGTTTCTCCGGGTCTTTGAGTGCAACGCTGCAAGTCTCCGACTATGCATGGCCTCCTGTATGTTCCCTCAAAGTTTAAAAAGAATGCACTTTACATATCATACCAGTTAGGAATTGAGTTTTCTGGCAGTTCATTGAGCCCCGATCGAGCCATCTTCCTCAGCATAAGCGGGAGATATCAGACTGCTACCAGGCTGTTTCCTCCTTTGGCGATGCAGCAGGCCTGGAAAAAATCCTGGAGCCAGGTATCTGGCCAAGCTGTGTCGTCATAGGGCTGGATGTGTTTGGCGATACCAAAGTCAACCGGAAATTTTGTCTGACGGATGTGTGGGCCAAAGCACTTGGGTCCCACATACACGTCTTCTTGCTCATACCGTCGCGCCTCTATGTCTGAATCAATGCGATGGCAAGCATCGTTTGGCGAGAGAGATCTGCGCCTTGGAGGCTCACGGCTTCTGTGCGGCGGAGTCGGATTTCTGCTTCTCCTCTCACCATTTCTGTCTCTGCCCCTGCGGCTTCCATGGCTACGACAGAATCCTTCATGGTCGCTGCGTGGGGGCGATGGTGGTCCTGGTGGATTGTTTCCGGCTGGGTTACACGGTGGTGGTGGTGGTGGAGTCTCATTATGCTGACTCTGATGCTGGTTTCTTCGGGCTCCATCCCTACTTGATTTAGGACGATCTGGATCATCTCTTCGTCTGGCGTTACCAGTCGGATGACTTGGTGGTGGCATTCTCAGCCGATCTTCCTCTCATCGGAGGCATACTTCCTGGTCTTCTCTATGGCGGTTGTTTTGCCGACGATGGCCCTGATGGGGAACCATTGCCCTAATGGCATCTTCGGACGTAGCCGGAATAACTCTTGCCTAGTCATGGAAGGCCTGCGAGAGCGGCCGTTTGAGCCGGTCCTTGAATTCTATTCTTCTCCCCAGGGACGATAGCGTTGATCTGTATCCCTGCGGGGTCTTTCTTTGGCTCTTTGGTCGACGCCAGTGTGGCAAAATTCCGACTTTGAGGCCAGCTTGACACTGAATTCCGACTTTGATGCCAGTGCTTTAATCCTTTGTCTAGCAACGCAACACATTGCCGGGCCTGCTCTGGAGATGTATTATTGGCGAGGATAGCTCGAGCTGCTGCAGGGTTTTCCAACGGTGTTCTGTAAACTCAGATCTTCTCTCCAGTTTTTCCATCGAATAGATCTCTATGGATATACAGGTTCTTATTGGCAAGAACCGGACCTCCTCTTGTCTTGGTTGGTGGTCACTTGAAATCTGACTGATATTTGGCAGGATCACTGTCTAACTATTGTTTAAGCTCGACGATGCGCGCGACATCTTCGAGTAAAAAGAAACGGTGCTTTTCCAGGTCCTCATCCCTTTTCTCCAGCGCATCCGAAGTAAGATCTGAAGCTGTTGGGATTGGAATTGTTAGAGCATCTCCATTAATTTCACGTGTACCCTTGGTGACGACGTGTACATCCACGGTATTAATTGGATATCCTTCCTGATTCTCCATCTTGATTTCTTCATCAACTTTTTAGTCATTGGTTTCTTCGACTTCCGACTCTACCGGTGTCAGATTCTTGTTCTTCTTTTTCCTCTTTGACCGTCGAGTAGCCTTAACGTGCGTACTAGTGGAAAAGATGGATTTTGGTCCGGTACCGGGGGATAACCTTCCGTCAGTACTTTACGTAGTGGTTGGTTTGTGGACCTCGGACGAATCTCCGGTATCCATGTCATCCTGCGAAGTGTAGCGTTCATCCATGCTATCATATGAACTAGGGGGATTTTTTGGCTCACCTTGCGTTGGCTTGGAGGCATGTTCCTCTTCGTACTCCTCCATATCCTTCTTGAAGTCCCGAAGTTCCTATGATGTTATTGACTCTTGAGAGGAGCCATGTAAGTCGACGTTTTCTTCGATTGCATCGAGAACTGAATCGCTGCTGGCTCCAGCATCGATAGAGTCGGATCCAGAACTTATGTGGTACACGAAACAATGCTTCTTCTTTTTCATGTTCTTGAGGTAGTGGCACAACTAGGTTTCCGCCTCCTCCATCTCCAATCTTTCCTTGATATCAGCGGTTGTTTCATAATAGATGTAGGGGCATCTTTTCATCTTCTTTATCTTGCTCCTCAAGAGTGCTTTTTCTGCTATAGCCTCAGTAGGACTGGATCCGTAGAGGATACATTCCTCATCCGTGTATCCGATCTTGACAAGGGGATCAGACCCAGATTTTTCCTCCACCGCTACTTCCACTATAGGAGTGGGCTGGGTGGGTTCGATTTTTCGGGATCTTGAACTCTTCCACCTCTGCAGACAGAGTAGATCTGTATTTTTCTTCCGCCATGGTCATCACCTCAAGGGTGGGTTGGGCGGGTTCAGCAAAACCGAGATAAGTATCGATCTCGCCGATAGACATGATCGTGTAGGTCGTCACGGGTTTGCTAGCCGGAATCCAAGTCTCATCGAGTAGAACGAGAGGGACATCACTGGCATAGACCATGCGACCCATGGCGATTGTTTTACAGATTCCTGCATGCACAGATTCTGCTTGGAACGAAGCTCCAAAAGTTACCCGCCCCATGGTGGGCGCCAAATGTCATCGGATTATCGACAAGTACGCCATAGGGGGTCCTAACAACGTTGAGAAGATGGGGTGTGATACGTCGGATGTTCCAGGAGAGGTGAGCACAAGTTTACCCAGGTTCATATACGACTGCGGTGATCGGATCCTACTCCTGCTAGCAACCCAGTAATATATCAGCGTTAGCCGGATGTTACAACGGATTACAAGAGAAGTTCGCATGTGCGAGTTGTGATTGTATCTATTGCTATGGTTGTCCCCTAAAGGCTCCCATAGGGCTGGTTTATATAGTCACCAGGACCTAGGGTTGCAGGAGAGACCTATTCGTCTACGTTATAGAGTCGGTAACTAGATACATCTTGGACTACAAGTAATACCATAGGCCTAAGTCGGTAACTCTTCTAGGACTTGCCATAGCTAGAATTGGCTCCTCCTCTTTCTCTAAATGGGCCGCCTATGAAGCAAAGCTCTAACCCATTGATGGTCCACCCTGGTCAGTGAGTCATGTGGGTATACCCAGAAATTATATCCCCAACATCAATCAACAATATGTCGTCCACATATAGTACTAGGAATGCTACAGAGCTCCCACTCACTTTCTTCTAAATACAAGCTTCTCCATAAGTTTGTATAAAACGAAAACTTTTGATCACCTTATCAAACCTTTGATTCCAACTTCGGGATGCTTGCTTCAATCCATAAATGGACCATTGAAGTTTGCATACCTTGTGGGCATCTTTAGGATCGACAAAACCTTTGGGTTGTACCATATACAACTCTTCATCAATGTCTCCATTGAGGAATGAAGTTTTGACATCTATCTGGCATATCTCATAATCATAATATGCAACGATTGCTAACAAAATCCTCGCAGACTTCAGCTTCTCTACCGGTGATAAAGTCTCATCGCAGTCAACTTCTTGAATTTTTCAAAAACCTTTTGTGACAAGTCGAGCTTTATAGACGGTTACATTACCATAAGCATTTGTTTTCTTCTTGAAAATCTATTTGTTCTCGACAGCCTTTCGACCATCCGGTAAGTCCACAAAAGTCCATACTTGGTTTTCGTACATGGATGCAATCTCAGATTTCATGGCTTCTTGCCATTTATTGGAATCTAGGATCATCATCGCTTCCTCATATGTCGCGGGGTCATCGGTGTTGTCCACCAACATGACACTCATGACGGGATCATACCAATTGGGAGTGGTACGAGTCCTTGTCGACCTGCGAGGTTACGTAGTAACTCCGACCGAAGTTTCATGATCACCATCATTATCTTCCTCTCTTATTGGTGTAGGCGCCACAGGAAATTCTTACTGTGTTGCGCCACTCTCAAATCCGAGAGAAGGTTCGACAACCTCATCAAGTTCTACTTTCCTTCCAGTCACTTCTTTCGAGAGAAACTCCTTCTCTAGAAAGGATCCATTCTTCGCAACAAAGATTTTGCCTTTGGATCTCTGATAGAAGGTATACCCAATAGTTTCCTTTGGGTATCCTACGAAGTCACATTTTGCGCATTGGGTTGAAGCTTGTTGGGTTGTAACTTCTTTACATAATCTTTGCAACCCCAAACTTTAAGGAACGACAATTTAGGTTTCTCCCCAAACCATAATTCATTTCGGTGTCGTTTCAACAGATTTAGATGGTGCCCTATTTAAAGTGAATGCGGCTGTTTCTAGTGCATAACCCCAAAATGATAACTGCAAATCTATAAGTGACATCATAGAACGAATCATATCTAAGAGAGTTCGATTACGACGTTCGGACACACCATTACGTTGTGGTGTTATCAGCGGTGTAAATTGTGAAAGTATTCTGCATTTCTTCAAATGCTCGCCAAACTCGTAACTTAGATATTCACCTCCACGATCAGATCATAGAAATTTAATCTTCTCGTTATGTTGATTATCGACTGCACTTTGAAATTCCTTAAACTTCTCGAAAGTTTCAGACTTATGTTTACACTCATCGGGACACACACATCGGTATGTATGAATTTCAATAAGTCCGTAGCTCGCTCCATCATACCAAAAAATGGAGTCTTAGTCATTTTCCGCATCAGACATGCTTCACATCTTTCAAGTGATTCGAAATAAAGTTATTCAAGAAATCCATTGGAATGGAGTTTCTTCTTATGTTTCACTCCAATGTGACCAAGACGACAGTGCCACATGTATGTATAATTATCATCAAATTTCAAACGATTAGCATCTATATTATGAACATGTGTATCATTACTATCGAGATTCAATAAGAATAGACCATCTATTACCGGTGCATGACCATAAAAGATATTACTCGTATAAATCGAACAACCATTATTCTCGGACTTAAACAAGTAACCGCCTCGCAATAAATGTGATCCGGATATAATGTTCATGCTCAACGCAGGCACCAAATAAGAATTATTTAAGTATAAAACTAATCCCGGTGGTAGATGATGAGGTAGCGTGCCGACCGCGATCACATCAACCTTTGATCCATTTCCTACACGCATCGTCACCTCGTTCTTCACTAGTCTCCGTTTATTCTTCAGCACCTATTTAGAGTTACAAATATGAGCAACCGAACCAGTATCAAATACCCAGGCACTACTATGATTACTAGTAAGATACACATCAATAACATGTATATCAGATATACCTTTCTTCTTGATGTTGGTGTTCTTCAAATCTGCCAAGTACTTGGGGCAATTCCTCTTCCAATGATCTTCTCCCTTGTAGTAAAAGCACTTAGTATCAGGATTAGGCCCAGCCTTGGTCTTCTTCGCCAGCACGGTAGCTTTCTTACCGCCCTTCTTGAATTTTCCTTTTTTCTTAGGCTTTCCTTGCTTCTTGAAATTGGTGGTCTTATTAACCATCAACTTGGTGCTCTTTCTTGATCTCCACTTCTGCATACTTCAACATAGAGAAGAGTTCTGGCAATGTCTTATCCATGCGATGCATGTTGTAGTTCTTCACAAAGTTATTGTAACTTGGTGGTATTAATTGGAGGACACAATGAATCCCCAAAGCATTAGGAATTATTATGCCCAATCTCTTAAGAACATGCTCACTGATGGAGCTTCACTCTTCCATCTTGCAGTTAAAGAACTTTTCAGAAGCTTCATAACTCTCAGTCGTCGTGTGAGCCTCAAATATCATTTTGAGTTTGCAAACAATATCATGTGGGTCAAACTTCTCAAACCTTTTTTGAAGCTCCGATTCAAAACCATACTAGATAGCACAATGAACTATGCAGTACTGATTCTTTTGAGTACGGTAAACATTTTTCACCTCATCGATAGGGTCATCTGCAGGTGGGACACCCAACAGTGCATCTAGCACATAGGTCAACTGACCAGCATTGAGGACAATCCTCAAATTGCGAAACCAATCCACGAAGTTGCTTCCATTGTTTTTCAACTTTTCTTTCTCTGGGAACGCATTAAAATTCATGGTAGGGGCTATAACAACCCTAGTTTGTTAAATGGCAAATAGGATCTGTTTGTTCATTCATGAGCATCATAATTTAAAATGCATGAAATAAAAAGGTTCTCAAATAACCCTCAACCCTAAATCCCCTCTCAATTTGAAACCTTTCAAATGGTTCGAATTATTTTGAAAACCCAAAAACATATGGAGACCAAATGGATTATAAGGGTCCCTGTAATATTTTAATTGTTTACAGAACTTCTGGTATTTTGAAAATCATTCAAAATAGAACACAATTGAAAATACAAAAGAGAGAAAATAAAACAAAAAAGAAAAATGTTTCAGAAATAAAAAAACATTCCCCTAAACCTATCTGGGCCAAGCCCAGCTTGCTCTCTCTCTCCCTACCTCCCACACACAGTGGCCATCAGCCGTCTCCCTTGCTTCCTCTCGGCCCAACTTGGCCCACCAGCAGCCCCTTATGGCCCATACCACTTTGGCCCTCCCCTGTTCGTCGTCTTCCTCCTGCCCGGCGAAGCAGCTGCCTGGCAGAGCACGCGTTGTCGATCTCCCTCGAGGATAAGGATAAGAACCACCACGTCGCCACCTGCGAGGATAAGGATAAGAACAACCGCATCATGCTCCCTCTCCCCATACCCATTTCGCTCCCTCTCGCTCTCTCTGCCATTTCCCCCTTCGGTCTAAAACCCTAGCTGCGGACTCGTTGTCGTCCCCGCCATATCCGACCACCCCTTGGCCATCTGAGACCATGGTCGGCTCCGCCTCGTCTCTCTGAGGCTTCTCGTCAAATGGATTGGCCGCAGGCGCTATGAAACGTCGCCATTGACCTTGCCTTCCCCGACTCCGGTCTTCGCGTCCATCTTCGATTCCGGTTGTTCTGGATCTCCCCCGGCCTCGCCGCCATGTATACCATGTTCGTGGTGAGCCTTTGTACCTTCCTGTGCCCTCCCTCTCCTTCCTCTCGCTCTCTATCCTCTTCCCCACAAGGACCTGCCACCGTCGTCGCTCGCCGTTGTCGGGCCGCCATCACTACTAGGACCAAATATCCGTGGCGCAGCGCCACTGGCGCCTTGCCTCGCCCACGCCATGCGCGCTCCCTCCCGCAGCCCCGCTCCCCCAATGCGTCGCGTGGTGTGCCAGATGTTTTTATTTATCGCCGATGTCATCATGACGCTCACCAATCTGATTTTTTATTTTTTTTTTTTTTTTTGAAAAATAAGAATAAAATAGAAAAATAAGTATATCATAAGTATTATTTATAAATAAATAATATCATAATGTTTAAAAAAATTAATAAAATAATAATATATAGCGCCGCTCTAAGCGCCTTCATTGATTTCGGGCGCTGATGTCATCAATGGGATCGGAGATCTTTGATCCTTCACATTTTGTTTTTATTTCTCTTATTTTTTTTTCTTTAAATTTTTTAAATCATTTCTATAAATAAGAAATAAATATAAAAATAATATAAATATAATATTATAAAAAATAATATCATAAATAAAATCTAATTTAATATAATGTAAATTATTTTATAATATTCTAAAATTGATTTAAATGAATTAAAAATGGTGAAATTCATAACTAATTCATTTTATATTAGAAAAATACAAATAATATATCAAATTTAAATTAAAAAAAAAAGATCTCTCTATATCATAATCATGCATTAATAAAAAACTCTCACATGGCAAGTTAGAAGAAGAAAAAAAAAAAACCCCCCCCCATTGGATTCCCCCCCCCACTCTAGGGCTTCTCCCTCCTCCCCTCCCCTATTTAAAATAGTCGAGCATGTTTATGGTTTCAATATCAATACAAAATAACTTGTCATATCATCATTCTTGTTTGAGCATTGAATCGATGACATGTGTTGATTGTTGTATTTCTTTTCCCTGTTTACTTCTCTTTCTGGGTAGAGATGAGAGAGAATGTGAGCGCGCGAGATCAGATCGAAGATCAAAGGTCAAACACCAGAGGTCGAGATCAACACCACCGGGTTTAATCGACCTTGTTTCGCTCTTCTCAGGGTACTACTCGAGATGATGAGATGAGCGAGATCGTAGATCAAGAAGGTCAACACCACCGAAGGTCGAGATCAACACCACCGAAGGTTATCGACAAACATGTCCAGATGATGTACCATAAGATCTATAACTAAGTATCAACAGGCAAAGGCAAGCGAAGCCCAACACATACATATGAATCCTATGCTTTAAAAGTATTTACATTCTAGCCATGTGCATGCAATTCTAAAGTCTTTGATTGATAGGTAGAGTAATCCTATCTAATTTATGATACATTTGAACCAGAGCTGCGAATGAACCTAGTATGACAGGATGACGTGATAAGATCAGAGATGAAATTTAAACATGCTAAGGATTGTATGGGAGGCCACGGTGGGTTGTGGTTTTTGCAGTCCCATACTTTCCACTATTAGGACCTGAAGTTCTTGCCTCTTGAACCAAGATGAGCGTACAGCCATACGGGTCCATGGGAACCCCTCGACCAACTAACTTGCCTAGTAGATTCCATGAGTCACATAGTTCGGGCGTTCCATTCGACATACACATTCTGGTTCTTCTCGAAGGAGGTGAAGGAGGTGCATTCATAATAGGTAGGTAAGCGTGGCCGGGAACAAGAGATGCATGGCATCTGTAATCTTGAACCCTGTACACATCATTAGGTACTGGCTTCAGGACTCGACCCATTACACCTGCATCTCCCTAGTGCATGACTCATGGTCTTGGCGAAAGAAAGGTAAAGGTCATGTCCAACCACCCTCTGCCAGCCTTCCAATGAAGAGGGCTAATCTATACTGGCATTAAGAGTCGGTTGGTACGCGTGGGTAAAGTTGTAACCGCCTATAGGGTATTAATCTTTTCAAAAAGCCGTGTCCACGGTTATGGACGAATTGGGAACGGACGTGATGATCATAGAGAACTTGAACCTAATCGTAAAACTTGGTAAGTTAAGTAATGTGTGCTTTAGGATGCTTCCTCATGGGTACGAGGGGGTGATCCTAGTTGGTAGGTTCAACTAATGATGATTTGGTGGATGTAAGAGATGATCAAAGCTAGAGATACTGATCTCTTATCCCCTTTTAAAATATTCTGATTAGTCGTGATTCTTCTCCCTATTGTTTTATAAAACAAATATGGATTTATACAAAATAACTCCACCAGCCATAAGTCTTGCGGAGTACACCCTGTACTCACCCTTGCTTCGTTGATACTTTTGCAGCAGAGTAAGTGTTACCATAGAATATGAGTTCTTCATGGCATCGACATTAACGAGTAGTTTGGAGTTCCTATCCGGCAGTCTGGGATCTATGGATTGGACGTAATCGTTATGCTTCAGGCCTCTTAGGTCATTTGTTAAGTTTTCTATACTTAATAGCCTAATTTGCCTTCCGTTGTTTAATGTTTGTGGTTAGTGACCTCTGCTTGTAATATTTTGGCTCTTCACTTAGTTATGAGCTTGCTGTAATAATTTTTGTGTCGTAGTGATGTCTACGCACTTCTATTCTTGTAGGCAGTTGTTGGGCCTCCAAGTGCAGAGGTTTGTAGAATAGCAGCAAGTTTCCCTTAAGTGGATTACCCAAGGTTTATCGAACTCAGGGAGGAAGTGGTCAAATGTATTCCCTCTCAAGCAACCCTGCAATCAAGATATAAGAAGTCTCTTGTTTCCCCAACACACCCAATACACTTGTCAGGTGTATAGGTGCACTAGTTTGGCGACGAGATAGTGAAATACAAGTGGTAACGGTGCCAGAAAATAGCTTCTGACTTGTTGTTGACGTGGGGTAACGTGGGTGAGTGCCATAAAATAGCTTGACGGTGAGGTAAATACTAAAGGCAAAAGGATGGAAGCAAGCAAACATGCAAAAGATCTATTAGAAAATGGTGTTTCAATGTTTAGAAACAAGGCCTAGGAATCATACTTTCACTAGTGAACACTCTCTCATAGAAATATCCTCTCTTCATGATACTACTCTTAACTACTCTCCGGTTGGACACGCTAATTCATGGTAGGGCTATAAGAGCACTCCTCAAAGTCCTCCTTCCCCAATCTAGATAACTCAACACTGTCACCTTGAGCACTAGATGGTTACAACAAACACCACAATTTCATAGAGAACACCAACTCAGAATATAACTCATGAATATATATGTAATCTAGCATAAGTTCCACACACGGCGTGCACACTGTCACTTTCACACACGTGGGGAAAATCATAGATCTATTAAAGCATGATGAGTATTTATGTAGACTCAAGCCTAAGTGCAACCATGGCGTGCATGCTGTCACTTTCACACACATGGGGAGAGCAGAGATCTATTGAAGCACTTGAGTAGCAAGGTATATCTACTTGATTACAAATCTCATGACCACAATAAGATCATGCATAGAGAGAGATGAACACATAGCTACCGGTAGAGCCCTTAGCCTCGAGGAAGAACTACTCCCTCCTCATCATGGGAATCAGCAACAATGATGAAGATGGTGGTGGTGATCAATGAAGATGGCTCCAGGTGCACTTCCCCGTCCCGGCAGGGTGCCGAAACAGAGACTTTCTGTCCCCTGAATCTCCCATTCGTTGGCAGTGGCGCTGTGGAACTTTTCGTGGCTTTCTTCTGGATGATTTAAGGTTTTCTCCCTGGGGCCTTCTTATAGGCGAAGGAGGCAAGGTTGGTGGAGGGCCAGGGGGCCCACACCCCCTGTAGGCGCCACCAGGGCTTGCCCGCGCCTAGGGGGTGCGGCCACCCTGGTGCCCTACTATGTCTCTACTCCGTGGTTCTGTGTTGGTCCGGGAAAAATAATGACTTTGGATTTTGTCCCGTCCAATTCCAAGAATATTGATTTTCTGCCTTTCTGGAACCAAAAACTGAAGAAAACAAGCAAATGGAACTGTGGCATCTTGTTCATAGGTTAGTATGAGAAAGTCATATAAAAATACCTCAAAGTAAATACAAAACAAAGCAAAGTAGATACTAAACAAGCATGGAACATCCAAAATTATAGATACGTTTCCGACGTATCATGTAGGGTCACTATTGTGTTATCAATTCTCCATATGTACGCTTTCGAGATTTAGGTTAGGCTTATGTTCAGACAGAGGTCTGGGATTTGCCTAGCCTTAATCCAGGGGGTGTCATAGGTTTTGGTATCACAGCAGTACCGACTATAGGAAACCCTTTCTATTGTTCGATGTTGAGTCTAGTACTTGTGAAAACTATTTTTAAAAATGAAAATTATGTGCAAAAACTCTAGTATGCTTCTTTTTCTTCTTATCCAGTTTCGCTCTAACTCTGGGTCATCTTATCTTGTGTTGATTTGCAAAAGTTTTACTATCTCGTCTCATTTTTCAAAGCTTAGGTGCCTTCCTAGGCATGTCGTTTTCTAGCCAGTGGACTTAGTGTAAAGTTCTCCAGAGTCTAGTGTGTGTGTGTTCCTTGTTTCCCTTGTTCCGTTTCATATGAGAGATTTCTTTCTATCATGATCTCTTTCTTTTATGGCCCACAACATCATGTTAATGGTTGCACAATGTTCTGTTCTAGGCTTCGAAGTTACCTTTCGCCTCGAGTTCCTCCTCTTTATTTGTTCGGGTACTTCAGAAGTCGTTTCTTCTCTTGGAAGATACCTTGTGATTATTATCTTGTATTTTATGTTGTGTCACTCAAGTAGTAGTTACTCCTTTATCGGGTTTTAACCCTTGGACTTGAACCTAAGATCCCTGATTGTGCTGGATTCTGGTTTTGTGAATCTTGTACATGAAGCTGACCTTTAACCCAAGATCCATTGTTGACCCCTGTCGATAATGTTCACACATTATTTCAGGATGGCTAGTACCTTCTAGTATAGCCTTCAAGCTTGTGGATATTGTTGCTATCAAATAGTGACGATAAAGGACTTCCCCTACCACATGCTATGGCAGATGTTCTCCAATGGAACCAAATAGACTAGGAAGAGAGTGATCCTCGTGAGTCTCGCATCTATACTTGTGACTCTGCCACACCTTTCCTTCTCTGTGTTGGTTTTCGGAATATTGTTGACTTATGCATCTACATCTCGGGATTCTATTCTTAGCATGTTCTTTCTTATTTGTTGTTTCCGACCCTGTCTACTAGTTGGTAGCCAAGTAGTAGATGTGCATTGGTGTCTTCCGATGCAAGATACTCTTGTGGTCCGTCATTACAAATTGTAACATCCCAATTTCAGCAATCCTGATTTACTGTCCAAAATGCAAAAATCAGGAGGAACAAAAACTTTTTCTTGTTATCTGTTACAATGCTTGCTTAAGTTTTTGCTGGTGTTCATGCAACTGTTTGTGTATTAGGTGATGTACTCCTCATCTCAACACTAGGTTACAAAAAAAACTATTTTACAAAAGAGATGTCCTGGCTCATCTTTCAGATTCTCAAATTTTCTAGCATTTCAAAACCTGATCAAAGATGCTTTGATACAACAAAATACTTTACTAGTTTCTATTAGCAAAACAATGCAGACCTATAGATAATATCCTTATGTTTTCAAGACAGAACTCCTAGATACTCTTACCCCTAGGTTTTCCAAAAAACCTTCATTAAAACCTTTTCATTCCAATCTTGGTAGAAATACCAAGATGGCCCTTATCCTATTTCAAAGCACATCCAACTCAAGATACCCACCCTTACCTCAAGATAGGCTTGATGGTAACCCTAGTGGTAGTTGGATAAGTGATAAGAAGAATTGCCTTGATCTGCTGCTTGATGAATTGCCTTGATCTGCTCACTGCCTTGTTTGCTTAGGACCTAGAGTGAGCTAATCTAGTAGATCATACCCTAGGACCGAATATTTGTTTGTAATCATCTATCTCAAATTAAGCAGCCAAATATGGATCTATCCTAAGCCACCAAAGTGGTCATCTCATCTCCTAATCAAACTAATCCAGGGTTAATCACTCTTGATGGTTTCCAACCTAGTGAAGAACCAATCCAAGTTTGTATCCCCTCTTTTCAATCTATCCCTCAACATCAACCACTTAATGGAAAGGATAAACCCTAGCCACCCTCTCAAATGTTTCCCTCTTGCATACTAGTCAACTCCCCAAATCTGCCAAAATGGCCAAGTCTGGATTTCTTATCTCAATTCAATCTTTGGAGCTCTACCTTTTCAAACCCATGTGCATTATTGAGAATGTATTTGAACCATATTATAGTACATCATAAGTACTACCAAGGACCACTATTACCCTTGGCTAATCCCTTTTAATTCCCACTCATCCCTGATGGTTTTGTAGTCAAGATAATAATCTTTTCTGCAAATCTTATCATCTTGCCTACTTTGGCAGAAGCTCACATATATATGCCACCTCCCCATGACCAACTCCTTGATTGGTTATGATCTACTAAACATGGCCTATCAACCCCCACTTCACTTGTTCCCATTGAAGCTTTGTGCTTCTTAAACCCACATGGTTTAAGAGGCTACCTGATGTATCTGCTATGGCAACCTTATTTTCAACAAAGTTTCCCATCTCCTCTAGAGCACCTCAAATGCAACCAATCCCAACTCTTGTTTCCATGATCATCTATATGACTTGGTCTACCTATCCATATAACCCTTGTACCAAGGTGAGCCTTGAGCTCCCTAATGCAGAGGTTAAGAAGTGACGAAGGTGCTGACGTCTATGCGAGCTAGGCCGTCTTCCCAGACAGTCGCATGTAGGTTAAGGTATGGCATGGGCTCTGCGCTTGAAGACTTCTGATACTTGTGTTGTAACTGCCATAATGGCCACTTTGTAAGTTTTGTACTCGTTACTTTATGGATGTTGTAATGATACTAGTCGGTTATGCTCACGGCTCACTGATCATGGGAACGTGAATTGTATGCATAACGGCTATTCTCGGACCGTAAATCCAGGGTGACACACAAACCATTTCGGGATGTTAGGAGAAACAAACTCCAGTACCTCGTCATTTCTAAGACCAGTTCAAAGTGTTGTAATCCACAGATCAATAAGCGTTTATTAGCTTATGTTCCGTTCCACCTTAAAGTGTCCCACTCTTTTATACTAAGAGGTCGTGCTGAGTTTCATGACCCTCTTAATGAAGTGATCTCTTACACATATTAACCACCCTTCCTCTGAGTTTTTGCGCTCAGGAATGATGCGTGTGCGTATTGATGTGGCCATCTAAGACTCTTAGCAATTTTTATTGCTTTGAACTTCTAGGACATTTGTATCATTCTTAGCGTGATTAGGTTAACCCTATCACTAAGCAAAGGATGATTGTGCTACCAAGTCCATTATTCTAGTGCACTCTCTTCGTTCAAAGAGTTAGGCTTGCGCCAAAAGGCTCTGAGACTGTGTCCTCTTGCCTTACCAAGCAAGATTCCTCTCAAACTAAGTGACATATTGGTGGTTCGTGATATTCTAGATGTCTACTAGAAGTATCGCCATGTTGCCACATGACCGTGTTGTTAAGTTTTTGAGCAAGAAAGTGCTCTAAACTTGTCTTTCTCCAAGGATCCGTACTGGATATCCTGAACAAGTAGGTTGAGCTTAAACAACAACTTGGAGAGTTGTAAGACAAAAGTTCTATTCAAGTTTGTTCCTCCTTAAAGGGATGTCTAGTTTTGTTCGTGATGAAGTAATATAGTATGTCCTTCGTGGATATGTTATCTTTCCACATTTTTTATTTGGTTTGGGCAATTGTTAAATCGAACACAGTTCCAAGGACTATCATGTCGGTGTATCTACTTGTGATGTTTCACCTGAGTACACCTTCATGTCCTATAGTCTGACCAATGTCTATGCCCTGTTCATATAACATATGAGTCCATATTCTTGGAGTGTCTCAATAAGTTTGTTGTTGAGCCCACCAATGTCATCCTTATCTTCTCCATGTTATATGAGATTCATATGGAAGATTGGGCATTAATGTTGGAAACTTTTGAGAACCATCTTCATGCTATCTTGAATTATGTGTTCTGGATGTTAGAACCTACTCTGGTTCACGTGCAACTGTCAAAATATGTCACAGTGGATTCGAGTAGAGTTATCTTTGTTTCCTCATGATTCATTCCAAGTTAGACAAGCATGTGCGAGGTATTCTTGATATGTTAGGTTGGTACCTTCACATCTCGAGAAGATCCTCCAAGCACACCAAGCCACTGATTGATTTGTTCACGGAAGATAATAAGTCCATCAAAACTTCTATATCCTCCTAAATGTTTCCCAACAAGGATTCAGTTGTGTTTCGTTGCAAACAATTCATGTAGGTGCAATTGTCCTCTGATAATTTGCTAATACATGGAATTTGCAATCTATCTCATCCTTTGGAACTAGACACCGAAGTCCATGTCTTGAGAATCTAGTAAGTTTACCTTGTGGTAAATGTTGCACCCATTCTATTCTTACATGCTGAGTCTGAACTATCTCTCCACTTAATCAAAGATGAATCTCAAGCAGCAATAATGATTGGTGTTCCTCAAGGTTATGACGTAGGCCTATTGTAACTCTGTCAAGATTGATGTAATGGTTGGCACATTCAGTCAAAAGACCTATTGCCCTACTCTCTTGAATCAGCAATCACAAACACTCTTCATGAGGCTTCTTCTATGACTTATTGTAGGAATTATGCTTATGGTTTCCTTTGTAAACAAAGTCCGACCTCTACTTGATGACTAGTTAAAGGTTGTTAGTAGCCTACTAACGGTGTTTCGAACATCAATGAGAACATTTAAAGTAGAGTTGCTAAATGTCTCTCGGTTGATCCTCCAGACCTTTTTATGATGGCAAGCGTCTTGTTATGCCAAGTACTTGGAGTCTGAGAATGAAGTTTCTTTCTTCTCATGACATCAGGAATATTCTCCACTATTCATCTTGGTGGTGTGAAGTGATATCACTATCTTCGGCAAAGATGTGGATAAGCCTGGATGAATAAATAGTTTCCTTCTCGTTTTCTTAAACATGTTTGAGGAGAGACTACGATTTTGGTAATCAATAGTTTCTCTTGTTATATGTTCCTTGTGACTCTTACGAGTCCTCTCCACCAAAACACCTTTCTGTCTTGGCCTTCTGTTGAATGAAAGAGTGACCCTTCTGTGTCAAAAGTAGTTCAACATCTTGGTTTTGTTGGTATCTATCTCTTCCACCTATAAAGCTCCACCTAAACTGTTTAGTAGAGGTTTACCTCTCGAAGTCTGCGTAACCTTCTCCATCTATTGGAAGTCTCCTTCCCTCAGAAGTGAAAATTCTTCTGCAAGCTCCATGGTCTAAATCCATATGAATACCAATTATCTGTCACCTTGCAACCTTCTCCTTTTGTTTCCTCCATTACCTTGGCATGTTTCATGTATGTTGGCTTTAGAGATGTTCGTGAAACAACTATCCATGAGTTGACCATGAAATACTTAGTTTGTGGTTTCATGTCATTCCCTCTCTTCTTTAGTGTGAGAAGCCACCTTGAAGATTACGAAGCGCTTTGTCCATTCGGTATGGTGGCATGGAGCAACCTCTTTGAGAAGATTGTTGAAGTCTAGTGTAACCCTGTTCCTTCTGTCTTCCTACCTAGGAATCTCAGGACAAGATTCTTTAAGAGGGATAGAATTGTAACAACCCTAGTTTTTTAAATAGTAAATAGGATTTGTTTGTGAATTCATGAGCATCATCATTTAAAATGCATGAAATAAAAAGGTTCTCAAAATACCCTCAACCCTAAATCCCCTCTCAGTTTGAAACCTTTCAAATGGTTCGAATTATTTTGAAAACCCAAAAACCTATGGAGCCCAAATGGATTATAAGGGTCCCTGCAATATTTTAATTGTTTGCAAAAGTTCTGGTAGTTTTAAAATCATTGAAAATAGAACACAATTGAAAATACAAAAGAGAGAAAAGAAAACAGAAAAAGAAAAGTGTTTTAGAAATAAAAAACATTCCCCTAAACCTATCTGGGCTGAGCCCAGCTCCCGCTCTCTCTCGCTGCCGCCCACACGAAGTGGCCAGCAGCTGTATCCCTTGCTTCCCCACGGCCCAGCTTGGCCTAACAGCAGCCCCTTACATCCCATACCGCTTCGGCCCTCCCCTGTTCGTCGTCTTCCTCCTGCCCAGCAAAGCAGCTGCCTGGCAGCGCGCGCACCATCGATCTCCCCTTGCTGCGATGCGCGCCGCCGCCTGCGAGGATAAGGATAAGAACCGCCACGTCACACTCGCTCTCCCATACCCATTTCGCTTCCTCTTGCTCTCTCTGCCATTTTCCCCTTCAGTCTAAAACCCTAGCTGCGGATTCGCCGTTGTCCCCGCCATTTGCGACCACCGCTTGGCCATCTGAGACCACGGTCAGCTCCGCCTTGTCTCGCTGAGGGTTCTCGTCAAAGGAATCGGCCGCGGGCGCTAAGAAACGTCACCATCGACCTCGCCTTCCCCGACTCCGGCCGCCTTATCTATCTTCGATTCCGGCTGTTCTAGATCTCCCCAGCCTCGCCGCCATGTCTACCGTGTTCGTGGTAAGCCTCTATACCTCCATGTGCCCTCCGTCTCTCCTCCCTCTTTCTCTCTGGCATCTTCCCCATAAGGACCTGCCACCGCAGACGCTCGCCATTGTCGGGCCGCCGTCTCCTGTGACCAAATAGGAGCAGCGCCGCCATAGTAAGGCTCCTCGTGCTTGTCCGCGTCCAGCGCACCCGCTCTCGCAGCTCGGCATTGCTCCTAGCGTCGTGCCCAAGCTCGATCTGGGAGCAATGGCATCGCTGACATCATCATGACGTAAGGTGATGCCATTTCTTTTTTTCTTTTTCTATAATCATTTCTGTAAATAATAAAAATATGACAGGTGGGTTCAAAATGTAAATGTTAAAATAATTTCAAAATGTAAATTATTTTATAATATTCTAAAAATGATTTAAAAATGGAGAAATTCGTAACTAATTCATTTTAAATCATAAAAATACAAATAATATATCAATATGTTCAGAAAAATGAGATCTATCTCATAGCATCATAATCATGCATTGCTAAGCAACTCGCATGGCAAGTATAATTATAAGAAAAAAATGAACCCAACAGGTGATTCCGAGGATCCCCCTATTCTAGGGTTTGCACCTCTCAGACCCTTCTTAAAATGGTCGAGCATGTTTAGGGTTTCAATATTAATACAAATTTTTTTGTCATATCATCATTCTTGTTTGAGCATTGCATCAATGCCATGTGTTGATTATTGTATTTCTTTTTCGGTGTTTCTGCTTCTTCTCGGTAGTACTCAGAAATGAATGTGAGCAGCGATTCGAGATCAAATACCAAGGTCAACACCATCGAAGGTCGAGATCAACAACATCGACGGTTATCGACGAACAAGTCCAGATGATGTACCTGAAGATCTATAGCTAAGTATCAACAGGCAAAGGCAAGCGAAGCCCCACACATACTTATGAATCCTATTGTTTCAAAGTATTTACATTTTGAAGTCTTTTATCAATAGGTAGAGTAATAATATCTAATGCATGATACATTTGAAGGCTATATTCCCTGATCCATTGCTCCTATCATAACTAGGGTTTGTCTTGTGAAGAGTTGCTAGAGCTATTATCCCTGTTGTTCTTAGCCATACTTAGTTGTTATCATTGGTCCATCCGGTTGATGAATCAGAGCTGCGAATGAACCTAGTATGAAAGGATGATGTGTTAAGATCAGAAGATGAAAGTTAAACATGCCAAGGCTTGTATGGGAGGCAACGATGGGTTGTGGTTTTTGAAGTACCATACTTTCCACTATTAGGACCTGAAGTTCTTGCCTCTTAAACCAAGACAAGCGTACAGCCACACGGGGCCATGGGAACCCCTCGAACAACTAATTTGCCTAGTAGATTCCATGAGTCACATAGTTCGGGCGTTCCATTCGACATACACATTCTGGTTCTTCTCGAAGGAGGTGAAGGAGGTGCATTCATAACAGGTAGGTAAGAGTGGCCAGGAACAAGAGATGCACAGCATCTATAATCTTGAACCATGTACACATCATTAGGGACCGGCTTCGGGACTCGACCTGTTATGGCGGCATATCCCTAGTGCTTGACTCATGGTCTCGGCGAAAGCAAGGTAAAGGTCGTGTCCAACCACCCTCTGTCGGCCTTCCAAGGAAGAGGGCTAATCTATGGTGGTATTAAGAGTCAGTTGGTACGTGTGGGTAAAGTTGTACACCCCTACAGGGTATTAATCTTTTACATAAGTCATTTCCACGGTTATGGACGACTTGGGAACGGACGTGATGATCATAAAGAACTTGAACCTAATCGTAAAACTTGGCAATTCAAGTAATGTGTGCTTTAGGATGCTTCCTCATGGGTACGAGGGGGTGATCCTAGTTGGTAGGTTAAAATGATGATGTTTAGGTGGATGTCAAGAGATGACCAAATCTAGAGATACCACTCTCTTATCCCCTTTTAAAATAGTCTAATTAGTCGAGATTCTTCTCCCTCTTGTTTTACAAAACAAAGATGGATTTATGCAAAATAACTCCACCTGCCATAAGTATTGCAGAGTACACCATATACTCACCCTTGCTTCATTGATACTTTTGCAGCAGAGTAAGTGTTAACATATAAGATGAGTTCTTCACGACATCGACATGGACGAGTAGTTTGGAGTTCCCAGCCAGCAGTCTGGGATCTATGGATTGGACGTCATCGTTATGCTTCAGGCCTCTTAGGTCATTTGTTAAGTTTTCTATACTTAATATAATAATTTGCCTTACGTTGTTTCATGTTTGTGGTTAATGACCTCTACTTGTAATATTTTGGCCCTTCGCTTAGTTATGAGCTTGCTGTAGTAATTTTTGTGTCGCAGGGTCACTATTGTGTTATCAATTCTCCCTTTGTACGCTTTTGAGATTTAGGTTAGGCTTATGTTCAGACAGAGGTCTAGGATTTGCCTAGCCTTAATCCTGAGGGTGTCACAGGAGCCACCATGATCTACAACATATTTGCAATAGTTTAGACTAAGTTTATGAAAAATTGAGTTATAATTAATATTTAAATTAATCAAGGTGAACTCCCACTCAAAACAATATCCCTCACATTGTTTTAGTGATCACACGAACCAAATCCACTACATCAAGTCCGATCATCACGAGAGATGATGTAGTTTCACAGGCGAACAATCAACAAGTTCATCATCTACTATATGACTCGTGCTTTACCTTTCGGTGATCCATGTTCTGTGACCATGTCTGTACATGCTAGGCTCGTCAAGATTAACGTTAGTTTCTGCATGAGCAGATCTAGCTTGCTCCCGTTGTATGCACACGTAGAATCTATCACACCCGATCATCACGAGGCGCTTCAAAACAACGAGTATTGGCAACGGTGCTAACTAAGGGCGAACATGTTGTTACTTGATATTTTGTGAGAGGGATCATCTTATAATGCTACCATCACAATCTAAGAAATACAAGATGCATAAAAGTGTTAACATCAGATGCAATTCATAATATGTGATATGATATGGCCTTTCTTCTTGTGCTTCTGATCTCCATCTTTAAGCATGAACATGATCTCCATCATCACCGGTGTGGCGTCAAGGTCATTGGCACCGCTCCATGGTTGTCATCCACCATCATCAACTATTACAACTACTTTGAATAATAGACACGCAGGTCTTAACGATATTAAAAGACAACCATAAGGCTCCTGCCGTTTGCCGATTTACAATAAGGATCATTGCATACATCATATATAATCATAGTTATTGCCATATCACATCACAGCACACCGCTGCAAAACAAAGTTAGACACCTCTAATTTTCTTTGCATATTTTACGTTGTTTGGGGCTTTCTATAAGTACCGTTCTAACTTACGAACAAGAACTACAACGTTAATGCATGAACTAGTTGCATGTCAAGCGTGGAGAAACTCTCATGAATGATGTCATATGATGTAAGGTTAGCCCGGGACGCTTCATCCCACCATCCCGCAAGATTCAAAGTACATAAGAAGAAATTGATAATAAAAGCACCACCGCCGATAATGACCATTGTGTTCTACTCGTGCAACAGATCTACATATAGACACGACTCTGATGCCACTTTAGGGGTTCTTAGCATGGAAAACAAAAAAATTCTATCGCATGAACACACACAAGACAAGATCTATATACTAGATTATAGCAACAAGTCGATAGAGTACTCACCCTCAAAGATGCCAAATCGGTTAACGAGAGCGGATTCTCGTGGGTGATGTAGTCGTTCACTTGCCGATCTCAAGATCATGTAGACGATCCTTCCAGCAGCGCTCCCACAGTCAGTCACACGTTTTCTACTCCATGAAGACCTTCCTCTCCCTTGTTCCAGCAGGCAGCGGAGGTTGTAGCTCTCTCCTCGCGAATACTGCATGTCAACACCCGGATTTTTAATCACAGATGCCTGTTATGCCATACATCGCAATCCCAGGATTACCATCTTTGCGAGACATAACATATTGGATATCACAGTACATCATCCATTACAAACCATACATAAGGTCTTACACAAATAAGGATCTCATGATCCAGTTCTTAATACAACTCAAGCAGCGGAATAACGTAAAGATAACGATAGCGTGGGCGAAGCTCCATCTTCGGGGTCACAGGCAATGTTGACGATGGGAGATAATCCTAGTTGTCATAACCTTCCTGCGGTCCGTCATCCTGATACTCCTCTTCATAGTTTGTCCACGGGAATAGACAGGGACAAAGCCATGAGTACTCTTTAAGTACTCGCAAACTAATACTAACAAGTTAAGGGGTTTTTGTAGTAGGATACTAATCTCTAGAGTTGTTTTGCAAAAAGCCAGATTTACCTCTACTAAATTCAGAAGCAAAGAAAACTAGTTGAAAGTTTTATAAAACCTAAGTGGGAACTTGAATTTCATATCACAACTCTTTTGTGGTCAAGTCAAAGTCACAAATCATTTCACGAGTTGTTCTCAAAACATCTGACGAGGGAATAGTATGGCCACTTCAACTGTCCATAACCACGAATGCGGTTATTCGAATAGTTTGACACTCTACAGAGATTGTACACTTTCACCACAACATTCGATACATACGTTAGGAACAATCATGAATTCACCATACTCAGTATGCGGATAATCAATCCTAACCTTTCAATTACACGCCCTAGTATAGGCACCTCTCCTGTGAGTTTGGCCTCCCAACCTTGACCAACTGTCATCTTGGGAACTGCACAGGTGGACAATCTTCACAAGTTAGCCTCAGCTCAGACCTTGGCCGCAAGGGAACCCATACTAAGGTATATAAATTTCCAGTCAAGCCCTATCCAACTTACGGGTATTGTGGTTGTACGGTAAAATTGGAATGGTATCGCATCCAGACAACCATCAGTTTTATAAAGGGCTAAGGCTCATGCCTCAACATTTTCATCATCAAAATCATCTGGTGTTCAGAAACACATGTCAAAACATTTCAGTAGAATGACTCATCATTCTAAGGTTTTCATAACCATTTTTCACCAAGTATTCCCATCTAAAGTTGATCAAGTTTTATGCTTAGCACTAGCATCTACAAGTGGGGGTAAATACTAATGATGGTAATAAACAAGTGGGGATTAGCTAAGTTCAATCTCATGCCTTAGGATACCATCAAGATTATCTAACTTAGGCCAAATTTTATGCTCTTTATGCTACCTTCAAATGTCTTTCTAGAATATACAGGTCACTAAGTAAACTTTTGATAGAAAGTTTTTAATAAAGAAAATAAAATATTAAGCTTGCAAGTAAAACTAGGATTGGGTAAAAAGGGTATAATTACATATGCTTAAGGCATATGGTTGGCATAGCAACAAGCAAGTAGTAGCTTGCATAAATAGGGTATCTTGCAAGTGTTAGCTTGCCTTGTGCAGAGCAGTGGTTGAAGTTCTCCTCGGCTTCTTCCTCATAGTATCCTCCATCCTCCTCGTATCCTTGGTCGGTACTAATGTCTATAAAAAATACGAGGTACACAATCACCAAACAATACTTAACTATTTCTAACCATCACACAAAGGTTCATACTATATGATCTAGCATCATCACCAACATTACAAGATTAAAGCACTTGTCTTATTTATTTTATTTTTAGAAAAGTAATTTCTACTCATTGAAAAACTACTTAAGATTTAATATTCTCCAACTCAAACATGGGATCATGTTGACACATGTCATCACCACATATTTCAGTACAAGGGAATGTGATTTAAAGTGGTGTCATAATTTAATAAGGTTTAACCTTGTTATTTTATTTAATTAAAGTGACTAGAAATGCCTATGTGGCATTCCTTTATTACTTCAATATTATTTTTGTAAGTAAACCTATATATTTTTATATATTATGAAAGGTATAGTTAAATGTGATTTTTAAGAGTTGGAATCAACTCAAAAGCTCATATGGTTGAATTTTGAAAAATGTTTGAATGCAGAAAAGCTTCTGCCTTGTTATTTTTACCATGGTTGATCTACAAATACAAATGGTTTTAATCCAACGGGCTTGGATTAAGCACTCCAGTACCTTCCTAACAAAATTGGATTAATGCATTTTGGTATAGTGACTCGAGCTAGGTTGATTTTTGAATCTAGGTACAGAAATGGGTTTGAAATTAAATAAATAAAACCAAATATGAATTGTTGGGTTGTGCGGGAGGTTTAACTAGGCCGGCCCACTACGCACAGCGCATGCGTGGGCTGGTTAAGTGGCTCTCCCCACGCGTCAGTGAGATAGTGAGGGGCGAAGCGGTATGAGGTGATCTGGGCCGTAAGATCTAATTCTAATCGAACGGCTCGAGTTCATCGTCCACGCCTGAACAGGACGCGACGAGCATGAACCCTAGCGCGGTCAGTGGGGGTCGTGGGAGGCTCACCGGGGCTCAGGCGATGGTCGGCGACGGAGGCGAACGACGAAGTCGACGACGGCGGTTCTCCTGGTACCGACAGCTTCTCCTGGGGCAGCTCCAATCGATGGCGCCTCTCCTCCTCTGCAGCGGCGAACTCCGGCGAAATTCTGGCTATGCGTTGCTCTCCTTGCTCCGGGAGTGAGTGGGTGTGATCAGTGAGAGGTGGAGAGTGAACTGGTGTGAAGAAAACTAGCGGGGGAGGCCTCCTTTTATAGTGCAGCGAGGGGACCAAAGGTTGCGGGCTGAGCTCGTCGTGGTCGATGGCACAGGGGGCTAATGGCATGGGCGATTATAGGGGCGGTGCTATGCTCCCTGGCAAAGCTCAACGGCGTGGTGGTGAGGCGTGGGGCGGTGCTGATCGGTCGGAACGCTTTGACGCACTGGGCGGGTCCGACGGCAAATTTAATGACGCACGGGTGCTCCTGGTCATGCGGCGGTGAGCGAGCATGTCTGGGGGGTTGCTGGGGCGGTGGTTAACACGCATAGCGGCGAGGCGGCGGCGCGGTCGCTCTGGCGTACTCTCGGCATGGCCGCAGAGAAATTGGGCGCGTGCTTGGCGGGCGGTCCAAGGGCTGGCTACGCTTAGGGCTGGGACAGGGAGTGGCGGTGGACGGTGCTGCATGTGTGAGACAAGGTTGGCGAGGCTAGAGAGGCGTGTAGCTTGCTGTCCACATTGGGGTTGGCAAAGGGGCTCGACATGGTCACCATCAATGGCTATGCCAAGCTCACAGTGGTGCTAAGGCTTGTTAATTAGGCTATTTCATCTACTAAGAGTGTAGTGAGAGCTAGAAAGGGAACAAGGTTGGCCAAAATCACTACACACTATAGTGTTCGCTGTTTGTTTGTTTGCTGCTGACAAGGTGTCTGATGAAATGGCCGAAAGAAATTCAAATTTGAATTTTGGGTTCAAACTTGGTGGGTTTGCTAGGCACATACTAGGGAGTATCTGGTTAGTTGGATTAGTCAAGGGGTACTAGTTTGGTTGGGTTTTGAAAAGGTGTGATCTTCACCTATGATAAAGATTCAATTTCCACTTGTGATTTGAATGAGGTTACCAATTGTTTCTACAAGTTTGAAAGGTGGGCTTTGATTCACTTTTACTTGGCCTAGCAAGGGGTGAAAAGAATTGGGAAAGTTTATGTTTGAAATCTTGTACTAGAAACACTCAAAGTGACCTAGTGAGCAAGATTGGCAAAAATGACCATTTGCTTTATTTGATTTGTTTTTTATTTTCTCTTTATTTGTTTCTGTTTGGAAATGTTTTATATGATGTTATTTTCACCTTTAGACCATTTATTGCTATTTAGGTTAATCACACAAGATCATTCATGCATTTATCAAATCATCACATACACAGATGCATTCATATGATTTAAATTAATCAAAGTTTTTGTTAACCCTATTTTTGGTGATTAGAGTTTGATGATCATTGTTTTATATTTCTGGGATGTTACAAACCTTCCTCCCTTAAACAAAATCTCGAAACGAGATTTGAAAAAGGAAAAAAATTACCTAGGATTTAAAGAGATCGGGAAACTCCGTCGTGACATGATCTTCTCGCTCCCATGTAGCTTCTTCTTCGGTGTGGTTTCTCCAATGAATCTTGAGAAACTTGATGCTTCGGGTTTGGGTGGTTCTGAAAGCTTCTTCCAATATACGGATGGGTACTTTGGGATAGGTCAGGTCATCGTTGATCTCTATGGTCCGATGATCAATGTTCTTGAAAACTTCAGTCTTCTCCGGAACTTCAAGGCATTTGCGAAGTAACGATATATGGAACACATTGTGTACTGCTGACATTTCCTCTGGCAGTTCCAATTGATATGATACTTCTCCTCGACGATTCAGCATCTTGAAAGGTCCGATATATCTGGGGGCTAATTTTCATTTGAGCTGGAAACGCTGCATTCCCTTCAAAGGCGACACTTTGAGATACACAAAATCTCCGATATTGAAAGCGAGGTCTCGACGTCTCTTGTCGGCGTAACTCTTCTGTCTTAACTGGGCGGTCTTGAGGTGCTCACGAATCTTGTGAACTTTCTCTTGTGCTTCTCGTATGATGTCGGGTCTGAAAATCTGACTCTCTCCTACTTCCGACCAATTCAAAGGGGTACGACACTTCCTTCCATACATAAACTCAAATGGGGCCATTTGTAGACTATCTTGATAATTGTGTTGTATGAAAATTCTGCGAAAGGCAGACAGTCTTCCTATTTAGATCCATACTCTAGCACACATGCTCTCAACATATCTTCGAGTATTTGATTTTCTCGCTCCGTTTGTCCATCGGTCTGAGGGTGATACGATGTGCTGAAATCCAGTCGGGTTCCTAAACCTTCTTGGACTTTCTTCCAGAATCTCGAGGTAAACTGGGTTCCTCGATCTGATACAATTTTCTTGGGGACTCCATGCAAACTGACTATCCTAGCAATGTACAACTCCGCTAGCTTCGAACTCTGGTATGTGGTCTTGACTTGTAAGAAATGGGCTACTTTGGATAATCTGTCAACTATGACCTAGATAGAGTCATTTCCCCTACTCGAAGTAGGCAATCCGGTGATAAAGTCCATTCCAACTGAATACCATTTCCATTTCGGAATCTGTAGTGGTTGCAATAGTCCTGCGGGTCTTTGATGTCCCGCATTGACTCTCTAACATATATCACACTTGGCGATATAGCTTCCGATTTCTCTTCATCTTATGCCACCAAAATTGTTCCTTCAAATCATGATACATCTTCGTTCCTCCGGGGTGGATGGAATAAAGAGTATCATGGGCTTCTTTCAAAATCACTTCTTTCAATTCCGAATCTGCTAGTACACAAAGGCATCCTTTGTACCACAGAACTCCTTCTTCATCTTCGGTAAATCCGGGTACTATGCCTGTACCGATGCGACTTTTGATTCCGTCGATACTAGCATTTCCTTCCCGCGCCTCCTTGATCTGACTGATCAAAGTGGGTTGAAGTTCTATGCTAGCCAAAAATCCTTCACTCACTAATTCCATTCGTAAATCTTCCATCTATTTGTGCAAACTTGGTTGCTCCTTCAAAATCATGGAGTTCAAGCGGCACGACAATCTGCTAAGGGCATCTGCTAACACATTGGATTTACCGGGGTGATAGTGAATGTCCAGAAAATTGTCCTTGATTAGTTCAATCCATCTTCTTTGCCTCATATTCAGCTCCTTCTGAGTGAATATATACTTCAGGCTCTTGTGATCCTCACAACGGTTTCGCATGAGGTAATGTCTCCATGTCTTCAGGGCTAGAACTACGGCTGCGAGTTCAAGGTCATGGGTTGGATAATTATGTTCATGCTGCTACAGTTGTCGGGATAGATAAGATATAAATTTGCCTTCTTGCATTAGCACACATCCGAGACCGATCTTGCATGCGTCACAATACACATCAAAGGGCTTCGTGATATCCGGCATGATCAAGATTGGGGCTGAAATCAATCTCCTCTTAAGCTCCTGAAAACACGTTCACATGTGTCCGTCCATTCAAACTTCTTGTCCTTCTTTAGCAATTGGGTCATTGGTCTGGCAATACTCGAGAATCCTTCTACAAACTTGCGGTAGTATCCCGCTAAACTGATAAATGCACGAACTTGGGTTTGAATGGTCGGGGCTTGCCAATCTTCAACATCCTTCACCTTCACAGGGTCAACTGCAATTCCTCCGACTGATACAACATGTCCGAGAATTCCTACCTCCTGTAACCAGAATTCAAATTTCTAAACTTGGCATATAGCTGATGCTCTCTAAGGGTTCCAAGAATGGTCCTTAGGTGTAGCTCATGTTCTTCTTATGATTTGGAATAAATCAGAATGCCGTCGATGAAAACAACGACAGACTTATCCAGGAAGTCCATAAAAATCTTATTCATGAGGTTCATGAAATAAGCGGGGGCATTGGTTAATCCAAAAGACATGACATTATACTCATATAATCCATATCTGGTGGTGAAGGCAGTCTTTGCAATATCCTTTGCGCGAATTTTGAGTTGATGATAGCCAGTTCTAAGATCAATCTTAGAAAACACTTTGGCACCAGTCAATTGGTCAAATAGGTCTTCTATCTTGGGAAAAGGGTACTTGTTCTTGATGGTGTCATCATTCAACTTCCGATAATCCTTACACAAATGGTTACCTCCATCTTTCTTGTCCACGAACAAAACAGGTGATGTCCAAGGTGACGCACTTGGTTGAATCAATCCAATTTCCAGCATAGCATCTAGTTGCTTCTTCAGTTCCACTAGTTCAGACGGGTTCAAACTATATGGTCTCTAGGCTATGGGTCCGGTTCCAGGTATTAGTTCAATGATAAACTCGATATCCCGATATGGGGGCATACCAGGCAAAACGTCTGGAAATACATCGGGGTATTCACAGACTATCCGTACTTGGTCAATGGTTAGTTGGGCTATACTCTTGTAGCACTTGAATTGACGGGGCAAGGTTTCAGATACATGCTCGACTGATATTCCGGCTATACTGGTCATGGTTATGGCTTTCTTGGCACAGTCGATTAATCCTTTGTGTTTGGACATCCAATCCATTCCTAGTACTACTTCAAACCTTTAGTTCCGAGTACTATTAGATTAGCATAAAAATCTATGCCATGGATTTGGATAGGGACGACTTTGCAAATTTTCCTAGCTTTGGTGGTCGAACCAGGTATTTGAACAATCATTACATGCTTCAATTTGGTTGGTTGAATCTTACTAGTGCATGCAAATTCTTCCGTAACAAATGAGTGAGATGCTTCAGAATCAAAAAACACTCTTGCAAATACTGAGTTAACAGAAAACATACCCAGCACGACATCTGATGCTTCTTGGGCTTCTTCAGCATGCATGAGAAAGAGACGGCCGTTGCGGTTGAGCGAATTCCCTGGGGAAAACCTTCTTCTAGGCTGAACACGACGCTGCTGCTGAGCTGGGGCATTTGCATTGGGGGCTGCGGCAATCTTCTTGGCGCACTCATTGGAATAATGACCCTTGGTTCAACATTCATAACAACTCACTTGTGACTTGTCCTTCGCTGCAACAGGCACAACATTGCTTCTAGTCCTTGGGGCAGTGTTGGTGTTGGTGGCGGCATTGTTGTTGTTGAACTTAGGTGGTGCACGGTTGAAATTGTTGGAGTTGCCGGGGTTGTTGTGGTTTCCTCCGGGCCTTGGGTTTCCACGGTTGGGATAGGTCGGACGGTTCATCGGGGTCTGTTGTTTCTTGGGGAAAATCCTGGAGATGGGTTGGGGTGATACTTTGGTGTATGGTGGGTTCCGGGTTGATGCATCATGCGACGCTTACGGTTCTCATTGGCTTGGTTGATCTTTCCTTCCATCTGAATGGCAGAGTCAACTAAGGCTTCAATATCTGCGAAGGGGATATTGACTAACACTGTCTGCATCTCATCGTGCAGACCATTAAGGAATCTCTCTTTCTTCTTGTCTTCAATGTCGATCTCATCCGGTGCATACCTATCCAATGACAATAATTTTTCATGGTATTCCACTACTATCATCCTTCTTTGCTTCAGTTCCCTTAATTCATCCCTCTTCCTCTTGATTAAACCGGGTGGCACATGGGTTCAGCTGAACTTGACTTTGAAATCTTCCCAGGTCATCAGCTGACCTCCTGTCATTGTGCGAACGCTGTTCCACCATGCCCTTGTATCTCCCGCCAGATAGTGGGTAGCAAACAATAATTTCTCGTTAGCTTCCACTCATGCAACTTCCAGATTGTTCTCCATGTTTTGCAACCAATCATCTGCATCTAGGGTCTCTTCTGACTTAGTGAAAATAGGTTGATTGGTGTTCTGGAAATTCTTGAGCTTAGATCCAAGGTTGTCCTGATTTCCATGGCCTTGATTATTGTTGGCCATCTGAGCTATCTGTTGAAGGGTGGCTAAGTTGGCTTGGTGTTCGACTCTTTCGGCTTCGCGGTCAGAAACCAACATTTGCAAGAGTTGCATAATCGGGTCCGGGGCTGAGTTGCTTCCTCCGCGAGGCATCTGAAGATTGAGGTAGATTATGAGAAAAAGAGAGAAATTTCTAAGGTTCAGGGGTTTTGAAATTTTTTTGAAGTTTGACTCAGATTTTTCTAGCAACTTTCTTTCATTCATTCATAGCACACGATACAAACACACACCACAACAAAGGAAAACAGATGGTTTTAAGAACCATTCTGGGAAAGTACGATACAGTGGGACCGAATACAACTCACTAACGCTAGTGCTCAAGTGATACTACTCCTTGGAGTCAGTGTTCTCATCATCCTCATCAGCATCATCATCATCATCGATGAAGGCGAAGTCATCCTCATCGGTGAACAGGTCCATAGCCTGATCCTCCAGGGAAGCCATCATCATCGCTGAGATAGGAGTAGGGGTGTCCACGAAGGTCTTCCCCTGCATTCTCCCTTTCCTCCAACTGCATGTCTCTCTCGTGGATGGTCTCCTCCAAATCCGTGATCCGGTGGTGAAGACAGGCAATGATGCGCTCCTTCTTGTCGAGCTGACGGCGAAGAGACTTGCGATCCTTCACTAGCATGGAGAGGGTCTGATCCTTCTTCTTGGTGATGGTGTACTTGTGGTTGGTGTAGGAATGGGCATTGTCCAACTCCTTCTGACGGTCGTACATCATGAAGCTGAGGTGGTCCAACTGAGTCTTTAGCTCATGGTGGTATGGGGTCTCCAGTGGCTGTCCCATAGCATCACGCCTTGGGTAGAACTCAAAGCGGGTACCCTTGATTTGATTGATACTCTGCCCACACAGACGGGCAAGAGCTTCCTGCATGGCCCTGGCAAGTCCATTGAGCCAGTTGTTCTCTCTTAAGGTGAACTGAATTCCCTCTGCAGTGGGAGGTTTAATGTTTCCTCGAAGACTTGCAACAACTAGCCACTCCAAATCTTCTCCTTCCTGATCATTGAGATGAGCTCCGAAGAACTCGGGTGTGGACGCTCCAGCATTTCTGCCAGCTTGTCCAAGTCACGCTCAAAGATGAGGTCTCCTCCATTCCCCAACTGATAAAACTTGCTATACTTCATGTCCATCTATAAGAATATAGGATGAGTAATTTAGTAGAGTGATCAAGTGTGTCAAATTTTATGTAAGTTTGCAAGAATTTTTGAGGAACATGAATTTTCATGAAATAATCCAAGTGATAAGAATGGGAATAAGTTTTTGTAAATACTCACTTCCTTCGGTTTTGAAACTAAATTTTTTATTCAAACATCCGTTCTAACTAGGGTCTCCTATGGTCAGGATGGCTCTGATACCAACTTATGAACACTCGGATTTTTAATCACAGATGCATGTTATGCCATACATCGCAATCCCAGGATTACCATTTTTGCGAGACATAACAGATTGGATATCACAGTACATCATCCATTACAAACCATACATAAGTTCTTACACAAATAAGGATCTCATGGTCCAGTTCTTAATACAACTCAAGCAGCGGAATAACGTAATGATAACGATAGCGTGGGCGAAGCTCCATCTTCGGGGTCACAGGCAATGCTGACGATGGGAGATAATCCTAGTTGTCGTAACCTTCCTGTGGTCCATCATCCTGATACTCCTCTTCATAGTCTGGACACGGTAATATCCAGGGACAAAGCCATGAGTTCTCTTTCAGTACTCGCAAACTAATACTAACAAGTTAAGGGGGGTTTTTGTAGTAGAATACTAAGCTCTAGAGTTGTTTTGCAAAAGGCCAGATTTACCTCTACTCACTACAAGGATTCAGGTCTATTGCAACAACAACATTCATGCCAATAAGATCCGAATTGTGGCAATAGGCATCTATTGCAACAACATGTCTTTCGTTGCCAAGCGCCGCGACAAGATGCATGGTAATAGGTTATTTCCACGAAAACCAAATCATGGTAAGAAAGTGCGCTATTGCAACGTCCATGCGACAAGTCGCCAAGTTTTATCTCGTAGCATCACGTGCTTAATGCCACACTTTCATTCGTGGGAATAGCTTAATGCAACGGCGACCAAAACCATGGCGATTGGTTGTTTGTGGCGATAGGCATTTGTCGCAATATATAATAGTTATTGCAACAAAAGAACATTGAGGCAAAAATGTGTGCAATTGCGACCAATTTGTGTTTTGTTGCAGTAAGAAGCCATTTTTTGCAACAATATGTGCGCCTAACGCGGCATGACAGAATTGTTGCAACATCTTGATGAATATTACCATGAAAGTTTCTTTTGTTGCAATACCTATTTCCTATTGCAACAAAGTAACTAATTCTTAAAACAAACCATGGCTGTCGCAATATCTAGCCTTTATTGCAACGATGTTGGAGTTTGTTGCCATACCTAGCCTTTATTGAACCAAAAAGGGAATATAGTGCGACAAAACTAAATTGTGGCAACAAGTAGGACCTATTCCAACGAACAACACTTTTGTGGTAATATTGTGTTTTATTGCAACAAAAGTCAGCTGTAGAAATATATTTTGTTGCAATAGACCGGATTTCCTATAGTGACTAAATTCAGAAGCAAAGAAAACTAGTCGAAAGTTTTATAACACCTAAGTGGGAACTTGAATTTCATATCACAACTCTATTGCGGTCAAGTCAAAGTCACAAATCATTTCACAAGTTGTTTTGAAAACATCTGACGAGGGAACAGTATGGCCACTCCAACTGCCCATAACTGAGGACACGGCTATTCGAATAGTTTGACACTCTGCAGAGATTGTACACTTTCACCACTAGTAGGATAATCAATCCTAACCTTTCAATTACACGCCCTAGTATAGGCACCTCTCCTGTGAGTTTGGCATCCCAACCATGACCAACTGTCATCTTGGGAACTGCACAGGTGGACAATCTTCACAAGGTAGCCTCAGCTTAGACCTTGGCCGCAAGGGAATCATACTAAGGTATATAAATTTCGAGTCAAGCCCTACCCAACTTTCGGGTATTGTGGTTGTACAGTAAAATTGGAATGGTATTGCATGCAGATAACCATCAGTTTTATAAAGGGCTAAGGCTCATGCCTCAACATTTTCATCATCAAAATCATCTGGTGTTCAGAAACACATGTCAAAACATTTTAGTAGAATGACTCATCATTCTAAGGTTTTCATAACCATTTTCACCAAGTATTCCCATCTAAAGTTGATCAAGTTTTATGCTTAGCACTAGCATCTACAAGTGGGGGTAAATACTAATGATGGGTAATAAACATGTGGGGATTAGCTAAGTTCAATCTCATGCCTTAGGATGACATTAAGATTATCTAAATTTGCCAAATTTTATGCTCTTTATGCTACCTTCAAATATCTTTCTAGAATCTACAAGTCACTAAGTAAACTTTTGATAGAAAGCTTTTAATAAAGAAAATAAAATAAGCTTGCAAGTAGAACTAGGATTGGGTAAAATAGGGTATAATTACAAATTCTTAAGGCATATGGTTGGCATAGAAACAATCAAGTAGTAGCTTGCATAAATAGGGTATCTTGCAAGTGTTAGCTTGCCTTGTGCACAGCAGTGGTTGAAGTTCTCCTCGGCTTCTTCCTCGTAGTATCCTCCTTCCTCCTTGTATCCTTGGTCGGTACTAACGTCTATAAATAAATACGAGGTACACAATCACCAAACAATACTTAACTATTTATAACCATCACACAAAGTTTCATACTAGATGATCTAGCATCATCACCAACATTTCAAGATTAAAGCACTTGTCTTATTTATTTTATTTTTAGAAAAGTAATTTATACTCATTGAAAAACTACTTAAGATTTAATATTCTCCAACTCAAACATGCGATCATGTTGACACATGTCATCGCCACATATTTCAGTACATGGGAATGTGATTTAAAGTGGTGTCATAATTTAATAAGGTTTAACCTTGTTATTTTATTTAATTAAAGTGACTAGAAATGCCTATGTGGCATTCTTTTATTACTTGAATATTTTTTTTGTAAGTAAACCTATATATTTTTATATATTCTGAAAGGTATAGTTAAATGTGATTTTTGAGAGTTGGAATCAACTCAAAAGCTCATATGGTTGAATTTTGAAAAATGTTTGAATGAATAAAAGCTTCTGCCTCGTTATTTTTACCATGGTTGATCTACAAATACAAATGGTTTTAATCCAACGGGCTTGGATTAAGCACTCCAGTACCTTCCTAACAAAATTGGATTCATGCATTTTGGTATAGTGAATCAAGCTGGGTTGATTTTTGAATCTAGGTATAGAACTGGGTTTGAAACTAAATGAATAAAACCAAATTTGAATTGTTGGGTCACGCGGGAGGTTTAACTGGGCCGACCGGGCTGGTTAAGTGGTTGTCCCCATGCGTTAGTTAGACAGTGAGGGGAGAAGCGGTACGGGGTGATCTAGGTTGTAGGATCTAATTCTAATGGAACGACTCAAGTTCATCGTCCACTCCTGAATAGGACGCGACGAGCACGAACCCTAGCGCGGTCAGTGGGGGTCGTGGGAGGCTCATCGGGGCTCAGGTGATGGTCGACGACGGGGGAGAACGACGAAGTCGACGACGGCGGTTCTCCTGGTACCGGTAGCTTCTCCTGGGGCGGCTCCAATCAACGGCGCCTCTCCTCCTCTGCAGCGGTGAACTCCGGTGAAATTCCGGTGATGCGCTGCTCGCCTTGCTCCGGGAGTGAGTGGGTGTGATCAGTGAGAGGTGGAGAGTGAACTGGTGTGAAGAAAACGAGCGGGGGAGGCCTCCTTTTATAGTGCGGCGAGGGAACCGAAGGTTGCGGGCTGAGCTCATCGTGGTCGATGGCACATGGGGATAATGGCATGGGCGACGATAGGGGGCGGTGCTGTGCTCCCTGGTGAAGCTCAACGGCGTGGTGGAGGCGTGGGCGGTCGGTCGAAGCCTTTTGGCGGTTCCGGCAAATTTAATGGCGCCACAGTGCTCACAGTGGCGGTGAACGAGCATGTCTAGGGGGTTGTTGGGGCGGTGGTGATCATGCACGCAAGCGGCGAGGGCGGCGCGCGGTCTGTGCGAGCGTGTCGAGTGGGGCGATCTTGCGCGCTCTCGGCATGGCCGCAGATAAACTGGGCACGTGCTTGGTGGGTGGTCCAGGGGCTGGCTGCGCTCGGGGCTGGGACAGGGAGTGGTGGTGGATAGTGCTGCGTGTGTGAGACAAGGTTGGCGAGGCTAGGGAGGTGTGTAGCTTTCTGTCCACATTGGGGTTGGCAAAGGGACTCGGCATGGTCACCATCAATGGCTATGCCAAGCTCACAGTGGTGCTAATTCTTGTTAATTAGGCTAGTTCATCTACTAAGAGTGTAGTGAGAGCTAGAGGGAACAAGTTGGCTATAATCACTGCACACTATAGTGTTTGTTGTTTGTTTGTTTGCTGCTGACAAGGTGTTTGGTGAAATGGCCGAAAGAAATTAAAATTTGAATTTTGGGTTCAAACTAGGTGGGTTTCCTAGGCACATACTAGGGAGTATCTGGTTAGTTGGATTAGTCAAGGGGTACTAGTTTGGTTGGGTTTTGAAAAGGTGTGATCTTCACCTATGATAAAGATTCAATTTCCACTTGTGATTTGAATGAGGTTGCCAATTGTTTCTACAAGTTTGAAAGGTGGGCTTTGATTCACTTTTACGTGGCCTAGCAAGGGGTGAAAAAAATTGGGAAAGTTTCTGTTTGAAATCTTGTACTAGAAACACTCAAAGTGACCTAGTGAGCAAGATTGGCAAAAATGACCATTTGCTTTATTTGATTTGTTTTTGATTTTCTCTTTATTTGTTTCTGTTTGGAAATGTTTTATATGATGTTATTTTCACCTTTAGACCATTTCTTGCTATTTAGTTTAATCACACAAGATCATTCATGCATTTATCAAATCATCACATACACAGATGCATTCATATGATTTAAATTAATCAAAGTTTTTGTTAACCCTAATTTTAGTGATTAGAGTTTGATGATCATTGTTTTATATTTTTGGGATGTTACACATACTAAGAGCAGGTAGGTATCATCAAGATGGTTGTAACTAATGGTACTAAGGGGTAATAGTTTGGACGAGCCAAACATTCCCCACATAATATAATATAGTAAAACAATGCAATTTGCATAAACGGGTAGACAAAACATGCATAGGTAAAATAATAGGACAGGGTGTATGAGCAAGAAGGTGGCTTGCCTGTGACCAGCGAGTTGTCCCGTGACTTCTTTAGAATACCAGAAAACCAATAATAATAATAATAATAATAAGGATAACCTCAATGCTTCCTTCTTCTCAGCGTCTCACAAACACAACTATCGCTGTTATCGAGCATACATGCAAACAAGCAATACCACATTCAGTACAAGGCATACAAGCATAAAACTATACAGCAAGTAAAGGATGGGTATATGATATACATCAGTAGGATGTTGGAGGTTTGCTTTGATTGTATTGGGAGAAGATTTGGAGGTATAGGAAAAAGGGGTTCTTTTGGATTTGAAACTTAGGAACTAACTAAGAGAGGTTTTTTTTACCAAAGACTTGATCTGTATGATACCATTATATAAAAATGATCCCATCCGATAGTTATTGATAAAACGAACCCAAAAAAAGTGGTTTCACTATTTTATCAATTTCCATTGATTTATAATGGGTTTTATAGTGAATAACACCTTAGTTTTAGGAAATAATTCACCAGACAAATTATGGAGCTCCAAAATTTATTTCCTTAGATGATTAGGTAGTATTTAGTGGACTGATGCAAGAGGAGTTGGAATATCCTCAAAACAATTATCAGAATGCCCTTGAGAAATTCCCAAAGGCAATACTGGATGGGATTTGTCTTTTTCATCAAATTTAATCTATAGAATATTTTTAGTTGATTCCAAGGACACATGTTAAGTTCTGAGAATAACTTTCTTTACAAATTGGAATCAACCTTTTTGGAGTTGCAGAACTACTGTAATGATTTTATTAGTGAATAATCTATGCACAGAAGAGTTTAATTCACTAAACTTTAACAGGGCCTGATAAAAATATGAACTGCTGGATTATGAAAGATATGGTTGTTTGGGTCCAAGGGGAGTTGGAATTAGGTCAAAACCTCATTTGTTTTGACCTAGGCAATTTCCTGAAGGCAAAAAGGACCTGATTTTGATATTTTTGCTAACTGAAAACTAAGAAACAAACTAAGGTGGGGCTAGTGGTATATGGAAGTTATGGTCAGTACCTTTCATAAACAATTGGTCTTAGGTCATTTGGATGTACCAAACTTACTGGAGAAATATATTGGTTAATTGCACAGATTCTAGTATATGATTTATAATATTTATTTTGCAAACCCAAAGGGGTCACCACTGCCTCTGCATGATAGGGAAAACATTTGTGCATATAAAAAAATTTATATCTGGGCAATTGGAAGGGTTTTCCATTTTTTTGCATTTAAACCAAACTGCTACAAACAGGTCTGGTAGAATTAATAAAAGGAAAAAGGGTGGCCGGGCTGGATCTGCTGGCTAATGGGCCGTGTAGAGAGAATTGGACCACCCAGGGGAGTGCTGGGCGGGAGCTCGGCTTTGAAATAATGACGGGCGGGGCCCGTCAGTCAGTGGGAGCAACTCACGAAGGGGTATCAGCGCATAGGGGCCGTTGGATCTGGCAGGGATCAATGGTTCAGGGCGTTCTTCCTCCTCTGCCCGCACGCGAACCATATGTCGGGCAGGGGGGTTGCGGGAGCTCACCTAAGGGCTTGCCGGCGGCAGGGAGGCGGTGGAGTGGATGCGGTGCACGGCGATTGAAATGGTTATACCCTACGGGTACGTGACCTCAGCATACCTGGTCCAGCCCAAGGAAGGCCCACAGCAGATGTACACTGGCCCACGAAGATTTTCGGGTGGCCAAGGCCCATAACGCCTTCAGATCCTTGGAGAGCAAGACTAGCGTGGATAGGAAATTCAAAGGGGTAAAACCCTAGAACTTGTAACCGACTAGGACTATGCCCGGGACCTGCCTAAGTCTATATAAAGGCCAGGAGGGACGACCTAGATCTCTCGACTCATACTTTCGCATACGCACCTCCACGCCAGATTGAATCTGCGCACCCGTGTAACCTTCGGTTCCGCCATAATCAAGAGCAGACAAGCAGGAGTAGGGTTTTCCCTCCGGGGGCCTGAACCTGGGTAAATCTCGTGTCCCCTGGTTGCTTGTCTGTTAACCGTTTCACGATCTCCAGCATCCCCATCTTCTCCAAAACCCAAGTCCATAACAATGGGCATTGACGAGTCGAAACCTCGTCAATTGGCGCCGTCTGTGGGAACTGGGGTTGCTGATTGTGCGGTCGTGACGGTCCCGACCCGATCGATCTAAAACTCTGCGGCAACGGAGAGTCACATCCTCTTCGGCGCTTTCGACTTCACCGCCCACTCGCTGGCCACCATGAAGGACTTCGAGCCCGTAGGCGACGGACTCGAAATCTTGTTCGGAAGCTTCTGCTTCCAGGTGGGGCAAACTGGCACCCTCCGCCTCCTGGCGGGTGCCCTACCATCAATCGAGCCCTCTTCGTGGGCCCCACACCCGTGCTACGCACAACATCATCGGCAGATGATTCCTATGTGACGGTACAACTCCAATCTGTGCGATCCGCCATCGGACGCAGGGACCTACGGTTCCGGATCTGAAAGCTGCGGCAGCAGCGGAACGATCTACAAGCGCTATCAATGCGTCGCAGTCATCCAGGAGCAGCAAACGCCTAACCCGCCGCCCAACACGAACCCCAACCCGCAGGACAGAAACGGCGGAAACGGCGGGAACAGAAGAAGCCAGTCCCCCCACACGAAGGAGAAAACAACGGCCATGTCATCCAACTTAGCAAAGAAGGATGGGTCCAGGCACGCCGCGCCATAGCAGGCGACATAGTCCTGCCTGTAGACGCCTCACGTGAACTACTGATGGCATACCACTACCTCCTCATCGAGGAGCACAAGAAGCAAGTCAAGATGCAGGAAACACTTGACAAACGCAAGCAAGCAGCCTCTGAGTCCAGCGCGCGACGAGCTGCGCTCTCCGCCATGGCCCCCGGCTCTAGCACGAACGGAAACCAAGGAAACAAGCACCGCTCTCGGGTAGAGAACATGGATCCCAAGGAGCGCCGTGATGTGACCCGAAGACACCGCAAGCTGCGATCATGGCAGCCACTTCGTATCTCGCGGCCCACCAACCTCCGGAGGGGGACCCGAAAAGAGCCATGCATAAGTCCACACTCACCGGACTCGGACTTGTCGGAGCTGCGCTCCACGAAGACGCTCCTGCGGAGCCGAAGAAGAAATCTCCAGCCAGGCGCGACCGGAGCCCCACCCCTTCATCCGAAGAGGAAGAGGAACACGACCTTCCCCGAAGGAAGAAGAGCTCGCGTCGCCATAAACGTGACTACGACGCCAGAGACGCGCTTACACAACGCAAAATCGACAAAGCACGAGCCAAACATGCATGCTCGTCTGAATCCGAGATGGACGAAGACGAAGGAGAACTCTGTGGAGCCCGATGCTTCAGCAGATCTGTTCGGCGAACACAGATGCCACGCAATTTCAAGCTTCCTTCGGATACTCCGAAGTTCAACGGCACTCAAGATCCAAAAGCCTGGCTCAGTGACCATCTGTCATCCGTCAAGCTGCACGGCGGTAACAAAGAAACCGCCATGCAATGCCTACAACAGCGGTGACAAAGCGGCGCGGGTCTGGCTCAGCAGCCTATCATCAGGGTCCATCCGAAGCTGGGAGGAGCTAGCTTACAGCTTCATCCGAAATTTCAAGGGCACCAGCAAGAGGCCCGCCTCAATCGAAGAGTTGCGAGCCTGCACTCAGAGAACGGGCGAATATATTCGCTCGTACATATTACGTTGGTCTACCATGAAGAACTCCGCAACACACATCTCCGAAGAGAGGGCCATCGACGCCTTCAGGGACGGCGTTAAACGCCAAGATTTCAAGGAGGAACTTGGGCGTGTCAAGCCCAAAACACTCGACCACCTCATGGACATCGCCAACAGGTGGGTCGACGGCGAAGATTGCATTCAACGAGCACAATCGGATGAAGAGGACGACTACGGCCGAAGACGGGAACGCCGCAGCAAGAGGAGATCGCGCGTCTACGAAGATCGCGACGGACCCTACATGGTCGCGGCCGGCTACGACGACCGTCGCAATGACAACAGCCGCAACAACGGAGGATATCGCGGAGGAAACTTCCGCGACGCATGACGCCCAAAGACAGCGTGGTAACGCCACATCATGACAACGGACCCTCAGATACGACAAACTTTCGGGTCCATGCACCATCCACTTCTACATCGACAAGCGGGATGGCAAAAGAAAGCTAGCCACATGCTCAAGGACCGCGAGTTCCGAAACTCGGCTAAAGCATGGTGCAGATGAGGCAACAAGCCCCAATCCTCGCATTCGAAACGCACCGCAAGGTGAAATAGCACATGGAGCTCCTCCACCGCCTATCGAGGCCCAAACCAACCAACGCACCCGCACGTAACAACGCTTAGGAACGGTACCCCCACCAAAGGAGCACTAATGATGATCCGTAAGGACCCACGAATAGGGTGCGTAAGAAAATCACCCGACAAATCAACTGGCGTGGCAACCCACTGCCATCCACGAGTACCTCGGCGGATCGAGTCCTGCATCACATTCACTCGTGCGGATCACCCTTGCCAGATCCCCCGCCCAGGTCATGCTGCCCTGGTGCTGGAAGCGCAGATCGGAGGTTTCGAGATGAGTCGCGTCTTCATGGACGGCGGCAGTTAATGTTCGCAAGCACTCTAGCAGCAATGCGAATCTCGCAATGAAACCTAGAACAGTAAGACACAATGTTCCACGGCATCGTTCCAGGGAAGGGCATATTCCCCCGGGCAAAATAGGGCTCGACGTCATCTTCGGGAAGCCGGACAACTTCCGGCAGGAGCGACTCGAATTTGAAGTGGTGGACTGGCCGTCACAATACCACGCCATCCTTGGGCGTGTAGCATTTGCAAGGTTCCTGGCTGTCCCACACTACGCATACCTGCTACTAAAGATGCCAGGGCCGAAGGGCGTCATCACAGTCCACGGGAGCTTCACCCGATCGAACCAATGCGACAGGGGTTTCAACAAAATCTCCCAGTCTTTCGGCATGCAAGACGAGCTCGTAAGGCTCCGTGAGGTGACGGACAATGGGGCACCCCCAGTCACAAGGCAAAACGCACCTAACATGTCTTTCGACTCCACCGTCAACACAAATAAGGTGCAGGTCCATCCGACGGATGCCTCCAAGACGGCGCTGATCGCCAACGACCTCAGCCCCGCATAGGAAGGCGCGCTCGTCGAATTCCTCCGTGAGCGCTGGTGTCCTGCGGACATGCCAGGAGTTTCCAGGGAATTCGCTGAGCACACACTCAATGTCTTTCCAGACACCAAGCCAGTCAAGCAGTCCATCCGTAGACTGTCCGAGCCATGAGCCGAAGCTATCGTCAAGGAAATCAATAGACTACTCGCTGTAGACTTCATCAGGGAAATCAAGGAAATCGAGTGGCTTGCAAATACAGTGATGATCCCAAAGAAGGACACGGACATCCTGCGGATGTGCGTGGACTTCACGTCACTAAACAACCATTGCCCAAAGGACCACTTCCCTCTTCCTCGGATCGATCAGATAATCGATTCGACTGCAGGTTATGAGAAACTCTCCTTCCTCGATGCCTACTCAGGCTATAACTAGATTTGACTCAAGGTCGAAGATCAGGAGAAAATGGCATTTATCACACCGTTCGGAGTATTCTGCTACAACACAATGCCCTTCGGGCTAAAGAACGCAGGTGCTACGTACCAGCGATGCATGTAGGCCTGTCTCAAGGACCAGATCGGTCGCAACGTCCAAGTCTATGTTGACGACATAGTGATAAAAACCAAGGAGGCAAGAACACTTATCGACGATCTCCGCGAGACGTTCGACAACCTCGATCGCTACAGGATCAAGCTCAACCCAGAAAAATTCGCCTTCGGCGTCCCATCGGGTCAGCTGCTCGGGTACTTCATCTCTCAGCGAGGAATCGAGGCGAACCCGAAGAAAATCAGAGCCATCATGGCGATGGAGAAGCCGAAAAACCTCAAAGGCGTCCAGCAACTCGCAGGACGAATAGCGGCGCTAAGCAGATTCATCAGCCGCATGGGCGAGAAGGCCTTACCATTCTACCAGCTGCTACGCAAAGCAGATAAATTCGAGTGGACGCCGGAAGCCAACAACGCATTCGAAAGCCTCAAGCGGCTACTCTCCACCTCGCCCGTCTTGGTCACGCCAAAAGAACGCGAGCCTCTACTGCTGTACATATCAGCCACACACCAGGTGGTCAGCATCGTACTAGTGGTCGAATGACCCGAAGAAGGCAAGACCCACGGGGTCCAGCACCCAATCTACTACCTCAGCGAGGTACTGACACCAACAAAGCAGAGGTACCCTCACTACCAGAAGCTCGCCTACGGCGTGTTCATGACGGCTCGACGGCTGAGCCATTACTTCCAGGAGCACTAGGTGATGGTCGTCAACGAGGCACCCCTGAACAGCATCCTGAATAATCCAGAGGCCACAGGACGCGTGGCCCTGTGGGGCATCGAAATGTCACCCTTGGACATCGTCTACGAGAAGCGACTCGCAATAAAATCTCAAGTCCTTCCGGACTTCCTGGTACATTGGATGGAGCTGCAGCTGCCAGACACCCCAGATATGTCGCACTCATGGATGATGCACTTCGACGGCTCCAAGCGAGAAGCTGGAGCAGGAGCAGGGGACATACTGACCTCCCCGCAAGGCGACAAGATGAAGTACGTCCTTTGGATGAAATTCCAAGCCTCCAACAACGAGGCCAAATACGAAGCCCTCATCCACGGCATGAGGATGGCAAAGATATGCGGCGCAAACGCGCCTGGTCATCTACGGTGACTCCAACCTCGTTGTTCAGCAGACGATGAATGAGTGCGACGCACACGCCGAAAACATGATCGCATACCGAGCGCTCTACAACGCACTTGAAGGAGAATTCGACGGTTGCGAGCTTCGGCACGTCGGAAGAGAAAGCAATGAGGAAGCCGATAGACTCGCCAACATCGGCTCCGCCTGCGCAAAGGTGCCACCGAGTGTGTTCCTCGAACAGATCTGTGTGCCATCCATCAAGCGGAAACTCCCCAAAGGATCACCCGAAGAAGCAGAACACTCGGGGGCTACGCTGCCCGAAGGACATGAAGGACCCGAAAAACTGGACACAGAGGTATCCATGGTCAACCTAATGCAGGTCATGGCAGTCGAAGAAACTTGGACGCGGCCATACCTCCAGTTCTTGTTAAACGGAGAATTGCCTGACAGCCCGACAGATGCCCGGCGCATATCTCGTCGGTCGAAAGCTTTCACCACCATCAATGGTGATCTGTACAAGCGCAGTATTACGGGTCTACTACAAAGGTGTGTCACCATCCGTGACGGGAAAGCCATCCTCCAAGACATCCACGAGGGCATCTGCGGCCATCACGCAGGCAGCCGCTCCCTTGTCGCCAAAGCTCTACGAGCCGGATTCTACTGGCCAACGGCCATGAGCGACGCAAAGGACATCGTCCGAAGATGCAACGGATGCCAACGGTTCGCCGACAAACCGCACGCACCCGGGTCAGAGCTCAGACCCATACCTATAGCTTGGCCTTTTGCTCAATGGGGCCTCGACATGATCGGCAAACTGCCAAAGTCCTCGAAAGGGGGACACGTTTACCTCCTGGTCGCAGTCGACAAATTCACCAAGTGGATCGAGGCCATGCCCGTCACCAACCAAAAGGGCAAAACTGCCGTCAAGTTCTTCGAGTCCATTGTCTACAGGTTCGGCGTACCGCATAGCATCATCACCGACAATGGATCGAACTTTATCTCCAAGGAATTCCAGGACTTCTGCGAAGGCCTTGGGATCAACATCACGTACGCCTCAGTGGCACACCCGCAAACGAACGGGCAAGTGGAAAAGGCCAACGGCCTAATCGGCGCTGGCATCAAGAAGCGCCTCATGAGTCCACTCGAACGGAAAGCAGGAGCCTGGACGAAAGAGCTACCATCCGTCCTATGGAGCTTACGGACCACGCCAAACAGCTCCACAGGCTACACACCGTTCTTCATGGTGCACGGAGCTGAAGCCGTGCTACCAGCCGAAGTACGCCACCAGGCCCCCCGGGTCATCGCTTACAGCGAAGCCGAATCCACGGCTGCACTCGAAGACGCCGTCGACACACTCGACGAAGCAAGAGACATAGCAGCTCGATCGGTGTGTACGAAGAGTCTCCGAACTACCATGGCCACGGCTGCGCCCAAGGTCCTTCGTCGAAGGAGACCTCGTCTTGCGACTCAAGCAAGAGCGATCGACGAAATTCGAGTCACCATGGGAAGGACCCTAAGTCATCACCAAAGTCATCCCAGGTGGCGCCTACCGCCTCAAGCACGTGGAGTCTGGAGTCGCATACTCCAACCCATGGAACATCTCGCACTTGCGACGATTCTATCCCTAGCTACCTACCCCCTTTACTTTCAATAAGGCTTTCAGCCAAGGCTATTCAGCCGAACAATGTACTTCCTCCATTACGATATAAATAAAGCTAAGTGTCTCGCCCCAAACTCCAGTTCATTATTTGCAACTTTACTTTATGCTACAAATGCACTCGGGGCTCCCCCCACCTCACGATTTCATCGACTGAGGATCACGCGTGTACACCTGAGTAGCTGACAACATCAGGCAAACGAAAAGGACACGCACTCAAACAAAGCACTGCGTGCTTACAGCAAACAAACCTTTACAACAAAGGGCACAACACGCCCAGTCGAAATATACAAATTTTACATCTATCTCTTTTTCAGGTACTACCTATTCTAAAGAATAACCTGAGCACGCTGCTCAAACAAATCTACGACCCGTTCGGCATACTGCCTTACAGCTGCGTAATATGGACGCATGTCCCACTCATCACCATTCGGCCGAGGAGGTGGCCCAGCTGCCACAACAGCCAAATCAACATCAGGCCGGTGCAGCCTCACAAGAGACAAAGAAGCCTTCACTCCTGCGACGAGCTGTTGCCGCACCAACTCCTTGACATTGCTCACATTCCAAAACTTCGACAGAAGACCCGCAAGGCTCGTCGGTATGGCATCCAAAGGAAACATGACGTACAACACCGAGGCAAGCGGCGTCTGCACTTGGCGAAGCACTCGTGAAACCTGGTGCACACGATCCTGCACCATCGCTAGAGCCATGGCACGGTCACGATCCATCCAGAAGAAGCCACCGGCCTATATGTCCTGTTGAGTCAAGCAATTGACCCGAACAGCGACACGCTCCTTCTCTTCCCTCGGAGCAAGGTTCGCACCTGCGACAATTGCACAAAATAAGAGCAAGGCCAGCAGGCTCATCCGAAGAACTGAGCTATAGCTCGAAACAAAGAACAACTTACATTGAAGCTGATCGGACAGCCGAACCAGTTCTGCCATCAAGTACTCCTCTCTGGCTGCACCACGATCCGCCTTGGACTTCCAAACATCGGCATGACCTCGCAACCCGAGCAACTCCCTCTCCAGACTACGCACACGATCCCGAAGAAAAGCGAGTTGCGACGAATCATCCAAAGATGGTCGCAGCGGCATTGCGGACGAGGTGTCAACAGGGTCAGCACCCGAAGGAACCTAGAGCAGCAGAAAAAGAAAGGGACATAGACATTCAGATAATGGTAGAGCACAACTCAGGCGAATTCATTCAACACATAAAAGGCCACTACGTGGCACAAGAATTGTGTTCATCAAAATATTTACAGCAAAAGCAGACTACAAATTATCCTACGTCTACAACACCTAAGACGCGGCACCCTGAGTCGCCTCGGAGCCGGACTGCCTAGCTTTGGCCCCGCCCTGCTGCCGCAGCGCATACTCAGACAGCAAATCAATGAGCTTTGGCCCATATCGCTTGCAGCGAGTAGAGTAGGCAGCAAAAGCTACCTCGGATCCATCTGTGGTCGTCGGCATCCGGGAGGTGATCTGGGGCAGGTCGAGCTCCGCTCCAGCCGCCAAAGCCAACGCCAGCCCGACGGAGGCACCGATGCCCTTCTGCTTGTGCTTGTATGCCGCAGGCGCTTCGGCTGACAAAGCCTCCGCCAGAGCATCCACATCATCCAGGGCCGCGCCCTTAGGGACAAGCTCCTTGTAGAAGCGGCCAAGGACCTCCTTCGCCTTGGCAAGGGAGCTGATGACGGTGCTGCAATGATCTTCGACCGCTGCAGTAGCATCATCTAGAGCACTCCCGTGCTCCAGAGCGCTTTGGTCAAACTCGATGCCTGCAGTATCTGAGACAAAAAGAAAGGGACATGACGAAAAGCAACGCAGAAGAAGACAAGAAAACAAGACGAACAAAGTACAAATACAACACTCACCCGAAACAGCCTTGGCAGCAGCCATGAGCTTGCCTGCCACCTCCCTCTCGCGCGCAGCGGCAACGGTGGCCAGCTGCTCCTCACGGTCCGCGGCCTCCTGCTGCAGACGCTCCTTAGCTTCGGCTGCCTGGGTCAGCTCTAGCTCGAGGCGTTCCTTCGCACCAACGGCGGCCTCGGCCTTCTTCTCCGACTGACCAAGGCTCTTCTTGAGAGCGTCGACCTCACGGAGAGAAGTATTATGCTCCGCTGCATTCAAAACAAGCAAACGTCAGAGAGCAGGACCAGAATAAATGAAAGAAGCACCAAAAGCAAACAGGTACCTTGAAGCTGCCGAAGGTTAGCCTCCAGCACCAGGCGCTCCTGCACCAGCCGCTTGGCCTCCTGCACAAAAGGCTGCAGAAAAAGAAACAGCAGTAAGAAAAAGGACTTGGGGGCTACGCCCAACACAAAGGAATAAAAGCAAAATTCGCACACGAAGACACTCGGGGGCTCCCCCCGTGGCACGAAGCAGAGGTACTCACATGCTCGGATGGCGACTCCGAAGACCCACTGGCGAAATTCTGAGGCGCAACCACTTGCACCTCCTAAACAGGAGGATCCGGAGCGGCGCCCCCCGAAGTCGCCACCGTATGAGGAGGAGGAGACGCAATTTTCGACTCCCCCATCATCTCCCGCGCACCATCGCTGGAGGAGTCGCGGGAGGAATGCCTGCATACGAAGCAATCAGCACAAGTACAAATTCAACAAGAAAAGGGGGACAGCAGTATAACAAGAAACTTACGAGCCCAGCGAGCTCAAGTCGAAGACAGGAGGAGTCCTTCGGGCTCTCTTCTCCTCTTTCTTCTCCTCCTTTTTCTCTTCCTTCTTTTATTCCTTCTTCCGCTTCGCTGGCGGGTGCGGTACTACAGCCCGCACAGGAATGGCAGGAATGGGAGAGGAAGAGCCTCCATGCCCATCACTATGACACTCAAGGCCTAGAGGGTTTCTTGGAGTCGGAGGACTCGAGGCATCCGAAGACTCGCTGGAGCTCCGTGATCGCTTGCGCGTATGGTCCTCACTCGACTCGTCGGCATCTTCCGCCGGAGATCGCGCTGAAGGAAGTTCGGACACGGACTCCACCACTTCATTATCCGGGGCATTCGGATACTTTTCAGGCAATGGCGGTACAAATCTACACATGTGGAACAGCCAACACCGAAGAAAACGGCGGAGTCAGTGACTTCCCAGGGATTTTCTCTCTGGCCTTGAACTTCAGCAACGAGCGAAGGGCCTTGTCAAGATCCCCCTCGGAGATTTTCTCAGCCGAAACCCTCGTCGGATCACGGCGCCCAGAATAAAGAAACATCGGGTGCGCCCTCGCTTGGAGAGGCTGCACCTGACGCTCGAGAAATGTCCGGATGATGTCCACGCCGTTCACTTCCTTCTCCGGAATCAGCTGGAGATCCTCCACCCGACGGTAAAGGGCCTCTATCTCCGCCACCTCGCCATCCAAGATTTTGTTTTTCCAAGACCTTTTCGGCTCAATCATCTGGGAGGGGTAAATAGGAACAAGACCAAAATCTTGCCCAGGCACTACGGAGTCGCGGATGTAAAACCATCGCCTCCGCCAGTACTGGACAGATTCGGACATGGAAAAGGAAAAGAAAAGAAGATTGGGACTAAGGGAGATGATGCAACCCCCAATGGGATACACACCATCTGAACCAGACTGCCTCTTCACGGAATAAAGTTTCCGGAAGAGGCCAAAGTGACTCAATGCCGAGCCAAGACTGCATAAAAGTGATGAAGCAAGCAATGTGGAGAAGAGAATTAGGCGAAAGATGATGAAGTTGGATGCCATAGAGAAAGAGCAGCCCACGGAGAAAGTTGTGGACTGGAAAGGAAAACCCACGCATAACGAAGGCAAGAAACATAACCCGATACCTAGCTGGGGGACAGGGGATTACCTCGTTGCCGGGGAGTCTGACGGCCTCCCTATCTTGTGGGATCAGACCCCGCTCGCGAAGCTTGCGGAGATCAATCTCCCGCGTCTCTGATCGCCGCCAGCCACCGTCGGTGACACGGGTAGCGGTGGCGCCTTTCTTTCCTCCGGCGGCGCTGGTCCCAACTGCAGATGACGATTTCTTTGGTTTCTATCAGCGGGCGGCCGCAAAGGAAAGCGCAGAAAGGAAGATGGAAATGTGGAAGGAAATCCCAGCACGCAGCAAGAATTGCTAGAGCACAAGGAGGCAGTGAAAACAAGAACTAATGCGGTGAAAACAAACTGCGGCTTTCCCCAATGATTATAACGACGAAGACGATGCACGGCAGCCATCCATCCAGAAGACCTAACGCCAACGGCAGATCTGACCATACACGTGTCAGCATCACAACGAACCGTCATTACCACGCCGTCCACTACACGCGGAAATCGAGGAGACACTGTAATTATCTCCACGCGGCGCGTGACCGGTTAATTCAAGGTCAGCAAGTGGGACCCACTTTCGTCCAGTCAAGTCATCTCTGGCGTAGCAGACGCTTGAGGTCATTGATCGTCAGCACTGATGTCATCAAAAGCTATACTAGCACCAACAAAAATTCTTCGGCTCCACAACTAAGAGTACTCACTCGAATCTTCGATTTGACTAAATACTCGGGGGCTACTCCTATCAGGAGCACTGGCTGCGCAACCGAAAGACGAATGAAGATAAATTATTTTTTCGAGTCCTACGTCGAGTCTACGACTCCACTACGGACTTGGGGGCTACTCCCATAGGGAGGATGGATTTAAGCATCCAAAATTTTTGTGTCCTATGGACTTAACAATTGAACAATGTTTGAACTAAAGTCTCCGCTCGAGTCTACGACTCGAACAGACACTCGGGGGCTACTCCCATAGGGAGCGCTGGTCGCGCACCCTATGAAATCTTCGACTGCGATCTTTTGGATCAGCATGCAAAAACTTTACGGCAACTCTGCCCCAATAAAACGCTGAGTGAGCAATGATCTTCTTGGCCACCCGAAACACCTCCGCGGTGATAAACATTCGGATGCTGTGTCTGCGACGCAAATATAAGACCTACAGATATCATCTGGTGGCCTGGTAACGCACACGGCTACGCTCTGCTAGTAAAATCCCGTGCTAACAGGTGCGATAAAAAATCCCGACGGACGCGTTGGGTACATCAATTAAATTCACTGGAATTCCACTCCTGTAAGTCCTCCGCGGCCTAAGTCGAATTACGCCAGCATATATTCCAGTTTCGAGTTGAGGGACTCGAATCTGAGGAAGATCGTGTTGTTTCGTCCTAAGACAGTTAACTGACCCTGATCCGTCGGGTGAGTCAGGCACATGCATCAACAATCCCTACACACATACTGTTAATACATAGTTGCACCCGAATGATTGAAGAGTCCTCAGCTAAATCTACGATTCGACTGATCACTCGGGGGCTACTAACATGGTTATACCCTATGGGTACATGACCTCAGCATACCTGGTCCAGCCCAAGGAAGGCCCATAGTAGATGTACACTGGCCCATGAATATTTTTGGGTGGCCAAGGCCCATGACGCCTTCGGATCCTTGGAGAGCAAGACTAGCGTGGATAGGAAATTCAAAGGGGTAAAACCCTAGAACTTGTAACCGACTAGGACTATGCCCGGGACCTGCCTAAGTCTATATAAAGGCCAGGAGGGCACGACCTAGATCTCTCGACTCATACTTTCGCATACGCACCTCCACGCCAGATTGAATCTGCGCACCCCTGTAACCTTCGGTTCCGCCGTAATCAAGATCAGACAAGCAGGAGTAGGGTTTTCCCTCCGGGGGCCTGAACCTGGGTAAATCTCGTGTCCCCTGGTTGCTTGTCTGTTAACCGTTTCACGATCTCCAGCATCCCCATCTTCTCCAAAACCCAAGTCCATAACAATGGGCATTGACGAGTCGAAACCTCGTCAGCGACGGTTCCGGAGATGCGCGGAAGTGGCGGTTTTGGGTGCGGATCTGGCGAGCGCGCGACACCGAGATGGGGCTCGTTCAGGCCGTCGTCGGGGAGTGCTTAGGGACCGTGCATGTCGGTGTCGAGGCTAGGAGAGAAGTCTGGCGACTCGACTCATTCATAGCAGATCCATTGCGGGGCCAAAGGAGTACTGGAGCGACCATGCCACCATAGTGGCTTCCACACGGGCATGACCTAGTGGCGGCCGCTCAGAGGTCCTTGTGGCAAACGAGTGGCGTTTTCAGGTATATCTGAGGGAGAGGATTAGGGTAGGGGAGAATATTGAGCCCAGATCAACAGGGACTACCCCATCTTGAGGACGCCCGAGAGGGGAAGCTTTTATCCTCCATGGATGGGGAGAGCCAGAGAGAGGGGAGCTCTGGGGGAGGCTCTCTAGTGGTAAGGGGGATAAATGAGGAGTGCGAGGGGATAAGGCCTCTGGCCTATTTATAGCGAAGAGAGGGTTCTAGGGTGGGCTTGGTTCATGTAATGGACATGAGCAAGGGATGGAGCAAGGGATTGGCTAGAAGGGGCGGTGAGGGAGGTGTGTGGGTCCTGGTGCTCGACCAGAGAGGTTAGGGGAAGGCTGGAGTGAAGATATTTTGTTGGGCAAGTGATTATGGCCACACATTTCTTTATCCTCTCTCAAAGAGCACATGGGACAAGGGGATGGGAGGTTCTACAATAGCTAGGGCTACAGTGCACGACCAGGAGGGATGTGTGATGCTATGGAGGAGTACTTGACAAGTTTGGAGCTAGTTTGGTTTTTGTTTGAATCAAGTTTTGCATTGGTTTAGAAAAATTGATTAAATGGATGCTCGTGAAGGAGTTTGAAAAAATTGCATTGGGAAAGGTGTGGAAATTGTACTGGTAGGTGGAGTAGGTCAAATAATCTCTTCATGATTTAAATGGGATTTTTCTAATGATTATAATCCCATTTAAATGCACTTCTTCAAAATGTTCTGAAGTAGATTATGGAATCTAAGATGATATTTTTACATTGAACAAGTTTGGTTTTTATGTGATATGGTCCTAAATACCATAACAAACATTGGATGATTTTATTGGGATTTATTGAGGTGGAAAAGTATTTTTAGGGAATTATTTCTTGTTTTTGCCATTTAAGAAAAGGGGCAAAAAGGAATAATAAAGAATCTCAAAAATAATTACTTTTGAGTTGTAAATATGGGGTATGATATATAGGCATCAAATGTTCCTTGAGTTGGCAAGGTGGTTTGAATAAAAGGAAACTTGCCTTTATAGACAAGGATTTGAGAATTTGGTAAGTATAGGAAATTAAATAGTTTTAAAATCCAAATAATTATGGGAAATTATTTGGGGATACTTATATCCAAGTTAGATGATGTAAACTTGATGTAGGCATTAAGGTCAACCTTGATTTTGAATAAAAAGTGGTGAAAAGAAAGGAAACTAGATTCTGGAGGATCTAGGGTTTAGTTACTCTGATGCCACCTAAACAGGTTGGATTAGAGAGCTCAGAGCTCACCTAAGTACAAGGGGTATATGGATGGATAGAACATGTCATATAGATTACAAAGGAAGCAATATTTAGGCTTGGTTGCATTTGGGGTGATCTCGAGGAGATTACAAACTTTGTTGAAAATAAGGCTGCCATATAGATACATAGCCTCCTAAACCATGTGGGTTTAAGAAGCACAAGGCTTCAATAGAAACAAGTGAATTGGGGTTTATATTCCATGATTAGTATATCACAAATATGCAAAGAGTTGTTCAAGGGGAGGTGGCATATAGAAGTGAGCTTCTGCCAAAGTAGGCAAGATGATAAGATTTGCAAAAAAGATTAATATCTTGACTACAAAACCATCATGGATGAGTGGGAATTAGAATGGCTTAGACAAGGGTAAGAGTGGTATTTGGTAGTACTAAATATGTACTACAAGGTGGTTCAGGTACATACTCAAGAATGCACATAGGTTGGAAAAGGTAGAGCTCCAAAGATGGTATCCAGATAAGAAATCCGGACTTAGCCATTTTGGCAGATTTAGGGTTTTAGACTAGAGTGCAAGTGTAGATGATTTTGAGAGGATGCTAGGTTTCAAACCCATGATCAAGGAGATGATGTTGAGGTACTAAATAAGTATATAGGATTCATGTTTAGATTTGGTCTCCACTGAGTTGGAAACCATCTAGAGGGATTATCCTGGGATTGATCTGAGCAGGAGATGAGAGGGGCACTTGAGTGGCTTAGATAGATCCAGACTTGGATGCTGGATAGGGGCTTGATGATCACAAGAAAGGATCGATTACTAAGGGATGATCTACTAGATTAGCTCACTCTATTTCCTAAGCAAACAAGGCAGCCATCATATCAAGGCAATTCATCAGAAAGCAGATCAAGGCAATTCATCAACCAGCAGATCAAGGCAGTTCATCTTGTCACTTATACACTACTACTAGGGTTACCATCAAGCCTATCTTGAGATAAGGATGGGTATTTTGAGCTGGGTGTATCTTGAAGTAAGATAAGGATCATCTTGGTAGTAATACCAAGATTGGAATAAAAAGGTTTTTAATAAAGGTTTTTGGAAAACCTAGAGATAAGAGTAGTTGAAGGTTCTGTCTTGAAAACACAAGGAGATAATATATAGGTCTCCATAGTTTTGTTGATAGAGACTAGCAAAATGTTTTGTTGTGTCAAACTCATCTTGGCTTAGGTTTTGAAATGCCATAACATTTGAGAATATGAAAGATGAGCCAATACATCTCTTTTGTAAAATAGCTTTTGTCAACTAGTGTTGAGATAAGAAGTCTATCCCTTAATACACACTTAGAGGTATTGAGGACAAGCAAACAAATAAGAAAACTTTGCCAGAAAAAGTTTTTGTACCCCCTGATTTTTTCCTTTCTGACATTAAATCAGGGTTGCTGAAATTGGGATGTTACAAGGCCCTTCTAGAACATTCCGGTGAAAACACCGAAACCATTCCCGAACTCTGGAATTGGACTTTCCTTATATGAATCTTATTCTTTGGACCATTTTTGATATCCTCGTGATATCCCGGATCCCATCCAAGACTCCGAACTACATTCGGTATCTTCACTCACTTTCTATATCTACTAAACAACATCGAATCCCTAAGTGTCTCTCCCTATGGTTCGTGAATTATGTAGACATGACCAAGACTCTTCTCCGATCAATAACAAATAGAGGAATCAAGAAATTCATATGGCTCCCACATATTTATATGATTACTTCGTGATTGAATGAACCATTTACATACGATACCAATTTCCCTTTGTCTCGTGATACTTTACTTATCCGAGGTCTGATCATTGGTATCTCTGTATACCTAGTTCAACCTCGTTACCGATAAGTACTCTTTACATGTTCCTGTGATATGTAATCCCTTGTGAGCCAGTCACATGCTTGCAAGACAAATGGATGACATTCCACCGAGAGGGCCTACAGTATATCTATCCATCATACGGATGGACAAATCCCAGTCTTGATCCATGTGCCTCAACACATACTTTCCAAACACTCAATGCCACCTTTATAACCACCCAGTTATGAAGTGGTGTTTGATGTCATCAAAGCATCCATCCGGTGATGGTGATTAGCATGATCTCATGGTCGAAGTATTTAGGTTACTATGTATCTGAAAGCTTATAGCAAAAGAACTATTGAAATGACTTGATCTTTATGCAACTCTTAACTATAGGAGTGTGTCCATCACACCATTCTCCTAATGATATGACCTTGTTGTTAATAACATATCAATGTTCATGATCATGAAACCATGATCAAATATTAACCAACAAGCTAGTATTACAAAGAGGCTTTACAAGGGACTCTAACAAGTTTACAAATTACACAAGTATTAATGTTTCCGATTAATACAATTATATCATGAATGTAAACATTTCATAAACACAAAGATATAACTACTTTTATTATTGCCTCTTGGGCATATCTCCAACATCGATCTGTTCCCAAATTTAGTGTTGACGCCTGCTTTGTCGCTATTAGAGTACCATTGATAAGGTACAACCTCCTCTCTGCCGTCGCGAGCCAGAATACGCTGGTGCAATTTCACAGGAGATCCCGACCACTAGTGCTCCCCGGGCTCAACACGCCTCCGTGGGTGAGGAATCTCGATCCAACCAGGAGGATTGAGAGAGGGTGTTTGGGAGTGGTTGAAGAAAGTTAGTGGATTTGTTTTTTTTATGATTTTTGCCAAAATATTGATGGCTTCCGATACCATATGTAACACACTACTGGGTAGATAGTTTGAATCAACACGATAATCCACTCAATTATATGCCTCGACGTCAAACCAGGAGGATGGAATCTAGATGAACTTCATCACAGCCCCGTCAATGGGCATGCTCCATGTGAGCGATGGAATAGGGCCCCCAAATTCGGTCATGTTTTTCTCGACATTCTCCACCGATTCATCTCTCGAATGATCATTCGATCATGATCTTTTCGTTCAACGGTTCGACCCAACGCAAGTGTTCCTCTAATCCGCTCACCAAGTCTCCATCATCCATCGATCAGGTCGCCTAGGCTCGTAATTCGCTTCCGTATTGTCGGCATGTCGCTACGGCCCTGCTCCCAATGATCGTTGTTCTATTGTTTTTGTACCTTATGATTAGCCGTTGCTTATGATGTTGTTCAAAAGTTTCATACTAATGGTCAGAATCACTCAATCAAATTCAGATAGATTGACGCCTGACGGGTTAGGAGCAGCAGACGGATTGATTTTTTTAACGTGAAAGGGCGCTAGAAGCACCTTTATATATTGCATCTCAAAAACATTGTACATCATGAATTACAAAGCCTAGATGCCGAATCGAGTCGATTGCAGCAATCACAGGACAAGAAAGTCTGTTATGAGCTGAGTTCCTACAAGAATTAATAGGCTCAGATTGACGTGATCTTTTTGCCTGACGAGCATAGTTGTGAGCGACACCGTTTATCTCCCTCGAGATGTGAAAGGTGGAAGCCAGCATAGGGTGTGTTAGATTCTAAAATTTAATGTCTTTCCTTCTAATCTCCCAAATCATGTTGTGATCTGCCACACAGGTGCTACTGCCGCCTTTGCAAAATTTAAATTGTCGGTGAAAAAAGTTGGCTTTGTGAGCTTCATGGCAGCAGCAAAGTGGGCAGCCAGTACCATCGCATGAGCTTCAGCCTGCAAAGGGGATGACACCTTTTTTTTGATGCCATGATGAAGACATCACTCCTCCCACCATCCTGAAAAGATTCAGCATAATAAATTCCAACACCAGCAGTCGCCACAGAAGTCCCAAGTTGCCTCCTCCAGGCAGCATCAACATAGAGCTTTGGTCCTATAAAGTAAAAAATCGGTGGGAATAGATATTCCAGGACTATTCTTTGGTGTTTCCTTGGGTTGAATCAGTTGCTCAGTCTCAAGATCATTGAGAAGAGAAAATGTGTTAACTGGCACCTGTTGAGGAGATGTTTTCCTCCTACAAAATAGTTGGTCGTTTCTTGCTTTCCAGATACACCAAATAAAAGTAAAAAAGAAAGTTGAGATTTAAGGTTGGGTGATTCTGGTTAAGAAAGTTTAGAATAATTTGGAAGATATCCATAGAACTATTAACCAAGTTTTCAGACTTTATGAAGCAAGGACACAGGAACCAAGCAGATTTTGCAAATGGACAAAAGGAAGAAGAGATGAATGTCAGTTTTAGGTACATCACATCTGCAACAAACCTTTTCAATGTGTGAGGAGAATTCTGAGGCCCTGTCTCCAGTGGTTAGAGCATATCTTAGAAATCTCCAAGCAAATGTTTTCACCCTGGGAATCATCCTTTTGCATTCCGAAACTTGCTTAAATTTTTTTTGTTGATTCCTAGACCTGTTTTGGCTTTGGTGTACCTGTGTGAAATAACCAAGACAAGCAAGTTTTTTATGTAGATTTAGAGTTAAATTTCCCATTGGGTGTTGGTTTCTAGCATAAAATGTCATCCTCATCAGAGGGAATAATAAGAGTGCTTTTGATGGCCTGGGCAGTGGAATTGTTGAACAGAGTATCAATTAAGGAGTTGTTCCAAGTTTTAGTTCCAGGAGACCAAAGTTGGTTAATCTTGGCTGTGTAAATGAAACCTTGGTGCTGAATGATAAGGTTGTCATAAATGTTTTCCCATCCTACAAACGAAGGATTTCTCTAGATAGAGAAATTCCCATTGCAAACTTGGTAGTAATAATTTCCACTAAGGATATGCCTTACCTTTAAAACTCATGACCAGAAAGCGGATTTTGGAACGTTTTTATTTGCTCTCCATATGGAAGAATTAGGGAAATATTTGGCCATGAGAACACTTTTCAGGAAGGAATTAGGTTTTTCAGCAATTCTCCAAGCAGCCGAGAGGATCAGACCCATGTTGGTAGCTTGCAAGTTTCTCACACCAAGGCCTCCTTCAGTTTTAGGAGCACAAATGTTTTTCCAAGCAGTAAGACAAAAGGTTTTCGTGCTAGGTTTAGAGGAGGATCGTGTCCACCAGAAAACTCTAATGATAGCTTGAAGCTTTTTTAGCAATTTCTTAGAGAACAAAACATTTTACATGTAGTAGACAGGGATGGAGGATAAACCAGAGTTGATTAATTCTAACCTAGCCGCATGAGAGAGAGAATTTACCTTGTAAGTAGAGAGTTTGGATTTAAATTTCTGAATGATGAAATTATAAGCTTCACTTCTGTTTCTAGCTGGGAGAATAAGGGGGTGGCCTAGATGAGTAAAATTTTCATCTATGTTAGAAACAGGGAAAATTTGAGTTATATCATTTACAGTAGATGGGTCCACCCATTTACTAAAGATAATATCAGATTTAGTCTAGTTAGGAATCTGACCTGAAGCTGCACAAAAATCCAAAAGAATGCTTCTGATGAATTGTGCTTCCTGAGTGGTGGATTCCCCACAGACTAAAAGATCATATGCAAAAAGAAGAGAATGGATTGGGGCACAAGGGCCCTAGGGAGATTCCTGCAAGGTTAGCAACAGACAAAGATTTTGACAGCATGATGGAGAGTTCATTAATGGCCAGAATAAAAAAAGTATGGGGACAAAGGAAAGCCTTGTCTTATTCCTCTATGGCTAACAAATTTTGCATAAGTTTGCCCATTAATGATCATAGGAAAAGCAGGAGAGGAAATGCAGGCCTGGACCATTTTAATGAAATGACCATGTAGCCCTTTACAAGCAAGAGATTTGAAAATAAAATTCCATTCAAGTCTGTCAAAGGCTTTGGCCAGGTCAATTTTAAGCATGAAAGCCTTAGACTTCCAAGAAGACACACCAAAAGAGTGGGTAATTTCCTGAGCTATAATAATGTTGTCACTTATTCTTCTACCTCCAATAAAAGCTTGCTGAGAAGGGTGAATGTAGTCAGGGAGGTGGGGTTTGAGTTCGTTAGCTAGACATTTTGCTATTATTTTATAGATAACATTGCACAGACTAATGGGCCTATAATCAGTAGGGACAATGGGAACCAGTTTCTTTGGAATAAGAGCAATGTTGGTGTCACTAATGTGATTAGGAAGAGTAGCTATAGCAAAGAAATTTCTAACCAGATTAGTGGCGTCATCCCCAATCGAGACCTAAGTAGCTAAATAGAATTCAACATTAAACCCATCTGGACCAGGCGAGGCATTACGTTTCATTTCATTTACCCCCCCCCCCCCCTCCCCCCGATTTAATCTTTATCTGGAGTAGAGTAAGTAGTCTCATCAGGCATAGGATCAGTCATGTGAGTAAAATTCCCCAAATCCTGCATGTTAGAGGAAGTAAAGATTGATCTAAAATAAGACACAAAAGTGTTGGAAACCTGAACGGGCATGAAGTGTGTCATATTTTGCTCATCTTTTATATAGAGAGAATCATATTTTTCCTTTTCCTTTTAGCAATGGCTCTATGAAAAAAAGGTTGTATTTTTATCTCCATCTTTAATCCAAAGCTTTTTAGCACGCTGCATATTAGCATCATTCATCTTGATTGTTTTTTCATACCTTGCAACAAGATTGGATTCTTTTTGATGATCTTGCTAACTGGGAGGAAGGGATTGTATTTTCCCTATATCATTCTCTAGATCCTTGAGCTCCTCCTGTAAGGGTTTTTTCCTGCACCAAACTTTTAATTTGGAGGCAAGATGATTAGTTCTTTTACTAAAGGAGGTATTGGAAAAATTAACCTAGCATAATCCTGAAAATCATCTTCTCTAAGCCACCTGTTTTCAAATTTGAAAGAGTTTTTTAGTTTACAAGATTTCCCTTCACTAGATAGAAGAATGGGCGCATGATCACTAAAATCATGTATGCGAGGCATGTTATACACATTAGACACAGGATAAATGGAGCACCATTCGTGATTAACAAGGCACCTGTCCAACCTTTCGAAAAGAGGTTTTGATGAAAAATGACGGTTGGTCCATGTGTAAGCCGGTCTAGTGAAACCAATATCAAACAAACCACGGATTTAAACAAAAGAACGAAAAGCAAACATACGGTTATAATTAACATTAGGATAACTCTTATCTGATTCATACAATAGGTCATGCATGTATACAATACATAGGAAGGGGAGGTTGCTATTATAATACACAAAATGGGCAACTTGCTGCCAGATAGTGCTAGTAGTACGGTGGTACGGATCGTCATATATACGAACAAGGCCAAACTTTTGGTTTTTGGCACGATCTGTGACTAGGGCTAGTACTAAATTACGAGATTCCAAGTGCAGAGTGACATCTACTTCATCAGACCACATCATCCATAAACCCCCAGCTTTCCTTTGAGAGGGCACTGAGGTTTGGTGGATTGTTATGCCGTGTGCCCTTGCTGCTCTAAAATCGGTTCACCCCAACGCTGAATTTCTGAAGTCTGAACATGCGTTGTTCTGCCTCTCAGACATTTTATATTCTCACACAAAGTATGGTGAAAAAACAATTAATGTGGCTCGTGTAAAAGACAAAAAATGTCTCGTGGAAAGTCTTGTTCAAGCATTGAAAATTATTATTTTTATACTATACACAAAAATGTTCTTTTTTTGAAAACTTGTGTGCCAACCTAGAATGACTTGGTGTACATGTATATGTTTTTCTAAATTTTTTGACATTTTAAAATGTGCTTTCAAATAATAGTTTCATAGACTCCGGTGAGTCGAATTAGATTTCCGAATAGAGAAATGGCTTGTATACAGCAAAAAGTTAACTGAATATTATGAAGTTATATATACTTAAGTGAGCACATGAATACTAGTTATTAGTTTTTAGGACCCTGTTTTATAATTCGCATAGGGGACCCAAATCCTAGAGACGGGGCTAGTTCATCGGAGAAGGGACGAAAGGAGGCACAACCACTTGGGTTCAGTTACAAGATCGAAGATGCCCGATCTGGACTCGACAGATGGTTCTTAACGCTTGGTGGCGACACCGGTGGATGTTGTTGGGTCTTGGGCCGTCTTGGCCGCTTCTAGGTGGGCTACACGTATCTCCTGGCGTCGATTTGTTCTCCTCTTGACAGTCAGGGCCGCAGGCATATGGTGGGCAGTGATAGGATTTTTAGTATTTTTCAGCAATGTCCTGGACAAACAGTTCTCTAACAAATTCTTCTTTCCATGAGGCACAATTACATCAATTAGAGAACTCACTGTTCAGCCATTTTGCACGGGAACTAAGTTGCGTATTTGTAGCACCCGGGTAAAACCACTACTAAAAAATTACATGTCCTTATGTTGTGCATCATCATGCATATTTGTTCATAAAAGTATTTTGTGAAAACCCTATTTTGTTTGACATTACTCCCCTTTATTTCAAATCAAAATTGTAGGCCTTTATGTAATGTTTGGTTTGTCAAAATCTGTTTTCCAAACTCTATTAAAAATAATCTAAATAAAAATAAAACCATTTTTTTGTGGGGGAGGCCGCCACCGGCTAGGCCCAAAGGCCCAACCAGCAGCTACCTACAACCCCACCAAATCCTAACCCCAACCACCCCAAACCCTAATCCAATCTACCCCAGCCTCCCACCTGCTGTCGCCGCTCACCAGTACACACCCGCAGCATGAATGCCCCGCTCCAACGCCCAACCCACCCACTCGCCTGCTCACGCAACCCACGCCGCCCACACCCGAACCCCATGCGACCAACCTCACACCAGTACACGACCGTATCGCACGCGTCTCTCGCACTCGCCCGCTCTCTCTGCCTTGCTTTCTCACGTTCCCTCGCACCGACGCAACGCCACCAACCCCCCATCGCACGCACCCCCGCCTCTGGTCCCACCCTAGTGCGTGATCCCCTCTCTCTCTCCCGTCCACGACCACCACGACCCCGCTCTCTCGAAACCGCCCTCTGCAGCGCCTCCCGGCCCGCATCGCTATGATCCATCATCGTCGCTCTCCTCGGGCATACGCCTCCGCCATCGGATGATCTACTCCCCGCGAACCCATTCTGCCGCTCGCCTCTCCTCTGGCCGGCCGCCGTGCTCTCCCACCCCGTCCCCGCCGCCGTCCCCTAGCAACGACGGCGTCACCACTCGCGTGGAGCCTCAACCCCCTGCGTGCCCCCACGAGCTCCGCTCTCCGCTGCAGCCGTGCCATTGTCCTCTGCCCGGGGAAGAAACCTCGCCGTCGCTCAGGCCTCACCGTCGTATGCCACGAGCCGCTGTGCAGAGAACCTCCCCGCGTGCGAGCCCGATCCTACTCGCCTCAGTAGCCTCCGGTTGGTTGCCGCCCCGCAGCCATGGTACCCTCCTCCCTAGCCGGCCGTCGCTCGCCTTCCCCTGCGTGTCGACCTCGCAAGCAACTGTGCCTCCCTCAACCTCGTTGGTCGGTTCTGCAAACGTGTTTCCTTCATGCTCTCCATCGAGAACCGTCATTCCCTATGCAGCGCCGTCGGTCCCTTGACACATCTCCAAGCCCGGACCTGACCTACATACCAGACGCAAGTATCATCTCCAGGGGATCCACGTTGATTTTCTGGTGTGTGTACGTGTACCTGTCATGAGTCGCGAAGCTGGCCATCCTGTGTCAGCTGGCCCAAGGCCTTTGTCAAGATCTTCCGCCAAGTGGCCTATTGGTTCCTGCATCGTCAAGATCTGCTATGCGAAGTGTTGAGATACCAAGGAAAACCACGTCGAGAACCCACGCGATCTGAAGACTATACCAAACCCGATGGCAAGTATGAGCCCTCGACAAGATCTATGTCACGGAAACCCCAATGTCTTCGACATGGAGCACCGAGGACGCCGTCATGGACTCGAAGACCACCAAGCTCTCCTTCTCGGAACGACAAGTGCTCCGTCTTGGATCCTATGTCCGAGGCCCCGACCCCAGATCTGAAACCCGAACCCCGTCGAACCCTCGGAATTCCAAGATCGTCGAACCCATGTGTGACCCTTTTTCCAAGCCCCTATTTTCTAAATGCTATATATACCTATTGCATTTAATTGTTCATGTCGCATACATATTTCGTGGTTTGGGGGCATTATGCGGATTCACTTCATGATCAAATATGAATGTCATATGCGGGATTTTCTAGTCTTATATTGGCTCCATTTAAATTTGTGTAGAAAACCGGTGCCATATTTTGCCCTGTTAATACAACATTTAAATTGTGGGGCATCTAAATAACATGAACCATCTAATTAATTGTCGGGATGCCGGTTTCGCTTAATATTGCCTAGTCACATCGCATCTTTGCCATGTCATGCATCATGCTTGATCTTCTGTCGTAAGTATTAAATAGTGCATCCGGTGTTCCTTTTAGTGCATTGCTTCTTCATGGATTAGGCCGATGAGTTGATGCGAGCGACGCCCGTTCTTCGGATGAACCTTCAGCACTGTTTCTCAGGCGAGCATTCTTCCTCTTTCTACCAAATTTGCATTTATAGTCTTTACTTCCTCCTGTTGATCTATTGATATTTGTGTTGCGATGATATAGATTCTGTACCCCTTTATATTTACCTGCATCCCCTATATTGCCATGGACACCTCCTATTACCCATTATATGATGGACAGTCATAGTTGCTTGCTCAGGTGCTGCTTCGCATCATCGATGTTGCACCGTTTTTGAGTGGTTGGCACATGCTTAATGGTGGAGATGATCATGGATTTAATTACCATTTAATAACTAATATTGAAAGTAGGTGAATAATACAGAGGCGCCGGTGGGTAATAGACAATATTTTGTTTTTAACCGCCCACTTATGTCCACATAGGACCCGAGTTCTTGACACATGTTCTAAAATCAAGCGCGCTAACCACAGGTGGGGTGTGTGGGCACCCCCATCGATTTAGTACCTGATTTCAAAGTGCTATACCAGGGGCCACATGTAGCACCCCCCGAGGTTAGGGTTAAACTAACCTCATATTACCATCTAAGATAAGTTCAACTCCTAAAACACGGAGGATCATAGTATGATTCGGTAACATTACAGAACACAGGGATTCAACAGCATAAGTTTAAACTCTTAGCAGAGTGAGATATTAGATTTATTACAAATCAGATGTCATAGACCCAACATTACATCACACAGCGGAAGCAAATTATATTGTTCTACACAACAACTTAGCAAAAGGCCTAAGAGTCCATAAACAAAAGAGACGTCCATCTCATAGTCCTTAGGCTGCTACCTGGGACCCCCAACTACTCGTCAATGTCAACGTAGAAGCCACCTTCAGTTGCAACCAAGTCCTCTGTAGAAAAACAACAATGGCGCAAGGCTGAGTACGAGAATGTACTCCGCAAGACTTAGATAACCTAGTACCTACATGCTCTGGCTAGAAAGGCTTTCTCTGTATTTTCTTTTGCGGAAAGCAATCTTTATTTGTAAACAAGAGAGAGAAGAGGCACGTCTACTCAGAATCTTTTAAAAAAGGGATAAGATAGCGACTTATTCATCTTGTTCATCACATCTTGGTAACCACCAGCTTAATCAGAACCTCCTATCTAGGATCACCCCCTCAACCCAGAGGAAGCATCCTTAAGCACACGTGGATCAACAAGTTTTACTTAGGTTATAGTTCTCTATGATCATCACGTCCATTCCCAAGTCGTTCATAACCGTGAACACGGCTTTTCGAAAAGATTAATACCCTACAGGGGTGTACAACTTTACCCACACGTACCAACCGACTCTTAATACCAAATTATTAGCCCTCTTCTTTGGAAGGCCGGCAGAGGGTGGTTGGCCACGACCTTTACCTTGCTTTCGCCGAGATCATGAGTCACGCCCTAGGGATGATTCCGCCGTAACGGGTCAAGTCCCGAAGCCGGTCCCTAAAGATGTGAGGCGAGGTTGGTTCACTAGGGGCTCCATCGACCCCAAGCAACCCGGTCCACGCTTCCCTACCTGTTATGATGCACCTCCTTCACCTCCTCATTTCGAAAAGGTTTTCAATGTGTATGGCAGATGGAAAGCCCGAACTATGTGACTCATGGAATCTACTAGGCAAGTTAGTTGCTCGTGGGGTTTTCCAGGCCCCTTGTGGTTGTACGCTCGTCTTGGTTCAAGAGGCAAGAACTCGATTCCTAATGGTGGCGAGCATGGGACTACAAAACCACACCCAACGTGGCCTCCCATACAAGCCTTAGCATGATTAGTTAACTCCTTCGAGGATGTCATCAACTCCTACCTTTCTAGATTCTCCGACATCTCTGATTCATCGTTCGGATAGATCAGACTTAAATACTATGCATGGCTAAGCTGTCGACCTCAGAAGCTCTAGCAACGCTCAGATGCCAGACCTAGGTATGCTAGGAGCAGTGGACCAGGAGTATAAGGAGACAATAGGGAAACAGTGCATCAGATAGGTAACACTAGCTACTGACAAAAGACCACATTGGAATCGTGTGCATCATAGCGAGAAAGTAATATACTTTGTAAAAGTAGGTTCAGAATGAGAGGCTACGCTTGCCTTGTCCGTCAGTAGACAAGTATTGATCTTCGGTGTTGTTGACTTCAACTTCGGGTTCGGATCCTATCGCGAAGAACCAAATATCGGAGAGGGAGAAGCAACATTCAATACATGGCATGTGCAATGCTCAATCAATATGGATGATATGACAAGTTAACTTGCGTTGAAATGAAACCCTAAGGCATGCTTGACAACTTAAACCGGGTTCCGAGGTTTGAAAACCCTAACTTGGAAAACTCCGGAAACACATAAGAGGGGTTACTATGTTGTTCTAATTAAACTTGTCATTAAGGTTGTTGAACAATGCATGATTATAGGTTATTTAGATAGTTCTCGTTTTTCTGAACATTTTGATATATTATTTGTATTTTTCTGAATTACAGATTAAAAGTTATTGAATTTACAATATTTAAACCTTTTCTGAAATTATTAAACCCTTTTCTTAATCTAAATAAGACTGGAAAACCTTTTTACACCACAGGGTGGGCTAGCCACAGACACAGACAAGTGGGCCCGTGGCCACCTCAGCAGCTACACACGCGAAGAGGGCTCAGGGGCAATTTTCACAGGGGCTGGCTCTAGCAAGAGGGGCTGACTAGTGGGGCCTGGGCCACGCAGGTGCCACGCGGGCCTCGCCGGAGAACGGCCAGACGACGGAGACTTGTGGCGCTAGGAGGCGAACAGGGACGCGCAGGATAGCTCATTCGAATCAGCGCACGGAGACAACCCTAACTATGGCGGCGCCTCCGATTTATGGTCACCGGAGCTTGGTCAACGGCGACGGACGGCGGTGGTGTTCTCTGCTCTACGACGCAGGCATGACTTAGAGGGCTATAAGGGAAAAGGAGGGTGCCTTGAGCACCAGAATCTCACCCCAAGGCGATTGGTGAAGACGGCAAGGCGAGGCGGTGACCGGAGAGACGGAGAGGAGTGTGACTGAGCACGTTGGAGTCGGAGAGGAAGCGGTCGGTCACGACGATTCACGGCGCCGCTCGTTCACTCCTTCTGTAGGGAGACGAAGCGGAGAGAGGCGAAGCTCGTGGCGGTGTCGGATGGGCTCGGGGAGGCCGGCAACGGCGGCTAGCCGGCGGCCATGGCAGCTAGGGTTCGGGTTGTCGCTGTGCAGAGAGGGAGAGAGGGGGAAGTGAGGTCCAGGGGAAGAGGAGCACGGCACAGACGTTCTTATCCTCGCGAGTGTCGGCCAGACGCATCGACGGCGGCATCGGGCGGCCGGCGGCAATGAACTGCCGTCGGCGGAAAGACGACAGGGCTGGAAGCGGTACGCTAAGCGGGTGGCGTGGGCCGGGTCAAAAGTGGAGAGGAGAGAGGGAGAGGTTTGCTAGGATGCGGCCTAGTTCTCTCTCCTGACCATTTTTTTCTTAGAAAACCTTTTTCTTTTCTGATTTTGATTTCTGTTTTGTATTTTTCAATTTTCAAATATGTTTTGGGTATTTCAGAAATACCAGTGGTTTTTGCAAAATATGTAAAACATTGTGGGGCCCTTTTATTCCTTTTGGGCTCCAATTATTTTGTACCTTTCAAATTTTAAACACCATTTGAAGGTAGTTTCAAAGAAAGAAGGGGAAGGACTAGGATTTAGTATTTTGCATTTGTACTTTGGTTCACACACTTGATCACATGCAATATTTTTTTATTGAGTTTAACACATGCATGCAATGCTTAAGTACTAATTACATATCTTACAAGCTTGGGCGGTTACACCACAAACTAGTTTGCGACGTTATTACTATCCTATAATTATGCCTTTCCTTACTGCTTTATTTACTATTGCGCGTGGAGCGCCTGTACTATTTTGGATCACGGCACGATTTCGCGGTATCGACAAGCCTAGACACACTTTCGGGTTCCCAGTCATTTATAGCCGTTCTCGCAAACCCAGGGTTCGTCTCGGAGACCGGTCGACTTCATTACGGGTAGCTTCGTGGGGTGGCCCCCATGTGTTGCTTTGTGTTTGGGAAACGTCGTGTCTGAAACCCTGTCGACTTACTGTTGGGTGTATATTTTATTATCTTGAACCTACCTGATCTGACAACAAGGTTATAGGTGCGTGTAGAAACTTTGGTGCACCCCTGCAGGGTTTAATCTTTTCGAAAAGCCGTGTCCACGGTTATGAACGACTTGGAGCACAGTTCTCGATCATAGACAAATATAACTAAAGTTTAATGTTATAATATGACTTGTATCCGATATGACTAGTAAGTTGCATAACCACCATGGAATGAATGGATAAAATTGCCAACTATGTGAGTTTCTTCGGAATGACTTCCTCATTTGGTCTCGAGGGGGAAATATCGGGATGGGTATGATTGGTGGTAGTATCAGGTTGGTTCCAGATAAGTCTTTCTCATCTCTCTGATAGCCGAAAGTTGCCTCGCTCGAGTCTCTATAAGTTGTTTAGTGCATGGTGCGTTTCCACTTTAGTCCACCATACCTTTGTAGGCGAGAGCCGCCGAATTCTAAGACTCGCTGTGTACTGGCCTCAGTACTGACCGCTCTCTTTTTCCTTTGCCCTTTGTTGGACCCCTTTTTAGCAGGTTTGAGATCGACGTTGTTAGCAGGGTTACCCTTCCGGCTTGGCCTAGGCAGGTTCATGGACACCATTGGTTATCCTTTAGGGATCTTATCCCCATTTACATCTTTTCCGTAGTCGAATGTTGTATCTTTTCAAGGTGATTTGGATCTTTGTACTGTATATATTTGTACTCTTGACTCAGGAAGTCGATGTTGTATATATCTATTTTGTGGGTTCCATCGAGGACTATTTTGTAATGATATTACTTTGTTTTCCACCCACACGAAAGTGCCTGGTGGGCACCTTTGAATCGTTTCTATGCGGGTTTGGCGGGAATCGCTGAAACTTGCATAGGGCTGATCTAAGGGTGTTACAGAATGGTATCAGAGCTCAGCAGTTACGATACCCCACTAGTCCAGCCTATAGGATAACCTAGCTAATGATCGATGTGGAATGTCAAAGATATTTTTAAAAATTCGGTTGGATAGATCTAATTAGGTCTATTTTTACTCCTTACCCCTCTCCTATTCTCTTCTTACCTTTGCGTGTTTTGAATCTACCCCCTTATATTTTCTTCGAGTCCAGGAATTCTCGTGGTTGGGTTTCCATCATACCTTCAGGGTTTCGCTTCCGCCTCTTGTAACGGTGCTTCGACATCCGACCTTCATGCTATCTGAGGAATCTTCCTATGTTTACCTTCTAGTGGACCGAAAATTCACTAATTTTTTACTTTGTATCTTCCGGTGTTTTCCAACGTGACGACATCATCTGCATCATATCCAATGAAGATTCTGACTCACTCCTTTGTTTTCGAACCTCGACTGTCGAGATGTTCAGTCTGATTCCAAGAGTTGGTTGCATAATTCTCCTATTCATGTGCAGAGTAATGAGTTGGGTGTGCGATGGACTGATCAACATTCGACTACTCTTATCATTCGCTCTTGTACACTGAATCAGTGGATCAAGCAATTATAATCCTTCCACAGAAGTTAGAGGTGGCCTTACCTTTTAAGACCTCTTCCTTCGTCTATGTTTTTCCCGAGTGTTCTCGACGAACGTGAGCAACAGCCCTTGTTGGTGGTGTCACTGATTTCAAGATGGAGAAGGAATCTTTGTAAGTGGTGTCACCAAGGTCTACATGAAGTGAAAAGATTAAGACCATTGGTATTTGTCCTCGTACCATGAGGCGGATATCAAGGGCGAGATCCATTATTAGCGATGTCGAATTATAGCACCCCGGGTAAAACCACTACTAGAAAATTGTATGTCCTTATGTTGTGCATCATCATGACATCATCATGCATGTTTGTTCATAAAAGTATTTTGTGTAAACCCTATTTTATACTCCGCCCTTTATTTCAAATCAAAACTGCAGGCCTTTCTGTAATATTTGGTTTGTCAAAATCTGTTTGCCAAACTCTATTAAAAATAATCTAAATAAAAATAAAATGTTTTGTTTTGTTTTGTGGGGGAGGCTGCCACCGGCCAAGCCCAAAGGCCCAACCGGCAGCTACATACAACCCCACCAAATCCTAACCCCAACTACCCCAAACCCTAATCCTATCTACCCCAGCCTCCCACCTACCGCCGCCGCTCACCAGTACACACCCGCAGCACGCACGGCCCGCTCCAACGCCCGGCCCCACCCACTTGCCTACTCACGAAACTCGTGCCCCTCATCGCCCACACCCAAACCCCACGCGACCAACCTCACATCGGTACACGACCGTATCGCACGCTTCTCTCGCACTCGCCCGCTCTCTCTGCCTCGCTTCCTCTTGTTCCCTCGCACCGACGCAACGCCACCAACCCCCCATCACATGCACCCCTAACTCTGGTCCCACCACAGCGCGTGATCCCCTCTATCTCTCCCGTACACGACCGCCCCGACCCCGCTCTCTCGAAACCGCCATCTGCAGTGCCTACCGCCGCCGCCTCCTGGCCCGCGTCGCCACTAGCCATCGCCATCACTCTTCGAAGTCATGCGCCTTCGCCTCCCGATGTTCTCCTCCCCGCGAACCCCTGTTGTCGATCGCCTCTCCTCTGGTCGGCCGTGACGCTCGCCCATCCCGTCCCCGCCGCCGTGCCCCAGCAATGATGACGTCGCCACTCGCATGGAGCCTCAACCACCTATGCGCCCCTGTGAGCTCCATTCTCCGCTGCAGCCGCATGATACGTCCAAAATGTACCTACTTTCCCGAACACTTTTGCTATTGTTTCTCCTCTAATTTGTGTGATTTGGATACAACTAACACGGACTGAAGTTGTTTTCAGCAGAATTTCTTTGGTGTCTCGTTTTTGTGCAGGAAATCAACTTTTAGGAAAAATTCCGGAAAATATCGCAAAACTCCTATTTTACCAGAAGACTCACGGGGCCAGAAGACGAGACGGAGAAGGGCCACGAGGGGCCCACACCACCTGGTGGCGTGGGCCCGGCCAGGCCACGCCAGGGGGTGGTGTGGCCACCTCGGGCACCCCCTCGACCTCCCCCTTCGCCTACATGAGCCCTCTGACCTAAAAACAGAGGGGGGGGGGTCGATGTTTTTCCAGATAGAGTTCTGCTACTCCGCCACCACCATAAACCACGATTCGGAACCATAAACTCCGTTCTGGCACCCTACCGGGACGGGGAATTGGAGGAGATCATCGCCATCATCATCACCGACGCCTCTCCATCAACCATCCATGTTTCCCCCATCCATGAGTGAGTAATCCCTCGCTGTAGGCTATGGGGATGGTAGGGATTAGATGAGATCTATCATGTAATCGAATAAGATTGATAGGGCATGGTGCCTAGTATCTTTGTTAGTGCTTTTTGACATTGTTGCAACTTGTTATGCTTAATGCTTGTCACTAGGGCCCGAGTGTCATGATCTCAAATCTGAACATGTTATTGATTCATGATGATAGTATTGTTTGTGATCTTATCTACAAGTTGTTTACACATATTATTGTACGGAACCCGAGGCCCCGAAGTGACAAAAAGTGGGATAACCGGAGGGGATGGCTGTGATATGAGGATTGTGTGTGTTCACGGAGTGTTAATGCTTTGCTCCAGTACTCTATTAAAAGGAGTACCTTAATTTACAATAGATTCCCTTGAGGCCCCGCTGCAATGGGCTGGCAGGACAAAAGATCTTGTGTAAGTTCTCATTGCGAGCACGTATGACTATATATGGAACACGTGCCTATGATTATTTAGTACGTGGATGCTTTATCTTATTTATCTGTAAATGCCCTAGATCTTGATATTACATGGAAATTCTTGTCCATGCAACGCCCGTCCATCCATCCCTATGCCTATCGCACTCAAATCCTGGTGTTTGCTACTATTGTTACTACTGCCTTTATTTTACTGCTGCTGTTACTTTGCTATTGCTACTACAAAATTGTTGCTACTGATAAACTACTGTGAGCAAGACTATTTCTAGGTGCAGCTGAATTGACAACTCTGTTGTTAAGGCTTATAAATATTCTTTGGCTCCCCTTGTGTCGAATCAATAAATTGGACTTTACTACCTCGAAGACTGTTGCGATCCCCTATACTTGTGATTTATCAAGACTATTTTTTGGCCCCGTTGCCGGGGAGCATAGCTTTATTTGTAAGTTCACTTGGGATTATTATTGTTTGCTGCTATCCTTTTCATCATGGGTAAAACTCATGATGGAAAAGTTCCTATTTTACCATCCACTACAATAAGAGGTACGGTTCTGAACACCTCTGTTGCTCTTGATTCACCTTCTGTTATGAGTAAGCTCCTTACACCACCACCACATACACATGCTACACACACTGCTACTACTGCTAAATCTGAAATTGCTTCTGATGCTCATGATGTTACTTCTACTATGCTTGATGAGAGTGGTTCATTTTGTCCTTTCCTAGATGCTACAATTGCTAGAACTATAATGGGAAACACTGAAACTCCTAATGAATATACTACTACACCTGTTAGTTCACCAGAGTCTAGAGAGAGCTATGATATTAATGATGGTTATATTGAAATGACAGATGAATTTATTGAAGAATGTCGAAACACACATGGTGCTAGTGCTATTAAGAATCTTCTTGAGAGACGTACTATTAGATCCAAACTATTTCCTGATGCTAAGTTTTCCACATCTCCCATAAACATTAAAGATAAAGATAAAGATTATGGTTAAACATCCTATATAAATATTGTTGAGAAAGAACCTTTTTGTGGGACTGAGAATGAAAGGGCTGTGGCACATATGACTGAGATTTCTACTATGAGTGGCTTATTTTCTGATGATATTAAGATGCACACCTACTTTGTTGCTAAAATTTTCCCTTTTTCACTAAAAGGAGAAGTTAAAGCTTGGTTTAATAATTTACCTCCTGGATCCATTGATAGCCCTGATTGCTTGATTGCTACTTTCTTTTAGAAATATTTCCATCCTAGTTCTCGACATGCTGTTTTGCATAAACTTTTTGATTTTAAACAGGGAGAAGAGGAGAAATTGCCTGAATCATGGGCAAGGTTCTGTGCTTAGGTTCATGCACATCCTGGATGTCCATTACCTAATAATGAGCTTCTTGATATATATTATAATGAACTAATTGATGAATCCAGGACATATCTGGATAGTTTTGTTGATTGTGTTTTTAGGAAAAGATTTCCCACAGAAGCAGAGGAATTAATGGCTAAAATAAGCAAGAATTATGATGATTGGACTACAACTAAATCAATTACACCTGAGTCAACTACACCTGAACCAACTGTCCATGAGCCAAGCCCAACACCAACACCAAAGAAGAGGGGGTGATTGAACTAAATGATGAAGTGATGAAGGAAGCTAAGAAATGTCTTAAGGAGAAGGGTATTAAATCTGAATATGTGAAGAATTTACCTCCTATAGAAGAATTATGTAAGCCAATCTCCCACTCATCCACTATTGAGGTACACTCTCTCCAACATTTTGATGAAGGTGACATTCCTTACGGTAAACCTCCTGATCAATGCTTAGAGGAACTTTATATCTTTATTGTTAAGCCAGGTAATTTTAATAAGCAAGTGCAGAATCATTCAATGGAAAACTCTAGAGCTATTAATGAGTTGAAATATATTGTGGAAATAATCTCCAATGATGTTAAAATGCTTGTTAAACATTTCCAAATGGTTCAAACTCAAATTGATCAACTTGCTAAAGTAGAAAAAGATATGCTAGTTAATGCTTCTGGAGATAAACATGCTTATGAAATTAGAACAAGGAGTGGTGCTGCCACTCAGGATCCTTTGTATCCTGGGGGACGTCCTAAAAGAATTGAGCAGGATTCTCAACAAGCTGAAAATAGTGGTACTCCTTCTAAGAGAAAGAAAAATAAACATAAAATAGTTGTAGAATCTTCTGAACCTGCTATAGACCCTAATAGTATATCTGTCTCTGATGCTGAAACTAAAAGTGGTAATGATAAAATTGATGCTCCTGATAAGGAAGAAATTGAAGAGGAACCTGAGAGGCACACTAAGAACACTAAGTACACTAAGGAAGATTTTGTTGCTAATAAACATGGTAGTGAAAGAGAGCCTTGGGTGCAAAAACCAATGCATTTACCTGATAAGAAACACAAGTCAAAGGAGGAAGAACACTATAAAAAGTTTTGTGAGTGGATGAAACCTTTATTTTTGCAAATTCCATTGACTGATGCTTTTAAATTGCCTCCTTATTCAAAGTATATGAAGGATATTGTCTCTAATAAGAGGAAGGTTCCTAATGAGTAAATTTCTACTTTGCTTGCTAATTATTCCTTCAATGGTAAGGTTCTAAAGAAACTTGGGGATCCAGGGATTCCAACTATTCCTTGCTCTATTAAAATAATTATGTTAGTACTGCTTTGTGTGATTTGGGAGCAAGAGTTAGTGTTATGCCTTTTTCTCTCTACAAGAGACTTCAACTAGAAAAATTGATACCAACTGATATATCTTTGCAAATGGATGCTAAATCTACTACTGTCCCTGTTGGTATATGTGAGGATGTTCCTTTTCAAGTGGCTCATAACTGTTTGATATTAACCAATTTTGTTATGCTTGAGATGCCTGGAGATGATAATATGTCTATTATTCTTGGGAGACCTTTTCTTAATACTGCAGGTGCTGTCATAAATTGTAATCAAGGAAAAGTAACTTTTAATATTAATGACAAAGAGCATATTGTCTATTTCCTCAAGAAGATTGATAAGATTTATGGTCTAAATTCAATTGAAAATATTGAGGGCATCAAAGTTGGAGAAATATATTGTCTCATACCACAAGAAAATAATGAAACTATTATGATTGGGACCATTGTTGTCAACACCCGGATTTTTAATCCCAGATGCCTGTTATGCCATACATCGCAATCCTAGGATTACCATTTTTGTGAGACATAACATATTGGTACCATAGTTCATCATCCATTACAAACCATAATAGTCTAACAAATACTTGATCTCATGATCAAGTCTGATTACAATCAAAGCAGCGGAATAATAAGGGTAGCATGGTCAGGACTCCATCTTCAGGGTCACAGGCAATGCTGACGATGGGAGATGATTCTAGTTATCGTAAGCGTCCTGTTGTCCATCTTCCTCGTAGTCTCCTTCATAGTCTAGCCATGGGAATAGCCAGGGACAAAGCCATGAGTACATTGAAGTGCTCGCAAACTTTCACTTAGGCAAAAGGCCATTCTATAGGATTCATAAGCTCTAGGTTTGTTTGCCACAAGTCAATTTTATTTCAACCAGTGTCTAGTAATAAAAGTCTAACTTTAGTTGTCTAGGTGACTTAGGTGGGAACCTAACTTCATATCCACAACTTGTGGGGTCAAGTCAAAGTCATCTTTCAAGTCACGGGTCATTTTGGAAAACATCTGAGAACGGAACAGTATGGCCATCCAACTGTCCATAACCGCGGATGCGGCTATTCGAATAGTTTGACACTCTGCAGAGGTGGTACACTTTCACCACGATATTCGATACATCCATCAGGAACAATCCCGAATCATCATACGTAGTATGCGGATAATCAATCCTAACCTTTCAATTACACAACCTAGTATAGGCACCTCCCCTATGAGTTTGGCATCCCAACCATGACCATCCGTCATCTTGGTCACTGCATAGGTGGACAGTCACATTCACAAGGTAGCCTCAGCTCACCTTGTTCCACGAGGGAACCCATACTAAGACATATAAACTTCCAGTCAGGCCATAGCCAAATTCGGGTATTATGGTTGTACGGTAAACGTTGGAGTGGTATCGCATCCGAACCCAACTATCAGTTTTTATCAAAGTCAGGTCACATACTTTTTTCACCATCATCTTCAAGTCATCGTTTCCATAACACATGTCAAAGCATTCAATAGCATGGCTCATCATTCCAAGGTTTTCATAATCATTTGTTCCCATCTAGCGATCAAGTTTAGTTTATCACTAGCATCTATCAAGGTGGGGGGTGTCACTAGTTGAGAGGTACTAAGTTGGGGTATCTATCTTCATCTAGTTCCAAGCTCTGGAGGACACTTTTCTCACTTTCCACTAATCATCCAATTAATTAACTACTGAACAACTTTGTAAAAGTAAAGCTTGCAAGTAAAATTGGGATTTGCTATGTAAAAGGGGTATCACAAGAGTATGTATAATAAGGCTTGCATAGTCTAGCATGCTTAGTATATCTTGCCTTGGTTGGTAAGGTGGTCGAAGTTCTCTTCCTCGTCTTTGTAGAATTCCTACTCGTCGTAGCCCGGATTGATACTAGCGTCTATAAATAAATATGAGGTACACAATCACCAAAAAATACTTAACTACTTCTATTTATCACACAAGGGTGACACTAGATGATCTAGCATCATCTCTATCATTACAAGAAAGGGTGATAAGATTTTATTTATCTTATTTTTTAGGAAAGTAATTTCTACTCATTGAAAGGTTGCTTAGGATTTAATATTCTCCAAATTAAAAATATGGGATCATATTGACACATGTCATCACCATATATTCTAATACTTTAGAATGTGATTTAAAATGGTTGGCCTAAGTTATAAAGTTTAACACTATTATTTAATAATATTTAAGTGGCAAAAAATGACTAGAAATTCATTATTTTAGCTTTGGTCCAAGTCTTCTGTATGTAAGTATGTAGATTTTTACATATTCAGAAAGGTCTTGACAAAAGTGATTTTTGATAATTGGAATCAACTCAAAATCACCTATTGTTAATTTTAGAAAAATGTTTAAAGTTGCAAAAGCTACTGGCTTGTTATTTTTGCTGAGGGTGATCCATAGTTTCAAACTGTTTGAATCCAACGGGAGTGATTAGAGATTTTCATCTACTTTCAAACAAAATTTGATTAATTCAATTTGGTGCGGTGGATCTCTCTGAATTGATTTTTGAAGTTCACTATAGAAAAGGTTTTTGAATAAAAAAGAAAAAGACTAGATTTGAATTACTGGGCTCGCGCGGGAAACGTTACTGGGCTGGCCCAACTGCATAGCACGCGCACAGCAGGCTCACTCAGGCTAGTCCCACGCTTCAGCGAGTCATCTAACGCGAAGCGGTATCGATCAATATTATCCCTACGATTACAACAAAATCTACGGTCTAGGTTCATCGTATATGTCGCGGTGCTCCGGCGAGATTCTGACCTAGCAGCACGACGAGGGTGGCTTGGGGCTTACCAGGGCTCCAGCTAGGGTCGGGGTGCGGGCGAACGAACTTGTCAACGATGGTGAGTCATGGCAGCTCCTGGGGTGGCTCCAATCAACGGCGCCTTTCCCTCACGGCTGCGGCAGACTTCGATCAAATTCCGGCGACAAGGTGCTCGCCTTGCTCCGGGAATAGGCCAGGGGTGTTTCTGAGTGAGACAGGAGTGGAATGGTGTGAAGATTGAGGCTGGGGGAGGGGTCTATTTATACCCTCGAGGGTGAGGTTGTGCGGCATGGTCAAGGCTCGTCGGTGATGTTGCTACAGGTCGAGCTAGTCATGGAGAAGGGCATGGGTCGACGCTGTTGGGTGTGGCGATCATCATGCGAGTGGTGGCTCGACAAGGGGTGGTCTCAGTTGGTCGGGCGACGTCGGTGCTCTGTGCGGGTACGACGGTGTTCGTTAGTGAGTACGGTGGTCAATGGATCGCGCGGTGACCAATGGGCATGTCTAGGCGGTGGCTAGTGACGTCGTGGTGGAGAGTACGATCGGAGAGGACGAGTCGCAGCGTGTGTGCGTGAGGCGACTGCGGCACTCCGTCGTGCTCTCGGCATGTCCATGTCTTAAATGGGCGTGGTCGTTCCAGTGTTTCCACGTCTCGTCGTTGGTCGAGGGGTGGACTGAGTGGGCGGTGAGGTAACGTCTACTAGCTAGACATCGCGAGCGAGTGAGGCGCGGCCTGTGGCGTGTTGTCCATGTCTGAATGACATGGTGAGCTCGGGTACCACTAGCATTGATCAAGGAAGTGAAGAAGAGTGGCTCAATTGCACGGCTGGGTACTGGGGTGATCGTGGGTGAGATAGGGCAAAGATTTGGGGTACAATGGATGAGCAATTGATTGATCACAAACAGTATATAGTTGGTAGTCTTACTGTGATCACCAAGTGTTTGATCAAATGGCCGCATGAACTAAATCATATCCAAATTCAATGACTTTTGGTGACTGATTTGAAACTAATCTTGGTAGTCTCTGGGTGCAATGGTTTGCCAAGGGGTGTTAGTTTGAGTAGTTTTCCAAAAATGGCTATCTTGACATATGAGATAGATTCAAATTTGAATTGCCTCTCAAAAGAGTTTAAAAATGTTTCTGCAAGGTTGGTAAGTTCCATTGGGTTTAGTGTCACTAGGTATAGCAAGGGGAGAAAATAAATGGGAAAGTTTCTATTTGAGATTAGTTGCTAGAGATGCTCAAAGTGAGCTAGTGGTTTACTTTGGCAGAAATGACCATTAGTTCTTATGATTCATATTTTCATTTTCTTTTTTTTATTTGATTTGGTAGTGACCTAGATTATATGGTTTTGATCTATAAACCATTTATCATCATTTACAACAATCAAACATGGCATTGCAATCATTCATACACACAGGCATTAAATTTTGAATTTAATTTATAAAAGATTTGGTTACCCTAATCTTGATTCATTAGGGGATGATCCTTATTAATATTTTTGGGGTGTTACAAACCTTCCCCCCTTAAAAAGAATCTCGTCCCGAGATTCAGGAAAAACTAGGAACTAAATAGATTGGAAAACTCCGTCCTCATGTAATCCTCTCGTTCCCAAGTGGCTTCTTCTTCCTTATGATTGCTCCATTAGATCTTCAGAAACTTGATACTCCTGGTCCGGGTGGTCCGGAAAGCTTCTTCCAAAATACGGATAGGTTCTTCGCGATAGGTTAGGTCTGGGTTGATCTCCACATCGCTGTGATCGATATTCTTGAAAACTGTCGTTGTTTCTGGAACTTCTAAACACTTCCGAAGTAACAAGACATGAAACACTTCATGCATGGCTGACATCTCTTCTGGTAGTTCTATCTGATAAGATACCTCTCCTCGACGACTTAGAATCTTGAAGGGTCCGATGTATCTGGGGGCAAGCTTTCCTTTGAGTTGTAAACGTTGCATTCCTTTCAAGGGTGATACTTTCAGATACACAAAATCTCCGATATTGAAGGCTAGATCTCGACGTCTCTTGTCGGCATAACTTTTCTGTCTGGATTGGGTGGTCTTAAGGTGCTCATGGATCTTGTGAACTTTCTCTTTGGCTTCTCGTAGGATGTCGGGTCCGAAAATCTAACTCTCTCCTACTTTCGACCAATTCAGTGGGGTATGACACTTCCTTCCATACATAAACTCAAATGGGGCCATTTGCATACTGGCTTGGTAAGTGTTGTTGTATGAGAATTTTGTGAAAGGCAGGCAGTCCTCCCATTTGGATCCATATTCCAACACACAAGCTCTCAACATATCTTCGAGTATCCGGTTTACTCGCTCCATTTGTCCATCGGTCTGCGGGTGATAGGCTGTGCTGAAATTCAGCTTCGTTCCTAATCCATCTTGGACTTTCTTCCAAAATCTTGAGGTAAACTGGGTTCCTCGATCCGACACAATGTTCTTGGGGATTCCATGCAAACTGACTATCCTAGAAATATACAACTCTGCTAGCTTCGAGCTCTGATAAGTGGTCTTGACCGGTAACAAAAGAGCTACTTTAGAAAGTCTATCCACTCTAACCCAAATAGAATCATTTCCCCTACTAGATATAGGCAAACCGATGATAAAATCCATTCCAACTGAATCCCATTTCCATTCTGGGATCTGCAAAGGTTGCAAAAGTCCAGCGGGTCTCCGATGTCTCGCTTTGACTCTCTGACAGATATCACATTTGGCTATGTAGCTTCTGACTTCTCGCTTCATCTTATGCCATCAAAATTGCTCCTTCAAATCCTGATACATCTTGGTTCATCCAGGGTGGATGGAGTAAAGAGTATCATGGGCTTCTTGCAAAATAGCTTGTTTCAACTCTGAATCTGCGGGCACACAGATTCGTCCTTTATACCACAAAACTCCTTCATCTTCCATGAATCCGGGTACCTTCCCTGTACCGATACGATGTTTAATTCCGTCAATACTGGCATTTCCTTTTTGAGCTTCATTTATCTGATCTATCAAAGTGGGTTGAAGTTTGATACTAGCTAGAAATCCTTCGCTAACTAGTTCCATTCTGAAATAGTCCAACTCATTATGCAAACTTGGTTGCTCTTTCAGAACCATGGTGTTTAATCTACACGGCAGTCTACTAAGAGCATCCTCTACCATATTGGCCTTGTCGGGGTGATAGTGAATGTCAAGGTCATAATCCTTTATTAACTCTATCCATCTCAGTTGCCTCATATTCAATTCCTTCTGAGTAAAAATATACTTCAGGCTCTTGTGATCTGAGTAAATCTCACAGCGATTACCCATAATATAATTACGCCATGTTTTCAAGGCTAAAACAACTGCGACTAACTCTAAGTCATGGGTGGGGTAATTAGGCTCATGTTGCTTCAGTTTTCGGGACAGATATGATATCACTTTGCCTTCTTGCATCAACACACATCCAAGACCAATCTTGGATGCATCACAATACACATCGAAGGGCTTGGTGATATCCGGCATGATCAAACGTGGGGCTGAAATCAATCTCTTCTTGAGTTCTTGAAAACTCGCTTCACATTTGTCGGTCCATTCAAACATCTGGTCTTTCTTGAGTAACTGAGTCATCGGCCTAGCGATGCTTGAAAATCCTTCAACAAACTTGCGGTAATATCCCGCTAATCCAAGAAATGCATGAACTTCAGTTTGAGTGGTTGGTGCGCTCCATTCCTCAACATCCTTTATCTTGGCGGGGTCAACAGCAACTCCTCCGGCTGACAAGATATGTCCTACGAATCCTACTTCCTTTAACCAAAATTCACATAGCTGAACTTGGCATACAACTGATGCTCTCTCAAGGTTCCAAGGATAGTTCTGAGGTGTTGTTCATGTTCTTCCTTTGATTTGGAGTAGATTAGAATGTCATCGATTAAAACAATGAGAAACTTATCTAAGAAGTTCATGAAAATCTTATTCATGAGATTCATGAAATCATAGGGGGCATTGGTTAATCCAAAAGACATGACCTTGTACTCATATAACCCATATCGGGTCGTGAAAGCATTTTTTGGAATATCCGTTGCACGAATTTTTAGTTGATGATAACTAGTTCTAAGATCATCTTAGAGAATACTCTGGCACTGGTCAACTGGTCAAACAAATCTTCTATCTTTGGCAAAGGGTACTTGTTCTTGATGGTGACGTCATTCAACTTCCGATAATCCGTACATAAACGGGTGGCACCATCTTTCTTATCCACAAACAGAATAGGTGATATCCAGGGCGATGCACTAGGTTGAATCAGATATTTGCTAATCATGTCATCCAGTTGCTTCTTGATCTCCACTAACTCAGATGGGTTCATACTATAGGGTCTCTGAGCAATGGGTCTAGTTCCAGGGATTAGTTCTATGATAAACTCGATATCCCGATCTGGGGGCATACCGGGCAATTCATCTGGGAACACATCGGGGTATTCACAGACTACTCTGACTTGGTCAAGGGTTGGTTGGGCTAAACTCTTGTTGCACTTGAATTGATGGGGCAAGGTCTCAGACACATGCTCAACTGATACTCCGGTGCTACTGGTCATGGTTATAGCTTTCTTGGCACAATCTTTGAGTCCTTGATGTTTTGACATCCAATCCATTCCTAGTTCTACTTCCAAACCTTTTGTTCCGAGTACTATTAGATTGGCATAGAAATCTATTCCATGAATTCTGATAGGTACAGCCTTGCAAATTTTCCTAGCTTGGTAGTTGAACCAGGTATTTGAACTATCATAACATGCTTCAAATTTGTTGGTTGAATCTTACTAGTCCATGCAAATTCTTCCGTAACAAATGAGTACGATGCTCCAGAATCAAACAACACTCTTGCAAGTACTGAATTAATAGAAAACATACCCAGCATGACATCTGGCGCTTCCTGGGCTTCTTCAGCATTCATGTGAAACAGACGGCCAGCAGGGTTGTTCGGGTTGCCTGGGGTGAATCTCTTTCTAGGTTGGACACGACGCTACTGCTGGTCAGGTGCAGTAACATTGGGTGCGGCAGCATTCTTCTTGGGGCACTCATTGGAGTAGTGACCCGTCACTCCACACTCAAAGCAGGTGATTGATGACTTGTCCTTTCCGACAATAGGTACGGCATTACTTCCAGTCCTTGGGGCAGTATTGTTATTGGGATTGGTGGGCCTTGGAGGTGCACGGTTGAAGTTATTGGGGTTTCCATGGTTGTACTTGTTGTTGCCTCTAGGTCTAGGTTTCCTCCACTACGGTTGGGAAAGTTTGGGCGAGACATAGGTGGCCTAGGGTTCCTTGGTGTAAATCTAGCAAACGAATTAGGGCAATACTTTGGGGGATGGTGGGGTCCTGGTTGATGCATCATATGATGGTTACGGTTTTCAATAGCTTGGTTGATCTTTCCTTCCATCTGGATTGCTGAATCCACTAAAGCTTCCATATCAGCAAATGCGATAATTACTAACACCGTCTGCATCTCATCATGCAAACCATTCAGAAATCTCTCCCTTTTCTTGGCTTTAGTTCCAATCTCATCAGGGGCATACCTAGACAGAGACAGAAATCTGTCGCGGTACTCTACCACAGTCATCCTTCCCTGCTTCAGCTCCTTGAATTCATCCCTCATCCATAGAATCAAACCCGTGGCAGATGGGTTCGGCTGAACCTGAGTTTGAATTCATCTCAAGTCATCATCTGTCCTCCATTCATAGTACGGGTGCTATTACACCATGCTCTTGCAGAACCAGCCAGATAGTGGGTGGCAAACAGTACATTCTTGGCCTCCTCTACTCCGGCTACTTCCAAGTTGTTCTCCATAGTTTGCAGCCAGTCATCGGCGTCTAAGGGCTCTTACGATTTACTAAAGATAGGGGGATTGGTATTCTGGAAGTTCTTAAGTTTGGATCTATCATGATCCTGATTTCCAGGGCCTTGGTTATCATGAGCTAGTTAAGCGATTTGTTGAAGAGTGGATAGATTGGCTTGACGCTCGGTCCTACCTGCTTCTCAGTTGGCTACTAACATTTGCAAGATTTGGACCATCGGGTCTTGAGATGACTGCTCCCTTCGCGAGGCATCTGAAGATTGAGATAGATCAGGAGACAAGAGGGAAAATTTTCTAAGGTTTGTGGGTTTGGTTTTTAAAGATTATAAACTTTTGAGTAAGTCTAAGGTTTGAAATCCAACAAATCATTCTCATTCATTTCAAAGTCACACCATACAAGCAACACATTCCAAACAACACATCACCACAAACAGATGGTTTTAAGAACCATTCTGACAAGCTACGATACAGTGGGACCGGATACAACTCACACCTACGATAGTGCTCAAGTGCTACTACTCATCAGAACCGGTGGCTTCTTCATCATCAATGAAGGTGAGGTACTCATCATCAGTGTGGTACTCCTGGTCCATGTCCTCCAAGTAGTCATCATCATCACTGAGATACGAGTAGGGATCTCCACGGATATCTTCCCCTTCGTTCTCCCTTTCCTCGAGTTGCATGTCCCGATCATGGATGGTCTCCTCCAAGTCCAACACTTTGTGACGAAGGCGAGCAATGATGTGATCCTTCTTATCACGCAGTTTGCGGAGTGACTTGCGCTCCTTCACGAGGATGGTGAAGGTCTGGTCCTTCTTGGCGGCAGCAAGTTGCTTCACATTGGCGTCATCACGAGCGTTGTCCAGTTCCTTATAACTCCCACTAAGCATGAAGGCAAGATGGTCCACATGATGCCTCAAGTTAGGGTGGGCTGGCAAATCTAGGGGTTGTCCATTGGAGTCACTTCTGGCATAGTGAGCAAAGTAGGTACCGATGATCTTGTTGATATTCTTCCCACATAGTCGGGCAGTGCTTCCTGCATAGCTCTGTCCAGTCCATCAATCCAGTTATTCTCTGTGAGGGTGAAATTGATCTTCTCTGAGGTATGTGGCTCCATTTTTCCGCAAAGATCGGCAACTATCAGCCACTGTAGCTCCCCTCCGGGGTGATCATGGAGTTGAGTTCCATAGAACTCCGGATGCGGGCGCTCCAGAAATTGTGTCAGCTCGCTCAGGTCGTTCTTAAAGATGATATTCACTCCATTGCCTAGCTGGTAGAACTTTTTATAGGCGTAGTCCATCTATAAGGAATTTGAGAAGAGTAAGTTAGATAAGTGATCAAGTGTTCCAATTTTTAGGTAAGGTTGCAAAACTTTTAATGAACTTATGACTCTCTTTTGGGAAGAATTTCAAGGGTAAGAGTGGGAATAGGTTTTCAAAGATACTCACTTTCTTGGTTTTGGAAACTAAGTTTTTCGGATGTCCATGCTAACTAGGGTCTCCTAGGGTCAGGATGGCTCTGATACCAACTTGTCAACACTTGGATTTTTAATCCCAGATGCCTGTTATGCCATACATCGCAATCCCAGGATTACCATTTTTGTGAGACATAATAGACTGGTACCATAGTTCATCATCCATTACAAACCATAATATTCTAACAAATACTTGATCTCATGATCAAGTCTGATTACAATCAAAGCAGCGGAATAATAAGGGTAGCATGGTCAGGACTCCATCTTCAGGGTCACAGGCAATGCTGACGATGGGAGATGATTCTAGTTATTGTAACCGTCCTATTGTCCATCTTCCTCGTAGTCTCCTTCATAGTCTAGCCATGGGAATAGCCAGGGATAAAGCCATGAGTACATTGAAGTACTCGCAAACTTTCACTTAGGCAAAAGGCCATTCTATAGGATTCATAAGCTCTAGGTTTGTTTGCCACAAGTCAATTTTATTTCAACCAATGTCTAGTAATAAAAGTCTAACTTTAGTTGTCTAGGTGACTTAGGTGGGAACCTAACTTCATCTCCACAACTTGTGGGGTCAAGTCAAAGTCATCTTTCAAGTCATGGGTCATTTTGGAAAATATCTTACAACAGAACAGTATGGCCATCCAACTGTCCATAACCGCGTACGCGGCTATTCGAATATTTTGACACTCTGTAGAGGTGGTACACTTTCATCACAATATTCGATACATCCATCAGGAACAATCCTGAATCATCATACGTAGTATGCGGATAATCAATCCTAACCTTTCAATTACACAACCTAGTATAGGCACCCCCCCTATGAGTTTGGCCTCCCAACCATGAACATCCGTCATCTTGGGCACTACATAGGCGGACAGTCACATTCACAAGGTAGCCTCAGCTCACCTTGTTCCGCGAGGGAACCCATACTAAGACATATAAACTTCCAGGGCCCTACCCAAATTCAGGTATTGTGGTTGTACGGTAAACGTTGGAGTGGTATCGCATCCGAATCCAACTATCAGTTTTTATCAAATTTAGGCCACATACTATCTTCAGCATCATCTTCAAGTCATTGTGTCCATAACACATGTCAAAGCATTTCAATAGAATGACTCATTATTCCAAGGTTTTCATAATCATTTGTTCCCATCTAGCTATCAAGTTTAGTTTATCACTAGCATCTATCAAGGTGGGGGTGTCACTAGTTGAGAGGTACTAAGTTGGGGTATTTATCTTCATCTAGTTCCAAGCTCTAGAGGACACATTCCTCACTTTCCACTAATCATCCAATTAATTAACTACTGCACACTTTGTCAAAGTAAAGCTTGCAAGTAAAATTGGGATTTGGTATGTAAAAGGGGTATCACAAGAGTATGTATAACAAGGCTTGCATAGTGTAACATGCTTAGTATAGCTTTCCTTGGTTGGTAAGGTGGTCGAAGTTCTCTTCCTCTTCTTCGTAGAATTCCTCCTTGTCTTCGTAGAATTCCTTCTCGTCGTAGCCTGGATTGATACTAACATCTATAAATAAATACGAGGTACATAATCACCAAACAATACTTAACTACTTATATTTATCACACAAGGGTCACACTAGATGATCTAGCATCATCTCTATCATTACAAGAAAGGGTGATAAGATTTTATTTATCTTATTTTTTTAGGAAAGTAATTTCTACTCATTGAAAGGTTGCTTAGGATTTAATATTCTCCAAATTAAAAATATGGAATCATATTGACACATGTCATCACCACATATTCTAATAATTGAGAATGTTATTTAAAATGGTTGGCTAATTTATAAAGTTTAACATTATTATTTAATAATATTTAAGAGGCTAAAAATGACTAGAAAATCATTATTTTAGTTTTGGTCCAGGTCTACTGTATGTAAGTATGTAGATTTTTACATATTCAGAAAGGTCTTGACAAAAGTTATTTTTGAGAATTGGAATCAACTCAAAATCACCTATGGTTGATTTTAGAAAAATGTTTGAAGTTGCAAAAGCTACTGGCTTGTTATTTTTTACTGAGGGTGATCCATAGTTTCAAATTTTTTGAATATAACAGGAGTGATTAGAGATTTTCATCTACTTTCAAACAAAATTGGATTCATTCAATTTGGTGCAGTGAATCTCTCTGAATTGATTTTTAAAGTTCACTATAGAAAAGGTTTTTGAATAAAAAGAAAAAGACTAGTTTCGAATTACTGGGCTCGCACAAGAAACATTACTTGGCTAGCCCAACTGCACAGCGCGCGCACAGCAGGCTCACTCAGGCTGGTCCCATGCGTCAGTGAGTCATCTAACATGAAGCGGTATCGATCAATATTAGCCCTACGATTACAACACGATCTATGGTGTAGGTTCATCGTCTATGTCGTGATGCTCCGGCGAGATTCTGACCTAGCGGCACTGCGAGGGTGGCTTGGGGCTTACCAGGGCTCCAGCTAGGGTCGGCGGTGCGGGCAAACGGACTTGTTGATGACGGCGAGTCGAATGGCGGTCATGGCAGCTCCTGGGGTGGCTCCGTCTTTTCCTCACGGCTACGGCAGACTCCGATCAAATTTCGGCGACACGGTGCTTGCATTGCTCCAGGAACATTTCAGGGGTGTTTTTGAGTGAGAGAAGAGTGGAAAGGTGTGAAGATTGAGGCTGGGGGAGGAGTATATTTATACCCTCAAGGGTGAGGCAGTGCGACATGGTCAGGGCTCGTCGGCGGAGTTGCTACAGGTCGAGCTAGTCATGGAGAAATGCATGGGTCGACGCTGTTGGGTGTGGCGATCGTCATGCGTGTGGTGGCTCGACAAGGGGCGGTCTCAGTTGGTCGGGCGACGTCGGTTCTCTGTGCGGGTACGGTGGTGTTCGTCAGTGAGTACGGTGGTCAAGGGGTCGCGTGGTGACCAATGGGCATGTCTGGGCGGTGGCTGGTGACGTCGCGCTTGCGAGTACGGGCAGAGAGGTCGATTCGCAGCGTCTGTGCGCGAGGTGACTGCGGTACTCTGTCGTGCTCTCGGCATGTCTGTGTCTTAAATGGGAGTGGCCGTTCTAGTGTCTCCACGTCTCGCCGTTGTTCGAGGGGTGGACAGAGAGGGCGGTGAGGTCACGGCCACTAGCTAGACATCACGATCGAGTGAGGCGTGGTCTGTGGCGTGCTGTCCATGTCCGAGTGACATGGTGAGCTCGGGTACCACTAGCATTGATCAAGGCAGTGAAGAAGAGTGGCTCAATTGTACGGCTGGGTACTGGGGTGATCGTGGGTGAGATAGGGCAAATATTTTGAGTACAATGGATGAGCAATTGATTGGTCACAAATAGTAGATAGTTGGTAGTTGTACTGTGATCACCAAGTGTTCGATCAAATGGGCGCATGAACTAAATCATCTCCAAATTCAATGATTTTTGGTGAGTCATCTGATACTAATCTTGGTAGCATCTAGGTGCAATGGTTTGCCAAGGGGTGTTGGTTTGAGTGGTTTTCCAAAAATGGCTATCTTGACATATGAGATAGATTCAAATTTGAATTGCCTCTTAAAAGAGTTTTAAAATGTTTCTGCAAGTTTGGTAAGTTCCATTGGGTTCGGTGTCACTAGGTCTAGCAAGGGGAGAAAAGAAATGGGAAAGTTTCTGTTTGAGATTAGTTGCTAGAGATGCTCAAAGTGAGCTAGTGGTTAACTTTGGCAGATATGACCATTAGGTCTTATGCTTCATATTTTCATTTTCTTTTGTTTAGATTTGATTTGGTAGTGACCTAGATGATATGGTTTTGATCTATAAACCATTTCTCATCATTTACTACAATCAAACATGGCATTGAAATCATTCATACACACAAGCATTAAGATTTGAATTTAATTTATCAAATATTTGGTTAACCCTAATCTTGATTAATTAGGGAATGATCCTTATTAATATTTTTGGGGTGTTACAAATGCTATCAAGATTGAGGTAACATAATCATTTAGTGAAATGCAAAGTTTTGTTTCATATAAAATTGTTTTGGTAACAATACTTGATCAACCTTGTTAACAAAGGGATTTTAATGAACAAAACAATGTTTTCACCATGATTATCCTTACTCACTTTTATTTTCTCTATTCCAATCTTTGCTCTTCGCCTTGTTTGTCATAGTTTTGATAGTTGCTTGCTTTTTATAGTGTCTTAGAACTTCTGTAGTTTTAGCTTTGGTTTGATTTTGCATCTTTCCAAAAATCTTTTTCTACGAGAAAATCAATTTTCATTACCTGAAAATTTCTCAAAAATAAAGTTTCCCAAAAAATTCCAGAAAATTCATATTAAATTTTTATGCCAAAAAAAAAGGTGCAGTGGGGCACCTGGAGTGACCCAGGGGGCCCACCAGGCAGGCACATCCCCTAGTGGTGCGGCCAGACCAGGGGATCGCCTAGACCTGGTGTGGGCCACCTCTGGCCCTCCACTTAGTCTCCTTCTTGCCACTTCTTTCTCTCTCCCAAAAAACACCGGAAAACTTCTCAAAGCTTGAGTTCTTGTTGTTCTTGCTCGCGATTTTCGATCTCCTTGATCAGCCCACATTTGTTGCTGATTTTTGAATGGATTGCTCTCCGGTATGTGCCTCCTCCACTTGTCCAATTAGATTTTTGATTGGTGGATTATATCTTGAGTATTTTGCTACTATAGGTGACAGCTTATGTGAGTTTGCATGCTTGTTCTATGCTTAGAGAATTCATTTTGATGCATGTTTAGCCCTCTTGCAAGTCCCTGTAGTAGTTACCTTCACTTATTAGCTTGGAAATCCCTTGGTTTGATATTTGTCTAAAAATTTCAGAAAAGAAGATGAGTGAATACCAGTTGAATCAACATGAATTAAGGGTACCGAAGATTATGAAAGTCCACCGCGAGGAGGAAGTTTTCTCTTCTATTTATCCATGCCCAGAATTCATGAGAGCTACAGGGATATTTAAGGATTTCCAAACTCTAATTTGTAATGAAGGGTTGGAACATTTTGTTGGAGATGAACCTTACCAATATGTGAATCTGACTATAACTGTGGTGCAGGACTTTTGATTTAGTTGGTCTTTGCCTAACCCCATGGTTCACTAAAAAATTTACAATATAGCTGTCAACCTCCCTTTTGATGATTTTTGTGCAGCTATCAAGGTGCCACAGTGGGTTTCATGTGAGAAGATTAGGGAGAGTCCCACGCCACTCATGGACTTATATGCAAAGATTTGCCAAGGAAGCAGCTTCTCAAAGGAGAGTGGTAAAATTCGGAATATTCATCTCCCATCTATTCGTTACTTTGCCTATTTCATTGCCAAATGTGTTCTTGCTAGGAAGACTGCTAGTAAATTATCTTCATTTGATCTAGCTTTTATATCAGCTACTTTGAAACGGGATAGAACTTATAACTTGGGTGCTTTGATAGCTTTTCGTCTTGCCTCTAACCGCGAGAAAGGTGGAATTTGTGGAGGCCTCATTTACTCTCGTTTATTAGATTTGCATGGTTTAGCACCTCATCATTCAGACTTGTAGTTTCCCATAGAGAGACTTGATCGCAATTCCATGGTATAGCATAAATTTGTATCTTCTTGGTCTAGTTTGAGTGAGTTATATTATGAACTAACCTTTCTCAAGAGAGGTTGGAGAGGGGGTAAGTTTGAGAAACTAGTCCCTTTGCCTACACCTGCTTTGTTTAACTTTGATATCAGGAAAGGATGGTCACTCACGGAGGAAGAACTTGACACATACATGGCAGATCTCTCCCAACAAGAGGAGAATGTTGGATAGGAAACCAAAGATAATTCAGTTCAGCACTCCAACATGGGGGAGTCTTCATACCAGCAGCCCTCTTATGATTGGGGCGCTTCTTCTTCTTCATCACGAGGACCTGATTATGATCATTCCTATGATGATCCACCAGCTTGGAGTTACTACCCGTGTTTGATTGATATCCACTTAGGCCAAAATCCTAAGCATGGGGGGAGGTACACCGACATCGCACTCATCTACATATCATGTTCCATCGGTACTTTGCATGTCCATGTTTCGCTTTCTTTTTAGTTTTTGTTTCTACTTTCCAAAACACAAAAAGACCAAAAATATTTTCATTATTTCTCTTTGTTTGTTTCTTTGTATTTTGGCTTTGGTTTGTTATAAGAAAATTCCAATAAGATTTTTCTTTGTTTGCTTTTCCCTTCAGTGCTTTCCTTTTAAAAAAATAGAAAACCCAAAAATATTTGTTGTTCTTCTCTGGTTTTGTAAATTTCATTGCAGGGTTCAGCGGTCCTCAGTGACTCCTTTGGGGTTTGGTTTATCTTATTATTCAAGCCACACCAGTGAAAGGAAATAATGATGATTTATGACAACTCGAGGTGTGGTAAGAGGCTGGTAATGAACTCTATTTGTTTTCATTTTTGTACATATACTCATCATTATGGGCATTCTTAATCTATTCGTGTGGGGCGTATGTTATTTAATGGATACTTAGTAGTTCTTTCTCTCTTATGATTAGCTCCAACTTTCTAATAGTTTGTAGCATGACATATAAATGTTTGCTTGCATTGTTCTATTCATAACTTGGTATGACATTGTGGTATCCTCCTCTGAATGCTTCAGTTGAATCGACTTGGCACATGCTCATGCATGCATATGACTGAACAAAAGTCAGTTAAGCCGCGATGATTTATTTTGCCTCAGAGTTCTTGTATCACTTTTATGCCATAATTAATTTTGTTTTGTTGCAAGCATGATTATGGCAGTTACTGCTATCTCAATTGTCGCTCGCTTTCTATTGCTAGCCTTCACTTGCACTGAGTATGAGCTCTACTCGTGCATCCAACTCCCCTAAACCAAAATTGTCAAAAAACGTTTCCACCATATCTACCTATTAGCATCATTGCTATTCCATGCATATTTATTATGCCTTGTTTTATTCCAAATAAAATGTTTGCTTGTTATGAGAAAATTGGTTAGTAAAGCTCTCACGAACATGATGGCACACTTTGTTTTCTTGCACTTAATAAACTTGAACCATTGTGATTGTCCATGAAAGTCATATGCTTGCAAATTATAGGCTGGGAGTTAACAGAACCGTGATGACATGGGGAACACTTTCAACACCCGTAAATATTATCCAGTTGATATCATGCTCTTTTGTTTACGGATGTTGGCGGTGTGAAATAAAAGGGGAGCTTGTAAGTCCATGGAGTTATGTATATATGTTAGAGAAACACCTGGGCGGCTAGCCTAAGCCATGCCTAATCATGGTGGAAACTTGCAGCATAACCATAGTGAGCAATCTATGAAGCATCCTCAGAAAAAAATAGAAAAAAAGAGAGAAGGAAAAAATTATGCACCATGCCTATGGTAAATAAAAGGATTGCTGAGATGCTCACTGTCTGTTGCCTTGTCATTTTTATATGGGATAGCTCCTGTGTCATGGGGGAAGGGATACCTCGTTGGCGGTTCTCTATGATACACATACACTTACAATGACAAGAACTTACCGGTAACTAAAGTTGAGTAGCATGAGGAACGTCCCTCGTACTGAAGGGACATGAGATTTCCATTCTATGATCTGTCAAGCATATAACTCGTTGTGGACCTCACTTTAAACTTAACCACTTAAAGATGCTGATGATAGGGCAATGAGATCTCAAAGCTAATGAGTACCATACTTTCAGTATTTGGAAGCCTTTCAAACTTTTCAAAACCTTTTCACTCCTTTGTTGAGTCACCATTTATTCTATGAGCACCTTCTTGAGAGCATAGCTGTCATTCTTAGTGTAATGTGCTTGTCCTGGAACACGGTTAATTGTGGCATAACTTTGATGCTTGTATCTTTGATATTTTTATTTCTAGTCTTCACTTGAACTTCAGAGGTGCCTTGGCATTTATGTTTTGATCCACAATCAAAGGCAAGCGAGATACCACTTTATCATACCTTCTTATGAGCATTACAATGTTCCTTATGCTTATGTTTCATGATGCTTATTATTATTGTGTTGGAATCTCTTTGTATCTTGCATGACTATTGAGTAGACTTATTTTCATAGTCTTTATTATGAATTGCCTAAGTATCTACTCATATGCTGAGAATATATACATCATATGAAGCAAATGTGTTCGTGAAAGTTTCTTTTATCGCACTCAATTTTCAACTGAATTGCTTGAGGACAAGCAATAAGCTAAGTTTGGGGGAGTTGATACGTCCAAATGTATCTACTTTCCCGAACACTTTTTCTATTGTTTCTCCTCTAATTTGTCTGATTTGGATACAACTAACACGGACTGGCGTTGTTTTCAGCAGAATTACTTTGGTGTCTCGTTTTTATGCAGGAAATCAACTTTCAGGAAAAATCCCGGAAAATATCGCAAAACTCCTATTTTACCAGAAGACTCATGGGGCTAGAAGACGAGACGGAGAAGGGCCACGAGAGGCCCACACCACCTGGTGGCTCAGGCCAGGACAGGCCATGCCAGGGGGTGGTGTGGACACCTCGGGCACCCCCTCGACCTCTCCCTTTGCCTACATAAGCCCTCTGACCTAAAAATAGAGGGGGGTTCGACGTTTTTCCAGATAGAGTTCCACTGCGCTGCCACCACCAGAAACCGTGATTCGGAACCAGAAACTTAAGGGTTTCGCGGCATAGTAAATCAAAATTTTCTACAGAGCGAACTGAGGGAAAGGCAAGATCTAATCTAGGAGATGCAAACAACGAGAGAGATTGGATTAGATCTTCATACCCTTGAAGATTCGCACAGCGGAACATTCGTCGGAACGTGGGTGATGTAGTCGTACTCGCTTCTCCTCCTCGCGATCCGATCCGATCTAGCACCACAAGTGGCGGTGCCTCCGTGAGATGCACACGCAGACTCGACGTCTCCTCCTTCCTCGGACCAGAGTATGGTGGAGAGATAGATTGGATCTACAACACGACGGGCGTGGTGTATATGGTGGAGAATTTCACTGCAGGCTTCGCCACAAGCGATGGGAGGGAGAGAGGAAGGCAGCAGGGCTACTAGGGCTTGGAGGGAGGTGTGTAGTAGTGGGGAGGGGGCGCACCACCCCTCTACATATAGAGGGGGGGGCGGCCAGACCTTGCCCCTCCTCCAAGCCTATCTCTAGTTTAAACAATTTAAACTCTCCCTTATCTAGAAATCCTATCTCTAGTTTAAACGATTTATACTCTCCCTTATCTACAAATCCTACCTCTAGTTTAAACGAGTTTAAACTTATCTAGGATCGGCTCGGCCCTATGGGGCCTTGTGCCCCTGGCCCAATGCGGCCAGGACACTCCCTCATAGGCCCATGCCCCCTCCCGGAAGGTGGGGCCACGTTGGTCCCCTTCCGGAAGGTTCTAGAAGCTTCCGGTACAATACCGATTAACCCGGAACAATTCCGAACTCCAAAAACTGCACTGCCTTATATGAATCTTATTCTCCGGACCATTCCGGAACCTCTCATGATATCCCGGATCCCATCCGAGACTCCGAACAAAAATTCATAAACCAATTATCCAATCTATCCTAGCGTCGAGACACGTTAAGTGTGTGACCTCGGGTTCGAGAATATGCACATGATCTTCTATCAATAATCAACAGCTGCAGGCACCCATATTGACTCCCACACATTCATCGATGATCATCGGATGAACCACGATGCCAGGATTCAATCAATCCCATATATATATTCCTTCGTCTCGCGATATTTTACTTGCGAGATTCGATCGCTTGCATCATACCTAGTTCAATCTCGCTCACGGCAAGTACTTTACTGCTCCGTAATCCGATATCACTTTGTGATTAACTCCTTAACCACATGCTTGCAAGCGGTGTTGATATCGACACCGAAAGTGGGCCCGAAGTATATCTCTCCGCCTTGGGAGGGGCAAATTCCATCTCGATACGTACAACCCAACAAATACTTTCCGATCACCTGAGAGACACCTTTATGATCACCCTCTCAGAGGATGACGTTTGAGGACCTCAAAGCTTTCTTCCGTACCGTGGAGTTGCATTATCTCGTGGTCTAAGGAATACAATATTTGACATAGGAAAAGCTTCGCAAAGATGAACACGATGAAACGATCTAATTGCTTCGCTTAGTTTGGGTTTGTCCATCATATCATTCTCCCAATGATATGATCTCATTATCAATTGACAACTCATGTCTATGGTTAGGAAACCTTAACCATCATTGATCAATGAGCTAGTCCATAGAGGCGTACTAGGGACACGGTGTTTACAAACCACACAAGTATTAAAGTTTCCGCTTAATACAATTCTAGCATGGAACATAAACTTTATCATGAACAAGAATTATAATAATAACATCTTTATTATTGCCTCTAGGGCATAATTCCAACAGTCTCCCACTTGCACTAGAGTCAATAATCTAGTTTACATCTAGCAACAATCTCACACCCATGGCACTGAGGTGTTGATCATGTGTTACACGTGGAAGAGGTTTAGTCAGTGGATCTGCGACATTCAGATCCGTATGTACTTTGCTAATCTTCAGATCTCCATCTGCTATATAATCTTGGATTATATGAAACTTGCGGTTGATATGCTTGGTCTTTGGATGATATCTTGGTTCCTTAGCGAGTGCTATGGCGCCAGTGTTGTCACACAATATCTCCAAAGGTCCAATGCACTTGGAACCACGCCAAGCTCAGTGATGAAGTTTCTGATCCAAACTCCTTCACTTGACGCTTCTGCAGCAGCCATGTATTCCGCTTCTACTGTAGATCCCGCGATCACGCTTTGCTTGCAGCTTCTCCAGCTCACAGCTCCATTCAAAATATACACGTATCCTGTCTGAGATTTAGAATCATCCTTGTCGGTGTCGAAACTAGCGTCGACGTAACCTTTTACGACAAGTTGTTCATCACCCCCATAGACTAAGAACATTTCTTTAGTTCTATTTAGGTACTTTAGGATGTTCTTCACGGCTGTCCAGTGTTCCACTCGATCACTTTGATATCTGCTCGTCAAACTAAGAGCATTGGACACATCCGGTCTAGTACACAGCATGGCATACATGATGGAACCTATGGCCGAGGCATAAGGCACTTTGCTCATAGCTTCCCTATCATTTACCGTAGCTGGACACTGAGCCTTCCTCAATATCTTACCTGACAACATAGGCACTGAACCTTTCTTTGCCTTATCCATTCTGAACCTTTTCAGAACTTTGTCTAGGTATGTACTCTGGCTTAAAGCTATCAGGCGTCTTTGTCTATCTCTATAGATTTTGATGCCCAATATATAAGCAGCTTCACCTAGGTCTTTCATTGAAAAACACTTGTTCAAATAACTCTTCACATTGTTAAGCATGTTGATGTCATTTCCAATAATCAATATGTCATCCACATAGTAATGTAAACGTCACCGAGCTCCCACTCACTTTCTTGTAGATGCAAGCTTCATAGCAATTTGGAACAAATCCAAAGCTCTTGATCACTTGATCAAAACGAAGGTTCCAACTCCGAGATGCTTGCTTCAGTCCATAAATGGAACGCTGAAGTTTGCATACTTTACTAGCATCCTTAGGATCGACAAAACCTTCGGGTTGCATCATATACAACTCTTCATCAATGTTCCCATTGAGGAAAGCAGTCTTGACATCCATCTGCCATATTTCATAATCATGAAACGCAGCAATTGCTAATAAAATCCGAATGGACTTAAACATCGCTACGGGAGAGAAAGTCTCATCGTAGTCAACACCTTGAACTTGTCGAAAACCTTTTGCGACAAGTCGTGCTTTATAGACGGTAACATTACCATCCGCTTCCGTTTTCTTCTTGAAGATCCATTTGCACTCAACGGCCTTTCGGTCGCTAGGAGGGTCCACCAAAGTCCATACTTGGTTTTCGCTCATGGATCCCAATTCGAATTTCATGGCTTCCACCATTTCTCGTAGTCCGGCTCATCATCGCTTCCTCATAGTTCGTAGGTTCACCGTTCTACCAACAAGACAGTCAAGACAGTTGCTGTACCACTCGGGAGGGGCACGCGACCTTGTCGACTGCGACGTTCAAGAGCAGACATCGTCCAAGCTTCATGATCCTTGTCATTAGCTTCCTCTATTGTTGGTGCAAAGGTGACGCTCGAACAATTTCAGGTGCTGCGCTACTCTCCAATTCAAGAGAAGGTTCAATAACCTCGTCTAGCTCTACTTTCCTCCCACTCACTTCTTTCGAGAGAAACTCCTTCTCAAGAAAGGAACCGTTCTTTGCGACAAACACTTTGCCTTCGGTTCTGTGATAGAAGGTATACCCAATGGTTTCCTTAGGGTATCCTATGAAGACGCATTTCTCCGCTTTGGGTTCGAGCTTGTCCAGCATCAACTTCTTGACGTAAGCTTCGCATCCCCAAACTTTAAGAAACGACAACTTAGGTTTAGCACCAAACCACAGTTCATACGGTGTCGTCTCAACGGATTTAGATGGAGCCCTATTTAAAGTGAATGCAGCGGTTTCTAATGCATAACCCCAAAATGATAACGGCAAATCAGTAAGAGACATCATTGATCGGACCATATCTAATAGGGTTCGATTCCGGCGTTCATACACACCATTGCGATGTGGTGTTCTGGGTGGCGTGAGTTGTGAAACGATTCCACTTGCTTTAAGATGCGTGAGAAAATCATAACTCAAATATTCACCTCCACGATCGGATCGTAGAAACTTAATCTTTCTGTTATGATGGTTATCCACTTCATTCTGAAATTCTTTGAACTTTTCAAACGTTTCAGATTTATGTTTCATTAAATAGATATACCCATATCTACTTAAGTCATCGGTAAAAGTGAGAAAATAGCGATATCCACCGCGCGTCGAAACACTCATCGGTCCGCATACATCGGTATGTATGATTTCCAACAAGTCCGTTGCTCGCTCCATCATACCGAAGAACGGTGTTTTGATCATCTTGCCCATGAGGCATGGTTCGCATGTGTCAAATGATTCAAAATCAAGAGACTCCAAAAGTCCATCAGAATGGAGTTTCTTCATGCGCTTTACACCAATATGACCTAGACGATTGCCACAAATAAGTAGTATTATCACTATCTACTTTGCATCTCTTAGCCTCAATGTTATGGATGTGTGTTTCATCCCTTTTGAGATTTAGAAGAAATAAACCATTTACAAGAGGTGCATGACCATAAAAGATGTTACTCATATAAATAGAACAACCATTATTCTCCGATTTAAATGAATAACCGTCTTGCAATAAACATGATCCGGAAATAATGTTCATGCTCAACGCAGCACATAATAACATTTATTAAGGTTTAAAACTAATCCCGAAGGTAAAATTAAGGAGAGCGTCTTGACGGCCATCACATCAACTCTTGATCCGCTGCCAACGCATCGTCACCTCATCCCTCCCTCACAAGCCGCTCTATTCCGTAGCTCTGTTTTGAGTTACAAATATTAGCAATGAACCGATCAAATACCCGTGCACTACAACGAGGGCTAGTAAGGAAAACATCAATAACATGTATATAAAATATACCTTTGATGGTGCCAGCCTTCTTGTCCGCTAAGTACTTGGACGATTGCGCCCAAGGACCCCGTCCTTGCAATAGAAGCACTCAAAGGTCCGGCTTAGGACCGGACTGAAGCTTCTTCTCGGCAGGGCATTGCGCCGCCCCTTCTTGAAGGGCTTCTTTGCTCCTTACCTTTCTTAAAGGAGGGCTTGTTGACCATCAACACATGATTATCCTTCTTGATGTCCACTCGCAGCCTTGACTTTGCGAAGAGCTCGGTGATCGTATCGATGGAACCAATCGATTATGAGTCACTACAAAACTTTTGTAGCTGGGAGGGAGTGATTGCGAACCTGTCAATCTTGAGCTCCTCGAATCGTGCATTCCAGCTTGCTCAAGCGTTGAGTGTAGCCCGACATCTTTATGGCGTGCTCACTAACGGAACTCCTTCCTCCATCTTGCGTTAAAGAACTTCTCGGAGATCTCATATCTCTCAAAACGGGCTTGAGTCAAACATGGTTTTCAGCTCTTGAGAATCTCAAAGGGCCCGGATAGGTTTCAAAATGATTTTGAAGCTCGGTTCCATAGCAAACAACATGGTGCTCTTAATCACACCATAATCATCTTTCTTGATCGATAGACATCTTTCTCATCACCGGCAGCTTGCAAAGGGGTCACCTAACGCTTTACCAAGGACATAGTCCTTTGTCCGCGATAGAATGATTCTTAGATTGCGGAACCAATTGGTGAAGTTAGACCCATTGTTTCTAAGCTTTTCTTTCAAAGCAAAACGTTGAAGTTGAAGTTGGACTTGGCCATGTGATCTACAGTATTCGCAAGTACAATTTAGACTATGTTCATGATAAATAGTTCAACTTAATCAAATTACTAGATGAACTCCCACTAAATTCAACATCCCTCAAGTTGTTTAGTGAACACGATCCAAATTCGCCACACCTAATCCGATCATCACGAGAAGAGATGTGGTTTCAATGGTGGACAACAAAGTGTCGATCATATCATTCATATGACTCATGCTTAACCTTTCGGTTCTTGTGTTCCGAGGCCATGTCTGTACATGCTAGGCTCGTCAAGTTAGACCCAAGTATTTCCGTGTGTGCAAAACTGGCTTGCACCCGTTGTATGTGAGCGTAGAGTCTATAGCACCCGATCATCACGTGATGCTTGGACACGACGAACTTTCGCAACGGTGCATACTTGGGGAGAACACAGTTTTTATCTTGATCTTTAAGTGAGGAATCATCTTATAATGCTACCGTCGTGATCTAAGCATAATAAGATACATAAAGGGATAAACATCACATGCATATAACTTTATGTGACATGGTATAGCCAATCCTCGCGCAATGATCTCCATCTTGTGCGTTAAGCATGATCTCCATCACTCCACCATGATTGCCTCCACCACGAATAGCAACTACAACTATTGCTAACTACTTAGCGATAAAGTAAATCTATTACATGGCGTATAAGAAGTTGACTCGCAGGTCATACACAATTATAAAGACAACCATATGGCTCCTGCCGGTTGTGTACTCATCGACATGCAAGTCGTGAAACATTACAAAACATGATCATCGCATACAATATACACATCACATCTTGGGCCATACCATATCACAGAAAAGACTCCCTGCAAAAAGAAGTTAGACGCCTCTACTTTGTTGTTGCATGTTTTACGTGGCTTATGAGAGTAGATGCTAAGAACGATTCTTACCTACGGAAAGCCACAACGGTGATATTATGGTTGCCAAACTCCGGTGTTAATCCCATGACAACTATAGTGAGAGAAACTGACATCCACCAGGCGCATGTGTGGTACAAGCCACACGTCAAGTGCGGAGCCGGTCTCGCAAACGACGTCGCGTAAGGTTGGCCTGGACCGCTTCAATCTCACTATCCCGCGTCATAAGAAGAACACAAACAAGAGGCTTTGCAACAGAAAACATCAACGCCCGCAACAACCATGTTGCGTTCTACTCGTGAAACACATCTACGCATAGATCTAGCTCTGATACCACTTAATGGTTTCGCGGCATAGTAAATCAAAATTTTCTACGGAGCGAACAGAGGGAAAGCCAAGATCTAATCTAGGAGATGCAAACAACGAGAGAGATTGGATTAGATCTTCATACCCTTGAAGATTCGCGACAAGGGAACGCTCCGGAACGTGGGTGATGTAGTCGTACTCGCTTCTCCTCCTCGCGATCCGATCCGATCCAGCACCACAAGTGGCGGTGCCTCCGTGAGATGCACACGTGCAGCACCTCGACGTCTCCTCCTTCCTCGGACCAGCGAGTATGGTGGAGAGATAGATTGGATCTACAACACGACGGCATGGTGTATATGGTGGAGAATTTCTGCTGCAGGGCTTCGCCTACAAACAGTCGGGAGGGAGAGAGCAAGGCAGCAGGGCTACTAGGGCTTGGAGGGAGGTGTATAGTAGTGGGGGGAGGGGGCGCACCACCCCTCTATATATAGAGGGGGGCGGCCAGCCCTTGCCCCTCCTCCAAGCCTATCTCTAGTTTAAACAATTTAAACTCTCCCTTATCTAGAAATCCTATCTCTAGTTTAAACGATTTAAACTCTCCCTTATCTAGAAATCCTATCTCTAGTTTAAACGATTTAAACTTATCTAGGATCGGCTGGGCCCTATGGGGCCTTGTGCCCTGGACCAATGCGCCAGGACACTCCCTCATAGGCCCATGCCCCTCCCGGAAGGTGGGGCCACGTTGGTCCCCTTCCGAAGGTTCTAGAAGCTTCCGTACAATACCGATTAACCCAACAATTCAACTCCAAAAACTGCACCGCCTTATATGAATCTTATTCTCCGGACCATTCCGAACCTCTCGTGATATCCCGGATCCCATCCGAGACTCGAACAAAAATTCATAAACCAATTATCCAATCTATCCTAGCGTCGAGATACGTTAAGTGTGTGACCCTACGGGTTCGATAATATCTGCACATGATCTTCTATCAATAATCAACAGCGGGTCAGGCACCCATATTGACTCCCACACATTCATCGATGATCATATCGGATGAACCACGATGCCAGGATTCAATCAATCCCATATATATATTCCCTTCGTCTCGCGATATTTTACTTGCCCGAGATTCGATCGCAGGTACCGTCATACCTAGTTCAATCTCGTTCACAGCAAGTACTTTACTCGTTCCGTAATCCGATATCACTTTGTGATTAACTCCTTAACCACATGCTTGCAAGCGGTGTTGATATCGATTACCGAGTGGGCCCGAAGTATATCTCTCCGACTTGGGAGGGACAAATTCCATCTCGATACATACAACCCAACAAATACTTTCCGATCACCTGAGAGACACCTTTATGATCACACTCTCATAGGATGACGTTTGATGACCTCAAAGCTTTCTTCCGGTACCAGGGAGTTGCATTATCTCATGGTCTAAGGAATACAATATTTGACATAGGAAAAGCTTCGCAAAGATGAACACGATGAAACGATCTAATTGCTTCGCTTAGTTTGGGTCTGTCCATCATATCATTCTCCCAATGATATGATCTCATTATCAATTGACAACTCATGTCTATGGTTAGGAAACCTTAACCATCATTGATCAATGAGCTAGTCCATAAAGGCGTACTAGGGACACGGTGTTGTTTACAAATCACACAAGTATTAAAGTTTCCGCTTAATACAATTCTAGCATGGAACATAAACTTTATCATGAACAAGAATTATAATAATAACATCTTTATTATTGCCTCTAGGGCATAATTCCAACAGTCTCCCACTTGCACTAGAGTCAATAATCTAGTTTACATCTGGCAACAATCTCACACCCATGGCACTGAGGTGTTGATCATGTTTTACACGTGGAAGAGGTTTAGTCAGTGGATCTACGACATTCAGATCCGTATGTACTTTGTTAATCTTCAGATCTCCATCTGCTATATAATCTCGGATTATATGAAACTTGCGGTTGATATGCTTGGTCTTTGGATGATATCTTGGTTCCTTAGCGAGTGCTATGGCGCCAGTGTTGTCACACAATATCTCTAGTGGGTCCAATGCACTTGGAACCACGCCAAGCTCAGTGATGAAGTTTCTGATCCAAACTCCTTCACTTGATGCTTCTGCAACAGCCATGTATTCCGCTTCTACTGTAGATCCCGCGATCACGCTTTGCTTGCAGCTTCTCCAGCTCACAGCTCCTCCATTCAAAATATAAACGTATCCTGTCTGAGATTTAGAATCATCCTTGTCGGTGTCGAAACTAGCGTCGACGTAACCTTTTACGACAAGCTGTTCATCACCCCCATAGACTAAGAACATTTCTTTAGTTCTATTTAGGTACTTTAGGATGTTCTTCACGGCTGTCCAGTGTTCCACTCCTGGATCACTTTGATATCCAAACGGCAAACTAAGAGGATTTGTCACATCCGTTCGAGTACACATCATTGCATACATGATGGAACCTATGGCCGAGGCATAAGGCACTTTGCTCATAGCTTCCCTATCATTTACCGTAGCTGGACACTGAGCCTTGCTCAATATCTTACCTGACAACATAGGCACTGAACCTTTCTTTGCCTTATCCATTCTGAACCTTTTCAGAACTTTATCTAGGTATGTACTCTGGCTTAAAGCTATCAGGCGTCTTTGTCTATCTCTATAGATTTTGATGCCCAATATATAAGCAGCTTCACCTAGGTCTTTCATTGAAAAACACTTGTTCAAATAACTCTACACATTGTTAAGCATGTTGATGTCATTTCCAATAATCAATATGTCATCCACATATAGTACCAGAAACGTCTTCGAGCTCCCACTCACTTTCTTGTAGATACAAGCTTCATAGCAATTTGGAACAAATCCAAAGCTCTTGATCACTTGATCAAAACGAAGGTTCCAACTCCGAGATGCTTGCTTCAGTCCATAAATGGAACGCTGAAGTTTGCATACTTTACTAGCATCCTTAGGATCGACAAAACCTTCGGGTTGCATCATATACAGCTCTTCATCAATGTTGCCATTGAGGAAAGCGATCTTGACATCCATCGCCATATTTCATAATCATGAAGCGCATCAATTGCTAATAAAATCCGAATGGACTTAAACATCGCTACGGGAGAGAAAGTCTCATCGTAGTCAACCCCTTGAACTTGTCGAAAACCTTTTGCGACAAGACGTGCTTTATAGACGGTAACATTACCATCCGCGTCCGTTTTCTTCTTGAAGATCCATTTGCACTCAACGGCCTTTCGTCGCTAGGAGGATCCACCAAAGTCCATACTTGGTTTTCGCTCATGGATCCCAATGATTTCATGGCTTCCACCATTTCTCGTAGTCTGGGCTCATCATCGCTTCCTCATAGTTCGAGGTTCACCGTCTTCTACCAACAAGACATCAAGACAGGTTGCTGCATTACCACTCAGAGGGGCACGCGACCTTGTCGACCTGCGACGTTCAAGAGCAGACATCGTCCAAGCTTCATGATCCTTGTCATTAGCTTCCTCTATTGTTGGTGCAAAGACCTTGGAACAATTTCAGGTGCTGCGCTACTCTCCAATTCAAGAGAAGGTTCAATAACCTCGTCTAGCTCTACTTTCCTCCCACTCACTTCTTTCGAGAGAAACTCCTTCTCAAGAAAGGAACCGTTCTTTGCGACAAACACTTTTCCTTCGGTTCTGTGATAGAAGGTATACCCAATGGTTTCCTTAGGGTATCCTATGAAGACGCATTTCTCCGCTTTGGGTTCGAGCTTGTCCGGCATCAACTTCTTGATGTAAGCTTCGCATCCCCAAACTTTAAGAATCGACAACTTAGGTTTAGCACCAAACCACAGTTCATACGGTGTCGTCTCAACGGATTTATATGGAGCCCTATTTAAAGTGAATGCAGCGGTTTCTAATGCATAACCCCAAAATGATAACGGCAAATCAGTAAGAGACATCATTGATCGGACCATATCTAATAGGGTTCGATTCCGGCGTTCATACACACCATTGCGCTGTGGTGTTCCGGGTGGCATGAGTTGTGAAACGATTCCACTTGCTTTAAGATGCGTGAGAAAATCCTAACTCAAATATTCACCTGCACGATCGGATCGTAGAAACTTAATCTTTCTGTTACGATGGTTCTCCACTTCATTCTGAAATTCTTTGAACTTTTCAAACGTTTCAGATTTATGTTTCATTAAATAGATATACCCATATCTACTTAAGTCATCGGTAAAAGTGAGAAAATAGCGATATCCACCGCGCGTCGAAACACTCATCGGTCCGCATACATCGGTATGTATGATTTCCAACAAGTCCGTTGCTCGCTCCATCATACCGGAGAACGGGGTTTTGATCATCTTGCCCATGAGGCATGGTTCGCATGTGTCAAATGATTCAAAATCAAGAGACTCCAAAAGTCCATCAGAATGGAGTTTCTTCATGCGCTTTACACCAATATGACCTAGACGACAAGTTACAAATAAGTAGTATTATCACTATCTACTTTGCATCTCTTAGCCTCAATGTTATGGATGTGTGTTTCATCCCTTTTGAGATTTAGAAGAAATAAACCATTTACAAGAGGTGCATGACCATAAAAGATGTTACTCATATAAATAGAACAACCATTATTCTCCGATTTAAATGAATAACCGTCTTGCAATAAACATGATCCGGAAATAATGTTCATGCTCAACGCAGGCACATAATAACATTTATTAAGGTTTAAAACTAATCCCGAAGGTAAAATTAAGGAGAGCGTGCTGACGGCCATCACATCAACTCTTGATCCGTTGCCAACGCGCATCGTCACCTCATCCCTCACAAGCCGCCGTCTATTCCGTAGCTCCTGTTTCGAGTTACAAATATTAGCAACTGAACCGGTATCAAATACCCAGGCACTACAACGAGGGCTAGTAAGGAAAACATCAATAACATGTATATAAAATATACCTTTGATGGTGCCAGCCTTCTTGTCCGCTAAGTACTTCGGACAGATTCCAAAGGACCCTGTCCTTGCAATAGAAGCACTCGGTGTCCGCTTAGGACCAGACTGAGCTTCTTCTCGCGAGGGCATTAAGCTTGCCGCCCTTCTTGTAGGGCTTCTTTGCTCCCTTACCTTTCTTAAAGGAGGTCTTGTTGACCATCAACACATGATTATCCTTCTTGATGTCCACTTCCGCAGCCTTGACTGCGAAGAGCTCGTGATCGATCTGGAACCAATCTGATTATGAGTCACTACAAAACTTTTGTAGCTGGGAGGAGTGATTGCAGAACCTGTCAATCTTGAGCTCCTCCGAATCGTGCATTCCAGCTTGCTCAAGGCGTTGAGTGTAGCCCGACATCTTTATGGCGTGCTCACTAACGGAACTCCCTTCCTCCATCTTGCAGTTAAAGAACTTCTCAGAGATCTCATATCTCTCAAAACGGGCTTGAGTCTGAAACATGGTTTTCAGCTCTTCGAGAATCTCAAAGGGCCCGGGATAGGTTTCAAAATGATTTTGAAGCTCCGGTTCCATAGCAAACAACATGGTGCTCTTAATCACACCATAATCATCTTTATGCTGATCGATAGACATCTTTCATCACCAAGCGCATTGCGTAGGGGGTCACCTAACGCTTTACCAAGGACATAGTCCTTTTGTCCGCCAGATAGAATGATTCTTAGATTGCGGAACCAATTGGTGAAGTTAGACCCATTGTTTCTAAGCTTTTCTTTCTCAGCAAAAACGTTGAAGTTGAAGTTGGATTTGGCCATGTGATCTACAGTATTTGCAAGTACAATTTAGACTATGTTCATGATAAATAGTTCAACTTAATCAAATTACTAGATGAACTCCCACTAAATTCAACATCCCTCAAGTTGTTTAGTGAACACGATCCAAATTCGCCACACCTAATCTGATCATCACGAGAAGAGATGTGGTTTCAATGGTGGACAACAAAGTGTCGATCATATCATTCATATGACTCATGCTTAACCTTTCGGTTTTTGTGTTCCGAGGCCATGTCTGTACATGCTAGGCTCGTCAAGTTAGACCCAAGTATTTCCGTGTGTGCAAAACTGGCTTGCACCCGTTGTATGTGAGCGTAGAGTCTATAGCACCCGATCATCACGTGATGCTTGGACACGATTTAACTTTCGCAACGGTGCATACTTGGGGAGAACACAGTTTTTATCTTGATCTTTAAGTGAGGAATCATCTTATAATGCTACCGTGATCTAAGCATAATAAGATACATAAAGGATAAACATTACATGCATATAACTTTATGTGACATGGTATAGCCAATCCTCGCAATGATCTCCATCTTGTGCGTTCCGCATGATCTCCATCACTCCACCATGATTGCCTCCACCACGAATAGCAAATACAACTATTGCTAACTACTTAGCGATAAAGTAAAGCTATTACATGGCGTATAAGAAGTTGACGCCACAGTCATACACAATTATAAAGACAACCATATGGCTCCTGCCGGTTGTGTACTCATCGACATGCAAGTCGTGAAACATTACAAAACATGATCATCGCATACAATATACACATCACATCTTGGGCCATACCATATCACAGAAAAGACTCCCTGCAAAAACAAGTTAGACGCCTCTACTTTGTTGTTGCATGTTTTACGTGGCTTATGGGAGTAGATGCTAAGAACGATTCTTACCTACGGAAAGCCACAACGGTGATATTATGGTTGCCAAACTCCGGTGTTAATCCCATGACAACTATAGTGAGAGAAACTGACATCCACCAGCCGCATGTGTGGTACAAGCCACACGTCAAGTGCGGAGCCGGTCTCGCGAACGACGTCGCATAAGGTTGGCCTGGACCGCTTCAATCTCACTATCCCGCGTCATAAGAAGAACACAAACAAGAGGCTTTGCAACAGAAAACATCAACGCCCGCAACAACCATGTTGCGTTCTACTCGTGAAACACATCTACGCATAGATCTAGCTCTGATACCACTTAAGGGTTTCGCGGCATAGTAAATCAAAAATTTCTACGGAGCAAATAGAGGGAAAGCCAAGATCTAATCTAGGAGATGCAAACAACGAGAGAGATTGGATTAGATCTTCATACCCTTGAAGATTTGCACAGCGGAACGTTCGTCGGAACGTGGGTGATGTAGTCGTACTCGCTTCTCCTCCTCGCGATCCGATCCGATCTAGCACCACAAGTGGCGGTGCCTCCGTGAGATGCACACGTGCAACACCTCGACGTCTCCTCCTTCCTCGGACCAGCAAGTATGGTGGAGAGATAGATTGGATCTACAACACGACGGCGTGGTGTATATGGTGGAGAATTTCTGCTGCAGGGCTTCGCCTACAAACAGTCGGGAGGCAGAGAGGAAGGCAGCAGGGCTACTAGGGCTTGGAGGGAGGTGTGTGTCAGGGGGGAGGGGGCGCACCACCCCTCTATATATAGAGGGGGGGCGGCCAGCCTTGCCCCTCCTCCAAGCCTATCTCCAGTTTAAACAATTTAAACTCTCCCTTATCTAGAAATCCTATCTCTAGTTTAAACGATTTAAACTCTCCCTTATCTAGAAATCCTATCTCTAGTTTAAACGAGTTTAAACTTATCTAGGATCGGCTAGGCCCTATGGGGCCTTGTGCCCCTGGCCCAATGCGGCCAGGACACTCCCTCATAGGCCCATGCCCCCTCCCGGAAGGTGGGGCCACGTTGGTCCCCTTCTGGAAGGTTCTAGAAGCTTCCGGTACAATACCGATTAACCCGGAACAATTCCGAACTCCAAAAACTGCACTGCCTTATATGAATCTTATTCTCCGGACCATTCGAACCTCTCGTGATATCCGGATCCCATCCGAGACTCAAAAAAATTCATAAACCAATTATCCAATCTATCCTAGCGTCGAGATATCGTTAAGTGTGTGACCTGCGGGTTCGAGAATATGCGCACATGATCTTCTATCAATAATCAACAGCGGGTGCAGGCACCCATATTGACTCCCACACATTCATCGATGATCATATCGGATGAACCACGATGCCAGGATTCAATCAATCCCATATATATATTCCTTCGTCTCGCGATATTTTACTTGCCCGAGATTCGATCGTCGGTACCGTCATACCTAGTCCAATCTCGTTCACAAAGAGTACTTTACTCGCTCCGTAATCCGATATCACTTTGTGATTAACTCCTTAACCACATGCTTGCAAGCGGTGTTGATATCGACACGAGTGGGCCAAGTATATCTCTCCGACTTGGGAGGGACAAATTCCATCTCGATACATACAACCCAACAGATACTTCCGATCACCGAGAGACACCTTTATGATCACCCTCTCATAGGATGACGTTTGATGATCTCAAAGCTTTCTTCGGTACCAGGAGTTGCATTATCTCATGGTCTAAGGAATACAATATTTGACATAGGAAAAGCTTCGCAAAGATGAACACGATGAACGATCTAATTGCTTCGCTTAGTTTGGTCCATCCATCATATCATTCTCCCAATGATATGATCTCATTATCAATTGACAACTCATGTCTATGGTTAGGAAACCTTAACCATCATTGATCAATGAGCTAGTCCATAGAGGCGTACTAGGGACACGGTGTTGTTTACAAACCACACAAGTATTAGAGTTTCCGCTTAATACAATTCTAGCATGGAACATAAACTTTATCATGAACAAGAATTATAATAATAACATCTTTATTATTGCCTCTAGGGCATAATTCCAACAGAAACTCCGTTCTGGCACCCTGCCGGGACGGGTAATTGGTGGAGATCATTGCCATCATCATCACCGACACCTCTCCATCAACCATCCATGCTTCCCCCATCCATGAGTGAGTAATCCCCCGCTTTAGGCTATGGGGATGTAGGGATTGGATGAGATATATCATGTAATCGAATAAGATTGATAGGGAATGGTACCTAGTATCTTTGTTAGTGCTTTTTGACATTGCTGCAACTTGTTATGCTTAATGCTAGTCACTAGGGCCCGAGTGTCATGATCTCATATCTGAACATGTTATTGATTCATGATGATAGTATTGTTTGTGATCTTATCCGCAAGTTGTTTACACAAATTATTGTCCGGAACCCGAGGCCCCGAAGTGACAGGAATTGGGATAACCAGAGGGGATGGCTGTGATATGAGGATCACGTGTGTTCACGGAGTGTTAATGCTTTGCTCCGGAACTCTATTAAAATGAGTACCTTAATTGCTAGTAGATTCCCTTGAGGCCCTGCTGCAACGGGCTGGTAGGACAAAAGATCTTGTGCAAGTTCTCATTGCGAGAACGTATGACTATATATGGAACACATGCCTATGATTATTTATTACTTGGATGTTTTATCTTATTTATCTGCAAATTCCCTAGATCTTGATATTACATGAATAGTCTTGTCCATACAATGCCCGTCCATCCATCCCTATGCCTACCGCACTCAAATCCTGTTGTTTGCTACTATTGTTACTACTGTATTTATTTTACCGTTGTTATTACTTTGCTATTGCTACTACAAAACTGTTGATACTGATAAACTACTGTGAGCAAGACTATTTCCAGGTGCATATGAAATGACAACTCAGTTGTTAAAGCTTATAAATATTCTTTGGCTCCCCTTATGTCGAATCAATAAATTAGGCTTTACTACCCTCGAAAACTGTTGCGATCCCCTAAACTTGTGGGTCATCACCGCACCCTCATCCTTTGCCCGGGGCAGAGACCTCGCCGTCGCTTAGGCCTCGCCGTCGTCTGCCACGAGCCGCCACGCAGAGCACCTCCGAGCGCGCGAGCCTAAGCCCGAGCCTACTCGCTTCAGCCGCCTCCGGTCGGTTGCTGCCCTGCAGCCGTGGTACCCTCCTCCCTTGTCGGCCGTCGCTCGCCGTCCCCTGCACGTCGACCTCGCAAGCAACTACGCCTCCCTCAACCTCGTCGGGCAGTTCTGCAACTCCATCGAGAATCGTCATTCCTTGTGCAGCGCCGTTGTTGGGGATATACTTTCCGGGTATACCCACAGGATTCGCTAACCAGGGTGGCCCACTAACGGGTTAGAGCTTTTCTTCACGGGCGGCCCAGTCAGAGAAATAGGAGGAGCCAGTTCCGGCTACGACAAGGCCCAGGAGAGTTACCGACTTAGGCATGTAGTATTACTTGTAGTCCAAGTTGTACGTAGTTACCGACTCTGTAACGTAGCCAGATAGGTCACTCCTTGTAACCCTAGGCCCCGGTGACTATATAAACCGTCCCTATGGGATCCTTTAGGGCAACAACTCAATAGACAACCACAACCAAGTCGCACAGGTGAACCTCTCTTGTAATCCATTTTAACATCTGGCTTACGCCGATATATTACTGGGTTGCTATCAGGAGTAGGATCCGCTCACCACAGTCGAATCTAAACCTGGGTAAACTTATGATCACCGCTCCTGGAACATCCGACGTCTCACACCCCATCCTTCCAACGCCACTAGGACCCCCTATGGCGTACTTGTCGACAATCCGACGACAGTTGGCGCCCACCGGGGGGCAGGTGACCTTTGGAGCATCGTTCCAGGCAGAATCTGCGCATGCAGGAATAGGCAAAACAATCGCCATGGGTCGTGTGGTCTACGCCAGTGATGTCCCTCTCATCCTTCTCGGTGAGACTTGGATTTCGGCTTCCAAACCCGTGACGACCTACACAATCATGTCAATCAGCGAGATCAATATTTATCTCAGTTTCGCTGATCCCACCCAACCCACCCTAGAGGTGATGACCATGGCGGAAGAAAAATCCGGATCTACTTTGTCCGTAGAGGCGGAAGAGTTCAGGGTCTCGGAGAAATTCAAACCCACCCAGCCCACTCCCGTAGTGGAAGAATAAGTCAGATCTGATCTCTCCAGCGAGATTGGATACACATACGAGGAATACATCCACTACGGATCCAGCTTTGCTGACGTCGAAGCGGAAACCAAGTTATACAAGTACCTCAAGAACATGAACAAGAAGAAGCACAGTTTCCTGTGCCACATAAGCATTGGATCCGACTTTGTTGATGCTGGAGCTGGTAGCGACTCGGTCCTAGACGCAATCGAACACTGACTTACCTGGCTTCCCAGCGGAGTCAATCACGTCGCAGGAACTTCGATACTTCGACAAAGAGATAGAGGAGTATGAGCAAGAGCACGTCTCCATACAAGCTCCAGGTGAGCCGGAAACCCCTCCTAGTCCATATGATAGCATGGATGAAAGCTACACCTCGCAGGATGACATGGACACCGGAGATTCCTCCGAGGTCTACAAGCCAACCATGACGGAAAGTACCAACGGAAGTTTATCCCCCGGTATCGGACCAAAAGCCGTCTTTGCCACTGGTATGCACGTTAAGGCTACTGGGCGGTCAAAGAAGAAGAAGAACAAGAACAAGAACAAGAATCCGACACCAGCAGAGCCGAACGTTGAAGAAACCAACAAATAAAAAGTTGATGAAGAAATCGAAATGGAGAATCAGGATGGAGATCCGATTAATCCCACCCCGATCGATCCTCCTATGGATGGATACGTTGTCACCAAGGGTGCACGCGAAATCTACGGAGATGCTCTCACAATTCCAATCCCAACGGCTTCGGATCTTACACCGAAGGTGCTGGAGAAAAGGGTTGAGGACTTGGAAAAGCACCGCCTATTTCTGCTTGAAGAGGATGCGCGCCTCGTCAAGATGAGACAGCAGTAAGACGGTCATATTTCAAGCGACATACAAACAAAACAAGGGGAGGTTTGTTTCTTGCAAACAAGAATCCGGATATCCACAAAGATCTATTCGACGGATAAGATGGAGAGAAGATCTGAGTCTACCGCACGCCGGTGGAAAACACTGCTGCAGCTCGAGCCATCCTCACCAACAATCCGTCTTTGCAGTAGCTCCAGCAGTGTGTGGTGTTGCTAGACAAAGGATTAAAGCAGCAGAAGACAGCCGCATCATTCAGTGGCAAGCTAGCCTCAAAATCCGAGTTTTGCCACACTGGCGCTGACCAAAGCACTGATGTAAGGTTCCGCAGGGATACGGCTCAGCGTTATCGTCCCCGTGGAGAAGAAGAAAATTCCAGGACCGGCTCCAACAGCCACTCTCGCCGGCCGGCACGTGACTGGGCAAGAGTTATTTCGGATGCGGCCAAAGACGCCATCAGGGCAATGGTTCCTCATCAGGACCATTGTTGACAAAACAATCTCTATAGAGAAGACCCGGAAACACGCCGCCAGTGAGAGGAGCAAGATCGGCTAAGGATGCCACCACCGAGCCGTCCGGCTGGCAACGCCGGACAAAGAGATGATCCGGATTGTCCTGAATCTAGTAGGGACGATGCCCAAAGAAACAGGCATCAGAGTCGGCATAATGAGGCTCCACCGCCACCACCAAGAGACCTAGCCGGAAATAACCCACCAGGGCCACCATCGCCTCCTAGAAGCGACCATGAAGGATCACGTCGTAGCCACAGAAGCCGCAGGGGCGGAGGCGGCAATGGTGAGAGAAGAAGCAGAATCTGACTCCACCGCGCAGAAGCCGCGAGCCTCCAAGGCGAAGATCTCTCTCGCCAAATGACGCTCGCCATCGCATCGAATCAAACATAGAAGCGCGGCGATACGAGGAAGATGATGTGTACGTGGGACCCAAGTGTGTTGGTCCATGTATACGTCAGACACAATTTCCGGTTGACTTTGGCATCGCCAAACATATTCACCCCTTTGATGGTGCATCTAGGATAGATACTTGGCTCCAGGATTTTTTCTAGGCTTGCTGCATTGCCAAAGGAGGAAACAGTCTGGTTGCAGTCTGATATCTCCCACTGATGCTGCGGAGGACGGCTCGATCATGGCTCAATGAACTGCCATAGAATTCAATTCATAACTGGTATGATATGTGATGCAGCCCGTCCTACGGACGCACCTCCATCTACAACACCTAGTCCCCCAAGCGGACCAATGACTCGTGCCCGAGCCAAGATCCTACAAGCCAAGGTTAACTCGCTCCTCTCCTCATGTGATTTTGGTATACCTTTGGATGGCCTGCTACTTCATGCAACTACGTTGTGTCTCCTCAGATATGAAGCAACATCACCACACCAAACCACAAACGAAGAAGGACCAGGAGAAGATTCTGCTGGATCTCAGCACACTGGAGTCTCCGGTGTACACCGGAGTCTACGGACCATCCTCCGGTCCGGCCCCAGGAACCAAGCCCGAGACAACCAGAAGGCCCCTTCGGAGACGGGTTCGGAGATTGACCGGAGTCTCCGGCCCAGACTGGAGTCTCCAGACCCAACACCAGAGTCTCCGTACTGATCGACGCCAGGCATGTCAAGGCCTTTTGGGCCTGGCCCATGTAACCCCCAATTTCGCCCAAACTTCCAGTTTTATTCCTAAACTACCCCTGTTTAAGTGGCTGGCCTATATAAAGCCCCACCCCTCTATTGTAAACCCTAGACTTGGATAATAATAGTTGAGGACACCCCTTGGAGGATCTTTCATCTATTGGTCTCATGCTCCTACCAAGGGGCACCCTATTATCCACAACCTCTTGGATCTTGCCTAGTGCGTTCAACTTGTACAAGTCCTTGGGATCTCGGTGTCTCGTGCCCAAGTAGTCAAGATCTCACCAAGCATCTCGCCCCCATTGTTGGCCGTGGAGAGAGAGATTTGCCCAACAACGATCATAGGCATTATGTTGGACCGGTTGCCACCGGCGTGAGTTATCGGCGTGTATCGTGTTTTTGTGCGCGTGAGTTCATCGGGTTCTTCATGTGCGTGTGTTCATTTATTTCATCCCCTTTCCCCCTTCCATCGCTTTCCCCCTTGATTACCGCGGAATTCGTGAAAGATCGGGCCACCCCAAGGGGTTCCCCCATAACATATTGGTATCAAGAGCAAGGTTGATCACGAATTTCCCCTCAATTTTTCTTCTATCCACCATAAATTCGAAAATTTCCCAAAAAACAGCCCCAATTTTCCTTTGTATCGATCTACGTTTTGGAGTGTTATTTGTGTTTTTGATCCGACCAAATCTTGTCTAAGGTGTTGGTCCAGCTTTTGCCTGCGTTTCCCAGCCCAATTTTGGCCAAATTTTCACGGATTTGAGGACTCTAGGCGTGAATTTCCGCTCAAGAACATGAGCAGATCTTCCACACCGGAGTCTCCGTCCCTGTGCACCGTAGTCTCCGGCCTACACCGGAGTCTCTGGCCCAAACCGGAGTCTCTGGCGCTGAACGCCAGTTTTGACTTTTTCCTCTTTTCTGCATTGGCTAATCTGTCTGTTTGTTGTTTGTGTTCCGTGTGCGTGTCACCAACTAACAGATAGCTTCCGCAACATCGCCGCGCTCCTCGACACCACGGACCCCAAACTCTTCCCCGCTCCATCGACACAAGATCATCATCAACAACTAAGGTATAACTTGTGTAAACCCTTGTAGCCATATCTTCCTTTGTGTGTACCTACCCTATGAGAGCAACTCATTTTGTGTTTGTCTAAGAATTGTGCACTTGCCATTGGAAAGTGAGAGTGTGAGGGCAAATAAAAAAGTTAACATAGTAGCATAGAAAGGGAGAAAAAGAAAAAGAATCAGAAAAAAGGAAGAAAAATAGAAAGATACATAGTCTCCCTATACAAAGAGAGTATCAAGCTTGTAAGCAAAAGAGAGAGGAAGAAGCGCACCAAGGCAAGTGCACAAATCCATTGCTTACCCTATTTTGGCAAACGATTTGTGGTCTCTTCTTGAGTTGGCACGACCACCGAGTGTAGTCTTCTTTAGGCCATTTCGTGCTAACTTTCATAGTCGTGCTAACCCCATTTTTCTCCACGCGTGCGTGTAGTCGTAGGTTCTCGTCACCTTTTGAGTTGACCATTTCCTTTTGACTTGAGTTTTGTTGGATATTCTCCACTTTTGACTATCATTTGTGTTCGATTGGTTCTTTGGCTTTCCACAATCCTAACCATCCACCAAAAGCCTTTGAGAGATGTAGCTTATTTGTGTGTGAGTCTCTTTGCGAATTCACTTTGCAAGCTGTTCGCTCCTTTGTGTGGCAATTGGTTTGATATAATCTCCAAGGTGAGGTAAAAGGCTAACTCTACGCACCCTTATTCTCCATATACAACCCTTGTCGGCTTTGCATCATGGACAGGAATGGCGAGCCGTCCCAACCACCACCACCTCCGGAGGACGAAACACAATACATGACAATATGGGATCATTGGAAGGTCTGAGGAGAATTAAACTACCGTTGTGAAGCCCTCGAGCGGCGCCAACATGAACAATTTAGCAAAGCCCGAGTGGAGTTCAAGAACATCGACAACCGCTTCGAAGAAGTCCGAGGCCAAATGCATGCCATGCAACACAACCTCGGTCATCAAAATGAAGCTCTTGGTCGCGCCCTCGCCTCAACGGATGAGAAGCTTCAATGCCTCATTGATGGGCTAGCAAGGCCACGACCGCGCGATTCAAGCTCATCACGACACTCCTCAAGTGAATCAAGTGCACCTCGCCGTCACGCTTCAAGGCACCGGGATGGACACGTCCTTCAATCCATGAGCTCTTCTCAAGCGGTACCATCTCCGCGACACGCCGCGACGTCAAGATATGATGGTGACCTCTCCGCAAGACCTCCAAGACGTGAAGCGAACCGGCCACAACCAAGGGCACTTGTGATCCAACAAGAGCAATCTCACAAGGACCACCAAGCCCATCGCCATCGACATGTTCTTTCAACAACAAGTGAAGCATCCGAAGTGGAAGAACAAGATCGCCGTCGGCGTGAAGCACTCGAAGATCCACCAAGGCGTCATCATCGACAAGAACGTCAACGTCAACAACATGATCATCATGACGAGCCTCCTCCACATCAAGAAGAAAGAGAGCAGCCCATTGCGCATGCGGCTCGACGTCCTCCTCGCCACATGGCGCAAGACAATGCTCCTCGGCATCAACCACGACAAGAACAAGATCAAGCTCCCCAAGTTCGTCGTGAGGATCAACAACCTCCTCCTCGTCCTCAACTGCGCCAACAACACAAGCAAGCTCCCCAAGCTCGTCGTCAAAACCAAGTTCCACCACCAAACGCGGCACCTCAACAACTACAAGAGCAATGCCACCATCACCAAGCAAGACATGAGAGCTCGGATGATGAAGATGACCGCCAAAATCATGGCAACCGTCGCCACCGGAACCGCAATGAAGAAGAAACTTTCGGCAAGATCAAGTTCACCATGCCCAAGTTCACCGGTTCCAATGAACCCGAAGAATACCTCTCGTGGGAACTCAAGGTTGACAAGATCTTCCGCATGCACAACTATAGCAATGAGAAGATGATGGCCATGGCATCCCTCGAGTTTGATGAGTATGCCAACCTTTGGTGGGAACAAGTCCAACTCGCTCGTGAATCAAAAGAAGAGCCCCCAATCTCAACTTGGCAAGATATGAAGGCTCATATGAGATCCCGCTTTGTTCCTTCGCACTACACGCGTGGCCTTTTCAACAAGCTTCAAACGCTTAGTCAAGGGACAAAGACCGTGGAAGAGTACTTCAAGCAAATGGATCTCAACATGATCCGTGACAACATTGAAGAGCGTGATGAACAAACAGGGGCACGTTTCCTCAATGGCTTGAACCATCCAACTAAGTGCATCACCGAGTTCTAAAAGTACAACAACATGGTTGAGCTTGTGCACATAGTATCAAAGGCCGAGCGTCAAGTGCAAGAGGACATCAAGTACAACAAGCCAAAGACATACTTCACATACAAGCAAGCCCCAACCACTACTCCGACAACACCAAGTGGAAGCTCATGACATACCACCAAGCTTCCCTTCAAGCCAACACTTCCTCAAGGAAAAACGCCCCCAAGTGGCAAATACACAAGGGATGAACAACCATTCAATCGTGAGTGCTACAAGTGTGGAGGCAAAGGACACAAGTCGGCCGCATGTGGGAACAAGAAAGTTTTGTTCATCCATGACAACGGCGATGAAGAATACTTGAGTGAAGATGAGTTTGATGCAAGGGTCAAGGAAGCCATGGCACGGCAACATTTGGAAGAGGACCAAGAAATACTTGTGTGTGAGCATGACGCAAGTCCATCGCTTGTGGTCACAAGGGTCTTAACTACTCAAGTCAATGAGAATGAAGACCAACGATCAAACATCTTCCAAACTCGTGTCGGTATCAATGGGAAGTCCATCAAAGTTGTCATCGGTGGAGGGAGTTGCCATAATCTTGCAAGCACGGAATTGTGTGAGAAACTCAACCTCACCCTCCATCCACATAAGCACCCCTACCATATACGATGGCTAAGTGACCAAGGGTCCATCAAGATCAAGCACACCGTCTCGGTAACGTTCTCAATTGGACCATACAAAGACACGGTGGAATGTGACGTGGTCCCCATGACGGTTTGCAATATGTTGCTAGGAAGTCCGTGGCAATATGACAAGCGTGCTTTGTATGATGGAAACTCAAACACTTATACCTTCAAATGTCTTGAAAAAACTTGTGTTTTGCAACCAATGACTCCTAGCCAAATAATTGCGGACAATGCAAAGGCTTTAGTGAGGGCGCAATACACAAAACTATCTTGTGAGAAGAGTGGTGAGCGAGAGAACAACACGATAGTGAGTGAGTGCCACAAGCCAAACTCGAGTGGAAAAACTAAGAGCGTTCTTCTTGCCACCAAAAGTGAGATGAGAGAAGTGTGGAACAACCCATCCATCTTGCAATATCTCCTTGTATGCAAGGGACTAGCGCAAGGAACTAATGACTTGACAAATGTTCCTCCTTCTTTGATGGCTATCTTGCTGGAATTCCAAGATTTATTTCCCGAAGAGCTTCCTCATGGACTACCTCCTCTTCGTGGAATCGAGCACCGCATCGACCTCATACCTGGCTCCCCACTCCCAAACCGCGCCGCGTATCGCACGAACCCGGAGGAGACGAAGGAGATAGAACGAAAAATCAACCAACTCGTCTCCAAAGGTTTGATCCAAGTAAGCACTAGCCCAAGCATGGTCCCTGTGATTCTAGTTCCAATAACGGATGATATGTGGCGGTTATGCATGGACTGTCGTCCAATCAATGCTATCACCGTGCGTTATCTACATCCTATACCGCATCTTGATGACATGCTTGATGAGTTATGTGGAGCCCACTATATTTTCGAAAATTGATCTCCGTAGTGGTTACCATCAAATTCGCATGGCCGAAGGTGATGAGTGGAGAACCGCCTTCAATACCAAGCTTGGTCTCTATGAATGGTTGGTTATGCCTTTTGGCTTATCAAATGCCCCATATACCTTCATGTGCCTCATGAACCATATTTTGAGATCTCTCATTGGGAAGAGTTTCGTTGTTTACTTTGATGACATCCTTGTCTATAGCAAGTCACTAGAGGAGCATGTTACTCATGTTAAGGAGGTCCTTCAAATCCTTCGTCATGAAAAGCTTTATGCTAATCTCCCAAAGTGCACTTTTGCAAAAGACGAACTCATTTTCCTTGGTTTTGTTGTGTCTTCTAATGGCATTGAAGTTGATGTCTCAAAAGTTAAGTACATACGAGATTGGCCCATACCTACCAATGTTAGTGAACTTCGTAGTTTTCATGGGTTGGCTGGCTTTTACCGTTGCTTTGTGAAAGACTTTTCTACCATTGCTTGCCCCCTCAACGAATTGACCAAGAAAAATGTCACGTTCGTTTGGGGAAAAGCACAACAAAAGGCTTTTGATGAGCTCAAAAAGAGGCTCACCGAAGCACCACTTCTTGCATTACCGGATTTCACAAAAACCTTTGAGATTGAATGTGACGCTAGTGGAATTGGCATTGGAGGCGTCCTTATGAAAAATGGGCGTCCTATTGCATACCATAGTGAGAAACTTGATGGCGCACGCCTTAACTGTAACACCCTCAGAATCAGACCTATGCAAGTTTTAGCGAAAACCCGCCAAACCCGCATAGAAACGATTCAAAGGTGCCCACCAGGCACTTTCGTGCGGGTGGAAAACGAAGTAATAACATTACACAACAGTCCTCGATGGGACCCACAGAACAGATATATCAATGACTCAAAGAGTCAAGAATACGATATACGATACAAAGATCCAAATCACCAGAACGACAGCGTCCGATTACGGACAACATGCAAATGGGGCTAAGAGCCCAAGAATAACAATGGCCCATAACCCTGCCCAGGCAAGCCGGAAGGGTAACCACTAACGACGCCGATCCCAAAACTTGCTTAAACAAAAGGTGCCACAAAGGGCAAAGGAAAAAGAGGAGCGCCAAGATCGAGGCCAAGACACCGAGACTAGAATTCGGTCCTCGCCACATAGGTATGGTGGATCGAGGCAGCAGAAAGATGCACTAAGCAACTGTCATGGGAATGACCACGGCAGATGCCGAATCGGCAGTAGTAGTAGAACGAGGGCAAGGGCGGCCAGCCATCTGCGGTGCGAGATGAGGGCAAAGACAGGGTTTTACCCAGGTTCGCCCCTGAGGGTAAAGACCTACCCTGCTAGATTGTATTATGGAGGTGTATAATGGGCTAACTCGGCGACTAGGCGGCGAGTTGCTTGGGTGTATGAGGGAACGTGTCTCTACTCACCCCATAGGGAGGTTTATATAGGCTCACCTCCCTAGGGTTTACATATCTCAACCGATTCTTGCCATGTCAGAATCGCTTAACCTGGACCGATTGGCCTATCTACTCCTGGCCTTCAACTTCCAAATACCGACACCTTGCTGGGCTTTGATCCACTGCTGCTCGCAGCCCACTGCCAGCCCTTGGGCCCGGAACGCCCCCGAGTATACCCCAAGAGGCGATCCCCATCAAGAGTCCCCGAGGCCGCCGCTGATTAGGCGTGAGTGGCTGGCGCATGGAGTATACGGCTTCAAGTAGGCATCCAATGAATCGTCGGCCTCGTATAAAGGAAAAATCCGGTGAACCAAGTCGCATCTTGGGCGAAGTCGAGCCAACGGACGCGGTCTCGGCGAGTGACTTAACGAGCCGAGTGGCGGAGTTGGACCGTCGTGCGGTCAAACTAGCCGCTAAGGTAACTCAACGGTAACCGGGCGTAATCATCGCGCGTAACGCCTCGATTTGGCGGGCAACTCCGCTATATAAGAGGAATGGTAGGCTATCGCAAAGCCAACCGCCCACCATTTCTTCCGAAAGCACATCTTCCTTCCTTTGATTCCGTGATCCAATCGCAATCCTCCGACCTCGAACAAATCCTCAGCCATGGCCCTCTCCACCGAACCTTGGGGTAGATCCAAGTGCACCAGGGCGCAGCTGGCCTCCTTCGAGGAGGCCGGAATCCTACGGGCCGGCTGCTGGCGTATCCCCGCAGCCGGGGAAACGACCCCAAACCCGCGAGAGAGAGAGTTCGTCTGTTTCACCAGTCACCTCGAGCGGGGGTTAGGGTTTCCCACATCTTTATTCTTCCGGCGTTACTTACCACGGATCCAGCCCTCGATCCGGGTCCCCACAGATCGAGCAGCTCGCCATCTTCGTGGCGCTCGCGAGTGCTACGGCTGCCGCCCTACTTTCCCTTGTGGCAAGATCTGCTCCATGGACGGATCACCGCGAGGAGGCGGCCCAATGCTAGCCGCGGGCGGCTTAACCTTCCAACTCAAATCCAAAGCTTCCTTCTTCGACCTGATGCTGCCGTCCAAAGCAGCGAGCGACTGGAAAAAGTCATGGTTCTACGTGACCGAGGCGACTCCGGAGGACGAGGCGGTGATCCCGCGGTACTCGCCAATCGCTCCAGCCACGCCATCTCCAGTCGAAAGCTCCCGACGACCAGCGGATGGTCGTCGACGAGATGCTCCAGACCATCCGTGGTCTTAAGAAGAAGGGGCTCCAGACGGTAAACTTGTACAATTGTTGGCTTGGGCGGCGGCTCATTCCGCTCGCCCAACGCGAACATTACATGTAACAAGACATCGGGCGGGAGACTCGACGAAGCCTCGCCGACGAGTGGAAGCCGGAGGACTACCTCTCAGCTGAAGAAGATCACCCAAGCGGCATACGGATGCGCAGGATCCTCCCTACACCGAAGCGTCCGGCCCGACGGTAATCTTTTATCTTGTTCGCGATCATGTAGCTGCAAGCGGTAACTCTAACTCGTTTCGTGTTTAACGCAATGTTCCAAGTGGTGGAAGGGTGGCTACCACCGCCCGGACGAGCCCGGGCCATCCGCCCAGATACAAGTGAGTCGCCACCCGCCAGGTAACGAGGACGACGAGGAAGTCTCAAGAAGAGATTGCCCCATGGCCGAAGACCCGGGCAACGTCGCTGAAATCGAAGCGAGCAGGAGCCTCGAGCGTCATGACGACGACGAACTCCCAGAGACCACCTCGCACCGTCAGGCCACCCCCGCGAAGAAGAAGAAGAAGGAAAAGGAGGCGAGGGCCCCCCTGAGAAGGAAGACGAAGCCGCCGAAGGCGGCCTCACCGCCGCACTCAACGAGCAGCTCTGATGCTCACAGCTCGGCGGTGGCGCAGCCTGGCGACAATCGCTAGATGCGCCGTCTACGGAAGCGCCGCTGGCCTCAATGCCTCCACCATTCGCGCCGGTTTCTGGGCTAGGGAAAGCTCCGGTTGTGGCGACTTCGCCTCGCAAGGAGGCCCCGAGCGTGGCGGTCTCGCCCCGCAAGGAGGTTCCGGCCGCGGTAGCCCCAATTCGCGAGGAGGCCTCCGCCGAAGGCGCCCCGGAGGCGCCAACCGCTACCTCAACGTCAAAGAAGCCGTCCGTATCCTGGGCCCCCGACGTCCTGGAACTGGGGCTTAGTCGCCGATTGGGCCCTGAGCTGGAAAAGCCGGCCGGCCTTCGTACAGGGCTGCGTTTCATTCCAGTCGCCAAGTGAGCTCATTCGGCCTTCTCTACTTTCTTTTAGTACTTCGATTGTCTTTTATTGATTTGATTCGATGTGCAGGACCGGAGTAAAAAAGATGGGTCACCCGACCGTGGCCAAGGTACCCTCCGCCGCTAACGAGGAGGACCCTTCCCGCAAGAGGAAAGGTGACGAGGTCGCCGCCTCAGCGGCAGCAAGAAGGCCAAGGCGGCGACATCGTCGCCGTCTCGACGACGCGGCGCGCCGGACCGACCGCATGGAAGCAACCATCTCAAGGAGGCGCTTCCTTGCCTAGACCGGAGAAGCGACTTCCTTTGGGGCGGGCGCCTCGATTGCTACCTTCCCCCGCTTCATGACCAAGGCAGCCACGGCGAGTGGGGCTGCGACCCCGAGCCTCGCTCCAGGGACCGCCGACGCTGAAATCGACCAACGTCGCGGGCACACGCCGGCGCTGCTTGCGTCTGTGGACGCGGTACAACTTCACGGCATGCTTGGTGCGGCCATCCAGGTACCTCCAGTCCCCGAGGATCGTGTCGATTAGCAATGCTTGATTCTTGTAGTTACTTGTTTTGTACTTTCGAATCCAGTCCCCGAAAAGCGTGCGTAGGCTAAATTTTAGCGGTATGCACCGAGGAATTTCGTGGTCGCTAGTCCCCGAGTGCGCATCGCTAAATTTTAGCGGTGGGCACCGAGTATTTTCATGTGTGCCGACTTTCAAGATGTACATGGTGCACTGGAGTCGGCGAGCGGCTAGGCGGCGGCGTCTTGAGAAGGAGCGACCACTATCCAAGAAGCAAACAAGGAGCTTGCAGCCGTTGCTTTCAAGAAAGTGAGGTGGCTCGCCAGAGCTTGTCCTCGCCGGTGAGTGGTGGCGGTCTGATGCGTTAGGCACCTTCTTGAGCAGGATCGCCGACCTCGGCCTTGTGCGGAGGCAAAGAAGAAGCAAGCTCGCGACAGGCGAGCTAAGGCCGCCATTGCGGCCGCGGAGGAAGACCGAAAGGCGTCGGAAGCCCTCATTGTTGGGCTTCAGGACGATCATACGTCGCTTCAGAGCTTCATCACGGGACTCGCCCGCCCGTTGCTTGGTGAGTGCGTCTTTCCTGTCTTTCGTTGTATTGTTTGTGGTTTCCATGGTACTCATAATTGTCTCCTTCGCGGTCATGTTATTGGTAGCCAAGAAGCGAGCTCTCTTGACGCAAGGGAGTGCGTAAGCATGCTTGTCGATTCGGCGACACCGCTTGTCGGCATCGCGCCTACCTTCAAGAGATGTCGCCCGGAGGTTATTCGGTGACCTCGTTGAGGTGTGGGAGTACTTGGAGAAGGCGCCCGGTCAGAGAGTTCATGACGGTCGGCGTTTCGCGGAGCGTCGACACTCGAGCCTTGGACTCGCCCACTTCCCGAGGACTTGACCTCGGCGATGTGACGAGTGGGTATCCTTCGCCGATGGCGGTGGATCTGTCCGAAGTTCTCAAGCTGCAGGAACGTGCCGCCGCGTACTCGGAGCGTGTCTGGGCGATGGGCGACCTCCTTCCCTACCAGGAAACGGTCATCGCGCCAAACGACCCCAAGCCGCCGCATCGTGACTTCAAGGTCGAGCAGCCTTTCCGTGCGGCGATGGCGGGTGAGCTGACGACGTATCCGTCAAACCCGTACACCGCGTTCATCCAGAGGCGCCGGATTCGGTGCGTCGTCGTCGAAAGCTGCGAATAGGGTACTGTGCCTAGATATGTTAGCAGCAGTTCTGCCGAGCGGGCATAATTTGTAATGTAAGACAATGCGATATGCGATTGAATGGAACGTTGTGTTCATTTTTCTATTTGCTTGTGTGGTTTGGATTGATTTTGGATGAGTCCCCGAGCGCCGTCCGCCCTTTTGTGGGGTTCATCTTTTATATGATGTTTGTTGTTATCATGTGTTTTGTTAGTTTAGTCGAATCGCTGCTCGGAGAGCCGATCGGCGACTCCTTGAGTGCTCATGCTTTACCGTTTTCCCGTCTGTGAACAGGTCGGGTGGCGAGTCCCGAGCGTGGTACTTGGTAGTTCAAGCGCGACTGAGGGTGGTTGAGGACTTAGCGTTGGTGTGAGCGCGTCACTCCTGCCCGGAGGGTCACCGCGTGGCAGTCCTGGGCATGCTCTCTTGGCGTTTTCACGACGCTCGCGGCGAACTGGTTTTCAGCCCCGGCGTGGTACTTAGCCGTTCGAGTCGCTACGCCGAGGATGCGGAGGACCAAGGTCGCTGTGGAGAAGCGAGGGCGCTTGTCTTGGTTCGAAACCAGTCGAGCTAGGCGACTCCAATGGGGCTCCGGTTGGCGTTTTGTGGACGACACAAGACCTGAAATGATTCAAGCTCTTACATCGCACTACTTAGCCGTGCGGTCTGTACCAAAGGTTGACTTCTGCATTTTAGCATGACGCTGTTTATTACGAAAAGTAGTGGCACAAGGCATGGAGAGTGGACGAAATTTGCGAAGAACTTTCTTTTATTTCATAGCGACTAGAGAGTACATGTGGGGTTCTAGGAGTAGAACTTCCGGAGGAGATTTACATTCCATGGCCGCTGATGTCGAGTTCGCCGTCCCTCTGGACGTCGATGAGGTAGTAGGCGTCGTTGCACGCTGGCCCGATAGCGACGGGCCTTCCCACGGAGGAGAGCTTGTGCATGCCCTTCTTGTCCTGGATGAGGCGTAGCACCAGGTCGCCTTCCGAAGGTGCGGGTTTTCACCCGTCGGCTGTGGTAGCGGATCCTTGCGATAAATGGCGGTGCGCGATCGGGCGAGGTCGTGCTTCGTCGAGTTGGTCGAGCCCATCTTGGCGGGCCAGCTCGTTTGCCTCCGATAGTGGGCGACCCGCGAGTCATGTTCGAGGTCGGTGGGCATGACTGCTTCAAGCGCCAGAGACCATGAAGAAGGAGTGAATCCGCCGACCTGTTGACCGAGGTGCGGATTCCCCGGATGACGGAGGGTAGCTCTTGACCCAGCATCCGGTGCGCTCGAGTGGTACTTGGAGTCGCGGCTTTAGGCCGTGGAGGATGCTTTGGTTGGCTCGTTCAGCTGGCCGTTGATTCGGGTGTCGACGCGAGGTCGAGTCGGATGTGGTGCTCGCAGAATTCGCCATTGCTCCCTTGGCGAAGTTTGTGCCGTTGTCCGTGATGATGCTGTTGGGGAACCCGTAGCGGTATATGAGCTCGTAGGAACTTAGTGGCGGTCTTCCGTCGCATTTCGGACTTGGCCTCCACCCACTTCGTGAATTTGTCGACGGCGACTAGCAAGTGGGTGTAGCCAGAGGGCCTTCTTGAAGGGGCCTACCATGTCCATGCCACACGAATGGCCGTGATGGGGATTGTTTTGAGCCGAACTTGGTACGGCGTCGGTTGGCGTACCGGCATCCGCGCGCTGGGCGATATCGACAGCTGTCGGCGTGTCGGTGGGCCAGAAGCCGTGTCGCATAGCCTTGGCGGCGAGGGCGGCGGCGGCGTGATGGCGATCGCTGAGTGGATGTCGTGGAGGATTTTGCGCCCTTCACCTGGTTGGACAACGTTGGAACACGCCGGTGACCGCGCTTGTGTAGCTCGCCGTCGATGATGGTGTAAGACTTGCATCGGCGAGCGATCATTCGAAGCGTTATCTCGTCTGGGCGGTGCCGGTTTCGGTAGGCGATGTAGGGCTTGGTCCATCGTCGGCTCGGTGACGAAAAGTGCGACCAAGGCTGCCTCCGTTGGAGCGGGACTCGATGTCGATCTCCTCGGGGAGAGACGATGGTTTGAAGATTGTGTCGAGGAACACGCGGCGGGTGGTGCGAGTCGAGCCGACCCGATGCGAGGCGTCGGCCTCCTCGTTTTTTCTCCTGTCGATCCACTCGACAGAGTAGCCGGTGAAGTGACCGCCCACCTTGTCCACCTCTTGGCGGTACGCCGCCATGGTGGGGGAGACGGCGTCGCAGGTGCCGGCGACTTGTCCCGCAACGAGGTCGGAGTCTCCGTAGCATCGAAGGCGATTGACGCTCATCTCCTTTGCAGCTCGCATGCCGTGGAGTAGGGCCTCGTATTCAGCCATGTTGTTGGTGCAGGGCGTGAATTCGAGGCGGAGGATGTAGCTTTTCGCCTTTGGTGAGGTCAAGACTATCCCGCTCGCCGTCCGCGTTCTTGGACCCGGCTGGCGAGGCTCCAATAATGGAGGTACGGCGGCTTCTCTGGCTGCTGGGCCTCTTCCCAGTCGGCGATGAAGTCTGCCAGTGCCTGCGACTTGATCGCCCTTCGTGGCTCGTATTTAATGTTGTGGACGCCAATTTCGACGGCCCACTTGGCGACCCGCCCGGTCGCCTCGCGATTGCGGATGATGTCTTGTAGTGGTGCTGAGGAGACGACCGTGATCGGGTGCTCCTGGAAGTAGTGCGCAGCGCCACCGAGCCCTGACCGCGTATACTAGCTTTTGATACTGTGGGTATCGGCGCGACTCGGTGAGGACCTCGCTGATGTAGTACACCGCCGCTGGACCGGGCGCCTTTCCTTCCTCCGTCGCTCGACAACCATTACGGACGCGACGACGCTCGGATGCCGCGACGTAAACCAGCATAGGCTCTTTTTGCTGGTGCGGCGAGTAGTGGTGCGCCGAGTAGCACCTTTTAAGGTCGCGAGCGCTCGTCGCCTCCTTGTCCCACCGGAAGGTGGGGTTCTTGCGCATCAGCGGTATAGGGCATCGCCTTTTCGCCCAGCGGGATGAAGCGATCGAGCCGCTACGCCGGCTAGCTTCGATCGTCGCCGCAGCACTCGGGTTTGCCGAGTCGGGCGATCGTCGATCTTCGCTGGGTTTGCCTCGATCCTCGCTTGGAGACGACGTACCCAAGTTGCCCGCGGGTACAATCAAGGTGCACTTGCCTGGTTGAGCTTTATCTTGTACCTCCGCAGATTGGCGAAGGTCTCCGCTAGGTCGGCGAGTAGGTCTCCTTGGCGAGCGGATTTCACCACGCCGTCGATGTAGACGTGATGTTGCGGCCAATTTGGCTCGCGAGGCATTCTTGCATGCACCGCTGGTAGGTTGCCCGGCGTTCTTGAGGCCGAAGGTCATGGCGGTGTAGAATGCTCGAATGGCGTGATGAACGCCGTCTTTCCTCATCCTCGGCCATTTTGATCTGGTTGTACCCGGAGTAGGCGCCGAGGAAACAGCGACTCAACCCGCGGTTGAATCGATTATCGATCGATCCGCTGGAGGACGAATCGCCTTTGGGCAAGCGCTGTTCAGGTTTGTGTAGTCGATACACATTCTCCAGTCCCGTTTTCTTCTCGACCGTGACTGGGTTTGCCAGCCACTTGAGTATTTGATTGGCGGATGAAGCCGGCAGCGAAGGCCGCACTTCTCGGCGATTGCTCGACGGGCGCTCTTCATTGAAGGGCCGTAGCGATCGCTGACGGGTCGCACTTTGGGGTCGGCGTTAGTTTGTGCTCAGCGAGCTCCCTAGGGACACCGCATGTCGGAGGGTTTCCATGCGAAGATGTCCCTATTCTCACGAAGGAACCTCGATGAGCGCCTTCCTATGCTGGGCTCATGCGTCCCGATCGCCACCGTCCGGTGGGGTCGCTGGGACCAGCTCGACGGTGCGAGTGTGCGTCGTGGCCTCAAAGGTTGAGGTGTTTGTGCCCTCTGAGTTGGGCTTCTTGAGTATTGTGGGGTCGTCATTGTTGACCCGCCGCGTGTTGGCGAGCTCGTCGGCGTGATTAGCTTCGCCGCGATGACGGCGTCGGCGAGTTCGGCTCCTTTAGCCTCGCATTCGCGGCCATGTCGGGTCGCCGTTGATGGTGATGACGCCGCCGCGGCCGGGAGCTTCATCGCGTTATGCATAGTGGCGCCGCCATGAATTTGGCGAATGCCGCGCCCTAGGACGAGCTGGTAAGGGCTGTCAAGGGCACCAGCAAGACGATCCGCCGGTGCGGAAGTTTGCGAATCAAGGTGACGGGTAGCGTGACTTTGCCGATCGGGTACGCCTTCCGACCGGGATGATGCCGTGGAACGTGGTGTGGGTTGTCTCGATCATCGATCGCGGAGCCGCAACCGCTGAAGGTGTCGAGGTAGAGGATGTTGATGGAGCTGCCGCCCATCGTTGTCTTGGGGAGCCAGAGTCGCCAACCTTGGGCTTGACCACCAAGGCGACTCATCCCGGTACTCGATGCGTGGCGAGTGGTCTTGCGGCCCGGTGATGGGCTGTTCACCAGTTGAGGAACCGGGGACGTCTTTGGGCCACCGCGTTGACGGCGGCGCGGCGATGACCTTCTTCTCGCCGTGTTGAAGCTCGTGAAGGAGTGGGCGAGCCGCTACTTTGCGAATTTTCCGCCACTTGGCGGGTCGTTGTCGGTGTCTTCCGCGTGCGTGCCTTCTCGATTTCCACGAGGGTGTGGCGTCGGCGGTGGTGTGCGTGGCGGGTTTTCCTTCCTGCTGTGAAACGCACATGGTTGGTTAAGGAGGGCGCGGGATCGAACCTTGGCTTGTTCTTGTAGTTCCCGCCATCGCCGCTGCCCTCCGTCGGCGGTAGCTCTTGGGCTCGCGTTATGCGTGCTCAGCGTTGGCGACAAGTCGACTCGCCCGTCGTTGCGGCTTGCTCGTGAGGGTGCCGCAGAAGCGTCAGGTCGGTTCGGCGTCGCCCGTCGTTGCCGCCCGTCGGCGTTGCCCTCGACTCATCGTCGACGTCTTGGTTGGGATCCTCCTCGGCGTCGTTTGGCGATCTCGAGGAGGTCGGGGATGTTGTCGAGTGTGCGGTGTCGCTTAAGCTTGGCGACTAGAGGCTCGTGCGCACGAGGTCTTGAAGCAATGGATCGCGGTGTCGGGTGGATGCCGACCGCGTTGTACCAGCTCTTGCCACCGCTGGACCCGCTATGGGTCGACCGCTGGGTCCCCGGACGATCGCCAGGTCCTCGATGGTGGTGGCGCGAGTGTAGGAGCACTCAAGTGCCCGACGGCGTCTCGCATTTCCTCCTGTGAGTCGATATTGTCACGGGGAGCGTGTTGATCCATTGCCTGCACGCCCCTCCATCATCGCGGGAGGTAACGGGCGGCGAGTAGATCACAGACCGCGATCCCCATTTCCATGAGGTATGTGTCAAGCCGCATCATGGGTCGTACGAGGAGTCGATTTTTCATCTCCTTTGGCGCCTTTGAAGTTTGGGTACTTTTCGCCTCGGATCATTGGTCCGGCACTTAGGCCCTAGTCGATCGAGCGACTTACAGGCTCGCCATCGCGCGAGTAGTTAGGTGTGCCGCAGTCGCCGGGCTGCGCGCCAGTTTTGGTTGTTGATGATGTGAGTGCGGGCGCCGATGGGTTCTCCGTTAGCGGCGACGGTTGGTCGCCGCCCGGGATCACAGGAGAGTGCCGCGTTCGGGTCGGCGTTGGAGCTGCAAGGGCTCGTGGCGGCAATTGAGGGTGTTTGCCGCCGGGCGGCCGCTGAGGCCCGCTTCCCGAGGAGCGCGAGTATACTCGCTTGCGGTCGGCGCCCGCTTTGCTGCTCCACGGCTTTTGCGCAGGGCCTTGACGCATCGATCTGTGAAGGCGCCGCCGCCGTGGCCGCGATGTTATCGGCTGCTGCTCGCCCGCCACGAGGTTGTCCATCGGGTGGAGAACAGTGGAGGCCGTTTCGCCTCGCCCCGTGAGGAGACGACTATCCGCGCTGGTCTCTCGAGGTGCGGTTGGGTGGTGGTGGGGCACCCATCGCCGCTGATCTGGCGGGGCCGAGCGCTTCCTGGTGGTGCGTTTCGCAGATCGCGCGCCGCTGCGCGAGCCGGTCGTTGCTGCCGGTTCAGGGCGCTTGAACGGTGGGGTTCAGCGTGACTCGATCCGCCGCTGGTGGTAGCGTGATGCCTTCTGTCACTTGCTCGAGGCGAAATTTCGCCGCATGCTCTTTATGCATCGCCTCCGCCAATTTCAGCGGAGTTCTCGACCTCCGCTGCCGTGGCGTTAGGAGGGATTGGGTGGAGAAAGGATCCTCCGGCGCCGGTGGCCATGTAGGTCGCGGCATGGCGACCGTTCCGTGGAAGTCGGCGGAGTTTTCGACCCGAGTCGAATTCAAGATCCCGAGGATGGAGGGGTCTCGAAATCTCCCGCTGGAGACCTGGGCGATGGAGCCCATGGACGAGGTGCCGGTGATGGATCCGCGAGTGACGCCGGGTCGCCGAGTCGGCGCCGGTGAGGGTCGATCTTCGCGCTGAGTTCCCGCCACGTTGTGTGGGCCGAGTTGTACTCGGAGGCGAGGCGGTGGATCGTGCGGACCTGGCTCTCGTGAGAGCCGATCGGCAGGACGACTTCGCGGATGCGAGCCGAGTCCTCCGAGGTGATGACGCCGGTGAGGCCGACGAAGAGGCTGATCGTGCCGATTGGCGTGATTACGCCAGGCGTGACGGGTCGCCGCCGGACGTAGCTGCTCGGCAAGATCCGGAGCATCTCGTCGATCGCTATCATACGGCCGGTGGCGCACTGCCTCGCTGATGGGCAGATTGATCTCGCCGCAGAACACCGCCGAGCGCCACGCCCCACGGTGGGCGCCACCGCCGTGGGAATGACCACGCAGATGCCGCAATCGGCAGCAGTAGTAGAACGAGGGGCAAGGGCGCGCCATCTCAAAGTAGATGAGGGCAAAGACAGTGGTTTTACCTGTGTTCGCCTCGGAGGGTAAAGACCTACTCGCTAGATTGTATTATGGAGGTGTTTATAATGGGCGAACTCGGCGACTAGGCGGCGAGTTGCTTGGGTGTATGAGGAACGTGTCTCTACTCACCCCATAGGGAGGTTTATATAGGCTCACCTCCCTAGGGTTTACATATCTCAACCGATTCTTACAGCTGTAATCGCTTAACCTGACCGACCGGGCCTATCTACCGCCTCGGCCTTCAACTTCCAAATACCGATACCTTGCTGGGCTTTGATCCACTCGCCGTTCTGCAGGCCCACTCGCCAGCCCTTGGGCCAGTCGGAAACGTCCCGCTGAGTATACCCCAGTAGGCGTATCCCCATCAGCAACCTATAGAGACTCGCTACAACTGGCGGTTATCAGAGAGGGATAAGAATGACCTATTCGGATCCAACCTGAAACGAACACCAAACAAACCCATCCTGGTGTTTCCCCCTCGAGACCAAACGAGGAAGTCAACCGAGGAACTCACGCAGTTGGCAGTTTTACTTATTTAGTTATCTATGCAGCAATTACTAGTCAGGTTTAGATAATCGTCCTGATAAAATAAGCAGTGGGCACTTTTAGTTAACCATTCCGTTATAGTGGCAACACTTACTAGTCAAATACAATTAGTATGAGATAACCCGAAACCCGGCAGTTGTTGGTACTTTTATTTAGCCATTCCGTTGTAATTACAATATTTACTAGTCAGGTACAATGGTCGCAAGCGACACTACAATCAAGCAATTGTGGGCAGTATTATTTAGCCATTCCGTTATAGTGAAGCTGATTACTAGTCATTATAAAGTCAAATTTATGGCAATAAACTTTAGTTATGCTTGTCTATGGTCGAGATACTGTGCTCCAAGTCGTCCATAACCGCGGACACGGCTTTCAGAAAGTTTTACCCGGCCGGGGTGCACCAATAGCAACACACGCTCGATCAACCTCGGAAAAACCAAATCAAAACCCAACGAGGCTTTCACGACTAAGCAATCACAGGATTCAGAATATTTCAGGGGCCACCCCATTGAGTAGACCAAGAACGCAAGCTAGCTTCGAGACGGACTCAAGGTTTGCGCCAATGGTCAGAAGCGATCGGGAACCCAAAACTCGGGTGTCGACATCGAAAACACTCCGCTTACCTAAACAGTACAAGGTGCTATCGTCGACAATTTAAATACGAAGTAGCATGGCATAAGTACAGATAGTAAATAAAACCTCAAACTAGTTTGTGGCCCCAAGAAATAAGACTGAATCAAGCTCGCTCGGGGGTCCCATATACCTCCCGGATGTGGATAGCGATAAATCAAGGAACAGTATCAAGTACTCGGGGTCACGGACACAAGTGGGCGTTCGGAAACCAAATATTTTCTATCACCCACCGATGCCTCTGCTTATTTCAATTTTAGTTGTTAAACAGGAATTAAAGTGAACGATAAGTAAAACTATGATCATCTCCAACATCAACATGTGGCAATACGTCAACAACTGTGGCACTTGACGACACGCAACAGCACTTGAGCAAGCGACTACGACGCGCAAGTCCAACTATCTACCAAACAACAAGGAATAGGATGTGTCCAAGGCAATATATGGCTGCAAGGATATCAAGGGTACGGAATCTAGAGCATCGCAACACAGATAGCAATAGATCAACAGGAGGGAATAAATACTATAAAAGTAAGATAGGTAGAAAGGGGGGGAGATGCTCGCCTGAAAACATGGTCGAAGGTTCAACCGAAGATCGGGGCGACACTCGCATCAACTCAACGGCCTTATCCGCGAAGAAGCAAAACACTAGAAGGAACACCGGATGCAATATTTAATACTACGGCAGAAGATCGGCATGATGCATGTATGATGTATGACATGGCAAACGTGCGATGCAATTAGGTCAATATTAAGCGGAACCGGGTTCCCGACATTATTCAGGTGGTTCAAGTTGTTTAGACACCCCGCAATTTAAATGTTGTTTTAGCATGGCAAAAGACAGCACCGGTTCGCTACACAAATTTAAATGAGGCCAATATAAGGCTAGATTTGCCCGCATATGGGCCCCATATTTAATTATTAGGTGAATCGACATAAGGCCCCCAAACCACATGGAAAGTATGCATGCAAGTATGACAATTAAATATGCACAAGTTGTTATTACAATTATAAAATAGGGCTCGAGAAAAGGGGTCACACTTTAGGGTTCGGCAGATCTTGGTTAGGGTTCGACGGGGTTCGGGGTCGGGGTCCAGGGTTCGACGGATTCGGTCTCGGCGGGCTCGCTCTCACATCCGGGCAGGGCTTGGTTCGGTGTCGATCTTGTAGTCGCGAAGATCTTGTCGTCGATGGCGAACTTGAGTGGATCGGGTACCGGGGTCTTGGTTCCGTGAAGGAGAGCTTGGCGTCCGAGGGGAAGTTCATGTCGTATCCGTGTCGTCGACCTGGGTGTCCGGGTGCTCGGCATCAGATCCGGGAAGAAGTGATTGTCGCAACTGAGGTCTTCGGGTACGGGGGTCTCGGCGAACTTGGCGTGTCGAGGTTCGGTATCCGGTTCCGGCGCTGTGGTCTTGCATAGATCTCCGGTCCTCGACTCGGGTCGGTCTTGATGGCACGAGTGTAGATCTTGTGGTGTCGCCGCACCGTCGGGATAGAGGCATCGGGGTTCTCGAGTCCGTGTGGGCGATCTTGACATTGTGGTGGCCGATGGAGATCTTAACGAAGGTCGTGAATTCTTCTGGTTCCGTGATGTAGTTCTTACCGGACTTCTCGGAATCACTTGGAATCATCTTCACGTGTCGTTCTTCGAAATAGGGGACGGTCTTGGACTTACAAGCGTCAGGAGTACTTGTCGAATTCCTGACTCGGCATTGGATCGGTCCCGAATCAACACATCGGAAGGGGTCCGCGAAGGCCGGGAGGTTGTAGGCGACTCCGGAAGGGTCGTGGACAGCCTGAGCGGCATGAGGAGGACGAGCTGACGCCCGGGCGATGGCAAAGTGAGGGAAACGCGAGGGACGCCAGACGGCAGGGCTGTGAGCCCACGGGCCGAGCTCGACGGAGGGCTAGGGCGGAGGCGGAGGAGGGCTCCGCGCTGAGGCGCAGCAGTGGGCCGGTGGCGCAGCTGGGCCGCGCCGGGAGGCGAGGTTGCGGTGGCGAGGCGGGCGGCGGAGGCCAGACGACGGAGGCGGGACCGGCGAGGCGATGGCGGAGAGCGCGACGGGCGGTCGCGGTCTCAAGGGCGGCAACGAGCACGAGGTGAGGGGGCGAGGAGGCGACGACGCTGCAGGGCGAGGCGGTGCGGGAGGCGGCGCGGAGGTTGGAGGAGGCCGAGGGCGGCGCCTAACACCCTCGGATCGGACCTATGCAAGTTTGAGAAAAATTCGCCAAACCCGATAGAAACGATTCAAAGGTGCTCACCAGCACTTTCGGGTGGAAAACAAGTAATAACATTACACAACAGTCCTCGATGGGACCTACAGTAGATATATATCAGCGACTCAAGGAGTCAAGAATACGATATAATATACAAAGATCCAAATCACCTTGAAAACGGGGCGTCCGACTACGGACAATGCAAATGGGGCTAAGAGCCTCAAGAATGACCAATGGCGCCCATAACCCCGCCAGGCAAGCCGGAAGGGTAACCTTCTAACAACGCCGATCTCAAAACCGCTTAAACAAAAGGTGCCGACAAAGGGCAAAAGGAAAAGAAGGAGCGTCAAGATCGAGGCCAAGACACGGCGAGGCTAGAATTCGCGGTCCTCGCCTACATAGGTATGGTGGATCAAGCAGCGGCAAGATGCACTAAACAACCTATAGAGACTCGATACAACTCGGCAAAAAGAGAGGGATAAGAATGACCTAACGGATCCAACCTGAAGCTATCACCAAACAAACCCATCCGTGTTTCTCGAGACCAAACGAGGAAGTCAACCGAGGAACTCACACGCTTGGCGCTTTATTTATTCGGTTATAGTTGCGGCACTTTACTAGGCAGGTTTAGATAATCATCCCGATAGTAAGCAGTAAGCACTTTTAGTTCACCATTCCGCTAGAAGTTGTAATACTTACTAGTCGACATGATAGCATGAGATAACCCAAAAACCCAAAGTTGTTGGTACTTTTATTCAGCCATTCCGCTAGTTGCAATACTTACTAGTCAGCACAATGGTCGCAAGTTTCTCCCATCAAGCAGCCAGGGTGATTAATTAGCCATTCCGTTATAGTGAAGCTGATTACTAGTCATTATAAAGTCAAATTTATAGCAGTAAACTTTAGTTATGCTTGTCTATGATCGAGATACTATGCTCCAAGTCGTCCATATCCATGACACGGCTTTCGAAAGTTTTACCCGGCCGGGTGCACCAATAGCAACACACGCCGATCAACCTCGAAAACCAAATCAAAACCCAACGAGGCTTTCACGATCGAACAATCACATGATTCAGAAATATTTGGGGCCACCCTAAGTAGAACCCGCAACGGCCGGCTCCGAGACGGGCTTAAGGTTGTGGGACTACTGAACGATCGGGAACCCGAAGTGTGGCTGGGCTTGTCGACACCGCGGAATCGTGCCACGATCCTAAATAAGACAAGGTGCTCCTCGCACAAATGTAAATACAAAGTAGCATGGCATAAGTACAGATCGTAAATAAAACCTCAAACTAGTTTGTGGCCCCAAGAAATAAGATGAATCAAGCTCGCTCGGGGTCCCATATACCTCCCGGATGTGGATAGCGCGATAAATCAAGGAACAGTATCAAGTACTGGGTCTTACGGACACAAGTGGCTCGAAACCAAATATTATCTATCACCCACCGATGCCTCTCGCTTATTTCAATTTTAGTTGTTAAACAAAATTAAAGTGAACAATAAGTAAAACTACGATCATCTCCATCATCAGATGCGGCAATACATCAACAATGGCATTTGACAACACGCGACAACACTTGAGCAAGCGACTACGACGCTGCAAGTCCAACTATCTACCAAACAACCAATAGGATGTGTCCAAGGCAATATATGGCTGCAAGGGATATCTCGCACGGAAACTAGAGCATCGCAACACGTATAGCAATAGATCAACAGGAGGGAAATAAATACTATAAAAGTAAGATAGGTAGAAAGGGGAGATGCTCACCGAAAACATTGTCAAGGTTCAACCAAGAACGCGTAAGCTCACATCAACTCAACGGTCTTATCCGCGAAGAAGCAAATCACTAGAAGGAACACCGGATGCAATATTTAATACAACGGCAGAAGATCGGCATGATGCATGTATGATGTATGGCATGGCAAAGATGCGATGCGATTAGGTCATATTAAGTGGAACCGGGGTCCCGATAATTAATTAGATGGTTCCAGTTATTTAGAAGGCCCGCAATTTAAATGTTGTATTAGCATGGCAAAAGATAGCACCGGGTTCGCTACACAAATTTAAATGAGGCCAATATAAGGCTAGATTTGCCCGCATATGGGCCCCATATTTAATTATTAGGTGAATCGGCATAAGGCCCCCAAACCACATGATTATGCATGCAAGTATGGCAATTAAATATGCAACAAGTTGATATCATTTATAAAATAGGGTTTCGAGGGAAAGGGTCACACATCTAGGGTTCGGCAGATCTTGGTTTCCGGGGTTCGGGGTCCGACAGGGTTCGACGGATCTGGGGTTCGGGGTTCGACGGATGCGTTCTCGGATAGCGGGGGTAGGTCTTGTCGCGTCCGGGTTCTCGGCGAGATCGGCGTCCGGAAAGGAGTACTTGTCGCGTCTACCGTCTTCGGGTCGGTGGTCTCGACGTCTTTGGGTCCGGGAACCGCTTTGGAACCCGTGAGGCGATCTTGGCGCTCGATGTCCGGGAGGCAGATCTTGAGTCCAGGACGGAGATCTTGTCGGGTCCACAGGGTCGGCCGGTCTTGTCGTTCTGAGGTAGAACTTGACATCCTTGTGGCGGTCTTGGCGTCCTTCCGGTTCGGGTGTTGGCGTCCGAGGGAAGTACTTGGCGTCCGGCGGTGGATCTTGGGCAGGTTTCGGTTCCACGGGTTCGAGCTCGACAAAACGGAATCCGGGGATGGCCTTGGCGAACTTGGCAGGGGTCTGTAGGTCTTCGGGTTGGCCTGGTCCGAGAGGAGATCTTGGCGCCGAGAGCGAAGAGCTTGATACGGTTCGGTCTCGGATGAAGTACTTGGAGTACCACACGTTGGCTTCACTCGGTCCAGACAAACGAACAGACGCCCTCTGCAACTATGTGCTTGGACGATGGTGGCGAGCAGAGGTGAAGAGGGCGCGATGGGCGGCGAGCCTGGCAGGGCGGGCCCGAGCGGAGGAGACGACGGAGGGGGCGATTGAGGGCGTGGCTGGGCTCGCGGGTGGAAGCCGGCAAGGCGACGGCGGAGCTGGGCATGGGAGGGGCCGGCGACGAGCTCGGGACAGGCGGCGCTGGAGGCGGTGAGGTAGCCCGTCCCTATTACATCTACAACATGATTAAACTTCCAGGTCCAAAGGGCGTAATCACCGTACGAAGAAATCTGAGGAAGGCGCGAGAGTGCGACGAAGGATCTGCTGCCTTGTTCGAAGCCGTGCTGCACTCCCAGGAGTACCAGGAGATCAAGAAGACCATCAATCTGTCTGAGATGCCCGCTACAAAGAATGAGGTGCTGAAGCCAAGTTTGCAGTTCAAGGCGTCGGAAGAGACGAAGAAGACGTCGCTGAAGGAAGATGATCCCTCCAAGAATACGAACATAGGGGTAGGCTTAGGACACACATAGGAAAGCACGCTCGTCGAGTTCCTCAAAGCTAATAGTGATATCTTCGCATGGCAGTCATCTGACATGACCGGAGTATCTAGGGAACTTGCCGAGCACTCTCTTAATGTGTACCCAGACGCTAAACCCGTCAAACAGTCCTTATGGCATTTTGGTGATGAAAAGCACAAAGCAATAGCCAAGGAATTAGCCCGCCTAGAGTTAGCGGATTTCATAACAGAGGTCATCCATACAGATTGGGTGGCAAATCCTGTACTTGTCCCTAAAAAGGAAACCATTGATTTAAGGATGTGTGTTGATTATATCGCTTTGAACAAGGCATGCCCAAAAGATCTGTTTCCTTTGCCAAGAATCGATCAAGTTATCGACTCAACGACAGGGTCAGAATTACTCTGTTTTCTCGACGCATATTCCGGATATCACCAAATACTGATGAAAAGGCCGGATCAAATTAAGACGTCTTTCATCACTCCTTTCGGAACCTTCTGCTACAAAACTATGCATTTTGGCTTAAAAAACACAGGAGCAACATATCAACATACCATGCAACATTGTCTCAATGACCAAATCGGACGCAACGTCCACGTATACGTAGACGACATAGCTGTTATGTCCAAAAATAAAGAAACTTTGATTTCTGACTTGGATGAAACGTTTGCTAGTCTACAAAAATTTAATATGATGCTAAATCCGAAGAAGTGTTTCTTTGGAATTCCAGCCGGAAAATTATTAGGTTTGATCATCTCCGAGCGTGGCATAGAGGTGAACTGGGACAAAATCAAGGCTATATTAAACATTACCAGGATGACTCGCATGAAGGACGTACATCGCCTCACTGGTTGCATTGCAGCGGTGAGTCGGTTCATCAGCGGGCTTGGTGAAAGATCCGCACCTTTGTACAAACTCTTGAAGAAAACCGACAAATTTGTCTAGACCCTAGAAGCTGAAACTGCCCTGCAAAGTTTGAAAGATCTGCTTTCAAATCCACCAGTTCTCGCAGCGCCAGAACCTCAGGAACCTATGTTACTCTACATTGCAGCGACCAACAAGGTCATAAGCGTGGTAACAGTAGTTTAGCGCGAGGAAGAAGTCCACGAGCATAAGGTGCAGCGGCCAACTTATTATCTAAGTGAGAACCTGACAGAATCAAAGCAACAGTATCCACATCATCAAACGCTAGCCTATGGAGTGTTCTTTGCATCCAGAAAGCTACGTCACTATTTTCAAGAGCACAAGATCACAGTATTGAGCACGGCTTCTCTGTGAAATATAATCAACAACCGTGATGCCACAGGACGTGTCACAAAGTGGGGAATAGAGTTTGCAACTTTCTACATTGAGTACAAACCACGTACAGCAATCAAGTCCCAAATTCTGGCCGACTTTGTCGTTGATTGGACAGAAACGGCAGAAAACTCAGGTCCTTTAGACTCAGAATTTTGGACCCTTCACTCTGACGCATCAAAAGCACGAGGAGGCTCGGGGGCTGGCGTGGTGCTCAAATCACCCAGGGAGATAAGTTGTTCTATGTGTTGCAAATACACTTCATGGCAACCAATAGCATTTCTGAGTACGAACCACTGCTACATGGAATATGCATGGCCAAAAACATTGGCATATAAAGACTCATGTGTTACAGAGACTCGAATTTAGTTGCTCAGCAAGTATCCGACATCTGCAACGCAAACAAGCACATGGCAACATAAAAAGCTGTTGTGGATGAATTATCTAAATCGTTCAAGGGTTTTGAGGTTCAACACATCCCTCGAGAAGAAAATAAGGAAGCAGATGCTCTATCAAGGATAGGCTCTGCGCGAAAACAAGTACTGGATGGAGCTTATTTAGAGCATTTAAGGGTCCCCTCCATAGTCGGAGTTGATGAGGACTATCCGACAAAATCCGACTCACATTTAATAGAAGTTCTGGCTGTAATTCCCAGCTGGACAAAACCCTATCTAGATTTCCTGATAGACGGAAAACTTCTCGAAGACAAAGTCTTGAGTCGGCAGATTGTCCGACGAGCAAAAGCATATACTATAATAAATGGTGAGCTCTATAAGCGGAGTGTTTCTGGCGTGTTTCAGAGATGTATTTCTTCTGAAGAAGGAGTGGAAATCTTAAGAGAAATACATGAAGGCAAGTGTGGTCACCACGCTGCAGCTAGATCCTTAGTGGCAAAAGCTTTTCGACACGGATTCTTTTGGCTTACAGCTAAGGCAGATGTCGATAAACTGGTTAAAATGTGCAAGGGCTGCCAAAAGTACGCTCATCAGGCACATGTTCCAGTTGAACAGCTGTGAACAATCCCTATTACATGGTCGTTCGCGGTCTGGGGGCTTGATATGGTAGGTCCGTTTCGCAAGGCAAAATGTGGATTCACTCACCTACTAGTGATGGTGGATAAATTCACAAAATGTATTGAGGCTAAACCCGTAACAAGTTGCGATGGAGCCACAACCAGAAGATTCGTCGAGGACGTAATCATCAAATTCGGATATCCGCAGAGTATAATTACTAACAACGGGAGCAACTTTTCCATGGGTGAACTTTCCAAATTCTGCGAAGAGCAAGGGATCCGACTTGATATTGCATCAGTCGCACATCCACAAGCCAATGGACAAGTCCAAAGAACTAATGGCCTTATTCTACAAGGAATCCGACCTCGCCTCGAGGCACCTCTACATCGGGCCGTGGGGGCTTGGGCGGAATAATTACCGTATGTGATTTGGAGCTTGCGTACAACTCCTAACAGGTCAACCGGTTATACTCCTTTCTTCTTGGTCTACGGTGCAGAAGCAGTTCTTCCAATTGATCTGATTCATCAGGTTCCACGAGTCAAAGCGTATATCGAAGAAGATGCAAAAGTTTCTCGACAAGATGATCTCGATATAATCGAAGAAGTACGTGTCGTTCCTGAACAGAGATCTACAGCCTATCAACAGAAGTTACGCAAGTATGTGCAGGACCGTTCTTTCAGAAAAGGCGATTTAGTTCTCTGACTTGTGCAAAATAGAACGCACAAACTTTCTCCAATTTGGGAAGGACCTTTTATGGTTATCAGATTTCTACATAATGGGTCATATTATTTAACCGACATGATACCGGTCAAGGAAAGACCTGATACTCGGAAAAGGAAGAGAGCTAGTGGTAGCACAGACCTGGATGAAATAGACCGTCCATGGAATATTGCACAGCTACGTCCCTTCTATTCTTAGTTATATTTCCTTGTAATCATATATGTATATGTTCAAAGTGAAAGAAAGTATTGGTTTTCTCATATTGTTATTTTTGAGATGTTTTTGCCATCTTATTTCCAAAAAAGCATGTAATTTTTTCGAAAATCCCAAAATGCTTGAAAGTACTGTATGCTCATGTTCGTTCTGGTTACGATTTTTGAAACAATCTAAAAATGTTATCTTAGGATATAAAGTTTAAATTATTGTCTATACTTTGATTCTTTATTTGATTGCTTAGACGCGGGTATTTTTCGAGTAATGAGTTTTTGGTACTGGAAGCCGGCTTTGTTTCCGAGTTTAAACTGGTTTAGCAATTGCGCGCCATTGCTCGGCAAAGTTTCCGTGCTAAAGGTTGGCCGACCCATGAAAGGGACGAGGCAGAGAGCCAGATAAAACGATAAGTATAGGCATATATATAAAAAAGAGTGATTCAGAAACTTTCAAGCACAAAGCATAAAAATATATAAACAAACATGCTAAGATAGTAAAAGCATCAGTTTTTACAGACCAGCACAAAATAAATATTGTAGCCATCATTACATTGCCATAAGTTTAGGATAATGCATAGAAATTGTTTATGCTGCAGGCGGTGGTGATGAAGCATGTGGAACACTGGAATCAACAGCAGTGTCGCCCTCGATCTCAAACTCGGAAGCGTTGCTGATTTCTAGCTCTTGAGGTGAAGGAGGCGCGATGACAGATTTGAAGAATGGTGTCGTGTAGTTGGTCATCTCCGCCACCCAACAAGTGTAACCTGCACAAGATTCTTGGATGGCCTTGATATCTTGCGGGTTACCCTCATCATCATCCTCGCCAATGCCCTTGGTGACGTGCAAAATTTCTATCTCTCTATGGTGGCTCATCACCATGGTCAGAGCTGTTTGCGCAGCAGTCCGAGCGTAGGAGATCTTCCAGTCCTCAATCAACTTCGGAATCTCCTTAACTTTATCCCTCACCTCATGCACCGACATTGTGTGCAAATCGGAAAGCTTGACGGCTTCGCCAGCCTCTTCTAGAGTTTGGCGGAAGTCGAACAAGACATCTCCGACGAGCTTAATGCGCTCGAGGCGAGGTTCAGAAGTGGAAGAGTCGGACATATTCAGGGGGGCTGGGAAAGAACCAAAAAGTCAAATTCCGGCTAAAATGAAAGTCAAAAAATGAACAACACAAAGAAAAGATTCAGAAATCTTACCAAGCAAAGAGTGATCCATTCAGCACGCTCCTTGCGAAGGTTGTCTAGTTCACTTGCAGAGGCCTAGGCAAGATCCTTATGGATATCAAAATCCTTCCTGAGATCAGCAAGTTCCTTATCTCGGAGAGCTAGGAGCTTCTCGAGGCTCACGGTCTCGTGGTTCCTTGACTCCAGGACAGCGGATACGGATTTCTCCGGTTCCACGGTTAGCGTCTCAAGCTTTTCCCGGAGTTCAGTATTCTCTGCTTGCAAGACCTTGAAGTTCTCGGCCTGCTCCACCATCTTGATGGATTGGCATAACAATTCTTCAAAGACAAAAATATCAGTCGGATAAAGCAAATTCGACTATGACAAATTATTTAATTGACAAAGAGGAAGCCGGAAAAGTTTACCTTCTACTTCCTTTTTCAACTTTCAACTTTGAATTCTCAAAGCGCAAAGCTTTGATTTCTTTGCGCTTGTTGGAAATATTACTGAGCAATTCCTGGTTGGAAGATGCAATTTTCTGTAAGTTTAGAGACGGAATACCGTCAGACGGCTACTAAGACTCGGGCTACAAATTTAACAAAGTAAAATTACAGCACGAGCTTTGGGGGCTACACTACATCGTTCTTTTGCAACCTAAAAGCATCAACCCGGATCCAGAAATTTTTATCCGACTTTATGCTTGGGGCCTAGAGGATATGCTAATAAATGAAAATAAGAATCGGAAACTTACAATGTGTTCCAGGTGCAAATTTTCAAATCTGAGCTTGGTGCTATGAAACACCTTCTCGGTAAGGGTGAGGGACGGAACATCCATCACTGGAAGCTCGCCAGATGCGACTTTAGCGTCCCGGACCAAAATTTGGTCCAGGAGACTAACCATCTTGACATGTTCCTCCTCTTGGCTCACTTCCTCTGGAGTCAAGGTTTTCTTCTCAAGACTGGTTTGAGCTAGTCTGAGAATCTCTTCCTTTTCTTTCCTCTTGAGGCCAGGGACAGATGAGTCGACCACTTTAGCCACCGTACATGTGGTCATTACCATGGGATCATTACCCTTTATAGGTTCACCCTTGTTAGTTGCCTGGTCATCAACGGTGACCAGGGCTTTCGAAATCTTGCCAACGTCAGGGGATGCAGAAGCTCCCTGCGCTGACAGAGTAGTGGATGGGGTCGACGGCGGCACGACAGGGGAGATAATAAGCTTCTGCTGATGCGTCTGCTTGCCTGGCTTGCTGTTTGGCTTTATCTTTCTCTTCAACGATGATTTAACTCTAGAACGTGAAAATCCTAAATATTAGGTGTGCTCTAGAAAGATAACAAAGGTACAAGAGTACTAAAAAAGAAAGGTGAGGTGCTTACTTTTTAACTACTGGCAGCACTTGGCTACTGGTAGCGACAACTTCCTTCGCCTTACGCTTCTTGGAAGCGGAGGCGGCAACTTCTTGCACCTCATCATCCTCCGTCTCCTCTGGGTCGTCTGATGCATAGCCCTCTAGTGGAGCTAGCTGGGACTTGGAGAGTTTCTCGAGCTGACAGAATCGGAAAAGCATCGACGAAAATAGAGTCGGAGAAAGAACCAAAGAAAACGACGAAACGCGAAAGCAGAGTCGAAATATTTACCGGAGTCGGAGGACGGCTGGATGTATACATCTTCATGGAAACTTCCGGAACTTTTCGTTCCACTTTTTCCTTTACCAAATATTGCATGAGGGTCCTGTAGTCCTTCGGCGAAAGCCGGTTAGGGCTGACCTTCATGATGTCCTTCTTGTCACCGGTGATTTGGTGCATGAGGCGGTCTCCGTGGTGCTGGAGAGGCTAAATCCGGCGCTCCAGCTAGCAGTGGATCAAGTCGGATCCACGAAGCCCCTCATGCTTCATCAAAAATTCGATCTGCCTCCTGGCGAGAATCAAAACATCCAACAGCTCTGGTGCCTCCGCGCTGCATGAATCTTGGTGGGAATCTGCGTGTAACACCCTCAGAATCGGCCCTATGCAAGTTTCAGTGATCCCCGCCAAACCCTCATAGAAACGATTCAAAGGTGCCCACCAGGCACTTTCGTGCAGGTGGAAAACAAAGTAATACCATTACACAATAGTCCACGATGGAACCCACAGAACAGATATATACAACAACGACTCAGAGAGTCAAGAATACAGATTTACAGTACAAAGATCCAAATCACCTTTAAAACGATATAGCGTCCGAGTACGGACAAGATGCAAATTGAGCTAAGAGCCCTGAAGAATAACCAATGGCGTCCATAACCCTGCCCAGGCCAAGCCGAAAGGGTAACCCTGCTAACGACGTCGATCTCAAAACCTGCTTAAACAAAAAGGGGTGCCGACAAAGGGCAAAGGAAAAAGAGAGAGCGGTCGATCGAGGCCAAGACAGCGAGGCTAGAATTCGGCGTCCTCGCCTACATAGGTATGGTGGATCAAGCAAAGCGTGCATGCACTAAACAACCTATAGAGACTCAATATAACTGCTGCTATCAGAGAGGGATAAGAAAGACCTATTCGGAACCAACCTGAGACTACCACCAAACATACACATCCTGGTATAACCCCCTCGAGACCACACGAGGAAGTCAACTGAGGAACTCACACAGTTGGCAGTTTTATTCATTCCGTTATAGTGGCGGCAATTACTAGTCAAATAAAGATAGCATGAGTCATCTTGATATAATAAGCAGTGGGCAGTTTTAGTTAACCATTCCGTTGTAGTTGCAACACTTACTAGTCAGATACGATAAGCATGAGAAATCCCAAACCCAGCAGTTGTTGGTACTTTTATTTAGCCATTCCGTTGTAGTGGAGCTGATTACTAGTCATATCGGTTACAAGTCAATTTATAACAGTAAACTTTAGTTATAGTTTGTGGCATCCCGCAAAACCACTACTAGAAAATCGCGTTGAATTTGTGCATTGCATCGTCGTCATCATGCATTGTTTGCATAAGACTATTTTCCGCAAGCCCGTTTTGTTTTCTAAAACGCCCCATCTTAATTCAAACGCAAAACCCGGGTCGTCGGATTATTTTGTTTTGGCTGCGAGCGGTTTGCAAACGGTCCAATTAAACAAATAAAAATTATATTATTTTTTTAGTGGGGGCAGTCGAACGGGCCAACCCGACCCGAACGACCACCCCCCGTATTAAACAGATCGGTCCACCAAACCAGCCCTCTAATCCTAAGTTCACCCAACCTAGTCTACCCACCCTTGCCTCCACCTCACCCTAGCCTATCAGACCTCGCCACCTCATCTCCCCCCTCTCCCTCACCCAATCACCCTCTGCCACCTAATCCTACCCCCAAATCCTACCCCACTCTCTATCTCTCCTGCCAGCACACACACGCGCGCGCAGCCACTCAAACCCACACACTCACGCACGCGCCTGCAGCCCCCTGGCCTAGGCCCCTCCTCCCTGGGCCCCACCCTGCACGCACACCCACGCCGCTGCCCTCTTCTCCCTTTCTTCTTCCTCCCTCAGCGTTCGCTTCCCAAGGACGCCCAGCCCTTCCCCGCCTTCCCCACAGCTCTGCTTGCCCTCTCAAGCGCTTGCGCCGGCTGGCCTCACCGCCACCGCGCTCGCCCGCCCATCTCGCGTCGCCGGCTGCGCCAGCCGAAAGCAACCTCCTCGCCGACTCCGCCGCCCCTCCGCCCGGCCTCCGGCCAGTCGCCATGCCGCCTCCGAGCTCGCCATCTCGCCAGAGCCACCGCCAGAGCCTCGTCCCGGGCGCCATGACCACCGCTGCGGCGACCGCCCCGACAACCACCTGCTGCATTCGTGGCCTCGGCCCTGCCCCGCCCACCTCGCTGCCTCCTTCCCGCGCAGCTCGGCCAAGCTCGCTGCCACGCCCACCGCCTCTTCCCGCCTCCAGCGACCGCTTGCCGAGCACGCGCTGCCGCCCTCTTTCCGCTGCCTCGAGCTCAAGGCCAGAAGCCGCCAGCAGCGCCGCCCAGAGGCCCTCCGCCTCCGGTGCTAGCCTCGCCGACTCGCCGGCCGCGCTGGCTCGGCCTCGCCGAGCCTTCTCGAGCCCGGCCGCCCACTGCTGGCCCTCAGGACCCTCTCGGCATTACCTGCCCGCCGCCTTCCTCGAGCCGGTCTTGTCCCTGCTGCCAAGGTCAGCGGTGCCTGCGTCCGCAGATCGCCTCTCGAGAACCATGCCGCTGCCGACGCCGGGGTTGCAGCGATGTGCTCCTCTGTTCATGTGCTGTTGTTCGACAAGACGAGGTCGCCGTGAACTCAAGATCGCCCACCGCTGGTGCCACTCGAGATCGACAACGACAACGGCCGGGACCCAAGAACTCCTGCACGACCGATGGCCAAGCTCCGACGCCCGATCCCGGTGATCCAAGGCCACGCCAGACCCGAACTCAAGAAACCCCAAGGTCGCCAACACGGATACACCAAGTTATCCATCGAGGACACCAAGACCCGTCGAGGGACAAGGACGTCAAGCAACGCATCCGGACGCCAAGACCGTCCCGTTACGAGGACCCGACAAGATCGGCACGACGACAAGAACGACCTCGACCCGGGAGAATCCGATGCGCCCCGACAGCGACCCAAGTCCTGCTTTCCGGACGCGACAAGGACTACCTCCGATGTTCGAGAACGAGTCCGCCGAGAACCCGGATGCGACAAGATCTGCCCCCTTGTTCGAGAATGTTTCCGCCAAGACCGACCCGTCGAACCCTGGACCCTGAGACCGAACCCCGAACCCCGGAACCCAAGATCTGCCGAACCCTAAATGTGTGACCTTTTCCTCGATACCCTATTTTATAAATGATATCAACTTGTTGCATATTTATTTGTCATCTCGCATGCATATCTGTGGTTTGGGGGCCTTATGCCGATCCACCTAATAATTAAATATGGGGCCCATATGCGGGCAAATCTAGCCTTATATTGGCCTCATTTAAACATGTGTAGCGAACCGGTTCCATCTGTTGCATTGCTAAACAACATATAATTTGCGGGGTAGACAAATAACTTGAACCACCTAATTAATGTCGGGACCCCGGTTCCGCTTAATATGACCTAGTTGCATCGCACCTTGCCATGTCATTCATCATACATGCATCATGCCGATCTTCTGCCGTTGTATTAAATATTGCATCCGGTGTTTCTTCTAGTGTTTTGCTTCTTCGCGGATAAGGCCGTTGAGTTGATGTGAGCTCCGCCCCGATCTTCGGTTGAACCCTTCGACAATGTTTTCAGGCGAGCATCTCCCCCTTTCTACCTATCTTACTTTCATAGTATTTACTTCCCTCCTGTTGATCTATTGCTATCTGTGTTGCGTTGCTCTAGTTTCGTACCCATGATATCCCTTGCAGCCATATATAGCCTTGGACACATCCTATTACCTGTTGTTTGGTAGATAGTTGTGTTGGGGTTCGTAGCATGGAAAATAAAAATTTTCTATCGCATACAAACAAACAAGCCAAGATCTATCTACTAGATTGTAGCAACGAGTCGATAGAGGAACTCACCCTCGAAGATTCCAAAGCGGTTAACGAGAGCAGATTCTCGTGGGTGATGTAGTCGACACTTCCGATCTCAAGATCGTGAGACGATCCTTCCAAGCGCTCGGTCACGAAGACCTTCCTCTCCTTGTTCCGAGGTTGTAGCACTCTCTCGCGATTCCGAAGACAACGGCGTGGTACCAAGTAGAGGGAGATCCCGTATGGTGGAGCTTATGAGAGAGGCTATTAGTGGTCTAGTAATTAGACACACCAATTAGAAGGCTCTAAACCAATTAGAAGGCTCTAAACCGTTGGCTAAAGCAATTAGAAGCTCTAAACCAAACGGGCTTAAACCCCAGATCTAGAGTAGAAAGTTATGTGTCTCTAGGAGGAGCCACCTCCTTTTATGGGAGGGTCAGGGAGGGAGTCCTCCCAACTCGGCCTGGGCTGGGCGCCGCCCGGAGGTCAACTCTCCTCTTGCTTGTTTCCACAGCACAGTTTGTTTTGGCGGTTTGACTTTCAAACTCGACATTTGACTTTTCTGTTTAGGATTCAATTTAATCCTTTATTTGGGACAGCAAGAACACTTAGTACATGATGCAATCATTCAATGAGCAATGACACATTCATGTACCCTTCCCCAGTCTTGGAAAATCCGAACCTTCTAGAACATTCCGATGAAAACACGGAATCATTCCCGAACTCGAAACGGACTTTCCTTATATGAATCTTATTCTCCGGACCATTCGGATCACCTCGTGATATCCGGATCCCATCGAGACTCAACAACATTCGGTCTCTTTCTCATAATACCATAACTACTCAAACAACGTCAATCCTTAAGTGTGTCTCCCTACGGTTCGTGAATTATGCGGACATGATCGAGACACTTCTCCTAACAATAACCAATAGAGGAATGAAATTCATATGGCTCCCACATATTTCTCGATTACTTTGCGATCGAATGAACCACTTACATACGATACCAATTTCCCTTTGTCTCACGATACTTTACTTATCCGAGGTTATGATCGTATCTCGCATACCTAGTTCAACCTCGTTCGATAAGTACTCTTTTCTCGTTCGTGATATGTGATCCCTTGTGACCAAGTCACATGCTTGCAAGCTAATTGGATGACATTTCACCGAGAGGGCCTGTAGTATATCTATCCGTCATGAGGATGGACAAATCCCTCTTGATCCATGTGTTTCAACCAATACTTTCAACACTTAATGCCACCTTTATAGCCACCCGATTACGGTGTGGTGTTTGATGTCATCAAAGCATCCATCCGGTAAAGGTGATATGCATGATCTCATGGTCGAAGGAATTAGGTTACTATGTATCCGAAAGCATATAGCAATTGAACTATTGAAATGACTTGATCTTTATGCTACGCTTATCTATAGGAGTATGTCCATCACATCATTCTCCTAATGATATGACCATTGTTAATAACATCTCTATGTTCATGATCGGAAACCATGATCATATATTAACCAACAAGCTAGTTTAACAAGAGGCTTTACTAGGGACTCTTATTTTAGTTTACAAATCACACAAGTATTAATGTTTCTGTTAATACAATTATAGCATGGTATGTAAACATTTATCATAAGTGTGAAGATATGATAATAACCACTTTATTATTGCCTCTTGGGCATATCTCCAACAGTCTCCCACTTGCACGAGTCAATAATCTAGTTTCAAACCTTTGTGTATTCAACACCTATGGCTTTCGGTGTTGTATGTACGATTGCTAGTGGTCAATCTCGGATCGACACTTCCAGTCGTGTGTAATTGCATGTGTTTGCGTCTCTCGCATCACTCATTCTCTAATGAGATGGCTTTGTATAAGTTTGGTCTTTGTGACCTTTAGCTCTTTGGGGTTAAAACATGTTGATAATATTGTCGATAATATATCTTCATAGTATTATCCCATTGTGAACTACACCTAGTTTGATAACAAACTACTTGACACAAATGCCCTCTTTAGCTGCTATTATAGCGTCATATACTTAGCCTTTTGTTGTAGTATCTCACAATGTCTTAACTTTGGAACTCATCCAAATCCATTATGGAACTTACTTTCCATTATATTGTGCCACCCTTAATTTAGATTGAGATAAACTTAATTTGCACTTTGTGACAAAACTAGTATCAATGTAGTACTTCTACAATGAACTAACCATCTATTTGTCACTTCTACAAACAATATATTCTTAGTTCTTCCAAAAGATCATAAGAATATCCTTACTATTGTCCAATGATCATCTTATGAATCATTCTGGTATATGCTCATAACATTTAGAGCATAGGACATATCTGGATTTGTACATATCATAGTATGATATAAATACTCTTTGTGATTTTATACATCAAGTATCAATCTATACTTGATTATTTGTTTCACTTTACCAAATGTCAATACACTTGAATATATCATCAACATTGAATTTATTCAATCCTTTACGTGACAAGAACCTCTCTTGTAGTTTCTATATTGAACTCATTCAATATCTTGTCTATGTATACTTACAACCATATTAGCGCCTATTGATGCCAAATATTTAGGTTTTGCCTAAGTCTTTCATCGGGATGAAATTCTTAATATGTGTTAATAAAAGATACATTATTTCCAATCAACAATATGTCTTCCACATAATGTATTAGAAACATGTCTTAGCGCTCCCACTTAATTTCTTGCAAATGCAAGCTTCTTCATTGTCTCTGATGAAATTAAACTTCTTTTAACAGTTTCATCATAGTGAAGATTCCAGCTCCGCTATGCTTACTTTAACCATTGAAGTTCGCATATGCTTTTAGCATCCCTTGAATTAACAAAACCCTATGGACCGTGTTATGCACATGTCCTAGGTAACGATTCTATTAGAAGAACTTGTTTTGTTTATTCTACTACCATATAACAAAATTATATGTAGTGGTTGCTACATTAATCCGTCTAGACTAAATATCACTATGACAGATCAAATCTTGTCATAGTCAACCTTTGAACATTGTTGTGAACTCTTTCCCAACATGTCGACTATTTCATAGATGTGAAACATCCATGTCTATTTCTTTATAGATCCAGACACAACTATAAGGTCTTACACCTTTCTCGAGGGTCCTTCAAGTTCAAAACTTGATTTTCTCGTGTATGGAACTATCACGGATCTTATGGCTTCAAGCCATTTTACGGAGTCAGGGCCCATCATCGCTTCTTTGCATGTAGTCGGTTCATTATTCTCAAATAATGATTCAACCCTCAAATCTTGGTATTTGATTGTTTATCCGACCTACTTGTTTCAATAGGAACTTAGATCTCCGTGATCACAACCTTTTGAGGCACGTGAGCCATGAGCATTGTTGCTGCCTCCGGAACACTTTTCGGCGTTGCGCAACTCTGCACATATAGCTAAGGTTCTTTTAACCTTATCAAAGTTCTATTGTCCTCCCACTTAACTTTTCACGAAAAAATTCCTTCTCAAAGAAACTTGACGTTCTAAGTGACAAACACTTTTGTCTCCGGTGTTTATGGAGAAATACTTAACAAAGACAGATTCATCCGACTTTGGTTGCAAACATCTTTCTTATGTATAACATACCAATGTTTAAGAAAGGACTACTTGGGTTTAATCCCAAACCATAACCTTATATGGTGTCATTTCAACGGATTATGATGAAGCTCTTTTCAGTGGAAAAACGGTAATCTCTAAAGCTTTTAATCTTTAAAATACAATGGCAATTTTATAAATTATACCTTTGATCTTACCATGTCAAACAAGGTTTAATTACATATCTCGAACGCTCCATACTCTTATGGTGTTTCGGGAAAATGCAAATCCATGGAACGATTCCTTAAATCTTAGGTATTATGCTAAACTCTGTAACTCAAATATCTTCCTTTATGATCTTTATCATAAACTGTTTATATTCTTGTTACAATGATTTTGCACTTCATCTTGAAAGTCTTTTGAACTCTTCAAATATTTCACACTTCATCCTTATTAAGTAAATATTCATATATTCACTCAAATTTTCGGAGAAAGCATATGAAGTTGAAATCCATCGCTCTTGACTACACATAATGGATTTCATACAACAATATGTACTAGTTCCAATAAGCTAGTCATTCGTTCCTTTCGCCTATGAACGAAGTTTTAATTATCTCTAGGAAAGTTTCACAAACGTCATTTGATCAAAATCAAATAGACTCCAAAATTCCATCCATATGGAGTTTCTTCATGTTTTCTTTCAATATAATTTAAACGGATGTCACTTCCTAAGTGATCTTTCAATCAATTTGTCTTTCGACATTTTTAGCACTAGTTTTATGGATGTGATTCCTCCAACGAGATTTGTGAATCATCCATCTTTTATGGATTACGACAATTATTTGAACAACCCTTTTGTTCTCATAATACGATAAAACAAATCTTTGAAGGCAAGCTTTGATGTTTAACGAGCAACACAATAACCCTTTATTTGTTCTCGATGAACATCATCACATATTCTTTGCTAATTACTTAGGCCATTAGTTCATGAATTACATTGTTTTGTATGACAATTCATACCAACAAATTCAGTATCAAATACTTAAGAACCACATTGTTTAATAAGCAAAGAATATAGCCATAACATGTATATCATCTATATACTTAAATTGAACAATTCTAATCTTTTCTTTTTCGCCATATATTTATGAGATTCTCTTTCAGTATTTCCTTTTACATTTGAAAGAATCTATCAATATCAATAGTGAGTCATACACATAGTCCAAAGCGTGTATAGTTAAATACCAATGTCTTTGGACTTGCACTGAAGTAGATCACCATCATCAAATGTTTGGTGTTCTTTCAAATTCCTTTATTTAGTAATCTCTTGGTGTAGTAAACATTTTACCTACATCAAATATTCATCCTTATTATGGATTTATCCATGATCAAGCTACTTTAGCTTGTAACGGTGAATCGCAAATATAATGTTGCTCTCCAAAACCTTTTGGAGGATTAGGACAACTAGTGTCTCCAACCTTTTGCAAATTCTCATCAAATATGAGAACATGACTTTTGCCATATTATACTCTATCATGTTGCAACCAAAACTTTGTTTTGAGATATCACAATATCTTCCACACATCATGGTTTTCAAACAACTCTTTCGGATCCTAGATAACCTTGATATTAAGAGAATCCTTTGAATATCAAGAATCGTGAGACAAACATGATACTTATATACTAACATTGGAATTGTTACTCTTGTTTTAATACCAATTATTAAACTTCATGGAGTAACTGAACTTCTTGAAAGTTTGCAATAGGACTTTTAAACTTTAGATTAACACTTCAAAACAATACGATACCGTTCATAAAGTAACTAACCGAATTCTATAGCTCTATCATCTCAATTATAACTAAGCGCAAGGTGGTAAACGGATGCCAATGACTACAACTATGCAAATTCACTTTGATTTAGTTTATGATAAATTGAGTTCTAATTAATAATTAAATTAATCTAGGTGAACTCCACTCAAAACAATATCCCTCACATTGTTTTAGTGATCACACGAACCAAATCCACCACATCAAAACCGATCATCATGAGAGTTGATATAGCTTCAATGGCGAACAATCAACATGATCATCATATCTACTATATGACTCATGCTCTACCTTTGGTAATCCGTGTTCCCGAGGCCATGTGCATACATGCTAGGCTCGTCAAGATCAAACCTTAGTTTTCGCATGAGCAAATCTGGCTTGCTCACGTTGTATACACTTGCGAATCTAGCACCCGATCATCACGTGGTGTTTCAAACAACAAGCTTTAGCGGTGCTAACTAAGGGTGAACACTTTATGATTTGAAATTCATGTGCATGAGGGATCATCTTATAATGCTACCGTCGCTCACTAAGCAATACAAGATGCATAAAGGATTAACATCACATGCAATTCATAATATGTGATATGATATGGCCTTTTCTTCTTTGTGCTTCCGATCTCCATCTTCTAGCACGAACATGATCTCCATCATCACCGCATTGCATCAAGGTCAATGGCGCTACTCCATGGTTGTCGTCCACGGCTTCAACTATTACAACTACTTTGAATAGACACGGGTATTAACATAAATTAAAGACAACCATATGGCTCCTGCCGGTTGTCGACTTATAATAAGGAACATTGCATACATCAAATACAATCACAATCATGGCCATATCACATCATCAGACACCCTGCAAAACAAAGTTAGGCTTCTACTTTCTTTGCATATTTTACGTGGTTTGGGGCTTTCAATAAGTGTCGTTCTAACTACGAACAAGAACCACAACATTGATACTAGTATTGTTGATCACCCGTTGTAAATTGGATCTTAACTATGCTAGGAAACATGCACCATAAAGCCACTTATGCAATACAAGTTACATGTCAAGCGTGGAGCAAGTCTCATGAACGATGTCATGTAAGGTTAGCCCGGCCGCTTCATCCCAACATACCGCAAGATACAAAGTACACAAGAAGCAATCGACAATAAAAGCATCAACGCCCACAATGACCATTGTGTTCTACTCGTCATGTATCTACATATAGACACGGCTCGATACCCTGTTGGGGTTCGTAGCATGGAAAACAAAAATTTTCTATCATACAAACAAACAAGCCAAGATCTATCTACTAGATTGTAGCAACGAGTCGATAGAGGAACTCACCTCGAAGATTCCAAAGCGGTTAGAGCGATTCTCGTGGGTGATGTAGTCCACTTCCGATCTCAAGATCGTGAGCGATCATCTTCAAGACCTTCCTCTTCCTTGTTCCAGCAGGCAGCGGAGTTTGTAGCACTCTCCTCGCGATTCCGGTACTAAGTAGAGGGAGATCCAGGCTTCGCCTTAAGCCGGTGCAGTATGGTGGAGCTTATGAGAGAGGCTATTAGTGGTCTAGTAATTAGACACACCAATTAGAAGGCTCTAAACCAATTAGAAGGCTCTAAACGGCTAAAGCAATTAGAAGCTCTAAACCAAAACGGCTCTAAACCGGATATCTAGAGTAGAAAGGTATGTGTCTCTAGGAGGCCGCCTCCTTTTATGGGAGGGGTCATGGCGCGCCAGGGAGGAGTACCTCCTCAACTCGGCCTGGGCTGGGCGCCCGAGGAGGTCCAACTCCTCCTCGGTTGGTTCCAACTCCTCTTGCTTGTTTCCCACAGTTTCTTGTTTTGGCGGTTTGACTTTCAAACTGGACATTTGACTTTCTTTTAGGATTCAATTTAATCCTTTATTTGGGACAGCAAGAACACTTAGTACATGATGCAATCATTCAATGAGCAATGACACATTCATGTACCCTTCCCCGGAGTCTTGACAATCCGAACCTTCTAAAACATTCCCGATGAAAACAGAATCATTCCCGAACTCGAAGCGGACTTTCCTTATATGAATCTTATTCTCGGACCATTCCGGATCACCTCGTGATATCCGGATCCCATCCGAGACTCGAACAACATTCGGTCTCTTTCTCATAATACCATAACTACTCAAACAACGTCGAATCCTTAAGTGTGTCTCCCTACGGTTCGTGAATTATGCGGACATGATCGAGACACTTCTCAACAATAACCAATAGAGGAATCTGGAAATTCATATGGCTCCCACATATTTCTCGATTACTTTGCGATCGAATGAACCACTTACATACGATACCAATTTCCCTTTGTCTCACGATACTTTACTTATCCGAGGTTATGATCGCCGGTATCTCGCATACCTAGTTCAACCTCGTTCGATAAGTACTCTTTTCTCGTTCCGTGATATGTGATCCCTTGTGACCAAGTCACATGCTTGCAAGCTAATTGGATGACATTTCACCGAGAGGGCCCAGTATATCTATCCGTCATGAGGATGGACAAATCCCTCTTGATCCATGTGTTTCAACCAATACTTTCCGAACACTTAATGCCACCTTTATAGCCACCCGATTCACGGTGTGGTGTTTGATGTCATCAAAGCATCCATCCTAAAGGTGATATGCATGATCTCATGGTCGAAGGAATTAGGTTACTATGTATCGTAAAGCATATAGCAATTGAACTATTGAAATGACTTGATCTTTATGCTACGCTTATCTATAGGAGTATGTCCATCACATCATTCTCCTAATGATATGACCCTGTTGTTAATAACATCTCTATGTTCATGATCAGGAAACCATGATCATATATTAACCAACAAGCTAGTTTAACAAGAGGCTTTACTAGGGACTCTTATTTTAGTTTACAAATCACACAAGTATTAATGTTTCCTGTTAATACAATTATAGCATGGTATGTAAACATTTATCATAAGTGTGAAGATATGATAATAACCACTTTATTATTGCCTCTTGGGCATATCTCCAACAAGTTGGACCCGCGTGTCGTAGTCGCTTGCTCAAGTGTTTTGCTTGTCGTCAAGTACCACAACTGTTGGAGGATTGCCGCATGTTGACGTTGGAGATGATCATGGTTTACTTATTGTTCACTTTAATTCCTGTTTAACAACTAAAATTGAATTAAGCAGAGGCATCGGTGGGTGATAGGTAAGATTTGGTTTCCGACCGCCCACTTGTGTCCCGTAGGACCCGAGTTCTTGACACCTGTTCCGAGATCGAGCGCGCTAACCACAGGTGGGGAGATATGGGCCCCCCATTGATTATTACCTGATTTCAAAGTATTGTACTGGGGGCCACAACTAGTTTGAGGTGTTTTACTATCCTGTACTTATGCCATGATACTTATGTATTTACGTTTGTCGAGGAGCACACTTTGTCTGTTAGGAAGCGGAATGTTTTTCGCGGTATCGGCGATCCCGATTGGGGATCTTTGTCGTTCACCATTGACGCAAACCCTAAGTCTCTCGAGACCGGCCGACTTCGTTGGTGTACTTAGTGGGGTGGCCCGTGCTTGCTTTGGGTCAGGAATGTCGTGACTTAGGCCCGGACATACCGATGGGTGTATGTTAACCGATCGGCAAAAGGGTCAAGTGCTTGTGGATACTTTGGTGCACCCTCGGGTTAAATCTTTTCGAGAAGCCGTGTCATGGTTATGGACGACTTGAGCACGATGCTTGATCATAGACAACTATAACTAAAGTTTATTGTTTTAAATTGACTTGTTTCCGATATGACTAGTAATCGGCTTCACTGCAACGGAATGGCTAAGTAAAAGTACCAACAAGCTTTGGGTTTTGGGTTTATCTCATGCTAAATGTATCGACTAGTAAGTCTGCAACTCACGGAATGGTTAACTAAAAGTGCCCATTGCTTATTTTTATCGTGATGATTATCTAAACCTGACTAGTAAAGTGCCGCAACTATAACTGAATAAGTAAAGCGCCAAGCGTGTGAGTTCCTCGGTTGACTTCCTCGTTTGGTCTTGAGGAAACACCGGGATGGGTTTGTTTGGTGATAGCTTCAGTTGGATCCGGTTAGGTCATTCTTATCCTCTCGATATCCGCTAGTTGTATCGAGTCTCTATAGGTTGTTTAGTGCATCTTTGCCGCTTGATCCACCATACCTATGTAGGCGAGGACCGAATTCTAGCCTCATGGTGTCTTGGCCTCGATCTTGACGCTCCTCTTTTCCTTTGCCCTTTGTCGGCACCTTTTGTTTAAGCAGGTTTGAGATCGGCGTCGTTAGCGAGGTTACCCTTCCGGCTTGGCACAGGGGGTTATGGGCGCCATTGGTTATTCTTGTGGCTCTTAGCCCCATTTGCATCTTGTCCGTAGTCGGACGCTCCATCGCTTTCAAGGTGATTTGGATCTTTGTACGTATATTTGTATTCTTGACTCCTTGAGTCATTGCCGTATATATACATTACGTGGGTCCCATCGAGGACTGTTGTGTAATGTTATTACTTTGCTTTCCACCCGCACGAAAGTGCCTGGTGGGCACCTTCGAATCGTTTCTATGCGGGTTTGGCGAGTTTTCGCTAAACTTGCATAGGGCCGGTTTTGAGGGTGTTACAGAGTGGTATCAGAGCCCAGCAGTTGCGATACCCCACAAGTCCAGCCTGTAGGATAACCTAGCTAACGGCCGAAGTAGAGTGTCAAAACTATTTTTGAAAAATCGGTTGGATAGTTCTGACTAGGTCTGATTTTACTCCTTACCCCTCTGCTGTTCTCCTCTTATCTCCACGCGTTTTAAATCCGCTCTCTTCTCTCTCTTCGAGTCCAGGATTTCCCGTGGTTGGGTTCCGTCGTACCTTCAGGGTTTCGCTTCCTTCTCTGATAACGGTGTTCTATCGTCCGGTGTTCAAGCTGCCTGATGAATCCGTCTGCTGTGGTACCATTCTTTGTTCTTTGTTTATGCCTTCCGGTGTTTTCTGACGCGACGACAGCATCTACGCCAGATCCGATGCAGAGTCTGCATCACCCCTTTGATCCGAACCTCGCTTGTCAAGATCTTCAGTCTGAATCCTGAGAGTTGGTTGCATAATCTGTCTATTCGTGTACATAGTAATGCTTTGAGTGCGGAATGGAGTCGCGACCATACCACTACTCTTATCATTCGCTTATGTACATTGAATGGTGGATCGATGCAACTCTACTCCTTCCATGGAAGTTAGAGGTGGCCTTACCTTTAACTTCGTCTGTTGTCTATCCGGAGTGTTGACGAACGGGATCAACGACCTCTTGTTAGTGGTGTCGCGAGGATCTACACGAAGCGAGAAGACGCGGATCGCCGACCTTCTTTCCGGTACCATGAGGCGGATCTCGAGGGCGAGATCCATTGTTAGTGGTGTCGAATTGTGGCATCCCGCAAAACCACTACTAGAAAATCGCGTTGAATTTGTGCATTGCATCGTCGTCATCATGCATTGTTTGCATAAGACTATTTTCCGCAAGCCCGTTTTGTTTTCTAAAACGCCCCATCTTAATTCAAACGCAAAACCCGGGTCGCCGGATTATTTTGTTTTGGCCGCGAGCGGTTTGCAAACGGTCCAATTAAACAAATAAAAATTATATTATTTTTTTAGTGGGGGCAGTCGAACGGGCCAACCCGACCCGAACGACCACCCCCCGTATTAAACAGATCGGTCCACCAAACCAGCCCTCTAATCCTAAGTTCACCCAACCTAGTCTACCCACCCTTGCCTCCACCTCACCCTAGCCTATCAGACCTCGCCACCTCATCTCCCCCCTCTCCCTCACCCAATCACCCTCTGCCACCTAATCCTACCCCCAAATCCCACCCCACTCTCTACCTCTCCTGCCAGCACACACACGCGCGCGCAGCCACTCAAACCCACACACTCACGCACGCGCCTGCAGCCCCCTGGCCTGGCCCCACCTCCGCTGGGACCCACCCTGCACGCACACCCACGCCGCTGCCCTCTTCTCCCTTTCTTCTTCCTCCCTCGCGCGCGTGCCCGCTTTCCCCCAGCGCGACGCCCAGCCCTTCCCCGCCTTCCCTTCAGCTCTTCCTGGCCCTCTCGGCCTTGCCGCTCGTCGCCCGGCGCTCCGCTCACGCCACCGCGCTCGCCCGCGCCCATCTCCATGCCGGCTGCGCCATGCCACGAGCAACCTCCTCGCCGACCCGCTGCCCCTCTCCGGCCCGCCTCGCCTCCGGCTAGGGTCGCGCGCCCCTCGAGCTCGCCATCCTCGCCAGAGCCGCCGAGCCTCCTCGTCCCAGCGCCCGCGACCACCGCCTCCGTGCGACCGCCCGACAACCACCTCGCCGTCGTGGCCTCGGCGGCCTGCCCGCCTCCCTGCTGCCTCCCTTCCCGCCAGCTCCAGCCAAGCCATGCCCACGCCTCTTCCCGCCTCCGGCCGCCCGCCCGTCGAGCACGCGCCCCTCTCCTTCGCTGCCTCGAGCCATGGCGGCTCCGCCAGCGCCCGCCTCGCCCAGGCCCGTCTCCGACCGTGCTAGCCTCGCGGACCCCCCTCGCCGCCCGCGCGTCGGCTCGCCCGAGCTTGCCTCGCGGAGCCCGGCCCGCCCGACGCCGTCCTGGGACCCTCCTCGCCAGACATGCCCTGCCTTCGCCTTCCTCGAGCCCGGTCTTGTCCTCTGCCAAGGCCGCGGTGCCTGCCTGCGTTCGCGATCTGCCTCTGAGAACCATGCCGTTGCCGACGCCTCGGGGGTTGCAGCCGATGTGCTCCTCTGTTCATGTGCTGTTGCTCTGACAAGGCGAGTTCGCCGTGAACCGTCAAGATCGTCCACCGCTGGTGCCACTCGTGATCGACAACGACAACGGCCGTCGGGACCCCAAGAACTCCTGCACCGATCTGATGGCCAAGCTCCCGACGCCCGATCCCGGTGATCCAAGGGCCACGCCAGGACCCGAACCTGAAGAAACCCCAAGGTCGCCAACACGGATACACCAAGTTATCCATCGAGGACACCAAGACCGTCGACAGGGGACCGAAGGACGTCAAGCACTGCATCCCGGACGCCAAGACCGTCCCGTTACGAGGACCCGACAAGATCGGCACGACGACAAGAACGACCTCGACCCGGGAGAATCCGATGCGCCCCGACAGCGACCCAAGTCCTGCTTTCCGGACGCGACAAGGACTACCTCCGATGTTCGAGAACGAGTCCGCCGAGAACCCGGATGCGACAAGATCTGCCCCCTTGTTCGAGAATGTTTCCGCCAAGACCGACCCGTCGTACCCTGGACCCTGAGACCGAACCCCGAACCCCGGAACCCAAGATCTGCCGAACCCTAAATGTGTGACCTTTTCCTCGATACCCTATTTTATAAATGATATCAACTTGTTGCATATTTATTTGTCATCTCGCATGCATATCTGTGGTTTGGGGGCCTTATGCCGATCCACCTAATAATTAAATATGGGGCCCATATGCGGGCAAATCTAGCCTTATATTGGCCTCATTTAAACATGTGTAGCGAACCGGTTCCATCTGTTGCATTGCTAAACAACATATAATTTGCGGGGTAGACAAATAACTTGAACCACCTAATTAATGTCGGGACCCCGGTTCCGCTTAATATGACCTAGTTGCATCGCACCTTGCCATGTCATTCATCATACATGCATCATGCCGATCTTCTGCCGTTGTATTAAATATTGCATCCGGTGTTTCTTCTAGTGTTTTGCTTCTTCGCGGATAAGGCCGTTGAGTTGATGTGAGCTCCGCCCCGATCTTCGGTTGAACCCTTCGACAATGTTTTCAGGCGAGCATCTCCCCCTTTCTACCTATCTTACTTTCATAGTATTTACTTCCCTCCTGTTGATCTATTGCTATCTGTGTTGCGTTGCTCTAGTTTCGTACCCGTGATATCCCTTGCAGCCATATATAGCCTTGGACACATCCTATTACCTGTTGTTTGGTAGATAGTTGGACCCGCGTGTCGTAGTCGCTTGCTCAAGTGTTTTGCTTGTCGTCAAGTACCACAACTGTTGGAGGATTGCCGCATGTTGACGTTGGAGATGATCATGGTTTACTTATTGTTCACTTTAATTCCTGTTTAACAACTAAAATTGAATTAAGCAGAGGCATCGGTGGGTGATAGGTAAGATTTGGTTTCCGACCGCCCACTTGTGTCCCATAGGACCCGAGTTCTTGACACTGTTAGAGATCGAGCGCTAACCACGGTGGGGAGATATGGGCCCCCATTGATTATTACCTGATTTCAAAGTATTGTCTTTGGGGCCACAACTAGTTTGAGGTGTTTTACTATCTGTACTTATGCCATGATACTTATGTATTTACATTTGTGCGAGGAGCACCTTTGTCTTTGTTAGGAAGCGGAATGTTTTTCGGTATCGACGATCCCGATTGGGGATCTGTCGTTCTGACCATTGACGCAAACCCTAAGTCCGTCTCGAGACCGGCCGACTTCGTTGGTGTACTTAGTGGGGTGGCCCCGTGCTTGCTTTGGGTGCAGGAACGTCGTGACTTAGGCCCGCCGACACCGATGGGTGTATGTTAACGATCGGCAAAAAGGGTCAAGTGCTGTGGATACTTTGGTGCACCCTACGAGGTTAAATCTTTTCGAAGCCGTGTCATGTTATGGACGACTTGGAGCACAGTGCTTGATCATAGACAACTATAACTAAAGTTTATTGTTTTAAATTGACTTGTTTCCGATATGACTAGTAATCAGCTTCACTGCAACGGAATGGCTAAGTAAAAGTACCAACAACTGCTGGGTTTTGGGTTTATCTCATGCTAAATGTATCTGACTAGTAAGTGCTGCAACTGTCACGGAATGGTTAACTAAAAGTGCCCACTGCTTATTTTTATCAGGATGATTATCTAAACCTGACTAGTAAAGTGCCGCAACTATAACTGAATAAGTAAAACTGCCAACTGTGTGAGTTCCTCGGTTGACTTCCTCGTTTGGTCTTGAGGGGGAAACACCAGGATGGGTTTGTTTGGTGATAGCTTCAGGTTGGATCCGGTTAGGTCATTCTTATCCCTCTCTGATATCCGCTAGTTGTATCGAGTCTCTATAGGTTGTTTAGTGCATCTTTGCCTGCGCTTGATCCACCATAAATATGTAGGCGAGGACCGCGAATTCTAGCCTCGCTGTCTTGGCCTCGATCGACTCCTCTTTTCCTTTGCCCTTTGTCGGCACCCCTTTTGTTTAAGCAGGTTTGAGATCGACGTCGTTAGCAGGGTTACCCTTCCGGCTTGGCCTGGGCAGGGTTATGGACGCCATTGGTTATTCTTCAGGGCTCTTAGCCCCATTTGCATCTTGTCCGTAGTCGGACGCTCCATCGTTTTCAAGGTGATTTGGATCTTTGTACCGTATATTTGTATTCTTGACTCCTTGAGTCGCTGCTGTATATATACCTGTTCTGTGGGTCCCATCGAGGACTGTTGTGTAATGTTATTACTTTGCTTTCCACCCGCACGAAAGTGCCTGGTGGGCACCTTCGAATCGTTTCTATGCGGGTTTGGCGAGTTTTCGCTAAACTTGCATAGGGCCGGTTCTGAGGGTGTTACATAGTTGTCTATGATCAAGAACTATGCTCCAAGTCGTCCATAACCGCGGACACGGCTTCTCGAAAAGATTTAACCCTGCAGGGGTGCACCAAAGTATCCACACGCACCTACACCCTTGTTGTCGGATCAGGTAGGTACAAGATCACAAAACATACACCCAACGGTATGTCGTGGGGTTTCGGACACGACGTTTCCCGCACCAAAGCAAGCACGGGGCACCCACTAAGCTACCCGCGAAGTCACCGGTCTCGAGACGGACTCGGGGTTTTGCGTCGGTGGTAAACGACGGAACCCGAAAATGTGGTGGGCTTGTCGATACATGAAAACACTCCGCTTACCTAAAAGTACAAGTGCAAGACCTGCACAATTTAAATTAAGCGATAAAGCATGGCATAAGTACAAAATAGTAATAAAGCCCCAAACTACTTGTGGCCCCGAGACAAGATTAGGAATCGGTACTAAATCGATGGGGTGCCCATACACCCACATGGTTAGCGCGCTCGATCTCGGAACAGGTGCCAAGAACTCGGGGTCCTAAGGGACACAAGTGGACGGTTAACAACCAAATAACATCTATTGCCCACCTGTGCCTCTGCATTTACCTACTTCAATTTTAGTTATTAAACAATAATGAAAGTCTTGTTCATCTCCAACATTAAACATGCGGTAGTACTCCAACAACTATGGTACTTGACGACACGCAACAGCACTTGAGCAAGCGACTACGACGCGCAGGTCCAACTAGCTACCAAACAACAGGTAATAGGATGTGTCCAAGGCAATATAAGGCTGCAAGGGACATCACGGGTACGAAAACTAGAGCACCGCAACACAAATAGCAATAGATCAACAGGAGAGAATAAATACTATAAAAGTAAGATAGATAGAAAAGGGGAAGGTGCTCGCCTGAAAACATTGCCGAAGTTTCATAACCAAAGAACTTGTCGAAGCTCCCAACATCTCATCGTTCTATCCGGGAAGAAGCAAAACACTAAAAGGAACAAGCGATGCAATAATTATAACTAATGCGGAAGAATCAGCATGATCAGGATATGATGCATGACATGGCAAGTTAATGATGCAAACTATGTAGAAAATGTATTAGGGGCATAGCACATTGATGATATAACATTTGTGAGACATTATTAATAAGAAACAATCAATTCCCAATTTTATATATCATGTTCTCCTTGCATAAACAATACTGATTATAAAACTTCTCTTAATGCATGATGCAAATGATAACATGGATATAATGGTTGGAGAGGTCTAGTCGCGCTGATCGATTTAGACATATTATTTGTCAAATTTGGAGTTATAAAACAAAAGTTATTAATTAATTAAGGAAAAAGGGCATTTTATTGTAATTTTAATCAACTTGAACTTTTAAGTGTTCTAAATATATTTTGGATGGAAGATTTGAATTCCTCACATTTTTCTGATTCCAAACATATATTACATGTTTAATTTGAATTTATATTTTAAAAGTTATTTGAAAACAGATTTGAAATTTGAATTTAAATTAATTTGAAAAAGATTTAAAATAAACAGCCAAGCAGAAAACATTTTGTACTCAGCGAGCCACTTACGCCGACGGGTGGGCCTTCGCTGACTCAAGGCCAGTGGGGCAGAGGGCTGCAGGCTTTTCTCTCGGGTCCTTCCTAACCGCACCCATGATGGGTGGGTCCTGCATGGTCCACGCAAGACGCGCCGCCAGGCGGGACACGTGGGCGATCCTGTATGCGGGGATCTCCGTGATGGCGGATCTTAGGGTTTTCTTACAAAAAGGCACCGAGTGGCAGGTGGGCTCACGGGGCGGGCAAAGGGAAAAAGGCGTGGTGTTTTCGAAAAAGCATCGCCGGCCGGATCTGCTGGCGCCGTCTGCAGAGAACGGGATCGGCGGAGTTCGGACGATGGCGACCAAGCGGCGAATCTCGCCAAGCCACAAAACGAAAAACAAAGAGGGACATCGGGCTACAACTTTCGTTCATAGATCTTGCGGAGGTGGTCTACAGTAGCAGGCGGTGAGGACGGCGGACGGATCTGCGGGCTGCTTTGTCGGCCAGAGCCTTGGCAGCGTGGCCTTCAGCGGGTTGGCGGCGATGCAAGGTGAGAGGGGAAGATGATGTCCAGAGGTCGTAGGCTCACCTCGACCCTCGAGTGCTAGCGGGCTCGGGAAGCGTAGATCGGCGAGGAAGAAGCGGGGCCGGAGTGATCCTGGTGCTCACGGGCACGGCGGCGGCGGGCTTCTGGTACTACCCCGCGGCCTAGGCGTCGAAGAGGAAGCAGAGGAAGCCCCTGGTGCTCCTGGACCGCCTTGGGGAGCTTCAGACCGACTAGGCAAAGAGGTGGATGGGACTAGGGTTTGGGTTCGGCATGGGGAAGGCCATGGCTGTTCCTGGGGGAAAGTGGGAGGAAGACGGGGTGCCTGGCGTCCAGATCTTGCCCCGGGGTCTTCCTGGGGTGGTTGAGGTGATAAGGGGGAGAGGGGAGAGGCACATGGGTAGCTTCATCTTTTGGCAAAGTAGAGGAAGGCCTCGAGTGATCTCTCTCCTCTCTCTCCTGTTGCTTTGCTAAGAGAGGAAGGGAGGGGACCAGGGTAGCTCGGGCTAGGGTAGATGGGGCTCGGGTTAGGTTGGCTTAGGGTTAGAGAGAGGTGGTCTCGGTTTTAGCTAGGTAGGACGGATGGTGATAGAGGGTAGGTGATTAGGGTTAGGGTTTTGGATAGAGGGGGTGAGATGAGGTTTGGTGTGAGGGTGGATTAGAACTAGGGTTAGCTAGAGAGGGGATTTAGGGTTAGAGATGTTTTGGTTTAGCCCAACCAAAGAGGTAGGTTTATGATATGGTTAAAGAGATTCAAAAACAAGGAAACATGTAGTTTCAATTTAAAAGTAAAGCTCAAACCCAAAATAAAACAAAACAAAGAGGATAAGGCCAAGGGTTATGGTTGCATGGCCCATGCATAGACATTAATGCTAGGTTTTATCTTGTGAAAACAGAATAAAGATCCATGGCATTTATACATATGCATTCCAGAATGTGGAATAAGGCCAAGCAAAAGAATTTGTGGAAGTAGATCCATCCTATCTCCCATGAGCTAGATTAAATACCAAAAGAAAATAAAATAAAAGCTCATGGATAAAGGGATGGTGGAATTATAAGGTGGTGAAAGAAAGGGTGGTGGAATGGAATAAAAGATATGCCCTCAACTCATCTTGGGCATTTAACATATATCAAAAGCCAAATACAATTTAGTAAGAACCAAATGCAATGATAAGCATAAACACAAGATTTACTATTATGTTCAAATGCAATGTGGCATGATGATCGTTATGATGATGATGCGATGATGTGATGACGATGCAGATAATCAAATAATAAGCAATTTCTAGTAGTGGTTTTACCCGGGGTGCTACACTGCGCCATTGGCGAACGCTAGAAGACCTTCCGCCTGTTGGGCCACGTGGAGATAAAACAAAAAAATTCCTCTAAAATGGTGATCCCAAGATCCATCTAAGGTAGAAGGCCACGAGGTTTACCACTAAACGCGTAGTTGAGGATTACTGATGAAGCGCGTCAGTTGATGCAGTGCATTCCTTTGTGATCCAATCAACCTGGTGCTTATCGTACAGCACCTCTGCTGGTATCCACACGTGCAAGGAGGAGCGCCGGCGGAAAACTGCTAGATCCGTTACGGCGGTAGGACTGCTGTGGAGCTAGGGTTTCCAACACATGGAATGACCTAACCGAACAATGATTTCACTCTTCAGGGTTGGTGTGCTCCACTATATATAAGGAGTGAACGTGGGCTATGCTCGCGCGGCCCATTCACTAAATCCAATATAATGTTAGTTCCTGTGAGTCCAAATCACTCACTCAGTCCAAATCAGGCTCAGGTCCAACCCAACCAGATTTCCACTTCAGATCCAATCCAAACTTGCTCCCGCTCTTAAGTGTGTGACCCCGCAGGCTCATGGCTACTTGGACACGATTGGATTCCGACTCTCAATCGATCAGTCGGTAGCGGCTCCTTGCAGAACGTGCCGACTCCCAAGTACCAAAGAGTCATGACGACTTGCCTTTCCAATGCGACTTGTGTCCGAGTCCCTTTTGCCTCACGATATACCTTGTCAGACTATAGGCGAATAATTGTCATCCCTTAAATAGTCCGACTCTCTTCTCGATCCGAGATAAGTGATTCACCTGACTAACTCTTAGTCGATCGCCTCGGTTAACACTTAACCGAGTCGTGCATGGCCATTCTTTCCGAATCATATCATCCGAGAGGGCCCAGAGAATATCTCTCCGAGTGGAGGGACAAAATCCCATATTGGTTATTCACATCACGCAGCTTGATTCTCAGTCGACCCGAACTCTGCATTTATAACTGCCCAGTTACGGATCAGCGTTTGACAGAACCTAAGTCAGTGATCCTCAACTCGGACTATGCAATAACCTCAGGTCTAAGGATTACATTGATTGAGATATACAAATGACAACTTGTTCGTTGTACCTCAATATGGGTCAATCCGACCCGCTAAACTCTTTAGCCGAATCTGCGTAAGTTGGAATAGCATCTCCATGCCCATGACAAGTGGAACCGAGTCATCAAGCCAACTTTCACATTGGTCTAAGTTTTGTGTCCAGCACAACCTCAATGACCAAGGATATTTAGTACAAACAACATGAATGTATAGTTCCACAACCGAATCACATATTCAATGATACACATCAGATGTTTATACAAGGACAACTTAATATCTTTATGAATACAATGGGAAATATCATCATACATGATTGCCTCTAGGGCATATTCCCAACACCGTCTTACCCGGAGCCGGAATATCCTTATGATAGAAGAAAGTTCTGGCCCAGCGTTTGACGGACTCACTAGCGTTAATCCTAGGATAGATCCGATTCCTCCTAAGGACTAAGATAAGAGTGCTGGTGACATAAGGCACACCGCCACTGATGGAATTCTTCCGAGTACCATAGTAGTACCGGAAAAGGGTGAGACTTGGCCTAATGCCAAGATACCCCTCACACAGAGCTGCGTGAGCACTAAGCTCAAGCAGAGAGTTGGGAGGAAGATTATGGAGTTGCACACCGTAATGGTTGAGGACCTCGACAAAGAATTCCGACGGTGGCAGACTGAGGCCGCGGTCGACGTGAGTGCTGAACAGCACCCTCTCGCCGTCTTTCAGCGCGGGGATGGCGTGTCCAACAGCGCTTCGCCACGCGCCAGCTGCGATGAACCCCTCATCCTCCATGACTCGGAGCTCCATAGTATCCATGGCGCTGGGGATCCAAATACCCCACATCTTCTTCTTGTCCGCCGCCGACGAACCCGCCGCCGCCGCTCCAGAGGATGAGGCAGACGCCATAGTTCTTGGAGGAAGATGGGCTGGTGGGGGAAGGAGAGATTTTTTCTTAACGGTGTGCAGATTGGAACTGGCGTGGAGAGCTCGAGGAGTACGAGGAAGCAATCAATGAATCGACGGAGAGATGAATCTGAGAATAAGGGTTTCCTCTCTTCTTTATTAGTCTCTGTGTCAAGATTCGTGCGGTAAGACGCGTGATTATTGCCACGCGTATAGGAGAGGGAGTTAGATTCCTCGCGACTCTTCCGCCCCCTCGATTTTCACGCAGGATTGAAACGGCGTTCTGTTCCGTAAGAAACTTTCACGAACACATTTGCTTCATATTGTTGGGGATATATTTTCTGGGCATACCCACAGGACTCACTGACCAGGGTGGCCCACCAATGGGTTAGAGCTTTGCTTCACGGGCAACCCAGTCAGAGAAAGAGGAGGAGTCAGTTCCGGCTACGATAAGGCCCAGAAGAGTTGCCGACTTAGGCTTGTAGTATTACTTGTAGTCCAGGCTGTACATAGTTACTGACTCTGTAACATAGCCGAATAGGTCTCTCCCTGTAACCCTAGGCCCCGGTGATCATATAAACCGGACCTATGGGAGCCTTTAGGGCAACAACTCAATAGACAACCACAACCAACTCGCACAGGCGAACCTCTCTTTAATCCATTGTAACATCTGGCTTACGCCGATATATTACTGGGTTGCTAGCAGGAGTAGGGTCTGATCACCGCAGTCGGATCTAAACCTGGGTAAACTTGTGCTCACCGCTCCTGGAACATCCGACGTCTCACACCCCATCCTTCCAATGCCACTAGGACCCCCTATGGCGTACTTATCGACAATCCGACGACAGCCGCCGGGCCCCTTGACACATCTCCAAGCCCGGACCTAACTTGCATGCCAGACGCAAGTATCATCTCCAGGGGATCCACGTCGATTTGCTGGTGTGTGTATGTGTATCTGTCGTGAGTCGCGAACCTGGCCGGCATGTGTCAGCTGGCCAAGGACTTTGTCAAGATCTTCCGCCAAGTGGCCTATCGGTTCCTGCATCGTCAAGATCTGCTATGCGAAGTGTTGAGATACCAAGGAAAACCACGTCGAGAACCCACGCGATCCGAAGACTATACCAAACGCGCTAGCAAGTACGATCCCTCGACAAGATCTACGTCACGGAAACCCCGATGTCTTCGACACGGAGCACCGAGGGGCCGTCACGAACTCGAAGACCACCAAGCTCTCCTTCTCCGAACGACAAGTGATCCGTCTTGGTTCCGATGTCCGAGGCCCCAACCCCGGATCTGAAGCCCGAACCCCATCGAACCCTCGGAACCCCAAGATCGTCGAACCCATGTGTGACCCTTTTTCCAAGGCCCTATTTTTATAAATGCTATATATACCTGTTGCATTTAATTTTTCATGTTGCATACATATTTTGTGGTTTGGGGGCATTATGATGATTCGCCTCATGATTAAATATGGATGTCATATGCGGGCTTTTCTAGTCTTATATTGTTCTCCATTTAAATTTGTGTAGCAAACCGGTGCCATATTTTGCCTTGTTAATGCAACATTTAAATTGCAAGGTATCTAAACAACATAAACCATATAATTAATTGCCAGGACCCAGTTCCGCTTAATATTGCCTAATCGATCGCATCTTTTCCATGTCATGCATCATACATGCATCATGCCTGATCTTTTGTCGTAAGTATTAAATAGTGCATCTGGTATTTCTTTTAGTGCATTGCTTCTTCATAGTTAGGCCGATGAGTTGATGCGAGCGACGCCCATTCTTCGAATGAACCTTCGGTGGCGTTTCTCAGGCAAGCATTCTTTTCCTTTCTACCTATTTTGCATTTATAGTCTTTACTTCCTCATGTTGATCTATTGCTATCTGTGTTGCGATGCTATAGATTCCCTACCCCTTTATATTTACCTGCAGCCCCTATATTTCCATGGACACTTCCTATTACCTGTTGTTTGATAGACAGTCAGCCTTGCGAGTCGTAGTTGCTTTCTCACGTGCTGCTTCACGTCTCGATGTTCCACCGTTGTTGAGTGGTTGGCACATGCTTAATGGTGGAGATGATCATGGATTTAATTACCGTTTAATAACTAATATTGAAAGTAGGTAAATAATATAGAGGCACCAGTGGGTAATAGACAATATTTGGTTTTTAACCGCCCACTTGTGTCCACCTAGGACCCGAGTTCTTGACACCTGTTCCGAGATCAAGCGCGCTAACCACAGGTGGGGTATGTGGGCACCTCCATCGATTTAGTACCTGATTTCAAAGTACTATACCAAAGGCCACAAACTAGTTTACGGCGTAATTACTATCATATACTTATGCCATGCTTTACTGCTTTATTTACTATTGCGCGTGGAGCGCCTGTACTATTTTGGATCGCGGCACGATTTCGCGGTGTCAACAAACCCAGTCACACTTTTGGGTTTCCAGTCATTTACAGCCGTTCTCGCAAACCCTGGGTCCATCTCGGAGACCGGCCGACTTCGTTACGGGTAGCTTAGTGGGGTGGTCCCCATGTGCTTGCTTTGGGTCTAGGAAATGTCGTGTCTGAAACCCCGCTGACATATTGTTGGTTGTATGTTTTATGATCTTGTACCTACTGATCTGACAACAAGGGTGTAGGTGCGTGTGGAAACTTTGGTGCACCCCTGCAGGGTTTAATCTTTTCGAAAAGTTGTGTCCATAGTTATGGACGACTTGGAGCACAGTTCTCGAACATAGACAACTATAACTAAAGTTTACTGTTATAATATGACTTGTATCCGATATGACTAGTAAGTTGGATAACCACCATGGAATAAATGGATAAAATTGCCAACTGTGTGAGTTTCCTCGGCATGACTGTCTCGTTTGGTCTCGAGGAGGAAATATCAGGATGGGTATGATTGGTGGTAGTATCAGGTTGGTTCCGAATAGGTCTTTCTCATCTCTATGATAGCCAAAAGTTGCCTTGAGTCTCTATAGGTTGTTTAGTAAATGTTGCGTTGCCGTTTCAGTTTACCATACCTATGTAGGCAAGAGCCGCCGAATTCTAGGCCTCGTCGTGTACTGGCATCAGTACTGACCGCTCTTTTTTTCCTTTGCCCTTTGTCGGCACCCCTTTTGTTTAAGCAGGTTTGAGATCGACATCGTTAGCAGGGTTACCCTTTCGGCTTGGCCTGGACAGGGTTATGGATGTCATTGGTTATTTTTCAGCGCTTTTAGCCCCATTTGCATCATGTCTGTAGTCAGATGTTGTATCTTTTCAAGGTGATTTGGATCTTTGTACTGTATATCTGTATTCTTGACTCAGAAAGTCGATGTTGTACATATCTGTTCTCTAGGTTCCATTGAGGACTATTATGTAATGATATTATTTCGTTTTTCACCCACACGAAAGTGTCTGGTGGACATCTTTAAATCATTTCTATGCGGGTTTGGCGAAAATCGCTAAAACTTGCCTAAACCGATCTAAGGGTGTTACAGTATTGTACCCCGGTATGGAATCGGGCACCCAATTATGTCCGGTAATAGAAATCTGCTTGCCATCACCTACCTACTCTCCGTAATAATCGTTTTTGTAATAGTTCCTTTCCATGCATGATGCTTCGCCGGGTGTAGGATGCCACTCTTGGACATTTGGAGTTCCAGAAATCCGCATCAGCGAAGTATATACACGATAGCAAAGAGCAGAAGGCTCCAAACGATCAGAAAGAATTGTTTTGCAACTTGCAAGGAAGAATGTAACTCAGGGATGAGGGATGGCACATACAAACCTGAGAAGGCATGTGTTTGGTGTGAACGATCTTCAGGATCACTGACACCACCACACTGAAACAGATAAGTTGATTACACAGCAGAAAATAAGGAGTGCAGGCGATAGTCACATTTGAGCTCCAAACGGAGTTCCATGAAAATAGTGTGCAACCACGATTAGCCATATACACAGACCTCAGAGCCCAAACCCAAAGCATTGTTGTCAGAGATGCTGTTCGTCCATCACGAATTAGTTTGCAAGAAAACAACATACAAGCAAGACCAAGACTTTATTAGTTGCTTCGAATCGAACCAGTGTACTATTATACATCCAATAGTATGGAATGTCTACACATAAGAGGACAAGACACCAGAGAGGGGAAATTGTACATGGAAGAAATGCAAAAACTATCTTCTCTGCTGTATAAGAACGAAATTTCAGCACAAAATAATTACAGTTCAAGTAGCATCTAAGCACCAACACGAGATCACAACTGTACGTAAAAAAAACCTGACTCATCCATAGCATAAATATTCCAATTACTATAACACCTACCCAGCTGCTTTCACTGCCACTGATTCGGGAATGCTTCTCTGTAGGTCATATCCTCATTATGAGAAGCTTCTCTTGTGGCTGCATCCCTAGCTCGAGCATTTAGAAGCCTCTCTGAAATTCTATCTTTTGCAGTAACTTTCTTCTTCAGCATCGATGCTAGTGTAGGTTCCTTTGTTTTACCCCGACGCCGACCTCGGCAGCCCAGTGTTTCGGAAGGTTGGTCATACGCTGCCGCTGAGTGGGGTGTTGAAGCAATAGCTGCTTGTCGCAAAACATCTTCATTATGCTGACGGATTCTCAGACGTCGGACTTTTTCGCGTGCTTTCTCATCCTTGTCCCTTTTCCGAACATTCTTAACTGCTTGTCTCGCCAGCTGATCCATTGTAATATTACCAAGATTATGATCTCCATCCATGTCCCCAGTGTCATTGTTACTGTTTCTCATCATTGAAGGAGAGGGCTCCAGTTCACCATCACTACTTCCATTTGTCTCAATAGGAATTCTTCCTCCCGCATCACAGATGTTTCCACTCTGCTCAACGGAATCGCTTCTCGCACCAGAACTGCCATCATTCTGACCGATTGGATTTCCTTCTGGATCACGTGGGATGATGGGTCCATGAAAAGGGCATATCTTGAGATCCCTTCTCTGGCAAAGACCTCCTTTCTTCAGAGGTGCACGACATGGTAGGATCTCAACTGGCTCTTCTTTATAAACTGAATGGTGAACATTCAACTCTGCAATCTTTGCTGCAGGTATAACAGCATCATTATCCATCCTTCCCCAATGGCTCTCGAGCTCAAGCCCCCTCTGATTTACATGTGCATCCCCGTTTGAACCCCATCGGTCCAAGACTGAGCTCCATGATACCAACGGGGCTTCAGCAAGGAGCCTTGCTCTCTCTGGATCCATCTGTGGCATGCCAGCGTTACCAGAATTAATTCCACCCACCACCCCCTTCCCCTTTCTAGTGTCCTTGCTGGAACCTGCAACATCTGGACTGCTCTCAACTGTAGCAGGAGTAGGAACTTCAATATTACCCTCCACCCAGTCCTCATCCTCTTCCTCCTGAACATCCTTCTTCCTACTAACATTATCAAGATCAAGACCAAGCTCATTGCACTGGCCTCTTACTGCGCGTATTTCATTCTTAACATCAATGAGTTCCTTCAGAGCAGAATCTCTGAACCGATTATCTGCAAGATTGACCCTAATAAGCACAGATATCCAATCCTGAATGGAGCCAAAATGCTTTGACATAAGGAGCCGGTACGCCTCCCTCAATGCATCAAAAACTGCCTCATTTTCGTTTGTTTCAGGTACCCATTCCCCGGCCATCAACGACGCTGTCCTGATACTCCGCATCACCATTGAAGCAACCTCCTGCTCCTCATCATCGTCCGCATAACCCTCGAATTTCTCATACTCAGCACGGATGATCGCCAACCCGTTGTGGATCTCTTCAATGGTGGATCTAATTTCATCCTTTATGGACGCAATGTCCTGGCGGAGTTGTTCAACCTTGGCCGTCAAGATCTCCTGCGTGCGTGCCTCCCGTGCCGCACGAGCCTCGACAGCTGCGCGGATGCCAGGGAACTGGATACGCGCGGACTCCTTGAGGTACTCGACGGCGAGACGGAGCTGGCGGTAGTGCACGCCGAAGAGGTGGTGCCAGCGCTCGAGTGCCTGGATAGCGGCCTTGCGGAGCGTGTTGGCGGAGGCAGCAGGCGGCGGGAGCTGGTCGTCGCTGCGGAAGCCAACGGCTAGCGGGACGAATCCGTCGAGCGCGTCGGCGAGGAGGGAGCGGAAGAGCTTGGAGCGCATGAAGAGCTCGTCGACGATGCTGAAGGAGAGGAGACGCACCTGCGCACAAAGGGGAAAGGGAATCAGCCTAGGGTTCGGGGAATTGGGGATCGGCGTAGGAGATTGGGAGCAAGGAAGGAGGGGCTTACGCACATGGGAGTGGGGCTTGGACATGAGGGAAAGGAGGAGGCGGAAGGCGTCGCGGATGGCGCCATCGGAGGCGCGAGCAGAGGACTTGATAGCGCGGAGGAGGGCGGGGTCGACGGAAGGAGCGGTGGTAGAGGTGGCGCGCTCGATCAGGGACGCTATAGACGTATCCACCGCCGATGAGGAGGAGGGGTTTGAACCCTGCGCCGCCGACGAAGGTGGCCGGCCGGAGGAGAGTGTCGCACGCGGCATTGCAGCGGTGGTGAGCGGAGAGCCGTGCGGTGATTCGACTTGCGGGGATAGAGCCGCCGCGGTTCGTTCCAAAGTCAAAAAAAGGTTCCGTGCAAAAAGAGGAAATTGCGCCTGAGACGACTTTTTCAAAGAATCAGAGCCACGACAATCACTATGGGTCCGTTCGGTAACCCACCGCTCCTAAAAAATTACCGGCTCCGCTCAGCGGCAAAAAAAAACACAGAATTAACCTAATAATAAAAAGAAAACACAAAATAACTTGCTTTTAAAAAATTTCATAATCTAACATATTTTCTTGGCGCCCTACCAGACGGCTCCATGATCAGTAGGACGACGCCAACCAAAACGGCGCCATAGTGTTCATGACGTTCCAGTCAACGGCATATATCGGTCCGACGTGGCGGTCGTCGTGAAGCTCGAGTCCACCTCGATAGGCTGGCTCCATGGTAGATGGCGCCATGCTATCAAGCATGACGCATCAGCCGACGACGCCATACCACTTTGCATTCAATCCAGCCATGCATGATCTAGCAGTACTACTTTGTACATATTCTCTGAAACGCGATTTGCTTTGTACTACTGTACGTACTCCCGCCGTCCACAAATAAGTATACTTCTAGCCTTGTCTTAAGTTAAATTTTATTATATTTGACTAAATTTTTAGGACAACGTATCTGTATGACACTAAATTGATACCATTAAATTTATTTTTAAATTTAGTTTCATAATATGTAAATTTGATGTAATATATATTTCTATATTTTACTATAAAGTTAAATTTAATTATATTTGATTTAGAGAAAAGCTAGATGTATACTTATTTGCGGACGGAGGGAGTACATACCAAGGTCTCGCCCTAAATCTGCCATGCATGCAGAGATGACCGACCGACCGCATATTAATCTAGCTTCGAGGTGCAGATACCATACATGTACAGTCATAGATGTGGCAACATACAGTCGAGGGGTGGCGGCTACGGCGGTCTTCTTTGAATGCCCAGCTGCGGCGGTGCCGATGGAGCGGGTCGAGGGCGAAGGTCAGGGTGGCGAACTCGGCCAGGCGACGGCGGGTGCTCCTGCAGTTTCTTCAGGCGGCGGCATCATGCCGTGGGCCTAGGGCGTTCGCCTAGGCCCATCATCTTTCGGGTGGTGCAGATCGAGGTTTTGGGGAGAAGGAGGTGTCGTGGTGGCAGCATTAGAGGCGATCTTGCGAGAATTTCCTCGACGACGCTAACGTGCGGTCTCCATGGCGGGCGGCGGTTGCATCAGGTCTACCCGGATCCGGTCTGGACCTCTAGCTATGGAGGCAACTGCACGCTAGGTTCTGGCGAGCGTTTCGGTGACATGTTGGACTGTCTTCTCCTCTACCTCGGGCTCTTAGCAGATTAGTACACTACGCAGTTATATATATTTAGTCGATCGTGACCGAGTGATGTGCAACCTATTAATGTTTCGTATTGATGGATCGTATCATATGCATGCATGCATGCATCTCATCCGTCGGACCAGGCTTGAGCTTGTTCTACGGTGATCTTAGATCCTAAGTAAGCGAGTAGTATAGGTACAGTGGTTTAAGAGAATTGATAGTATAAGCATTAATAAGTTGTAAAAAAAAAATCGGAAGCTCATCTAAAACGAACTTTGAAATTAAGTGTACTTAGCCTGAAGTAATTTAAGGATGAGTGACTGAAAGAACATGTTGGGCCGCCATGTGTGGTTTTGGTAATTAATGACAATCTTTATGGACTAATGTGTGTATTAAGTTATACTTGTAGGATTTGTCCATTGGCATCGCTTGGAGCATGTGTTGGCTTCAAGGTCAATGAAATGCAAAGAAGATTTGTTGGGCAAGCTCAATATGCGAGGTTGATGATGAGGAATTAAGGAAGGCGTTCCATCTTGAGAAGGGCAAGATCGTCTACATCGAGCTCAAGTGGAATGCTCAAGGCAAAGGTATAATATTGATAGGTTTTCCTCTTTGCCGGTCTCACGTTGTGTGTGTGAGACTGGGTTTAGGATAGATAATCGTACTATCAAGAGGGCTCTCGTATGAGTAATTTGGTCACATCGTTCGGAGAGAGATCAAATCTTTGCATAATTGCATCATCGTATTTGATTGTTATTTGGTCTTACCCATGTGGGGATATAGAGCTTTTGGTAATCTCCATAACAAGCTCTTGATCATCAAAATCGGATCTCCCATATATATCTTGTTGCGATTTTGATTTATGCGGCTTTTCGGTTTCTCACCAAGTGGGGTATATCACATTATTCTACTTGATACATTCTCACTTGGTGATAATCAATATTAGGAAGCCCTTGTCGTCATCTATCCAACGCAATTTGAATCGGGTCAATCTGAGCTACCGTTTAAAAGTTATGACTGTTTGAATATTTGCCGTTTTAAATGAAAAAGAAAAAGAAAAAAGCGGCCGAAGCGGTACCGCTTCGAACTGGCGCGGACAGCCTTTTTCTGTCTGACCACGCACCGGCCGTGCAGTCCGTGCAGTCTTACCGTCCGGGTGGGCCGGTACTACCGGTCGGCCCGTTTATTTGTCCAGATTTTTTTAGTTAATCTTTTTAGATCTAGATCCGGCCCTCGCGTCGCTGCGTCACTCACCTGCGTTGACCGCCCGCTCTCCGCCAGAACGCGCGCCAGCCCGCCTCGATCCCCCTGTTGCCGCGCTGCGCTGCCACATACTGCGCTCACGCTCGCGTGGTGAGCCGCTGCCAGCCCGCTGGTCGCCGCATACGCGTGCCCGGCCACAGGCTTGCTGCGCGAGCTTCTTTGCGCCGCTGCTGCGTGCTGCTGGCTGCAGCTGCCGCCTTGCTGCCCTGCTGTTGCGCTTCACGGCTGCTTCTGTTGATTGCTGCTTGCAGTTCTTGGCTGATCAGTCTGCCGCCTTGGTTTGCTCTGCCTTTTTTCCTCTTTTTGGCTCGTTCGTTTCTGGCCCGACCCGATTTGATTTGTTCGGTCCGGTAGTACCGGTCGCATCCGGTACTATCGGTCCGTCCAGAAAAATAGTCCCAACTGCCATATTTTCTGGACCCTCTATTTATACCCGTTGTCTATTTTCAGTTTAGTCAGCTCCTCTCTTATCTATTAGGCTAAACTTTGTTCGCACTTGCTCTAGATCTTGAAGCTTGCCTAATCTTTTCCCTCCGATGATTCTTGCCCATATTTGAGTGGAAGAGAGAGGAGATCTAGCCCCCACGTTTTGACCTAACCGATTCATCTCTTTGTGAGTGCATCTTTGGGGATCTAGATTTTGGGGGATTTTGTGTCTCTCTTTGATTTCTCCTCTCTTGTTCCCCCAATAGCTTGGGTAGCTTTGTTGGAACTTGAGAGTGAGGGATTTGAGCATCTTTGTGGTGTTCTTGCCATTTGCATTTGTTGCATCGGTTTGAGTTCTCCTCGGAGGATTTGGTTTGAATTGCTCATTGGATCTTGTCCCTCTTGGGTTCTTGGAACCCTAGACGGTTTTGTGGCCTTGGTGGCATTGTAGCCTTGGTGGCATTTGTTAAGGCCTGTTGTGGCGTTTGTTGGGAGCCTCCAATTAAGTTGTGGAGTCATGCCCTAACCTTGTGAGAGGTTCCGGTTGGCACCGACAAGTGCACCGATAGTGGAAGCGTGGATCGATCCCATTGGGGTGAGATTCACCGGAGAATAAGGGAGGCCTTTTGTGGCGTTGGTGGTTTGATACCACCCCCTCTCCAAACGAGACGTAATCCATGTTGGGAGGAACTCGGTAAAATATCGGTGTCCCCGCGTGCCTCGGTTATCTCTATACCCGAGCTCTTTACTTATGTACTTTACATTGTGATAGCCTTCGTGCTTGAAGTAATATATATCTTGCTATCACTTTGTTGCTTGTATTGCTTAGCATAAGTTGTTGGTGCATATAGGTAAACCTTAGTTGTTTCTAGGCTGTGCTTTACAAAGTAAACACTAGTTTTATTCCGCCTTTGTTGAGCCACTCTAGGAAAAGTTTTAATCGCCTATTCACCCCCCCCCCCCCTCTAGGCGACATCCGTATCCTTTCAGTGACCGACCGGAAAGTGGATACTGAATGCGCATGAGTGAGGACAAAGTATGCATAAAAAACAAGTGTTGGTATGTAGGGTTAGTCTAGAGATCCTATTGAGTTTCCAGGAGTGACAACCGTTGGTCCGAATTGTTACATTCCCTTCATGTAGTCACAGCGACATATATAGATCAGCATGCACTGAAATAGGATCAGAATATACTAATATAGACGGGCTGATAATGTGATACATGCATGGTTGTGTTGAATGCAAAGTGGTATGACGCTGTCGGCCGAGGAGTCATGCTTGATGGCATGGTGCCGTCTACCATGGAGCCATCCTATCGAGGTGGGTCTGAACCTCACGACGACCGCCACGTCGGACCGATATATGGCGCCGTTGACTAGAGCGTCATGGGCTCCATGGCGCAGTTTCAGACGGCGTCGTCCTACTGACCATGGAGCCGTCTGGTAGGGTGCCAATAAAATAGATTAGATTATGAAATATTTCTAAAAACAGGTTATTTTATGTTTTCTTTTCGTCGTTAGGTTAATTCTGTGTTTTTTTGCCCGCTCCGCTCCGTGTTTCTATCGCTCTGCTGATCGTGGTTGCTGAGCAGTTTGCGTTCGGTGAGTCTCCGCTCCGGTGAGCAAAAGGCTGTTATCCCATTTGAGTTAAATTAGCCTGTCCGACACGTTTTGGTCTAGTAGTATAACTAGGTAAGTTAGCGCGGCGACACGCCGCGCCCGTAGTGTTAAATCTTTTGTGAGATAGTTACATTCTTTTGGCTAGCATAGAGGCTAGGTTCTGTGTTTTTTCTTCCAATGTTATATAACTTGTGTCCTTCAAAGAAATTCAGAGTAAGTTGGATAAAACTGGTATGGAAAAAGTAGAAGTTATGTTCTTTGTTGCACTTTCTTACTTCCTTTGAGTTTAGTTCAATTTCTTCTATGATATCCTTTAGGGAAGTGGTCTCTGAATCTTTATCGTGAGCTGGTGGTTTGACCATATCTTCAGAAGAATCAAGCACATAAGAACTTTAGATAAATCATAGTAGATAATTTCCGAGCAATATGATTTCTTATCATCATCGTGGCAATATGTCTGTTTTTTGGTGGAATCCAAACAGGGATTTCTTGTATCACGATATGAAAAACTAATTTATGATAAATTCCTTAATTCTGATGAAATGAGCAAATATACAGTATATATAATCACATAACGGGCCTCTAGGTCATGATATTCTTCTCTTAACTCTATTGAAGACCATATGCGTTAACTACTTGGAAAATCTCATGTATCTATAAAGCATTGTTTGATTTTTTTAATATGATGTTTGTGGAGAATCAGACACTCCCGAAGCCATCGATGAAATAATTTCTATATAGAAAGGGTATAGACTTACTATTAACAAATATGTAGCTTTAGAATCTGATTCCAGCATGTCCATGCAAAACTGACCTTTGAAGAATTAAATATATTTTCTCTACATAGAGTTCATTGCACAAGACACATATATATAATCTTCCCGAAAGAATCTCTTAAACTGGAGCAGACCTCATGTATTATACTTAACCCAAGAAGATGGTAGGAAAAAGTGCTTGAATTCTGCATGATTTCCATAATTGAGAACTTTTTGGATTATTGAGTGTCATGTGAGAACTTTATGCACCTTAGAATTAGTAAAATTTGGAGTTCTCCATTAGTTTATAAGAACAAACCGGCACTCTCGTTACTGGGGGCTAGACTCTGCTAAGAATAAATCATGGTCTTGACCAAAGGCTTCTTCTGAAAGGGGAACAAAAACCATCTGGACCCTAAGAAGTCTGGATTGTTGAGTGTCCTGTGAGAACTTTATGCACCTTAGATGTAGTAAAATTTGAAGTTCTCCATTAATTTATAAGAACAAAGCATCACTCTCATTACCGAGTGCTAGGATCTCCTAAGAATAAATCATGGTATTGACCAAAGGCTTCTTCTAAAAGGGCAACAAAACCAGCTGGACCCTAAGAAGTCTATCTTGAACATTGCAAATCAGTGTGGTAAAATCATGTATGTCTGCTACAATGTGAACCCAAGCAAAGATATGATGTTAATCACCAGCATGGTAGGCTGCAATGGTTAAGAAAAATATAAATTAACAACAGATCAGGCGAAATAAATTAACAGTTGTGAATAAGAAGAGACCGTGGAATAAAATAAGAGGTAGAGAACATACGATCCTCACTGAATGCAGCATATGTTGAGTAAGTTCGCCAATACAGAGCACAAAGAGGCCAAAATCTAGAGGACAACTGGCAAAAACTAGATCGAAAAGCCACATAAGAATTTGATGCGCTTAACTGAAATGTGTGATGTCATGCTGCCAATACGATGGAAGCTTGGGGAACTAACCTTAATCTGTAATCAATATCTTGGTCATTCATCGCTGCTAAATTTTGCCTCCCTTGTCTAAGATGCCACTGTCCTGATAGACGCACACACACCTGAACAGAACTATGGCAGAAGTAGTCCAGTGTCATTGATAGCAATTACACTTCTGCACCAACATACCCAAGAAAGGGAATACAAAGGTTTTATGGTAATCAACTACGTAATTTATGGTGCACATAGTGGCCACACCTATACATGCCACCTTGACTAAAGATGGCAATAACAACTTAACTGCACTATGTAACTATATAAGAGGGCATAAACAACAACCTGATGCTTGCTGCAGCCATTTAACTACAGGATTAGCCTGGTTAGTACTGAGTAGAGTCAAGGAGGCCAACAACCCATGATAAAAAATACAATTTTTCCTTTTATTGAAATGTAAATACTACTACAACTGACTAAGAATATCAAATAATTTCTGAATAGATATTGAACGCCTGCCTACTAAGCACTACTTGCAGGTAATGTCAATTGTTTGGCAGTGAAATTCTCCAACTAAATGGATGCCATGACACGTAGATCAGTCGGTTCATATTGGCAATCCTCTGTTGGTCTCACGATTACTAATGCACATGTATCTGTATGAGCAATATCTGCAACAGAGAACATTGAAAACAATATTTACATGGAACTAATTAAGCCATATATACCCAGAACAATTTGTGGTCATCGAAGCCAGGTGCCTTGCCTCGAACGATCTCTCACTTGCAATAATGACATTGCATATACCTAGTTTGTTGAGAAGGAAATGAACTAAAAAAACAGCAAGATATCATCCTCTCCTGAAAGAAGATTTACAACGGACGTAGCAACTTTGCAAAGACGCAAATTGTTGTACCCATATACATAACTATTAAGACTTGCTTCAAATTCAGAATTCAGTTGTAAAAAAAATATTGCATAAATTTTTGTGATGATCTCATCTCTTCAGCAAAAAACCCTTCATAGAGATAATGACTAACGACAATTATCGCAGGGGTATGCCATGCTATGAATTCTGATGATCTCATCTTTAAATCAAAATGACCTCCATATTCGTTGCAGGAATATTTGTACATGAACACTAACACATTGCAATAAATTAATCATAGAAAGTAATCAGAGAAGGAAAAGATGGTTAGGTGTGGGCACTGACCTGCACCTCATCCTCCGCAGGACATGCTATTGCTTCTCGGCCCGCCAGCAGGAAACGGCGCCCTAACGTGGTGGTCACCCGGGCCCGTCGATCCTTTTGCCACCCGAAGCTGGTAGTGCAGCCAATGAACCGCCGCAGGCCAGAGGTAGTCGTGGAGTCGAGAACAGGCGACGAAGGTCAAGATCCTTCCATGTACCCGTCGCTGCGCTTATTGAGAGAGAGAGAGAGAGAGAGAGAGAGAGAGAGAGAGGAGGTGATGTGGTAGAGGGAGAGGAGAGGTAGAGAAGAGAGCAGTCAGGCGATGTACGTCCTCACCGACACGCGCGGTCGCTGCTAGAGACCCGTGGTCGATGCGGGCGTCCCTGTCCTTGCCTCTCCCTTCTCACCTTCTGTAACACCCTCAGAATCGGACCTATGCAAGTTTGGGCAAAATTCACCAAACCCGCATAGAAACGATTCTGAGGTGCCCACCAGGCACTTTCGTGCGGGTGGAAAACGAAGTAATAACATTACACAACAGTCCTCGATGGGACCCACAGAACAGAGATATATAACAGCGACTCAAAGAGCCAAGAATACAGATATACGGTACAAGATCCAAATCACCTTGAAAAAGGGAGGGCGTCCGACTACGGACAAGAAGCAAATGGGGCTAAGAGCCCTGAAGAATAACCAATGGCGTCCATAACCCTGCCCAGGCCAAGCCGGAAGGGTAACCCTGCTAACGGCGTCGATCTCAAACCTGCTTAACAAAGGGGTGCCGACAAAGGCAAAGCAGAAAACAAAGAAGGAGCCAAGATCGAGGCCAAGACACGGCGAGGCTAGAATTGGCGGTCCTCGCCACATAGGTATGGTGGATCGAAGCGCGGCAAAGATGCACTAAACAACCTATAGAGACTCGATACAACCGCGCCAATCGAGAGGGTGAGAGACCTATTCGGATCAAACCGATACTATCATCAAACAAACCCATCTGGCGTTTCCCTCGAGACCACACGAGGAAGTCAACCGAGGAACTCACACGCTTGGCGCTTTAATTATTCATTATAGTTACGGCACTTTACTAGTCGTTTAGATAATCGTCCCGATAAAATAAACAGTGGGCACTTTTAGTTAACCATTCCGTGATAGTTGCAACAATTACTAATCGACATGATAGCATGAGATAAACCCGAAAACCCAGCTTGTTGGTACTTTTAATTCAGCCAATTCGTTGAAGGTAATACTTACTAGTCAATACAATTGTCGCATAGCGACAACCAAACAAGCAATGGTGGGCGTATTATTAGCCATTCCGTTATAGTGAAGCTGATTACTAGTCATTATAAGTCAAATTTATAACAAGAACTTTAGTTATGCTTGTCTATGATCGAGATATCGTGCTCCAAGTCGTCCATATCCGCGGACACGGCTTTGAAAGTTTTACCCGCCGGGTGCACCAATAGCAACACACGCCGATCAACCTCTAAAACCAAATCAAAACCCAACGAGGCTTTCACGGTGAACAATCACAGATTCAGAAATATTTCAGGGGCCACCCTTTGAGTACACCCAAGCAGTAAGCAAGCTTGAGACGGACTCAAGGTTGCGTAATGGTACATGCGATATGCCCCAAACGGACTGCCGATACCGCGTAATCACTCCGCTTCCTAACAAAGACAAAGGCAAGACTCGCACAATCGTAAATAAAGCAAAGAAGCATGGCATAAGTACAGGATAGTAATAAAACCTCAAACTAGTTTGTGGCCCCAAGAAATAAGACGGAATCAAGCTCGGTTCAGGGGTCCCATATACCTCCCGGATGTGGATAGCGCAAAAATCAAGGAACAGTATCAAGTACTCGGGTCTTACGGACACAAGTGGGCGTCGAAACCAAATATTATCTATCACCCACCGATGCCTCGCTTATTCAATTTTAGTTGTTAAACGAAAGTAAAGTGACAATAAGTAAAACTAGAATCATCTCCAACATCGAGATGCGGCAATACATCGAATCGTGGCATATGGCGACACACATCAGCACTTGAGCAAGCAACTACGACGCGCAAGTCCAACTGTCTACCAAACAACAGGTAATAGGGTGTGTCCAAGGCAATATAAGGCTGCAGGGGATATATCGGGTACGGAAACTAGAGCATCGCAACACAGATAGCAATAGATCAACAGGAGGGAATAAAGACTATAAAAGTAAGATAGGTAGAAAGAGGGAGATGCTCGCCTGAAAACATGCCGAAGGTTCAACCGAAGATCGGGGCGAAGCTCACATCAACTCAACGGCCTTATCCGCGAAGAACCAAAACACTAGAAGAAACATCGGATGCAATATTTAATAAAACGGCAGAAGATCGGCATGATGCATGTATGATGTATGGCATGGCAAAGGTGCGGTGCAATTAGGTCAAGATTAAGTGGAACCGGGGTCCCGACAATTAATAGATGGTTCAAGTTATTTAGCTATCCCGCATATTAAATGTTGTATTAACAAGGCAAGATAAGATACCGGTTCGCTACACAAGTTTAAATGAGGCCGATATGAGACTAGATTTGCCCGCATATGGGCCCCTTATTTAATTATTAGGTGAATCGGCAAAAGGCCCCCAAACCACACAAGATGCATGCGAGATGACAATTAAACATGCAACAAGTTGTTATGATGTTATAAAATAGGGTTTGCGGGAAGGGGTTCACACATTAGGGTTCTCGACGATCTTGGGGTTTCCGGGGTTCGGGGTTGGTCTCAGGGTCCAGGGTTCGACGGATCTGTCTCTCGGAAACGTTCTCGGAAAAGTAGATCTTGGCGATCATGGTGGCGAACTTGGCGTTCCGGGGTGGAGATCTTGCCGTATCGGGGAGAAGATCTTGGAGGTGCCGGCTTCGATTGTCGATGGCGAACTTTGTTCGGAGCCGGGAAGAAGTACTCGGTGTCCATGTAGAAGACCTTGTCGGTTCGTCCCTCGGTCGGTGGCGAACTTGACCGATGGTCTACGAGGTCTCGCCTGGCGAATCCAAGATGTAGGGCTTGGCGTCATTTATTGGAGTTCTCGGGTGTCGGTGCCGAAATCGGGGTGCGGCGTCGATGGGTCTTCGGATCTATCTTCGGGTTGATGTAGATCTTGTCTTAGGGAGCATGGCACTCACATCGTTGGCAGGGATCTTGACACTGCCCGATCTTTGTAGCATGATCAATAGGGTCGTGGATTCCGCCTTGCAAACGCCACCACACAAACTTCGCATGGTCAGAGTCGGTGTCTTCTATTCGGCCTTGAGGTCGTTTTACTCCTGGTTCGATGTCTAGGTTTCAGCCGCACGAGTACACATACAACCAAGTCCCAATTTCTTGAGCGTCTGCGTTGGGTCACCCAACACGATGATGTAGTACTCGAGACACGCAGGGACTCTGTGTCGATGACGGCGGAGGAGGCTCGGGCGGGAAGACGCATGGGGCACGGCTCGAGGCGGGAGCACCGCGGTGGTGAGTTGGTGGGGAACCTGGTGCAGCGAGGGGGGCAGGGACGGGACACTGGGCGCTCGAGGGAGGGGGCGGCGAGAGCAGCGCTGGCCAGCGGGTTGGCGGTGATGGCGAACGGAGGCTGGGCGAGATGGCGGCAGGCTCAAGGCGGGAGCGGAGCTGGTCTCATGAGGCGGGGCGGGCCAGCGCTGGAGACGGAGGGCAGTGAGCGGAAGCGAGCGGGCGGGCGGTGGCCTCTGGCGGCGACGGGCAAGCGGGCGAGCTGCAGGCTCTGGCGGGCGGCGCTGCTCGGTGGCAGCGGCGCGCGGGCGCAGTGGCGCGGCGCTCAGGGTCGGGTCGGGCGCGGCCGAGGCGGGCAGAGCACGAACTGGAGGGGCGGGTGAGGAGGCAGCAGTGGAGGCTTCAGCCTGCTCGGGCGGGGTAGGCTCAAGTGAGGAGCCTCGGGCGGCGGCGGGCGAGGGTTGGTGAAGGTGGCCGGAGGTTGCTTGCCGGCGGCAAGGGCCAAGCGGAAGGGCGTGCGGGGCATGAGGCTGTGGCGTGAGAAAGCTAGGGGAGGCGAGTGGCGAGGAAGGGGGCGTGAGCGGAGCGGAGGGAGCTCATTGGGCGATGCCTGGCTGCGGAGAGCGCTGAGGCGGGGCGGAGGCTGTGGAGGTGGTGAGGCGACGGGCGGCGGGCGGACGTGCTTGGCGGAGGGGAGGGGGCGAGGCGTGGCCGCGGCTCGCGTCTGGAGGGCCGCAGTGATGGCAGGCAGCGGTTGCCGATGCGGGAGAGGAGGGAGGCTGGGGGCGTGCGGGAGAGAAGGTGGGGGAGAGAGAGGCACGCGGCAGGGCAGGTGGGGCTGGTGGGTCCGATGGGGAGTTGGGAACTGGGAGGCAGAGGTGTGTGTGCGTTGGGGTGGGGTCATGGCCTTGAGTGGGGCTGGGTGTGTTTGGGTTGAGTGGGGGCTGGGTGTTGGGGTGTGCTTAGCACAGGTGGAGTGTTGGGGCTGATGTGGCATGTGGAGTGGGTGGGGAGAGAGGAGAGGTGGGGTGGAGAGATTTGATTGGAGGGAGTGATGTGGAGGTTGGGTGGGGGTAGTTTTCTGGGTAGTCTTAGGATTTAGATGGGGCAGGATAGGTGAGGTGGCAGGTGGGTATAGTTTGGGTGAGAGGGTGAGGTGGCTGCATAGTTGGTGGGTAGGAATAGATTGGGTGGGACTAGGATTTAGCGGGGCTGGTTTTTGGTTTTTTTTTTTTTTTGTGTTTGTTTGCTTCTGTTCAAATTAAAACAAAGACACTTTGCACAAAAGTTTTTAGGCAAATAAAATCTCCGATGCTCTCGGGTTTTTGTGTTTGAAACTACGAGGGGTTTTTATACGATTTAAATCTAGACTTTGCAAATAATGCGGGCAAACAATGCATGATGAAGACGATGCAATGCGCAAATTCAACGCGATTTTCTAGTAGTGGTTTTGCGGGATGCCACAATTCGACACCACTAACAATGGATCTCGCCCTCGAGATCCGCCTCATGGTACCGGAAGGAAGGTCGGCGGTCTGCGTCTTCTCGCTTCGTGTAGATCCTCGCGACATCACTAACGAGGGTTCCTTCTTCATCTGGGAATCGGCGACACCACCAACAAGGGTCGTTGTTCCTGATCGTCGAGAGAGCACTCCGGAACAAAAGGTCGAAGGTAGAGGTATCACAAATAAAGCCACCCCTAACCTCCATTAGAAGAGGGAAAAGTTACCTTGATCCACCAGTTCGATGTACAGAGCGAACAATAAGAGTCGGGTAGGGTGATCAGTCCATCCCGTACCCACACTATCCATTCTATACATGAGTAGGAGAATCAGCAACTCAACTCTAGATTGATCGAAGATCTTCATAGGTGGTATCCGGAACAAAGGGATGTTGCCAGAAATCGTATGAAAGACACACCGATTAGGTTTCGATGGTTCCGCTGGCATGAACAACACGTGCTCAAGGTCGACTCCAACTTCACCAAAGCTCGTCCTTCTCGGATGTTTTTCAACGACACCGTTATCCAAAGGAACACACATGGATAACGGTGAAGAACAAAAAGAGCGGATGAAGGGTACAATGCACAAGTTACGATTGATGATCGTAGCACCTCACATAAAAGGAAGATAGCGAATTCTCAAGGTACGACGAAACCCAACCACGAGAATTCACGGACTCAAGAGAGAAGAGAGCGATTCAAAACACGAGGTAAGAGGAGAATAGCAGGGGTAAGGAGTAAAATCAGACCTAATCGTAACTATCCAACCGATTTTGCAAAAATAGTTTTGGACACTCTACTTGCCGTTAGCTAGGTTATCCTCTGATTTGGACTTGTGGGGTATCGAATCGCCGAGCTCGATACCACTCAGAACACCCTCGAATCGGACCTATGCAAGTTTGGGCAAAATTCACCAAACCCGCATAGAAACGATTCGAGGTGCACCAGCACTTTCGGGTGGAAAACGGCTAATAACATTACACAACAGTCCTCGATGGGACCCATGTAGCAGAGATATATAACAAATGACTCAAAGAGCCAAGAATACGAGATATCGGTACAAGATCCAAATCACCTTGAAAGGAGGCGTCCACTACGGACAAGAAGCAAATGGGGCTAAGAGCCCAAGAATAACCAATGGCGTCCATAACCCTGCAGGCCAAGCCGGAAGGGTAACCACGCTAACGGCGTCGATCTCAAACCTGCTTAACAAAGGGTGCCGAAAGGCAAAGCAGAAAACAAAGAAGGAGCGTCGATCGAGGCCAAGACAGCGAGGCTAGAATTCGGTCCTCGCCTACATAGGTATGGTGGATGAGCGGCAGCAGATGCACTAAACAACCTATAGAGACTCGATACAACCTGGCGTCAATCGAGAGGGGTGAGAGAGACCTATTCGGATCAAACTCGATACTATCATCAAACAAACCCATCTGGCGTTTCCCCTCGAGACCACACGAGGAAGTCAACCGAGGAACTCACAGTTGGCGCTTTAATTATTCAGTTATAGTTACGGCACTTTACTAGTCGTTTAGATAATCGTCACGATAAAATAAGCAGGGCACTTTTAGTTAACCATTCCGTGATAGTTGCAACAATTACTAATCATAGATAGCATGAGATAAACCCGAAAACCCGGCTTGTTGGTACTTTTAATTCAGCCAATTCGTTGAAGTTGCAATACTTACTAGTCAATACAATTGTCGCGACAACCAAACAAGCAATGGTGGGCGTATTATTAGCCATTCCGTTATAGTGAAGCTGATTACTAGTCATTATAAGTCAAATTTATAACAAGAAACTTTAGTTATGCTTGTCTATGATCGAGATATCGCTCCAAGTCGTCCATATCCGGACACGGCTTTGAAAGTTTTACCCGCCGGGTGCACCAATAGCAACACACGCTCGATCAACCTCGAAAACCAAATCAAAACCCAACGAGGCTTTCACGATTGAACAATCACAGATTCGAGAAATATTTCAGGGGCCACCCTTGAGTACACCCGAACGTAAGCAAGCTTGAGACGGACTCAAGGTTGCGCCTAATGGTGTACGACAGTATGCCCCCAAACGGGACTGCCGATACCGCGTAATCACTCCGCTTCCTAAGCGAGACAAGCAAGACTGCACAATCGTAAATAAAGCAAAGAAGCATGGCATAAGTACAGATAGTAATAAAACCTCAAACTAGTTTGTGGCCCCAAGAAATAAGACGAATCAAGCTCTGGTTCGGGGGTCCCATATACCTCCCGGATGTGGATAGCGCCAAAATCAAGGAATGTATCAAGTACTCGGTCTTACGGGACACAAGTGGGCTCGAAACCAAATATTATCTATCACCCACCGATGCCTCGCTTATTCAATTTTAGTTGTTAAGCAGAAAGTAAAGTGACAATAAGTAAAACTAGAATCATCTCCAACATCGACATGCGGCAATACATCAAGAATCGTGGCATATGGCGACACACATCAAGACTTGAGCAAGCAACTCTGACGCCAAGTCCAACTGTCTACCAAACAACGGTAATAGGGTGTGTCCAAGGCAATATAAGGCTAGGGATATATCGGGTGGAAACTAGAGCATCGCAACAGATAGCAATAGATCAACAGGAGGGAATAAAGACTATAAAAGTAAGATAGGTAGAAAGAGGGAGATGCTCGCCTGAAAACATGCCGAAGGTTCAACCGAAGATCGGGGCGAAGCTCACATCAACTCAACGGCCTTATCCGCGAAGAACCAAAACACTAGAAGAAACATCGGATGCAATATTTAATAAAACGGCAGAAGATCGGCATGATGCATGTATGATGTATGGCATGGCAAAGGTGCGGTGCAATTAGGTCAAGATTAAGTGGAACCGGGGTCCCGACAATTAATAGATGGTTCAAGTTATTTAGCTATCCCGCATATTAAATGTTGTATTAACAAGGCAAGATAAGATACCGGTTCGCTACACAAGTTTAAATGAGGCCGATATGAGACTAGATTTGCCCGCATATGGGCCCCTTATTTAATTATTAGGTGAATCGGCAAAAGGCCCCCAAACCACACAAGATGCATGCGAGATGACAATTAAACATGCAACAAGTTGTTATGATGTTATAAAATAGGGTTTGCGGGAAGGGGTTCACACATTAGGGTTCTCGACGATCTTGGGGTTTCCGGGGTTCGGGGTTGGTCTCAGGTCCGAGGTTCGGATGGATCTGCCTCTCTCGAAACGTTCTCGGAAAAGTAGATCTTGGCGATCATGGTGGCGAACTTGGCGTTCCGGGGTGGAGATCTTGCCGTATCGGGGAGAAGATCTTGGAGGTGCCGGCTTCGATTGTCGATGGCGAACTTTGTTCGGAGCCGGGAAGAAGTACTCGGTGTCCATGTAGAAGACCTTGTCGGTTCGTCCCTCGGTCGGTGGCGAACTTGACCGATGGTCTACGAGGTCTCGCCTGGCGAATCCAAGATGTAGGGCTTGGCGTCATTTATTGGAGTTCTCGGGTGTCGGTGCCGAAATCGGGGTGCGGCGTCGATGGGTCTTCGGATCTATCTTCGGGTTGATGTAGATCTTGTCTTAGGGAGCATGGCACTCACATCGTTGGCAGGGATCTTGACACTGCCCGATCTTTGTAGCATGATCAATAGGGTCGTGGATTCCGCCTTGCAAACGCCACCACACAAACTTCGCATGGTCAGAGTCGGTGTCTTCTATTCGGCCTTGAGGTCGTTTTACTCCTGGTTCGATGTCTAGGTTTCAGCCGCACGAGTACACATACAACCAAGTCCCAATTTCTTGAGCGTCTGCGTTGGGTCACCCAACACGATGATGTAGTACTCAGACACGGACGCAGGGACTCCAGGTCGATGACGGCGGAGGAGGCGAGGTCGGGCCGGGGGAAGACGCATGGGGGCACGGCTCGGAGGCGGGGAGCACCGCGGTGGTCGGAGTTGGTGGGGAACCTGGTGCAGCGAGGGGGCGAGCGGGACGGCGGCGACCTGGGGCGCTCGAGGGAGGGGCGACGAGGCGTGCGAGCCGCGCGCTGGCCGGCGGGTTGGCGGTGATGGCGAACGGAGGCGCTGGGCGAGATGGCGGCAGGCTCGCGGCTCAAGGAGCGTGGTCTCGCGAGGCGGCGGCGGAGGCCGGAGGATTTGAGGGTCGCCGGGCGACGGTGCGCGCGTTGGCGAGGACGGGCGCGGTGGCCTCGCGCGGACGGGCAGGCGAGGCAGCAGGCTGGCGGGCGCGGCCGGCAGCGAGGCGCCAGCGGCGGCAGGCGGGGCGCGGCTGGCGCCGGGCGGGTCGCGCCAGAAGCGGGGCGGAGAGCGGCGCAGAGGGGCGGAGTGAGGAGGCCGCGGTGGAGGGCTCGGGTCGGCGAGGGGTAGGCTCGGCGGAGGAGCTCAAGGGCGGTGAGGCGGAGGGTTGCAGTGAAGGGGTGGCCGGAGGTTGCTGGCCATTGTGGTAAGGCGGGCGGGCGAGGGCGGGGTGAGGGCTCACAGGCGGAGGCTTGGGAGGCGGCGAGGAGCGGGGAAGGGCGGGCGGAGGGAGGAGCCTGGGCGATGAGGCGGAGAGCCTTGCGAGGCGGGGGGGAGGCGCAGTGGAGGTGGTGCAGGCGGCGGGCGGCGTGTGCACGGGCGGAGGGGAGGGGTGAGGCGAGGTCCGGTGGCCGGGTCAAGTCTGAGGAGGGCAGTGATGGCCGGGCAGAGCGGTTGCAGCTGTGTGGGGAGAGAGGGAGGTCGGGGCGTGGGAGAGAAGGTGGGGAGAGAGAGGCCTGTGGGCAGGTGGGCAGTGGGTCCGGATGGGGGGAGTTGGGAACTGGGGAGGCAGGGAGGTGTGTGTGCGTTGGGGTGGGGTCCGCGCGCAGTGAGTGGGGGGCTGGGTGTGTTTGGGTTGAGTGGGGGGCTGGGTGTTGGGGTGTGCTTAGCACAGGTGGAGTGTTGGGGCTGATGTGGCATGCAGGGAGTGGGTGGGGGAGAGAGGAGAGGTGAGGTGGAGAGATTTGATTGGAGGGAGTGATGTGGAGGTTGGGTTGGGGTAGTTTTCTGGGTAGTCTTAGGATTTAGATGGGGCAGGATAGGTGAGGTGGCAGGTGGGTATAGTTTGGGTGAGAGGGTGAGGTGGCGGTCTGCCGTTGGTGGGTAGGAATAGATTGGGTGGGACTAGGATTTAGCGGGGCTGGTTTTTGGTTTTTTTTTTTTTTTGTGTTTGTTTGCTTCTGTTCAAATTAAAACAAAGACACTTTGCACAAAAGTTTTTAGGCAAATAAAATCTCCGATGCTCTCGGGTTTTTGTGTTTGAAACTACGAGGGGTTTTTATACGATTTAAATCTAGACTTTGCAAATAATGCGGGCAAACAATGCATGATGAAGACGATGCAATGCGCAAATTCAACGCGATTTTCTAGTAGTGGTTTTGCGGGATGCCACACCTTCCCGCCTCCATGCCGACCGCGTGGGCAGCCAACTCCTCCCTAGATTGAACAGCGGCCAAATCAGCGTGCGACGCCGCGAGCACCGCTGACCGCTTCCCAGGGCTGGAGTCCACCGCAGCGAGTCGTGCCTGAAGAGAGACCAGGCGGGGCATCGGCGGGGCATGGAAGACATAGTGGGGGAGAGGAGCGTGGACGCGTGATTCCTCGAGCAGTCCGTCAAAGCGGCGGGGATAGGCTGAGCGGTGGAAGCGGTGGAAACTTGGACTAACCAGCAGCAGCGTGCAAGGCTGGGACGGGATAACCGGCAACCACCGCGAAAGAAGAAACCGGAAGGCACCACGTAACTGGACACGCACCAAGTCCAGTTTCGTTAAAAATCGCGCCAAAGTCTCGTGGTACTGTAGATGTGCCATCTACAGTACGAAGCGCTGACTTGGATCGTCCTATCGATGGCTGAGGTGCTTCACTTTCATATATAGTTATTGGCTTTGAACCTCTTAGCACCATAAAAGGTGACTGGGCTATATTCTTTATCTGATCGGTGATTTTTTATCAAGTTTTCCACACACGTACTAGTAGCTAAGCAAAAACTACACGGGTTGATCGATTATGATGCTAGCTAGCTCATGATGTGGAACAAATCGAAATGAAGACAAATTTGCGAGGAAGCAAATATTATACTCTCCGTCTGGAAAAGAATATTGTAGATTTGTCTAGATTTGTATATATCTAGACATATTGTATACGGATACATTCAAATTTAGACAAATTTTTGACATATTTTTTCGGACGGAGGGAGTTGAACAAAATCACACATATCTGCCCCAAAAGTACCACATTTGCATATGTTTATAAATTAAAATAGCAACATTCAGAGTTCTTTATTGCTAACATAATTTGAAAATCACCAACCTAGAGCAATGGCAGTAGCTAGTCGATCTCTAAACTCATCCATGTCACCACCACTTGCCTCGGTAGTCGATAAATCGGATGCACCTGCTGAAACTGCATACCGCTTATATCGTTCTGGGATTGTTGGCACATAATTTGGGTCTCTGTCACACCGTTCAAAATGAACATCTTCTCTGTCATGTGCACGAATATAATTGTGCAATGTCATGCATGCAGCAATGATCATCTTTTGGGTTTCAATTGAGTAACTAGGCATCTTGAGTAAAATTTGCCATTTCATATTCAAAACTCTGAAGCCTCGCTCTATGCTATTGCGCTTGGACGAGTGGATTTTATTGAACTTCTCTTTAGGAGTTATTGGTGCTACACCTCTATGGAACTCCAGGACATGATATCTTTCTCCTTTGTAAGGTGCGAGGTATCTGTAGCATCCCAATTGTCTAACAATTGCAATGCTACTGGCCTAGTCTATATAAATGCTACTTCCTATATATAATTGTTGCATCATAATTATATCATGCTCATGTCATCATGCCACCTTCCATTTGAGCATCATATAAAACCCTTTTTGTGTTGGTTCTTCTCTCATATGCATTGTAAATTGTATTTGCCTCTTGATATTGTATTTGGTTCTTGATATATTGTTTAAATGCCCAAGTTGAGTTGGGGGCATATCTTTTATTCAACTCCATCACCTTTCTCTGCCACCACCTTATAATTCCACCATCCAACTAGATATGAGCTTTGCACTTTGTTGGGTTTTACCTCTAGCTCATGTGGGTTGGGATGGATCCAATTCAATCTCCACATGCTCTCATATATGCACCATATTGTTTCCACATTATTGATTTGTGGAGCCACCTTTGCATGCATTATGAGTAGTGCTCCTTTTCCTAGCTTTCATGTGGATTATTATGGATTTATGCTCATGTTGGGACATTTTTGGGACTACTAAACATCTAGTGGAATAAACACACTAGCAAGTCCCATTTTTATTCAAATATGGTCATCTCCATCTACTCCACATGGGGCATCCTTTCACTTCTTTTAGCTTGGCTTATTCCATATTTTTGGAATGCATATGTATAAATGCCATGAATAATTATTTTGTTTTCACAAGATTAAGACATGGCATTTAATGCACTTGCATGGGCCATGCAACCATCACCACTATTTGATCTCCCTTGGTTTTCTTGGAATTTTGATTGTTTTCCCTTTTGTTGAGCTCCAACCTTGCTCCTTCTCTCCTTGCCATGTGCATCACCATCCACATCTCTCTCTCCCTCCGTTTGCTTGATCTTGTTGATCTTGCTTTTGGCCCTACCCTAAACCCCTCTCTCCTTTTTCTATCTCTAGACCCTAAGCACTCCTCTCTTCCTCTGTGAACTCTCTCTATTTGTTTTCGTATCTTCAAGGTTGGGTCCACTTGCTAGGACCCAATATTATTTTTTCCCGAAGATATTTTTGTTCTATTGCAAAACCCTAAACTTTATATAATAGCATGCCCAAAATTATTATAGGGCATTGATCTTGCTATTACTCTACTCCCTCTAGTCTCTATTTTAAAAGGCTTCCAGCTCCATACATAAAATCCCTACAAAATTTCAAATGAGTCTAAGATGGTTTCTTATAAAAAGAAATAAAAAAATACCTAAGTGAAACACCTAATAACTAAAAGGAAAGGTCTTCCCTTTGGCCCAACCAAAGCCCACCCAGATCCCCTTCCTTATCTTGGGCCGGCCTGATGCTCCCGCTAGCTTCCATCCTTACCGCTTCAGGTGTGCGACGCTGCCATCGTCTTCCTTGCAGGAGAGAGCATCGGTGGCTCTGCCTGTCGCTGTCCAGGAGATGGGCGGACAAGCGCGCCTCCCGAGGACGATAAATAGAGCCGAGGACCATCCCCCAGGAACCCTAGCTCCCCCATCTTCCCTTCGCCGCCGCCAGGTAGTTTCCCCATGTTTTCCCTGAACGCAAGGCCACACAGAGAGGGAGAGATGCCATGGCCGACGGCCTGGCTAGCTCTGTATCATTGTCGCAGTACCCTTCGGGAGCATTTGAGGCGCAGGTCCCCCTTCGTCGGCCTCGCCCATGCCGTTTTGGCAGCAAAAGAGGAGCAGTAGGTGCTGGAGCATCGGCACGCCAACGACCGCCGGAGGACCATGGGGTTCGTCAACGCCCCCGTCGCCTCCGACCACCTCCTTCCCCGAATCCGGCGGGAATCAGCCGAGGTGAGGATCCTCAACCTTAACCCCACCTGTATGTGCCCTCCCAGTACCTAGCGCCGCCCGGATTTGGCCCCTGCCGTCGAACCACCCCTCCGCGGCGTCTGCGGTTGCAAACAGCCGGGCGCAGACAAAGAATCGCAGCTGCCAACGCCTGTTCGTCCCTGTTTCCGGCGATCCTCGCCATGTCGACCATCGACCGCACCACGGTGAAGAGGGCATCTCCCTCTCTCCTATGAGTCCAACCATGGCCCAGACGGAGCTCTATAGCGCTCTCCATCGTTGGTTAAAGATCCGTCCTTGTCTCTGAAACTCTGACGGAAACAACAGTCGAACGACGAGTGTGTGCAGTTTGTTTTTCCTCTGTTCCCGACTATATACCGGCCGCTTCAGACCTCCTCCGGAGAAACCCCAAACACGAAAGTTGTAGCCCTATCATCCCTCTTCATCTTTCATTTTTGCATCATGGCGAGATTCAGCGTTAAGTCGCCATCTTCGCAAGATCGAATCACCCGGCAATTTCGCGCCTTTCTTCATTAAATCGATTCTTATCGGGTCCCGAGTTTTTGCAAAAGCCCTCCCCTTGTTTGGCTTCAACCCAGCCCGCATTTGCCCACGTGCACGCCTCAAGGCCCACTCACGCAGTGGGCCATGCCGCCTGTGACCCCACTGGTCAGCGGCTTCGGGTAGCTCTAGACCGAGTAAGAAAAACCTTCAGCTATTTCTTAAATCAATTAAAATTTTAGTAAATGATTAATATCAAATAAATTCATAACTATTTAAATATTTCGAATTTGAATTCAAACTCTATATGAAATATGTTTTATTTTTGAATGTTAATTCAAATCTTTAGTCAAATATTTTCAGAACTAATTCAAACTAGTCAAACCTTTGACTTTGACTCCATTTGACTAATTTTGACTTTAAAATAAATTTAAATTCATAAATCTAAATAATGTAAATAATATATGTTTTCAAATCAAAAAAATGTGAGGATTTCAAATATGCTACCCAAAATATATTTTGAACCCTTAAAATTTCAAGTTGATTTAAATTACAATAAAATGCCCTTTTACCTTATTTATTTAATAACTTTTGTTTTATAACTCCAAATTTGACAAATGATATGTCTAAAATGATCAGCTCGACGAGACCTTTCTGTTTATGCAGTCCATGTTCTGAATTGCAGCATGCATCATATAAATATAAAGCATACAACAACTTATATGAGGTTAAAATGTGACCAAAACTCAATAAAATGTTTATTTCTTGTATTCTACACCTCACCCATGCCATGCTACATTATTGCCATGCAAATTGTGCATCATTCAACATGGCATGATTGTTTGCTTGTCGCATTTTAACTCATATGCTTGTGCACTTTATTTATGTTGGCCCTTGTTTGTTTGGTTCTTCTTCGAATAGACGCTGAGCAGGGGATATATCAAGAAACCCAGGAGCACTACCCAGATCCTTCTCTCGCTTCAACTGAGCTGCCAGGCAAGCACTACCACATGCTTGCATACATATAGTACCTATTGCCTCTATCTTATTCTTGCATCATTGAGTCGCGATCGCATTAAACTGAATCCCAAGTATTGCATAGCCTTACTTTTAAACCCCACCGAAGCTTGTTCCTCCATCCCATGAGCCATTACTTCAGGAGTTGTTTGAGCCATGCGGGTCGTAGAACAGCATGTGTAGGGTATGTGAGTGTCTGATGGATAACGAGGTACCTAAACAACTTAACCTGAGTAGTATGGGATAACTAATGAAAGTGGCACCGGTGAGCAATATCTGCTATTTGGTTTTTCATGCTCACTTGTGTCCCGTAGGACCCCGAGTACTTGATTCCTGTTCCTTGAATATTCGCGCTATCCACATCAGGGAGGATTATGGGACCCCCCTGAGCCAGAGCTTGATTCATTCTTATTTCTTGGGGCCACAAACTAGTTTGAGGTTTTATTTACTATCATGTACTTATGCCATGCTTTAATGCTTTATTTACGTTTGTGCGGGGAGCACCTGTACTGTATAGGATCGTGACCCGTTTTCGCGGTATCGACAAGCCCAGTCACACTTTCGGGTTCCCAGTCGTTTACAGCCGGCCCCACAAACCTTGAGTCCGTCTCGAAGTCAGCTAACTTGCTATGGTATACTTAATGGGGTGGCCCCCTGAAATATTTCTGAATCTTGTGATTGCTTTGTCGTGAAAGCCTCGTTGGGTTTTGATTTGGTTTTTCCGAGGTTGATCGAGTGTGTGTTGCTATTTGTGCACCCCTGCAGGGTAAAACTTTATGAAAGCCGTGTCCGCGGTTATGGACGACTTGGAGCATAGTTTCTCGATCATAGACAAGCATAACTAAAGTACCGCCTTTAATTTGACTAAGTAACTAACTAGTAAATAGTGCAACACTCATGGAATGGATAATAAAACTGCCAACGGATGGGGGTTGTTCGTCCGCTTCCTCGTTGGTAAGCGAAGAGGAGGATGGATCTGTTAATATTACTGTTATAACTGTTGTCATTAATTCACGGACATCCGTCTATCTTTGGTTAGGCGGATGGTTAGCGAGTATCTATAGAATTGTTAGGGTTTATCTTTTGCTGCAATTGCGTCACCCCAGGTTGTGTCCCCTTTAGAGGCATAAAGACTTGCTGAGTGCCCCTAGGGTCTCACACGATAAATTATTTGATTCAGATGAACAGATACACTCACAAGATGGATACTGGGTGGAGGAGACAGACGATGTGGGCAACGATCATTTGGTGTAGAGATTCCGGAAACGGGGATCCGTGAGATCTGTGGGCGGGATGTGTTTATTTATGGGGCATCTTATGCCGATTTGCTTCTTATCCGTACTCGGATCTTGTTTGCCGCTCACCGATACTCGATGTTTGATGTATGAGGAGATATCCTAAACTATTATATCTATCTAGGATATTTGGATCTTGCCGTATGCGTTGCAATATTTCTATTTCTTTTAGATGGAATGGCTCGATGTACTGTTGTATGGTGGCTTGCATACATACTCATTTGTGTATGTAGTTGATCCTTCGCCGACATTACTCCTGTTCTTGTCCCGATGTTTGGAAATGGTTGGGACGGCCGAAAGGTCTACCTGTGAGTGGCATTTGGGCCCCACCGTACTATTTCAACCATTTCCGCTCATCCAGGCTTGTAACTAGGAGCGTAATTCACCGAGGTAGTTATAGTATCCAAACCTGTTTGGATAACCAGCATCTACAAGGTAGTACTTGCCTAAACAAAACAAAGAGACCCAAATTAGTTGTGATGAATATAGAAAAGCTCACCCTTTAGAGGATGGGGAAAGATGGTCCAGTCCTTATCGATTGCATGATAGAGCACACTCTGTCGTGCATAGCACCAGGTTGTCCAATTGCAGTGTAAGTAAAATGCATATCAAAATCACATATTGACATCACATTCATAGTAACCGCGCATGTTCTTCCAATGTACCTAACTTTCTGATCCTTGGGAACAACAGCCCTAATATGTGTCCCATCAATTGCACCAATGCAATCTTTGAGATGTGGAAATGCCCGCCTATCATTCTTAATCCTAGGATGCACGATGCGGAAATTTGTGTCCTTAGCCTTCAAGTAGTGCGATGCCATCTTAACCACACAAACTAGTACCTCATGAAATTTGCGGTGGATAGTATCTGGTGAATGTTTGAAACGATTTTGGGTTCTTCTATTTGATTCACAACCCCCCAAGATCCACAAGAACATAGCAAGAGACTCATAACTACTAACAAAGGCGGAATGTTTGAGGCCATACCGCTCAACCAAGATGTCATGAAGATCAAAGAAAACCTCCGCACTCATTCTTAGCATCGTGTAGGTCTCTCCTGGCGTGTCTGTTGGGCCACGCAGAGATAAAACAAAACTTTTCCTCTAACGTGGTGATCCCAAGAACTAGCTGAGGTAGAAGGCCACGAGGTTTACCACTAGACACGCAGTTGCGGATTACTGATGAAGCGCGTCAGTTGATGCAGTGCAGTCCTCACGATCCGATCGTCCTGGTGCTGATCGCACAGCACCTCTGCTGGTATCCACACGTACAAGGAGGAGCACCGGCGCCGAACTACTAGGTTTGTATCGACGGTAGGACTGCTGTGGAGCTAGGGTTTCCAACACATGGAATGACCTAACCGAACAACGATTAACCTTTCTGGGTTACGGTGCTCCACTATATATAGGGAGTGAACGTGGGCTCTGCTCGCGCGACCCATTCACTAAAGCCCATATAACACTAGTCACCGTGAGTCTAACTCACTAACTCAGTCCTAATCCGGTTTAGGTCCAACCCAACCAGACATGTGTTCAGATCCAATCCGAACATGCTCCCGCTCTTAAGTGTGTGACCCCGCAGGCTCATGGCTACTTGGACACGATTGGAGTCCGACTCTCGATCGATCAGTCGGTAGAGGCTCCTAGCAGAACGTGCCGACTCCCAAGTACCAAAGAGTCATGACGACTTGCCTTTCCAATGCGACTTACGTCCGAGTCCCTTTTGCCTCACGATATACCTTGTCGACTATAGGAATAATTGTCATCCCTTAAATAGTCCGACTCTCTTCTCGATCCAAGATAAGTGATTCACCGACTAACTTAGTCGATCGCCTCTGACACTTAACCGAGTCGTATGGCCATGCTTTCCAATCATATCTCACGAGAGGGCCCAGAATATCTCTCCGAGTGGAGGGCAAAATCCCATCTTGGTTATTCACATCACGCAGCTTGATTCTCAGATTCGAACCGCCTTTTATAAGCCCGCCATTCGGATCAACGTTTGACAGAACCTAAGTCGGTGATCCTTAACTCGTACTATGCAACAACCTCGGGACTAAGGATTACATTGATTGAGATATACAAATGACAACTTGTTCGTTGTACCTCAATATGGGTCAATCCGACTCGCTAAACTCTTTAGCCGAATATGTGTAAGTTGGAATAGCATCTCCATGCTCATGACAAGTGGAACCGAGTCATCAAGGCAACTTTCACATTGGTCTAAGTTGTGTATCCAGCACAACTTCGATGACCAAGGATATTTAGTACAAACAACATGAATGCATAGTTCCACAACCGAATCACATATTTAATGATACACATCAGATGTTTATACAAGGACTACTTAATATCTTTATGAATACAATGGGAAATCTCATCATACATGATTGCCTCTAGGGCATATTCCCAACAGTGTCAATAGTCTCTTGCAACCATCCAAACCCACTCAAGATAGATGTCCTAGGCGAGGCCTTCATCACCCAATTCTCACGATATTTCCCAACTATGTTTGATGCACCTGAACAAATGATGGACATTTTTTGTGCATGGTGGCAGACCATTGTTTTCTTCATTTCATAGAACTTGTCATCATCACTATCACTATCACTATCACTATCACTATCACTATCACTATCAGATGACATATGCACATATACAATGAATAAGTCACCAAACATAAGTTAGCATCATACACACATTGTTCAAAAATAATTCAACAAGCTAAATTGTTCAGGTGCATCAATGCAAGCAAATAGTTTCACCAACAGAATACATAAGTAAACATCACTCATACGGAAAATAAAACCATCTACTTAGGATACTTGTTATCATACTTCCTGCGCAGCCAACCCAATCAAGATGCAACACCCATGTGCAAAAACATCTCTCTTTGGTCTCTCTTCACAAACAGCTCAGTGGCAATGAAGTGCTCATCAGTACCTTCTGTTGCACCACAAGCAATCACCTCATTCATGACAGAGGTAAAAGATGTGTTGGCATCATTTTTTATGAAAGACTCAAATGATGAATGCGACTTCTTAGCAATATCATCAATCCTTGTAATCTGCTCCGGCATCACCTGAGCGGTCTTAGGTTTCTTGCTGTTGTCATGAACAAACTTTCCAAGCCTTTTAACTGCTGAAGAACTTGCTCCTACATCAGTAATAGTTGATGGTGCTTCGGTATCATCGAAATCACAATCATTGATGTTGTCAACATCTAGTGCGGCAGCTAATACTTCACTAGAAGGGGGTGGTATTCCTGATCCAGGATTCCAATGATCGGTGCCATCACTTGAAGGTCATATTTGAAGACATCACTAGTGATGTCTTCAAATATGACCTTCAAGTTTTCTTCATTGCGAAGTCCTTGCTTCCTAAACTTTCCAATACCCTGTAATACAAAAAAAGAGAATATTTGTCAATAATAAAAGATGATACGTACATTACAATATGGAAAAAATAAGCATGACAACTCACTTTTCTTGCCTTCTTCCACCACTCATCGTCTTGTTGCATAGTGTTTCGCTCGTAATCCCATCCAGCTCCAGTTTCCCTCAACCTTAGTTTCTTGAACAAGTTGTAATCAATTTTCAGTTTGTCCCACTTGTTCTTCAATTGGTATCTCTTGTACTCCAAACATGTTCTCATTGTAAATTGTTTTGCTACTTCCTCATATGCATTGGGAGTCAAGTGAGTGTTCGGCCTATTTCCCATCCTCACTTGCTCGGCAAACAACTCAGTGACAATACGAGTGTTGTCATCAGTCCATTCAGCGGTCATGATCAAAACTCGTCTATAAAAATCCATGTCACTTGTTTGTACTACCGAAAATTGTCAATAATATGAATATAGACTTTAACAAATTTATCATACGGCAACACACACATAGCAATCAACACATACAACTATGGACAGAAAGACACACACCGTAGGCAGGAATACTCGTACATAGCAAGCAAACTTTCTAGCTATCACGTACGCACATACATGGCAGCATGAGATTAACACACACACGCACACACCAAGCAAACTTTCTGGCTATCTCCGTACAAGAAACTGAACGAACTACAGAAATCAAGATCGGTAGATATCGGGTCTAGTAGGGACACCAAGGACCAGGATACTAACCGTGGATGTTAGGACTTGGCGGAGTGGTCGTCATCGCGGCGGCATACAGTGGCGGCGTACAACCTGCAGGCAGCGGCCAGAAACTCGTCGCAGCAGCTGTTCATGGCGAGGCGGACAGCAGACGGCGACACAAGCTCCTTGCAGTGGGTGGAATCGGATCCTGGCGGCAAGGCGATCTTGTTTCAAGTTCACTGGTCATGATTCAATCGGCGGCACGGGTTGAATCTGAGAGATGCTAGGGTCCTGGTGCCATGGACGTACGGGAGAGAGATGAGAGACCAGAGCTTGTTCGGTTTGTTCACTTATCGGTGGCAATCTCTCGTAATATCCAGCCGCTCCTCGTATTACCGTTCCATGGATCGACAAAAGGCTCGCTATGTAGAATCGGTGTACAGACCGGAGCGCTTCGCTCTTTCCGATCCGTGGAGCGCACGCGTTCGGGGCCGCTTCGCTCGTTCCGGCCGTGGAACCAAGATTTGGAGCGTTGCCGAACGGGCTCTATGTCTCCCTGGTATTTTGCACCATGAATTACCCACACAGCGTTTGGCAACTTTAGGGAATAGGATGGGAAGAGGAATTGAGAGGAGGGAGTTAGTTAGGGGATTAGGCTTGGGAGGTTGATTATCACTGAGAAAATAACGCAAAACTATCATATTTGAGATGATTTTGTTAAAAATCTAACATTTTAGAAATTTTTGACACATAAAAATCATTTTTGGGGTAGGGTTGTGACACAAAGCTCTAACTCGTCGTGTTTAGGCATCTAACAGCATTCTGGCAGGTGGGGCCCGTTGTTAGTGCTGACGTGGCACGGACTTGAGGGAGAGAGACAACGGTCGTGAGGCACGCGTCGAAGGGGGTCGTTAGGGAAGCCGCTCCTTGTCGATTTCAGTAGCTACCTCTAGCCCGTTGTCAGTTGCTCTCTTTCCCCACTCGTTCCCAGCCCGTCGCCGCCGTGCCGCCGCACCGCCGCCGCGAGCTCTTCCCGTCACCGACCGTTGTCGCCATGGTTTCGTGGAGCGATGGAGAAGAGTTGTCGCACTACCCGACCTCGTCTGACGATGTGAGTACTCTGCACCTGGAGATCTCCTGCACCTGCGTTTTTTGATTTCTAGTTGAATTAGATTTGGTGATTCTTTAGATTTAGGTGGTTCCTTCTCTAATTTCTGCCACGTTTCAACATGTTAGAGTATGAACAACACCTACTATTCATATTTTTGCGGTTTAGCTGACGATGGGGAGGAGCCTGTGCTCTGCAAGTGCGGATTTGTGGCTGCCAAATTTGTAGCATGGGGGGCTGTAACACTAGAAGGAGGTACCTAGCTTGTGAAGGGCAGGTATATGAGCATTTCCTAATTAGTATAGATAGTCAATGCTGGTAATCTCAGTATGTGTTAATTTATAGTCTTCCTTAACTAATGTAGGAAGGAGAGAAGTGTTCATATGTGCATTGGGTTGATCTAGTGTGGCCAGATGCTCTGATGAAAGCAATGGGCAAGTTGTGGAAGATGTTTGCAGAAGCTAAACAAGGCAAGGTGAATGATGCACTAGACTATGTTGAGAGGAAGTTTGATTTTGAAGACCAAATTAAGAAGCTGAACCAAGATGTAAAGAAAGCTCGGGATGAAGTTGAAAAAGAAGTGGAAGAGAAGTAGATGACTTTAGCCCTCAAGGCTAAAGCTGAACAAGCTCTGATGGCTGCAAGGGCTGAAATTCAAGAGAAAATGACCACTGAAGCAACAACTGTCAACATGCACAAATATTTGTTGGTGAAGGCATAGAAATATAGGGACAAGTACATGGAGGAGAAGAGGATCTTGGTGGCCTTGGAGCTGGTTGAGCTTGGGGAGGTGCAACACTGGATGATCATGGTGGCCTTGGAGCTGGTTGAGCTTGGGGAGGTGCAACACTGGAAGTTCTTGGTGGCCTTAGAGCTGGTTGAGCTTGGGAAGGTGTAGCACCTGAAGGAGATGCTCCATCTGGCTTTGTCATGTTTTCCTGTTAGGAAGCATAGTTTAATTAGCAGAAAAGTTTCTACAGGTGTTATGAAGCATAGTTTAATCACTGGTAGTTTCTGTACCTTGTGATTGTTTTACCTTAATGCAAGATCTGGTCTGAGAGGCTGTGAGCAGCTTGTATATTTGTGTCCTTGCAGTTTGCAGTTACTGCAGGTGATAGTGGCCAAACTGTGCTTCTTCTCCACCTAGGGATTCCTTAAATTGTTCAAGAAACCACTGCCAATTAGCAGTATCTTCCTTAGCAACTATAGCCCATGCAATAGGATAGATATTATTGTTGCCATCTCTACCAGTAGCAGCTAAAATTTGATGTCGTGTTGTGAGTTTGATGAAGCATCCATCTAATCCAATGAAGGGTCTGCATCCTTCAAGAAATCCAAGCCTTGTAGCATTGACACAAAAGAAAAGGCCATGAAATCTAGGCTTGTCACTTATAAATACTTGTTGCCCTTTTTTAATTGCTTCCTTCTCCCTCTGTTGGGCCAGTAACAGTGGTGACAATACACCTTGAACCTGGATTTTTATCTATAACAGTTTACAAGTAGTCTCTAATTCTGTGGTACTGCCTCTTGTGATCCCCCATCACCTTTTCCCTTGCTTTATTCTTTGCCCTATAGGCCATTTTCTTTGGCACTTCAACACCAAAATCCTTTTTTTTTGCTTTGTCAACTATGGTTCTGATGCCTGTGTTTGGATCAGACCTGAAATTGTGAACATACACATTGCTCAGAAACTTGCTGGTAACTCTATTGCTTGATGGCTCAGTTGGACAACAGTGCTCCAAATGCATTTTCTTTACACAGAAAGTGCTCTCATGCTTGATTTTTGAAGCTGACATAAAGAACTGACAGTTGTATTTCTCCTTCTTTGTTGGCTTACAGCAAACAATAATTCTATCTGGCCCATTTCTGTGGTAATGGAAATTCCTAACTTGAGCTATGTGAAGCTGGCATAGTGCCTGCCTAAACTGATAAACATCCTTGAAACATAGCTTCAGCCTAAACTGTTGCTTAGGATTTTCCCTAGTTTCATCATACCACACCCTCTTTGGTTGCTTCTTTGCTCTGCTTTTTCTCCCATTTGGCAGTAGAAATGGTAGAGGCTCGAATCCATCATCCTCTTCTTCTCCCAGGAAACCTAACTTATCATCATCTTCTAGATCAGAAGGAGCCCAGTCTTCCTTTCCTGGTAATTCATCTTCACAATGTGACCTTGTAGTAGGGCCCTTCCTCCTCACTCTTTTCTTCACTTGTTGCTCTATAAAAATATCCTCTGGCTCTGTCTCATCCTCATACAGTTGCTCATCAGCCTTCCTCTTCATCTTAGCTGCTATTATTTTGTTACTCTCCTCTATTTCCTTCCTCCTCATCTCCTCTAACTGCACTAGGTCAACCTGACATGGATACATACAACTGTCACTGCCATTAGATGCTTCTCCCTCATCTTCTTCTTCATCTACTTGTACCTCATCCTCATCTTCTGACAACCAATTGTCATCATTTTGTGTGCACAAAGGCTGAAAGTACACACTGTTCTGGGACTCAATGTGGTTATGACCATGCTCTTCCTCCTCTAAATCACATGACATGTGACTTGGATAAGATTTTGCATATAATTTTTCTGCCTCCTTGGACTTCACATGAGACAAAATAATTGCTTGTTTACTCTTGTCTCTCATCACAGTTAAAACAAGTTTTTTTAGACCTTTCATACTTCCTGACCATCTCTTCCACCTTACAATTGCTATCCACAATTTCTAGCCCATTCAGTCCCTCCCCTTCTGATTTTACATAGTACATTGAATCAAAAAGACCATAACCTTCCTTCTCCATCAGTGACAACAAATTCAGAAACCTAATATCTGATCTTAGCATTTTTGTTTGCACAAATTTAGCATCATCAAATTGAATGTAAAGATCCCAAATCTCTGAATATGGCCTAAAACAAAGATAAGAGAATGTGCAGCAATTATTTTCTACTGCTAAATCACACTAAATTAGACACAAATCATAACTGTTGAATCCCCAAATTCAGAAAAGAGAAAATGAAGCTTACCCGCCGTCGAAGACATAGTGGCTGAGCGGGTCCTCGCTTAATTGGCTCGCCGTAGCCAGCTGAGCTGAAGAAGCTTCCTGCTCTGGCTTCGGCGCGGCGTCCTGGACTGGCCCCGACGCAAGATCCATCGACTCGCGGTCTTCATCAGAGTCCAAATCGATGGACCCCATATTGAATCCAGGCCCGAAGAGCACCTGCCGCACAAAACGACCGCCGCCTCCTCCACTGCGACCCCCTCCGTTGCCTTCCTCTGTCCCATCGCCACTCGCCATGGCTATTCTACCCTCGCGGGAGCGGAAAACTAACTAAAACATCTGAGCCGCGAGGGGACAGCGACTGCCCTAACGACCCCCTTCGACGCGTGCCTCACGGCCGTTGTCTCCCTCTGTCAAGTCCGTGCCACGTCAGCACTGACAATGGGCCCCACCTGCCAGAAATGTTGTTAGAGGCCTAAACACGACGAGTTAGAGCTTTCTGTCACACCCTTACCCAAAAAGTGATTTTTATGTGTCAAAAATCCCTAAGGTGGTAGATTTTTAACAAGATCGTCTCAAATGTGGTAGTTCTGTGTCATTTTCTCATTATAGCTCCCAATCCCACGTTTGGTGTGCGTTGGGAATTACTAGTGGGAATTGAACATAAGGACAAATCAATGGTAAAAGGAGAAAAAAATTATTGTATTAGATTTGATGGGTCTGTGAAAGGAAGAGGTGGTGGAATGGAATCAGAAATTATTTGCACACTCAGATGTGATGCATGTAGAAGACCATCAGATGGTATTATTTTGCATGTTTTCTAATATATCGACGAAGAAAGAACATGCCATTTTACATTCCTTGTCATGTTGCCTAGGTGACCTTTCTTCACACTTGGCGTCAAATCTGCAGGTCCTGGGGTTGGTAGAAATAATGGTGCTGCCACTGCAGTCTGATCAAACAACAAGTTTCCAATCGTATTAGCAATGATTTTTGCCCGATTTTTTCTACCTTCAATTGTGGGATGAGGGCAACCAACACATTTATTTTTTCCTTTTCACCAATTCCCTGTCCACTTCTGAATTACCAGGGTCCCCTAGGGAAGAGATACGAGGGAGTTAGACCCCTTAATTCCCCTTCCCTCTCCCTCCTCAAGTCCCATTCCCCCCAACTATACGGGTGATCTGAGAGACCCACGCACCGCCCCCGCACGAAATGAGAGGCAGGAGTCCTCAGTTTGAGAGTCGTCCAGTCAACACCGGGCCTCGTCGGCGTCCTCGCAGCTGGATTAGCCGGTCGGCGATGGATTAAGGGAGGCGCCGACTCTAGGACTATATTTAGGCTTAGTAGTTGTAGTTTCTTGCGGCTGTGTGCCGCAGTTTGGCTGGATGCCGGGAGTCGGCGGCGAGATCTAGGGGCTGGGATCTGCCGCGTGCTGGTGCTTATTCTTCTCCTCACAGCGCTCCAGCGATCGGAGTCAGAGGTGGTGGAGCGGCAAGATGCCAGGGACTCTATCAATAAACATCATTGTCGGTGCATTCCTCCGGAGCAGAGACGTGCTGCAGCGTCGCCCTCCTTGGCCGGCCGTGGAGGTGGGGAAGGAAGGCCTGTTGCTGAAGGTTGTCGTGCTCTCTTGTTTGTCCTGGACGGCCATGGAGGTGGGGGGAGGAGCAATCTACGACGGTTGTCTCATCGGCTGCGGCGGGAGGTACATGTGGTCCTTCACGCAAAGTAGCTTGTCTCATGGCCGGCCATGGTGGCAAGGGGGAAAGGCTCCATTTTGCGGGGAGGTGTCACGGTAGCAGCTACCCTATTGGCGGTGTGGGCTCGTCGCTGAAGTGGTCGGGTGTGCCGTTTTTTGGAGCTCCATGGGGTAGTTCCTCAACGGCTTCTCTCGACCACTGCTGGTCCAATAAGCCTAATATCGGGGTACTTTCTGGAGCCGTTCTTCTCCGCTTGCCTTCTCCCATCTGTGGCGGGAGTGGGGTTGAAGGTGGGCCGACTTTCATCTCCGGCGCCAGAATTGAACCTTCCGTTGCAGGTACCTTCTGTTTTCCCCATCTTCTTCTTCCTCCAGGGGTCGCAGCGATTGCCGATTTTGGAGGACAGGACTGGGTGAACAGCAGTGTCATTCAACGGTGGAGCTGGGAAGCAATCTATTAGAGCATCACCTCGGTGGCAGGTGACAGCCGTCCGACATTCGAGGTCAGAACATGGCCTATCTATAAGCCGGCAAAGGGTCCTGGCATTTGCCCAACCTCCTTGGGGAGGCCCTTTCGAGGTTGACAGTTGTACTCCTCGTCCTCCCGGAAGCAAATGGTTTCGTCCCCGTTTCCGAGTTTGACGGCGGAATGTTCGTCCTCCGTCTCGGCGGTGGAGAAAGAGAAGGACCGAGTTGCTAATTTCTATCTTTTAGTGAGGTCTTTCTACTTTTATCAGGGACCTATGTATTTCTTTCTTTTTTATGGGGTCCTTTGTAACTATTTGTACATCCACCGCGTGTTATTAATATGAAGCTTCCAGTCCCTCCAGGGACTCCTTTCCAAAAAATACGGGTGACTGAAAGTCCCATGCATGCTCAATTCCCATTCCCTAACGCTAATTCCCCCGAAACAAACACATGAAGAAGAGATGGTATTTTGCACCGTGAATTAATTAACGGGTAAAATAAAAGACTTACTATGTTTTCCTTGTATTTTTTGCCAAATCTGACCAAACCGAAGAACTTCAACCAAATCTGACCACTGGGAAAAACTATTTTGAAATTTGAACCTTAGGGTCGACGCCATTTAAAAGGGCGTGAAACTTGTGCAGGTCCGGTGCCAATGCGGAGCAGCTGGGAGGAAGGCCAAAGGGGTCGACGCCATGTGACATGGTGCCGAGGTGAGTTCTGCGTCGTATGTCAACACCCGGATTTTTAATACCAGATGCCTATTATGCCATACATCGCAATCCCAGAATTACCATTTTTGCGAGACATAACAGATTGTCACCATAGTTCATCATCCATTACAAACCATAATAAAGGTCTTACAAATAAAGGATCTCATGATCCAGTCTTAATACAATCAACGCAGCGAAATATAATAAGAACGATAGCATGGGCGAAGCTCCATCTTTAGGGTCACATGCAATGCTGATGATGGGAGATGATCCTTGTTGTCGTAGACTTCCTGCTATCCAACATCCTGGTAGTCCTCCTCATAGTCTAGCCATAGGAATAGCCAGGGACAAAGCCATGAGTACTCTTTAAGTACTCGCAAACTATCACTAACAAGTAAGTGGTTCAAGTAGGAATCCTAAGCTCTAGGTTGTTTTGCAAAAAGCCAGATTTATCTCGAACTGAGTTTAGAAGTAAAGAAAACTAGTTTAATGTCTTTCAACACCTAAGTGGGAAATTAGCTTTCACTTTCACAACCCTGTTGTGGTCAAGTCAAAGTCATAGTTCATTTCGCAAGTCATTTTGAAAACATCTGACGACGTAATAGTATGACCACTCCAACTATCCATAACTGCGGACGCGACTATTCAAATAGTTTGACACTCTGCAGAGCTGGTACACTTTCACCACAACATTCGATACATCCGTTAGGAACAATCCTGAATCACCATACTCAGTATGCGGATAATCAATCCTAACCTTTCAATTACACACCCCAGTATTGGCACCTCCCCTATGAGTTTGGCCTCCCAACCATGACCATCTGTCATCTTGGGAACTGCCCAGGTGGACAATCATCACGAGGTAGCCTCAGCTCAAACCTCGGCCGCAAGGGAACCCATAATAAGATATATAAACTTCCATTAAAGCCCTACCCAAACTTGGGTATTGTGGTTGTACGGTAACATTGGAATGGTATCGCATCCAAACACAACCCTCAGTTTTATAAAAAGGGCTAAGGCTCATGCCTCAACATTTAAATCATCAAATCATCTGGTGTTCAATAACACATGTCAAAACATTTCAGTAGAATGACTCATCATTCTAAGGTTTTCAGAATCCTTTTCACCAAGTAGTCCCATCTAAAGTGATCAAGTTTTATGCTTAGCACTAGCCACTAAATTGGGGGTAATCACTAATGAGGGGTGCTAATCAAGTGCGACTTATCCAAATCTACTCTCATGCCTTAGTATGACATCTAGCTCTATCTAACTTAGGCCAAGTTTTATGCTCTTTATGCTACCTCTAATATCTTCCCAAAATTCACAAGTCACTAAGTAAGAGCTTTGATAATTAAATAAAATAATCAAACTTGCAAGTAAAACTGGGATTTGGTATAATAAAGGGGTATAACCAAAGCATGCCTAACGCATTGCATAAGTTATCTACCTTGCCAAGTTGCAAGTGTTAGCTTGATAGGATGGCTTGCTTAGTTGGTAGCTTGCCTTGAGTAGTGCAGTGGTTGAAATTATCCTCTGCTTCCTCTTCATAATAGTCTCCTTCCTCTTCGTATCCTTGGTCGGTACTAGCGTCTATAAATAAATACGAGGTACACAATCACCAAACAATACTTAACTACTTCTATTTGGCACACCAAGGTTCACACTAGATGATCTAGCATCATCACAATCATCACAAGGAATAAAGACTTAGTCTTATTTATTTTATTTTAGAAAAGTAATTTCTACTCATTGAAAATTACATAAGATTTAATATTCTCGAATTAAAATATGGGATCATGTTGACACATGTCATCACCACATATTTTAATACTTGGGAAAAGTGGTGTCACAATTTAATAAGGTTAAACATTACGAGGATTCCGGTGGCAGCAGCGTGAGCAAAGACTTCCACGGTTCCACAATGGGGGAGGTTATAGGATAAGTAAAAATTGCAGTGCATGATCACCACGTCTCCACACCGCACGACACTTGCTAGCTGAAGCCTAGGCCCACATGTAGCGACAGGAAATCTGCAAGTGCTCTCAGAAGAGGTGCATGTTAGCACGCTTAAGCTTGTAGATAATTATTTTAATTAATTAAAGTGATGAGAAATGCCTATGGGGCATTCTTTTAATACTTGTCCATTATTACTGCAAGTAAACCTAGATATTTTATATATTCAGAAAGGTCTTATCAAATGTGATTTTTAAGAGTTGGAATCAACTCAAAAGCATTTATGGTTGATTTTTGAAAAATGTTTGAATGCAGAAAAGTATATGCCTTGTTATTTTTGTTATAGGTGATCTATAATTCCAAATGGTTTGAATCCAATGGGCTTGGATTAAGAATTTCAATATCTTTCTTACAAAATTAGTTTCATGCAATTTGGTTTAGTGAAACTCTCTGAATTGATTTTTAAAGTTACTGTTTGAACTAGGTTTGAATTAAAATAGAAAATATCTATTTGAATCTACTAGGATGAGCGCCGGAACTAAACTGGGCTGGCCCAGCTGCACAGCATGCGCAGCGGGCTACTAACAGGGGGTTCAGGCGTCATCGGCTCTAACTATGCGAAGCGGTATCTTTCAATCTGAGCCTTGCGATTAGACTAAATCCTACGGGTGTGGTTCGTCGTCTCCATCGGGCAGCGCCGGCAAGACTGAACCCTAGCGCGGCGGTGGGGGTCATGTGAGGCTCACCAGGGCTCCAGCTAGGGTTGGTTTGGAGGCGAACGACGTTGTCAACGATGACGGTTCGAACAATGGCTGCGGTAGCTCCTGGGGAGGCTCCAATCAATGGCTCCACTTCTCCTCCTCCGCGGCAGACTTCGGCAAAATTTTGGCGACCTGGTGCTCGCCTTACTCTAGGGAAAGGTCAGTGGTGCTCTATGAGAGGTGGGGAGTGAGATGTGTCGTGGTATTGCCGACGAGTACACCATGGAGGGGTCCTCACAGTGCGTGTTTAGAGACGTGGGGGAAGGCGGACGGTTGACGGGTATGAGGTAACACAGCTTACCCAGGTTCAGATCCCACAACGGTGGTGGAATCCTACTCCTGCTATAAATCACTATAAGGGCAATACGCCGAGTTACAGGGATTGGTTCGCTGTGTGAGGTGACTAGAAAGTCTAAGTTATCGTGCCCTAAAGGCTCCCATAGGCCCGACTTATATAGTCGCCAGGTCCTAGGGTTACAGGGAAAAGTCCTAGCCGGACAGGTTACAGAGTCCTACACTGCTTACAACTAGTCTAGCGTGTTGCACTCCAAGGCTCCGGGTACATCAGTGACTCCTCCGTAGCCTTCCTTTATCCAGCATGGGCCTTCCTTCTGGATCCATCTAACTAGGCCGCCCAGCAGGCCATGGGCCATGCTACCAACTGTGGACGACCCGGGTTATCCGGATAGGAGACATGCTATGAGGATACCCATATAGCATATCCCCAATAGTAACCCCTGGAGAACTCCGAGATTTTGCGCCGTCTTGCCTCTTCACGTTGAATGCTCCGTCTATATGGATGTCGGCAAATCGTCAAGCAATATCTTGTAGTCCTCCCAAAGAACCCTACAAGGTTTTCTCCGTCTTCAACTTGTAAGTCGGAGCATTGATGGATCTTCTATCGTACTCTTCTGTAGCCGGACTGGATCCGTCCATGCCAGAATATTCCGATGTCCACCTTCCAGTGACAGCTAGGGCGACGCAGACGTAGGTTAGCAACGCCTCGTAACTCACACATGCAGAGAATGCAATGATGTTCGTTTTCCCCGCGCGAGCGATATGAACCGTTGGCGGTGATGGTTGGCAACGTGGCAAAATTTCCACGCACGCTCCCGCACACGTCGCCCACGCGTCAACTAGTCGATCGTTTTGCACGAATCTTGACGCCAGAGGTTATAAATTGTAACAGCGGTGGAATTTTACTTTTCACCTCATTCTCCTCCTGCGTCGTCTTGTTCCTCCAGCGAGTGCCTCCTCGATATCTCCACGCGATTGCGAAAAACCCTAGCCCTTCAACCTTTCGTAGTCACCACCTTAACCTCCCCAATGGCTAGCAGCAGCTCCACCCCCTCAATGGCGGCGTCAGGCGATGCCACAAGCGAAGGCGGCGAGCACCGTCCTCGTGCCCCCAGAGGTCCTAGTGATCCCCAAATCCGCGATGGTCGAATCCACCGGCGGCGACCACAATCCAGCGGCGCTGGAGCTGCTAGAGGAGGAAAACGACTCCCACAAGGGGGACTGGCGCCGTTCGGACATCACGGACCGCGAAATCAATGATATAGTCATTGAGGGCTACCTCCCTGCAATGGAGGGGCTCGTCGCGGGCGGCGCCAACCGGCGAGGCCACCCCTTCTCCCCAAGCCGGAGAGAAGGTGTACCTCAAAGCCCAAATGGTACGCGGCGTCTCCCTGCCCATCTCCAATTTATTCCTAACTGTCCTCAACCATTACCGAGTACAGCCTCAGAACCTCTCCCCCAATAGCATCTTCACGCTTAGCAACTACGCGGCGCTTTGCGAGGGTTACTTAGGGATTAGGCCTAGGCTAGATCTCTTTATCTACTTTTTCACCATCAAGCGGGAAGCCGGAGCCGGCAAGGACGAGCTCAGGAACTCTGGCACCATTAGTTTTAAGATCCGGCCTGGCCGGCGGTTCCCCGACATAGTCGGCCATGAGTCATGTAAAAATGGCAACGAACATACTTCTACGGCCTAGATATCCCTCTGGCCGGCCGAGAATCTACGTATCTAGACTTCGTCAATGGAGCTGCCGCCGAAACCTCCACATGGAGATCCCAAGCCTCCCTTCCCTCCGACATCGATGCTTCCCGCGCTATAAGGCGGATAGAGTGGTTCGTAGAGACGAGTTTGGCCGGATTGGACCTGGCCATGTGCTGGTTCGTCAGGCGGATCCAACCTCTGCAGCACCGCTCGAAGCTGATGCATGAGTACACCAAGGATAGGAAGGATAGCCTTCGCATCTCCGAGGACAATTTCTCGAGTGACTCCGTCAAGCTCCGACTCAAGGACATCGTCAAGGTGAAGGACAAGAAGCGTGGCTTCACCATCACCTACGACATGTTCGTTGATGGCTTGTGCCCAAAGGTATGATGTTTATTTTCCGTGTATGACATATACTCCAGTTCTTCCATCTAACCATTACCATCTTCATCTAACACTTCGTGGGATTTCACTTAACAACTTAGCAGTCTAGAGGAGGATAGCATGGCTGTCCAAATCTATGACCCAAAGATGAAGGAAGTCACCGTCATGTCCGACGATGATGTCCCGTTGGCGCGAAAGCGGAAGAGATCCACCTCTAACGCTACCGACGGAGGCAAGAAGAAGAAGATGGAGGGTGGAGCCTCCAAAAAGACTACCGCGGCCTTGGAGGCCGAGAAAAGAAAGGTTACTGGGATCCCCTTAGCTAAAGCACCCGCTGTTGTGTAAGCTTATTTCTCTCTGACATTGTCCATTGCTTGTCTTGTTCCTGTACTTATACTTTTTTGCACGTTTCAGGAAGAAGGCCACTACCAGTTTGAAGAAGACCTCCAAAGCGCTGGGGTCTTCTAGAAACATTAAGGATATGTTGCATCGTGACGTTTCTCCCCACGCATCTCCCTCCATCGCCCCTGTCACTCCTAGCGTACAGCCTACACCTGCTCCGACAATCTCACAGGCCAAAGATGCAGCTGGCCCTTCCGCCATGGAAGTGGACTCAGGTGCCTCCGCGGAGCTTGCCGTTGTCAGTGAACAGGCAACGCAAGAGAGTACCGCAACTCAAATGGCTGAAGCTCCGGCTAAGGATGCCATCGGTAGCGGTAAGGCGGTGGTGGAGAGTGGTACGTCTGCCGAAGGTGGCACCTCCGCACCCAAGAAAACCATAGAGTTCCCGAAGATAGTCTACCCGGTACTTACACCGGGTAGTTCCGCTTTGGTTCCTGGTGCGACACCGACATCTCAAACATGAGGTCTTAAGGAGCTTCTCTGGCAAGCAGAAATCTTGCAAGGAAATATTTTATCCTTCGGCAAGTTGCTTGCTGAGAGTGCTATAAACCTCAAGATCATCGCACTTGTAAGTTTTATTTACCTTTTGCATTTCATATGAGTATCCCACCGTAGCCCCCGAGGATTTAGACGGAAAACCATAGGTCATTGCATCTGAATGCTCCAAGAGTGACTAAGCTAGAAAACTTCTCGCTGTAGCCCCCAAGCATATAGTTTGAATGAATTATTCTGACTAGATGCTTTCAAAGTAGCATACGCAGTGTTTGTAAATTTCAATATTGTAGCCCCCAACTTTCTAGTTGTAACTGAATTAGTTCTGACTAGGTGCTTAAAGAGAAACTAAGCATATCACTGAGTTAAAACTTCATACTGTAGCCCCCAAGCTTCTAGTTGAAAACTGAACTAGTTCCGACTAGATGCTTAAAGATAGACCAAGCATATTGCTAAGTTAAAAACTCTCACTATAGCCCGCAAGCCTCTAGGTGGATAGTTATCCGGCTAGATTCTCCAAGTAGACTAAGCAGGGTTAAATTTTCTTTCCAAAGAATGAGAATGCTCGGAGAGGCTTGGCCAACGAGAAGTACCAGAAGATGTGCGCGGACTTGGAAGCGGAAAAGGGTAAAACTGCCTTCTCGAAGGAACAAATCATCAAGAGCAAGCGTCTGTTTTTCCTTTATTTTTCGTATTCCGACTTGGTATTGTGCCAACATTCTCCGAGTACTCACTTTGCACTGTTCTTTCTCCGACTTGCAGAAGCCATTTCCAAGGCTAAGGATATTGTTGAGCAATCCAAGCATATTCAACAGCTGGATAGCGAAAAAAAGATCCTTAAGCAGGAGAGAAAGGATATGTTGAAGATGCACGAGGACTCCATGAAAGTCCTGCAAGAGTCCACCAATGAAGAGATGAACCGCTTGCAGGAGGAGATCGCGATGCTGAAAGAGCAGAAAAAAGTTGCCGATGAGCAGAATCAACGCAATCTTAACACATACAAGATCCTCCGACAAGAACAGGATTCTCTAGCGGAAACTCTCCAGCAGGCCGAGATTAGCATCTTCAGTAAGTGATTCTCCGTCTTGTATTTCTATAAGTTGGATACTCTGAACTTTTGTTTTACTGAAATCATGCGCTCCTTTGTCGAAAATTTATAGCTCCTATTGGGTTGACCCAGTCGCCTCCTCCGCCAAAAGAATGCATGGTCCTTGCCGACAACTTTATCAATACCGCCATCACGCAGGCTAAGGAGAAATCCAAGCACCTCCAGATCAACATCAAAGCAGTGGATTCCGTGGCGAAGTTATTGGAGATCTTGCGCCAAGCCCACGAGCGTATTGCAAGCTAGAAGCTTCATGTACACGGGTTGGCGCGAGGATGGCACTGTCAATGGTCAAGGTGTACTACGAAAACGCCAACGCGGTGACCTCCGCTATCCTCGACGTAGAGGACGATGGCCAAAAGATAGATCATGAGGCTATCTTGGCGTCGCTCGCGGGTTTTGACACCAGAGTGCCGAGTTGGTCGACCCTAACGTCTTTGTGCCCATGAAAACCATTGATGGTGGCAACCAAAGCTCCTCCGAGTCCCTCAACACTGCCGACTTCGAGGAGGATGACTCTCCTGCCGCTGATGACCCTTCGTCCAAGTCGCCTGCGCTAGAGGAATAAAAAACAATATGTAATATTTGTTTCCTTTGTAATTTGTATGCGGAAAAAACTACTTGTTAACTTAAGGCGGAAAACAATGGTTATTATTTCCTGCTACTCAAGAACTGGTTCTAGCATGTATATATTTTTTAAGCAAATGATGGCTTATCCATTACTCTGGTTTTTATGCTTGACTTTTCGTGAGTCGGAGGACTCGTTGTCGGAACCATGCACTCAGGTGATGATGCCCAATGGCACCATCAATAACCTAAGCACAAAATCGCCGATAATAAGTACCAAAAGTCACTACTCCAGAATCCACATAAAAACAACAAAGAACGTGTAGACTAGAAAACTTAAGCTAACGCCCGTAGGCGGAATTTTCACAAGTGCAATCGCAAAGCTTGTGCATAAAGGTTTTATACGATCCAAAAATGAACACTAAAGAAGGTAAAAGACTCAGAAATGTGAGTGAACTAGAGAGATTTATTTCATTGATCATATAAGGGGTACACAATAGATAAAAAATTCTAAGTGTAGAGAGGACGTAGTTGTGCTATGTTCCATGGCCGATCAAGCTCCGGGTAGTCATTATCTGGGTCATGTCGCTTACGATTATGATCCTCGTTGGGTATATACTTTAGTTCGGGATTGTCAACGGGTAGTAAGACCCATTGAGCAACGCTTTTCTTATGATGAACGGTCCTTCCCATGGCGGGGATAATTTGTGTGACTTATTCTGCTTAAGTCGGAGCACCATATCCCCCTCTTTAAACGAGCGATGCCGAACACGGCGACTATGGTAGCTACGTAGCTTCTGTTGGTAGATGGCGGATCTTTGGCATGCCAATATGTGCTCCTCCTCGAGAAGGTCCACATCTAGGTGTCTGGATTTTTCAGCGTCATCTTCGTCGTAGGCGGCAAATCTTGGTGCATCATGTAGGATGTCGGAAGGCAGGATGGCTTCTTCTCCATATACCATGAAGTAAGGGGTGTAGCCGGTGGATCTGTTGGGTGTAGTTCGTAAACTCCACAACATTGATGGCAATTCTTCCGCCTAGGCTCCAGCTGCTCTATGTAGCGGTGCCTCAAGACGTGGCTTGATTCCCTGCAGAATTTATCCATTGGCTCGCTCAACCTGACCATTGGACTGTCGGTGTGCCACACATGCAAGGTCAAGTCAGATGCCTTTGTCCCAACAATAAGCCTCCACTTCTCTGAGTGACAAGTTGTTGCCGTTGTCGGTGATTATGCTATGTGGGAGACCAAATCTCACCACTAGATCCCGGACAAACCTAAGGGCAGTTGCCCCATCGAGCTTTCTAATGGGTTTAGCTTATATCTATTTGGTGAATTTATCAACTGCTACTAGCAGATGCGTAAACCCACATGGTGTTGTCTACAACGGACCAACCATGTCCAGCCCCCAGACTGCAAATGGCCAAGTTATTGGTATTGTTCGCAATTCTTCAGCAGGAACATGGGGTTGTCAGGCATAGTATTGGCATCCCATGCATGTCTCAACCAGCTTATCAGCGTCCGCCTTCGCGGTTAGCTAGTAGAATCCTTGCCGGAAAGCTTTAGCGAACAATGATCGGGGAGCGACGTGATGCCTGCAATCTCCAAGATGGATTTAGCATAGGATTTCAATACCTTCTGGCTGGGAAACACACTTAAGGTATACACCAGTAGTGCTTATTTTGTAGATTTGTCAATTGATTATGGTATAGCCCTTTGCTCGACATACTATTTGTCGTCTTTCGACCTTGTCGTCGGGCAAAGTTCCGTGTTCGAGATACTCCATGAACGGTTTTGTCCAAGCCGGAGGGACCTTTGCCACCATGTGAATGAAAGAGTCAACTCTGTCCGGGTTGTCGATGTCCGCTCCCTTCACGGATGGTGTCCGTAGATGCTCCAGGAAAACTCCAGGCGGAATTGGTTTACGCCCTGATCCAAGCTTAGACAGCAGATTAGCCGCCTCGTTTTGCTCCCTAGGTACATACTTTTGACCTCGTAGCCCAAGAAGCTCTTGGCTATCTCGTCCACTTCGTCTCGATATGCCGCCATCATAGGGTTCTGCGTGTTCCATATGCCAGCCACCTGCTAGGCAACCAAGTCAGAAACTCCACAGCAAACTATGCGCTTGATGCCAATATCCTTGGCTATGCGTAGTCCGTGAATGAGTGCTTCATACTCCGCCATGTTGTTCGTAGCCTCGAAGTGGATCTACAGAACGTAATGTAGCTTGTCCCCAGTTGGTGACTGTAGCAGTACACCATCCCCGAGCCATTGAGTAGCTTTGATCTGTCAAAGTGCATCACCCAGTATTTGTAACATCCCAAAAATACTAAACTTGGATCATCAAACTCTAATCATCAAATTTAGGGTTAACAAAAACTTTGCTAAATAAAAATATGAAAGCATGCATGTGAGTATGCATTTCATTTTGAATCCTTTTGAACCAACTTGTTTGTGTGTTCCTTTGCTTGTAAATGGATTCTTAGGTGAAATAAACATCATCTAAACAATTCCCAAACTTTTCTCAAAGACAAGTAAATCAAAACAAATAAAATAAGGGAATGGTCATTTTGACCAATTTAACTCCCATGCCTACTTTGGCTGTCTCAAACTTTCAGAACTTAACAGAAACTTTTTTGGACCTTTGCACCCCTTGATTGTACTCACAACAAAGTATCAAGGCCCACTTTGTGATCATCCAGAAACATTCAAATGCATAGTTTAAAGGACAGTTCAAAATTGAATCTTTATCATATGGGAAGATCCCACTTTTTCAAAAACCACTCAAACAAGCTCAACTTTCAAAACCCAAGCATCTGCAGACTCACCAGCACCAACCTAGCACACCCACCAAAAATCTTTTCAAAATTCAAAACTTGAATTCTTGCGGCCATTTCATCAAACACATTGCATACACGAATCATCAAAATCTTAAACACTATTGTGAGCAGTGATTGAAGCCTAACTTGTTCCCTATCTAGCTCACAACCATCTCAGTAGATCATCTAGCAAGTTAAACCAAGCACTAGCATCACTGTAAGATGGGCAATGACATCAATGGTGAACAACCGAAGCTCACCATGCCACCCTAGTGGAGACAGCAAGCTAGGTGGAGATTTAGCTGTGCCAACCTTGTCTAGGAGGCTGCCCACCGTCCATCACCACTCCCTGTCCCAGCCGAGAGCGTTGCCAAACCCTGGACCACACGCACGAACCGCGCCCAGCTCGCCAGCAACCATGCCGAGCTTGCGCCAGAGATCCACACTCGGTCGACGCCCACAGACCGCGCGCCGCCCTCGCCGCGTGCATACTTGATCGCCACCATCCCAGGTGACCGCCAGACATCACCGTTCGCCGCCCCATGTCGCACAGCCACCGCTCGCTGTCAAAGACACCGCCTCTGCCGCGCAGAGCATCGCGCGTTCCAGACCAAACCACACCGCCCCTACGCGCGCATTAAAGCCGTAGAGCATCGCCAGGAGACCACCAAGCGATCGCCATCGCCGGCCATGCCTCTAGCCGCCTGTAGCCATGTCGCCACCGCCTCCTGCCCATATCGTTCGGTCTCATCGTCGCGACTATAAATAGAGGCCACCCCCAGCCGAATTGAGGACACCATCTCACTCCCCTCTCCTCACTGATCATGCCACCCTGTTCCCGGAGCAAGGCGAGCAGCACTTCGCCGGAATTTCACCGGAGCCCGCCGCTGCTGGAGAAGAAGGGTTCGTCGTCGTCGACTTTGTCGTTCGCCCGCCTCGCCGACCCTCGCCTGAATCCCGGTGAGCCCCCAATGACCCCCACTGGCCGCTCTAGGTTTCTGTCTCGCCGGCGTTGCCCAATGTCGACGATGACCCTCAGCCGTTGGATTAGAACCAGATCGAACGCCCCACATCGCCACATACCGCTTCGCACCCCCTTGTCTCACTGACGCGTGGGGACAGCGACTTAACCAGCCCGTGTAAGCGCTGTGCTTAGCAGGCCGGCCCAGTATGGCTTCCCGCGCAGCCCAGTTATTTGAATTTAACCTTTTTCATTTTATTTCAAACACACTTATGTACCCAGTTTCAAAAATCAACCTAGGTCGATTCAGTGAACCAAATTGAATGAAACTAATTTTGTTAGAAAGGTCTAGGAATGCTGAATCCAAGCCCGTTGGATTCAAGTCATTTGGATCAGTAGATCATCCATGGTAGAAATAATAAGGCAGAAGCTTTTCTGCATTCAAACATTTTTAAAATTTAAACCATAATAGCTTTGGAGTTGATTCCAACTCTCAAAATTTACATTTAACCATACCTTTCAGAATATATAAAAATATATAGGTTTACTTGCAGAAATAATGTTCAAGTAATAAAAGAATGCTACATAGGCATTTCTAGCCACTTTAATTAATTAAAATAAAAGAGAAACACCTTATTAAATGGTGACACCACTTTAAATCACATTCCCATGGACTAAAATATGTGGTCATGACATGTGTCAACATGATCCCATGTTTGGTTTGGAGAATATTAAATCTTAAGTAGTTTTTCAATGAGTAGAAATTACTTTTCTAAAAATAAAAGGAATTAAACCAAGCTTTAATCTTGTAATATTAGTGATGATGCTAGATCATCTATAGTACCCTTGTGTGTGATGATTGCAAGTAGTTAAGTATTGTTTGGTGAGTGTATACCTCATATTTATTCATAGACGCTAGTACCGACCAAGGATACGAGGAGGAAGGAGGATACTACGAAGAAGAAGCCGAGGAGAACTTCAACCACTGCTCTGCACAAGGCAAGCTAACACTTGCAATTATGAGAGTTAAATAACCTATGCAATGCACTAAGCATGCTTAGTTAGATACATTTGATGAGACCCAATCCTAGTTTTACTTGCAAGCTTATTACTTTATTTCTTTATCAAAGCTCTTACTTAGAGTTACTGGAATAAATGGTAGATACTAGAAGGATAATTGAAGGTTGCATAAAGAGCATAAAATTTGGCCTAAGCTAGATAATCTTGATGTCATCCTAAGGCATGAGATTAAACTTAGCTAAACTCCACTAGTTTACCACCCCTCATTAGTGCTTACCCCCACTTGTAGATGCTAGTTCTAAGCATAAAACTTGATCAACATTAGATAGGAATACTTGGTGAAAATGGTTATTAAAACCTTAGAATGATGGATCATTCTACTGAGATGTTTTGACATGTGTTTCCGAAAACTAGATGATTTTGGTGATGAAAATGTTGAGGCATGAGCCTTAGCCCTTTATAAAACTGATGGTTGTCTGGATGCGATACCATTCCAATTTTATCGTACAACCACAATACCCGAAGATTGGGTAGGGCTTGACTGGAACCTTATATACTTTAGTATTAGTTCCCTCACGTCCAAGGTCTGAGCTGAGGCTACCTTGTGAAGATTGTCCACCTGTGCAGTACCCAAGATGACAGTTGGTCATGGTTGGGAGGCCAAGCTCACAGGAGAGGTGCTTATACTAGGGCGTGTAATTGAAAGGTTAGGATTGATTATCCGCATACTGAGTATGGTGAATTCAGGATTTGTTCCTAACGGATGTATCGAATGTTGTGGTGAAAGTGTACAATCTATGCAGAGTGTCAAACTATACGAATTGCTGCGTCCGCGGTTATGGACAGTGGAGTGGCCATACTGTTCCCCCGTCAGACTTTTCAAAATGATTTGTGAAAGGAAGTGAGACTTTGACTTGACCACAACAGAGTTGTGACATGAGATACAAGTTCCCACTTAGGTGTTATAAAACTTCAACTAGCATTCATTGCTTCTAAACTTAGTAGATGTAAATCTGGCTTCTTGCAAAACAACCCTAGAGCCTAGTGTCCTATTATCAAAACCCCTTTCACTTGTTAGTATTAGTTCGCGAGTACTTAAAGAGTACTCATGGCTTTGTCCCTGGCTATTCCCATGGCCAGACTATGAAGAGGAGTACCTGGAGGATGGACCCCGGGAAGGTTATGACAACTAGGATCATCTCCCATCGTCAGCATTGCCTGTTACCCCGAAGATGGAGCTCCGCCTATGCTACCGTTATTATTACGTATTCCGCTGCTTGAAGTTGTATTAAGAACTCGATCAGGAGATCCCTATTTGTGTAAGACCTTATGTATGGTTTGTAATGGATGATGTATTGTGGTATCCAATTCTGTTATGTCTCGCAAAAATGGTAATCCTGGGATTGCGATGTATGGCATAACAGGCATCTGGGATTAAAAATCCGGGTGTTGACAGTATTCTGGCTCTGGCATTGGGGTAGTATCTGGAATCTCCGTCCAATCTGTGATAAAATCCGCCAAGGCTTGTGACTTGATAGCGTCGCGTCTCTTGTAGGTGATCTCGAAGGCGGTAAGTTCAATGCCCCACTTCGCGACCCTTCTTGTAGCGTCGCTGTTGTTGATGATTTTAGACAGTGGAGTCTTGCTCACCACTGTGATAGGGTGCTCCTAGAAATAGTGCCTCAGCTTCTGAGAAGCAAGGAATACTCCATAAGCTCTCTTTTGGTAGTGCGGGTAATGCTGCTTGGAATCCATCAAGACCTCGCTTACGTATTAAACTGGTCGTTAAATCCGTGCTCATGCCCTGGTTCTTTCCGCTCTACCATGACAACAATGTTGATTACCCGGTTGGTGGACGCCATGTAAATTAACATGGGCTCTCCAGGTTTGGGTGCTGCAAGGATAGGCGTTGAGGAAATAATCTCCTTGAGATGCTTCAATGCTGCATCTGCCTCGTCCATCCATGTGAATTTGTCCGCCTTCTTCAAAGAATTTGTACAATGCAGAGCCTTCTCCAAGTTGGTCGATTAACGACTAACTGCTGCAACACAACCTGTTAGTCGCTGTATGTCCTTTAGGCATGTCAGACGGTTTATGTTTAAGATGGCTTTGATTTTCTCCGGGTTGACCTCGATTCCATGCTAGGAAACGATGAATCCCAACAATTTGTCGGCTGGAACCCCGAAGACGCACTTCTTAGGGTTAAGCATCATGTTGTATTTCCGGAGATTGTCAAAGATTTCTTTTAAGTCGGAAATTAAGTCGTTTGACTTTTTAGACATCACCGCTATATCGTCCACATAGGCGTGAACGTTCCGACCAATTTGATTGTGTAGGCAACGTTGCATTGTCCGCCAGTACATAGCACCTGCCTTTTTCAGCCCAAAGGGCATCGTGACATAGCAAAACGTGCCGTAGGGTGTAGTGAACAAAGTGGCCAATTAGTCCGACTTCCTCATCTTGATCTGATGGTATCCTGAGTATGCATCGAGAAAACACAAAAGCTCTGAGCCAGCCGTCGAGTCAATGACTTGGTCAATGCGAGGCAAAGCAAACGGATCTTTGGGACATGCCTTATTCAATCCGGTGTAATCAATGCACATTCTTAATTCTTTGGTTCCCTTTTTGGGGACAAGTACAGGATTGTCCACCCATTGGGTGTGAATGACTTCTCGGATAAAACTAGCCTTAAGTAACCTAGCTATCTCTTTTCCTATGGCACGTCTCTTCTCATCTCCAAAGCGTCGTAGAAGTTGTTTCACTCGTTTACATTTTGGATCAATATTCAAGCTGTGCTCGGCAAGTTCCCTAGGTACACCTTTCATGTCGGCAGGTTGCCTGGCAAAGATGTCCCTATTCTCACGGAGGAATTCGACGAGCGCGCTTTCCTATTTAGGGTCCAGGTTCGTCCCAATGGCGGTGGTCTTGGAGGCATCGCCTACCACAAGTTCCACCGGCTTGGTCTCGATGGCGGCTTGAATGCTGGGGCAGAGTCAGAAATCTGTTTCTTCGACGCGGGCATCTCCGAGGCATCGACCTTTCTCTAGATCTCCTTGAATTCTTCGCTATAGAGGACAGCTTCGGCGTAGGCTGCTTCTCCAATCTCACAGTGCCTTGCTTTGGTAAAGCTTCCAGATACGGTGATGACACCCTTTGGTCCGGATATCTTGAGCTTGTTGTAGAAGAAGCATGGCTTGGCCATGAAGGTGTGGAATATGTCGCGGCCGAATATGAAGTGGTACACGCTCTTGAAGGGGACCACCTCAAAGGTCATGCGTTCTTGGCTGTAATTATTAACATCAGCAAAAGTGACCTGAAGTGTGATGCACCCAAGGGACCGAGCCTCCCGACAGGAACTACGTCGTGGAAGATGGTGTTGGTCCGCCTTAGGTTTGCCTCTGTCAAGTGCATCTTCTGCAGTGTATCCAGGTACATGATGTTGATGCTGCTTCCACTATCCACCATACATTTGGTGAACTCATTGCCGTCAATCAGGGGGTTGATGAACATGGCGTATTGGTTCTCCGTAGGGATGAGGTCTGGGTGATCCTTCTTGTCCCAAGTAATTGGAATCTCCGACCAGCGCAGGAATTGGGGAACTGGGGGTAGGGTAGCCATCAGTATCCTAATGGAGGTCTTCTGTTGTCGGAGAGTGGGGGTGCCAAGGAAAGTGTGGAAAACTGCGCCTTCTTCTCGAAGGGGTTCTTGCCCTTGCCGTCGCTCTTGGCGACGTGCTTGGGGTCAACGTCCTTGTCCATGTCACTTGAATCCTTGGACTCCTCCTCCTTCTTCTTCCCCTGCCCTTTCCTCGCGGCCTGTTCTTACGACTTCGCTTGTAGCCGGACTCCGGGTAATCCTTGAGGTCGTTGACGAACTTGCAATGGCGATTGGTGTGAGTGGCTTTTCCGTTGGCGTCGAGGTGTACGAGACATGACATATCACGGTACTCCTTGTAGGTTTGGGGAACGCGAAGCGCTGCCGAGGTAGTTTCACTGCCTTGCTGTTGCCCAAGACCAACTCCACGTCCTCGGCCACGCTGTCCGCCATCACCTCGTCCTGCAAAAGTCATAGCGACCATTTCGGAGTTTTCCTTTTCTTCAGGCTGGTTCTTCCGCTTTGTGTTGTTGTTCCTCCAAGCCTAAGTTGGAACGGCCGTTGCCGGCAGGGAGCCGCGAGCATCGTCGTCTGCAGCCGCGAACTCACTGGCCAACTGAATCATCTAGTTCAAGTCTAGCTGGTGATTGTCCTGCAAGCGCTTCAGCTTATGTCGGAGCAACGTGCCCCTTTCCAACCCATCTATGAAGGTGGACATGGCGGTCTAGGCGTGCACTCCTGCACAGGAATTCTTCATGTCCAGCCAGCGGGAGAGATAGGCGCGAAATATTTCTTCTTTCTCTTGCACGCACCGCTGTAGATCGCCAACAGTGCAGGGACGTTTGTACGTACCCTCGAATTTCTTGGTGAACGCTTCTTGCATGTCCAACCAATTGCAGATGGATCTCTCTGGCAAGTCATCAATCCATTGACAGGCCGTGCCCGCCAATATCAATGGGAGGTACTTGACGACGATGTTGGGGTTACCCCCGGAGATCTCTACCGCGTTGTCATAGTCCTGCAACCATGTAGCTGGCTTGGCGGTCGGCTTGATGGTCTTGTCAATCCGGAAACCCTTGGGGTAAGTTGCGGACTGTATCACAGGTCCAAAGCAACGTGGTCCCAAGTATGGTCCTTCCCGGGCCTCGTGGATCTTATCCAGACGCGAACGTGCATCGTATGGCTCCGGGCTTCTTTTCTTCTTCTTGCCATCAGGGGATGGGCTGCGTGAACGACGTGGGCCTCCTCCGCCATGGTGGCTGCTAGGTGGCGATGGAGGCGGAGGTGGTGGTGGGTTCGATTTGTTGCTGTTACCCTCCTATGACGCCTCACGCTTGTCACAGTTGCTTGTTGGACGCGGAGGGTCATGGCGCGACCTGCTCTTGTGTCCTTGGTTGCTCTCTCCGTCATGATGGGTCTGATCCATGTTGTCGCGGATGACGATGTCGCTCTGCCTTGGCGGAGGCATATCCATACGACGGTGAGCCTTGGTGTCTTCGCGATGCCGGGGTGAACGGGGTGGTGGCGATGGGCGACGAGTTTGGGCCTTACCTCCATGGTCAGAGGATATGGGGATAGCATCCTTCCTGTTGCGCTCATCCCTCCGTCTTTGTTCTGACGAACCCATATGAGACCCGACATCAAGAGGAGATCTGTCCCTTGGTAGTTTATGCTGGCTAGACTGGAAAAACGCTGGGTCAGACTCAAGCCTCTGAGAGGTGGCCTTTTCCTGCTGTTTCACCGCCTTAGACAAGGTCATAGACCTGGTTCACCTCTTCGGGTGATCTATCCTGCTCCAGAAGGGTCTTGGCGACGGCGAGGTTGAGGAGAGGAGTGGGCATCACCTGCTTGCATTCACTGTCAATGTATGGCTTGGCTTGTGCCGGCTTCGAGGGATCCCATCTGTAGCATCCCATTTGTCTAACAACTGTAATGCTACTTGATCTAGTAATATAATGGCTACTTCCTACATATAATTGTTGCATCATCATCATATCATGCTCATGTCATCATGCCACCTTGCATTTGGGCATCATACAAACCCTTTTGTTTTGGTTCTTATCTCATATGCATTATTATTTGTATCTGCCTCTTGATATTGTATTTGGTTCTTGATATATTGTTAAATGCCCAAGTTGAGTTGGGGGCATATATTTTAATCAACTCCACCACCTTTCTTTCACCACCTTACAATTCCACCACCCCATTAACCATGAGCTTGTAATTATTTCTTTCTTTTGGTGTTTAGTCTAGCTCATGAGAGATAGGGTGGGTCCAATGCTACCAATCCTTTTGCTTGGCCCTTAATCCAACTTTGGAGGATGCAGATAAATAGTGCCATGATAATATAATTGCTTCTACAATATTTTAATCATGGTAATTCTCATCTTGCATGGGCCATGCAACCTTTGCCACCTTTGGTCCCCCTTGTTTTTAGTTGCATATTTAACTGGATCATCTCCCTCTATATCTCTTTTCCTCACCTTCCTCTCTTTTCACCTCCACCCATGCATGCTCCATTGCTTGCCTACATGCATTATGGATGCATTGCATGGCACATGCAATATGGGCACCATCTACACCCTTTACCTCTATTTTGATTTGGTGTTGTTTGGGTTTTACCTAAAGGGGTGAGATCAATTGTTTTGGTCAACAAAAAAAATCAAACTTAGCTAACCCTAATTCCAATCCACCCTCACACCAAACCTCACCTACCCCCTCTCTCTAACCCCCCTGTCTCATAATCTTCTCCCTAAACCCTACCCCCTCTAATCACCATTCCCCATCTTCTATCTAAACCCGAGCCTCCCTCTCACCCTAGCTCCTAACCAAGACAAACCCGGGCCTCTCTCCCTACCCTCTTCCTTCTCTCTGCCTGACCTGCCCCACCCCGAGCTACCTCCTCCCTGGCCCACCTGGCAGCCCCTCCCCCTGCCTGCGCCCCACCTGCCTGGCCCCATGCCGATCATGTGAGGAAGGTGGCAAAAGGTGGCCGACGCCACCTTCCCCTCCCCCACGCCATCTACCTTTCCCCCTGTCGTTATCTACTCCCTTCCCCCCCGCTCTGCCTCGCCAGATCTCCCCTGTGGCCCCTGTCCCTTCCTCTCTCTCCACGCCACAGCCCACACCGACGCCGCCACAGTGGCTCCCTCTCATCTACGCCGATCCAGAGGCGTGGTTGTTGGGCATCGAGAAGAACGAGCCGAGCGCCCGACGCCTGCAGCCGACGACGGAGGAGAAGGCCCAGGAGCGCCGGTACCAGTGCGACACCGACGCAAACCCTAACCGCCGGTGCGCCAGCCTCGCCGATGATCGCGACCACCCCGAGCCCCGTCGACCACACCAACACCCTCGCGGTGAGCCTCCCGTCTCCCCAGCAAGGTCCGCTGCCGCCGCTCGGTCGCGGCGTCCGTCGAGCACTCTCAGGCACCGGCGGCAGCGTCACCGCTTCCCATGGCGTAGACCCTATCTAGCCCGCGCCCTACTACTACAACTACCGCCTAGCCGCGTTGGTCGCTGGCCAAGAAGCGCCAGTCATGGGTTCGACCCTCGCTTGCCAAGGCTCACTGTCAAGGCCGCCGGGCCATTCGTCGATGGAAGAAAAACAGTAGTGTGGCCATCTTGCAGATACCCCCCCCCCACCTTTTTGCCTGCGCAGCCCGCGATCCCTCCGGACCCACCTGTCTGTGCCTCTGGCATTTTTGCAAAAAGGCTCCCGGCCTTTAGGTTCCTCAACCCGCAGTCCTTTCCTCTCCTGTGCGCGCGTGTGGCGCCGAGTCAGCCTGGCCCCACCTGTCACTGGCAGTGGCTAGGTCCAGGCTGAGTAGAAAAGGTTTCTGTTTCTGTTTAATTTAAAACCTTTTCAAAATTTGTTTAAAATTCAAATTTAAATCTGTTTTCAAATAACTTTTTAATTATAAATCCAAAATTAACAAATAATATATGAATTTGAATCAGGAAAATGTGAGGAATTTAAATATGCTATCCACAATATCAATTGAGCACTTTATTTTCTAAGTTGAATAAAATTACAATAAATGCCATTTACCTTAAATAATTAATAACTTTAGTTCTATAACTCCAAATTAAACAAATGATATGTCTAAAATGATCAGCTCGACGAGACCTTTATGTTTATGCTATCCATGACTTAAATTGCAGCATGCATCATATAAATATATAGTATACAGCAACTAATATGAGAATAAATTGTGGCCAAAACTCAATAAAATGACTTATTCTTGTATTCCACACCTCACCCATGCCATGCTACTTTATTGCATGCAAATTGTGCATCATTCATCATGGCATGATTGTTAGCTTGTCGCATTTTATTCATATGCTTGTGCACTTTATTTATGTTGTCCCTTGTTTGTTTGGTTCTTCTTCGAATAGACGCTGAGCAGGGGATATATCAAGAGAACCAGGAGCACTACCCAGATCCATCCCTTGCTTCAATCGAGCGCTGTGCAAGCACTACCACATGCTTGCATACATACAGTACCTATTGCCTCTATCTTATTCTTGCATCATTGAGTCACGATTGCATTAAATTGAATCCCAAGTATTGCATAGCCTTTACTTTTAAACCCCACCAAGCTTGTTCCTCCATCCCATGAGCCATTACTACAGTAGTTGTTTGAGCCATGCGAGTCGTAGAACAGCATGTGTAGGGTATGTGAGTGTCTGATGGATAACGAGGTACCTAAACAACTTAACTTGAATAGTAATGGGATAACTAATGAAAGTGGCACCGGTGAGCAATATCTGTTATTTGGTTTTTCCTGCTCACTTGTGTCCCGTAGGACCCCGAGTACTTGATTCCTGTTCCTTAATTATTCGCGCTATCCACATCCAGGAGGCTTATGGGACCCCCCTGAGCCAGAGCTTGATTATGTCTTATTTCTTGGGGCCACAAACTAGTTTGAGGTTTTGTTACTATCCTGTACTTATGCCATGCTTTACTGCTTTATTAAGATTGTGCGAGGAGTACACTGTACTGTTTAGGTAAGCGGAGTGTTTTCGCGGTATCGACAATCCCAGTCACACTTTCGGGTTCCCGGTCGTTTACAGCCATTGTCGCAAACCTTGAGTCCGTCTCGGAGTCAGCTAACTTCGCTATGGTCTACTCAATGGGTGGCCTCAAATATTTCTGAATCCTGTGATTGCTTTGTCGTGAAAGCCTCGTTGGGTTTTGATTTGGTTTTTCCGAGGTTGATCGAGTGTGTTTTGCTATTTGTGCACCCCTGCAGGGTAAAACTTTCTGAAAGCCGTGTCCGCGGTTATGGACGACTTGGAGCACAGTTTCTCGATCATAGACAAGCCTAACTAAAGTACCGCTTTTAATTTGACTAAGTAACTGACTAGTAATTAGTGCAACACTCATGGAATGGTTAATAAAATTGCCAACGGATGGGGGGGTGTTCGTCCGCTTCCTTGTTGGTAAGCGAGGAGGAGGATGGATCTGTGGATATTACTGTTATAACTGTTGTCATTAATTCACGGACATCCGTCTATCTTTGGTTAGGCGGATGGTTAGCGGGTATCTATAGAACTGCTAGGGTTTATCTTTTCCTGCAATTGCGTCACCCCAGGTTGTGTCCCCTTTAGAGGCATAAAGACTTGTTGAGTACCCCTAGGGTCTCACACGATAAATTATTGGTTCAGATGAACAGGTACACTCGCAAGACGGATACTGGGTGGAGGAGGCGGATGATGTGGGCAACGATCGTTCGGTGTAGAGATTCCGGGAACGGGGATCCGTGAGATCTGTGGGCGGGATGTGCTTATTTAAGGGGCATCTTATGCCGATTTGCTTCTTATCCGTACTCGGATCTTGTTTGCCGCTTCCGCCTGATACTCTGATGTGTGATGTATGAGGAGATATCCTAAACTATTATATCTATCTAGGTCATTTGAATCTTGCCGTATGGCGTTGCTATATTTCCTTTCTTTTTAGATGGAATGGCTCTGATGTACTATTGTATGGTGGCTTGCATACATACTCATTTGTGTATGTAGTTGATCCCTTCGCCTGCCGATTACGCCGCCCGTACTTGTCCCGATGATTGGAAATGGTTGGGATGGCCGAAAGGTCTACCTGTGAGTGGCATTTGGGCCCCACCGTACTATTTCAACCATTTCCGCTCATCCAGGCTTGTATCTAGGAGCGTAATTCACCGAGGTAGTTACAATTGGTATCAGAGCAATCCCGCCCTTCAGGGTCTCGGCCAAATGGTCGTTGTCAGTCTAGCAAATATTTTTGGTAGTTATGTATACTAGGGAAAAACAAAACGCGAGAGTAGGACTGCTTCCACTTTTCTTCTTACCCACCCACCCACCCTTGTCTGGTAAGGAAGTGTAACGTTTTCAATCCTCTTCTTAAAAAGTTCAAACTAGGATTCACGTGTTCTGGGTTTCCGTAGTACCATAGGTTGTGTGTGTGTGTAATCCCTTGTCTATCTGTTGCATCCAAGCTGTTACCACAATTGTCCTTTTGGTTATCAACTATTGGTACATTCCATACCAACAGGCTTTTGCAAACCGACGCGATCTATCTGATTCGTATACCGCGATCTGTCTTACTCTTTGTTATCCGACGTTATCTTGTTTGGGGTGTTCGTTTCCGTAGTTACTAATCTTTAGGTTCATCGTGAGAAGAAGGGGTTAGGATATGTGTTCCACTTATTCATGTGCGGAGTAATGATTTGAGTGCGGGATGGAGTCGCGACCATACCACTACTCTTATCATTCGCTTTTGTATATTGAATTGGTAGAGTCACTAATCTTGATTCGTTAAGTAATTTTGCGCATCTATTGGTATTTTAATGCCGAAATTTGTGGAAAAATTTTCTTTGATATATCTGTGTACCACACTCCTTTTTCAAATGTGCGATATGCTTAATATCTTCTAGGTGCTTTGAACTTTGTTGATATTTTAATATCATCTTAGTAAATTGTATCCTTTAATCTTGAGTAATTCCATCTTGGTACTATTTTGGATTATTATTATTCTCCATTATAGTAATCGACTTGTGTTTTATATCAATCAGGATGGCTCCACCACGCTGCTCGATGATGACATACCACCCGAACGATCCGCGTTGTCAAACATCACCAATGCCTTGGCAAGAATGCACAGAACCAGCAGCTTTTGAGGAAAGTGTTCGAGGAATGAGTTTGCTCCACTACCTCCACCTCCCAAGCGAGGAGACATCAAAAGCTTCCTCAAGTTCAACCTCGCCAATTTGATGTTTCGATCGACCACTTGATGCTGATGATTGGTTGCGTGAGATGTCAAGGCTCTTTGAGACCGCTGATGTTCTGAGCAAGAATGGGTAAAGTGTGCTACTCACCTTCAAGGGAGATGCAGCTCTGGTGGGAGAATTACTCAAGGCAACCGCACTGGTTTTCAGCCTACTTGGGAGCACGGTTCATCGGAGCATTCAAAGAGCGATTCACGAAATTGTCATGGAGAGGATGAAGGAAGCGTTTCTCAACCTCAAGCAGGGAAATGATAATGTCAACACCTACATCAGGAACTTCATGAATCTTTCTCGTTATGGTGGCGATGAGATCTCCGATGACAAGAAGAAGCAAAAGAGGTTCCGGCAAGGGCTCAATGCATCGATCAAATATGCAATCACACATGCAAGGCCGGCATCTTTTCTGGAACTTCAGCATACAGCTCTGCAGGAGGAAGCAAGTAGGCAAGTGTTTGAGGAGTCAAAGAAACACAACTGTGATGCACCAAGCTCTTCAGCTATGTCAGCTCCTTCTAAGCGGCGTGTCTGGGTTCCTAACACCCCACCGTCGCTCCCGGCTCCACCAAGACCTGCAAGCTACGCGGCAAGGCCACCAAACTTCATCACTGCTGCTCCTGTGGGCTACAACCACCACTACCTCGAGCGCTCAAGGAGTCCCCGCTACGTTGCTCCACGCCCACCGGTGCTTGTTTCACGGTGGAGACCCCGGACATCTAAACTGAATTGTCTGCTGAAAACAAAGATCTTCCTCCACCCTCCAAGATCTCGGCAAGCTCTCCTTTGGTTCGTGCACCACCACCTCGGGCTCTCAACATCAACACCAAGCTCGGTCATCGCTGCTCGTGCTAACCGTGGTCAACGCTCGCCGAGCATGCACCGAGTTGTGATGGGTATGTTTCCGTTAACTCAGTCCCTGCACGAGTTTTGTTTGATTCTGGTGCATCGCATTCTTTTGTTTCTATCAAGTTTGCAAGTGAGAATGGGTTAGCGTCGGATCCTCTTCTTAAGCGATTAATGGTTCTTTCTCCGGAGCAACAATGGCTTTCTAAAATCAGCCATGGCAATCAAATTGAGATTGGTGGCTCTTCGTTCTCGGCATCCTTAATTGTTCGGGAAGTTCGACATTGATGTCATCTTGGGCATGGATTGGTTGACAGAAATGCAGCTGTGATTGATTATCTTTGAACGCTCGGTTTCTCTGAAGATTCCTGAAGGCCATATAGTCTATTCTCCAAGTTTGACTCCTGCTATCCAGCTTTTCTCTTTGGCGGCTCTGAATGATGATGCTATGGAAGCTATTTAGAGTGTTCCGGTGGTCTGTGAGTTCCCAGATGTCTTTCCTGAAGAGTTGCCGGGTATGCCTCCGGATCGTGAAGTTGAGTTTGTAATTGATCTTGAACCTGGAACAACTCCTATCTCCAAGCGGCCTTATAAAATGGGTCCTGCTGAGTTGGCTTAACTCAAACGTCAACTTGATGAACAAGAGAAGTTGGGTTTTATTCAACACAGTACTTCTTCTTGGGGTAGCCCAACAATCTTTGTGAAGAAGCGTGACAGGACTGATAGACTTTGTGTTGACTATCGGGCTCTCAATGCTAAAACCATCAAGAACAAATATCCCCTTCCGCGGATTAATGATCTCTTCGATCACTAGTCGAGCTGTGGTGTTCTCTAAGCTTGACTTGAGAAGTGGTTATCACCAAATCAAGATTCGCAAGGAAGATGTTCCTAAAACAGCTTTCACCACCCGCTATGGCCTGTATGAGTACACGGTCATGTCTTTCGGTCTCACCAACGCACCTGCTACCTTCTCGAGGCTTATGAACTCGGTTTTCATGGAGTACCTTGATAAGTTTGTTGTGGTCTATCTGGATGACATCCTAGTTTATTCTAAGTCAAAGGAAGAACATGAAGAACACCTTCGGTGTGTCCTAAACAAGCTTCGTGAGAACCGCTTGTATGCAAAGTTCTCCAAGTGTGAGTTTTGGCTGCCTCAAGTAACCTATCTTGGTCACGTTATCTCTGCCAAGGGCATTGCAGTCAACCCGGAAACTGTGAAGACAATTGTTGAATGGCTTCCTCCTGTAAATGTCAAAGAAGTGCGGAGTTTCCTTGGTTTGGCTAGTTATTGTCGTCGCTTCGTTAGGACTTTTCGAAGATAGCAAAGCCTCTTACCGATCTCCTCAAGAAAGGCAAGAAATACCTTTGGACTCCTGCATGTCAAGCAAGCTTTGAGACACTCAAAGAGAAGCTCACTTCCACGCCAGTCTTGGTTCCTCCGGATACATCTAAGCCTTTCCAGATATTCTGTGACGCCTCTTTGCAAGGATTGGGTGCGGTCCTTATGCAAGAAAAACAAGTGGTTCCTTATGCCTCTCGTCAATTGAAGACGCATGAGATCAACTATCCTACACATGACCTCGAGCTCGCAGCAGTTGTCTTTGCTTTGAAGCTATGGAGGCACTACTTGCTTGGCAACCGTTGTGAGATCTTTTCTGACCACAAGAGTTTGAAGTATATCTTCACTCAGCCTGATCTCAACCTTCGGCAGAGGAGATGGATTGAAGCAATCAATGATTTTGATTTGACCATCAACTACACTTCGGGCAAAGCTAATGTCATGGTCGATGACCTCAGCCGCAAAGCTTATGTCAACAACCTCATGATGGAAGAACAACAGCCTCTCTTGTGCGAGGAATTCCGTCAGCTCAACCTGGAAATTGTGGAACAAGGGCATCTCCTGAACCTTCTGGCTACTCCTCTTGGAAGAAAAGATTCTCGTCACCTTGGTGATCCACACACCAAAAGATCATCTCCAAACTTCAGCTCAAGTATGAGTCCTTCCACGTCGATGATCAAGGCACGCTTTTCTTTGAACACCGGATGTTTGTTCCGAACTACCCGGGTTTGAGAGAGCAAGTTCTCAAGGAGGCGCATGATTCTGTTCTTTCTATCCATCCTGGAAGCACAAAGATGTACATGGACTTGAAAACACAATATTGGTGGACGGGTTTGAAACGATATTGTGCCAAGTATGTCTCGGAGTGTGATGTCTGCCGCAGAGTGAAAGCTGTCCATCAGAAACCTTTCGGTCTTCTACAGCCATTGAAACCCCCGGAATGGAAATGGGAGAAAGTAGAGATGGACTTCATCACTGGTTTTCCAAGGTCGCAAAAGGGCAACAATTCAATCTTTGTTGTCATTGACAGGCTCTCTAAAGTGGCTCACTTCTTTCCCGTCAAGGAAACAATTTCTGGAATTCAGTTGGCTGAGCTCTATATCAACATAATTGTCTCTCTGTATGGGGTTCCGCTTGAGATCAGTTCAGACCGTGGGAGCATCTTCACTTCCAAGTTCTGGGAAAGTTTCCAAAATGCGTTGGGAACAAAATTGAACTTCAGCACAGCTTACCACCCTCAGTCGCAAGGACAAGTGGAAAGGATCAATCAGATTCTGGAGGATATGCTTCGTGCTTGCATCATCTCTTTCGGCATGAAGTGGGAAGAATGTCTTCCTTATACTGAAATCTCTTACAACAATGCCTTCGTAAAAGTCTAAAGATGGCACCATTTGAGGCTCTCTATGGTCGCAAATGCAGAACTCCGATTGGTTGGTCAGGTGCAGGAGAAAGAATTTGGTTTGGTCCTGACATTGTAACTCAAGCGGAGGAGAAGGTGCATATCATTCTTGAGAATCTGAAGATTGCTCAAAGTCGCCAGAAGAGCAATTATGACAGGAAGCACACGAACATGGTGTATGCCCCTGGTGATCTCGTTTACCTTCGTGTCACTCCCATGAAAGGCACACACCGTTTTGGTATCAAAGGAAAGCTGGCTCCTAGATATATCGGTCCATTCAAAATTTGTGGAAGAAGAGGAGAAGTTGCTTATGCTCTTGAGCTCCCGGAAAAACTCAAAGTCCATGATGTTTTCCACATCTCTCAACTCAAGAAGTGCTTCAAAGATCCCGGCAGGACCGTGGATCATGAGCTAATCAATCTCCAAGAAGACCTGTCTTATCAAGAACACCCCACAAAAATCCTTGAGACCGCAGAAAGAAGGACTCGCAACAAGTCCATCAAGTTCTGCAAGGTGCAGTGGTCGCACCATTCTGTTGATGAAGCCACTTGGGAGCGTGAAGATGAACTCCGTGCCAACTATCCTACCCTCTTTGTGTCTTCTTCTTCTTCCTAGAATCTCGGGGCGAGATTCCTGTTTAGTGGGGGAGAGTTGTAGCATCCCATTTGTCTAACAACTGTAATGCTACTTGATCTAGTAATATAATGGCTACTTCCTACATATAATTGTTGCATCATCATCATATCATGCTCATGTCATCATGCCACCTTGCATTTGGGCATCATACAAACCCTTTTGTTTTGGTTCTTATCTCATATGCATTATTATTTGTATCTGCCTCTTGATATTGTATTTGGTTCTTGATATATTGTTAAATGCCCAAGTTGAGTTGGGGGCATATCTTTTAATCAACTCCACCACCTTTCTTTCACCACCTTACAATTCCACCACCCCATTAACCATGAGCTTGTAATTATTTCTTTCTTTTGGTGTTTAGTCTAGCTCATGAGAGATAGGGTGGGTCCAATGCTACCAATCCTTTTGCTTGGCCCTTACTCCAACTTTGGAGGATGCAGATAAATAGTGCCATGATAATATAATTGCTTCTACAATATTTTAATCATGGTAATTCTCATCTTGCATGGGCCATGCAACCTTTGGCCCCCCTTGTTTTTAGTTGCATATTTAAGTGGATCATCTCCCTCTATATCTCTTTTCCTCACCTTCCTCTCTTTTCACCTCCACCCATGCATGCTCCATTGCTTGCCTACATGCATTATAGATGCATTGCATGGAACATGCAATATGGGCACCATCTACACCCTTTACCTCTATTTTGATTTGGTGTTGTTTGGGTTTTACCTAAAGAGGTGAGATCAATTGTTTTGGTCAACAAAAAAAATCAAACTTAGCTAACCCTAATTCCAATCCACCCTCACACCAAACCTCACCTATCCCCTCTCTCTAACCCCCCTCTCTCATAATCTTCTCCCTAAACCCTACCCCCTCTAATCACCATTCCCCATCTTCTATCTAAACCCGAGCCTCCCTCTCACCCTAGCTCCTAACCAAGACAAACCCGGGCCTCTCTCCCTACCCTCTTCCTTCTCTCTGCCTGTAGCATCCCAGTTGTCTAACACCTGTAATGCTACTTGTTCTAGTAATAAAAGGACCACTTCCTACATATAATTGTTGCATAATCATCATATCATGCTCATGTCATCATGCCACCTTGCATTTGAGCATCATATAAAACCCCTTCTTGTTTGGTTCTTATCTCATGTGCATTATTAATTGTATTTGCCTCTTGATATTGTATTTGGTTCTTAATATATTGTTAAATGCCCAAGTTGATTTGGGGGCATATCTCTTATTAACTCCACCACCTTTCTTTCACCACCTTATAATTCCACCATCCAACTAAATATGAGCTTGGCATTTATGGGTTTTACTTCTGGCTCATGTGGGTTGGGATGGATCCAATTCTTTTCCACATGTTCTCCTCATGGCATCATTTTGTTTTCACATTATTGATACATGAGAGCCACATGGCCACCTTTGCATGCCTTGTGAGTGGGACCCCTTTTTCCTAGCTTCCATATGTGTTGCTTTTGGGGTTATCATCATGTTGGGATATATTGTGGGCTTAATAAATATCTAGTGGCATATACACACTAGCAAGTCCCAAATATAATCCAATGTGATCATCTCCTCATACTCCACTTGGAATTCTTTCTAAATTCTTCTGCTTGGGCCTTATTCCACACTCTGGAATGCATAAGAAAATGCCATGTAATTAATCTTGTTTTCACAAAGATAAATATGGTAACAATTAATTATGCATGGCCCATGCAAGTAGCCCTTTAGCTTGGCATTTGTTTTATTTGGATTTTAATATGGATCATCTCCCTCTACCCCTTAGGCTTGGTCTTGTTTGATCATGCCTAAACCATCATCACCTTTTCCCCCTTGCTCTAGTCTTGTTCTTGTTGGGGTTTGTTTGGTGCATGGTTGGATCTTGTCAAAAGAACACTAGCATCTAACATTCCCCCTCTCTCTCTAATCCTCTATCCTAGTTCTCTCTAACACCTACCCCATATCCCATCTTGGCTAAACCCTAAGCTACACCTAGTCCAAACAAAACTCTAAGCCACCCCCTCTCTCCTTAATCCCACCTAATTCTAACCCGAGCCCCTCTAGCTAAACCCTAGCTTTCCCCCTCTCTTCCTCGGCCTCTCCCCTCTCTTCCATGCAGGCCCCACCCCAGCAACCTCCTACCATCTAACCCATGCCACACCGAGCCCCCCCAAACCTAAACCCTAGTCCCACACTACCAACCGAGCCGGCCCCCTCTTCCTCTCTTCTCTCCCTGCCCTAGGGGCCCCCTCTAGACCTGCCTGCCCACGAGCTCCTCACCCCAGACCCACCTGGCAGCCTGCCAGCCCCCCCCCATGTGCCTGCCTGATCGATCACGAGGAGGAGGAGCGGTGGCGCCGAGGCCACCTTTTTCCCTCTGCCCCTCCCCCACGCAAGCCCCCACCTGCCCCCTCTCGTTCTTATCCTCTCCCTCGCCCTCTAGCCGTCCCCAGATCCGCCCAGGGCGACGCCCTCATCTCCCCTTCCTCTCCTCTCTTCTACCTAGCCTCGCCGGCCACACCGTCGGTCTCTCTCTAGTGCACACGATCCAGGAGGCGGGCGCGGAGCTGAGGTTGTCGAGGAAGCTCCGGAGGTCCTCTGCGTCGCCCCCGTACTCAGCAGCGAGGAGGAGGAGCCCCCAGGAACCCTGCACGTCGGCGCCGCCCCGACAAACCCTAGCTCGAGTCCGTCAGCCTCGCCGTCGTTCACGACCGTCCCTGCCCGAACCGGCCACATCGACACACCCGCGGTGAGCCCCCCTTCCTCCCAGACAACCTCCCCCCGATCCTCGTTTCCTGTGTGCGCCACGCCACCGGACGAACACCCTCGGTGCGCCGCCGCCGCGTCTGCCCACTCGCTACCGCGGCGCGCAGCAGCCTATCTAGCCACGCCCCCCTTTCCCTCAAGAACACGCAGCCGCAGCGGTGGCGTCTCACTGGCGCCAGAGGGCGCGGGTTCGATCCCCACCTCGTCCCCCTGTCGCTCGACGCGGATAGGAAGAAAAACAGTGGCGCGGGCGCTGTTTTGCACTTACCCCCCCTCGCGTTTTGTTGCGTCAACCCGCGGTCCCTCGGAGCCCCACCTGTCTGTGTCACGACCGTTTTGCAAAAAGGCTCCCGAAGAACCTATTACTCAACCCGCGGTCCCCCTCCCTCTCAGCCGCTGGCGTGTGGGTCCGTGTGCGCCTGGCCCCACATGTCTGTGACTAGGGCTAGGTTGGCCTGAGTGTCAAAATGTTTTTCAGATTCTGTTTAATTCAAACCTATTTAAATTTAATTCAAATTCAAATTTTAAATCTGTTTCAAATAACTTTAAAAAATATAAATCCAAATAATATAAATGTTATATGTTTTTGAATCAGAAAAATGCAAGGATTTCAAATATGCTGTTCAAATTACCTTTTGCACATTTAAAATTCCAAGTTGACTTAAATTACAACAACTGCCACTGGAACCTAAATAATTAATAACTTTTGATTTATAATTCCAAATTTAGCAAATGATATGTCTAAAATGATCAGCTCGACGAGACCTTTCTGTTTATGCTATCCTTGACTTCAATTGCAGCATGCATCATGTAAATAAATAATATGCAGCAACTGTTATGACAACAAAATGTGATCCAGAACCCCATTAAAATGTTATTTCTTGTCTTCCACACCTCACCCATGCCATGGTACTTTATTGCCATGCAACTTGTGCATCATTCATCATGGCATGATTGTTTGCTTGACGCATGTTATTCCTATGCTTGTGCACTTTATTTATGTGGCCCTTGCTTGTTTGGTTCTTCTTTCGAATAGACGCTGAGCAGGGGATATATCAAGAGAACCAGGAGCACTACCCAGATCCGTCCCTCGCTTCAACTGAGTTGCCAGGCAAGCACTACCACATGCTTGCATACATACAGTACCTATTGCCTCTGTCTTATTCTTGCATCATTGAGTCGCGATTGCATTAAACTGAATCCCAAGTAATGCATAGCCTTTACTTTAAACCCCACCGAGCTTGTTCCTCCATCCCATGAGCCATTACTACAGGAGTTGTTTGAGCCATGCGAGTCGTAGAACAGCATGTGTAGGGTATGTGAGAGTCTGATGGATAACGAGGTACCTAAACAACTTAACCTGAGTAGTAATGGGATAACTAATGAAAGTGGCATCGGTGAGCAACATCTGCTATTTGGTTTTTCCTGCTCACTTGTGTCCGTGAAGACCCCGAGTACTTGATTCTTGTTCCGAGATTATTTCGCTATCCACATCCGGGAGGTATATGGGACCCCCCCTGAGCCAGAGCTTGATTCCGTCTTATTTCTTGGGGCCACAAACTAGTTTGAGGTTTTATTTACTATCCTGTACTTATGCCATGCTACTGCTTATTTACGTTTGTGCGAGGAGCACACTGTACTGTTTAGGTAAGCGGAGTGTTTTCGCGGTATCGACACCCCGAGTTTTCGGGTTCCCAGTCGCTTACAGCCATTGTCGCAAACCTTGAGTCCGTCTCGGAGCTAGCCTACTCCGTTGCGGGTAAGACTCCAAGGGGTGGCCCCCTGAAATGATTCTGAATCCTGTGATTGCTTTGTCGTGAAGGCCTCGTTGGGTTTTGATTTGGTTTTTCCGAGGTTGATCGAGCGTGTGTTGCTATTGGTGCACCCGCCGGTAAAACTTTTCAAAGCCGTGTCGCGGTTATGGACGACTTGGAGCACAGTTTCTCGATCATAGACAAGCATAACTAAAGTACCGCTTTAATCTGACTAAGTAATTGACTAGTAAATAGGGCAATATTCATGGAATGGTTAATAAAACTACCAACGGATGGGGGTTGTTATCCGCTTCCTCGTTGGTAGCGAGGAGGAGGATGGATCGATGAAATTATGTTATAATCGTTGTCCTTAATTCACGGACATCCGCCTATCATTGGTTAGGCGGATGGTTAGCGAGTCTCGTAGAAGCTAGGGTTTACCTTTTGCTGCAATTCGTCACCCAGGTTGTGTCCCTTTAGAGGCATTAAGACTTCTTTGAGTACCCTTAGGGTCTCACACGATAAATTATTGGTTCGGATGAGCAGTACCCTCGCAGACGGATCTTTGGGTGGAAGAGGCGATGATGTGGGCAACGATCGTTGTGTAGAGATTCCGGAACGGGATCCGTGAGATCTGTGGGGGATGTGCTTATTTCTATGGCATCTTATGTCGATTTGCTTCTTATCCGTACTCGGACTTTGTTTGCCGCCCGCATGATACTCGATGTGTGTGGAGGAAGTATCCTAAAATATTAGATCTATCTAGGTCATTTGAATCTTGCCGTATGGCGTTGCTATATTTTCCTTTCTTTCTAGATGGAATGGCTCTGATGTACTCTTGTATGGTGGCTTGCATACATACTCATTTGTGTATGTATTTGATCCCTTCGCCTGCCGATTACGCCGCCCGTACAGGTCTCGATGAATTAGAAGTGGTTGGGACGGCCGAAAGGTCTACCCGTGAGTGGCTTTTGGGGCCCCACCGTACTATTTCAACCACTACCGTTCATCCAGGCTTGTAGCTAGGAGCGTAATTCACCGAGGTAGTTACACTGCCTGACCTGCACCATCCCGAGCTCCCTCCTCCCTGGCCCACCTGGCAGTCCCTCCCCCTGCCTGCGCCCCACCTGCCTGGCCCCATGCCGATCACGTGAGGAAGGTGGCAAAAGGTGGACGACGCCACCTTCCCCTCCCCCACGCGATCTACCTTTCCCCCTGTCCTTATCTACTCCCTTCCCCCCCCCGCTCTGCCTCGCCAGATCTCCCTAGGGCCCTGCCCCTTCCCTCTCTCTTCCACGCCACAGCCACACCGACACCGGCTCCCTCTCGCCTATGTCGATCCAGAGGCGGCGTGGTTGTTGGCGTCGAGGAAGAAGCCGAGCGCCGACGCCTGCATGGACGACGCGGAGGAGAAGGCCCAGGAGCGCCGGTACCAGCGCGACAACGACGCAAACCCTAACCGCCGGTGCGCCAGCCTCGCCGACGATCTCGACCACCCCGAGCCCCGTCGACCACACCAACGCCCTCGTGGTGAGGCTCCCGTCTCTCCTGGCAAGGTCCGCCTCGCCGTCGCTTCCTGGTCACGGCGTGCGTTCCGTCGAGCACTCTCTGTGCACCGGCGGCCGCGCGCGTCCGCTCTCTCCCACGGCGCGCAGACCTTATCTAGCCCGCGCCCCCCTACCAGACAACTACCCCACCTAGCCGCAGTGGTCGCCACACAAGAAGCGCCAGTGTCGCGGGTTCGACCCTCGCCATGCTCATTGTCACACAAGGCGTCGTCGATTCGTCGAAGAAAAAACAAGTGTGGCCATCTTGGTGATACCCCCCACCTTTTTGCCTGCACGGCATGATCCCTCCGGACCCACACATGCGTGGCTCGCATTTTTGCAAAAGGCTCTGCCTTTAGGTTCCTCAACCCGCAGTCCTTTCCTCTCCTGTGCATGCGTGTGGCGCTGAGTCAGCCTGGCCCCCACCCTGTCACCGGCAGTGGCTAGGTCAGTGCTGAGTAGAAAAGGTTTCTGTTTCTGTTTAATTTAAAACCTTTTCAAAATTTGTTTAAAATTCAAATTTAAATCTGTTTTCAAATAACTTTTGAATTATAAATCCAAAATTAACAAATAATATATGAATTTGAATCAGGAAAATGTGAGGAATTCAAATATGCTATACACAATATAAATTGAGCACTTTATTTTCTAAGTTGAATAAAATTACAATAAATGCCATTTACCTTAAATAATTAATAACTTTAGTTCTATAACTCCAAATTAAACAAATGATATGTCTAAAATGATCAGCTCGACGAGACCTTTCTGTTTATGCTATCCATGACTTAAATTGCAGCATGCATCATATAAATATATAGTATACAGCAACTAATATGAGAATAAATTGTGGCCAAAACTTAATAAAATGACTTATTCTTGTATTCCACACCTCACCCATGCCATGCTACTTTATTGCATGCAAATTGTGCATCATTCATCATGGCATGATTGTTTGCTTGTCGCATTTTATTCATATGCTTGTGCACTTTATTTATGTTGGCCCTTGTTTGTTTGGTTCTTCTTCGAATAGACGCTGAGTAGGGGATATATCAAGAGAACCAGGAGCACTACCCAGATCCATCCCTTGATTCAACTGAGCTGCCAGGCAAGCACTACCACATGCTTGCATACATACAGTACCTATTGCCTCTATCTTATTCTTGCATCATTGAGTCGCGATTGCATTAAGTTGAATCCCAAGTATTGCATAGCCTTTATTTTTAAACCCCACCAAGCTTGTTCCTCCATCCCATGAGCCATTACTACAGGAGTTGTTTGAGCCATGCGAGTCGTAGAACAGCATGTGTAGGGTATGTGAGTGTCTGATGGATAACGAGGTACCTAAACAACTTAACTTGAGTAGTAATGGGATAACTAATGAAAGTGGCACCTGTGAGCAATATCTGCTATTTGGTTTTTCCTGCTCACTTGTGTCCCGTAGGACCCCAAGTACTTGATTCCTGTTCCTTGATTATTCGCGCTATCCACATCCGGGAGGCTTATGGGACCCCCCTGAGCCAGAGCTTGATTCCGTCTTATTTCTTGGGGCCACAAACTAGCTTGAGGTTTTGTTACTATCCTGTACTTATGCCATGCTTTACTGCTTTATTAAGATTGTGCGAGGAGCACACTGTACTGTTTAGGTAAGCGGAGTGTTTTCGGGGTATCGACAAGCCCAGTCACACTTTCGGGTTCCCGGTCGCTTCTGACCATTGTCGCAAACCTTGAGTCCGTCTCGAGTCGGCTAACTTCGCTATGGTCTACTCAATGGGGTGGCCCCAAATATTTCTCAATCCTGTGATTGCTTTGTCGTGAAAGCCTCGTTGGGTTTTCATTTGGTTTTCGAGGTTGATCGAGTGTGTGTTGCTATTTGTGCACCCTGCGGTAAAACTTCTCAAAGCCGTGTCCACGGTTATGGGCGACTTGGAGCAGTTTCTCGATCATAGACAAGCCTAACTAAAGTACCGCTTTTAATTTGACTAAGTAACGACTAGTAATTAGTGCAACACTCATGGAATGGTTAATAAAATTGCCAACGGATGGGGGTTGTTCGTCCGCTTCCTCGTTGGTAGCGAGGAGGAGGATGGATCTGGATATTACTGTTATAATCATTGTCATTAATTCATGGACATCCATCTATCTTTGGTTAGGCGGATGGTTAGCAGTATCTATAGAACTGCTAGGGTTTATCTTTTCTGCAATTCGTCACCCGGTTGTGTCCCCTTTAGAGGCATAAAGACTTCTTGAGTACCCTAGGGTCTCACACGATAAATTATTGGTTCGTATGAACAGTACACTCGCAAGACGGATCTTGGGTGGAGGAGGCGGATGATGTGGCAACGATCGTTCGGTGTAGAGATTCCGAACGGGGTATCCGTGAGATCTGTGGGCGGGATGTGCTTATTTATGGGGCATCTTATGCCGATTTGCTTCTTATCCGTACTCGGATCTTGTTGCCGCTTCCGCCTGATACTCTGATGTGTGATGTATGAGGAGATATCCTAAACTATTATATCTATCTAGGTCATTTGAATCTTGCCGTATGGCGTTGCTATATTTCCTTTCTTTTTAGATGGAATGGCTCTGATGTACTATTGTATGGTGGCTTGCATACATACTCATTTGTGTATGTAGTTGATCCCTTCGCCTGCCGATTACGCCGCCCGTACTTGTCCCGATGATTGGAAATGGTTGGGACGGCCGAAAGGTCTACCTGTGAGTGGCATTTGGGCCCCACCGTACTATTTCAACCATTTCCGCTCATCCAGGCTTGTATCTAGGAGCGTAATTCACCGAGGTAGTTACACCATCCTAGGTTTTGCCGCACACCAGGATCGTTGATGACGCGAGCCGGAGCTTTCTTGGCCTTCTGCTGCTGCAGCAGAGTCTTGCACTCGGCCTCCATTGCTCTAGCTTTCTCTATTGACTTCTGCGTGTTGGATAGATCTCGATTTAGGTTTGCGCCTTGCTCCGCGATGGCCTGCGCTTCCTCCAGCAGCTGCTGGCACTTCTCGTCAAGATGGACTACATTGCGAATATGAGCCACGGTCATAGGCTCGACAAGGAGATTGTCGTACATCACTCTATCCGCTGGAGTAACTTGGGCAGCAGCAGACGTGGATGCCGGAGGCGGCGGGTTTGTGGTGTTGTTGTTGCTCGTCCGTGCCGAAGTTCTGCTGGTAATCGGGTTAGGCAGAGGGAGCATGTCCTTTGCGCGATCATTGTCGGCAGCAACAGGTGGTCCCTTCCCCTTGTCCAGCGCTATAGGCGGAGCTCTTCTGGGTTGATCTTCATCCATCGTCATCCCGATGGTGATGAACACCTCTCGGGACATGACGGCGTTGTTGGCCTGCTCGTCGCGCTTGTAATCCTCCTCCATCTCCTGCATGGTAGAGTCTAGATCCTCTGGACTGAAATCTATCTCCTCCGAATCTGCACTGAAGTCGGCGTAGAGCGCTTCAATCACAGAGTTGGAGTGTGTCGGGGCTTCCTCGATGACGGGGGGTTGAGGTGCAACAGCAGCGATGATGACTGGAGGCGGTGGTGCAGTGTAACACCCTCAGAATCGGACCTATGCAAGTTTTAGCGAAACCCGCCAAACCCGCATAGAAACGATTCAAAGGTGCCCACCAGGCACTTGCGTGCGGGTGGAAAACGAAGTAATAACATTACACAACAGTCCTCGATGGGACCCACAGAGCATATATATATACAACAGCGACTCAAAGAGTCAAGAATACCGATATAATATACAAATATCCAAATCACCTTGAAAACGATAGAGCGACCATCTACGGACAAGATGCAAATGGGGCTAAGAGCCCTGAAGAATAACCAATGGCGTCCATAACCCTGCCCAGGCCAAGCCGGAAGGGTAACCCTGCTAACGACGTCGATCTCAAAACCTGCTTAAACAAAGGTGACAAAGGGCAAAGGAAAAGAGGAGCGTCGATCGAGGCCCGTACACGACGAGACTAGAATTCGGCGGTCCTCGCCTACATAGGTATGGTGGACTGAAGCGGCAGCGGCAACATGCACTAAACAACCTATAGAGACTCGATACAACTGGCGGTTATCAGAGAGGGATAAGAAAGACCTATTCGGAACCAACCTGATGCTACCATCAAACAAACCCATCCTGGCATTTCCCCCTCGAGACCAAACGAGGAAGTCAACCGAGGAACTCACGCCGTTGGCAGTTTTATTTATTCAGTTATCGTTGTAGCTATTACTAGTCAGATGTAGATAATCATCCTGATAAAATAAGCAGTGGGCCGTTTTAGTTAATCATTCCGTTGTAGTGGTATCACTTACTAGTCAGATACAATTAACATGAGATAACCCAAAACCCAGCAGTTGTTGGTACTTTTATTTAGCCATTCCGTTGTAGTTGCAATACTTACTAGTCATTATAAAGTCAAATTTATAGCACTACTTTAGTTATGCTTGTCTATGATCGAGATACTGTGCTCCAAGTCGTCCATAACCGCGGACACGGCTTTCAGAAAGTTTTACCCGGCCGGGGTGCACAAATAGCAACACACGCTCGATCGACCTCGGAAAAACCAAATCAAAACCCAACGAGGCCTTCACGACAAAGCAATCACAGGATTCAGAAATATTTCAGGGCCACCCTTGAGTACATCCATAGCAACGGTTAGCGACTTAGACGGACCCGAGGTTTGTGGGCGGTTTAATCGGGAACCCAAAACTGGGCTTGTCGATACGCGTAAACGGGTCACAATTCCTAAGTGATGCGTGTGCTCCTCGCACAATAAATCTGATAGTAGCATGGCATAAGTATAGGATAGTACATAAAACCTCAAACTAGTTTGTGGCCCCAAGAAATAAGACTGAATCAAGCTCTGGCTCAGGGGGGTCCCATAATCCTCCCGGATGTGGATAGCGCGATAAATCAAGGAACAGGTATCAAGTACTCGGGGTCCTACGGGACACAAGTGGGCGTTCGGAAACCAAATATTATCTATCACCCACCAATGCCTCTGCTTACTTACTTCAATTTTAGTTGTTAAACAGGAATTAAAGTGAACGATAAGTAAAGCCCTGATCATCTCCAACAACAAACATGCGGCAAGGCTCCAACAACTGTGGTACTTGACGACACGCAACAGCACTTGAGCAAGCGACTACGACACGCAAGTCCAACTATCTATCAAACAACAGGTAATAGGATGTGTCCAAGGCATTATAGGGCTGCAAGGGATATCAAGGGTACGGAAACTAGAGCATCGCAACACAGATAGCAATAGATCAACAGGAGGGAATAAATACTATAAATGTAAGATAGGTAGAAAGGGGGAGATGCTCGCCTGAAAACATTGCCGAAAGTTCATCCGAAGAACGGGACGAAGCTCACATCAACTCAACGGCCTTATCCGCGAAGAAGCAAAACACTAGAAGAAACAACGGATGCACTATTTAATACTACGGCAAAAGATCGGGCATGATGCATGTATGATGCATGGCATGGCAAAGATGCGATGCAATTGGGCAATATTAAGCGGAACCAGGGTCCCGACAATTAATTAGATGGTTCATGTTATTTAGAACCCCCGCAATTTAAATGTTGGATTAACAAGACAAAAGATGGCACCGGTTCGCTACACAAGTTTAGATGAGGCCAATATAAGGCTAGATTTGCCCGCATATGGGCCCCATATTTAATTATTAGGTGAATCGGCAAAAGGCCCCCAAACCACAGACAAGTATGCATGCATGACCAATTAATATGCGACAAGTTGTATTATATTATAAAATAGGGTTTCGGGAAGGGGTTCACACATTAGGGTTCGACAGATCTTGGGGTTCCGGTTCGGGTCGGCCTCGAGGTCCGTGGTTAACGACGTTCTCGGATAGCGGAGTAGATCTTGCCTGGCGCCAATGCTTCTGGGAAGGAGAACTTGTCGTCCAGGGTCTCGGTGTCCGGGTGAAGAACTTGGCATTCTCGAGGAAGTACTTGGCGCATCCGTGTCGGCGACCTTGGCGTTCAGGGGGGAAGTTCTCGGTGAACGGGTCGGTTCCCTGTCGGAGTCCTTGGCGCTACGGATCGGTTTCCGGTTCGTTCGGGGCCTCAGGGTCTTGGGGTTCGCGTCCGTGTGGCGGTCTTGTTGTTCCGTGTAGGCGTTCTCGAGGTCGATGGCGAACTTGTCCGGTACCGGGGTTCGGATCCGGGAAGGAGTACTCGAGCGGTATCGCCTTCGGGTTCCGTGAAGGAGATGCTTTGGGGCCTCGGTCGTCGGATCCTTGAAGGAGATCATGGCGTCCGAGGGGAAGATCTTGGCGTGCCGAGGGTCCGGTCTTGGTTCCATTGTCGATGGCGATCTTGGCGGGACACTTCGAGTGGTGACGATCTTGAGGCTCCAAGGGGTTCGGGTTCGGGCTTAGTTGTCGGTGGTGAAATCTTATCGACACAAGCGCGCGTCTGTAAGGCACAGAACATACCCATCTAACGGAAGCAGCCGCCACATGGTAACAGGATCTGCGGAACGACCGAAAGGCCAACCAGACAACACAAGGTCGAAGGGGTACAACTGTGTCACAGCCAGAGCTAGAGGCACAGCTGACTGCTGAAGGACATGAGCTGGAGATGTTGATGTAGACAAAGAACAGGCACACGCGACTGACGCGGGGCAGGTCAACGAGACAACCAGGCAGCTGTGCGGCTGCAGAGAGCGCCAGAGGAGAGTAGAACGGCGGCCAGGCGCGGGAGGTCGCGCGAGGTTCCACCGGCGAAGCAACCAGGCAGGGAGGGCGATGCCGGGAGCAGAGCTTGGTGGTGACGGTTGAGGACGATGGCAGGGCGGCGGTCACGGCGAGCCGCGGGGAGCTCCGGCGAGGTGGGGCCTGGGGAGAGCGGCGGCGCTCCGGGGCGAGCTTGGACGGAGGAGGGCATGGCGGTCGGAGGCGGACGGGTTGGTGGCGGGGGAGGCGCGCGGAGGCGGGAAGGCGGTGGGGGCGAGGGAGGCGCGGAGGAGGTGGCTGCGGAGCCACGGCGGAGGGTGGCGAGCCAGCAGGGGCAAGACGGCCCGAGGAGGAAGACGACGGCCTCGACCGCAGGAACCCGGGAGGTCGCGGACGGCAGGCGGGCGGAGCGGAGCTGGCGGCGGATCTGGGCCGAGGCGGAGGCCTTGTGGCCAGCGGAGAGAGGGGAGGCCGGGCAGTCAGGCGGCGAGAGAGAGGTGCCAAGGGCGGTGAGAGAGAGAGGCAGGGAGCGTGAGGGAGGGGAGAGAGGGAGTGGGACCGGTGGGACCGGGGCCAGCGGCAGGTGGGGGGTAGACTGGGTCCAGGGGGTGGCTAAGTGGGGGTGGGGGTTGGCTGTGTGGGAGGTGAGGTGGCGCTGGGGTAGTGGGGTGGGGCGAGGTGGCAGAAGGTGGTTGGTGGGGATTTGGGAAGGGGTGAGGTGGCGACATAGGATAGGTTGGGGTGAGGTGGAGGAGGGGTGGGTAGATTAGGATGGGGTGAACTAGGGATTTTGGGTTGAACCGATTTTATTTCTAGGGGTGGTCGTTCGGGTCGATTCGGCCCGTTCGACTGCCCCACTAAAAATAATTCAGAATTTTATTTATTTTAAATGCACCGTTTGCAAACCGATAGCAGACAAACAAAATAATCCGGAGACCCGGGGTTTGCGTTTGAACAAAGACGGGCGTTTAGAAAACAAATTAGGTTTTCCCGAAAATAGTTTTATGCGAACAGATGCAAGACGATGATGATGCTCAAATGCAATGTGGCATGATGACATGAGCCTACGGTCATGATGATGAAATGCACACAATCAACGCGATTTTCTAGTAGTGGTTTTTGTGGGATGCCACATGTAGCTGCAGCGATGGCGGCGGGAGGCGGTGGTGGCATTGGCTAAATCGGAGGGGCTCTGTCAATGAGCGCAAGGGCTGTCTGAGCTGCCTCCTCGGGCTCCGCGTAGTTGTTGACAGTGTTCACCATGCTTTCGAAGGTGAGGCGTCCTGAAGCCTGTTGCCGCCTTAGCGAATGCCGGAGAAGCGTTCCTTGGTCCAGTCCTTCCACAAAGTGATACATGGCATCATCATTGGGGTAATGCGCCAGATCGGCCCATATACGGATCCACCTGGCAAGGTAATCGCGGCGGTTTTCGCCCTCTCTCTGAACACAATGCACCAGGTTGAAGATGGTAACCACGCCGACGAACTTGGATCTCTGCTGTCCAGACGCGCGGACGAAGCCGACGGACTTGCAGCGATCTTCCACCGTTATATCCTGCAGAGGGGCGGTTTGGGTGGGCCTTGAATTTTTCTGATCTTTGTCGGCAAACTCCAAAGAGAGATCCAACATCGATCCTTCCACGAATATATCCTGCCCGTAGGCGGTCCATACGGGTCTTGATGCTCCTCCGACTCCCAGGGAACTAGTGCCCGAGTCGGTTTCGCCAATGAAGAGGTGGATATCTCCGATGGGGATGATTGAGCACCGCGTAGGGTTCGTCTTCGCCGGGATCCAGAACTCGTCGGGAGGGACGATCGGAACATTGCCGGAGAAAAGAACACGACCGATTGCTACGGTTTTGCTGATTCCCGCGAAGATCTTGGTCCTCGCCTGCTGAAGAGTCTGAAGTGCCTCTTGCCCCACGGTGGGCGCCAACTGTCGTGGTATTGCCGACGAGTACACTATGGAGGGGTCCTCACAGTGCGTGTTTAGAGGCGTGGGGGAAGGCGGACGGTTGACGGGTACGAGGTAACACAGCTTACCCAGGTTCAGATCCCACAACGGTGGCAGAATCCTACTCCTGCTATAAATCACTATAACGGCAATACACCGAGTTATAGGGATTGGTTCGCTATGGGAGGTGACTAGAAAATCTAAGTTATCGTGCCCTAAAGTCTCCCAAAGGCCCGACTTATATAGTCGCCAGGTCCTAGGGTTACAGGGAAAAGTCCTAGCCGGATCGGTTACAGAGTCCTACACTGCTTATAACTAGTCTAGGTGTCTTGCACTCTAAGGCTCCGGGTAAGTCAGTGACTCCTCCGTAGCCTTCCTTTATCCGGCATGGGCCTCCCTTCTAGATCCATCTAACTGGGCCGCCCAGTAGGCCATGGTCCATGCTACCAACTGTGGGCCACCCGGGTTATCCGGATAGGAGACATGCTATAAGGATACCCATATAGCATATCCCCAACAAGATGGTGTGACGAATTGGGGCTGGGAAGGCCTCCTTTTATAGGCGAGCGAGAGGGGCAGTGCGGCATGGGCAGAGCTCGTCGAGGTCGGCGAGCTAACGACATGGCTCGGGGGCTAGAACGGTGCACGGTCTCCTGGCGATGCTCAAGGGCTTAATGGCGCAGCAAGGGGCGGTCGAGAACAGTCGGAACGCGTTGATGCTCTAAGCAGAACTTACGGCGGTTTTGACGATACACGGGTGCTACAGGTCGCGCGGCGGAAAACGGGGATGTCTGGGAGGTCCTAGGGTCGTGTTGATTGCAGGCACGGGCGGCGAAGGCAAGGTGCGGCGTGTGCGAGCATGTCGGGCGCGATGCTCTGGCGTGCTCTCGGCATGGAAAAGACGAACTGGGTGCGGCGTGTTTTCTTTGGTCCACGTCTTGGTAGTGCTCGAGGGCTAGACAGGGGGTGGCGGTGGACGTTGGGCTGCCTCCTGGACATGGTGGCTAGGCGCGGCGAACGCTCCTGCTAGCTTGCCATGGTCGGCTGGCAAGGGGGTGGTTGGGCATGCACGGCATGGTGCAAGGGGTAGGGTTCTACATTGTTTAATGCAGGTGTGCTCACTGGGGGGAACAAGGGTGAGCAAAGGGAGACAATGGTTTGAATGATCACTGCTCAAAACAATGAAAGTTTGGCCAATTTGATTTGTGTCTGCCAAGTGTTTAATGAAATCGTCGAAACAAAATTATATTTGAATTTTTGGATGAAATTTGGTGGGTTCATTGGTCACATACTTGTTAGTCTCTGGTTTCTTGGTTTTGTCAAGGTGAACTGGTTTGAGTGATTTTTGAGAAATGGTGATCTTACCATATGAACTAGATTAAATTTTGAGTTGTCCTTGGCATAGATTTGTAAAATGTTTCTGTGGGTTTGCAAGGTGGGTTTGGGTTTCACTTTTACTTGATCTAGAAAGGGATGAAAAGAATGGGATTTGTTTCTGTTAGAAAACTTGGACTAGAAACACTCAAAGTGGTATAGTGGTTAACTTTGGTCAAAATGACCATTAGCTCATATGGTTTATATTTGAATTTCTATTGATTTATTCTGCTTGGAAATGATTTAGATGATGTTGTTTTCATCTTTAAACCAATCCTTGCCATTCATAGCAATGAAACAAGTCATTGCAAGCATTCATGCATTCATCACATACACACATGCATACATGTTGATTTTAATTAACAAAAGTTTTTGTTAACCCTAAACTTGGGTGATTGGAACTTGATAACCTTGATTAATATTTTTGGGATGTTACAAATCGTCCCTCCTTAAACAAAATCTTCGTCCCGAGATTTGAGAAAAAGAAAACTAGGATTTAAAGAGATCTAGAAACTCGGTCCTAATGTAATCTTCTCGCTCCTAGGTAGCTTCTTCTTCAGTGTGGTTACTCCACTAGATCTTGAGAAACTTGATACTCTAGGTCCTGGTGGTCCTAAAGGCTTCTTCCAAAATATGAATGGGTACTTTGGGATATGCCAGGTCATCGTTGATCTCTATGGTCCTGTTATCAATATACTTGAACACTTTGGTCTTCTCCGGGACTTCTATGCATTTGCGAAGTAACGAGATGTGAAACACATTATGCACAGCTTACATCTCCTCTGGAAGTTCCAGTTGATATGATACTTCTCCTCGGCGATTAAAAATCTTGAAGGGTCCGATATATCTGGGGGCTAACATTCCTTTGAGTTGAAAATGATGCATTCCTTTCAAGTGACGAGGATTGATCTCGTCAATGCCCATTGTTATGAGCTTGGGTTTTGGAGAATATGGGGGTGCTGGAGATTGCAGAACGGTTAACAGACAAGCAACCAGGGGACACGAGATTTACCCAGGTTCAGGCCCCCGGCGAGAAAATCCTACTCCTGCTTGTCTTCTCTTTATTACGACGGAACCGAAAGTTACAGGGGTGCGCAGATGCAATCTGGCGTGGAGGTGTGTATGCGTTCGTATGAGAGGTTGGTCTAGATCTGTAGATCTGTCTATTGTGTACGTGCCCTCCCTGTTGGACCCTCCTAGCCTTTATATATGGGGAGGCTAGGTCTCAGGTACCAATATGAGTTGGTTACAAGTTGTATTCAAACTCTAGTCTTGAGGTTTCCTTGTCTTGTACGCTTGAGAGTCCGTGTCCACATGGGCTTCATATCAGCCGAACCGTCATAGGCGTCATGGACCCTGGCAGTTCGTCAAGTGGCCCTTTCGTCGGGCTGGACCAGGTATACTAACATCAGGTACCCGTAGGGCATATCCATGTCAGTAGCCCCCGAGTGTCCATCCGAAACGTAGATTCGGGTAGAGACTTAGTTGTTTTGAACCTTGCATTTGGATGTTGGAGTCGAAAGTTGTGTTGAGTGTGAAGCACTTCACCCGAAAGTTCATTGGGTCAGCTGAATTTGTTCGGTTATTGTAAAGGAGTCGACATTATGGACGTAGTCAACACAATGGACTATAGGGTGCGCGACCAGTGCTCCCTATGGGAGTAGCCCCCGAGTGTCTGTTCGAGTCGTAGACTCGAGCAGAAACTTATAGTCGTCGATTGCGTGCTACGGTGATCCGGAAGTTCTTCGGATGACCTTGCAGATGTCCTAAGTGCCTTCATTTTTCGAGCGCGCGACCAGCGCTCCCTATGGGAGTAGCACCCGAGTCCTCAGTCGAATCGTTGATTCGAGTGAGGAATCGAAGCGTGCCACTCGAAGATCTTCTGTGTGCACAACCAGCGCTCCAGTTTGTAGTAGCCCCCGAGTGTCTGCCGGAGTCGTAGACTCGGGCCGAGACTCGAGTCTTGTATCGTGCAGTTGTAGTCTACAATCTCGTGGGCATACCACTGACCCGGAAGTACATCGGGTGCGCGACCAGCGCTCCTGATAGGAGTAGCTCCCGAGTGTCTAGTCGAGTCATAGACTCGAGTGGAGACTCATGCGAGGAGAAACCACTGACCCGGAAGTGCATCGAGTTAGCGTCTCACACATAAGGAGCCAGGAGTCGATGATGCAGTCGGAGTTGACGTGGCGGAGTCGTGCGGCGTTTAGCCGGAAGGACTTGACGTTGCAGATGAAGTCGACGATGTTTCTTCGGTCGGGTGCGCGGTCTGCGCTGCTTTTGTCGATGATTAATGTGGTCATCCTAGGAATACGTCGACTCTGTTAAAGGACCCGAAACAATAGCGTGATGTAGTTCGTCGTCCCTGTAGGCTGCAGAAAACATGCAAATTTGTGAAGTACTTGTATCTTGTAAAGAATATTTGCCTTTCGGCTTGTATAATAAGATTCTGGTGCCGATTGAGTCGACACTGTTGCACTGTATGCTAGGCCTTTTCGTTAGCCTGATTACCCTTAGTCTCAGTACCTTGCCGAGGCACTCAGAGTTCAAGGATTCGACGATCAGGCAGAATCAGCTACTCGGGCTGTCGCGTTCGAGGTGCTCAAGTGCGTGGATCCGATGGCACATTAGGTTACTCGAAGAGGGCGCAACCCCCGAGTGTTTCGAGTGCGAGTTAAAAAGTAAATCAGCTCTAAGTAGAGGGAAACTTAGCTTTGTTTGTTGTCGTGGCGAAGTTGACACGGTAGCGGGTCACGCGACAGACGTAGTTGATACAGCGGACCATAGTCGTAGCAGCGACGGGTTCCTGGGGTCGATGGCGGCAGCGAGTTCCGCATCCGAAGATTGTCGCAATCGAAGACCACACTGGGTTGCGCGACGAAGTCGATGGAGCCCCGGGTCGCCACAGCCGAAGACAGCAGCGGGTCCCGCGATGGAGTCGAAGGATCCTCCGGGTCACCAGAGTCACAGACCGCAGGTTGTCAGATCCAAAGAATGTAGGGGGTGGCACGACGGTATCGGCGCGGCCCACGGGTGTAAAGTCAACGTTGTCAGACGAAACCGGCGGCAAACGGTTTTGTAGCTAGACTAGGAAGGCGTCGGATCGTTGGTCAACGTACGATTCCGGTCATGAGACTAATTACGAGCAGTAGATTTTTGGCTTCTTGGCTGTCGGGTCTAGAAAGCACTCGCCTGATCCACGAGGCCACACTTCATCTTTCTCACCATGATCCTAGCTCACGTCGTGTTGTGTGGTACATGAATTCTGGTCTAGTCGTGCATGCTTGCCCGATAGAGTTTGTCTCCCGTGAGAGCTGCCGCCAAGACTAATTTGATTCGATTTTTTTCTCTTGTTGGAACAGGTCCACGTGAGGGAGTAGCATATGGTCGGTCTTGGAATTTGGAGCCAATTGATCGATTGAAGCTTATTCCTTTTCTCTTCACGTGGAGAAATTAATACCTTCCCTTGGTAATTCCGGTGTGAACCAGACTTGGATGATCTGACGTGATTTGACATGAATCTGATCTCGTCGAGAACCTTGTTTTTCCTTTTCTTTTATTCCGCATGTAGATTTAGCTTGTTCTGAAATTGAAACTGATATGGTCAACAATCGTGAGCAACGCCACAACATGTTAACTTGTCGATCTGCCGCCTTTGCCTAATAGTGTCATGAAGATTAGCCGGCTGGTCGGTGCCGCTGCCATCGATGGGATTAATCATTGTTCCGGCAACCATGCGCAAGGAGTAGCCATGATGTCCAGCCTCATGTCTGTTGGTGTACATGAAGTCGGCTGTCATGAATTGACGAAGATGAATAGCCAGATGCGATCTGGCCATTGAAGATCGTTACGATCTCGTATAGACGACAGGTTGTAGAGTGCTGGTGATGGGACCGTCACGATCGCATAATCAGCGTCCCCAGTTCCCACAGACGGCGCCAATTGGCGAGGATCGATCTCATCAATGCCCATTGTTATAAGTTTGGGTTTTGGAGAAGATGGGGGTGCTGGAGATCGCGAAACGGTTAGCAGACAAGCAACCAGGGGACACGAGATTTATCCAGGTTCAGGCCCCCGGAGGGAAAACCCTACGTCTGCTTGTCTGCTCTTGATTACGGCGGAACCGAAAGTTACAGGGGTGCGCAGATGCAATCTGGCGTGGAGGTGTGTATGTGGTGGTATGAGAGGTTGGTCTAGATCTGTAGATATGTCTATTGTATACGTGCCCTCCTCGTTGGACCCTCCTAGCCTTTATATATGGGGAGGCTAGGTCTCAGATACCGATACGAGTTGGTTACAAGTTGTATTCAAACTCTAGTCTTAAGGTTTCCTTGTCTTGTATGCTTGAGATTCCGTGTCCACATGGGCTTCATATCAGCCGAATCGTCATAGGCGTCATGGACCCTGACAGGTCGTCGAGTGGCCCTTTCGTTGGGCTGGACCAGGTATACTAACATCGGGTACCGGTAGGGCATATCCATGTCATCAAGGGTGATACTTTGAGATATACAAAATCTCCGATATTGAAGGCTAGGTCTCGACGTCTCTTGTCGGCATAACTCTTCTGTCTGGATTGGAAAGTCTTGAGGTGCTCACGGATCTTGTGAACTTTCTCTTCGGCTTCTCGTAGGATGTCGGGTCCAAAAATCTAACTCTCTCCTACTTCCGACCAATTCAAAGGGGTACAACACCTCCTTCCATACATGAACTCAAATGGGGCCATTTGCAAACTGGCTTGGTAACTATTGTTGTATGAAAATTCTGTGAAAGGCAGACAATCTTTCCATTTTGATCCATATTCCAACACATAAGCTCTCAACATATCTTCGAGTATTTGATTTACTCGCTCCGTTTGTCCATTAGTTTGAGGGTGATAAGCTGTGCTAAAATCTAGTCTGGTTCCTAATCCTTCTTGGACTTTCTTCCAAAATCTCGAGGTAAACTGGGTTCCTCGATCCGACATAATGTTCTTGGGACTCCATGCAAACTGACTATTCTAGCAATGTACTACTCTGCTAGCTTCGAACTCTGATAAGTGGTCTTGACTGGTAAGAAATGAGCGACTTTAGACAGTTTGTCCACTATGACCCAGATAGAGTCATTTCCCCTACTAGATGTAGGAAAACCGGTGATAAAATCCATTCCAACTGAATTCCATTTCCATTCCGGAATCTGCAATGGTTGCAACAATCATGCGGGTCTCTGATGTCCTGCCTTGACTCTCTGACAGATATCACACTTGGCTATGTAGCTTCCGATTTATCTCTTCATCTTATGCCACCAAAACTGCTCCTTCAAATCCTGATACATCTTGGTTCCTCCGGGGTGGATAGAATAAAGAGTATCATGGGATTCTTTCAAAATAACTTGTTTGAACTCTGAATCTGCTAGCACACAGATACGTCCTTTGTACCACAAAACTCCTTCTTCATCTTTGGTGAATCCAGGTATCTTCCATGTTGTAACTACCTCGGTGAACTACGCTCCTAGATACAAGCCTGGATGAGTGGTAGTGGTTGAAATAGTACGGTGGGGCCCCAAAAGCCACTCACTGGTAGTCCTTTCAGACGTCCCAACCACTACCCTCTCAACGGGACCTGCAGGCGGCGTGGTCGGCGAAGGATCAACTACGTACAAGTGGGTATGTACGCAAGCCACCATACAAGAGTACATCGAGCCATACCATCTAGAAAGAAAGGAAATATAGCAGCATACATACGGCAAGATTCAAATGACCTAGATAGATCTATATTTTAGGATACTTCCTCATACAACACACATCGAGTATCATGCGGGCGGCAAACAAAATCCGAGTACGGATAAAGAAGCAAATCGGCATAAGATGCCATAGAAATAAGCACATCCCAACTACAGGTCTCACGGATCCCGTTCCGAATCTCTACACGAACGATCGTTGCCCACATCTTGACTTCTTCCACCCAAGATCCGTCACGAGAAGGTACCGTTCATATGAATCAAGAATTTATCGTGTGAGACCCTAAATTTTCAGCAAGTCTTAATGACTCTAAAGGGGACACAACACAGGGTGACGAATTGCAGCGAAAGATAAACCCTAACAGTTCTACAGATAAACGCTAACCATCCGCCTAACCAATGATAGACGGATGTCCGTGAATTTAAGAACAACAGTTATAATGGTAATCTCATCAGATCCATCCTCCTCCCTGCTTACCAACAAGGAAGCGGACGAACAACCCCCCCATCCGTTGGCAATTTTATTAACCATTCCATGAGTATTGCGCTATTTACTAGTCAAGTTACTTAGTCAGATTAAGGCGGTACTTTAGTTATGCTTGTCTATGTTCAAGAAACTGTGCTCCAAGTCGTCCATATCCACGGACACGGCTTTCAGAAAGTTTTACCCGGCCGGGGTGCACCAATAGCAACACACGCTCGATCAACCTCGGAAAAACCAAATCAAAACCCAACGAGGCTTTTACGACTGAACAATCACATAATTCAGAAATATTTCAGGGGGCCACCCCTTAAGTAGATCCCGCAATAGCCAGCGGTGACTCAGGGCGGCTCAAGGTTTGGGTGACGGTTGTGAGCATCGGGAACCCGAAAGTGTGGCTGGGCTTGTCGACACCGCATGAATCGTGTCCCGATCCTAAGCGATGCAGTGTGCTCCTCGCACAAATTAAATACTGAAAGTAGCATGGCATAAAATGCAGGATAGTAAAGAAAACCTCAAACTAGTTTGTGGCCCCAAGAAATAAGACGGAATCAAGCTCTGACTTAGGGGGGTCCCATATACCTCCCGGATGTGGATAGCGCGATAAAACAAGGAACAGGAATCAAGTACTCGGGTCTTACGGGACACAAGTGAGCAGGAAAAACCAAATGGCAGATGTTGCTCACGGTGCCACTTTCTTTAGTTATCCCGAACTACTCAGTTAAGTTGTTTAGGTACCTCATTATCCAACAGACGCTCACATACCCTACACATGTTGTTCTCGACTCGCATGGCTCAAACAACTCCTATAGTAGTGGCTCATGGGATGGAGGAACAAGCTTGGTGGGTTTAAAAGTAAAGGCTATGCATACTTGGGATTCAATTTAATGCAATCGCGACTCAATGATGCAAGAATTAAGATAGAGGCTATAGGTATGTATGTATGCAAGCATGTGGAAGTGCTTGTTAACTCAGTTGAAGCGAGGGACGGATCTGGGTAGTGCTCTGGTTCTCTTGATACAACCCACTTTCGGTGTCTATCCGAGAAAAACCAAACAAACAAGGCCAACATGAATATAGAGCACAAGCATAGGAATAATATGCGTCAAGCAAACAATCATGCCATGATGAATGATGCACAAGTTGCATGGCAATAAGTAGCATGGCATGGGTGAGGTGTGGAGGACAAGAAATAACATTTTAATTGGGTTTTAGTCACATTTTATTGTCAAATTAGTTGCTGTATATTATATATTTACATGATGCATGCTTCAATTCAAGTCATGGATAGCATAAACAGGAAGGTCTCGTCGAGCTGATCATTTTAGACATATCATTTGCTAAATTTGGAATTATAAATCAAAAGTTATTAATTATTTAAATTCCAGTGGCATTTGTGGTAATTTAAATAAACTTGGAATTTTTAAATGTGCAAAAGGCAAATTGGATGTCATATTTGGAATCCTCTCATTTTTCTGATATCCAAACATATATTATTTGTCAAATTTGGATTTACAATTGAAAAGTTATTCAAATCTGAAATTTATTTGAATTTTTAAATATTCAGAAAAAGATTTGAATAAATAAACAGACACAGACAAACTTTTCGCACTCAGACACAGCAAACCCAGCCGCTTACAGGTGGACCTGAGCCCAGGCCACTTGAGAAACCATGGGCACTGGTGATCCTAGCTACAATGACGCCGGTGGGGCCATACAGGCTGACACGCACGCGTCACTCGGATCTGGCGACACGGTGGCGATCCGAGGACCGCGGGTTGAAACACAGGACTGGGAGCCTTTTGCATAAAACCAACAGACTGGGAGGTGGGGTCGAGGACCGGGTTTTAGGCGGGAAAAAGGGGAGGTCGATTCAAAGTTGCCGACGCAGTCGGACGGCAGCGGCGCCTTGACCGCCATCGCGACCGATGTTTGAACGACGATGGCGACGCCTGCTGCACCAAACAGCATGGCCCCAAAGCGAAGTTGTAGAGGAGCCACGGGCTGCAACAAAGGCTCGGGGTATAACGCGGAGGGCCGTAGCGCGCGCAAGGCGAGCTCAACTTGGCGGATCTCTGGCTGCAGCCGCTTGTGCCGCCAGCAGAGCGCCGCTCGGCACGCGACGGCGACACCGGCGAGAGGGGAGGCGTTATGCAGGGAGAGGAGCTCACCAGCAGCTCGGCCATGCGGTTGGCGAGGCTCGGGAGGTCCGGATCCGGGAGGGCTCGGGTCGAAGCGGCAGATCACTCCGGCACGACGAGCGTGGCGGCGCTCCGCGAGGCTATGGATGGGTCCTTGTGTCTGGGCGGCGAGGAAGCAGAGAATCCCTCTGGGCTCTGGGTTGCCTGGCGCTAGGGATCAAAGGGAAAACAGAGGTGGCCGCCAATCTAGGGTTGAGGGGGCATGGTTGAGGAGGTAGCTCGCCTAGGGAGGAAGAAGGAAGGCAGGGGGAGCAGAGAGGCTCGGGGACTACCTGGGGATCTGGGAGGAGGCTAGGGCGAAGAGGAACAGATAAGAACTAGGGAGGGGGCAGGTAGATGGCGTGGGGGAGGGGTAGGTGTTGCACCTCACGTGCATGGTGTGCTCGGCTGGTAGGGCGTGCTAGGTGGGGGCCAGGGGGCTGCAGGTGGGCCAGGGGAGCTCGAGGCAGGTAGAACTAGAGTGAGGGGCCGGTAGGCAGAGAGGGGGAAGAGAGGAAAGAAAGAGAGAGGGAGAGGAGGTGGTTCGGCCTAGGTTAGATGAGGGGGGTCCTTTGTTGTTGAGAGAGGGTAGATAGGACATGGGGTTATGGGGCCATGCTAGATAGGTTTAGGGTTGATAGCTAGAGTGGAGAGGGAGAGGGGTACTTAGGGTTTGGTTAGCTAGGGTTTAACTAGGATGGTTAAGGGCATGGTGGTCATGCTAGGTAGGGTTAAGAGGGTGGCTTAGGGTTTAGGTTCGAGAGAGGGGTAGATAGATGGAGGAAGGTGGTACTTTAGATAATCAAGCATGCTTCATGAACAAACACACAAGATCAAGAAAAAGAGAAAGGAGGGAAGATAGGGAGAGATGATCATGATGATGGGGTGCTCTTTGGTCCATGCATGCTCCAACATTGGCCAAGCAAGATCCAAGAGACAAGGAGGGTTTTAGGGTTGTGCATGCCCCATGAGCACATGTGTGTGCATGGAGCATGGGGACAAGAGGTTAAGCTAAAGGGGGGAAAAGATGGATGATATGGTGAAGGAAAAACTACAAGCCAACAAAGATATGAACAAAGGAAAGATAATCCACTTAGAATTTCAAGTAAAACCAAAACTAGAAAAGGTGGCACTTGCATGGCCCATGCAAGATAATTAATGCCACATTTATCCTTGTGAAAACAATAATATTAATATGGCATTATTCATGTGCATTCCCAAAAGGTGGGCAAGGCCAAGCAAAGATTATGGGTGTAATCCAAACAACCAATCATGAGCTAGAGATAAATCAACAAAATGCCAAGCTCAGATTAGTTGGATGGTGGAATTATAAAGTGGTGAAAGAAAAGGTGGTGGAGTCAATAAGAGAGATGCCCTCAACTCAACTTGGGCATTTAACAATATATCAAGAGCCAAATACAATATCGAGAGGCAAATACAATTAATCATGCACATGAGATAAGAACCAAACAAGAAAGGGTTTTATATGATGCTCAAATGCAAGGTGACATGATGACATGAGCATGATATGATGATGATGCAACAATTATATGTTGGCAGTGGCCCATTTTATTATTATAACATGTAGCATTACAGGTGTTAGACAACTGGGATGCTACACATGTACTGATACGACCTTTGATTTCGTCGATACTATCATTTCCTTTCTGCACCTCCTTGATCTGACTAATCAAAGTGGGTTGAAGTTCTATGCTAGACAAAAATCCTTCAGTTACTAGCTCCATTCTTAAATCTTCCAACTCCTTGTGCAAACTTGGTTGCTCCTTCAGAATCATGGTGTTCAATCGACACGACAATCTGCTAAGAGCATCTGCTACCACATTGGCTTTGTCGGGGTGATAGTGAATGTCAATATCATAGTCCTTGATCAGCTCTATCCATCTCCTTTGCCTCATATTCAACTCCTTTTGGGTGAAAATATACTTCAGGCTCTTGTGATCCGAATAAATCTCACAACGGTTTCCCATGAGGTAATGCCGACATGTCTTCAAGGCTAATACTATGGCTGCTAGTTCAAGGTCGTGGGTAGGGTAATTCTGCTCATGTTGCTTCAGTTGTCGGGATATATAAGATATGACTTTGCCTTCTTGCATCAACACGCATTCGAGACCGATCTTGGATGCGTCACAAAACACATCAAAGGGCTTCGTGATATCCGGCATAATCAAGATAGGGGCTGAGATCAATCTCTTCTTAAGCTCTTGGAAATTTGCTTCACATTTTTCCGTCCATTCAAACTTCTTATATTTCTTCAACAATTGGGTCATGGGTCTTGCAATGCTCAAAATTCCTTCTACGAACTTGCGGTAGTATCCCGCTAATCCGATAAATGCACGAAATTGGGTTTGAGTGGTTGGGGCTTGCCATTCTTCAACATCCTTAACCTAGGCAGGGTCGACAGCAACTCCTCATGCTGACACAATATGTTTGAGGAATCCTACTTCCTGTAACCAGAACTCACATTTGCTAAACTTGGCATACAACTGATGCTCCCTAAGGGTTCCAAGGATGGTCCTTAGGTGTAGCTCATGTTCTTCTTCTGATTTGGAATACATCAGAATGTCATTGATGAAAACAATGACAAACTTATCCAGGAAGTCCATAAAAATCTTATTCATGAGGTTCATGAAATAAGCGGGGGCATTGGTTAATCCAAAAGACATGACAGTGTACTCATACAGTCCATATCTGGTGGTAAAGGCAGTCTTTGGAATATCCTCTGCGCGAATCTTGAGTTGATGATAACCAGTTCTAAGATCAATCTTAGAAAACACTTTGGCACCGGTCAACTGGTCAAACAAATCTTCTATCTTTGGTAGTGGGTACTTGTTCTTAATGGTGACATCATTCATCTTCCGATAATACATGCACAAATTGTTACCTCCATCTTTCTTATCCACAAATAAAACAGGTGATCTCCATGGCGACACACTTGGTTGAATCAGTCCTATCTCCAGCATAGCATCTAGTTGCTTCTTCAGCTCCACTAATTCATACGGGTTCATACTATAAGGTCTTTGAGCTATGGGTCCGGTTCCAAGGATTAGTTCAATGATATAAACTCAATATCCTGATCTAGGGGCCTACCGGGCAATACATCCGGAATACGTCGGGGTATTCACAGACTGCTCTGACTTGGTCAATGGTTGGTTGGGCTAGACTCTTGTTGCACTTGAATTAACGGGGCAAGGTTTCAGATACATGCTCTACTAATAATCCAGTGGTACTGGTCATGGTTACGGCTTTCTTTTCACAGTCGATTAATCCTTTATGTTTCGCCATCAAATCCATTCCTAGTACTAATTCCAAACCTTCAGTTCCAAGTACTATTAGGTTAGCATAAAAATCTATCCCATGGATTTTGATAGGTACGGCCTTGCAAATTTGTCTAGCTTTGGTGGTTGAACCTATCATAACATGCTTCCGTTTTGTTGGTTGAATATTACTAGTGCATGCAAATTCTTCTGTAACAAACGAGTGTGATGCTCCAGAATCAAACAACACTCTTGCAAGTACTGAGTTAACAGAAAACATACCCAACACGACATCTGGCGCTTCTTGGGCTTCTTCAGCATTCATGTGAAACAGACGGCCGTTGCGGTTGAGCGAGTTCCCTGGGGCAAATCTTCTTCCAGGCTAAACACGGCGCTGCTGCTGAGCTGGGGAATTCACATTGGGGGCTGATGCAATGTTCTTGGGTCACTCATTGGAGTAGTGTCCCTTGGTTCCACATTCATAACAAGTCACCCGAGACTTGTCTTTTCCTGCAACAGGCACGACATTGCTTCCAGTCCTTGGGGCAGTATTGGTGCTGGTGGGGTTGTTGACTTTGGGTGGTGCACGGTTGAAGTTGTTGGAGTTGTCGGGGTTGTTGTTGTGGTTTCCTCCAGGCTTTGGGTTTCCTCCTCCACGGTTGGCGGACGGGTCATCAGGGGTCTATTTTTTCTTGGGGCATATCCTGCAGACGGGTTGGGGCGATACTTTTGGGTATGATGGGTTCCTGGTTGATTCATCATTCGACGCTTGCAGTTCTCATTGGCTTGGTTAATCTTGCCTTCCATATGGATTGCAGAATCCACTAAGGCTTCAATGTTAGCAAATGGAATATTGACTAACACTGTCTGCATCTCATCATGCAGACCATTCAAGAATCTCTCCTTCTTCTTGGCTTCCGTCTCAATCTCATCTAGTGCATACCTAGCTAATGATAGAAATTTGTCACGATACTCCACTACGGTCATCCTCCCTTGCTTCAATTCTCTGAATTCATCTCTCTTCCTCTTGATTAAACCCGGTGGCATTGGGTTCGACTAAACTTGAGTTTGAATTCATCCCAAGTCATCATTTGTCCTCCATTCATGGTGCGAATACTATTCCACAAAGCTCTTGCATCTCCTGCCAGATAATGGGTGGCAAACAATACTTTCTCATTGGCCTCCACTCCGGCGACTTCTAAGTTGTTCTCCATGGTCTACAGCCAGTCATCAGCATCTAATGGCTCCTCAGACTTACTAAAGATGGGTGGATTGGTGTTCTAAAAGTTCTTGAGCTTGGATCCATGGTTGTCCTGGTTTCCATAGCCTTGATTGTTATTGGCCATCTGAGCTATGTGTTGAAGGGTGGCTAAGTTGGCTTGACGTTCTTCTCTTTTAGTTTCACGGTATGAAACCAACATTTGCAAAATTTGCAACATCGGGTCCGGGGATGAGCCGTGTAGCATCCCAGTTGTCTAACACCTGTAATGCTACATGTTATAATAATAAAATGGGCCACTTCCAACATATAATTGTTGCATCATCATCATATCATGCTCATGTCATCATGTCACCTTGCATTTGAGCATCATATAAAACCCTTTCTTGTTTGGTTCTTATCTCATGTGCATGATTAATTGTATTTGCCTCTTGATATTGTATTTGGCTCTTGATATATTGTTAAATGCCCAAGTTGAGTTGAGGGCATCTCTCTTATTGACTCCACCACCTTTTCTTTCACCACCCTATAATTCCACCATCCAACTAATCTGAGCTTGGCATTTTGTTGATTTATCTCTAGCTCATGATTGGTTGTTTGGATTACAACCATAACCTTTGCTTGGCCTTGCCCATCTATTGGGAATGCATATGGATAATGCCATGATTATAATATTGTTTTCACAAGGATATTTTGGCATTAATTATTTTGCATGGGCCATGCAAGTGCCACCTTTTCTAGTTTTTGGTTTTTACTTGAATTCTAAGTGGATCTCCTCTTCCCTTTGTTCAAATCTTGTTTTGTCTTGTAGTTTCTTCACCATATCATCTATCTCTATCCTTTCTAGCTAAACCTCTATCCCATGCTCCATGCACACACATGTGCTATTGTGGCATGCACCAAACCAAAAACCACCTTCCTCTCTCTATCTCCTTTCTTGGATCATGCTTGGTCATTATTTGGAGCATGCATGGACCAAAGGAAAAACCCCATTATCTCTCTCTCCCTCTCTTTCTTTTCTTGCCTTTTCTTGATCTTGTGTGCTTGTACATGAAGCATGCTTGAGCAAGTTAAGTACCACCATCACTTTCTACCCTCTCTTAGCTAAAACCAAACACTAGCTACACCTACCCTCAACAAAAACCCTAGTACCTCTCTTCTCCCTTCTAGCTTCCTTGCATGACCACCATGCCCTTAACCACCCTAGCTAAACCCTAGCTAACAAAAACCTAAGCCACCCCCAAACCCCATGCTAGCTAAATCAAAACCCCACCTAGTCTATACAAAACCAAAGTACTCCCTCTCTCCCCTTCCCTCTAGCGTGCTGGACCCACCCCACCATGTCCTAGCTACCCTCTCTCTCCCACAAAGGCACCCCCTCACCTAACCTAGATCGAGCCGGCCTCCCCCTCTCACTTCTGCCCTCTCTTTTCTCTCTCTGCCTTCCGCCCCCCCTCTAGTCCTACCTGCCTCGAGCTCCCCCTGCCCTGGCCCGTGCCCCCTCTTCAGCCCACAGTCCAGCTCACCCCCACTGCCTTGCCAGCTCACGTGAAGGGAGGCGACACCGACGCCACCCTGCCATCTACCCTCCCCACGCCACCTCCTGCCCCCTCCGGTTCTTATCCACCCCCCTCCGTCTCTGCCTTGCCAGATACTCCCCGTCCACCCCCAGGAACCTTCCTTCCTCCTTCCCCCCCTTCCCCAGCTCGGCCATGTCCTCCCCGCACCTCTAAACCCTAGCGCGGATCTGCAGGGAGGCGGAAGGAGCCGTCGAGGGTGCCCCACGACCGGAAGATTCGCCGCCTCCCTGCAGCGTCTAGGACCGGAAGCCACGGGACCTCGCCCGGAGGAGCTGTGCCGCCGTGTCCGTGGGTGCGAAGATTCCGTTCGTCGGCCCTCGCCAGATCACCGCCCCTCGGCCGAATCAACCTCGCAAGCCAAGCCTGGTGAGACCATCGCCTCCTAGACATGCCCCTTTGCCCCTAGCGCATCGTAGCTCCGCCGTCAGCGCAGCTCTGGCAGCGTCCGCTGGCAGCTGGCGACAGCCAGCTGGCGAGCACCGGCCAAGTTCAGAGCCACCTTGCGCGCCTGGCCCTCCTCCGTTAGAACCACGAGCCATTGTTGCAGCCCGTGGCTTCCTCTCAACTTCGTTTTGGGGTCGTGCTGTTTGGTGCAATGGCGTCGCCATCGTCGACCAAAGATCCGCCAGACGCGGCCAAGATGACGGCCATGCCGTCAAGAGCCGGCAACTTTGCGTTTAGACCCCCACCCTTTTTCCCGCCTAAAACCCGGTCCTCGGCCCCACCTCCTGTGGTCATTGGTTTTATGCAAAAAGGATCCCCAGTTTCTTGTGATTCAACCCGCGGTCCTCAGATCGCCACCGTGTCGCGTCTTCGCTGCGTGGCCAGCGTGGCTCATTGTAGCCGGCCCCACACATGTCGTCGATAGCTAGGACCAGCCAAGTGCCACTGTTTTCCTCTGGCGTGGGCACAGGTTAGCCCAGGTCCCACCTGTAATCGGTCTGGGTTCTCGTATGCGAGTGCAAAAGTATGGTGTGTTTGTTTCTTTTATTCAAATCTTTTTCTGAGTATTCAAATTCAAATAAATTTCAGATTCAAACAACTTTTCATATATTAGTCCAAATAATATAAATAATATATGTTTGGATATCAGAAAAATGAGAGGATTCCAAATATGCCATCCATATTGTCTTTTGCACAATTAAAATTCCAAGTTTATTTAAATTACCACAAATGCCATTGGAATTTAATAACTTAATAACTTTTGATTTAAAACTCCGAATTCAACAAATGATATGTCTAAAATGATCAGCTCGACGAGACCTTTCTGTTTATGCTATCCATGACTTGAATTGAAGCATGCATCATGTAAATATATAATATACAGCAACTAATTTGACAATAAAATGTGACTAAAACCCAATAAAAATGTTATTTCTTGTATTCCACACCTCACCCATACCATGCTACCTTATTGCCATGTAAGTTGTGCATCATTCATCATGGCATGATTGTTTGCTTGACGCATCTTATTCATATGCTTGTGCTCTATATTCATGTTGGCCTTGTTTGTTTGGTTTTTCTCGGATGAACCGGCGGGGTTATATCAAGAGAACCAGAGCACTACCATCCGTCCCTCGCTTCAAGCGAGTTAAGGCAAGCACTTCCACATGCTTGCATACATACGATACCTATTGCCTCTATCTTACTCTTGCATCATTGAGTCGCGAATGCATTAAATTGAATCCCAAGTATGCATAGCCTTTACTTTTAAACCCCAAGCTTGTTTCCTCCATCCCATGAGCCACTACTATAGGAGTTGTTCGAGCCATGAGTCGTGAAACAACATGTGTAGGGTATGTGAGTGTCTGTTGGATAATGAGGTACCTAAACAACTTAACTTTGAGTAGTTCGGGATAACTAAAGAAAGTGGCACCGTGAGCAACATCTGCTATTTGGTTTTACTGCTCACTTGTGTCCGTAAGACCCCAGTACTTGATTCCTGTTCCTTGATTTATCGCGCTATCCACATCCGGGAGGTATATGGGACCCCCAGGCGAGCTTGATTCCGTCTTATTTCTTGGGGCCACAAACTAGTTTGAGGTTTTATTTACTATCCTGCTCATGCCATGCTACTTTACGTATTTAAATTGTGCGATGATAGCACCTTTGTCTTATTTAGGATCGTGTACGATTCCGCATGATGTCGACAAGCCCAGTTTTGGGTTCCCGATCGTTCACATCGTCCCACAACCTTGAGTCCGTCTCGAGCTTGCTTACCGTTATGGGTCTACTTTAAGGGTGGCCCCCTGAAATATTTCTGAATCTGTGATTGTTCGATCGTGAAAGCCTCGTTGGGTTTTGATTTGGTTTTAGAGGTTGAACGAGCGTGTGTTGCTATTGGTGCACCGGCGGGTAAAACTTTCGAAAGCCGTGTCGCGGATATGGACGACTTGGAGCACAGTTTCTTGATCATAGACAAGCATAACTAAAGTACCTTAATCGACTAAGTAACTTGACTAGTAAATAGTGCAACACTCACGGAATGGTTGATAAAATTGCCAGCGGATGGGGGTTGTTAAATCGCTTCCTTGTTGGTAGCGAGGAGGAGGATGGATCGATGAGATTACCATTATAACTGTTGTACTTAATTCACGGACATCCGTCTATCATTGGTTAGGCGGATGGTTAGCGTTATCTGTAGAACTGCTAGGGTTTATCTTTTTTGCAATTCGTCACCCTGGTTGTGTCCCCTTTAGAGGCATTAAGACTTGCTGAGTACCCTTAGGGTCTCACACGATAAATTCTTGATTCAGATGAACAGGTACCTTCTCAGGACGGATACTGGGTGGAAGAAGCCGAAGATGTGGGCAACGATCGTTCGGTGTAGAGATTCCGGGAACGGGGATCCGTGAGACCTGTAGTTGGGATGTGCTTATTTCTATGGCATCTTATGCCGATTTGCTTCTTATCAGTACTCGGATTTTGTTTGCCGCTTCCGCATGATACTCTGATGTGTGTTGTATGAGGAAGTATCCTAAAATATAGATCTATTTAGGTCATTTGAATCTTGCCGTATGGCGTTGCTATATTTCCTTTCTTTCTAGATGGTATGGCTCTGATGTACTCTTGTATGGTGGCTTGCGTACATACCCACTTGTGTCGTAGTTGATCCCTTGCCACGCCGCCTGTGTCAGGTCCCGTTGAGAGGGTAGTGGTTGGGACGTCTGAAAGGACTACCGGTGAGTGGCTTTTGGGGCCCCACATTACTATTTCAACCACTACCACTCATCCAGGCTTGTATCTAGGGCGTAGTTCACCGAGGTAGTTACAATTGGTATCGAGCCATCCGACCTTGAGGTTTCAAACAAGCGGTCGTTGTCGATCTAGCAAATATTTTGGTAGTTATGTATATTAGGGAAAAACAAAAGCGAGTAGGACTGCTTCCACTTTTCTTCTTACCCTCCCACCCACCCTTTTCTGGTAAGGAAGTGCAACGTTTTCAATCCTCTTCTCAAAGTTCAAACTAGGATTCACGTGTTCTGGGTTTCCGTAGTACCATAGGTTGTGTGTGTGTATGTGTGTGTAATCCCTTGTCTATCTGTTGCACCCAAGTTGTTATCTTATCTGCCTTTGGTTATCAACTGTTGGTACATTCCATACCGACAGGCTTTTGCAAACCGACGCAATCCATCTTCCTCTTTGTATCCGACGCTATCTTGTTTGGGGTGTTCGTTTCCGTAGTTACCAATCTTTAGGTTTCGTCGTAAGAAGAAGGGGTTAGGATATGTGTTCCACTTGTTCATGTGCGGAGTAATGATTCGAGTGCGGGATGGAGTCGCGACCATACCACTACTTTTATCATTCGCTTTTGTATATTGAATCGGTAGAGTCACTAATCTTGATTCGTTAAGTAATTTTGCGCATCTATTGGTATTTTAATGCCGAAATTTGTGGAAAATTTTCTTTGATATATTTGTGTACCACACTCCTTTTCAGTCGTGTGCGATATGCTTAATATCTTTGAGGTGCTATGAACTTTGTTGATATTTTAATATCATCTCAGTAAATTGTATCCTTTAATCTTGGTTAATTCCATCTTGGTACTATTTTGGATTATTATCATTCTCCATTATAGTACTGACTTGAGTTTTATATCAATGACAGGATGGCTCCACCACGCCGGACTGAGGAGGACATACCTCCGGAACTGGGCTCAGCGCTGTCAAACATAGCTAATGCTTTGGCGGCAATGCAAGAGAACCAGCAGCGCTTTGAGGAGAGCGTCAGAAGGAATGAGTTTGCTCCACTTCCTCCACCTCCCAAGCGTGGTGACATCAAGAGCTTCCTCAAGTTCAACCCTCGTCAGTTTGATGTGTCTGACCGACCTCTTGGCCGGATGATTGGCTGCGAGATCTCAAGGTTGCTCGAGGCTGCGATGTTCGAGCAGGAGTGGGTCAAGTGTGCTACCCACCTTCTCAAGGAGATGCAGCTCTTTGGTGGGAGAACTACTTGAAGGCAAGCCGCACTGGTTCCACCTACTTGGGAGAGGTTCCTTTGGGCGTTCAAGAGCAGTTTCTCTCGAGAGATTGTGATGGAAAGGATGAAGGAGGCTTTCCTCAACCTGGAAGGTGAAATGATAACGTCAACACCTATATCGGGAACTTCATGAATCTGTCCCGTTATGGTGGTGATGAGGTATCGATGACAAGAAGAAGCGTAAAAGGTTCGAGCAAGGGCGCAATCGTCGATCAAGTATGCAATCACACATGCAAGACCGGCAACCTTCACGGAACTACAAGACACAACCGCAAGAGGAGGCAAGCGGGCAAATGTTTGAGGAGTCCAAGAAACACAACAGGATGCATCAAGCTCTGCGATTATGGCAGCTCCTTCTAAGCGGCGTGTCGGGTTCCTAACACCCCATCGCCGGCTCCACCAAGACCTGCGAGTTTCACGTCAAGGCCACCAAACTTCACCACTGCGGCTCCCGTGGGCTACAACAACCATTACCCTGGGCGCTGGCGGAGTCCACAGCTACTCGCTCCACGTCCGGTGGTGCGCTTCACGTGTGGAGATCTGGACATCCCCATGGGCTGTCAATGAAGAACAAAGCTCTCCCTCACCCCCGCCAAGATCTGCAACAAGCTCTCCTTGTTCGTGCACCACCGCCTCGGGCTCTCAACATCAACACTAAGCCGGGTCTGCGGTTGTTCGCGCTAACGTCACGCCTCTCAAGCCGAGCTCGCACTGAGTTGTAATGGGTATGCTTTGATTAACTCGGTCCTGCGAGTTCTCTTTGATTCTGGTGCATCGCATTCTTTTGTGTCTCACAAGTTTGCATATGAGAATGTGTTAACTCTGGATCCTCTCCTTAAGAAGCTAATGGTCCTATCTCCTGGGTCCAACATGAGGGCTGCATATATCAGTCATGGCAACCAAGTTGAGATTGGTGGTTCTTCATTCTTGGCTTCTTTGATTGTTCTGGGCAACTCTGACATTGATGTCATCTTGGGCATGGATTGGTTGACAGCAAATGCAGCTGTGATTGATTGTCTTTGAGCTCGGTGTCTGAAGGTTCCGAAGGCCATATAGTCTTTTCTCCAAGTCGACTCCTGTTGTCGGCTCTATTCCTTGGCAACTCGAATGATGATGCTATGGAAGCTATTCGAGAGGGTACCCGATGTCGTGAGTTCCCAAATGTCTTTCTGAAGAGTTGCCGGGTATGCCTCCGGATCGCGAAGTTGAATTCGTGATTGAGCTTGAACACAGAACGGCTCCTATCTCAAGAGGCCATACAAAATGGGTCCTTCGAGTTGGTGAACTCAAGCGACAACTTGATGAACAAGAGAAGTTGGGTTTCATTCAACATAGCACTTCTTCTTGGGGTAGCCCAACAATCTTTGTGAAGAAGCGTGGCAGAACCGATAGGCTATGTGTTGACTACCGGGCTCTAAATGCTAAAACCATCAAGAACAAATATCCTCTCCCACGGATAAATGATCTTTTGACCAGCTAGCGGGGCTGTGGTGTTCTCTAAGCTGGATTTGAGAAGTGGTTATCACCAAATCAAAATTCGCAAAGAAGATGTGCCCAAACAGCTTTCACCACCCGCTATGGCTGTATGAGTACACGGTCATGTGTTTCGGTCTCCTGCCTTTTGCTACCTTCTCGAGGCTGATGAACTCCGTTTTCATGGAGTACTGGACAAGTTTGTTGTGGTATATCTGGATGATATTCAGTCTATTCCAAGTCTAAGGAGGAGCATGAAGAACACTGCGGTGTGTCTGAACAAGCTTCGTGAGAACCGCTTGTATGCAAAGTTCTCTAAGTGTGCGTTTTGGCTGCCTGAAGTAACATATCTGGGCCATGTTATCTCTGCCAAGGGCATTGCAGTCACCCCGGAAACCGTGAAGACAATAGTTGAATGGCTTCCTCCTACTAATGTCAAGGAAGTGCGGAGTTTTCTCGGCTGGCTAGCTATTGCGTCGCTTTGTTCGAACTTCTCAAGATAGCAAAGCCTCTTACCGATCTCCTCAAGAAAGGCAAGAAGTACATGGACTCTGCGTGTCAAGAAAGTTTTGAGACACTCAAAGAAGCTCACTTCCACACCGTCTTGGTTCCTCCGGATACATCTAAGCCTTTCCAGATATTACGACGCCTCTTTGCAAGGATTGGGTGCGGTCCTTATGCAAGAGGCGGGTGGTTGCTTATGCTTCTCGTCGATTGAAGACGCATGAGATCAACTATCCCACACATGACCTCGAGCTAGCAGCTTGTCTTTGCGTTGAAGCTATGGAGGCACTACTTGCTTGGTAACGTTGTGAGATCTTCTCGGACCACAAGAGTTTGAAGTATATCTTCACTCACCGATCTCAACCTTGGCGGAGGAGATGGATTGAAGCAATCAATGACTTTGATGTGACCATCAACTACACCGGGCAAAGCAAACGTCATGGCGGATGCGCTTAGCGTAAAGCTTATGTCAACAACCTCATGGTGGAAGAGCAACAACCTCTCTTGTGCGAGGAATTCCGTCGGCTCAACACAGGAATTGTGGAACAAGGGCATCTCTGAACCTTGGCTACTCCTCTCTTGGAAGAACAGATTCGCTCTCGTCGGCGTGGTGATCCGCACACCAAAAGCTCATCGCTAAGCTTGACCTTCCAGTATGAGTCCTTCCACGTTGATGATCAAGGCACGCTCTTCTTTGAACACGGATGTTTGTTCCAAACTACGGTCGAGAGATCAAGTTCTCAAGGAGGCACATGATTCGGTTCTTTCTATCCATCTGGCAGCACAAAGATGTACATGGACTTGAAAACACAATCTTGGTGGCACAGGTTGAAGCGGTATTGTGCCAAGTACGTCTCGAATGTGATGTCTGCCGCAGAGTCAAGGTTGTCCATCGAAACCATTTGGTCTGCTACAGCCATTGAAACCTCCTAATGGAAATGGGAGAAAGTAGAGATGGACTTCATCACTGGTTTTCAAGGTCGCAGAAGGGCAACAATGCAATTTTGTTTTCATCGACAGGCTTTCTAAAGTGGCTCATTTCTTCCAGTCAAAGAAACAATTTACGGAATTCAGTTGGTGAGCTCTATATCAACAGATTGTCTCTTTGTATGGGGTTCCACTTGAAATCAGTTCGCACTGTAGAGCATCTTCACCTCAAAGTTACAGGAGAGTTTCCAAAAGCTTTGGGAACAAAGTTGAACTTCAAAGATGCTTACCACCCTCGATCACAAGGACAAGTGGAGAATCAATCAGATTCGAGGACATGCTTAGAGCTTGCGTCATCTCTTTTGGCATGAAGTGGGAGGAATGCCTTCCATATGCTGAATTCTCCTACAACAACAACTTCGGAAAAGTCGAAGATGGCACCATTCGAGGCTCTCTATGGTCGCAAGTGCGAACTCCAATTGGTTGGTCGGTGCGGAGAAAGAATCTGGTTTGGCCCGACATTGTAACTCGAGCAGAGGAGAAGGTGCATATAATTGGAGAACACGAAGATTGCTCGAGTCGTCGGAAGAGCAACTATGACAGGAAGCACACGGATATGGTGTATGCCCCTGTGATCTCGTCACCGTGTCACTCCCATGAGAGGAACACACCGCTTCGGTATCAAAGGAAAGTTGGCTCCTAGATACATCGGTCCTTTCAAGATACGTGGTAGAAGAGGAGAAGTTGCTTATGCACTTGAGCTTCCGAAAAACTCAAAGTCCATGATGTTTTCCACATCTCTCAGCTCAAGAAGTGCTTCAAAGACCCCGGCAAGACCGTGGATCACGAGCTAATCGACCTCCAAGAAGATCTGTCTTATCAAGAACACCCCACCAAAATCCTTGAGACCGCAGAACGAAGGACTCGCAACAAGTCCATCAGGTTTTGCAAGGTGCAGTGGTCACACCATTCTGTTGATGAAGCCACATGGGAGCATGAAGATGAACTCCGTGCCAACCATCCTTATCTCTTTGTATCTTCTTCTTCTTCCTAGAATCTCGGGGCGAGATTCCTGTTTAGTGGGGGAGAGTTGTAGCATCCCAGTTGTCTAACACCTGTAATGTTACATGTTATAATAATAAAATGGGCCACTTCCAACATATAATTGTTGCATCATCATCATATCATGCTCATGTCATCATGTCACCTTGCATTTGAGCATCATATAAAACCCTTTCTTGTTTGGTTCTTATCTCATGTGCATGATTAATTGTATTTGCCTCTTGATATTGTATTTGGCTCTTGATATATTGTTAAATGCCCAAGTTGAGTTGAGGGCATCTCTCTTATTGACTCCACCACCTTTTCTTTCACCACCCTATAATTCCACCATCCAACTAATCTGAGCTTGGCATTTTGTTGATTTATCTCTAGCTCATGATTGGTTGTTTGGATTACAACCATAACCTTTGCTTGGCCTTGCCCATCTATTGGGAATGCATATGGATAATGCCATGATTATAATATTGTTTTCACAAGGATATTTTGGCATTAATTATTTTGCATGGGCCATGCAAGTGCCACCTTTTCTAGTTTTTGGTTTTTACTTGAATTCTAAGTGGATCTCCTCTTCCCTTTGTTCAAATCTTGTTTTGTCTTGTAGTTTCTTCACCATATCATCTATCTCTATCCTTTCTAGCTAAACCTCTATCCCATGCTCCATGCACACACATGTGCTATTGTGGCATGCACCAAACCAAAAACCACCTTCCTCTCTCTATCTCCTTTCTTGGATCATGCTTGGTCATTATTTGGAGCATGCATGGACCAAAGGAAAAACCCCATTATCTCTCTCTCCCTCTCTTTCTTTTCTTGCCTTTTCTTGATCTTGTGTGCTTGTACATGAAGCATGCTTGAGCAAGTTAAGTACCACCATCACTTTCTACCCTCTCTTAGCTAAAACCAAACACTAGCTACACCTACCCTCAACAAAAACCCTAGTACCTCTCTTCTCCCTTCTAGCTTCCTTGCATGACCACCATGCCCTTAACCACCCTAGCTAAACCCTAGCTAACAAAAACCTAAGCCACCCCCAAACCCCATGCTAGCTAAATCAAAACCCCACCTAGTCTATACAAAACCAAAGTACTCCCTCTCTCCCCTTCCCTCTAGCGTGCTGGACCCACCCCACCATGTCCTAGCTACCCTCTCTCTCCCACAAAGGCACCCCCTCACCTAACCTAGATCGAGCCGGCCTCCCCCTCTCACTTCTGCCCTCTCTTTTCTCTCTCTGCCTTCCGCCCCCCCTCTAGTCCTACCTGCCTCGAGCTCCCCACAGCCCCTGCCCCGTGCCCCCTCTTGACCTCACCTGGTCCAGCTCACCCCCACCCCTTGCAGCTCACGTGAAGGAGAGGACACCGACGCCACCGGCCATCTACCCCTCCCCACGCCACCTCCCCTCCGGTTCTTATCCACACCCCTCGTCTCGCCTTGCCGGATACTCCCGTCCACCCAGAACCTTCCTTCCTCCCCCCTTCCCCAGCTCGGCCATGTCCTCCCGCACCTCTAAACCCTAAGCGCCAGATCTGCGGGAGGCGGAAGGAGCCGTCGAAGGTGCCCACGACTGAAGATTCGCCTCCCTGCAGCGTCTAGGACCGCCGAAGCCACGGGACCTCGCCGGAGGAGCTGTCGCCACCGTGTCCGTGGGTGCGAAGATTCCGTCAGCCTCGCGGCGATCACCGTCCCTCCGGCGAATCAACCTCGCCGCAAGCCCCTGGTGAGACCATCGCCTCCCTAGACATGCCCTTGCCCCTAAGCGCGCCGTAGCTCGGCGCCGCCGTCGAGCAGCTTCTGCTTGGCGCTGCGTCAGCTGGCGGCAATGCAGCTGCGGCGAGCACCGGCCAAGTTCAGAGCCCTGCCTTGCGCGCTACGGCCCTCCTCCGCGTTAGAACCCTGAGCCATTGTTGCAGCCCGTGGCTTCCTCTACAACTTTCGTTTTGGGTTCGTCTTTGTTTGGTGCAACGGCGTCGCCATCGTCGGCCAAAGATCCGGCGAGCGACCGCCCGGCCACTTGTAGCGGCAACTTTGCGTTTAGACCCCACCCTTTTCCCGCCTAAACGCGATCCTCGGCCCCACCTCGGCGTCTGTTGGTTTATGCAAAAAGGATCCCCAGTTTCTTGTGTTTCAACCCGCGGTCCTCATATCGCCACCGTGTCGCGTCTTCGCTGCGTGACGCGTGTGCGTGGCCCCGCTGTAGCCGGCCCCACCTGTCAGCGTCGATAGCTAGGACCAGCCATGGTGCCCTTTTCTCTGCAGCGTGGGCTGGGTTAGCCAGGTCCCACCTGTCAATCGGCTGGGTTCTCGTGTCGAGTGCAAAAAGTATGACCGTATGTTTGTTTCTTTTATTCAAATCTTTTTTACGAGTATTCAAATTCAAATAAATTTGATTCAAACAACTTTTCATATATTAGTCCAAATAATATAAATAATATATGTTTGGATATCAGAAAATGAGAGGATTCCAAATATGCCCTCCATATTGTCTTTTGCACAATTAAAATTCCAAGTTTATTTAAATTACCACAAATGCCATTGGAATTTAATAACTTAATAACTTTTGATTTAAAACTCCGAATTCAACAAATGATATGTCTAAAATGATCAGCTCGACGAGACCTTTCTGTTTATGCTATCCATGACTTGAATTGAAGCATGCATCATGTAAATATATAATATACAGCAACTAATTTGACAATAAAATGTGACTAAAACCCAATAAAAATGTTATTTCTTGTATTCCACACCTCACCCATACCATGCTACCTTATTGCCATGTAAGTTGTGCATCATTCATCATGGCATGATTGTTTGCTTGACGCATCTTATTCATATGCTTGTGCTCTATATTCATGTTGGCCTTGTTTGTTTGGTTTTTCTCGGATAGACACTGAGCAGGGGTTATATCAAGAGAACCAGGAGCACTACCCAGATCCGTCCCTCGCTTCAACTGAGTTAACAGGCAAGCACTTCCACATGCTTGCATACATACAGTACCTATTGCCTCTATCTTACTCTTGCATCATTGAGTCGCGAATGCATTAAATTGAATCCCAAGTATGCATAGCCTTTACTTTTAAACCCCACCAAGCTTGTTTCCTCCATCCCATGAGCCACTACTATAGGAGTTGTTCGAGCCATGCGAGTCGTAGAACAGCATGTGTAGGGTATGTGAGTGTCTGTTGGATAATGAGGTACCTAAACAACTTAACCTGAGTAGTTCTGGGATAACTAAAGAAAGTGGCACCGGTGAGCAACATCTGCTATTTGGTTTTACCTGCTCACTTGTGTCCCGTAAGACCCCGAGTACTTGATTCCTGTTCCTTGATTTATCGCGCTATCCACATCCGGGAGGTATATGGGACCCCCCTGAGCCAGAGCTTGATTCCGTCTTATTTCTTGGGGCCACAAACTAGTTTGAGGTTTTATTTACTATCCTGTACTCATGCCATGCTACTTTCTGTATTTAAATTGTGCGACAGATAGCACACTGTACTGTTTAGGATCGTGGCACGATTCCGCGGTGTCGACAAGCCCAGTTTTGGGTTCCCGATGTCACAGCGTCCCCACAACCTTGAGTCCGTCTCGAGCTTGCTTACCGTTCTATGGTCTACTTTAAGGGTGGCCTGAAATATTTCTGAATCTGTGATTGTTCAATCGTGAAAGCCTCGTTGGGTTTTGATTTGGTTTTTCCGAGGTTGAACGGCGTGTGTTGCTATTGGTGCACCCGCCGGTAAAACTTTTCAAAGCCGTGTCCGCGGATATGGACGACTTGGAGCACGATTTCTTGATCATAGACAAGCATAACTAAAGTACCGCCTTAATCGACTAAGTAACTTGACTAGTAAATAGTGCAACACTCACGGAATGGTTGATAAAATTGCCAGCGGATGGGGTTGTTCGTCCGCTTCCTTGTTGGTAAGCGGGGAGGAGGATGGATCGATGAGATTACCATTATAATCGTTGTACTTAATTCACGGACATCCGTCTATCATTGGTTAGGCGGATGGTTAGCGTTATCTGAGAACTGCTAGGGTTTATCTTTCGCTGCAATTCGCACACCCAGGTTGTGTCCCTTTAGAGGCATTAAGACTTGCTGAGTAACCTTAGGGTCTCACACGATAAATTCTTGATTCGATGAGCAGTACCTTCTCGGGACGGATCTTGGGTGGAAGAAGCCAAGATGTGGGCAACGATCGTTCGGTGTAGAGATTCCGGAACGGGATCCGTGAGACCTGTAGTTGGGATGTGCTTATTTCTATGGCATCTTATGCCGATTTGCTTCTTATCGCACTGGATTTTGTTTGCCGCCCGCATGATACTCGATGTGTGTTGTATGAGGAAGTATCCTAAAATATAGATCTATTTAGGTCATTTGAATCTTCTTAGTATGGCGTTGCTATATTTCCTTTCTTTCTAGATGGTATGGCTCGATGTACTCTTGTATGGTGGCTTGACATACCCACTTGTGTACGTAGTTGATCCTTCGCCGACACGCCGCCTGAGACAGTCCCGTTGAGAGGGTAGTGGTTGGGACGTCTGAAAGGACTACCAGTGAGTGGCTTTTGGGGCCCCACCGTACTATTTCAACCACTACCACTCATCCAGGCTTGTATCTAGGAGCGTAGTTCACCGAGGTAGTTACAAGCCGCTTCCTCCGCGGGGCATCTGAAGATTGAGATAGATCATAAGAAAAGAGGGAAATTTCTAAGGTTCAAGGATTTGTTTTTGAAAAGTTTTAAAATTTTGAGTTTGACTCAGGTTTTGCCAACTAGCAACTTGCTTTTCATTCATTCATTCATAGCACACAATACAACACACACCACAACAAAGAAACAGATGGTTTTAAGAACCATTCTGTGGAACTACGACACAGTGGGACTGAATATAACTCACACCTACGATAGTGCTCAAGTGCTACTACTCCTTAGAATCGGTGGCTTCATCATCATCATCATCAATGAAGGCAGAGTCGTCATCATAAGTGTGGAAGTCCATGACTTGGTCCTCCAGGAAGTCATAATCATCACCGAGGTAGGAGTAAGGGTCTCCACGGATATCTTCCCCTGCATTCTCCCTCTCCTTAAGCTGCATGTACAGCTCATGGATGGTCTCCTCCAAGTCTGTCACTTTGTGAGGAAGGCAAGCAATCATGCGATCCTTCTTGTCACGAAGACGGCAAAATGTCTTGCGCTCCTTCGCAAGGATGGCAAGGGTCTGGTCCTTCTTGACTGCAATGGCATAGTTATGGTTGGCGTATGCGCGGGCATTGTCCAATTCCTTCTGCCTATCATACATCATGAAGCTAAGATGATCTATGTGATGCTTCAGCTCCGGATGGCTTGGTACCTCCAATGTTTGTCCCATAGCATCATGCCTTGCGTAGTACTCAAAGCGAGTACCCTTGATCTGATTGATGCGTTGACCACACAGATGGGCAAGAGCTTCCTGCATAGCTCTGGCGAGTCCGTCTAGCCAGTTGGTCTCTCTTAAGGTGAATTGTATTCCCTCTGAGGTGGGTGCTTCCATCTTGCCTCTAAGATTTGCAACAATCATCCATTGTAGTTCTCCTCCTTGCTGATCGTTGAGCTGTGCCCTGAAGAACTCGGGGTGCGGGTGCTCAAGAAGTTCCGAGAGTTGGTCCAATTCGCGCTCAAAGATGAGTTGTCCTCCATTTCCCAACTGGTAGAACTTTCTATACTTCACCTCCATCTATAAGATTGTAGGATGAGTAAGTTAGTAGAGTGATCAAGTGTGTCAAATTTTATGTAAGTTTGCAAGAATTTTTGAAGGACATGAATTTTCCTGAAAGAATCTAAGGGATAAGAATGAGAATAGGTTTTTATAAATACTCACTTATTTTGTTTTGAAACTAAGTTTTTGATTCAAGCGTCCATTCTAACTAGGGTCTCCTATGGTCAGGATGGCTCTGATACCAACTTGTCAACACCCGGATTTTTAATCCTAGATGCCTGTTATGCCATACATCGCAATCCCAGGATTACCATTTTTGAGAGACATAACAGATGGGTACCATAGTTCATCATCCATTACAAACCATAATAAAGGTATTACAAATAAAGGATCTCATGATCCAGTCTTAATACAATCAACGCAGAGGAATATAATAAGAACGATAGCATGGTCGAAGCTTCGTCTTCAAGGGTCACAGGCAATACTGACGATGGGAGATGATCCTAGTTGTCATAGACTTCCTGTTGTCCATCATCCTGGTAGTCCTCCTCATAGTCTGGCCATAGGAATAGCCAGGGACAAAGCCATGAGTACTCTTTAAGTACTCGCAAACTATCACTAACAAGTAAAGTGGTTCACGTCGGAATCCTAAGATCTAGGTTGTTTTGAAAAAAGCCAAGTTTATCTCTAACTAACTTTAGAAGTAAAGAAAACTAGTTTAATGTTCTGTAACACCTAAGTGGGAACTTAGTTTTCATGTTCACAGCCCTGTTGTGATCAATTCAAAGTCATAGTTCATTTCACAAGTCATTTTGAAAACATCTGACGACGGAACAATATGGCCACTCCAACTGTCCATAACCACAGACGCGGCTATTCGAATAGTTTGACACTCTGTAGAGATTGTATAATTTCACCACAACATTCGATACATCCGTCAGGAACAATCCTGAATCACCATACTCAGTATGCGGATAATCAATCCTAACCTTTCAATTACACACCCTAGTATAGGCACCTCCCCTATGAGTTTGGCCTCCCAACCATGACCATCTGTCATCTTGGGAGCTGCATAGGTGGACATAGGGCTAGAATTTGAGCCGAGTCGAGCCAACTTGGCTCGACTCGCTAAAGCTCGTTCAACTAACGAGTTAGCTCGACTCAGCTCGTTTACAGAACGAGCTCATATTTGAAACTCGGCTCGACTCGGTAAACTCACGAGTAGCTCGCGAGCAGCTCGTTTAGATTGTTATAAGTTATAAATATGAACACATATAAGAAAAACTAGTAATTATTCTACTAATTTGAAACTAGAACAACAATAGTACTTCCATAATAACACGAAGGAAGATCAATAAAAAATATAGTAGCTCTACACCATTATAGGTTCAAGGAACATTCATAGTATGACACTTATCTATGAAAATTTTCAAACTCTATATTTGAACGAGTTTAACGAGCTAAATGAGTAGCTCGCAATTAGCTCATTTAGCTTGGGTGAACAAAAAAGCTCAAATATAAACTTGCCTCGACTCATTAGACACCGAGTTCGAGCCGAGTCGAGCTATGCCATGAGTTACTCATTTAGCTTGCAAGTTTCGAGTTATAATTCCAGCCCTAGGTGGACAATCATCACGAGGTAGCCTCAGCTCAAACCTCGGCCGCAAGGAAACCCATACTAAGATATATAAACTTCCAGTCAAGCCCTACCCAAATTTGGGTATTGTGGCTGTACGGTAAAAATTGGAATGGTATCGCATCGGAACCCAACCATCAGCTTTTATAAAGGTCTAAGGCTCATGCCTCAACATTTTCATCATCAAATCATCTGGTGTTCATAACACATGTCAAAACATTTCATTATAATGACTCATCATTCTAAGGTTTTCATAATCCTTTTCACCAAGTATTCCCATCTAAAGTGATCAAGTTTTATTCTTAGCACTAGCCACTAAGTTGGGGGTAGTCACTAATGAGGGGTGCTAAACAAGTGTGACTTATCCAAATCTAATCTGATGCCTCAGTATGACATCTAGTTCTAACTAACTTAGGCCAAGTTTTATGCTCTTTATGCTACCTATAATATCTTTCCAAAATTCACAAGTTACTAAGTAAAAGCAATAAAAAAAGTTTTGATAAAGAAATAAAAGAATAAAGCTTTCAAGTAAAACTAGGATTTGGTATAATAAAGGGGTATAACCAAATATGCCTTAAGGCCTCTAGTTTGCATAGTTATCATGCAAGGGTTAGCTTGCTAAGTTGCAAGTGTGAGCTTGCTAATATGGCTTGCAAAGTTGCAAGTGTGAGCTTGCTAAGATGGCTTGCAAAGTTGAAAGTGTGAGCTTGCTAAGATGGCTTGCAAAGTTGTAAGTGTGAGCTTGCTAAGAGTAGTGCAGTGGTTGAAGTTCTCCTCTGCTTCCTCTTCGTAGTAGTCTCCTTCCTCTTCGCATTCTTGGTCGGTACTAGCGTCTATAAATAAATACGAGGCACACAATCACCTAACAATACTTAACTACTTCTATTTGGCACACAAAGGTTCACACTACATGATCTAGCATCATTACAATCATCACAAGGATTAAAGGCTTGGTCTTATTTATTTTATTTTAGAAAAGTAATTTCTACTCATTGAAAACTACTTAAGGTTTAATATCCTCCAATTAAAATATGGGATCATGTTGACACACGTCATCACCACATATTTCAATACTTGGGAATGTGATTTAAAGTGGTGTCACAATTTAATAAGGTTTAACATTATTATTTTAATTAATTAGAGTGACTAGAAATGCCTATGGGGCATTCTTTTAGTACTTGTCCATTATTACTACAAGTAAACCTAGATATTTTTATATATTCAGAAAGGTCTGGTCAAATGTGATTTTTGAGAGTTGGAATCAACTCAAAAGCATTTATGGTTGATTTTTGAAAAATGTTTGAATGGAGAAAATTCCCTTCCTTGTTATTTTTACTATAGATGATGTATAATTTCAAATGGTTTGAATCCAACGGGATTGGATTAACAATTTCAATACCTTTCTAACAAAATTAGTTTCATGCAATTTGGTTCAGTGAATCTCTCTGAATTGATTTTTGAATCTACTAACAGAACTAGAGTTTGAACTAAATTGAAAAATCTATATTTGAATCTGCTGGGTCGCGTGGGAACTAACTGGGCCGGCCCACTACGCACAGCGCAGCGCGCGGGATGATTTAAGTGATGACCCCATGCGTCGGTGACTCTGGCTACGTGAAGAGGTAAGTGGCAATCTGGATCATGCGATTAGAATCTAATCTAACGACCGAGGCTCATCGTCGACGATGAACAGCTCCGGCGAGGTCTAAACCCTAACACGGTGGTGGGGGTCGTGTGAGGCTCACCAGGGCTCTAGCTAGGGTCGATGTTGGGGGCGGATGATGTTGTCGACTATGGTGGTTCGAACGGTGGTCATGACGGCTCCTAGGGTGGCTCCAATCAACGACTCCTCTTCTCGTCCTCCGTGGCAGACTTCTGTGAAATTCCGGTGATGCGGAGCTTGCCTTTCTCCGGGGAGAGGTGTGGGAGGTTCTGTGAGAGGTGGGGAGTGGAATGGTGTGGCAAATTGAGCCTGGGGTGGCCTCCTTTTATAGCCGAGCGAGAGAGGCAGTGCGAGATGGGAGGAGCTCGACGGGGTCGATGTAGGGGTTCGTAGCATGGAAAACAAAAAATTTCTACCGCATGCACACAAACAAGCCAAGATCTATCTACTAGATTGTAGCAACGAGTCGATAGGAGCACTCACCCTCGAAGATTCCAAAGCAGTTAACGAGAGCAGATTCTCGTGGGTGATGTAGCCGTACACTTGCCGATCTCAAGAACGCGTAGACGATCCTTCCGGTATTGCGTTACGCAGCTCATGATCCACATCGCTCTGATTCGATGAAGACCTTCCTCTCCCTTGTTCCAGCAGGCAGCGGAGGTTGTAGTTCTCCCCTCGCGATTTCGGCAGCACGACGTCCTGGTGTCAGAAGTAGAGGGAAGATCCCGCAGGGCTTCGCCTAAGACGGTGCAAGTTATGGTGGATCTAGGGTTTCTCGGTGATCTAGGGTTTAGAAGACCAGGAGGAGGAGGAGGAGGTGTCGGCGGCGGCAGCTGGCGACGGCGGCGAGCGGCGCGGGTGTTGGAGGGCTAGGGCTTGGCTTTTGGGGCAGCCCTCCCCCTCTATTTATGAGAGGGGGCAGCCTTGGGAGGGGTGGGTTTGAATCCAAACCCAAACCCAAGTTGGATTGAGAGAAGGACTCTTTCCTTCTTCCACTAGGAAACCATTGTTCTAGTTTGACTTTTCAAACTTCCTGTTTGACTTTCAATTTAGAGCTTTAATTCTCTCTTGCAAATGCCCAAACCAAGTGACCTAGGAGATGATCCAATCATTCCACTTATCCATGACACATTCATGGTCCATTACCCTTCCGGTCTGGTGAACCTTCTAGACCCTTCTAGAACCTCTCCGATGAAAATATCGGAATTTTTCCCGAACTCCAGAATCGGACTTTCCTTATATGAATCTTATTCTCCGGACCATTCTAGATCTCCTCGTGATATCCCGGATCCCATCCAAGACTCCGAACAACATTCGGTATCCCTACTAACATTCCATATCTACTAAACAACATCGAATCCTTAAGTGCGTCTCCCTATGGTTCGTGAATTATGCGGACATGACCGAGACACTTCTCCGATCAATAACCAATAGAGGAATCTGGAAATTCATATGGCTCCCACATATTTCTACGATTACTTTGCGATCGAATGAACCACTTACATACGATACCAATTTCCCTTTGTCTTGCGATAGTTTACTTATCCGAGGTTTTGATCGTCGGTATCTCTGCATACCTAGTTCAACCTCGTTACCGATAAGTACTCTTTTCTCGTTCCCGTGATATGTGATCCATTCTGAGCCAGTCACATGCTTGCAAGTGTAACACCCCCGGTCACTCCGAACCGACGGCTGTCACTTCTGGCAGCTCAATAGGATCTCTAGACTAACCCCACAGACCAACACTAGTCTTTTCTACGCACTTTGTCCTTACTCGTGCACACCCGGTACCCACTTCCCGGTCGGTCACCCATCCTAGAATTGCTCTAGGCCAAGCACGCTTAACCTTAGAGTTCTTTTAGAATGAGCTTCCGGAAAAGAAGTTGCAACTTGTTGGTATGGGTTTCCTATCAATCCTATTGAGCCATGCACCAAGGTCTCACATACACCCACCCTTAGAAGATCGACGTCCTCGTCGATCAACCACAAGCCAGGAACGTCCCCTCTTAGCACATGTCTGTGCGTCCAGTGTAGGCACATATGCCATGTCGTGTCCACTCCGGGCCACACACGCCATGCACCACATGTCTGCCACTAGCCCACACCCGCCCATGTAACCGCGAGGGTCGGCTCTAATACCACTTGTAACACCGCCGGTCACTCCGGAACGACGGTTGTCACTTCTGGCAGCTCAATAGGATCTCTAGACTAACCCCACAGACCAACACTAGTCTTTTCTGCGCACTTTGTCCTCAGTCGTGCACACCCGGTACCCACTTCCCGGTCGGTCACACATCCTAGAATTGCTCTGTCAACACCCGGATTTTTCAATCCTAGATGCCTGTTATGCCATACATCGCAATCCCAGGATTACCATTTTTGCGAGACATAACAGAATTGGATACCATAGTACATCATCCATTACAAATGATACATAAGTTCTTACACAAATAGGGATATCATGATCCAGATCTTAATACAACATCAAGCAGCGGAATACGTAATAATAACAGTAGCGTAGGCAAAGCTCCATCTTCGGGGTCACAGGCAATGCTGACGATGGGAGATGATCCTAGTTGTTGTAACCTTCCTGGGGTCCATCTTCCAGGTACTCCTCTTCATAGTCTGGCCATGGGAATAGCCAGGGACAAAGCCATGAGTACTCTTTAAGTACTCGCAAACTAATACTAAAAGGTAAAGGGGTTTTTGGATAATAGGACACTAGGCTCTAGGGTTGTTTTGCAAAATCCAGATTTACCTCTACTAAGTTCTAAAGCTAGTCACAATTTTATAACTCCTAACTAGGAACTTGTATTTCATATCACAACTCTGTTGTGGTCAAGTCAAAGTCTCAATTCATCTCACAGGTCATTTTGAAAAGTCCGGCGGGGAACAAGATGGCCACTCCAATCGTCCATAATCATGACGCTATTCGAATAGTTTGACACTCTGCAGAGATTGTACACTTTTACCACAACATTCGATACATCCGTCAGGAACAAATCCTGAATTCACCATACTTAGTATGCGGATAATCAATCCTAACCTTTCAATTACACGCCCTAGTATAAGCACCTCTCCTATTAGTTTGGCCTCCCAACCATGACCAACTGTCATCTTGGGTACTGCACAGGTGGACAATCTTCACAAGGTAGTCTCAGCTTAGACCTTGGCCGTGAGGGAATTAATACTAAGGAATATAAGTTTCCAGTCAAGTCCCACCCAATATTCGGGTATTGTGGTTGTACGATAAAATTGGAATGGTATCGCATCCAGACAACCATCAGTTTTATCAAGGGCTAAGGCTAATGCCTCAACATTTTTATCACCAAAAGTCTCAAGTGTTTGGAAACACATGTCCAAAACATTTCAATAGAATGATCCATCATTCCAAGGTTTTCATAACCATTTTTCCACCAAGTATTCCCATCTAAAAGTTGATCAAGTTTTACGCTTAGCACTAGCATCTACAGGTGGGGGTAGTATTAATGAGGGGTGGTAACTAGTGGAGTTTCAACTAAGTACAACCTCATGTCTCAGGCTGATGTCAAGGTTTCTAACTTAGGCCAAATTTTATGCTCTTTATGCAACCTTCAGCATCTTTCCAATATCTACCAGTCACTTAAGTAAACTCTAAGTAAGCTTTGATAAAGAAAATAGAGTAAGAAGCTTACACATAAAACTAGGATTGGTTTATCAAGTGGGTATGATCACATATGCTTAAGGCATATAGTAGTCATAGGACAAGTATGGTTTTGTTGCATCAGTAGGGTATCTTGCAAGGGTTAGCTTGCATAGGTATAGTATCAGCTTGCATCAATATCAGTATAAGCCGGCTAAAGTAGAGTGTCTTGCAAGTTTTAGCTTGCCTTGTGCAGAGCAGTGGTTGAAGTTCTCCTCGGCTTCTTCTTCGTAGTATCCTCCTTCCTCCTCGTATCCTTGGTCGGTACTAGCGTCTATGAATAAATGCGAGGTACACAATCACCAAACAATACTTAACTACATGCAATCATCACACACAAGGGTCCTATGGATGATCTAGCATCATCCCTAATATTACAAGGTTAGGGCTTGATTTAAATCCTTTTATTTTTAGAAAAGTAATTTCTACTTATTGAAAAACTACTTAAGATTTTATATTCTCCTAACCCAACATGGTATCATGTTAACACATGTCATCACCACATATTGTAGTCCATGGGAATGTGATTTAAAGTGGTGTCACAATTTAATAAGGTTTTACCCTTTTATTTTAATTAATTAAAGTGGCTAGAAATGCTTATGTAGCATTCTTTTATTACTTGAACATTATTTCTGCAAGTAAACCTATATATTTTTATATATTCTGAAAGGTATGATTAAATGTGATTTTTGAGAGTTGGAATCAACTCAAAAGCTATTATGGTTTAAATTTGAAAAATGTTTGAATGCATAAAAGCTTCTGTCTTTTTATTTTTACCATGGGAGATCTATAGATCCAAATGACTTGAATCCAACGGGCTTGGATTCAGCATTCACAGACCTTTCCAAAAAAAATTGGTTTCATTCAATTTGGTGCACTGAATCGATCTGGGTTGATTTTTGAAGTTGGGTACAGAAGTGTGTTTGGATTGAAATAGAAAAAGGTTTAATTTGAATAACTGGGCTGCGCGGGAAAAGTTACTGGGCGGCCTGTTTAAGCGCTCTGCTGGCTGCTTAAGTGGGTGTCCCCACTCGTCAGTGACACGGGGCTGAGCGAAGCGGTATGGGGCGACGTGGATCGTTCGATCTAGTTCTAATCTAACGGCTGGGAGTCATCGTCGACGCGAGACAACGCCAGCGAGAACGAAACCTAGCGCAGCCAGTGAGGGTCGCTGGGGGCTCACCGGGGTGCTGGAGAGGGTCGGCGAGGCGGGCGAACGACGAAGTCGACGACGGCGAACTCAGGGGTGGTCGCGGCATCTCCTGGGGCGGCTCCAATCGCTGGCTCCCTTCTTCTCCGGCAGCGGCATGCTCCAATAAAATTCCGGCAAGGTGGTGCTCGCCTTGCTCTGAGAATGGTGTGGCACGATCAGTGAGGAGAGGGGAGTGAGATGGTGTGAAGAAATCGTGCGGGGGTGGCCTCTATTTATAGTCGAGCGAGGGGATCGTCGGGGCGCACGGTGAGCTCGTCGGGGGCGAGGTTACAGGCGGCTAAAGGCATGGGCAAGGGTAGGGCACGGTGCGGTGTCTCCTGGCGATGCTCAACAAGATGGTCTCGAGGCATGGGGCGGTGTGGTTTGGTCTGGAACGAGCGGTGCTCTGCGCGGCAGAGGCGGCGTCTTCGACGGCGGGCGGTGGCTGTGCGGCATGGGGCGGCAAACAAGGATGTCTGGCGGTCTCCTGGGTCGATGGGGATTGTGTATGCACACGGCGAGGGCGGCGCGCGGTCTGTGGTCTTCGGTCGAGGGTCGTGGTCTGGCGCATGCTCGGCATGGTCTCTGGCGGTCTGGGCGCGGCTTGTGCGCGTGGTCCAGGGCTTGGCAATGCTCGCGGCTGGGACAGGTAGTGGCGGTGGACGGTGGGCTGCCTCCCAGACAAGGTTGGCAAGGCTAGTTCTTCCTCTAGCCTGCTTTCTACAATGGGGTGACAAGGGGGTGCTCGGCTGTTCACCATTGATGGCAATGGCAAGATCACAGGGGTGCTAGTCCTTAGTTAAACTTCCTAGATGATCTACTGAGCTATGTGTGAGCTAACTAGGGAACAAGTTAGGCTCAAAACACTGCACACTATAGTGTTTGATGTTTTGTTTGATTTGTGTCTGCAACTTGTTTGATGAAATGGCCGCATGAAATCAAGTTTTGAATTTTGAAATGATTTTTGGTGGGTTTGCTAGATTGGTGCTGGTGAGTCTGCAGATGCTTGGGTTTTGAAAGTTGAGCTTGTTTGAGTAGGTTTTGAAAAAGTGGGATCTTCCCATATGATAAAGATTCAATTTTGAATTGTCATTTAAACTATGCATTTGAAAGTTTCTGGATGATCACAAAGTGGGCCTTGATACCTTGTTATGAGTACATTCAAGGGGTGCAAAGATCTAGAAAAGTTTCTGTTAGGTTCTGAAAGTTTGAGACAGCCAAAGTAGGCATGGGAGTTAAATTGGCCAAAATGACCATTCATTTCATATATGTGTTTTGATTTACTTGTCTTTAGGAAAGGTGTGGGAAATGTTTTAGATGATGTTTATTTCACCTAAGAAACATTTTACAAGCAATGGAACAAACAAACAAACAAACAAACAAGGTGGTTTTAAAAGGATTTCAAAATCCATGCATACACATATGCATGCATTCATGATTTCATTTAGAAAAGTTTTTGTTAACCCTAATTTTGATGATTAGAATTTGATGATCCAAGCTTAGTATTTTTGCGATGTTACAAACCTTCCCCCCTTAAACAAAATCTCGTCCCGAGATTTTAAAAGGGACGAAAAGATTACCTAGGATTTGAAGAGATCGGGAAACTCTGTCCTGATGTGATCTTCGCGCTCCCAGGTAGCTTCCTCTTCTGTGTGGTTGCTCCACTGAATCTTGAGAAACTTGATGCTTCGGGTTCGGGTAGTTCGAAAAGCTTCTTCCAAACTGCGGATGGGTACTTCAGGATAGGTCAGGTCATTGTTGATCTCTATGGTCCGGTGATCGATATTTTTGAACACTTCGGTCTTCTCGGGGACTTCGAGACATTTGAGAAGTAACGAGATATGGAACACATTGTGCACAGCTGACATCTCTTCAGGTAGTTCCAATTGATACGATACTTCTCCTCGACGGTTCAGAATTTTGAAAGGTCTGATATATCTGGGGGCTAACTTTCCTTTGAGTTGGAAATGCTGCATTCCCTTCAATGGTGACACTTTCAGATAAACAAAATCTCCTATATTTAAGACGAGGTCTCGACGTCTCTTGTCGGCATAACTCTTCTGTCGGGATTGGGCGGTCTTGAGGTGCTCACGAATCTTGTGAACCTTCTCTTCTGCTTCCCGGAGGATGTCGGGTCCAAAAATCTGACTCTCTCCTACTTCCGACCAGTTCAAAGGGGTGCGACACTTTCTTCCATACATGAATTCAAATGGGGCCATTTGCAAACTGTCTTGGTAACTATTGTTGTAGGAAAATTCTGCAAACAGCAGACAGTCTTCCCACTTGGATCCATATTCTAGTACACATGCTCTAAGCATATCTTCGAGTATTTGATTTACTCGCTCTGTTTGTCCATCGGTCTGAGGGTGATACGCGGTACTGAAATCTAGGCGGGTTCCTAAACCTTCTTGGACTTTCTTCCAGAATCTCGAGGTAAACTGAGTTCCTCGATCCGATACTATATTCTTGGGGACTCCGTGCAAACTGACGATTCTAGTGATGTATAACTCTGCTAGCTTCGAACTCTGATAGGTGGTTTTGACGGGCAAGAAATGGGCGACTTTGGACAATCTGTCCACTATGACCCAGATAGAGTCATTTCCCCTACTAGAAGTAGGTAGTCCAGTGATAAAGTCCATTCCTCTGTAATCCCATTTCCATTCCGGAATTTGCAAAGATTGCAACAATCCAAAGGTCTTTGATGTCCCGCTTGACTCACGACATATATCACACTTGGCGATATAGCTTCCGATTTCTCTCTTCATCTTATGCCACCAAAATTGCTCTTTCAAATCTTGATACATCTTAGTTCCTCCCGGATGGATAGAATAAAGAGTATCATGAGCCTCCTTCAAGATAACTTCTTTCAACTCCGAATCTGTTGGTACACAAAGGCGTCCTTTGTACCATAGAACTCCTTCTTCGTCCTCGGTGAATTCGGGTACTTTGTCTGTACCGATACGACGCTTGATTCCGTCGATACTGGCATTTCCCTTCTGCGCCTCTTTAATCTGACTGATCAAAGTGGGCTGAAGTTCTATGCTAGCCAAAAATCCTTCACTTACTAATTCCATTAGAAAATATTCCATCTCCTTGTGCAAACTTGGTTGCTCCTTCAAAATCATGGAGTTCAAGCGGCACGGCAATCTGCTAAGGGCATCGGCTACCACGTTGGCTTTACCAGGGTGATAGTGAATGTCCAGGTCGTAATCCTTGATTAGCTCAATCCATCTTCCCTGCCTCATATTCAACTCCTGCTGAGTGATTATATATTTTAGGCTGTTGTGATCCGAATAAATCTCACAACGGTTTCCCATTAGGTAATGTCTCCATGTCTTCAGGGCTAGGACTACTGCTGCTAGTTTGAGGTCATGGGTTGGATAGTTTTGCTCATGTTGCTTCAATTGTTGAGATAGATAAGATATAACTTTGCCTTCTTGCATTAGCACACATCCAAGACCAATCTTGGATGCGTCACAATACACATCGAAGGGCTTCGTGATATCCGTCATGATTAAGATTGGGGCTGATATCAATCTCCTCTTGAGTTCTTGAAAACTCGCTTCACACTTGTCTGTCCATTCAAACTTCTTGTCCTTCTTCAGCAATTGGGTCATGGGTTGGGTGATACTCGAGAATCCTTCTACGAATTTGCGGTAATATCCCGCCAATCCGAGAAAAGCACGAACTTGGGTTTGAGTGGTTGGGGCTTGCCAATCTTCTACATCTTTCACTTTGGCAGGGTCAACGGCAATTCCTCCGGCTGATACAATGTGACCGAGGAATCCTACCTCATGTAACCAGAATTCACATTTGCTAAACTTTGCATACAGCTGATGCTCTCTAAGGGTTCCAAGAATGGTCCTTAGGTGTAGCTCATGTTCTTCTTCTGATTTGGAATAAATCAGAATGTCATCGATGAAAACAACGACAAACTTATCCAGGAAGTCCATAAAAATCTTATTCATGAGGTTCATGAAATAAGCGGGGGCATTGGTTAATCCAAAATACATGATTGTATACTCGTACAATCCATATCTGGTGGTAAAGGCAGTCTTTGGAATATCCTCTGCACGAATTTTGAGTTGATGATAGCCAGTTCTAAGATCAATCTTAGAAAACACCCGGGCACCGGTCAACTGATCAAACAAATCTTCTATCTTGGGCAAGGGGTACTTGTTCTTGATGGTGACATCATTCAATTTCCAATAATCCGTACACAAACGGTTACCTCCATCTTTCTTGTCCACAAATAAGACAGGTGATCTCCATGGTGACGCACTTGGTTGAATCAATCCAATTTCTAGCATGGAATCCAGTTGCTTCTTCAGTTCTGCTAGTTCCGACGGGTTCATACTATAGGGTCTCTGGGCTATGGGTCCTATTCCGGGGATTTGTTCGATGATAAACTCGATATCCCGATCTGGGGGCATACCGGGCAAAACATCTGGAAATACATCGGGGTATTCACAGACTATCCGGACTTGGTCAATGGTAGGTTGGGCTAGACTCTTGTTACACTTGAATTGGCGAGGTAAGGTTTCAGATATATGCTCGACTGATATTCCGGTGGTACTGGTCATGGTGATGGCTTTCTTAGCACAGTCAATCAATCCCTTATGTTTGGACATCCAATCCATTCCTAGTACTACTTCCAAACCTTTAGTTCCGAGTACTATTAGATTAGCATAAAAATCTATGCCATGGATTCGGATAGGGACGGCTTTGCAAATTTGCCTAGCCTTGGTGGTTGATCCGGGAATTTGCACAATCATAACATGCTTCAGTTTGGTTGGTTGAATTTTACTAGTGCAGGCAAATTCTTCGGTGACAAATGAATGCGAGGCACCAGAGTCAAACAACACTCTTGCAAGTACTGAATTAACAGAAAACATACCCAGCACGACGTTTGGCGCTTCCTGAGCTTCTTCAAAGATGCATGAGAAAAGACGGCCATTGCGGTTGAGTGAATTCTGGGCAAATCTTCTCCCTGGTCGACACGACGCCGAGCTGGGGCATTGGTATTAGGGGCTGTAGCGTTCTTCTTGTTGGGGCACTCGTTGGAATAGTGGCCTTTATTTCCACAGTCATAACAGGTCACTTGTGACTTATCCTTGGTTGCGACAGGCACAACATTTCTTCCAGTCCTCGGGGCAGTGTTGGTGTTGGCGGTAGCATTGTTAGTGTTGAACTTGGGTGGGGCACGGGTGAAATTACTAGAGTTGCCGGGGTTGTTGTGATTTCCTCCGGGTCTAGGATTTCCACGGTTGGGGTAGGTCGGACGGGTCATAGGGGGTCTGTTGGTTCTTGGGGCAAATCCTGGAGATGGGTTGGGGCGATACTTTGGGGTTTGATGGGTTCCCGGTTGATGCATCATGCGATGCTTGCGGTTCTCATTGGCTTGGTTGACCTTTCCTTCCATCTGGATGGCAGAGTCGACAAGGGCTTCAATATCAGCAAAGGGGATATTGACTAACACCGTCTGCATCTCGTCATGCAGACCATTCATGAATCTTTCTTTCTTCTTGGCTTCGGTGTCTATCTTGTCCGGGGCATACCTAGCTAATGACAAAAAATTGTCACGGTATTCCACTAGTCATCCTTCCTTGCTTCAGCTCTCTGAACTCGTCTATCATTCTCTTGATCAAACCTGGTGGCACATGGGTTCTGCTAAACTTGACCTTGAATTCCTCCCAGGTCATCATCTGGCATCCGGTCATTGCACGAACACTGTTCCACCATGCCCTGGCATCTCCTGCTAGATAATGGGTGGCGAATAGGACTTTCTCGTTGGCTTCCACTCCGGCTACTTCTAAGTTATTTTCCATGGTTTGCAGCCAATCATCGGCATCTAGGGGTTCTTCTGACTTGGTGAAAACGGGTGGGTTAGTATTCTGGAAATTCTTGAGCTTAGATCCATGGTTGTCCTGATTTCCGTGGCCTTGGTTGTTGTGGGCTAGCTGGGATATCTGTTGCAGAGTGGCTAGGTTGGCTTGACATTCCGCTTCTTCGACATGGTCGAAGTCAACATTTGCAGGATCTGCAACATCGGTCCGGGGCTGAACCACTTCCTCCACATGGCATCTGAAGATTGATATAGATCATGAGAAAAGAGGGAAATTTCTAAGGTTTTGGGCCTTTGAAAAGTTTTTAAAGTTTGACTCAGATTTTTCTAGCAACTTGCTTTTTCATTCATTCATTCATTCATAGCACCCAATACAACACACACCACACCAAAGAAAAAAAAGGTGGTTTTAAGAACCATTCTGAGAACTACGATACAGTGGTACCGACTACTACTTACTACGCTAGTGCTCAGTGCTACTACTCCTCGGAGTCTGTGGCTTCATCATCTTCATCATCATCGATGAAGGCGAAATCATCCTCATCGGTGAAGAAGTCCATGGCCTGATCCTCCAGAAAATCATCGTTATCGCTGAGATAGGAATAAGGGTCTCCACGAAGATCCTCTCCGGCATTCTCCCTTTCCTCCAACTGCATGTCTCTCTCGTGGATGGTCTCCTCCAGAGATGAGATGTGGTGGCGAAGACGGGAAATAATGCGCTCCTTTTTGTCGAGCTGACGGCGACGAGACTTGCGATCCTTTGCTAGCATGACGATGGTCTGATCCTTCGTCTTGATGATGGCAGACTTGTGGTTGCAATAATCACGACAGTTGTCCAACTCCTGCTGACGATCATACATCATGAAGCTAAGGTGGTCCAATTGAGTCTTCACTCGGGGTGGTATGGGGCTTCCAAGGGTTGTCCATTTGCATCACGCCTTGGGCAAAACTCAAAGCGAGTACCCTTGATCCGATTGATGCTCACCATACAGACGGGAAAGAGCTTCTGCATTGCTCTCGCAAGTCCATCGAGCCGCTTGTTTTCCTCAAGGTAAATGAATTCCCTCCGCAGTGGGAGGTTCAATCTTTCCTCGGAGACTTGCAACAATTAGCCACTTCAGATCTTCTCCTCCTTGATCATTGAGCTGATCTCCAAAGAACTCAAAGTGCGAACGCCCGGAAGTTCCGAAGTCGATCCATCCTCTCAAAGATAAGGTCTCCCCCATTCCCAAGTTGGTAAAACTTGTTGTACTTCACGTCCATCTATAAAAATAGAGGATGAGTAGATTAGCACAGTGATCAAGTGTGTCAAAAATTTATGTATTTTGCAAGAGTTTTTTAGGAACATGAATTTTTATGAAAGAATCAAAGAGATAAGAATGAGAATAAGTTTTTGTAAATATTTGTTTTCTTTGGTTTTGAAACAAAGTTTTTGATTCAAACGTCCAGTCTAACTAGGGTCTCCTATGGTCAGGATGGCTCTGATACCAACTTGTCAACACCCGTATTTTTCAATCCTAGATGCCTGTTATGCCATACATCGCATTCCCAGGATTACCATTTTTGCGAGACATAACAGAATTGGATACCATAGTACGTCATCCATTACAAATGATACATAAGTTTTTACACAAATAGGGATCTCATGATCCAGTTCTTAATACAACAAGCAGCGGAATACGTAATAATAACGGTAGCGTAGGCGAAGCTCCATCTTCGGGGTCACATGCAATGCTGACGATGGGAGATGATCCTAGTTGTCGTAACCTTCCTGGGGTCCATCTTCCAGGTACTTCTCTTCATAGTCTGGCCATGGGAATAGCCAGGGACAAAGCCATGAGTACTCTTTAAGTACTCGCAAACTAATACTAATAGGTAAAGGGGTTTTTGGATAATAGGACACTAGGCTCTAGGGTTGTTTTGCAAAAGCCAGATTTACCTCTACTAAGTTCTAAAGCTAGTCACAATTTTATAACTCCTAACTAGGAACTTGTATTTCATATCACAACTCTGTTGTGGTCAAGTCAAAGTCTCAATTCATCTCACAGGTCATTTTGAAAAGTCTGACGGGGGAACAGTATGGCCACTCCAACTGTCCATAACCGCGGACACGGCTATTCGAATAGTTTGACACTCTGCAGAGATTGTACACTTTTACCACAGCATTCGATACATCCGTCAGGAACAAATCCTGAATTCACCATACTCAGTATGCGGATAATCAATCCTAACCTTTCAATTACACGCCCTAGTATAAGCACCTCTCCTGTGAGTTTGGCCTCCCAACCATGACCAACTGTCATCTTGGGTACTGCACATGTGGACAATCTTCACAAGGTAGCCTCAGCTCAGACCTTGGCCGTGAGGGAACTAATACTAAGGAATATAAGTTTCCAGTCAAGCCCTACCCAATATTCGGGTATTGTGGTTGTACGATAAATTGGAATGGTATCGCATCCAGACAACCATCAGTTTTATCAAGGGCTAAGGCTCATGCCTCAACATTTTTATCACCAAAAGTCTCAAGTGTTTGGAAACACATGTCCAAAACATTTCAATAGAATGATCCATCATTCCAAGGTTTTCATAACCATTTTTCCACCAAGTATTCCCATCTAAAAGTTGATCAAGTTTTACGCTTAGCACTAGCATCTACGGGTGGGGGTAGTATTAATGAGGGGTGGTAACTAGTGGAGTTTCAACTAAGTACAACCTCATGTCTCAGGCTGATGTCAAGGTTTCTAACTTAGGCCAAATTTTATGCTCTTTATGCAACCTTCAACATCTTTCCAATATCTACCAGTCACTTAAGTAAACTCTAAGTAATCTTTGATAAATAAAATAGAGTAAGAAGCTTACACATAAAACTAGGATTGGTTTATCAAGTGGGTATGATCACATATGCTTAAGGCTTATAGTAGTCATAGGACAAGTATGGTTTTGTTGCATCAGTAGGGTATCTTGCAAGGGTTAGCTTGCATAGGTATAGTATCAGCTTGCATCAATATCAGTATAAGCTTGCTAAAGTAGAGTGTCTTGCAAGTTTTAGCTTGCCTTGTGCAGAGCAGTGGTTGAAGTTCTCCTCGGCTTCTTCTTCGTAGTATCCTCCTTCCTCCTCGTATCCTTGGTCGGTACTAGCATCTATGAATAAATGCGAGGTACACAATCACCAAACAATACTTAACTACATGCAATCATCACACACAAGGGTCCAATGGATGATCTAGCATCATCCCTAATATTACAAGGTTAGGGCTTGATTTAAATCCTTTTATTTTTAGAAAAGTAATTTCTACTTATTGAAAAACTACTTAAGATTTTATATTCTCCAAACCCAACATGGGATCATGTTGACACATGTCATCACCACATATTGTAGTCCATGGGAATGTGATTTAAAGTGGTGTCACCATTTAATAAGGTTTTACCCTTTTATTTTAATTAATTAAAGTGGCTAGAAATGCTTATGTAGCATTCTTTTATTACTTGAACATTATTTCTGCAAGTAAACCTATATATTTTTATATATTCTGAAAGGTATGGTTAAATGTGATTTTTGAGAGTTGGAATCAACTCAAAAGCTATTATGGTTTAAATTTGAAAAATGTTTGAATGCAGAGAAGCTTCTGCCTTGTTATTTTTACCATGGGTGATCTATAGATCCAAATGACTTGAATCCAACGGGTTTGGATTCAGCATTCACAGTCCTTTCCAAAAAAATAGGTTTCATTCAATTTGGTGCACTGAATCGATCTGGGTTGATTTTTGAAGTTGGGTACAGAAGTGTGTTTGAATTGAAATAGAAAAAGTTACTGGGCTGGCCTGCTAAGCGCAGTGCTCCCGCGGGCTGCTTAAGTGGGTGTCCCCGCTCGTCAGTGACACGGGGCTGAGCGAAGCGGTATGGGGCGACGTGGATCGTTCGATCTAGTTCTAATCTAACGGTTGGGAGTCATCGTCGACGCGAGACAACGCCGACGAGAACGAAACCTAGCGCGGACAGTGAGGGTCGCTGGGGGCTCACCGGGGTGCTGGCGAGGGTCGGCGAGGCGGGCGAACGACGAAGTCGATGACGGCGAACTCAGGGGTGGTCGCGGCAGCTCCTGGGGCGGCTCCAATCGCTGGCTCCCTTCTTCTCTGGCAGCGGTAGGCTCCAGTGAAATTCCGGCGAGGTGGTGCTCGCCTTGCTCTGAGAATGGTGTGGCACGATCAGTGAGGAGAGGGGAGTGAGATGGTGTGAAGAAATCGTGCGGGGGTGGCCTCTATTTATAGTCGAGCGAGGGGACCGTCGGGGCGCACGGTGAGCTCATCGGGGGCGAGGTTACAGGCGTCTAAAGGCATGGGCAAGGGTAGGGGACGGTGCGGTGTCTCCTGGAGATGCTCAACGACATGGTCTCGAGGCATGGGGTGGTGTGGTTTGGTCTGGAACGAGCGGTGCTCTGCGCGGCAGAGGCGGCGTCTTCGGCGCGGCGGTGGCTGTCGACGCAGGCGGCAAACAAGGATGTCTGGCGGTCTCACAGGTCTGGGGATTGTGTATGCACGAGGGCGCGCGATGCAATGGCTTGGCCGAGGGTCGTGCTCGCGCATGCTCGGCATGGTCTCTGGCGGTCTGGCGCGGCTTGTGCGCGTGGTCGTGGCTTAGCGCTTCATGGTGGGACAGGTAGTGGCGTTGGACGGTGGGCTGCCTCCCAGACAAGGTTGGCAAGGCTAGTTCTTCCTCTAGCCTGCTGTCCACAATGGGGTGACAAGGGGGTGCTCGGTTGTTCACCATTGATGGCAATGGCAAGCTCACAGGGGTGCTAGTCCTTAGTTAAACTTCCTAGATGATCTACTGAGCTGTGTGTGAGCTAACTAGGGAACAAGTGAGGCTCAAAACACTGCACACTATAGTGTTTGATGTTTTGTTTGATTTGTGTCTGCAACCTGTTTGATGAAATGGCCGCATGAAATCAAGTTTTGAATTTTGAAGTGATTTTTGGTGGGTTTGCTAGATTGGTGCTGGTGATTCTGCAGATGCTTGGGTTTTGAAAGTTGAGCTTGTTTGAGTAGTTTTTGAAAAAGTGGGATCTTCCCATATGATAAAGATTCAATTTGAATTGTCATTTAAACTATGCATTTGAAAGTTTCTGGATGATCACAAAGTGGGCCTTGATACCTTGTTATGAGTACATTCAAGGGGTGCAAAGATCCAGAAAATTTTCTGTTAGGTTCTGAAAGTTTGAGATAGGCAAAGTAGGCATGGGAGTTAAATTGGCCAAAATGACCATTCATTTCATATATGTGTTTTGATTTACTTGTCTTTAGGAAAGGTGTGGGAAATGTTTTAGATGATGTTTATTTCACCTAAGAAATATTTTACAAGCAATGGAACAAACAAACAAGGTGGTTTTAAAAGGATTTCAAAATCCATGCATACACATATGCATGCATTCATGATTTCATTTAGAAAAGTTTTTGTTAACCCTAATTTTGATGATTAGAATTTGATGATCCAAGCTTAGTATTTTTGGGATGTTACATGCTCTAGGCCAAGCACACTTAACCTTAGAGTTTTTTTCGAATGAGCTTCCGGAAAAGAAGTTGCAACTTGTTGGTATGGGTTTCCTATCAATCCTATTGAGCCATGCGCCAGGGTCTCACAGCAAGCCAATTGGATGACATTCAACCAAGAGGGCCAGAGTATATCTATCGTCATATGGATGGACAAATCCCACTCTTGATCCATGTGCCTCAACACATACTTTCCGAACACTCAATGCCACCTTTATAGCCACCCAGTTACGGTGTGGTGTTTGATGTCATCAAAGCATCCTTCCGGTGATGGTGATTAGTATGATCTCATGGTCGAAGGAATTAGGTTACTATGTATCAGAAAGCTTATAACAAATGAACTATTGAAATGACTTGATATTAATGCTAAGCTTATCTATAGGAGTACGTCCATGATACCATTCTCCTAATGATATGATCTTGTTGTTAACAACATATCAATGTTCATGATCGGAAAACCACGATCATCTATTAACCAACAAGCTAGTATTATAAAGAGGCTTTACTAGGGACTCTAATTTAGTTTACAAATCACACATGTATTAATATTTCCGGTTTAATACTGTTATAGCATGAATGTAAACATTTATCATAAACACAAAGATATAATAATAACCACTTTTATTATTGCCTCTAGGGCATATCTCCAACAGTCGATGATACAACGAGCTAAAGGCATGGTGGAGGGTGTAGGCAGGTGCACGGTCTCCTGACGATGCTCAAGGACGTAATGGCGCGACAAGGGGCGGTTGAAAATGGTCGGGAAGGGTCGACGCTCTGCGCGGCACTGACGGTGGTTTTGATGACGCACGAGTGCTACAGGTCGCGCGGCGGCGAACAGGGATGTCTGGGGGTTATTGGTGTCGCGGTGATTGCAGGCACAGGCAGCGAAGGCGAGGCGCGGCGTGTGCGAGCGTGTCGGGCATAGCGCTCTGGCGTGCTCTCGGCATGGTGCAGAGATAAAGGGCACGAATATGCTGGGGTGGTCCAGGGCCTGGCTGCGTGCGAGGGCTAGAAAGGGGGTGACGGTGGACGGCCAGATGCCTCCTGGACATGGTGGCTAGGCGTGGCGATGGCTCCTGCTAGCTAGCCAGGGTCGGCTGGCAAGGGGAAGCTCGGGTTGGCATGGCACTGGTGCAATGGTAGCTTGCTAGGTTGTTCAATGCAGGTGTGCTCACTGGGGGGACAAGGGTGATCAAAGGGAGACAAGAATTAGACCAAGCTTATTTGATGAAATGGCCGAAAATAATTAGTTTGAAATTTTTGAATGAATGAGGGTACTGGTCACATACTTGGTAGTATCTGGTTGCTTGGGTTTGTCAAAGTGAACTGATTTGATTGGTTTTTGAGAAATGTTGATCTTAGTACCTACACTTGATTAAAATTTGAATTGTCATTTGAATAGATTTGCAAAATGTTTCTGTGATTTTGCAAAGTGGGCTTGGATTCACTTTTACTTGGTCTAGCAAGGGGTGAAATGAATTGGATTTGTTTCTGTTAGAAAACCTGAACAGTCAAAAACACTCGTATACTACCACAACACATACCTTTCACTAGGATAGAATGTAAACGGGCGACGAGTGGATCTGGCCGGTGGCACGACGACATGGCTGGCGGCTCGAGGATGTATCGGGGAGCGCAACGATGTGACTGTCAGCATGAGGATGTAGCTGGGGTTGCGGCGATGTGGCCGGTAGCATGAAGATCTGGGTAAGGGTGTGACGACGTTGCCGACGGTGTGAAGATGTATCCGTAGACGCGACAGTGTGGCTGGCGGCTCTAGGATATACTTAGGGACGCGATAGCGTGAAGCATGTATTCAGAGACATAACGCAGCAACCGACGACCGAGCGATGTGACCGGTGATTTGATAGGTACGAATGATACACACGAGGATAAAACCCAGGAGGCACCAAGAAAGTTGCCAGCCAGCATCGGATGTAAGCGCCGCCGGCGCAACGGCATGGATCAAGCGATTTGGTCAGGGATACGGGAATAGGGAGCAGTTTTTTTCTCTCCCTGCCAGGTTCACCTGCAGTACTCCACTCGTTACATGTACCCTCGTTTCATAAACGCTGTCGTGCTAGGCCCTTGGGCACCGCTAGTTGTGCGCAATGCGATGGAGGGTCGATGGCGCGGATGCCTGACCTCGCGAATCGCCAGATTGAGGACGGCTATTTTTTAAAATAATACAAATTATTTAATCAATATCACAAATAATATTCGAAATTAGAAAGTAGCGTGGCTTCGGGGTCTCAAACACGGACCAACACCCGTCAGTTGTTGAACCACTGACAAACACTCGTCGGTGTTTGAACCACCGAAAGCGCTCGTCATGCACCACCCGTGCCTGTCTCTGACCAACTGGTCGGGAGTTAAACTCTCGACAGGTTCTTGTCGGGAGTTTAAACCCCAAGGTCGTGCTAGATTTGAAATTTGTTAATTATTATATATTATTCATGCAATTTAATAAAAAATCGTATTCTATACCTATCTCTATCTCTACTATTCTCTATCTCTATCTCTATCTCTACTATCTAAAAAAGAAATGAGTGTTCCGTTTTCTGCCGGTTCCACTACGTCGCTTTCGTCGTCAGACCTCCCTCAACCTACGCGACCTATGCAGAGAAAAACTCGGCACACACACGTTACTAAGCACTAAACGTTGTTTAATTTCTCTCCGAATTCCACGCAAATCGCGACCCTCCTTGTCACACAAAATCAGCCCACCCCTGTTGTGTGCACGAAGCCGCCTGACGCGTCGGCTTTGGACTCGCCGCCACCGTTCCTCCGTGCGGCGTTGCCCCTTGTCCACACTGCGGCGAAGCTGCAGCCGCCGCCTTCGCGTCTCTAGGTCATCAGAGCCGCCGTTGTTTCACAGCGCGGCCGGGACGCGCACGCGGCTGTCGCCACTCTTATACGCAGACGGCGAAGTAACCGCCGCGCGTCGTTCGTCCATGTACTTGCCTCTATTCCTCTTGCGTGTGCGGACTAAGGGCCAGTATTCCTGGTCCCATGCTCTTAACACCCCCTTCATCCGTGCATGAACAAAATTCGTTCCATTTATATAAGAGTTAACTTTGACATTTGTGCAAATCCCATCCAGATTGAACCATTGAAGCGGAGCACAACGGAGCTATGGAGGCTGGGGAACAAGGTTCACCAAAACAGTTCAGATCATCTGATGTAAGTATGTAAGATAATCGGCTGGACCAACTAAATTAGGCAAGACTAGCAAATACTCCCTCCACTCATGTTTGTCTAGATTCAAATGTATCACGAATCTAGAAAAACACAAGCCAGTTATTTCTGGATGGAGAGAGTAGTTTATTTTAAAACTATAGGATCCTGAACATCAGATCTGTCCTTTGGGATCAATGCTGCAACCACATGTGTATACCTTATTCCTCATTTATCATATCCTCTTGTTTCACATGTTAAGTTCGTTGTTATAAATTGTTAGGAAAAAATTCTAGCTTGTGAACTAGCAGCTAGAAGCGGAAAGAGTCTAAACTATGTATTGTGATCTAGGTGTCGATAGCGAGACATACAACCTATAGTTTTCTAAGAAAATTTCATTGTACAGATCAAACTTGCTCGATGGTGTATTTGTCAACTGAGAGACACAGATATAATTTAATTTTGGAGGAACCTGACATAAATTGATCGCCAAACACAAATTAGTTTTAATCCATTACCCCAGAGCTAAACTTTAGTAACAAGTCTGCCTGTTCATAGCTGCAAAATGACAATGAATTTACAATTTGCACAAAAAACTTTGCCTACCAGGCATAGTGTTCAGAGGACTTGGGGTACCACCTGATACTTGCATGTCACGGTAGTGAGGTGCATGATCTAATTGGCATCATTCCAATCTGTATGGCAACATTGTTTATTTTATTTTGGTTCTGAAACCTGCTTCACTCATGGTCATCTTTTGTGCTTTCACAAACCACCGGACAACATGACTGGCAAGCTTTATCTCTTCTGCAAGGGACATTTGTCTTTCATTTGTGTACTTTGCCATCTCTACACTTGCAAGATCATCCATGCCACTTCCAATGTTAAATGATTAAAAATGCTACTTCCTCCGATTCATATTACTTGTCGTTGAAATGGATGTATCTAGCACTAAAACATGTCTAGATATATCCATTTCAATGACAAGTAATATGGATTGGAGGGGGTATTTTATACACAAGGGAACCTGCAAGCCCGTTCTTGTTATTTCTATAATGGGGTAATTTCTTATGCTATTGATGAGCCATTTTGTTAGGTAGATCAGTTAAACTTGAATGTCTCTTTTATATGATAATACTTGCAGCTCAAAGGTGTTCAGAGTGCCCTTAAGTCAGTCATATGTGTTCTGAGGAGCCCTTTTATGTGAATTGCAATGTCGTATGAATATAATAGCATAGCTTTTTCTATTATTTATTGGTTGAAGTACATCTATGTGGAGAAATTAAAGTTTAGTTGATGACCATTGCTTCGGTTGTGGAAAAGTTATTTTAGCCGATAGGGTTGCTACACTTTCTAATTTTAATTTTTTTCCCTTGCTTTGTAATATGTGTAGTAGCATTGCCTGACATCTACCTATCCTCTCTTGCAACAGAGTGTGACAGAGGCTTCTACAGCAGGAGGGACCTGAGGACAAAGGAGGCGACGGCTTGAGGAAAGGGCCTGCGGGGACGGAGGACTGTGGGAGGAGCATGGCCGGGGCTTGGCCTCTGAAGAAAAAGAAATCATTTCTGAGGGAGCATGGCCGGGGCAAACCTCAATAGCTTCTGTAAATTATCCGTGTGATGGTCATAGCCATGCATAAACACGTTGCACACTTTCAAGGTTACTAATTCTTCCCTTTGCTGACATCATCATGCTTCTTTACTTGCGTGACTTTCCTGATGAAGCACGCTAAATCAGTTTAGCACCAATAGTAAGCCACATACACTTAGAATCAGATGGGAAAGAGGTTCTAACACTGGATTTCTCCTGGCAAGATCTTTTTGCAGGTGATTTTTTAAATAAAAGGCTAGACAGCCCGGCTTTAACTTAGTAGAGCCCCAAACGGTTCACAAGGTAGGTCTTACATGCTACGGCATACAGCTTAGCCGACAAACCGAAAACACACCACGGTGGGCACCGAAGATAACAGCACAACAGGGGTCGGCCTCCCCAAAACAGACCGAGCGGAAGCACTAAGTAGAAGTCGCCGTCGAGTATAGTTTCTTCAGCTCGTCCACCATCCACCTAAGCCCGTCCCTGTCGCCTGGCGTTTGTCGTCCAGAGCTGTAGAAGAATCAGGGTTTTGTAGATCAAGTCAGCAGGATGTCTGATAAACTTAGCTTCAATCGTCATTTTGTTTCTAACTAGCCACAAAGCCCAAGATTGTGCTAGAAAAAGGAACCACAGTAACCTATTTGGTTTTCCCGCGTAACCTGAGAGGATGGAATGGAACTGCACAAAGTTCATGGGGTTCCAACTGCACCCTAGCAGTTGACGAACCACACTCCAGGCAAATCGAGCGAGAGAGCAGGAGAAAAAAATATGCGACGCATCTTCTACCGCGTTTACAAAGGACACATCTACCATTGGAGGGCCCATTCCTAGATGCAAGAAGGTTGTTAGTAGGTAAACGGTCAAGAGAAAGTTTCCATGCAAAGATTCTGATTTTGAGGGGAGCTTTGGCTTTCCAAATCTCCTTGAAGTGAGCAACCGAGATGCCTCTAGACAGAAATTGATACATGGGCTTCACCGAGTAGCAGCCCGAAGGATCCAGATGCCAGGACACCGTGTCTTTGATCTGTCCCAGAGTGACATCTTCCAGGTTCTGAACCAGGTCCAGCCAGCTAATCACCCCAGCCTGGTCGAGCGCTCTCCTAAAACGCAGGTTGATGACGTCGATCAGACAGACCTGAGCCGCCAAAATCTCTGGGTCATCACAGATGGCGAACAGGGAGGGATACCTGTCCTTGAGAGGTTGCTCCCCATGCCACCAATCAAGCCAGAACCTTGTCCGCTTCCCATCGCATACATGATGCCTTGCCCCAGCCTTAAACAAGTGCTTGATTTTGTGCAATGCTTTCCAAAAAGGCGAGCCCCCTTGGCCCGTCCCTTGGAACAGATCATCCGCATCCGCGTACTTAGCCTTCAGAATTTTGGCCCAAATGGGAGAGTCATCTTGATACAGCTTCCAGATCCATTTTAGCAAAAGCGCCTCGTTCGTTATTTTTGTGTTGATAAGGCCTAGCCCCCGACCTCTTTGGGTCTACAGATCGTCGACCAGTTGACTAGGTGGTATTTGCGCTTCTGTCCTGCCCCTTCCCAAAAGAACTTTGCTCTGTGTGAGTCAAACCTCTCATGAATCCCCTCTTGAAGTAGGAACAGAGCCATTGCATACATGGGGAGGTTATCGAGGCATGCGTTTGTGACCCCCGAGGAGAGAAATCTACACAGCCATGGCTCGATTCTACCCCCCAACTTGTTCACCAAAAAAAGCCACTGATTGATGGTGAGCTTTCTGTCAGAGATTGGGAGACCGAGTTATGTGAATGGGAAGTTGCCGAGCTTGCAGTTAAGCGCATTGGAAACCCTTTGTTGTTCCCCCCTGGAGCAACCCATCACAATTACCTTGCTCTTATGGTAATTGATTTTTAGCCCAGACATGTCCTCAAAGCACATCTTGCGATCTGTTGTTCATCGTTCTGAATCATGATAAGGGTGTCGTCAGCGTATTGCAGATGAGAGATTCCCCCCGAAATCAGCTCAGGAACCAGCCCCGCAATATGCCCAGACACACAAGCCCTGCTTAGAATCGCCGAGTGGGCCTCTCCAATGAGGTTGAACAACAAAGGGGACAGAGGGTCCCCTTGCCTAATCCCTCTCCGGTTTCTGAAATATGGGCCGATTTCGCCATTGATGGAGATAGCAGTCTGGCCTCCCTTAACCAGCTGCTCAATCCTATGGATGTAACCGGCCTCAAACCCCTTTAACCTAAGCACCTCGACAAGGAAGTCCCAGTTGACCCTGTCGTATGCCTTTTCGAAGTCCAATTTGAATAGTACCCCTGACTGTTTCTTAGATTTGATATGCATACATGGGGAGGTTATCGAGGCATGCGTTTGTGGGGATTAATCTCCCCCTCCCAAGGAGAGAAATCTACACAGCCATGGCTCGATTCTACCCCCCAACTTGTTCACCAAAAAAAGCCACTGATCGATGGTGAGATTTCTATCAGAGATTGGGAGACTGAGGTATGTGAATGGGAAGTCGCCGAGCTTGCAGTTAAGCGCATTGGCAACCCTTTGTTGTTCCCCCTGGAGCAACCCATCACAATTACCTCGCTCTTATGGTAATTAATTTTCAGCCCAGATATGTCCTCAAAGCACATCAGCAGGAACTTTAGGTTTGCGATCTGTTGTTCATCGTTCTGAATCATGACAGGTGATTCGAGAGTGATTCCTTGTAATTTCATATCCTTGACTTCTCCTAACAGATAAATCATTTTTCTTGTAGATGATTCAAGGCCAAAGCCATAGGTACAGCATAGTTTTGGGCGCTTTCTCACTGTTTAAATGTTTTAGCCACCGATACTTTTGTTTCTCCGTGGCTTTTCAGGCAAGAGGAGGGCTCTCATTCCTCCTGAAGTATGCTATATTAACGAGTGCTTGCATCCAGGAACAGAGTAGGTATGGTCTAGCTAGCTATTGATCTAAATCTTATCATGTCCCTTGCACATGTATTTTTTTTGAAAGAAACCCATTAACCATTCTATTTCCTCTCTGATGATTTTCTTTTATCATTCTTATGCTTCGCTTTTGTTCCAACCGTAGTTTAGTCCACACCGGAGCCTGCTGTCACATGGAAAGGAACCAATGGTGTTTTAGGGCAGCTACTAAACATCCTATGATCATCATCTGGGGTCCAACGCAGATATAAGATCTTATATATCTACCAGGCGTAGACTTCCTACTACCAAAGTTTATCCTAATTCAGAAAGGAATTTGAGATTTTGCAGTTTTTGTGCAAATGGAGTGGCAGGACAGGTAACTCCCTCCTGATTAATCATTTGTGCTCTAAATTCTTGATTGATCCATATGATCCGAATTCAAACTGTAACTTAATTCATGATCTCTGCAGAAGTTTGCAGGGGTACTATATGAGCTCACATTAGTTATTTTCCATACACATGGAACCTTACGGTACGATTTTGATGTTTTCTAATCATCCAGACTGGTGTTGTGATTCATCATCAAGTTTTCATGTTTATTTCTCTATTGAAAAGGTAATTTACCAAAATGAGCTCCTATTGCAGTGCAGCTTTTTTTGTACAATGCATTAGTTTTTTCATGTCTAGTTCTGTATCAAAAAGGTAATTTATGAAAATGAGCTCCGATGAAGCTTTTGTTGTACAATGCAGTGGTTGGACAAAATATATGCATGTTTTTCTTTCATGGATATTAGGAATATCATTTATTGGTGGATGCTTTATATTTGCGAAGGTCTTTCTGGTCAACTCTTAGTACACTTCGTCTTTTGCATGTCTTGGGACCCTAATGTTCAGGTGAATTAGGCGCAAAGCCATGGCTTGCTTTCTCCTATTTTCCATTTTCACCTTACATGTAGTATGACGTGCTTGCTTTTCATTTCTCCTGTAGTTCCGTTGGACATGATTGCCATGTGCTTTGTTGGATAAGAAGCAGTATTCCATTTCAGTATCTAGACCAAACCCTTTGCAGCCACAAGACTGAGTTAAGGTGGACGAGTTGTGTTTTCAGGTACTACCAATTCTTACCCGAGCTTTAAGGTGGACGAGTTGGCCATGACTTATGGTGTGGTCCTCAATAATTGAATTTATAGACTGTACCGGTATGCTTACTCGAGCTTTATATTTAGTACCACATCTCTCCTCAATTTTTCTTATTTTGTCACATAATTTGATTTATCTTGAATGAAAGGTCCACTTATTAAATTGCAAGGTGTAAATAGTTATTTAATTTCCTTTTTGATACTTCAGTTTGCCAGGTTGATACTCCCTCCATCCCAAAATGTAAGCCGTCTTTTAGTCAAAAGTCAACATCTTTTAAATTTGACCAAGTTTATATAAAAAATACGAATATCTGCAATATTGAATGGACATATTGGGAAACTATACTTTATGTGAATCTATTGATATTGATTTGATATTATGAATGTTTATTTTGCATATAAATTTGGTCAAACATAAAATCTGTTGACTTTTTACTAAAGCTTAGCGCCTTACATTTTGGAACGGAGGGAGTATTATTTATCGATTTTAGTTGTAATTGTCTCACCGACTTCACTATAGTAGAACAAATAGCTGGCCTTGTTGATGCCAAGTTTGTTTTATTCAGAGGTAAGCATCCAAATAGGTCATCTACATGTGTTCTTCTAATTCATGGTAAAGACATTTTGAGTATATCTAATCAAAATTCAATCTGTTGTGGCTTTTCTGATGCCAGCTAGCTAATGTTGTTCTGAAAATGCGAAAATTCCTTGGCAGCTTCAATGTTACCTCTGAAATTATTTACTTTTGATAGCCTTAAATTACATATGACTTTCCTTGAGCATGAAAATAGGTCATGTTTTCCTTCACACTATTTATTTATGAGGTTGTCCACCTTTGCGGTAAATATATATTTGATGGTGTTTTCCTATCACATTTTACTATTTAAAACAAAGAGTATGTATGAGTCGTACTTCTTTGATTTGAATGGACTCAGATTTCCATGCTTGCATACCAGGCCAATTGCCAAATTATCATGACAAGTATGGCTCTATTTTTCTCGTGTGCCACATCTTCGGCTGATGATTGCCCTTGTTTCTTTAAGCTGTAGAAAGATAAGATATATTAGATATGTATGGTTTAACCAGGGAGAAAAAGACGATGCTTCAGCTGATAGAGGCAGGCAAGATAAGGAAACTCTCGGGTCGTCGACGTTTGAGAGAGATTGAGAGCGATTGGTTTTCTCACTAAGGATTGTCGAGTTCCGTCTGTACATCAGTACATCCATCATGCTATGCTCTTGAGAAGCCATCTGCCATTTTTTAAAAGATGCAGAATATAAAGATCATGTGGTGCTCCAACAAAGCAACTATATCCTATCTGGTACTAAAACATGTGTTACTTCCAGATCTTTTCAGAATGATGTACCGATGCATTTACGGTTTAGTACCAATCTCATCGGCACTCACAAGTCCAAAGGTGCCTAATAGTACCACTTTACATTTTTCAGTTTTGGAATTTCTCTGCGATCTTGGATCTCCTATTGAGTTCACTTTTCTTACTTCATATTCTATTTTTCTATGTTTTTCTCACTCTTTTTAATTTCCTTTTACACCTGAATATGGAAATACTGTCATCTACCTTCAGTTTGCGCATACTTGCATCTACCAGCTTTCCCCAAAAACCAATATGAATGTGCATTGAATTAATATATGCGGTATTGATTTGGTGATTTTGTTAATTGTGCGAAGTTTCAGTAATTCTTTCGGCTATAAAACATGTGCTTAAAATTATTGCCTCCCTACAGGGTGTTTCCTGTTGGTTGGGTGCTAGCATTTTGAACTTCTCTGGTATGCAAGAGATGTCGCCATTCAGAGCATAGCCTTCTTGGCTTCTTGTTGTATGATCATGTTTAGGGAAGTAATGTATGTAAATTGAGTATGACACAAATACTCCATCTGTCAGGTATGTATGTAAATCCATCACTATTATATCACATGGTAACTAAACTGAAACTTGTATGTTGAGCTACAATTCAGCTCTACATGTATTTAATTTATATTCATTGTCAGCCTTCACCTCTCGATTGTAGCTGCATAGAGTTACTAGAGTCTTATAGTACAAGTTCAGTCATATAGACATTCTTGTTATTTGATGATGCAAACTCTTGTTATTTCCTTATGAAGTTCCCGGTGTTTCTTTAATGAATGACCTTTGACAATCATCTTTGTACTTTTCTTTGGTAACATAGTAGCAACTCAAATAGGTGGATGCCCTGAAACAACTTGTTTTAGACGTGTTGAGAAAAGTGGGGAGACAATAAAAAAGTCGGCTCTTTTATTTGTATGCATATATAAGCTATTATTTGAAGTCGTCTTCGGGATAAGAGTGAAGTGAAATCTTTTAAAATTAGAGATAATTATTGGTTGTTGCTTTCATGTATATTATATTTCGCATCGAGTTACATTTTAAGCAAACTAGGTTTTTTTAATATTATATATGGTCATCTCTTTCCATGCATGCGTATTATACATGTTCGGCAAAAAAATCTACATTATTGTCCGTAGTAACGCACGGGCATTTTACTAGTCTCTACTATCTAAAAAGAACTTCACGGTTCCGTTTTCTGCCATCTGACACTACGCCGTTTTTCTTCGTCCGACTCTCCTCGGCTGTCGCCTCCTCCGCAAACTGGGCCTCTCTAAATTAGCGATGTCATCGCCGCTTCGTTCGCCCCCTCCCGAGCCGACCTCCATCCCGACCCCCTGCCTCCATCTTCTGGACCGGCCAGCGTCGGCGCCCTCCTCTCTAGGTTGTCTCCGCCCTCCCAACTCGGCCACCGCTGGCGTCCTCACCTTCTAGCAACCGGCGGAGCCATCCCGTTCCTGAGAGCAACAGCGAGTGGACGTGTACCACCGCGAGATCAGACGACCACGGAGGAGAGGATCTCAATGGATCGATCTCCCCATGACTCCCGAGTAGTAGGTCACCTCCTTCCCTCCTCCCTTCCCCTTCCCATCTCTCTGCTTGAATTGGATAGGAACTAGGCGCTCCTGGACCCGGACGGGCATCCGGTTAGGGTGTAACCCTTCCTCCTCTAGAGATTACCAATTGCGGATGTGATCTTGAATTCGTGATGAACTTGTGGATTTCTATCACCGCTTTACACCGATGGTCAATGTTTTTTATGTACTCGACGATCCTGGGTTGTTGATGGATGTACACCAATTGATTGTTGATGGAAGTACATGCTATTCAGCTTACTCTTAATTATGCATTGACGTTGGAAACCTCACTGTTGCTTTCAACTTCCTTTTTCTCCTTTTTAGATTTAACTTTGTAATCCGGAACTACTGCACTATGACTGAATCATACTCTGTAACCTGACTATTATATACATCTTTGTATGTGCATTGCGGTGCACAAAATTGTAAGCCTGCCATAGGGATTTGGCGGAGGTGGCGGCAGTGATTTCGCCCGGGTGGTGCCCTCACCGAGCGCAACAGCGAGCGGATGCATACCAGCATGTGTTCATATAGTTAGTCAGGTTCTTAATTCATTGTGCATTTTGAAGCTTCTGATTTGGGAAGGCTGCCATGACGGTATCGAGTGGATTCCATTGCAGTTTATGTGGTGACACCAGAAGCATCTCGGTCGGAGGCCATCTCGGCGAGAATACATGAAGGTCCATATGGACTACCTGGTAGTTGCTCTAAAACGTTGGATGCAAGCGTGCAAGGAATTCATTGCCTTATTCAGACACTATTTCTAAACAACAATGGATCAAGTGGGTGGCAATGCCGGTGATAGGTCATATGGAAGCCATGGATGGAATAGGAGGTAATTAAGCATTGGTTCAGTTGGATCGCTACACACTTATTTTCGTGAGCTCATGACACAGTGCATCACATGCATCCGAGCACAGAATGCTATTGTATAGTCTTTGTACACATATACATTTATCCATTGCCTCTGATTGGGTCATGGAGCTAAATAATTGGTTTCTGCATGCAAAACTTCTTATCTTTCCTGTCAACCATCTCATATACATGTCCAAAGTTAGTTTCATCTTGTTGTGCTATCCATGTGATTGGTGTATCTCCCAGTTAAGATAATGAAGGCCGTGATTTGTACTTTAACTGAAATTTGCCTCCTGCGAAGCAATGATATATGTTTCTAGCTAGCTTAGCACTTCACATATATTTCAGTAATGCAAGTAGTCCATGTTCACACACATTTCGTAGCCGTATCATTTATATTGTGAACATCCCAGGAATATCAGGGATAGGGAGGAGAATCTGTTCTTCAAGGTTGGCATTTCAGTTTCATTGTATATTCTATATTCATATTGAAAACATTGAAATTGTCTTACCATACCCTAAAAATCTTAGGACTTTGGTGAATTTACTGCATTGTTTCTGGAGCTTACACATTATCGTTTGTCTGGATCATGTCAGGTTGCCTTCATAGAGGAACTGACACGAGATCAGAGTGTGTTTGCAGCGGTAGCAGGATTTGGGCCCTACTAAATTTTGAGTTTTTCTTGTTAATCCCAACCTGCACTGTGCTAATTAAACACATTTTAAAGACCATGCAATAGAGTCGGGTATTAGATGACAGGATTTCAATTGGACAGTGTGCAGGTTTGAATTGGTATGAAATAGTGTGTTTCTTTCTATGTATTGATTGTGTTCGGCCCTGGTCAAACTTTACAGGCACAAAGAGACAAATCCGACGAAAAGTTCAGAAACGTTACTCTGCTGGTACACCTATTGGTACTGCTATTTATTTTTACCTACTTTCAAATAGGATGCCTTTTTTCTGATTAGATCATCGGTTTCAAAATTTTGATAAGAACAAAAAGCCTGAGTTTCCGAACTAAACTAGCAAGATTTTCTTTTTAGTACACAATTTGATAAGACAAATGAAATTGCCCGGTTTATATTAGGATGGTCGTCAACTGAAACATGATGTTGTTGTAATTAAGACAACCTGGGTGCCATTCTTCAGTGCCATTTATTGTTCTGAGTTAAATCGTGAGGGGTCTGTGATCCAAACAAGCATTGAAGTTCAACTGCTCGGTGCAAATTGGTTGTTTCTAGGATTTAGGTTATGATACCGATAACGATTTAATATGTATTTCATAAATAACATCCATCCGTCTAGATCTCGAGTGACTTTCGAGAGGAAATAACAACCGGATCATCTTGTAGTTCATACTCTGTTAGGTACCATGCACGCATGCACTGTACATATTTACTATATTATTGTGTTAAATATAGTCTCATCTGTTGAGTTGGACTTCTGGTATTGAATCTCTCCCGGTTTTTGCAGGAGACAAAGCTTGGACGCCTTATTCACCTCTTTGTTGTTATTTCATTGAGATGAATTTATTTCAGTTTAGTTTTGCAGCTAAGTGCCTTCGATCTTGGATGCCATTTTACATCCTTTGTAATGTTCAGTAAGTTTGAATAATACAGACTTGATTGATGTCTAATTTATCATATCATAGCATGTTGCTCAACGAATAGTCAGTATTCTTCTGTAAAATTAAGGGTAATTTGGGGAAGAGATTTACTATGACTTGCATATACGTAGGTGAATCCTCTGAATGTGATAAGAGAGTCATGTAAGAATGCTTTCAAAACTACATTAGTGTGGTCTACTAATTCATATAAGATACACTCTACTATTTTTTACTTTTTATGCACCTTTTTCCATCTATCATGTATAATCACTTTTCTGTATAGATTTTTTGCAGTTTGCCATAAAGCAGATGCAACTATTCTATTATAGTTTAGTAGGTGATTCACAATCGACAGGGCCGGCCCTAACATGCCAGGGGCCTGGTGCAAGAAATTTTTTTGAGCCCTGTACATAAGCAATTATAGAGGCGTTTACCTATTCAACTTTGTGTATTGAATAAAATCATCTATAATACATTTATATTGAACAAAAATGCTTAAATTGTTTTATTAAAAGGCACCTGGAGAAGCCGAGAATTCTACTGACAATTGCAGACTAAGGAAGTATTTATAGGAAAATCAACTCCTCCACTAATCACCTCAAAACGGGTATTTTTTCAATATATGTTATATTTATACTCTCCGTCCAAAAATAATTGACTTGCATTTGTCTAAATTCATATATATCTATACACTAAATACTTCTAGATACATGCGAATTTAGACAAACTCAAATTAGTTATTTCTAGATAAAAAAGAGTAGGAAAATCAACTCTATTACTCAAGGGGAGAGGGTGCCCAGCATCGGGCGGTGGAAACTAAAAGTAGGAGAAATCGATTTGACGAGAGACGCGACCAGACATAACACTCTTCTTCGTTAGCGATATATTCATGCTTGCGTACAGGGGATGAATGGGTGAGCTGCTAGAAAGTAGCAATTGAACTGATCGGTAGATCAGTTTCCTTTCTCTGATCTAACATGAGTGCATGTGCGTTCCTAGGTGGGCCCTCTAGCAATCTGGGGCCCTGTGCCACTGCACAGGCCCAGGGCCGGTGCTGACAATTGACTCTAGAAACAAATTTATATGTATTAGAATTAGCTTACTTATGATTAGATAGAAAGTTTACTTATGATTTAGCTCTTCTCTATCTGTTACTATGCAACTGTATTTTATAATTTGTGTGGTCCTCACATTCCATTCACAAAACAAAATCATATGTTGTGTTTACTAATACACTTCATTCTCCCTACATATTGTTAAAGGACATCAATTTGGGTGCTCATGCGATGTTGTCCCCACCTTTGTTGCTGCTACCTTTAGCTTGCAGAGTTGTACTTGATTATACCATGATGACCGACATGGATCCGTAGAATATCACCAGCGTTTGAAAAGGTTACAAAACAGAAATAAAGCTCTAATCTGGAAATACCTTGAGTTAGATGTACTCTGCAATGTATCCTATTTTCTAGCCATTGTATGTTGCCTGCAATATTTTCATGGATTGGGAAATCAAGAACTGACCCAAGCTATGTTTTGGGTTGAACAATTTAGGAGAAGGCTGGGAAATATTGAAACATCATAGCAAAATATTCTTTTCCCTGTCGGGGAAGTTGTGAGTTTTAGTTTACTGATTCCATAGTGTAAAAATATTCTCTGCCCTATAGGAGAAGACTAGGAAATATTGAAACATCATGAATACTATGTAGAATTATTAGAGTTAGATGTGAAATAAATGTCCCAAATTAGCCTAAATGTTGTGTGCATGTTTTAGGAGACAAGGGGAATTAAGGTACCTTTGGATATTATTCTATTACTTAAGAATTTCTCCTTTGGTAGCTTATTTTCCCTTATTTAACTTTTTGTTTCTCATTTTTAGTTATGGGAAGCTATTCGTGGGAGATCCATGAGTGTGCTTAGGTAGATATTCATGTGCGATATTTTGAAAAGATGTGTGGTTCAGTTTCCTTTGTGCTTAGTCCGAGCTTTTTCACGTCTAAGAATGGATTTTTGCGGCGCTCATCTATTAATCTGTTTGGTATTTGACTTCAGTCGAGTGTAATGTATTGAGTGTAAATAGATACTTCGGTACATGTTTATTGCATATCAGTTCGCTAATATTTATGTTTGTCATCGTTGGAGCTGGGCAATACAATTTTCTGGAGGTTTCGGCCATCCCAAAGATTAACTAAGCATGCTTCCTTTGAAGCATGCTTTGGTATTTCTAGTTGGCCAAACTACTTGCATAGGTTAGTGCATTGTCTTCATTTACTATATTCTTTATTTAATGACCCACTGTGATTTCGGAGAACTTGGATACAAGGAAGTTGTGTTCAGCATGTCGCATGTCCATAATAACAAGATGCAATTTTGCTTCTATGCCCATGCGCTCTGCTGGCTATTTTTATGGTTCATCCTTCCACTTTGTTTTTTCTGAAGTGTGGCTTGCTACTTATCATGTTAAAAAATTAGTGTCAGCATGGGAAATCCAAGGCCTGGACGAGTGGTGCAGCAGCGTCAACACAAATTGTCTTGATCTATTATAATAGAATTAAACCTCATTGTTGCTTGTGTTGTATGGTTCACGACCTATATTCTTACAACCTTTTTGAGTAGTTGTAGAGTCCATTTTTCTGCTAATCAATGTGACTCACCATATTTCTGAGACCTTTATCCTTATGTAAACTGTCAACCAGAACAACAATAACTTTTATGTGTCATGCGTGCTTCTCAAAGTTTTGGTTCTAATGTGCTATGTATGAATACCTAAGCATGCATGATGAGTACATATACCTAAAATAACAGTACATCGAAGGAAGTTCGTAACTTTCCATGGTGCCATCTACAAACCTTGCAAATATCACAAAATGCTCAAGTATTGCTCAGTTTGGAGCAGATCGAACCCTTCAATGTATTTTTACTTTTATTAGGTACATGTACCGCTGGTTTAGAGAAAATATAGTAATTTAGAGATTGTTTTTTGAAAAAAATGCTATCTTTATTAGAGATTTGAAATGGAGTCTGTAGAAATGTTTTATCCTCATTGATTATGTTGTGAACTTTATGTGATTGTAGTTAGCTGAACAATCATAATAGTATTTACATTTGCTCGGTAAGAAGAGGGAGGAGAATTTTAGTTTCTACAATATTAACACTAATACAGTTGTGATATGATACAATGTACTGTTCATTTCTATTGTGGGTGTGAGAGAGGGGTGTGTGTGAGAGAGGGAGAGCGAGATGAGGGGGAGCCAAGCAAGCGATGGCTGGCGGGAAGGGACAAAGATTGTTATTAACATAAATTCACTTGTATCATGACACACACAACACTTAATCAGTGTATTTTTTTACTTGTTTGGGGTTAGACGAGTAGTTGTGTCCTTGCTTCCTATGGATCTGACATCCAATTAACTTATAGCTACATACAATTCTAATAAATAGAATCCTAATATTTTTTAGTATACCATTTTTTTATGCATACACATTTGACATATTGCCGTGGCAACGCACGGGCACTTAACTAGTACCTAATAATAATATAATAAATAATGCAAGGTTTCTGTCAACGGTCCGTTTTGGACAATTTTACCCCTGCATCTTAGAGATATTACGTGGTTTGCCACCTCCAAGTGAAACTGAACGGTTCAATGTGGATAACGAAAAGCTGAACTAGGCTCCCTCGACCCCTCCCGGCGTCGCGCACCCGTCCTGGACTCCTCCCTATCTCCTAGCTCGGGAATTCGTCGCGCGTCCAGCCAGGCCTTCGACCCGTCCACTACCTCCAGCAGGCACCACACGCCCATCCGGCCTCCTCCCTATCCTAATACGTTTTTCAGCCTAGCGCGCGCCATGTTCCCAACACCATCTGCGTCCTCCCCGTCATCCGGATCCGGCAGCCGGCGTGCACATATGCGTTGGATTTGTGCGCCAAGGTCGAGGCTGTGTGGAGAAAGCATGGGGGTGACCGCTTGGTTGTGGAGGAGGGGAACGGAGATTTTTGCAGAAATTCCGTACGCTTCCTCCCCAATCCCCCGCGTCCCTGCTCCTCGCCGCCGTCCCAGGCTCCCACCACTAACTGCATGGGATGGGTTGGGTCGGGGCCGTGCAGATGGGGTGGGCCGGGGTTTCGGTGGTGGTTGGCCGGGGCCGTGCGTGATGTAGGGAGAGGAAGAAGAGGGAGGAGAGGGGCATGCTGGAGAGAGGAGGGCTAGGGGAGCCACTGAGGGAGAGGAAGAAGAGGCGGGGGAGGGCCATCTCGCGGCAACGTTTTTGCCCAGCTACTGTTGCACTTGACAGATGGCAGCGGAAGCTAGAGGTAATTGGATTTCAGGCCCTGTGTTGGACTCATGCCGGACAGTCCAATTGGCCGGACGACCATGTTCATCAGTACTGACGTTGAGCAAGTACTGCTTGCTTATTTGATTGTTCTTTTACAAAGCAGACATGGAATTGATATATGTAGTATGGTTACTGGTATCAACTGGACGAGGGGCCCTCCCCGTCTCGAGTGGAAAGGAAATTGGCACCTCGCCCGAAAATTACAGCCTCCAGCGCAAGCCGATTTGGGGCTTCAAAAACGGCAATGCTCTTTCATTTCAGGTCCCCTCTTACTTTGGTACTACAGGACATCAGCTTGCCGCCCTTCATCTTGATTCTTGAGGGTAAATCAAAGCCGTAAGTGATAGAAATACTTTCGATCTTATGAATTTTGCTAGAGCACCTCTCCTCACATTGTAGGCTGACGATGTTGACAACGGCCTGAAATCCCTCTTTCCACTGTCTCTGCTTTTTTTTTCCACTGTCTCTGCTTGACTGCTTCTTTAGCTCAAGATAGATACAATCCTCTTTTCCTTCGCGGAAAACCAACATGAATAATCACTGATTTGTTTAGATTCGGTACAGGTAAATCATTTAGATTTTTTTTTTAAGAATTTTTTTCTTTAGAATTGGTATGATTAAATTGGACGGCTAGGTGCCAAGCAGCAAGAACGTGTGATTCCCACGACCTAATGGGATTCCCTCGCCTCCTGATTTCCGAGAACAACAACAGGGTGTGTGTCTCTACTTGCTTGACCTCTTTGGAAGCACTTGCTTGGTACTGATGATGCTACATACATGTCGATGCCACACACAAGTGTCTTGTTCATCTCATTCGACATGACCAGCCGTTTCATCTTTCACATCCGACCTGAGCTCTCAAGGCATTATAATGGGAGTTAAATCCATCGGACATCATTGAACTTGACAGCCGAAATCAATACGGTCACTGTACTCAGAGAATACAGTTCTACGGTCACTAAATACTCGTCGCAGTGTCACGCGAGGTCACTGGGCCATGTCTAGAGCTGTATGTGCCGACGTGTCCATCCGCGGGACCCACTGTCAGTTCATTGAACGGTTAGGTATGCGACACGGATAATAGGTAGGGGGCTATTTGCAAAAGCGTGGTGGAATCAATATCCCCTCACGGTTCGACCGGACCAGCTCGCGTCCTCTCTCTCTCTCGGCACTGCCGTTAACGAACCCTAAATTGGCGCCGCCGCCGCACCTTAGCCACCGGAGTTCTCCGGCCGCCGTCGCAGTCCCGTAGTAGCCCCGCCATGTCTAGCGCAAGCTCCAGCCGATGTGCGCTCCGCCGTGCAGCCCCTCCATTTCCCCTGATCCCGTGCCCAGATTGCGGGAGGGTGGTGAAGCAGTGTCGCTCAGGGACGCCAGAGCACCCTGGCTGGGTTTACTACAAGTGCATGCGCCATGGTGTAAGTTCCTTTCTTTGTAGTTTTGGCAGTTCTGTTTCAATTTAGAGTACATATTGTAATTTGGTTTCGATTTGGCGATTCGGTTGCAATTTACGGGCGGGAGCTTGAGTATATTGGATACTTGCTCGAGCACAACTACCTGCGTGGAGATGCTGCTATGGATGCCCTGGGTTGGGCTGAGGACAGAAGGGAAGAGCTCCAGCTTAGGAAGGAGGAGCAGAACTTGACCAATGTGCCAGGACAGGAGCTCAAACAGAACATGATGATAGAAGAACTGAAGGAGGTTCTGGTTCTGCTAAAGATTGTGGTGGCCATGCTGTTTGTGATCTTTGCAATGATGGCTGTCATTACTCTGAAGAAATGATCTGTTGTTGTAGCACAATGTAGTGTTGATGTACATGTCTGTTAAGTGTTGTAGTGAACTGAAGTGAAATGTAGTTGCTTGTAATCTGGGCTGTTGTTAACCAATGTGGGATGTACTCTTGTCTTTTGAAGCAATGTGGAATCTAATGAAAATTTGATTGATTATCTTTGATTGTTTGTTGATGAAAGTACACAGAATTCATGTAACACATAAATGGCTAGAGAACACATGCACAGATGGCATGTAACCAAGATGGCATGTAACTACATATTTCATCTAAATAAACAGCAGTAGCTCCAATAGACTAAGATTGCTGCCATTTTCCACAACACATATATATATATATATATAATACTCAGAGATGATAAGTGGTTGCCATTTCAATGGCACATGATAACCTGGCAACATAGCAGTTAATCCAACACACCAAAAGGGCTCAAGTTTGCTAGAAGTTTAAAAGACATAAATTACAGAAGATCTGAGCAACCAAAAGGGCTCAACACACCAAAAGGGCAACATAGCAGTTTCACAGATCTGCCTAAATTATTACATAGATTTCCTAGGACACCTCAACTCATCAAACATGTTGACTTTCTTCTTTGTAGGCAATGAAGCCATTTGAGCTCTGTGAGCTTCCATATCAGCTTTGTGAGCATCCATCTGAGCTTTGTGTGATGCAATTTCAGCAACTCTCTTTGCTTTCCTCTCTGCTTCTCTTTTATCAACTGCAATCTTCCTCTCTTCTGCTTTCTTCTGTGCATTATCTTGCTTCTTCTTCTGAGCTACTTCTTTTCTTACTTCTGATATTATTCTCTTGGTCTCTACTCTAGCCTTCTTCTTCAACTCAGCTTCCTGCCTCCTCTTCTCCTTTTTCTCTGCATCCTCCATTGCTTTGGCCTCTGCATGTTGAGCTTTTATCTTCTCCTGCTCCAGTTTCTTCCTAGCTTTCTCTTCTGCTTTTTTCATTTCTGCCTGATATTTTGCTTCAGCTATAGCAAGCTTTCTTTCATCATTTGCTCTGTTCTTTTCCTGTTGCATCTGTAGCAACTTTTGAGCCAATTCACCACGCCGAGAGTGGTAGAACTAGCTTGATGTGAGATGTCTGGGACAGCTGGCTTTGTGCATCTGTGATGAATGTTGAATCAGGAATTGGTCTTGTATCTAACTGCCTCTGTACAAGCTTCTGTACAAGCACAATTCCATGAGAAATTGAAATATGACAAAAAAATCTTGAACTAAGTGAAATATGACCAAATACTCTTTATTTACCTCATGGATCAAGGTGTCAACAAGAAGATCTTCTGCAATTGGGTTTTGAGCATTAGGATTGTTAAGAACTGGGTTTTGTTCCTACAAAATACAAGGATGCATGTAAAGATAAGGAAACTGCATGTAAAACAGATAGGAGCAATTCAACTAATACAAGGATGAATATACAAATAAGGATGCATGTAACTGACCTGTGTCACAGTTGGTTCAGTCTGAGGTGGAGGCACATTAAGATCTTGTGCATTTGGTGGTGGTAGTCCTGATTTCAACCACTTGCATCCAGATTCGTTATGATCTGGTAGACCACAGTAGGAGCAATGCATGATAACTCCATGCCTTGTCATTTTCTTGCCTCCTCCTCTTGCATCTACCTCATGTGGTGCTTTTCTTCTACTTTTAGTGGGCCTCCCAACATGTTTTTTGAACAGAGGAGCTAGTACAACAGGTCCATTCATTCTTTCCCATTCTGTCTTGTCTCTGCATGGGTATACTATATTTCCATAGGCCTTATCATGCATCTCAACTGAATAACATTTATCAACTAGTGTAACAGGATCTATGACATCATTCCTTAAGCATGCTATTACATGAGGACAGGGGATTCCTGTTTTCTGCCACCTCATGCAACTACATGTTTTATGCTTGAGATCAACTACATAATCCACTGGTTGGGAGGAAACTAGTTCACCCACTTGGAATAGCCCATCTCCTGCTCCATCTGCAAACACATTTCTTGAAAGCTCAATGTGCTTGTCAAGTTTCTTCCTTATCTTTGGGCAAATAGGACCAGTCCAACTACTTCTATCTTTGTTCTTTGTGTAATGCCTAGTCATTATTTGAGCCTTGATTGTTTCCAACATAGAAAGCACAGGGAGTTCTCTAGCTTCTAGTATGTATCTGAAAACATATAAATCAAGTTACTCCTATATGGCTAATGTGCTAGATGATACCATACAGTTAGAGGAATGTAACTTACTTGTTGAAGACCTCACAGTTGTTGTTAAGTAAGATATCACATTTGGGCAAGTCACTTTGAAATGCTCTAACCCATGTTTTAGGATCCAAGTTATCTAGCCAGGCATGTGCATCTGAGTTAATTACTTTCATCTGATCCATGTGCTTCTCAAAGAGAGTGACAGTATTGCTCCTTGCTATTGTCCATAACTGGTTTTTCAACACATCTCCCTTGAAGAGTTGTTGAAAATTTTGCCATATGCGACCACGTAACCTATGTTCTGAGTCAGAGAAAACCACTCTTACAGCATTGATTAATCCCTGCAAAACATCCAGTGAAATTGCATATAAACCACTATGTTCTCAAAACATCTAGTGAAGAAAAGCACAGGAAATGAATGGCATATTCAGTGATTATTACCTTCTGCTTATCTGACATAATTGTCCAAGGTGTGGTGTTGACTATTCCTAAGTCATTCTTCAATGTCTCAAGAAACCATGTCCAAGCTGCTGTGTCTTCCACTTCTACTGCAGCCATGGCAATAGGGAAGATGCAGTCATTGGGGTCCATCCCAACAGCACACAACAACTGGCCTCTGTACCTGGTCTTTATGTGGCATCCATCAATGAAAATTACTGGCCTGCAACCTTGTAGAAATCCCCTTTTGCATGCTTCAAGTGACATGTAACATTGCTTGAATCTACCACCATCATCTAGTGAAAGATAGAAAGAACTCCCTGGATTGCTCCTCCTTATCTCATTTGCATAATCCCAAAGCATTTTGTATTGTTGTTCCTCATCTCCATAAATCACATTCATGGCAATCCTTCTAGCCCTCTGTAATTTTCTCTTAGATGGTGTCATGTTCCACCCCTTCTGAACAACCCTTGAAAAATTTCTTATATTCATGCCTTGATCAGCTCTGAAGGTCTCTAGGTACTTATCGAATGAACTTAGGCGTGAAAGCAGAAATATTCCACTTTCCAGCACAAGTATGCTCAGCTGTGTACCTCTTGATCTGGAATGCTTCTGTTCTAGAGTCAGAAGATGCCCAAAGATACCAACTGCAGTCCTTTAGACACACTGCCCTCACCCTCTTCTTGTCATTTATTGGGAGTTTGATGGGCTTTCTATGTTTGCAACTGTATGATCTGATAGCTCTCCTTAGCAAGTCCACATTACAAAAAACTTGGCCAGTTGAAAACTTTGGATCATGCAGATCATCCTCTCTGAAATTCTTGAATTTGCATTTAACTGTTTCATCATCAGACTCAGGTCCCCAAAGGTCCTCATCCTCTGATTCCTCCTCTTTGATTTCACACTTGGTTTTCCCTTTTACAGATGCTCTCTTTCTTTTCCTTTTGTCACTATCAGTGTCATCACTATCCTCATCAACATTATCTGCATAGAGGTCATCATCTCCATCACTCACATCATTACCTGAGTCCACACAATCAAACTCTGAATCTGATCCATCAGTTTCAGACAATGCATCACCATCTTCTTCTTCTAGTTCTGGAATGAAATTTGCATTGCTACTGCTTCTCTTCCTTTTGCTATGCCTCCTTGTGCCAACTGCCACTGGATCATCAACATGCATGTCAATCTCAACATCCACTGGATCATCAACTTGCACATTAGGAGATATAACTTGAATTGGCACTGGCTCATCAACTTCCACATTAGGAGATATAACTTGGATTGGAACTGGATCATCAAGTTGAACATGAACTGAATCATCATCTTGACTCAAAGGAACTGTGCTGCTACTTGGCTTGGAAGGGCTTATGACTGTGGGCAAAGAAGTAACAGGATACTGGACTACATCATCCCAATTCTTGAATAGAAAGCTTTGATCATGGTCCAAATACAAACTGAAACAATGATGACCTATGTCAACAAAAGTGACCATGAATCTAGTGTCATGATCAGACCTTATTTCCCTCAAACCATTGTTCTGCATAGTAAGGATGGGTATGCAGTAAAATATCTTCATTCTTCCAGCCATTTCATATCCAATTTCTTCCACTATCCTCTCAAGCATCAGTGGAGACCAAGTGAGAGAATCTACTTCATCATACCATATAACATGCCCATCAACATAAGACCTGTTGTTACCACTGCCCACAAAAAAAACCCCGTGGTTGATTTCCAAACTGAAAAATGAACTACGTTCCCCTGCCAAATAATCAGTAGGAGTATGATCATCGAGACATTACCACTTCCAACAAAAAGGACTACATTTTATTGCATTAACACTTTCATTTATACAACCAAATCACCAATTCCCAACAAGATTCAGAGATTTAAGCACCAACTCCCAACACTAAAGTTCAGATTTTAAGGACCAAATACACTTCAAGAACCAAACATTTAACATGAACGAACAAATTTTAGTTTATAAAATCCTTCTTTTCATAAAACCCTACCACAAACCCCACCCAAAAGCACACTCACATCCTGCTAAAAACGTCGTCAGTCGTAACCTCGGCATCCTTCTTTCTTTTATCCAGAACCTCGGCATCTTCAACAAAAAACCCTAAATCTAAAGGAAATCCTTCCATTGCAGGCGAATGAGTGGAGGTTGGGGGCTTACCATAGACAGGAGCGGGTGCGCCGTCCAGGCGCCGTCGAGGATAATCCATGGAGTCGACGAGGTCGACCAGCACCTTCCCCCTCCACGAGCTCCACCGCGTCACACCCTCTCCACCCTGTCTGCCGATGAAGACCGCCGGCGTGGCGGTCTAGAAGCAGTGGAGTGGCGATGTTCCTCTCCCTTCCTCGGAGAAATCGGGCCCCAAATAAAGGCGGGATCTCCAGGCAAAGATATCGAGGAGGTCGGGGGGAGGGGGTTTCCTGCAATTAATGCACGCTGTGGAGGCTGTATGACACTGACAGTGGGTCCCGCGGATGGACACGTCGGCACATACAGCTCTAGACATGGCCCAGTGACCTCGCGTGACACTGCGACGAGTATTTAGTGACCGTAGAACTGTATTCTCTGAGTACAGTGACCATATTGATTTCGGCTGTCAAGTTCAATGATGTCCGATGGATTTAACTCTTATAATGGACAGATGATTGGATGTTACGGTCAGCTCAGCTATTCAAGATTCAGCGGATTTTATTCTGATGCATATTTGGATCTCCATGACCTTGGCATGAGATTATATGGCGAGGCTATGGAATACACCGTTGAGGTAAAGAATCCCATTAAATATTTCTCAAAGTTTTTTTTCCAAAAAGTACAAATACCAACAAAAATAAAATCCTTGCTTCTATGATCGTTTTGTCTGAGATGTAAAAGATGGATCAAGTAGTTTGATACTTTGATCCATGTATGTTCTTGAAATCTTTGCTACACACCATATACAAGACTACGTAGGCTCGAAATTTATTTCTCCATTTTTTTGATAGATTTCATATTATTTTTCTTTTAAGTCATTAGAAAAGACATAAATTTGTACAAGACATGACATTGTAGTTGTATTGAGCATGACCCTAAAAGAAAGCGACCATCATTCGATGGTTGTCAATAAATATTATTTTCATCAAGAAAAAACTTATTTTCTACCATAAGATTTTCTCGTCCATAGCAACGCACGGACATTTGTGCTAGTATTTAAAAAAATTAGGTCGATCCCGGATTAGAAATTGCGTTTTTTATAATTTAAAGAGAAAAAACCATTCCGTTCCCACATTTTTGTCTATCTATCTAAGAAAGAAAAATTCCACTCCCCTCGCGTGACTACCTCCCCAACCCAAACATTCCTTCTCCGCCTGCCTCCCTTCCGTTCCTGCTCCCCACCCCCAAAACCCTAGCGGCGACTGCGAGGATGGCCCGCAAGAAGGGCCGCGTGCTGTCGCCGTCGCCGCCACCGCCGACGCCTCCGCGGGAGGAGTCCAGCTCCGAGGAGGAGGAGGAGGAGGAGGCGGAAGATACCCCCGCAACCCAAAAGCCCCCACAAAACCCTAACCCCCCTTCTACCGAAGCGGCCGATGCCGATTCATCGGATGGAGGCGAAGAGGAGTCCTCCGACTCGGAAACTGACGCCAATGCCTTCCAGCTGCGTGAGGTCGCCCGCTCCCCTGGCAAGCCGTCGGCTGCGGCTTCCGACGCCGAAGAGGAGGATGGCAGCTCGTCGGACAGCCCAGATCTCGTTCAGAAGGAGGCAAGAAAGCCCAAGGCCGAGGCCGGGAAGAAGAGGCAGGCCCCTGAGTCCAGTACGTCTGGTGGTAAGGCCAAGAAAGCCAAAGCCGATGTGGAGAAGGCCGTGCCTCTTTCGGCCAAGGCCAAGAAGGTCAAGTCTGGGAAAGAGAATGCGCCTTCTGAGCTCATTGCCTCCAGCAAGGGTAAGAAGCACAAGGAAAAGGCTTTGCCGGATCGGTCGCCATCCAAGCCTGTAGCAAGACGCTGGTCAACTGAGGACGAGATCAAAGTCCTGCAGGCTCTTGTCAGCCACATCAAGACTAATGGCACCCATCCTAGCGCTCATCACCTTGTTGCTGCTGTTGGTGACAGCCTTGAAAGAAAGAACTGTGGCTATAATGAAATGTATGAGAAGGTTCGGCATCTTAAGCAGCGACATGAGGTCGTCTCCAAGAAAGCAGTCAGTACAGGCACCTTGCCAAGTAATGATGATGAACTCCGGAAGTTCAATCTCTCTGAGGCAGTCTGGGGAGAGAGTGCAAAGGAGGTTGTTGCAGCCCTCATATCTCAAAATGATGGTGCTCCCTCAAAGAGCAAGAAGGGGAAGACTAACAAGGAGAAAAAGGGTGGTGCAGCAAAGGAAGCCACCAGTACCAAGAATGAAAGCGTCGGAACTGAGAGTAGTAAGGGGCAGGCCACTAAAGAGAAGGTAGATGGAGATGCCAAGGGCAAGTTATCAAAGAAGGCTGCCACAAATGATACTCCTGGTAAGATTAAGAAACAGGGAAGTCATAAGGACGAATTGGAAGAAGATGCAAAAACTGGCACTAGAAAGGAGACCACCAATATTGCCACTCAAAATGGTGGCACTTCGGTGAGGAGCAAGAATGGAAAGTCTGACGAAGAGAAAAGAGATGGAGATGCAGAGAGCCTCGTACCAGTGGAGGTCACAGCGGTCACTCAAAATGATGATACTAGAAATGGGGAGACTTGTGAAGAGAAAATGGACACAGATCCTAACGTGAAAAACATGCGCAAAGGGTTCGATGAATTACAGAACTTGTACCCCAACCTTACCTCTTATGTGGAGAGCATCCAGGCCCAGCATCCATGTGGGGAGACACTGAAAAGAGCATTTGAGTTCATTGCTGATGAGAAGGCTTGTGCTTTGGAATCCAAGATCAAGAAGCAAAGAGTAGCTGAGATGAAGACGGAGATTCGCCGAGCTGATACTAGGAAGGAGGTGGCCAACATAATAATAGGATTGCTGGACTAAACCCTTTGGTGTTGTCAACCCATTTGTGTGGTATACCTTTCTTCTTACACTTGCGTTATTATGTTTTCTCCTGATAATATATGCAAGATTACATAATGTGAACTGAGTTAATGTGCTTTAGAAAAGCCGAATGTCACTTTAGAAAAGCCGAATGTCACTGAGATATGGTTTCACCTTATTTAAATACACAGTTGCGGTTTCGGTAGCTTATTTTTCTGTAGCAAGTTAGAAGTGCATTAAGTGTTCACTAGGAATATTGTATACTGTATTGGTTAGGTTGCTGCAATTTGTGCTTCTGTTATAATCTGTTATGTTAGCTATTGATCAGAGTTCATCTTATGCTGTTGGGTTTATCTCAAGGAATGAGGATTACAAGTCAGCAAGTCGAGCCGAGCAGTGCTCCATGACTTGTGCTTGACGACTTGTAATCGAGCAGTAGGTACTACAAAATACCATAGTAGTACTCAACTAGTAATGCTAGTATACTACAATAGCGTTTGAAGGCATGAGAGTAGCCAGAGCAGCAACAGCACCAGGAGCGGCGGCCTGGTGCCTGGTGCGTGAAGAGCCAGGTCTGCAGGGGCATACACCATGGACAGATCCTTATGCTCGAAGGCAAACCTGATAAGTGGGCCTTCTCATGAGTTGTTTGACTCAAAAACCTAGACTGGCCAAGAATAATTGACTAGTCAGGCGATCAATCACCCCCATGAGTCGAGTGGACACCCTAGTACTACCTCCATACCAAAAGAAAAGCGTATAAATTTTTCCAGAAGTCAAACAAGAAAAGGTTTGACCAAGTTTATATAAAAAGAATATCAACATCTATAATACAAAATCAATGTCATTACATAGATCTTGCAATATACTTTCATAGTATGTCTACTTTATATTGTAAATGTTGATAGTTTATTGTACTCGCTCTGTTCGGAAATAAGTGACCTGGATTTGTCTACATTCGCATTTATCTAGACGCGTTTTAGTAGATACATGTGAATCTAGACAAATCCGAGTTGCTTATTTCCAGATGGAGGAAGTATAAGTTTGATCAAACTTTATACCGTTTGTCTTTAGAAAAAAATTATACGCCTTAAATTTTGGAATGGAGGTAGTAGCCAATAGACTACTCAAGCGTCTCTTAATCGGTGGTTTATGTTATTATTACCATCCCCATATGTTGGGAAAGAGTTGATTCTTATATTTCTAAAATATCATTTGTGTTCGCCTTACATATTCCGGAGTGAATAACCTGGTATGCTTGTACTGTCACATGCCAAATTTATTCAACAATAACTGGAGTTTAGTGCAATATCTAGCTTTGGTTATATTATTTGCCATATTTGTTTCCTAATGATTTTCCATACTTGTTTCCTGTTGATTTAATTTGCAACATCCATGTAGATTTGATTTGCAACATCTGAACTAGCAAGCATGACACTATTCATAGATAAGCAAGCATGGAACTATCTTTTAAGGTGACACTTTTAGGATGATTTTATTTGCAAAATCCATCCCAGCTTATTAGAATGTTTTTTATTTAGTTTCTTTTTTATTGTATGGTAATTAGCGTATAAAATAAAATGTTTGAAAATTGAGAGGCTTAGAATTAGAGAGATTAGAGGAAAGCACTTGTATCAAACTAATTTGTGAGAAGTAATTGTGAAAATGCATGGACATTTTGTCCCAGTTAAACATGACTCTTGAGTCTTGGTTTTAAGTTTTAACTGGTGACCGGCAAGAAGATACTGTATATTTTGATACAGTTATCTATGTTGCTGTAAATTATTATATCTGTAATCTGAAACTGAAAGTTACTTCATGTGCTAGCTCCAACCATGAGGCTCCTAGCATTGATATTTTGTGCTCTTCATGGCTGAATGCTACTTCATGTGTTAGTTCCAACCATGTACAGTGCTTAGTCATCCATATCCTCCTTGATTAAACAAAGCCTCTATTTGCTCCTGTAGTTACAATATCTTAACAAGTCTTCAGAAAAATCTTTTTTTATTGTTGATTCTATGAAGCTTATACATCTGCTTCTGTTCATTGGTAGATGAGGAAAACAAGAGAGGCTGGTAAGGAAGTTGCCTTGGAAGACCCTGGACCAAGATTATTAAAGTTTGCTTTTGTTCTTGATGCCTATGAAGTAACCATTTCAAGTATCCAGTCCCATTTTGAGGTGCAATTAGTTTCTGAACTTCTAGTGATGGCCTATGCACTTTGGACCTGTTAAATGCTTTTAAATTCTTAGTATCCCATTATATTGTCAAAAAGTTATTGGTTTGTAGTGATATCTTTTGAACTGGGTGCATAAATGTTCAGAGATGAAGTTCTGAGGTTTGGCAGTTGTACTTGTTCAATGTGCTTCAGTGGTACTGGATACCTGTAGTAGATGAGAAATTCCCCAACTAAACACTGCAAGTCCTCGTTTACTTGTGTGTGTGTTTGTAATTCTAACCCCAGGCGGGTTGGGGATTGGAGGGGTTTTGGTGAATCCCTTCTTTTCACCCTATCACCTAAAAAAAATCTTCCATTTCAATCACATACAATTCCTTCCCATATACTCTCCCTCCGTTCAAAATATAAGATGTTTTAGATTTGTGAAGAAAGTGTTTCTAGATTTTTTTAGTGTGTAGATTCATTTTAAACATGAGTAAATCTACATACTAAAAGTAGTCTAGGTACATTTGCTTCACAAAGCTAAAACTCTTATATTTTGAAACGGAGGGAGTTGTTCCTAACCCCTTGTTGTTTAGGTAGGGAGTTACTCTCTCCATCCTAAGGCTTAATGCCTACATATATTTTTTTAAAAGTTAAGTCATGTAAATTTTGACTAAACTTTTTGTTTTCTAAAAACATGATCAATCCGTCGCGTGCTAAACCTGCTAAAATGACGTCTAAAAATCAAAAAAATGGCGTTCTATTTGACTGTATCCGCTGTATCCGTTAAAGATGTTCGCGGTTCCTGGAACGGATCCAGCTGGTTTGTTTACGATGAATGAAATCATGCTGGGATATGCAGATTGTACAGCTTTGTTCCATGAGATGGATTTGTACTATGATCGTTTCGACCAACACGTACTAGTATTTGTGCGCTGCATTGTGTATGAGCCTAGTGAGTAGTAAGTACTCCTTTCGTTTTAAAATATAAAATATTTTAAAACGAAGGGAATATCTTGCAACCATAATCTTCAGTTAGCTGTTCTAGCACCGATTTCTTCCTCACTGCAATGCCGTTGTGGTTCGTCTATCAGAAACACTCCACGCTGGAAAAAAAAGAACACGTCTAGCGGGCGTCCAAGCCAGATCGTTATCCTGGACGCACTCTACCCTCACACGCGCATGAATAGAAAAAAAGTCAACTGTCCCTTCAGAATCGAAATCCCAAACTTCCCCGATCATATCACTGACTCTTCTCGCTCGCCGGCACAATCCTCTCCTCACCTTGTAGCTCCTACGAGCACCTCGCCATGCCTCATGGTAGCCCATCACGCTTCACCCGTGAGCACCACCGCGCCACCCAATAGCCTCGCGCGCCTCTCGGCGAGCACCGGCACGACTCCTTGACAGCCCTGCGATCGTCCCAACGAGCACCGACGTGCCTCCCATGTCCTCGCGCCAAACCTTGTCAGCAACGGCAAGCCTCGCACCTCCCTTGGTGAGCACCGACTCCTCTCCCTCGACAGACTCACGCACCTCACCGGCGAGCAGGGCGAATTTCTCACATTTGAACGCCGCTCCTAGGCACGAGTGCACGGCCGCTGCTGCCTCTCCTATGAACTCCCGCATGGCCAAGCACTCCTCTGAACTTCCACACGGATGTGTGCACAGCTGCACTAGGCCACCATTGACCTGCGTAGGAAGGTGTAGCCTCAATGACGGTGGTTGCCCCGCCGTGTGGGCTGGGGCGACGGGCCAGGCGTTGATAGTTTCTGTAATCGAGAGCTCTGTAGGGCAACAAGCTAGACCGGTGCCGTACAACGACTGCCTTCTTTTTTGCAAGGTGCGGCTTCTAGGTTCTAGCTAGCACTTAGTTTACTCTGTCGCTAGCACAGGAATCGAGCTAACTAGTAGAAGTAACATTGTCATTGCCTAACAACATATAGTATTTGCTTAACTCTGTCAAATTGTTGCCTCACATGTACATAGTAGTTATACATGGTAGCACATTATCTAGCAATTCGCAATGACACTATGGTGGAGCGATATGCAACTCCACATACATTATACAACAATTATAAAACTTTATTACAATAGAAGGCAACTTTATCTCAACAATATGCAGTTTTACTACAACAGTAGACAACTTGATATCCATGGTAAACAACCTCATATCAGTAGTAAGCAACTTTAGAATAGTGACAAGCAACTCACAACCATCAACATGCAACTTCACAATTAGTTGCCTAAGATCATGTAATAGTTGCTTATATTATGCTAATGAGTAATTTGTTGCCTGTACCAAAATCTAAAGTTTTTTGCCCAACAAAAACTTTTATGCCTAACGGGGCAACTTCGGTGCCCGACAAAGCAACTTCGTTTTTGATGAGGCAACAACGAGACAATTTTGGTACCTCACGAGGCAATTTTGGTGCCCGATGAACCAACTTTGGTGTCCAACAAGACAACTTTGGTGCCTAACAAACAAATTTTGGTGCACGATGATGCAACTTTATTTTCTGACAAGGAAACTTTGGTTCTCGACGATGTCACTTCGGTTCTACGAGGCAACTTCTATGTCCGACAAGGCAACTTTGGTGCCCGGCAAGGCAACTTTGGTGTCCGACAGAGCAACTTAGGTTCCTGAAGAGCCAACTTAGGTGCCCGACAATGCAACTAGTGCTCGACTGAGAACAATGTTGATGCTCGACAAAATAACTTTGATATCCGATGAGGCAACTTTTGTGCCCAACGAGGCAACTTCAGTACCCGACGAGGCAACTGCGGTGCCCGATAGAGCAACTTCATTTCCGACGAGATAACTTTGGTACCTAACAAGGAAACTTCGGTGCCCGTCAAACAAACTTTGGTCCCGACGAGATATCTTTGGTACCTGACAAGACAACTTCGGTACCCGACGAGACAACTTTGGCACCTAACGAGGCAACTTCAGTGCCCGCAGAACCAACTTCAGTGGGCGGCGAGGCAACTTTTGTGCTCGACGAGACAACTTTGGTGCTCGACGAGGCAACTTTTGTGCTCGACGAGATAACTTTGGTGCCCGACGCGGAAAATTTTGTGCCCGACAGAGCAACTTAGATTCTTGAGGAAACTTTGGTGCCCGATAGAGCAAATTATTTTCGATGAGGTAATTTCGTTTTCGACAAGACAACTTTGGTACTTGACGAGGAAACTTCGATGCCTGGTAAACTAACTTTAGTGCCTGACAAACTAACTTTGTTACCCAACGAGGCAACTTTATTGCCCGACGAGGCAACTTCACTATATCGGTAGGCAACTTTACAAATACTAAAAACAAGTTCACAACAACAATGACCGGTGATGCATAAAATATGATAACCCAAACAATTTTCACAACTACAATGACCGGTGCCCGATGAAGGAACTTTGGTCCCAAAAGAACAACTTTGATGCCCAAGAAAGCAACTAAAGTGCCTAAGAAAGCAACTTTGGTGATAGACAAAGTAGCTTTGGTGCTCGAGAAAAGCAACTTCAGTGATAGACAAATCAACTTTGGTGCACGAGAAAGCAACTTTTGTGATAAAGAAAAAAACTTTGGTGATAGACAAAACAACTATGGTGCATGAGGAAGCAACTTCGACGCCCGACAAAATCAACTTCAGTGATAGACAAAGAAACTTCATGCCCCACAAGAGCAACTTCGGTGATAGACAAAACAACTTTGGTGCACGAGAAAGCAACTTCGATGCCTGACAAAAGTAACTTTGATGCACTAGAAGCAACTTTGGTGGTAGGTAAAACAACTCTGGTGCCCGAGAAAGCAACTTTGGCCCAACCAAGGCCCATCTAGATCATGTGGGTTGGTCCTGTAGCGAAGTGCTTTGGATCTAAATATAGCACTAAAACATGTCTAGATACGTCCAAATCTACACAAATTTAAGTTAATTAATTTGGAACATCGACACCATCAAGTAAGCAACTTGGTAGACACTAATGCATAAAAACCAATGTTCAAGTGTACTGTGCACAGAAGATCCTGCTAGTAGACAAAGACCACATGTTACTGTTCTTGATGAGGGAGAAGGGAAATAACAAGTACGCACATAGTCGTATCTATCTATCCATCTCACAAAGAAATTCTCTGAAATCTATGGAGCAAGGCCATGACTGCATGCATCGATGCGCTCCATGTAACATCCCAAAAATACTAAACAATGCTTATCAATTCCCAATCACCAAAATTAGGGTTAACAAAAACTTTTGTTAATCAACATCATATGAATGCATGTGTGTATGTGATAATTGTATGAATGCATGAATGGACTTGTGTGATTGTTCTAAATAGCAAGGAAGGGTTTAAATATGAAAACAACATCATCTAAAACATTTCCAAGCAGAAACAAATCAAGAGAAAAATAAAAAACAAACAAAACAAGCAAATGGTCATTTTTGCCAATCTTGCTCACTAGACCACTTTGAGTGTTTCTAGTCCAAGATTTCAAATAGAAACAAAGCCAAATATTTTCACCCCTTGCTAGACCTAGTAAAAGTGAACCCAATTCCACCTTTCAAACTCACAGAAATATTTGGCAACTTGATTCAAATGACAATTCAAAATTGAATCTTTAACATATGTTAAGATCACCCATTTTCAAAAACCAACCAAACCAATTCACCTTGACCTCTCGAACTAACCAGATACTACCTAGTATGTGACTAGTGCACCCACCAAGTTTGAACCAAAAATTCAAATTCAAATCTCTTTTGGCCATTTCATTAAACACATTGCAAACAGAAATCAAACAAACCACAAACACTATAGTGAGAAGTGATTTGGCCTAAATTATTCCCTCTCTAGCTCACATCAAGCTATTAGTAGATCATCTAGCTCAATTAACAAGCTCTAGCACCACTATGAGCTTGCCATTGCCATAAATGGTGAGCATGCCGAGCCTCAACTTGCCATCCCATTATCGACAACAAGCTAGGAGTAGCTCTAGCCTCGCCAACCTTGTCTGGGATATTGACCACCGTCCACCGCCACCCCCTGTCCAACGCCAACGCTCAGCCAGCCACTGGACCACCCTAGAATCGCCGCGCCCTATGCCTCTGCGCCATGCCGAGAGCGCGCTAGAGCGCCGCACTCGACATGCGCCCACAGATCGCGCGCCACCCTCACCGCGTGCAAGCGTGATCACCGCCATCCCAGGAGACCATCAGACAACCCCGTTCGCCGCCGCGTGACCCGTAGCCGCGGTGCGCCATTAAAATGCCCGTCGGACCTGCCCAGAGTACCGCATCGTTCCGACCGTCTCGCACCACCCCACGCCTCACGACCATGCCGTTGCGCTTCGCCAGGGAGCACAGCCCCGCCCCCAACCGTCTCCCATGCCAGCAGCTCGCTATGCCGACGAACACGACGAGCTTCACCCGCGCCCTTTGGTCCCCTCTTGGCACTATGTGGCATCCCGCAAAACCACTACTAGAAAATCGCGTTGTTTTTGTGCATTGCATTTGAGCATCGTCATCATCATGCATTTGTTTGTCTGAAACTATTTTCAATAAGCCTATTTTTGTTTTCTAAAATTACCCTTCTTTTATTTCGAAACAAAGTCTCATAATTATCTGCTAAACTATTTAACTAAAAATTATTTGCTAAAAAGATTTCAAACAAAACAAAACAAATAAATATCTTACAAAATAATAAACCTAAAACCTAAACCCTTTTCTACCTAAACCTAGTCTACCCAGCACCCTCCACCTCACCCCCACCAACCAGTGCCCGCCACCTCACCGTTCCCTCCACCTCATCACTCCTCACAGCCACCTCACCAATCCCAGCCTCCACCCCACCCCCTTGGTCAACACCCTTCTGGCCCCACTCCCCACTTCCCCCAACCGACCAGGCCCACCTGGGCGGGGCCCCCAACGCCACCTGGCCAACCCCCCTCTCTCTCTCTCCCCACCGATCCCCACCCACCTGCCCGTGGTCCCACCCCCACCGATGCGCCCCGCGCCTTCTTCCTCCCTCTCGTCTCCCTGGCTCCCCTCCTGGCCCTGTGGCTCCTCCCGAGCCGGCTCCTTCCTCCTGGCGCCAGCCCTCTCCCGGCCTCTCCTCCCGACGACGCCATGGGCCGCCCCGCCTCCATCCTCCCTCCCTTCCCTCTCCCGCCGGAGGTCCTCCGGCCCCTGGCCAGCTGCAGGCTCCTCTCTCCGCGCCATCCCCGGCGAGCTCCGCCTCCCTCGCATCCGGCCAGAGCCTCGCCGCCACGGCCCAACCTCCTCGTCGTCGCGCCGGCGACCCCTTCCCTGCATCCACCCCTCCGCCAGGCCGTCGACCCACCCCGCCAGCAGGGTCCTCCACCGCCTCCACCGTGGCCGCCTGGCCCCCTTCACGACCCCTCGCCGCCCCCGGCCAGGTGCTCGCCTCCTCTCCTCTCGCCTCGCCTCCTCAGGCCCTCCGCCAAGGCCGTCTGTCCTCCCTTCCTCCGTTTCACGGGCTTCCCCGGCCATCATCGCCGCCTTCCCCGCTTCTCTGCATCGAGCTCGGCGTGCCCGGTACTCCCTGCAGACTGCCGCCGCTTTGCTGTCTCCTCGTCGTCGGACGGCCCGGCCCCTCCCGGCCCGACCGCCGCCGCTTCTCGAAGCTTGACTTTGCTCAAGAGCACGAACTCATCTTGTTAAGAGGGTAACCATGTTGGGAGAGTACAGATGATGTGACGATGGCATGTGGTGGTGTGCTATAGATGATGTGAAATGGTGTATGCAAATCCGAAGGCCGTTGATGCCGAACCCCAAAGACCGATCCCGGAGAGCCCGAACCCGAACACCTCCGAGCACCAAGATCGTCGAACCCCTTGGAACCTCAAGATCTTCACCACTCGAAGTGTTCCGCCAATATCGCCATCGACAATGGAACCAAGACCGAACCCGGTGGCTTTTGCTGGACCATCAACAAGATCTACAATGGGACGCCATGACTGAGACCCCGGACCCGAAGACCACATGTGCGACAAGTACTCCTTCCCGGATGCGATGCTCGAGAACACGGACGGTAAGGACACCGACGCAGAACGCCAAGTTCTTCATCCCGGACGCCAAGACCGACCTGATACGTGGGCCCGACAAGATCGACACCGACCAGCGAGAGTCCGATGCGCCCCCGACGCCAACCAAGTCCTCCTTCCCGGAATGCCAAGATCTACCTCCGTTATCCGAGAACGATCCCGCCGAGGCCGAGCCCCAGATCCGGACCCTGAGACTCAACCCCGAACCCCTCGGAGCCCAAGTTCGCCGAACCCTAATGTGTGACCCCGGTCCGAGCCCCTATTTTATAAATGCCATCTATATAAACTGTTGCATATTTATTTGTCATACTCGCATGCATATGGGTGTGGTTCGGGGGGCCTTATGCCGATTCACCTTATAATTAAATATGGGATCCATATGCGGGCAAATCTAGTCGTATATTGGTCCCATTTAAATTTGTGCATCGAACCGGTACTATATTTTGCCATGTTAAGACAACATTTAAATTGCGGGGGTTCTAAATAACTTGAACCGTTTAATTAAATGTCGGAACCCCGGTTCCGCTTAATATGGCCTAATTGCATCGCACCTTTGCCATGTCATACATCATACATGCATCATGCCCGATCTTCTGTCATAGTATTAAATAGTCCATCCGATGTTTCTTCTAGTGTTTTGGTTCTTCGCGGATAAGGCCGATGAGTTGATGCGAGTGTCGACCCGATCGTCGGTTGAACCTTCGGCAATATTTTCAGGCGAGCACCTTCCCCTTTCTACCTATCTTACTTTTATAGTATTTATTCCCTCCTGTTGATCTATTGCTATCTGTGTTGCGATGCTCTAGTTTTCGTACCCGTGATATCCCTTGCAGCCTTATATTGCCTTGGACACATCCTATTACCTGTTGTTTGATAGATAGTGGGACCTGCCTGTCGTAGTCGCTTGCTCAAGTGCTGTTGCGTGTCGTCAAGTACCACGGTTGTTGGAGTATCGCCGTATGTTTACGGTTGGAGATGATCATGGCTTTAATTATCGTTTAATTCAATTATTGTTTAATAACTAAAATTGAAGTAGGTAAATGCAGAGGCACCGGTGGGTGATAGATAATATTTGGTTTCCGACCGCTCACTGGTGTCCCGTAGGACCCCGAGTTCTTGACACCTGTTCCGAGATCGAGCGCGCTAACCACATGTGGGATGTATGGGCACCCCATCGATTTAGTACCTGATTTCAAAGTACTGTACTGGGGGCCACAACTAGTTTGAGGTTTTATTTACTATTCTGTACTTATGCCATGCTTACTGCTTTATTTACGATTGTGCGAGGAGCACCTGTACTGTTTAGGATCGGGACACGTTTTCGCTGTATCGACAAGCCCAGTCATCTTTTCGGGTTCCCAGTCGTTTACAGCCGTCCACCCAAACCCTGAGTCCGTCTCGGAGACCGGCCGACTTCGTTGCGGGTAGACTTAGTGGGGTGGCCCCCCGTGCTTGCTTTGGGTCTGGGAAACGTCATGACTTAGGCCCCGCCGACATACCGATGGGTGTATGTTAATTGATCTGGCAAAAAGGGTCGAAGTGCGTGTGGATACTTTGGTGCACCCCTGCAGGGTTAAATCTTTTCGAGAAGCCGTGTCCGCGGTTATGGACGACTTGGAGCACAGGTCTCGATCATAGACAACTATAACTAAAGTTTACTATTATAAATTGACTTGTATCCGATATGACTAGTAATCAGCTTCACTACAACAGAATGGCTAAATAAAAGTACCAACAACTGCTGGGTTTTGGGATATCTCATGCTAATCGTATATTTTGACTAGTAAGTGTCGCAAATACAACGGAATGGTTAACTAAAACTGCCCACTGCTTATTATATCAGGATGACTATCTATACCTGGCTAGTAATTGCTGCAACAATAACAAAATAAATAAAATTGCCAACTGTGTGAGTTCCTCGGTTGACTTCCTCGTTTGGTCTCGAGGGGGAAATACCAGGTTGGGTATGCTTGGTGGTAGTATCAGGTTGGATTCGGATAGGTATTTCTTATCCCTCTCTGGTAGCCGACAGTTATATCGAGTCTCTATAGGTTGTTTAGTGCATGCCGCTTTGCCACGATCCACCATACCTATGTGGCGAGGACCGCCGATTCTAGCCTCGCTGTATCGGCCTCTTGGCCTCGACCGCTCTCTCTTTTTCCTTTGCCCTTTGGCAGCACCCCTTTTGTTTAAGCAGGTTTTGAGATCGACGTTGTTAGCGGGGGTACCCTTCCGCTTGGCAGGCAAGGTTATGGACGCCATTGGTTATTCTTCGTGGCTCTTAGCCCCATTTGCATCTTGTCCGTAGTGGACACTCTATCGCTTTTCAAGGTGATTTGGATCTTTGTTACGTATGTTGTATTCTTGACTCATGGAGTCGTGTTGTATATATATCTGCTCGGGTCCCATCGAGGACTGTTGTGTAATGTTATTACGCTTTCCACCCGCACGCAAGTGCTGGTGGCACCTTTGAATCGTTTCTATGCGGGTTTGGCGGAAGCGCTGAAACTTGCATAGGGCCGATTCGAGGGTGTTCTGAGTGGTATCGAGCCCAACAGTTGCGATACCCACAAGTCCAAATGCAGGATAACCTAGCTAACGGCCGAAGTAGAGTGTCAAAATTATTTTTGCAAAATCGGTTGGATAGTTCTGATTAGGTCTGATTTTACTCCTTACCCCTCTGCTGCTCTCCTCTCACCTCTGCGTGTTTTGAATCCGCTCTCTTCTCTCTCTTCGAGTCCAGGATTTCTCGTGGTTGGGTTCCATCGTACCTTCAGGGTTTCGCCTCCTCCTTTGGTAACGGTGTTGCTACATCTGGTCTTCATGCTATCCGAGGAATCCTTCATCTGGTGGACTTCTCTTTGTCCCTTCTCGTGCCTTCCGGTGTTTTCCGACGCGACGACATCATCTACGCTAGATCCGATGCAGAGTCTGCATCACTCCTTTGTTTCTGAACCTCGATTGTCGAGATCTTTAGTCTGATTCCGAGAATGGTTGCATGCTTTTCTACTGAATGTGCAGAGTAATAGTTTGGGTGCGTGATGGATTGGCCCCCATGCCGACTACCCCTTCTATTCGCTTTTGTACATTGAAGTGGATGAGAATGCGTCGGTTCCCTCTTTATATCGAATCTAGAGGTGGCTTTATTTGTTGATACCTCTACCTTCGACCTTTTGTTCCGGAGTGTTCCCTCGACGATCACGGACAACGACCTCTTGTTATTGGTGTTGCGAAGATCTACACGAAGCGAGAAGACGCAGATCACCGACCTTCTTTCCGGTACCATGAGGCGGATCTCGAGGGCGAGATCCATTGTTAGTGGTGTCGAATTGTGGCATCCCGCAAAACTACTACTAGAAAATCGCGTTGTTTTTGTGCATTGCATTTGAGCATCGTCATCATCATGCATTTGTTTGTCTGAAACTATTTTCAATAAGCCTATTTTTGTTTTCTAAAATTACCCTTCTTTTATTTCGAAACAAAGTCTCATAATTATCTGCTAAACTATTTAACTAAAAATTATTTGCTAAAAAGATTTCAAACAAAACAAAACAAATAAATATCTTACAAAATAATAAACCTAAAACCTAAACCCTTTTCTACCTAAACCTAGTCTACCCAGCACCCTCCACCTCACCCCCACCAACCAGTGCCCGCCACCTCACCGTTCCCTCCACCTCATCACTCCTCACAGCCACCTCACCAATCCCAGCCTCCACCCCACCCCCCTGGTCAACACCCTTCTGGCCCCACTCCCCACTTCCCCCCAACCGACCAGGCCCACCTGGGCGGGGCCCCCAACGCCACCTGGCCAACCCCCTCTCTCTCTCTCCCCACCGATCCCCACCCACCTGCCCGCGGTCCTACCCCCACCGACGCGCCCCGCGCCTTCTTCCTCCCTCTCGTATCCCTGGCGCCTCCTCCGGCGTGGCTCCTCCCGAGCCCGCCCCTTCCTCCCGGCCTTGCAGCCCCGCCTCTCGGCCCTCCGACGATGCCAGCGGCCGCGCCCGCCCATCCCTCCCCTTCCCTCTCCCCGCCGCCGGAGGTCCTCCGCGTCGGCCCCGCAACCGCCGCCGCGGGCTACCTCTCTCCGCGCCATCCCCGGCGAGCTCCGCCTCCCTCGCTTCCGGCCAGAGCCTCGCCGCCACGGCCCAACCTCCTCGTCGTCGCGCTGGCGACCCCTTCCCTGCATCCATCCCTCCGCCAGGATGTCGACCCACCCCGCCAGCAGGGTCCTCCACCGCCTCCTCCACCGTGGCCGCACCGCCTGGCCCCCCTTCACCACCCCTCTGCCCGCCCCAGCCGGCCGCGTGCTCCGCCCTCTCCTCTCCGGCTCGCCTCCCCGTCCTCCTCGCAGGCGTCCTCCGCCCCGCGCCGTCCGCCCTCCCCTTCCTCCGTTCGCCGGCTTCCCCAGCGGGCCATCGTCGGCCGCCCCTTCCCCCGCTTCTCTGCATCGAGCTCGGCGTGCCCCGGTACTCCCTACATCTGCAGCACCGGCCGCCGCCTGTGCCTGTCTCCCTCTCGTCGTCGGACGGCCCCGGCCCCTCCCGCGTCCAGCACCGCCGCTTCTCCAGGCTTGACTTTGCTCAAGAGCACGAACTCATCTTGTTCAGAGGGTAACCATGTTGGGAGAGTACAGATGATGTGACGATGGCATGTGGTGGTGTGCTATAGATGATGTGAAATGGTGTATGCAAATCCGAAGGCCGTTGATGCCGAACCCCAAAGACCGATCCCGGAGAGCCCGAACCCGAACACCTCCGAGCACCAAGATCGTCGAACCCCTTGGAACCTCAAGATCTTCACCACTCGAAGTGTTCCGCCAATATCGCCATTGACAATGGAACCAAGACCGAACCCGGTGGCTTTTGCTGGACGATCAACAAGATCTACAATGGGACGCCATGACTGAGACCCCGGACCCGAAGACCACATGTGCGACAAGTACTCCTTCCCGGATGCGATGCTCGAGAACACGGACGGTAAGGACACCGATGCAGAACGCCAAGTTCTTCATCCCGGACGCCAAGACCGACCTGATACGTGGGCCCGACAAGATCGACACCGACCAGGGAGAGTCCGATGCGCCCCCGACGCCAACCAAGTCCTCCTTCCCGGAATGCCAAGATCTACCTCCGTTATCCGAGAACGACCCCGCCGAGGCCGAGCCCCAGATCCGGACCCTGAGACTCAACCCCGAACCCCTCGGAACCCAAGTTCGCTGAACCCTAATGTGTGACCCCGGTCCGAGCCCCTATTTTATAAATGCCATCTATATAAACAGTTGCATATTTATTTGTCATACTCGCATGCATATGGGTGTGGTTCGGGGGGCCTTATGCCGATTCACCTTATAATTAAATATGGGATCCATATGCGGGCAAATCTAGTCGTATATTGGTCCCATTTAAATTTGTGCATCGAACCGGTACTATATTTTGCCATGTTAAGACAACATTTAAATTGCGGGGGTTCTAAATAACTGAACCGTTTAATTAAATGTCGGAACCCCGGTTCCGCTTAATATGGCCTAATTGCATCGCACCTTTGCCATGTCATACATCATACATGCATCATGCCCCATCTTCTGTCATAGTATTAAATAGTCCATCCGGTGTTTCTTCTAATGTTTTGGTTCTTCGCGGATAAGGCCGATGAGTTGATGCGAGTGTCGACCCGATCGTCGGTTGAACCTTCGGCAATGTTTTCAGGCGAGCACCTTCCCCTTTCTACCTATCTTACTTTTATAGTATTTATTCCCTCCTGTAGATCTATTGCTATCTGTGTTGCGATGCTCTAGTTTTCGTACCCGTGATATCCCTTGCAGCCTTATATTGCCTTGGACACATCCTATTACCTGTTGTTTGGTAGATAGTGGGACCTGCGCGTCGTAGTCGCTTGCTCAAGTGCTGTTGCGTGTCGTCAAGTACCACGGTTGTTGGAGTATCGCCGTATGTTTACGGTTGGAGATGATCATGGCTTTAATTATCGTTTAATTCAATTATTGTTTAATAACTAAAATTGAAGTAGGTAAATGCAGAGGCACCGGTGGGTGATAGATAATATTTGGTTTCCGACCGCTCACTGGTGTCCCGTAGGACCCCGAGTTCTTGACACCTGTTCCTAGATCGAGCGCGCTAACCACATGTGGGATGCATGGGCACCCCATTGTAGCATCCCATTTGTCTAACAACTGTAATGCTACTTGGTTTAGTAATATAATGGCTACTTCATATATACAATTGTTGCATCATCATTATATCATGCTCATGTCATCATGCCACCTTGCATTTGAGCATCATATAAAACCCTTTTTGTGTTGGTTCTTCTCTCATATGCATTATCAATTGTATTTGTCTCTTGATATTGTATTTGGATATTGATATATTGTTTAAATGCCCAAGTTGAGTTGGGGGCATATCTTTTATTCAACTCCACCACCTTTCTTTCACCACCTTACAATTCCACCATCCCATTATCCATGAGCTTGTAATTATTTTTCTTTTGTTGTTTAATCTAGCTCATGAGACATAGGGTGGGTCCAATTCTACAAATTCTTTTGCTTGGGCCTTACTCCACATTTTGGAATGCATAAGAACAATGCCATGTAAATAATCTTGTTTTCACAAAATAAGCACGGTATTAATTATTTATGCATGGCCCATGCAAGTATCACCACATTTAAGTCTTTTGGTTTTTCTTTGAATTCTTGAGTGGATCATCTCTCATCTCATCTCCCTCCCTCTTTGTATCCCTATCTTGTTTTATACAATCAAGGGCCATTGTTAGGGTCCATTAATTTTTTTTCCAAATGTTTTTGTTCCATTTTCTAAACCCTAAATCCCAATTCTAGTAAAATGCCCAAAATGAATATGTATGTGGGCATTCTCTCTCCTTATGCCTCTTGTTCTCTCTTGCCTCTCCTCATGGTCAAACCCTCTGTTCAAAATCCCCTGGAAAAAATTCAAAAGAATTTGAAATTAGAAGCTGGTTTGAAATTGTAATAGAATAAAAACAAACAAACAATTAATAAACAAAAAGGCTGGAGAGAGAGAGGGGGAGCCGGCCTAGACTAGCAGTGCAACGTTCCTTTCCCAGCCAGCCCAACACCCCCTGGACCCCATACCCCTTCACTCGACGTCGTCTCTGTTCCTCTTCTTGGTCTGCCTCCCGACTGACGCCGTCTGCACCCTCCTCTCTAAGCGCTCACGGCAGCGGGCAGGTCCCCGTTCCTCCCGTCATCCTCGTCGACAGGAGGAGAACACGCCGTCCCTGTTCTTCTTCCGTCTCGCGCTCTCTCTCTCTCTCTCTGCGCAGGTGACGGAACGCTGCAGGTAGGCGTCGCCCGCCGTGATCCTCGTCATACCGCACCTCCACCTCGTGCCCTTCTTATCCCCAGGCCGCCCCTGCAACCCTAGCGACCCCTTTCTTCCTAGCACGCCACCTTTTCCTCTGTCTCCCTACCTTTTCCCCCACCCCTCTGTGAGCATCTGAGAGCGGCACGGTCCGCACGGCTGCCTTCCCCAACCGTGTCGATGCCATGAGCTCCACAAGGCCGAGCTGAGGCCGGGAATTGCACCAGGACGCTTTCCTCATCAATTTGCTGAAGGAGGCAAAGCCGAAGCTGTTGCAGAGGACGCCAAGGTCGTCTTGCTGTACGCGGCCACTCACGCCATCGACTTCTTCTTTCCGGTGTCATCGCCCCCGCCGCCTCTCCGGCAGCCAACCTCCTTCATCAGCCCTCTCGGTGAGCCTCCATGTCGCCCATCTCTGTGGCCTCGCCTTGCATCGGTGCGCCGCTGCCGACGCCGCCAGAGCTCAAGGCCTCGAACAAAGCGCACCGCCGTCTCACGCGCAACCTTTTTCCCTCTGAATTCCGGCGCAAAACTCCATGATTCAGGCCATATCTCGTCGAGCACATTTTAGCAAAGTTGTAGCCTGTAGATGGATCTATATTTGCTCTCATACCGGCCTCGTCCGTTTCGGCCTCTAGCTCTCGCCATCATCGCCTGAAGTCATTGTTCGCGATGAAAGCCGGCGAACCAGCGGCAGCAAAGACATCGACGTCAAATTTCCGCTCTATTCCTCCCTCTTTCCTGACGCGTACAGTCCTCCTCTGAAGAAACTTGTTTTTGCATAGTTTGAGCCCTTCGGTAGATCTGCATCTTTTATTCTTGAAGCTTACCCAAATTCGTAACCTTTTGCTCGACATCTTCCGGCTAAGATTGGATCAGCTAGCCTATTTCGCGATCAATTCTTCAGTTTCGTCAGCGACAGCTCGTAGACGTTTTGCAAAGAAACCCCTGACCTTTGCTTCTACCTAACCCGTGGTCCCTCCCTCTCACCCTTTTTGTAAAAATGCACCCCAAGTTCTTGGAGCTCAACCCGTGGTCCCTCCTCAGCCACGTGTCAAACCCCAGGTGGTCACAAGCTGTCTGCAGGCCTCACGATCACTGTCCCCACCGGGTGGGTGTGGGTACATCTTTTCCGTGTGACAAAAGTATTTCTGAATTCCTGTTTAATTCAAACTTTTCAAATTGATTCAAATTCGAATTTCAAATCTGTTTAAACATGAATCAATTCATAACTTTGAAATGGTTTAGAATTTGAATTCAAACTTAATATGAAAAATGTTTTATTTTTGAATGTTAATTCAAATCTTTAATCAAATATTTTCAGAATTAATTTAAATAGTCAACCTTTGACTTTGACCCTATTTAATAACTTTGACTTTTAAATAAATTTAAATTCATAATTCCAAATAATACAAATAATATATGTTTTTGAATCAGAAAAACGTGAGGATTTCAAATATGCCATCCAAAATATATTTTGGACGCTTTAATTTCCAAGTTGATTAAAATTACAATAAAATGCCCTTTTCTTAATAAATTAATAACTTTTGTTTTACAACTCCAAATTTAACAAATGATATGTCTAAAATGATCAGCTCGACGAGACCTTTCTGTTTACGCATTCCATGTTCTGAATTGCAGCATGCATCATACAAATATAATGTAAACAACAAATTATTTGAGTATAAAATGTGGCCAAAACTCAATAAAATGATTATTCCTTGTATTCCACACCTCACCCATGCCATGCTACTTATTGCCATGCAAATTGTGCATCATTCATCATGGCATGATTGGTTTCTTGTCGCATTTTATTCATATGCTTGTGCACTGTATTTATGTTGGCCCTTGTTTGTTTGGTTCTTCTTCGAATAGACGCTGAGCAGGGGATATATCAAGAAACCCAGGAGCACTACCCAAATCCTTCTCTCGCTTCAACTAAGCTGCCAGGCAAGCACTATCACATGCTTGCATACATTTAGTACCTATTGCCTCTGTCTTATTCTTGCATCATTGAGTCACGATTGCATTAAATTGAATCCCAAGTATTGCATAGCCTTTACTATTAAACCCCACCGAATCTTGTTCCTCCATCCCATGAGCCATTACTACAGGAGTTGTTTGAGCCATGCGAGTCGTAGAACAGCATGTGTAGGGTATGTGAGTGTCTGTTGGATAACGAGGTACCTAAACAACTTAACTTGAGTAGTAATGGGATAACTAATGAAAGTGGCACCGGTGAGCAATATCTGCTATTTGGTTTTTCCTGCTCACTTCTGTCCCGTAGGACCCCGAGTACTTGATTCCTGTTCCTTGATTATTCAAGGCTATCCACATCCGGGAGGCTTATGGGACCCCCTAAGCGAGCTTGATTCATCTTATTTCTTGGGGCCACAAACTAGTTTGAGGTTTTATTTACTATCTGTACTTATGCCATGCTTTTGCTTTATTTACGATTGTGCGAGGAGCACTGTCTTATTTAGGATCGGGACACGATTCATGGTATCGACAAGCCCAGTTTGGGTTCCCATCGTTCTGACCGTCCACCCAAACCTTGGGTCCGTCTCGAAGTCAGCTAACTTCGTTGCGGGTGTACTCAATGGGGTGGCCCCCTGAAATATTTCTGAATCTTGTGATTGCTTTGTCGTGAAGGCCTCGTTGGGTTTTGATTTCGTTTTTCCGAGGTTGATCGAGTGTGTGTTGCTATTTGTGCACCCTGAGGTAAAACTTCTGGCCGTGTCCATGTTATGGACGACTTGGAGCACAGTTTCTCGATCATAGACAAGCATAACTAAAGTACCGCTTTTAATTTGACTAAGTAACTAACTAGTAAATAGTGCAACACTCATGGAATGGTTAATAAAATTGCCAACGGATGGGGGGTTGTTCGTCCGCTTCCCCGTTGGTAAGTGAGGAGGAGGATGGATCTGTTGATATTACTGTTATAACTGTTGTCATTAATTCACGGACATCCGTCTATCTTTGGTTAGGCGGATGGTTAGCGAGTATCTATAGAACTGTTAGGGTTTATATTTTGCTGCAATCGCGTCACCCCAGGTTGTGTCCCCTTTAGAGGCATAAAGACTTGCTGAGTACCCCTAGGGTCTCACACAATAAATTATTTGGTTCAGATGAACAGGTACACTCACGAGATGGATACTGGGTGGAGGAGACGGATGATGTGGGCAACGATCATTCGGTGTAGAGATTCCGAGAACGGGGATCCGTGAGATCTGTGGGCGGGATGTGCTTATTTATGGGGCATCTTATGCCGATTTGATTCTTATCCGTACTCGGATCTTGTTTGCCGCTTCCGCCTGATACTCTGATGTGTGATGTATGAGGAGATATCCTAAACTATTATATCTATCTAGGACATTTGAATCTTGCCGTATGGCGTTGCTATATTTCCTTTCTTTTTAGATGGAATGGCTCTGATGTACTATTGTATGGTGGCTTGCATACATACTCATTTGTGTATGTAGTTGATCCCTTCGCCTGCCAATTACGCCGCCTGTACTTGTCCCGATGTTTGGAAATGGTTGGGACGGCCGAGAGGTCTACCTGTGAGTGGCATTTGGGCCCCACCGTACTATTTCAACCATTTCCGCTCATCCAGGCTTGTAACCAGGAGCGTAATTCACCGAGGTAGTTACACCCATCGATTTAGTACATGATTTCAAAGTACTGTACTGGGGGCCACAACTAGTTTGAGGTTTTATTTACTATTCTGTACTTATGCCATGCTTACTGCTTTATTTACGATTGTGCGAGGAGCACTTTACTGTGTTAGGATCGGGACACGTTTGTTGTATCGACAAGCCCGATCATCTTTTGGGTTCCTCATTTACAACGTCCACCCAAACCACGAGTCCGTCTCGGAGACGGCGACTTCGTTCTTGGGTAGACTTAGTGGGGTGGCCCCCCGTGCTTGCTTTGGGTCTGGGAAACGTCATGACTTAGGCCCCGCCAACATACCGATGGGTGTATGTTAATTGATCTGGCAAAAATGGTCGAAGTGCGTGTGGATACTTTGGTGCACCCCTGCAGGGTTAAATCTTTTCGAGAAGCCGTGTCCGCGGTTATGGACGACTTGGAGCACAAGTCTCGATCATAGAAAACTATAACTAAAGTTTACTGTTATAAATTGACTTGTATCCGATATGACTAGTAATCAGCTTCACTACACAGAATGGCTAAATAAAAGTACCAACAACTGCTGGGTTTTGGGATATCTCATGCTAATCGTATATTTGACTAGTAAGTGTCGCAACTACAATGGAATGGTTAACTAAAACTGCCCACTGCTTATTATATCAGGATGACTATCTATACCTGGCTAGTAATTGCTGCAACGATAACATAATAAATAAAATTGCCAACTGTGTGAGTTCCTCGGTTGACTTCCTCGTTTGGTCTCGAGGGGGAAATACCAGGTTGGGTATGCTTGGTGGTAGTATCAGGTTGGATTCGTATAGGTCTTTCTTATCCCTCTCTGGTAGCCGACAGTTATATCGAGTCTCTATAGGTTGTTTAGTGCATGCTGCGCTGCCACTGCAGTCCACCATAACTATGTAGGCGAGGACCGTCGAATTCTAGCCTCGCCGTGTACTGGCCTCAGTACTGACCGCTCTCTCTTTTTTCCTTTGCCCTTTGCCGGCACCCCTTTTGTTTAAGCAGGTTTTGAGATCGACGTCGTTAGCAGGGTTACCCTTCCGGCTTGGCCTGGGCAGGGTTATGGACGCCATTGGTTATTCTTCAGGGCTATTAGCCCCATTTGCATCTTGTCCGTAGCTGGACGCTCTATCGTTTTCAAGGTGATTTGGATCTTTGTTCTGTATGTCTGTATTCTTGAATCATGGAGTCGTGTTGTATATATATCTGTTCTGTGGGTCCCATCGAGGACTGTTGTGTAATGTTATTACTTCGTTTTCCACCCGCACGCAAGTGCCTGGTGGGCACCTTTGAATCGTTTCTATGCAGGTTTGGCGGGAAGCGCTGAAACTTGCATAGGCCGATTCTGAGGGTCTTACACACTATAAATAGAGGCCACCCCCGCTCGATTTCTTCATACCAACACACTCCCCTCTCTCTCAGAACCACCCCACCTCACCCCAGAGCAAGGCAAGCAGCAGGTCGCCGGAATTTGGCCGGAGTCTGTCGCAGAGGAGGAAGAAAGGAGCCAGCGATTAGAGCTGCCCCAGGTGAAGCCGACGGTACCAGGAGGTTCGCCGTCATCGACTTCGTCGTTCGCCCCCATCGCCGACACTCGCCTGAGCCCCGGTGAGCCCCCGTAGACCCCCACTGGCCGCGCTAGGGTTCTGTCTCACCGGAGTTGCCAGATGGAGACGATAAGTCACAGTCGTTCGATTAGAGTTTGATCGTGCGGTCTAGATCACCCCATACCGCTTCGCACCCCCTGTCTCGCTGAATGGTGGGGTGCGGTGACCCAGCATACCACTGCATGATGTAGCACACTATAGTCGTTGACATAACACCAATGAAACATCGTTCACTAGTATTACATCCCTCAGAGTAGTACAACAGAAACATAGCAGGTCCAAGACATGACTATAGGTTACAACTCAACTCTTTACACAAGATCTAGAGAACACTCTAGGTTAAAGAGAGAGAGAAACTTCTTACGAAGAAGAATCAAGAATCAATAACTCATAACTACCATACTTATAAAACTAGTAGCTAAACTACTGGCTTACATTGCTTCTATTGCAATACTCTACAGAAGTAGGTTCTATGGTTAGAAATTCTATTCTTATCTAATCAGCAACTTCGTCTTCACTTGAGTTGATGTATATGTTGACTTCCTTGACTTTATTGAAGATCATTAGCTTTTGATGATGATTCCTGGAGCATAACTTGATGTAGTCGTCGTCTGCACTGGCTTTAGAACCTAGCAAGGGTTAAGAAGATACTTTGAGTACGAGCGTACTCAGCAAGTCCACTAGAAAAGGAGTGTTTGATGCACTATAACTACAGCCACAAACCATAGGTCGTAGGCAATGCAAGATTTCATAAACATTTCTTCAAAGGTTGCTTTTATTCTGAAAAGCTATGTCCGTCAGCCTTCACGGGTTTACTAGAACCTTCATGGGGTTCCTTTCCGCGCTGTCATAGCTCCTTCTGGAGCAGGAGTAACAAGTTACAGTTCTTACACTCTGCAGAGGTGCGTTACATTTCCCATGAGAGATCAAATCCTTGTTGCACAACCGGGCGATGTTTCCCGTCCACACTTCCTATGGTGTGGGGCCTAGTAGATGATCCAAGCCAATCACTGCCTTCTCCACGACCCCGCATGTCTCTTTGGTGTACGCCAGCCCACCTATTGAATTACGGCAATGGCAATACAGACCGTTCAGATGCCGGAACTATCGTGGGACGTTGAGGGTTCCCACCCATATGCTGCATATCCTCTACGAATTAGCATAAATAATATGCATGCTACGAGTGATAACAGCCACGACCCGCACATCCAGCTCCATGCGAGAGGGAAAAGATACAGCTGACTTCTTCGTCCCATTCCAAATCTCATGGTCAACGCGTAATATACGGCGCAAGAATCACTGGCGACATTGGTTGTTAAGTCCTAGGTAATATGTTCCTTTACCACCGGAACTTTCATAGTAGGTTATTACCTCATGGTAATAAACCTATAATAATATTATTATGAAAATAGTGTTTTCGGACCTTTTTCAAATGCAGGTGATGACAACACTGGATTTGTAAAATACTTTACAGAAAATAATCAAAGGACATGAGCAAGTGTGAGCTTGCCTTTTGTGATTGTAAGATTATGCACTCACGGTCTTCGAGATGACATAAGATCCAATATCTGAAATCTGCATCATTGGTCCGGTAAGGACTAATGTTTAAAGAGGCAATATGCAGTTATGCATAAGTAATGCTATGCATTTTTGTAAAATTCCCGAATTGAATTCCCCAATATTTTGAGTGAAGTGAATTCAAGTGATTCTTTTCAGAGTTTGTTTATCTTCAAATTTTACTTTACAAGTAATGACCTTTATAAGGAACCTAAGTGTTAACAATCCAAAATATGTAAGTAAAGTATAAGATGATGTGATTATGGTGAATTGTCATGTGGTGACTATGATATAAGTTCTTGGGATTGAGTTGTTAAGAGTTGAAGAACTTATTATGAGATTATTGTTTGAAGTGGCAAAAATAATAACATTTGAAGAAAAGATTTCTTTCCTAAGGTTTAAACAAACCTGATAGGTTTTAGAATATGATTGATAGAATGTGATTGATGTTGTTTATGCTTGCTTGAATAGTTTGGACTTGAGATGCATTATGTCTCAATTGAAATAGACCAAAGTTAACTATAAAAACATAAGTAGTTTATTAGACATATTGTTTATAAGCTTTTGAGACTAAAGTTAACTTTAAAAAAATTAAGTAACTTAAGATGTAATATATTTTAATTATTCCCCAGTTTTAGATTTATGATAGGTATAACTAAGGTGTGGAATTATTCACTTTATATTTAAGTGAATGATTTAGATTAAATTTGTTTTGCTTATTAAGAAAATACTTTGTATTTATTTAATGGGAGCATAATTATATTATCTTAGTAATATGTTAGAATTTAAAGTTATGTTAATAATGTTTAAGATATAATGATTATTCACCATATTATATAAATGGGTGATACCCAATGTTTATTTAAAAGGGATTCTTAATAATATTTTTAAAAGAATATTTTAATGTTAAAAGTTATACTTAAGTTTGATTATGAATTAAAGTTATGGGTTTGGAACTAGTACTAAGACACTAATTGCTCAAGGTTTTCTAAGAATTGTGATTATTTCTTACTTAAAAATTGTTTTTTAAAGAATTCACAAAATAGGTATTAGATAAGGATTTATTATTTAAAATATTAAAGACTTTCCTAATAATATATTTAATATTTTTATAGTGTAATATATTTATTCAAGACCTTAAAGATGAATTTTATTTATTTTTAAGTATTATCTTTATTTTTATAAAATTCATCAAAGAAATAAGTATCTTTAAATAATTGCTTTATGTTTTATTTGTAAAACTCTAAGTGAGTATTTTTATAAAATAATAAAGTTATTTTCATACACAAAAATGATTTTTATTTATTTTTAGGGTTTTAGTTTTATTTTATAAAATTTCATTTAAGATTTAATGGTGTTAATTATTATTTTACTTTAAATTTATTTTAAACACTTAAAATTATATTTTTATTAAGTAGATATTATTTTTGTGGTCATTTTGATATATCATATGTATTTTTAGGATTTTTCTATAATTTTCTATATCTAAAAATGTTTGGGGTTATTTTAACAATTCATTTTATTTTATTTTATTTCTAAATCTAATTCACTTGGGCCGTTTGGTTGGGTTCGTGGGCTAGCCTGGCCCATCTGGATTGGGCTTGGGGTCACTTTGACCCCTGACCCATCTCTCTCCCTCACACGCGAGCACGCACGCAGGCCCAAACCCTTATCCCGTTCCTCTGCCTCTCACACGCACGCACTGGCCGTCGCCGCCGACGCCCTCCCTTCGATCGCCGGCTCCGGCCACCACGACCGCCATCGTGGCGTGAGATGATGCTGTGGATGACGCTGCATTAATGGCCCCAGCTCGATTTGATGCTCGAGCTCTCTCCTAGCCGCGCGTCTCTCTCTGCTGGCTAGGGTTTGCGCTGTTGCCGAGGATGTGGTGCTCCGACGTTGATGGATTATAGGTTGCGGCTTGGTGCAGGTCGAGTGCCACCACACTCCCTGTGCCACCATGCCGTACCAGCCCTCGACGACCCCATCTGCTTCCTCTTCAATCTCTAAGCGAGGACCACTGTAAGTGGAAATTCTCTTTTTCTTTTCTCCACTTAATTCCTCTCTGGAGTTTTCTCGGTGATGATAGGATGATCCTGAGTAGCATAGATGCTCTGTCCTAGTGTTTGTGTGATAAGGATTTGATTTCCTTTGAACTGATAAGTGGAGGAAACTATGTTGATGAAAAATATTGGATGGCTTGTGGTTATTAAATCCTTGTATTTCCATCTCTACAAGAAGCTTGATCTTGTTATAGATTGATGCACTTAAGTAAGGTTACTGGTCGTGCTTAGTCTAGTGGCTCATATCTGGTGACTTCTATGATGTGGTTGGATTGATGATTCCATACTGCTAGTTGTAGTGTTACTTAGCCATGCGGCCTGATTCATGGTTGATATTTGATTTAACGGTATGCTTGTATTGACAACAAAGCAAATAAAATAAGATTACTGGATGTATTGTTGGAGAATTGAGTTTTTCTTTTAAAGAAAGATGCTCTGCAAGTATAACTTGCATATGATGTTATTACTATAAAAATGGCAGTGAAACTATGCTCACTGAGAGCTTGCTTTTCAAATGATTTGCTTGCTTAAAATGATAAGAACCAATACCAATATGGATCTATTGGTTAATCTGCTGCTAGCAGTGAGGGTAAATGTGTTGGTATTATGACTGGTGTGAATTGATTGGATGGGAATTTATGCCTTGAATGAGCATGATGCATGGCCCGAGGCTAATTAACTCAGGGATGATATTTATTAAACCTAGTTTGAATGTTCTTTTGGTTTGGTCAACCCTATAGTTATTGCTAGTGCATCTGCCACTGTGATGCCTCCTATTGGAGTGTACACAGGGGTTGCTTTCATTAGGTAGTTGACTGTTGGGATGAGCTATCCAGAACATTTCAATTGAGTTGCCAATGATGCTAAGGCTGAGGATTTAATTTGGAAATAATATAGACAGATCCTTCTGATGCCTAGAAATTCTATGATGAGACAAGCATAGTGTAACATCCCTAAAATTATGTTTTCAAAGCTTTGCATATCATCCATGCATTCATGATAATTTTCAAAGTTTAACAAAAATAGAAGCATTTGTATGCTTATTATTCTATGTAAGCAAAGCATTGATCCAATGCTACTCTCTAGTGAGAGAATATTTGGTTTAAACCAATGTTGTTTGTTCATAGGCTTGTTTGATAAGTTCAAAAGATTGGACAAGGTTTTCAAAACAAGGAAACAAATTTAAACCATTTCTTTATATTTATTAAACAATGGGTAAAAACCTTGCTTATTTTAGAAATACCAAAGTGCCAAATAATTTTAAAGTGTACAACATTGTTCTGCAACCAAATGTACACAATTTTCACTTTACAACAATACAGAAATGGTTTGAATTTAAACTTATTTGGAATTCATTTGAAAAGGTTTCCAGAAAATGGAATTAGAAAAAGAAAAAGGATAAAGAATCAGTACTGGGCCAGGCGCCACCCTTTAGGCCCAGCGACCAAAACAGCCTACCCGGGGTTTCCTCTTTCCCTCTGTTTCTCACCGCAACCACACACACCCACTCGCTGACAGCCCGACCCCACATGCCCCGTCATCGTCGTCCCCAAACGCCGCCCACGACCTGGCCTCGCCGTTTCCTCCCTCTCCTTCACTGCCGCGTTTAAATTCGGTTAATTGCCGTTGATTGCGTGCCTGATCCTTGCACCCACTCCCGCTACTTAATACCCTCCCCCTCGCGACCATTTCCCCCAACATAGCTAGCCAGAAGTGCCGCCAGGCTCCGCAAATTTCCGCTTGCACCGCCGCTGTCCCGACGAGCTCCGACGACTGATTCCGATGAGTTCCGAGCGCCCCTCGCTTCCTCCTTCACCCTTTCGAGTTCTCCATTCCTCTGTTCTTATCCTAATGCTTTTTGTTTGCCCGCGCATGACCCAGGTCGCCATCCCCGACCACCTCAGCAAACGATAGAACCGCTGCCCAACTCCGGTGAATGATTTAGGTAATATCAGACCGCCCCTTGCTTTCTCTCTGACCCTATCTTGATCGCCTGATTGTTGTGCACACCCTGACGCCTTTGGTTTATGTTAGGGCGGTCCACATCGTCGGCAACGTCGTCGTCTGCAGGAACCCGACGTCGCCCACAACTCGGACAATCCCCAGTGACCTCCACAGTGCGCCCCCGCCCATGCCAGCAAGTAGTTGAGCATCAGCGCGACCTTGCGAGTTCGGTAAGCCCCTCTGCTGCCCCCAGCCCCTCTGTATCCGCCGGAGCATCACTGGCAGAGACTCGCCGTTGCGCCTTCGTCGCTAGCGCCGCCCATCTGTGGTCGCTCGCTCGATAGCCGTTGGATCTAGATCCAACGCATAGGAATAGATCACTTATCAAAGGGGTACGTGTTAGATCTAGCCGTGCATTTTCATTTAGATCCTGTGGCTCTCATTGATCGATCCAGTCAAAACGGTATCAGCCAATCAGGACATGACGCGTGGCCTGCTATTTGTTTTAAAAACAGAATTTAGATCTATTAGTGAATCAGACTTGGAAAATTCATAATTTTTGATCCACACGTTCAAATTTTACAAATTTTATATCATTGGAATCAGGAGAAAGAATGCTATCTATTTATGCAATGTGTTTAATTTTTTGCTCCTGTAAAATTGGTTATTTTTGCAGAGACATTTATAGGCTTATTTTGAGTATAGAAATGATTTGAAAAATGATTTCAAGATCAAATAAAGTTTATTTAGTGTGTCTTGGTCTTTTTTATGATTAATTACTGTATACTTGTCTTGTTTGGTGTAGAAAAATCATCACATGGCATTTGCATGCATTCATATATTTTTGTTTGTATATTTTTGATATGTGAATTTGGTGCCATTATTTTATGTGTAGATTTTGGTGCTAATAGTGATTGTGGTTGTGAAGATTGTTGCTACTCCCCAAATTACCAAGGCAAGTGGTGCTTCATGTTTATATCCCAATATTTTTACATATGCATTAGAAATATTTTGTATAGGACTTGCATGATTATTTTTCTAAGTATCTATATGCTATTCTTGGGAAATCCTAGTAGTTGTAGTAATGTTAGAGTTTCCTCTAAGTTAAGATACTTGCTATTGCCATGCTTAGCCTAGCTAGTAGCAACCAAGGGTGGATTATATATTCATGCTATGAGACATAATTCTAAGTCTTTGACTTATATTTTGCTTAATAAAACAACTAAGTGAATGAAACACCTGGGTGGAATGGAAAGATTGGTTTGTGTTGAGTGGTTACACAAGGCCCATTTATATGTTTTAACTTGTGTATCACACTTGTGGAAAGCCACCCAGGAACAAAGGGATTTGAGATGCCAAATGTTAAGAAGCTTCTAGTGCAGCCACATGGCAATATGGGCTCTGCCTAGATCACATAGGTTGCAATAACTTAGCCATTTGGAAAGTTGGTGGTAGTGGGATGATAGGTTGGAACGCGTCCATTTGGTCTAAGGGAAGGCTTCTGAAAGGTCCTGTCTTGGTGAAAATCAAGTCTTGTGGGGAAAGTGCACAACCTCTGCAGATGGAAGAATCTAAGTACTTAGCCATGTCCCTGGTATTGGACAATATGAGCATCAAGACATGGAAGCTATCAAGAATCTCCTAATCTCAATTTTCTAAGTAAAACTTGTGGTTGAACAAGGGTGACGGTTCACCAATTTCTATTGGTGGTTCCTTGGGAAAGTTTTGTCAAAGAAAAACTTAGAGTTTTCAACTAATAGGTAAAACCTATTTTGAGCAAAGCAAGTAAGCTACACTTAGCCAAATTCATGTAGTAACTAGATGCTAATAATTTACTAAGGTATCACTTGACAATACTATTCAAATGTATTGTAACACCCTCAGAATCGGACCTATGCAAGTTTTAGCGAAACCCGCCAAACCCGCATAGAAACGATTCAAAGGTGCCCACCAGGCACTTGCGTGCGGGTGGAAAACGAAGTAATAACATTACACAACAGTCCTCGATGGGACCCACAGAACAGATATATACAACAGCGACTCACGAAGTCAAGAATACAGATATACAATACAAAGATCCAAATCACCTGTAAAAAGATACAGCGTCCGACTACAGACAAGATGCAAATGGGGCTAAGAGCCCTGAAGAATAACCAATGGCGTCCATAACCCTGCCTAGGCCAAGACGGAAGGGTAACCCTGCTAACGATGTCGATCTCAAACCTGCTTAAACAAAAGGGGTGCCGACAAAGGGCAAAGGAAAATGAGGAGCGTCAGTACTGAGGCCAGTACACGGCGAGGCTAGAATTCGGCGGTCCTCGCCTACATAGGTATGGAGGACTGAAGCGGCAGCGGCAGCATGCACTAAACAACCTATAGAGACTCGATACAACTGGCGGCTATCAGAGGGGGATAAGAAAGGCCTATTCGGAACCAACCTGATACTACCACCAAACATACCCATCCTGGTGTTTCCCCCTTGAGACCAAACAAGGAAGTCAACCGAGGAACTCACACCGTTGGCACTTTTATGTATTCAGTTATCGTTGCACCAATTACTAGTCAGGTATAGCTGGTCATCCTGATAAGATAAGCAGTGAGCAGTTTTATTTATTCATTCCGTTGTAGTTGCGACACTTACTAGTCAAATACAATTAGCATGAGATAACCCAAAACCCAGCAGTTGTTGGTACTTTTATTTAGCCATTCCGTTGTAGTTGCAATACTTACTAGTCAGATACAATTGCCGCAAGCGACAAACCAAACAAGCAATTGTGGGCAGTATTATTTAGCCATTCCATTATAGTGAAGCTGATTACTAGTCATTATAAAGTCAAATTTATAGCACTACTTTAGTTATGCTTGTCTATGATCGAGATACCGTGCTCCAAGTCGTCCATAACCGCGGACACGGCTTTCAGAAAGTTTTACCCGGCCGGGGTGCACAAATAGCAACACACACTCGATCAACCTCGGAAAAACCAAATCAAAACCCAAAGAGGTCTTCACGACAAAGCAATCACAGGATTCAGAAATATTTCAGGGGGCCACCCTTGGAGTACACCATTCGAACGGTTAGATGACTCGAGACGGACCCGAGGTTTGGGTGGACGGTGAACATCGGGAACCCAAAACTGGGCTTGTCGACACCGGAATCGTGTCCCGATCCTAAGATCGTGTGCTCCTCGCACAATCGTAAATACAGTAGTAGCATGGCATAAGTACAGGATAGTAAATAAAACCTCAAACTAGTTTGTGGCCCCAAGAAATAAGACTGAATCAAGCTCTGGCTCAGGGGGGTCCCATAATCCTCCCGAATGTGGATAGCGCGATAAATCAAGGAACAAGTATCAAGTACTCGGGGTCCTACGGGACACAAGTGGGCGGTCGAAAACCAAATATGATCTATCACCCACCGATGCCTCTGCTTACTTCAATTTTAGTTGTTAAACAGGAATTAAAGTGGTCGATAAGTAAAACCATGATCATCTCCAATGTCAAACATGCGGCAATACTCCAACAACTGTGGCACTTGACAACACGCAACAGCACTTGAGCAAGCGACTACGACGCGCAAGTCCAACTATCTACCAAACAACAGGTAATAGGATGTGTCCAAGGCAGTATAAGGCTGCAAGGGATATCACGGGTAGGAAAACTAGAGCACCGCAACATAGATAGCAATAGATCAACAGGAGGGAATAAATACTATAAAAGTAAGATATGTAGAAAGGGGGGAGATGCTCGCCTGAAAACATTGTCGAAGGTTCATCCGAAGGTCGGGTCGACACTCGCATCAACTCATCGGACTAAACCGTGAAGAAGCAAATCACTAGAAGAAACACCGGATGCACTATTTAATACTACGGCAAAAGATCGGGCATGATGCATGTATGATGTATGGCATGGCAAGGTGCGATGCAATTAGATCATATTAAGCGGAACCGAGGCCCCGACAATTAATTAAACGGTTCAAGTTATTTACCTACCCCGCAATTTAAATGTTGTTTAGCATGGCAAAAGATAACACCGTCTCGCTACACAAATTTAAATGAGGCCAATATGAGACTAGATTTGCCCGCATATGGGCCCCATATTTAATTATAAGGTGAACCGGCATAAGGCCCCCAAACCACATGACAATTATGCATGCAAGAAAGACAATTTGATATGCAACAAGTTGTATTATATTATAAAATAGGGTTTCGGGAAGGGGTTCACACATTAGGGTTCGACGAGCTTGGGGTTCCGGGGTTCGGGGTTGGTCTCAGGGTTCGACGGAGATCAGGTGCGGATCAGGGCTACTGGGTCCGAGATGAAGAGCTTGGCGTTCGGCGTCCTTCGGTTTCATGTCGATGTGCTTGTCGTCCAAGATGGAGAACTCAGCGTTCCGGGGAGAAGACCTTGGCGTGTCGAGGGCTCGGCCTTCGGATCCATGTCGGTGCACTCGGTGTCCCGGGTTGGAGATCATGGTGTTCTATGATGAAGTGCTTGTCGTTCCGGTGACGATCTTGGCGGTCTTCGGATCCGGGTCTTGGCGTGGCCTTCGGATCACCGAGATCGAGCTTCGGGGTCTCGGTCATCAGATCGGTGAAGGAGATCTTGGCGTGTCGAGGGTCTCGGTGGGATCGGTCTTCGGCATCGGGGCTTTGAGGGTCCATAAGAACTTGGTTTGGCATCGGTTCTCGTCAGAAGTCCTTGTTGAAACAATAGTCTGCTATTGGACTTGAGATAAGCCAACACCACATGCACCAACAAGCCAGCAACAAGGCCACACACGACAGGCAGGAACAAGAGCCTCCCACAGACATGCATGGGACAAGCAGCAAAAAAAAACAAGGGAGACAACAACCGACGAACTAAGTGGCATGCGGGCTGGGCGGTGATGTCGCATAGGAGAGGCCTTGAGTGGGAGGAGCCAGGCTCGCGCACGCTGCAGGGGGGGGGGGTGATCGGGATGGCAGCCCCTGACAGGGAGCAGGGTCGACGGCCCCCGGGAAGCTGCCGGAGGAACCAGAGGCGAGGCCCAGGAGGGGTCACCAGGGACAGGGGCGCGAGATCCTGCGGCCATGGCGACAGCAAGAGGCGCAGCGCGGGGCGTGATGGAGGAGCACCAGGGGGAGGCGGCGGCCGGCGGGATGCGGGCAGCGCGAGACGGCAGCGAGCTTGGGCGGAGGGCTGCGCAGGCCACCACGGGAGGCGGATACGCCGGAGAGGAGGCTGGGGCGGCAGAGGGTCAGGGAGGTGGAGCAGGGCCTTGGCGAGAGGAGGAGGCGCGCGGTTGCTGGCGAGGCGCTGGCGGTGACCACGGCTCATGGCTGGAGGAGGAGGCGAGGTGGGCGGCGCGGTGGCAGAGAGGAAGAGCGGTGGAAGATGCGGGGAGGAAGGGGCCGGCGGGGAGCGTCGCGGCTCGCCGGAGGCGCCGGGGCGGCAGGGGGAAGGAGCAGAGGCGGGCGAGATCGGTGGAGGCAGGGAGGGAGCGTGCGGGGTCGGGCTGCTCGCGGGGATGGAGAGAGAGGAAGGGAAGGAGAGGAGGTGGGACCGGGGCAGGGACGTGGGGTCAGGGGTGGGAAGGGGTGGTGTGGCCTGCGTGTGTGCGTGTGTGCTGGGGGTGGGTCCCAGGGAGAGAGAGATGGGGGAGAGAGAGAGGGGGGGAAGAGGGGCTGGTGAGGTGGCAGCTGTTGATTGGAGGGGGGGATGGCCAAGGGTGATGTGGCAGCCTGGGATAGGTGGGGGTGATGTGGCTGGTTGGGTGGGTAGATTAAGTTGGGTAGCTTTAGGATTATGGGTGGACCGATTTTTATTCTGGGGGTGGTCGTTCGGGTCGATTCGGCCCGTTCGACTGCCCCACTAAAAATAATTCAGAATTTTATTTATTTTAAATGCACCGTTTGCAAACCGATAGCAGACAAACAAAATAACTCCGGAGACCCGGGGTTTGCGTTTGAACAAAGACGGGGCGTTTAGAAAACAAATTAGGTTTTCCCGAAAATAGTTTTATGCGAACAGATGCAAGATGATGACGATGCTCAAATGCAATGTGGCATGATGACATGAGCCTGCGGTCATGATGATGCAATGCACACAATCAACGCGATTTTCTAGTAGTGGTTTTGCGGGATGCCACATGTATTGACCCAATGTGGCTGTAACTTGTGATGTTGCAGGTTATTCTGATGATGAATAGGGGTTATGAGTCTACACTCAACATACTTGCCTATGGCACATGAAGATGAAGACTTATTTATATTGTTATGGTTGAACTCTTGTATTAGGCCTATGGCCATGGAGTTGTAAAAGACTATGTTTGTCTCTGGAATGATATGTAATAATGACCTTTGTTTCTGTGTACTTCATCTTAAAATGTGGATGCTAGCATTGATCCAGGGACTAGCATTGCAATCACAGGGATCCTTACCTTTAAAAGGGAGGGATCTTACAGATGGTATCAGAGCACTGTGTTGTCTGTAGGATTATAACCCTAGGATTGGATTAGAAACGACTAAGGAAAATTTTCAACACTTTGAAAATTTTCTACACTTGTCTTTTCTTCTCGTAAACTTTTATAATCTTCTTTCTCATCTCTATTTGTATATGAACTCCATCAACGAAGCCGTAAGGAAGGAACCACTCATGACCATGACTTTAGAGTGTGAGACTGAATTTCCAAAAGCCCTCAAGAACCTTATGGTTACCATGGGGATACATGGTGCAGATGTGTACAAAGGTTTCCCTGTGATGATGAAGGAGAGGAATATTGGTGGGTGCAACTTCACTTGTATAAAAACAAGGAAGAAAACCACAAGGAATCAGGATTCTGCATGGTCACCAACTCAGTGATGCACACCACATTCTTTGACTCTGCAAGGGATGCAGCTTGGAAGGCCATCAAAGAGCTTGGTGATAGACTCAAGTGCAGAATGCTTAACACCCAAAATTACCTTAGGGAAGAAAATAAACATACCCAAGAGTTGGAGACTACCAACCAACAACTATGGGAAGACAGCATAAACTTGATTTGGGAATCTTGTGAACAAGATAGACAGATGGCTACTAAGTATGCTTTGATAGCCATTTTATCTAGTGAGTGAGAGTTGTAATGAACTTCGTTAGTTGGACCACCACACTTATCGTTTTATTTTCCAAAAATGTTGTCTAAGTTATGTTGAACCATGGATGCTTGTAATAGATTTATCTATGCCATGACTTGTGTGTTTGATTTTCAATGATATGCCTGTGATGCTTTGACTTGTGATTTTCTCTATTGATGTTTATTCTAACTTTTCTCTATCTTATAAAATAGATTCCTAATGTTACCATCAGCACGGCTGAAGAGTTCAAGGGAACTCGTTTTGGCACTCGTCTTATTGAGCTCACTAGTGTGCTCAATCTTCCACTCCCTAGCATCATGATGCTTCCCCTCACCAAGTTTGAGAGGAAGGACCTTTGGGGATTCAAAGTTACCCAGCCAGGACGCCAGACTGAGCCAGCCATGGAGGCCATCACCTTCAAGCTTATGCATGACGATAGGGAGAGAGGCCTAGAGGTAGTCATGCAGGATTTACTTGGGCGTTTGTTAGGGAGGCACTCCAGGGAGATTAGAGGTACTCACTTTCACGCCTTCGGGAGACGCGACGAGGATGGTGAGGCTATTGAGTTCGAGGATGCTGCTAGAGAGACGACAGAGCCGATTCGTCTGTACCTTCAGGATCTAGAGGTTCTACTTAGGCACCTAGATACTGATAGGACCAACGTCATGCTTAGCAATGATGAGCTCTAGGTGCAGCTTCGTGAGAAGGAAAAGCTCTTTGCGGAGCAAGACGAGATAGTCAAGGAAATGGAGGCCAAGTTTGAGAGCCAGGACAAGAAGTTCAAAATCCAAGAAAATAGAGTCCAAGAGAGGAACAAAAGGATTCGAGAGATGACTACAGAACTAGAGGCCAAGGACTTCGAGCTCGAGCATCAGCAGGGCGTGATTGAGAGACTTCATTCACAGAAGAGGGCTCTCAAAGCCAAGGTAGAGGCCTTGACTACCAATGTCGAGGAATACAAGACCGCCATGGAGAATGCAGGTCTTACACTTGTTGATGAGGAGGTTGACGCAGAGGAGTAGTGATGACTACTCATTTATCTATCATTTACCATGCTTATGATTATTGAGTCGCAATGACCATCCAACATGTGGATGGCTTGCTATTGGTGTGTTTGCTTTTCAAACTTGTTTATGTCGTTGAACTTTATGTTATTTTGATGCTTGATTGGTGATTGTCTATGTGATGTATTGTGCATAATAAGCATCTATGGGTATCTCATTCTTATCCTTATTTGAAAAACCACAGATGCCTCCTCGACGTGCCAACCCCAACCCGAACAACAACAATGTCACCCCCGAGATGCAACAACTGATGACAGCACAGACACAGCTGATGTAGATGATGACCACTTTCATGCAGAATCAGAATAACAACAACAATAATAACAACAACAACAATCAGAACAATCCACCAGGATTTGACATGCTCACCAGATTCTTAAGACTGAGGCATGCAAAGTTCTCAGGAACTACTGATCCCATGGTGGCCAATGATTGGCTACGTGCAGTGAACAAGGATTTGGTGACTGTCAGTTGTACCAACGAGGAGAAAGTTAGGTTTGCAGCACACTTGTTGGAAGGACCAGCAGCTACTTGGTGGGATAACTTCCAGATCACCACTCCCATTGAGATGTGACATGGGCTATCTTTGAAGATGGTTTCCGTACAGCTCACATCTCATCCGGAGTGATGAGTTTGAAGAAGAAGGAGTTCCATAATCTGAAGCAACGCCACCGCAGCGTGGCTGAATATATTGAGGAGTTCAACAATCTGGCATGTTATGCACCGGATGAAGTTGACACTGATGCCAAGAGGAAAGAGAAGTTCCTCGAAGGACTAAACGATGAACTGAATCTGCAATTATCTGTGGCCTATGTCCCCACCTACCAATCCCTTTGTGACAAGGCTACCATCTTGGAGAACAAGATGAAGCAGGTTGAAGGCTGAAAGAGGAAGCACAACTCGGGATCGTCTCACAAGCGTTCCCATTATGATGATAGTGGGAATTCTGGATCCCACAAGCATGGAAAGTACAACAGCCACCACAACCACAACCGTCATCATGACAACAAGCATCACCGTAGTCATGACAATGACAAGTACAAGAACCACAAGGGTGGATACAAGAGCCACCACAATGGAAGTGGAAGTGGTAGTGGAAGCCAGCCTGTCAACAAAGATCTCAGTCAGGTTGAATGCTTCAAGTGTAAGAAGTTGGGGAATTATGCAAATGAATGCCCAGAAAATAAAGTTGAAGGACCCAACAAGCCCAACCCTTTTCAGAAGGGACAAGTGAACCACATCAATGTGGAAGAGATCTATGAGGAACCTGATATTGTGGCTGGTAAGTTCAAACTCAATTCTGTTCCAGCACTTGTTCTTTTTGATACTGGCGCATCTCATTCATTCATATCAAGAGCATTTGTTGAAAGAAATGAACTTCCAGTTGAAACTATTGGGTGTCCTATAAAAGTAAGTTCTCCTGGTGGAGAAATGATAGTGAACTCAGGATGCCATGACCTAGTGTTGGGCCACGCAGAGATAAAATAAAAACTTTTTCCTCTAACGTGGTGATCCCAAGATCTAGCTGAGGTAGAAGGCCACGAGGTTTACCACTAGACGCGATTGCGTATCATTGATGAAGCGTCGGTTGATGCAAAGATCCTCACGATCCGATTGTCCCGGTGTCGATCGCACAACACCTCTGTCGGTATCCCACGCATAAGGAGAGGAGGAGCGCGCGAACTAGGTTAATTCGTCGTGGCCGGACTGTGGTGGAGCTAGGGGGTTTCCAATCCAACACATGGAATGACCGAAACGATTAATTAACCCTTTTATACTGCTCCACTATATATAGATATATGGTCGCGGGGTGACTGCTATCTGTCATCATAAAACCCATATATAACTAGTCACATACTGTCCAACACACTAAACTCCCTCCCCCCAAACTAGGTCAGTAACCCCCCAAGACGATATATGTTCGAATCCAATCCGTCGAGATCAATCATTGACCCGCTCCGGCATGGATACCCCGGGGACACCATTGGGATACTGACAATCCGACTCGTAGCGACTCCTCGTATGTGATGTGCCCCTCCCGTCTAAGAGTCAAGTCGACAGAGTCATGAAACTTGCCTTTCCCAATCGACTTCGTCCCTTTCCCTCCTTATATGATATACCTACTATGGGGCGATATATATGTCATCCCCAAACTATCGACTCTCTTCTCCTCTCTCCGAGTCGATCGCCTCGGTTAACACTTAACCGAGTCGTGCATGGCCATGCTTTCCGAATCATATCTCATGAGAGGGCCCAGAGAATATCTCTCCGAGTGGAGGGGCAAAATCCCATCTTGGTTATTCACATCACACAGCTTGATTCTCAGTCGACCCGAACCCTGCCTTTATAACTTCCCAGTTACGGATCAGCGTTTGACAGAACCTAAGTCGGTGGTCCTCAACTCGGACCATGCAACAACCTTAGGTCTAAGGATTACATTGATTGAGATATACAAATGACAGCTAGTTCGTTGTACCTCAATATGGGTCAATCCGACTCGCTAAACTCTTTAGCCTAGTCTGTGTAAGTTGGAATAGCATCTCCATGCCCATGACAAGTGGAACCAAGTCATCAAGCCAACTTTCACATTGGTCTAAGTTGTGTGTCCAGCACAACCTCAATGACCAAGGATATTTAGTACAAACAACATGAATGCATAGTTCCACAACCGAATCACATATTTAATGATACACATCAGATGTTTATACAAGGACTACTTAATAACTTTATGAATACAATGGGAAATCTCATCATACATGATTGCCTCTAGGGCATATTCCCAACAGTCTCCCACTTGCACTAGAGTCAATCTTTCGACATCACATGTCTAAGCATCTAATGCCCATGGATCTCAGGTGCGCCTCATGCTTCGGCTGGGGTAACGGCTTTGTCAACGGATCCGCAATATTTGCATCCGTGTGTACCTTGCATAACTTGATATCACCCTGATCCACGAACTGGCGAATTAGGTGGTACCGTATGAGTATGTGCTTGTTCTTCTGGTGTTGTCTAGGTTCCTTGGCTTGTGCAATAGCACCATTGTTGTCACAATACACGTCCAACGGATTGGACGAGCCCTGAACCACACCAAGGTCCATGAGGAAATTCCTCATCCAAACAGCTTCCTTTGCTGCCTCCGAGGCGGCAATATACTCAGCCTCTGTTGTAGACGTAGACACAGTCTCTTGCTTGGAACTTTTCCAGCTCACAGCACCTCCGTTTATAATAAACACGTATTCGGATTGCGAGCGAGAATCATCAGAGTCGGTGAGATAACTCGCATCCGTGTAACCCTTTACACTAAGTTCATCTTCACCACCATAAACCAAGAACATATCCTTAGTCCTTCTCAAGTACTTTAGGATATTTTTAGTCATTGTCGATGGATCTCTCCAGATCACTGTATCTGCTCACAATACTTAGAGCATAGGAAACATCCGCCTAGTACAAATCATGGCGTACATGATGGATCCAACTCAGAAGCATATGGAATCGCACTCATCCGACTTCGCTCATCGGTTGTCGAAGGACACCGAGTCTTGCTAAGTTTTACACCATGGGACATCGGTAAGAACCCTTCTTAGACGATTCCATGTTGAACTTTTCAACACTTTGTCCAAATAAGTACTCGACTCAATCCAATGAGCCTCCTTGATCTATCTCTATAGATCCGGATTCGAGGATGTATGTTGCCTCACCCAAGTCTTTAATTGAGAAACTCCTTTCCAATGATTCCTTGGTTTCTTGCAACATCTGGACATCATTTCCAGAAGAATATGTCATCCACATATAAGATTAGAAAATTTACTTTGTTCCCACTAAACTTCTTGTACAAACAAGAATCATGATCACTCTTGATGAAGCCAAACGATTTGACTACCTCATCAAAGCGAATATTCCAACTCCGAGATGCTTGCTTCAACCCATAAATGGATTTCTAAGTTTGCACACCTTGTCGGCAAGATTAGCCGGATCGACAAAACCCCTGGTGTATCATATACACGTCCTCGGTTAAATTTCCGTTAAGGAAAGCCGTTTGACATCCATTGCCATATCTTGTAGTCGAAATAGGCGCTATAGCTAACATGATCCGAACTGATTTAAGCATCGCGCTGGCGAGAAAGTCTCGTAATCAACTCCTTGAACTTGTCGGAACCCCTTCGCGAAAAGGCGTCCTTTATAGATTGAAACATTTCCATCCATATCAGTTTTCTTCTTAAAGACCCATTTGCACTCGACGGGTCTTGCACCGTCTGGCAGATCAACCAAGTTCCAAACTTGATTTTCATCCATGGACTTTATCTCGGATCTCATGGCTCCAAGCCATGACTCGGAATCAGATCCCACCATCGCTTTTGAATAATTTGCCGGCTCATCACTGTCTAACAGTAACACATCACGAACACTTCGTAATCTTGCCGATCTTCGTAGTACGGGTGCTGTTGCCGGCTCAGCTGCCACGACCGGCTCAACCTCCAAGGCTTTTGCCGACTCGCTACTAGACGGTTCCTCTCGAATTTCTTCGAGCTGCACCGTGCTCCCACTTACTCCCCGACTGAGAAACTCTTTCTCAAGGAAGACACCGTTCCGAGCGACAAACACTTTGCCCTCTTCTCGGTTGTAGAAGTAGTAACCCAAGGTTTCCCTCGGATACCCCACGAAAATACATTTATCCGACTTGGCTGTAAGCTTGTCCGACTGGAGTCGCTTGACAAAAGCTTCACAACCCCAAATCTTAAAAAAAGACAAACTTGGCTTTTTGCCTGTCCACATCTCGTGCGGTGTCTTCTCTATCGACTTTGATGGTACTCTGTTTAGTGTGAACGCCGCTGTTTCTAGACAATAACCCCAAAATGATAAAGGCAGATCTGTCCGACTCATCATTGATCGTACCATGTACAACAAGGTACGATTCCGCCTTTCCGAAACACCATTCCTTTGTGGAGTTCCTGGCGGAGTAAGTTGAGGAACTATTCCACAACTTTTCAGATGGTCATCAAACTCATGGCTCATGTACTCGCCTCCTCGGTCCGACCGAAGAAACTTTATTTTCTTGCCGAGTTGATTCTGTGCTTCATTCTGGAATTTTTTGAACTTTTCAAAGGCTTCCGACTTATGTTTCATCAAGTAGATATATCCATACCTACTCAAATCATCAGTGAAGGTAATGAAGTACTCATAACCACCCCTGGCTGTCGTGCTCATTGGTCCACATACATCACTATGTACTAGTCCCAACAAGTCGGACGCCCTTTCGCAACTCTTTGCAAAAGGTGTCTTGGTCATTTTGCCGAGTAGGCAAGATTCGCATGTTTCGAACGACTCCAAGTCGAACGAGGTTAGGAGTCCATCATCATGGAGCTTCTTCATGTGTTTCCAACTTATATGACCAAGCCGACAGTGCCAAAAGTAAGTCATATTCAGATCATTTGGTTTCAACCTTTTAACATTTATGTTATAAACCGACTCACCATCAAGATTCAAAATAAATAACCCGTCTGACGAGTGCAAAGCCGTGAAACATATCATTCAAATACAAAGAACAACCATTATTCTTGATATTCGACTCATAGCCTTGCCTCATCAAACATGAAGCAGAAATAATGTTTCGACTGAGCACTGGAACATAATAACAATTATTTAGTTCCATAATGAATCCGGAAGGTAAATAAAGTTGCATCGTGCCAACTTCCAATGCAGCAACTCTTGCTTTGTTGCAGACTTGAATATCAACCTCGCCTCTTGCTACGCTCCTAGTTCTTACCACTCCCTGCAATGAGTTGCAGATGTGAATAACTAATCCGGTATCATATACCCAAGAACTATTAGGTGCATTAGCAAGATATATGTCTATAACATTGCAAACAAGTGTACCTGAGTCGAAAGTCATACCTCCACTCTTGGCTTTGTCGGCCAAGTACTTGCTGCAGTTCCTCTTCCAGTGGCCATCCGCCTTGCAGTAGAAGCAAGTGGATCCGGCTGAAGGAGATGGTTTAGTCCCTGAGGAAGCGCTTGGGACCGGGTCCTGAGCCTGCTTTCCTCCTGACTTAGCCTTCTTCTTAGTCCAAGAACTCTTCTTGAACTTAGCCTTATTCTGCACCATCAACACTTGACTGGTGCCCTTCTTGAGATCCGCCTCTGCCTGCTTGAGCATCCCATGCAATTCAGTGAGCTTCTTATCCATACCATGCATGTGGTAGTTCGAAATGAACTTCCCATATGCACTAGGAAGAGAGTTCAGAATTATATCCGTAGCGAACTCTTCGCTAATGGGGTAGCCAAGCCTCTCCAGAGACTGCACGTAAACAACCATTTTGATCACATGCGGACTCAGTGGATCACCATCCTTAAACTTGCAACTCAGCAATGCCTGAGAGACTTGATACCTCTCAGTCTTCGCCTGAGCCTGGAACATACTTTTAAGGCTTTCGATCATATCGTAGGCCTCAACATGCTCGAACTGCTTTTGCAAGTCCGGTTCCATGTGAGCAAGCATAAGACAGCTAATATCCTTGGACTCATCTTTAGCCCGACGGTAGGCATTGGTGGTCGACGATCGCATTCTCATTCGCTCATCCGGAAGTGGGTTGTCTAGTACATGGTCCTTCTTTTCTTGTTTGAGAACAATTCTCGATTTGATACCGGTTGGTAAAATTAGTGTCGCTCAATTTATCTTTCTCAAGAATGGTTCTCAACGCAAAACCGGATATCTGAGAGTGACTGCTACTTGGTGCCATGATCTACAACAGAAAATATGCAAAAAACACTTAAGACATGTATTCATAAAAGAGCAAGAATATTAAACATTTCAATATTTTATGCTCCCACTAGAACCAATACCCCTCCGATGGTTACTTAGTGATTCAGGATCCTAAATATGCAAGTCGGCTAGTGAGATTTAGCATCACTGCTAGCCGCCAAGTGATCTAGGTAGACAACTCCTTGTCAATCGCATCTCATGCGACTCCTGTTGGACGGGTGGCATCACATGCCCCGGCTCCCATCCGACTTTTACCCGAGTCCCACAACCGTTGTGATAGACCCGTCTAGCTTACCAAGTGTTTCTGCAGTAAGAGTCCGACTCGAACCCACGTAGTCGGAAATAATTGGCAGCACCTCAATTTTATGAGCCCACTACCAAAAATGTCCTACTTGTGATGGTGCAAACACTGGCGGGAAAACCGACTAGACCTTCTTTGAGGGATTAAATTTTACAGACTATCTAATAGAGGTAAAACTGAGACATAACAATAACACAAAATAAAGAAATTATAATGTGAAATGGTATGGCTCTCTTCATGGTGATCTCCATCTCCACAAAGCCTGTAATACGACTCGTGCCAACTCTTGTCACTTGCCGTCTTACTCCATGTCGCCGACATGTACAACGCCTTGCAGGCCTTCCGGGTTCTCCAAACAGCTACACTAGCTTAGTAAAGTAAATTACAAGGAGAATCCGACACGCAGGTCGTTATACAATAAAATGACAGCACCTAGGCTCCAGCCGGCTGACAAAAAACCGTGACTCGCAGATCACGTATGGATTACACACATACATCACATGCACATGAACCATACCATTCACGACTTCCTGCAAAAACAAGTTATGCATAGATACAATATCTACCGGCGTTGTGAAACTCGCAACGACATCTAAGGCGCTACGACGAAGTATGGCGGTCCCGCTAGCCGGATAGCGGCGCGGGATCGAAGGGCAGCGCCCTCAAGTGCGGCGCTCAAGATTTTTCCGAAAATGTAGATCTCATCTAGAATCCGAACATGGATTCCGACCATCGTTCCGATTCGATCAAACTCTTTGATCTTCGATCACCGCTTCTGGATTTAAGTGTCACAGTCTACCCCGATGGCGGAAGCCGACCGGTAGGGGTATGTCGTTCCACGACCTCAGCAGTATGATCACGGAAATCAGATCTACCATTCCCCGAGTACAGTTGATCCAATCAACCTCGTAAAAAACCGATCTATCTCATAGATCGACCACCAAACAGCACATATATCTCATGTACATCCTACCGCATATCACATATGCGAGATCTCGAGCCTAAAACCAGAAGCTATCGCTCTGATACCACTGTTGGGCCACGCAGAGATAAAACAAAAACTTTTTCCTCTAACATGGTGATCCCAAGATCTAGCTGAGGTAGAAGGCCACGAGGTTTACCACTAGACGCGCAGTTGTGGATTACTGATGAAGCGCGTCAGTTGATGCAGTGCAGTCCTCATGATCCAATCGTCCTGGTGCTGATCGCACAGCACCTCTGCTGGTATCCACACGTAAGGAGGAGCACGGCGGCGCTAGGTTCGTTACTGGCGGCTGCTGTGGAGCTAGGTTTTCAACACATGGAATGACCTAACCGAACAACGATTAACCTTTACGGGTAACGTGCTTCACTATATATAGGGAGTGAACGTGGGCTCGCTCCGCGACCCATTCACTAAAGCCCATATAACACTAGTCACCGTGAGTCCAACTCACTAACTCAGTCCTTATCCGGTTTAGGTCCAACCCAACCAGATTATATGTTCAGATCCAATCCGAACTTGCTCCCGCTCTTAAGTGTGTGACCCCACAGGCTCATGGCTACTTGGACACGATTGGAGTCCGACTCACAATCGATCAGTCGGTAGCGGCTCCTAGCAGAACGTGCCGACTCCCAAGTACCAAAGAGTCATGACGACTTGCCTCACAATATACCTTGTCAGACTATAGGCGAATATATGTCATCCCTTAAATAGTCCGACTCTCTTCTCGATCTGAGATAAGTGATTCACCCGACTAAATCTTAGTCGATCGCCTCGGTTAACACTTAACCGAGTCGTGAATGGCCATGCTTTCCGAATCATATCTCACGAGAGGGCCCAGAGAATATATCTCCGAGTGGAGGGGCAAAATCCCATCTTGGTTATTCACATCACGCAGCTTGATTCTCAGTCGACCCGAACCCTGCCTTTATAACTGCCCAGTTACGGATCAGCGTTTGACAGAAACTAAGTCGGTGATCCTCAACTCGGACTATGCAACAACCTCAGGTCTAAGGATTACATTGATTGAGATATATAAATGACAGCTAGTTCGTTGTACCTCAATATGGGTCAATCCGACTCGCTAAACTCTTTAGCCTAGTTTGTGTAAGTTGGAATAGCATCTCCATGCCCATGACAAGTGGAACCGATTCATCAAGCTAACTTTCACATTGGTCTAAGTTGTGTGTCCAGCACAACCTCAATGACCAAGGATATTTAGTACAAACAACATGAATGCATAGTTCCACAACCGAATCACATATTCAATGATACACATCAGATGTTTATACAAGGACTACTTAATAACTTTATGAATACAATGGGAAATCTCATCATACATGATTGCCTCTAGGGCATATTCCCAACACCTAGTCATCCGTTAATCTGATAATCCTAAATTCCCAAGGATTGGATGTCATTTTGGGAATGGACTGGATGACCAAGCACAAGGGAGTACTAGATTGTGCCAATCATACTGTCACACTCACAACCCCGGATAATAAAAGGATTAGATTCAAGACTAACTTTGAATCAAAAGGGAGTAAGCTAAATTCTCTTAAGGGGGTTAGCATAGACAGTGTGCCAATTGTGAGAGAATATCCGGATGTGTTTCCGGAAGAATTGCCGGGAATGCCACCAGATAGAGATGTGGAATTTTTGATTGACTTGCTGCCAGAATCAGGACCAATAGCAAAGAGACCTTACAAGATGTCAGTTGATGAGTTGAAAGAACTCAAGAAACAACTTGGAGAACAATTGCAGAAAGGGTTTATTCAACCAAGTTCTTCATCCTGGGGAGCACCAGTTTTATTTGTGGAAAAGAAAGATAGAAGTCAAAGGTTATGCATAGATTATCATTCACTCAATGAGGTGACTATCAAGAACAAATATCCTTTGCCTAGAATCAATGACTTGTTTGATCAGTTAGAAGGAGCCTGTGTATTCTCAAAGATTGATCTTCGGTCAGGTTATTTCCAGCTTAAGATAAGAGAACAAGACATACCTAAGACAACTTTCACCACTAGGTATGGATTGTATGAGTACACCGTGATGCCATTTGGGTTGACCAATGCACCAGCTTACTTCATGAATATGATGAACAAGGTGTTCATGGAGTTCCTTGACAAGTTTGTTGTCGTTTTCATTGATGACATTTTGATCTACTCCAAGAGCAAAGAAGAGCATGAAGGACATTTGCGTTTGATACTTGAGAAGCTTAGAGAGCATAAGCTGTATGCCAAATTCAGCAAGTGTGAATTCTGGTTGAATGAACTTGGATTTCTTGGACACATTGTGTCAGGAGATGGTGTAGCAGTTGATGCCGCAAAAGTGTCAGCTGTAACTGAATGGGAATCTCCTAAGTCAGTAAAGGAAGTTCGTAGTTTCCTTGGCTTGTCACGATACTACAGGAGATTCATTGAGAATTTATCCAAGGTAGCTAAGCCAATGACGGAGTTACTAAATAAAGACAAGAAATTTGCTTGGTCTGAAGGATGTGAACTCAGTTTCCAAGAATTAAAGAAGACACTAGTGACAGCACCAGTCTTATGTCTGCCAGATTTAGAGAAAGATTTCCAAGTGTATTGTGATGCATCTCATCATGGATTAGGTGCAGTTCTAATGCAAGAAGGGAAAGTTGTGGCTTATGCCTCGAGATAACTCAAAACTCATGAGGTAAATTACCCTACTCATGATTTGGAGTTAGCCTCTGTTGTCCATGCACTCAAAACATGGAGACACTATGTTTTGGGAAAACGATGTGAAGTGTTCACTGATCACAAAAGTTTGAAATATATCTTCACCCAGAAAGAAATCAACATGAGACAAAGAAGATGGCTAGAACTCATCAAGGACTATGACTTGAGTTTGCAATACCACCCCGGTAAAGCAAATGTTGTAGCGGATGCTCTAAGCCGTAAGGTATTTGTAAATGGCCTTACTAAGGGAGAGTTGCCAGATGATCTGTGTGCCCAATTTAGAGACCTTAGATTGGAGATTGTGCCTGAGGGACATCTCATGACATTGGATGTTCAACCCACATTATTGGACAAGATCAAGGAAGCCCAAAAGACAAACAAGGAAATTGAAGAGATCAAGGAAAATATTGGCAAGGGAAAAGCCAAAGGATTCCATGAAGACGAACAAGGTACTTTATGGTATGGAAAATGTATTTGCGTTCCGCAAGATCCGGAGCTTCGGAAACTGATTTTACAAGAAGCGCACAACTCACCATATTCCATTCATCCGGGTAACACCAAAATGTACATGGATATGAAGGAAAGATTTTGGTGGAATAATCTCAAGAAGGACATCGCCGAACATATTACTTTGTGTGGTGTATGTAGTAGAGTGAAAGCAGAACATCAAAAACCAGCAGGATTGCTACAACCACTACCTATTCCTGATTGGAAGTGGGATAAGATTGGCATGGATTTGATCACCGGATTGCCAAGGACCAGGTCTGGATATGATTCTATTTGGGTAGTAGTAGATCGCCTCACTAAAGTGGCTCATTTCATACCCGTGAAGACAAACTATACAAGTGCTAAGTTAGCCAAAATCTACATGAGCAGAATTGTATGTCTGCATGGAGTACCCAAGAGTATTGTGTCTGATAGGGGAACTCAGTTCACTTCTCATTTTTGGAGGCAACTACATGAGTCATTGGGGACGAGATTGGAATTCAGCACTGCTTTTCATCCTCAGACTGATGGACAGACATAAAGGACCAACCAGATTCTAGAAGATATGTTAAGGGCATGTGCCCTAGACTATGGAGCCAGTTGGGATGAAAGTATGCCTTACGAAGAATTCTCTTACAATAACAGCTATCAAGCCAGCATTGAGATGGCACCATTTGAGTTTCTCTATGGGAGAAAGTGTACCACCCCATTGCTATGGAATGGTGCGGGAGAAAGAAATTTGTTCGGACCAGAACTGATCAAGGCCGAAGAAAAAGTTAAGCCGGTAAAGGACAGATTGAAGATAGCACAGTCCCGACAAAAGAGCTACGCAGATCCTAAGCATAGAGAAGTCACCTATGAAGTGGGTGACAGAGCTTATCTTAGAGTGTCACCACTTCGTGGAGTGAAGAGATTTGGAGTCAAAGGAAAATTGGCCCCAATATATGTTGGACCATTTAAGATTCTGAGTCGTAAAGGAGAAGTAGCTTATGAGATTGAATTGACAGAATCATTGTCAGCCGTTCACAATGTGTTTCATGTGAGTCATCTAAAGAAATGCCATCCGGAGATGGAAGAGACTTCTTTGAAGGATACTATACGTTTGGAGGAGGTCCAATTGGAAAGTGATCTCACTTACGAGGAAAAACCCATCAAAATACTTGAGACTGCAGAAAGAGTTACTTGGACTAAGACTATAAATTCTGCAAAGTTCAATGGAACCATCATTCCGAAGAAGAAGCAACATGGGAAACAGAAGATGATCTTTGGAAAGACCACCCTCACCTATTTGCTAGCCAATATGAATCTCGAGGGTGAGATTCACCTTAAGGGGGTTAGATTTGTAACATCCCTAAACTCATGTTTTCAAAGCTTTGCATATCATCCATGCATTCATGATCATTTTAGGATCATTTTCAAAGTTTTACAAAAACAGAAGCATTTGTATGCTTATTATTTTATGTAAGCAAAGCATTGATCCAATGCTACTCTCTAGTGAGAGAATATTTGTTTTAAACCAATGTTGTTTTTCATAGGATTGTTTGATAAGTTCCAAAGCTTGGACAAGGTTTTCAAAACAAGGAAACAAATTTAAACCATTTCTTTGTCTTTATTAAACAATGGGTAAAAACCTTGCTTATTTTAGAAATCCCAAAGTGCCAAATTATTTTAAAGTGTACAACATTGTTCTGCAACCAAATGACACAATTTTCACTTTACAACAATAAAAAAATGGTTTGAATTTAAACTTATTTGGAATTCATTTGAAAAGGTTTCCAGAAAATCGAATTAGAAAAAGAAAAAGGATAAAGAATCAGTACTGGGCCAGGCGCCACCCTTTCGGCCTAGCGACCAAAACAGCCCACCCGGGGTTCCCTCTTCCCCTCTGTTTCTCACTGCAACCACGCACACCCACTCGCTGACAGCCCGACCCCACATGCCCCGTCATCGTCGTCCCCAAACCCCGCCCACGACCTGGCCTCGCCGTTTCCTCCCTCTCCTTCACTACCATGTTTAAATTCGGTTAATTTCCGTTGATTGCGTGCGTGATCCTCGCCCCCGCTCTGGCTACTTAATCCCCTCCCCCTCGCGACCATTTCCCCCAACATAGCTAGCCAGAAGCGCCGCCAGGCTCCGCAAATTCCCGCTTGCACCGCCGCTGTCCCGACGAGCTCTGACGACTGATTCCGGTGAGTTCCGAGCGCCCCTCGCTTCCTCTTGACCCTGTCGAGTTCACCATGCCTCTGTGCTTCTCCTAATGCTTTTGGTTTGACCACGCATGACCCAGGTCGCCATCCCCGACCACCTCAGCAAACGACAGAACCGCCGCCCAACTCCGGTGAACGATTTAGGTAATATCAGACCGCCCCTTGCTTTCTCTCTGACCCTATCTTGATCGCCTGATTGTTGTGCACACCCTGACGCCTTTGGTTTGTGTTAGGGTGGTCCGCATCGTCGGCAACGTCGTCATCTGCAGGAACCTTACATCGCCCGCAACTCGGACGAGCCCTAGTGACCTCCACAGTGCACCCCCGCCCACGCCAGCAAGTAGTTGAGCATCAGCGCGACCTTGCGAGTTCGGTAAGCCCCTATGCTGCCCCTAGCCCCTCTGTAGCCGCCGGAGCATCACTGGCAGAGCCGCACCGTTGCGCCGCCCATCTGTGGTCGCTCGCTCGAAAGCCGTTGGATCTATATCCAACGCATAGGAATAGATCACTTATCGAAGGGGTACGTGTTAGATCTGGCCATGTGTTTTAATTTAGATCCTATGGCTCTCATTGATCGATCCAACCGAAATGGTATCAGCCAATCAGGACATGACGCGTGGCCTGCTATTCGTTTTAAAAACAGAATTTAGATCTATTAGTGAATCAAACTTGCAAAATTCATAACTTTTGATCCACACGTTCAAATTTTACAAATTTTATATCATTGGAATCAGGAGAAAGGATGATATCCATTTATGCAATGTGTTTAATGTTTTTCTCCTGTAAAATTGGTTATTTTTGCAGAGACATTTATAGGCTTATTTTGAGTATAGAAATGATTTGAAAAATGATTGAAAGATCAAATAAAGTTTATTTAGCGTGTCTTGGTCTTGTTTATGATTCAGTACTGTATACTTGTCTTGTTTGGTGTAGAAAAATCATCACATGGCATTTGCATGCATTCATATATTTTTGTTTGTATATTTTTGATATGTGAATTTGGTGCCATTATTTTATGTGTAGATTTTGGTGCTAATAGTGATTGTGGTTGTGAAGATTGTTGCTACTCCCCAAAGTACCAAGGAAAGTGGTGCTTCATGTTTCTATCCCAATATTTTTACCTATGCATTAGAGATATTTTGTATAGGACTTGCATGATTATTTTGCTAAGTATCTATATGCTATGCTTGGGAAATCCTAGTAGTTGTAGTAATGTTAGAATTTCCTCTAAGTTAAGGTACCTGATATTCCCATGCTTAGCCTAGCTAGTAGCAACCAAGGGTGGATTATATATTCATGCTATGAGATATAATTCTAAGTCTTTGACTTATATTTTGCTTAATAAAACAACTAAGTGAATGAAACACCTGGGTGGAATGGAAAGATTGGTTTGTGTTGAGTGGTTACACAAGGCCCATTTCTATGGTTTACCTTGTGTATCAGAATTGTGGAAAGACACCCAGGAACAAAGGGATTTGAGATGCCAAATGTTAAGAAGCTTCTAGTGCAGCCACATGGCAATATGGGCTCTGCCTGGATCACATAGGTTGCAATAACTTAGCCATTTGGACAGTTGGTGGTAGTGGGATGATAGGTTGGAACGCGTCCATTTGGTCTAAGGGAAGGCTTCTGAAAGGTCCTGTCTTGGTGAAAATCAAGTCTTGTGGGGAAAGTGCACAACCTTTGCAGATGAAAGAATCTAAGTACTTAGCCATGTCCCTGGTATTGGACAATATGAGCATCAAGACATGGAAGCTATCAAGAATCTCCTCATCTCAATTTTCTAAGTAAAACTTGTGGTTGAACAAGGGTGAAGGTTCACCAATTTCTATTGGTGGTTCCTTGGGAAAGTTTTGTCAAAGAAAAACTTAGAGTTTTCAACTAATAGGTAAAACCTATTTTGAGCAAAGCAAGCCTAAGCTACACTTAGCCAAATTCATGTAGTAACTAGATGCTAATAATTTACTAAGGTATCACTTGCCAATACTATAACAATGTATTGACCCACTGTGGCTATAACTTGTGATGTTGCAGGTTATTCTGATGATGAATAGGGGTTATGAGTCTACACTCAACATGCTTGCCTATGGCACATGAAGATGAAGATTGACTTATGTTGTTATGGTTGAACTCTTGTATTAGGCCTATGGCCATGGAGTTGTAAAAGACTATGTTTGTATCTGGAATGATATGTAATAATGACCTTTGTTTCTATGTACTTCATCTTAAACTATGGATGCTAGCATTGATCCATGGACTAGCATTGCAATCACAGGGATCCTTACCTTTAGAAGGGAGGGATCTTACACATAGCATCTCTATGCCTATCTAAGAACAATCTCAACACTTCAAAAATCTTTTTAGTGGAATTGGTAAGAACAGATATTGTTGATAGTATGGGTGGTCAACCTGATGCTTGTCCTTCATGGTAATATGTTTCTAAATCTTTATCTACTTCTTCCACTTGATACTTGTGTATGATCAGCTACTCCTTGCCATTGCTGGTCTGGCCTTCCTTTCCTGGGCTGCTGCCTGATGGTGATTTTGGTATTGAACTAGTAAGAACAAATGATGTTCTTAGTGTTGTTCTTAGGATGGCAGAGGATCTGGTGGTCTTGTTGTGTGTGGGGAAAATGGATAAAATGGTGTTGTGGTTTTCTTGGCTATGAAATGAAATGGATATCTCTGGGCTAGTGTTGCACTGCGGCTGGTGCTCTATATCTTATGTGCTTCGATGGACTAAGTGAAGTTCTTGAGTCCTAGCTTGGGTGGAGAAGCAAATAGTACTCTAGCAGCTGTGCTACAGCTGCACCCTCCCTTATCTATTTCCCAGACTCTCCTTGCTGTATTGACACCACAGCTGCTGCATGCAGTGACCGTCATGTGTGCCTGATTGTGTCATATGTGGATCAGACCGAGTGAAAAACTTGATATTTGCTGTTGATTTACCTTTTTACCATTTAATCCGGCTTTGGTGAAACTTGCCCCTTACTATCCAATGATGCATTAGTCTGAGGCAAAATCAACTGATAAGAACATATATTATTTTGGTGAAACTTGCCCCTATTTAAATATGCTCAATGATGTGAATAGCAATGCATTTCATTGCCATACTGAGAGCAAAATTACTAACATTAACCCCTTTCTTTGTTTTATATTTTATTTATTTGTTTTGCAGGTACAAAAGAAGATGAGCAGATACCAAAAGTTTAGTTTAGGAAATATAGTTTAGAACTCTCCCTTTCATTATTTTTTTGTAATTTTCTCTTTCCTTTGTGTAATATAGAATATTGTAATATTGACTAATGATATTTTTGTATTAAGGTATTCTTTTTGTTAAAGTGAAGTTTTATTCTTTACTCTTGTGAATCTTCAATAAATATTGTAAAATATTCTTATATTTGTTGTAAATCTTATTTTATCCTTTTATTGCAACAACAATGTAATAAAGTATTCCATTATTGTTTTATTTGTAACTTGTATTTATTAAATGTTTATAACTTACTTTTAAATAAGAATTCAATTCTTATTTATCATTAAAATTCTTTTCTTAATTGTAATGTACTCTTATTCTTTTATTGTAAAAGAATAATGCAATACTGAATGTATTCTTATAAGAAAGGATTCTTTTATATCAATATTATAATCATTTCCCTTTACTTAGTTATTGCAATATTATTTCTGAATTTCCAAATTAAAAATTAGAATTGAATTTGCAATTCAAAGTAAATTTCAAATTTTACCCCTCCAAAAATACATATAATATTTAAAGGTGATGTCAACATCTTTCGCACCTGTTCTGATGTTCTTATCAGAACAAGAGAGATATCGATCCCTTTAAAGCTTCTTTAGTTTTGCGTGAAAATTCTCTGGATTTTCTTATGCATGAATGCAATGCACAAACATGTGTCCTCTATAATTCTAGGTGCTAATCCTGGGATGTTACAGAATCTCCCCCTTAAAATAAACTTTGTCCTCGAAGTTCCTAAACTCTCACGTTTTGGAGTAAGGAATTGACTTGTATTGAGTACTGTATTTATCCCCTTCATGGTAACCTTAAATGGAAGTAATGGTAGTATTCCATATCCAGATCCTTTTCTTGAATTTCTACCATACTTGGCAATCTTTAATCTTGTTGTCTCCAATACTCCAAAGTTCCTTTTACTTTAGTCCCTTAAGGATATGTCTTTATTATAATTCCTTAAATTTAGGGTCTCTTCTTTACTTCCTTATTATGATTAGGTATCCTAATCCAATTCTTTTACTTGATCATAAAACTTCCTTGCTATACTATATAAGGTCTGTGAAGTCTAACTAAAATAGGGTTTTAGATTCTATTAGACAATAGTTGTAACAAAAAGACTAAATTTTTGTTTTGCCATTTCAAAATTTAGTCTGGTGGTCCTTCCGAAGGTTGGATTTGAACTCATTTTGTCCATTCCCATCGGAATTTCTTATTCTCTACACATGCCCAATTGGATGTGCTTATTACCTCTTAAGGAGCACTTAAGAGTTGTTTCTACTAGAATTAGTCTGTTAGGATTAATATTTTATCACCCGAAGTACTTCTTTAACTTCCATTTATTAACTACCTCAAGGTTTGAGTACTACTACCTTGAAATAAATTCCGATCTTTCATCTAGACATACTTCAGAGAATACCTTTCTAATGATTATCTTTTAACCTTATGAAAATAAGGCTTGCTTTTGTTAGAGGTTAGTCCTTCTTATCCAACCTTTATTTGGAAAGTTAGATAACAATACTTCCAAAAATTATTTACTCTCCCCCTTAGGGTTTACTAATGGTCTCTAAATTGTCTTATAAAGTATTTCTTGATTTTATAAATAGGATATTGGTCTCTATCCAGCTTATACTTTACCTAGTTAGGGTCTTATGAAAGATTATATGGTGTATCCACACAATTGTGGATCTCCGAAGTGAATCTTTCAGCATTATTTGTCTTACTTACGATGTGGACATTTTCACTTTGATAGGTTAATTTTCGCGAAGAGTCTCGAAAGACGGTCGCTTTCAATTTTTATACTCCTTTGTGTCTTACTTAACTTAGGCCAAATTTTATGCTCTTTATGCAACTTCTAAGAAGGTCTGGTTAACTATGTCAACCAACACCGGTTGCAGACAAGATACCAACTGTGGATCAAATACTAGCTGCAGATATTTACCAGCTGCGAACCATCCTAGGGTATATGTATTACTCTATGGTTTCCGATATACCTCTGGCATTCTCTCTGAATTGTCAGAGCTTGAATACCATTTTGGTTTCAAAGCTACTTCTTTGTATTTATTCATGATACTTCCATGAACTTGCATAATTACTCCATTACCTTCTTAGAAAAATTACCTATTTTGATTAAACTTTAAGTTCATCACTTCTTGTTGCTGACTAATAATGATCTAAGCTTGATCCATCCTCCAAATTGAGTGGATAATCCTTACACGTGGCTTAATTCTTCATATAAGTCTTCATTTTGGTCTTTGAAATTCGTCTCTCCCTTACACGAATTCCCTTACTCTATTTAGGTCTATAACATCAAGTAGTGACTGGATGTTGCAACATGCATTTGCACACCAAGTCAAACTTCATGTTCAGATCTAGTCAATCAAGAAGATCCAAGAAAAACAAATAAATCCAAATGTGGTACATATAACACACAATATTCTAAGCCCAGAATATAGTAGTTGAGTATAATATCTCTAGATTTCAGGCTCAGTTGTGTAGTATATGACACCTCCTCATATAGGTTTACATTGTGATACTTAGCATATAGGGTCAAACTATTCTTTGTCTTAACTTTTACCCAAATTGCTCAATTGCAATAGGATAATTTTAAGCAAGGTGGTATCAATTTGGTTTTGACTAACCTTTGGTCTCACCTTTGAAATGATTAACTATGTTCAACCTTTCTTTATTAGCCAATTAACCTCACATGATCTCTCCAAATGACTAATCAGATTCTATTTGTTAACTTAAACCAAAGATTATTAGAAATTTTTAGCACCCATGACTTCTATCATAACTCTACTATGTAATTTTCATACTTCTATTCCAAGATAATTCACTAAGTACTTGTCATACTTACACTTACATCATGGTCTCGGAGCTAATCTCACCATGATCTTATTATGCTTTCCCACTTTATCATGATTTAAAAGCTAATTTCACCATGATGACTTTATTTCTCACAATATGACCATTGATCTTTGACATAATTTCACCTGATGGGGGAATACCAATCGGGGTATACCCACGAAGCGAATTCGCCAGCTGGATCGAGCCGACTGAAGCCAAGCCCAGAGCGGGTCGACTCGCCCAATACGGCGAGTGGCGCGTCTTGGACCAGACGATCAAGCGCCGACTGGAGGCCCAAGGCGGCGACTCCAATAGAAAGCCCACTAAAGCACTTGTAAACCCTAACTGGCTGCATATATAAAGCCACCAAGGGCACCCCCAAGGGGTACGTCATATTAGATCTAGTCTCTCCCACCGCCTCCGGCGGCTCCATTGTAAACCAATCTATGATCATATACTGGATTGATAGCAGGACGTAGCGATCCTCCACCGAGGGGACGTGAACCTGGGTACATCATGTGCCAATCTCGCTCCCGGATTCTCCTACGTCGCCTTGCTCCCTCTACGTAAGCTACCCCCAGTAGCATCTGCCGTGCAATACCACGACAGTTGGCGCCCACCGTGGGGCTAGCGGTGCTTGGAGGGTGATAATCCGGGCGGGACCTCTCACCGTCAACGATTGACGACTAGATCACATCTAGTCAGACCGATCTCCATCGACAAACTCCGCTGCGACCGATTCTTCACGCCGGCCCATGGAGATCAAACGCGTGCCAAAGGCTGTCTAAATATACAAGATCGGTTCATCTGGCTGCCTGCTGAGTTTTCTATCCGATCTTATTTTTGTCATTAATTACTCCGTAGATTGATTATTCTAATCTCACATACATGCTACTTGTGCGCCGTTACTTGGAGGATCGATCCTTGAATGCAGGAGTAAATCACCCGTACCTGAAGGATAGGAACCGATCGGCTGCAATAGCTACCGGATTTTCTATTCAATCTCTTATTTTCTTTTCTCATTAATCACTTTTTCAGTTGATTATTTTATTTGGACCTGATGCACCCCACGTGTGAAGCTGACATGTTGATCGATTGAAGAATTGAATCAGCTGCAGAGTGCTCTCCGCGCATCTGCTCGCACGAAGATTTGATCGATCAAGACAATGTGAATTGCTTCGACTTCACCGTCACTTCCGCAACAAACTACGCACTCGCGGCTAGTATGTGTGTGACGCGTCTACCCGGCGAAATCCCAACTCCGGCGTCGGCATCATATCGACTCTGACGAAACCGGGCCGACTCCATCGTCCACTGTGATGACTTCGCCGCTCGGCGACTCGCCTGCCGCGGGATCGCCATCGCGACCTTGCCCTCGCGGTCCTGTCACCGTCGACATCGCCATAGCGCGACCTCCGTCCGCCGTGTCGACCCCGTGTCCGCCGCGTCGACATCGCCATAGCACGACCTCCGTCCGCCGCGTCGACCCCGTGTCCGCCGCGTCGACATCGCCATAGCGCGACCTCCGTCCGCCGCGTCGACCCCGTGTCCGCCAAGGCATCGCCATAGCACGATTTTCCGCCCGTCGATCCCGTGTCCGCCAAGCTCGACATCGCCATAGCGCGACCTCCGCCCGCTGCCGACCCCGTGTCCGCCGCGTCGACATCGCCATAGCGACCTCCGTCGCCACGCCGTCGACCCGTGTCCGCCGGCCGACATCGCCATAGCGCGACCTCCGTCCGCGTCGACCCGTGTCCGCCGCGTCGACATCGCCATAGCGCGACCTCCGCCCGCCGACCCCGTGTCCGCCGGCCGACTCTTTCCGCCACGTCGAATGCGCACGCCGGCCTCCTAAGGGACTTTCATCGTCCGAGTCGCCAGAGAGGGTCGCGTACACGCTGCATGGACTCACCATCGGGCGCCTTTCCCTCGAACAAATCTATTCTCCTTTGTCAACCTTTGAAAGAGCGACTCGCAATGGCCAAGTAGTGCGGACGAGGACTGCAAACCGAGCCTCGGATCGCCCACGAAAACGCTAACCGAGAGCCATCATCGAGTCGCTTGCTCGACGGCCTCCGGCCAAGACAAATGGTAGTGCTACACAACAGCACCATGTCCTCCTCAACCTTAGACAAGGCGACTCGCATGGCCAGGCATCAAGAAGAGGACTCGCAAACCGAGCCTCGGATCGTCCAGAAGAACGCCAAGTCGAGAGCCATCTTTGAGTCGCCATGCATCCCCCGCCAAGACGAGACTCTCTAACAAAACAGCGCAATCATCGCGGACTCGCAATCATCGCGGACTCGCCACACTCGGGACTCTCCTCGGACTCGCATCATCGCGACTCGCCACACTCGGGGACTCTCTCGCGACTCGCATCATCGCGACTCGCCACACTGGGACTCTCCCTCGGACTCGCAATCATCGCGACTCGCCACACTCGGGACTCTCCTCGCGACTCGCAATCGCGGACTCGCCACACTCGGGGACTCTCCCCTCGTGGACTCGCAATCATCGCGGACTCGCCATACTCGGGGACTCTCCCCTCGCGGACTCGCAATCATCGTGGACTCGCCACACTCGGGGACTCTCCCCTCGCGGACTCGTAGTCATCGTGGACTCAACGCCGCCGCTCGACGCCACCGGTCGCCGATCTAGCCACTCGCCGGCCGGGACTCAGCGCCGGTCGCTCAACGCCACCGGTCGCCGATCTCGCCACTCGCCGAGCTCGGAGACTCAGCGCCACGGTCGCCGACCTCCACTCGCCACACTCGAAACAACCACTACTTTTTCAAAATATGAGCCTCGAGCCTCTACAAGCCAACTCGAGCCTCGGGGACGACTCCTAGGCATGGTGCATGTACGCGTGGTTGCACGGCCGCGGCTCTCCCTCTTCGATTCGTCACCACGGACTATCCCTCGCGTACTCAACATGCTCGGGAACTCGCCGCCGCGGGCTCGCCCTCGTGTACTCGACGCTCGGGGACTCGGCGCTTCATGAGACCGGCACTCGCGGTCGATCGACCTCGCGCTCTCCGTGCTTGGGGACTCGGCGCCCGTCGATTTGCTCCTCGATGCTCGCCGATCGCCGCCGACCTAGTCGCTCTCCGTGCTCGGGACTCGGCACCGCCGTCGCCGACCGCCGCCATCGCGCTTGGGAACTCGGCACTCTCGGTCCTCGACCTCGCCGCCACGGGGACTCGGCATGCTCCATGTTCGGAGAATCGCCACAACTGGCGGCTTCACCGACACCTTACGTCTTTCACCAACTGTTCATCACAGACTGGCTCACGCCGACTGCCTCCCGCTTCCTGATTCTTTGCTATGTTCAGGAGCTCGTCACCGATTCGCCACGACCCATCGTCAAGACTCTCCGCGCCCTGCCTCAAGCCCGCGTCGAATCGACAACGCGCCGGGACTACCGATGGGGAATACCAATCGGGTATACCCACGGCGATTCGCCACCTGGATCGAGCCGGCTGCCAAGCCAGGCGGTCGCCTAATACTGGCGAGTGGCGGCTTCGACCAGACGATCGGCGCCGATCGAGGCCCAAGGCGACACTCCAATAGAAAGCCCACTAAAGCACTTGTAAACCCTAACTGGCGCATATATAAAGCCATCAAGGGCACCCCAAGGGTACGTCATATTAGATCTAGTCTTCCCACGCCTCCCGGGCTCCATTGTAAACCAATCTATGATCATATACTGGATTGATAGCAGGACGTAGCGATCCTCCACCGAGGGGACGTGAACCTGGGTACATCATGTGCCAATCTCGCTCCCGGATTCTCCTACGTCGCCTTGCTCCCTCTACGTAAGCTACCCCCAGTAGCATCTGCCGTGCAATACCACGACATCACCCCTTCATGTAGAATTCTTAAATGAATACTACATGATTTACTAGCCAATACAACTATACATACTCTAATGGTCTTCATTATGTTGTCTTTGGTTATCAACTAACACTAAGATTCCACTGTTTTTCATGAATTTTAAGGTTGGGCTACCCCATTAAGACTACTTCAATTGATGTCTTACACTTTCCTACAGTATCTTGGTGGTTTATGTCTCCCTCGGAAGACACTAAGGAGCACTATACTTGAGAAAAGATAAAATAATTACTCCTAAGAAAGAATGACTTAAGCATATGACTTAGGTGTGACAAGGTTATCCTCAAGTGGATACTCATCACAAGTCATATGAATATTTGGTTAAGATAAGATGGCTCTTTTAGTCACTATCCAACCTATAGATCTTCCTAAAAGGTTTTTTAATCCTAAGGTCAAAGCATATGCTCTGATACCAACTGCGGTGACCCAGCATAGCACTGCATGATGTAGTACACTATAGTCGTTGACATAACACCAATGAAACACCGTTCACTAGTATTACATCCCTCAGAGTAGTACACCAGAAACATAGCAGGTCCAAGACATGACTATAGGTTACAACTCAACTCTTTACACAAGATCCAGAGAACACTCTAGGTTAAAGAGAGAGAGAAACTTCTTACGAAGAAGAATCAAGAATCAATAACTCATAACTACCATACTTATAAAACTAGTAGCTGAATTACTGGCTTGCATTGCTGCTATTGCAATACTCTACAGAAGTAGGTTCTGTGGTTAGAAATTCTATTCTTATCTAATCAGCAACTTCGTCTTCACTTGAGTTGATGTATACGTTGACTTCCTTGACTTTATTGAAGAGCATTAGCTTTCGATTCCTGGAGCATAACTTGATGTAGTCGTCGTCTGCACTGGATTTCGAACCTAGCAAGGGTTAAGAAGATACTTTGAGTACGAGCGTACTCAGCAACTCCACTAGAAAAGGAGTGTTTGATGCACTATAACTACAGCCACAGACCATAGGTCGTAGGCAATGCAAGTTTTCATAAACATTTCTTCAAAGGTTGCTTTTATTCTGAAAAGCTATGTCCGTGAGCCTTCACGGGTTTACTAGAACCTTCATGGGGTTCCTTTCCCGCCACGTTCGCAGCTCCTTCTCGGAACAGGGAGTAACAAGTGACAGTTCTTACACTCTGCAGAGGTGCGTTACTTTTCCCATGAGAGTTCAAATCCTTGTTGCACAACCGGGCGATATTTCCCGTCCACACTTCCTATGGTGTGGGGACCAGTAGATGATCCAAGCCAATCACTGCCTTCTCCGTGACCCCGCATGTCTCTTTGGTGTACGCCAGCCCACCTATTGAATTACGGCAATGGCAGTATGGACCGTTCAGATGCCGGAACTATCGTGGGACGTTGAGAGTTCCCACCCATATGCTGCATATCCTCTAAGAATTAGCATAAATAATATGCACGCTACGAGTGATATCAGCCACGACCCGCACATCCAGCTCCATGCGAGAGGGAAAAGATACAGCTGACTTCTTCGTCCCATTCCAAATCTCATGGTCAACGCGTAATATACGACGCAAGAATCACTGGCGAAATTGGTTGTTAAGTCCTAGGTAATATGTTACTTTAACACTGTAACTTTCATAGTAGGTTATTACCTCATGGTAATAAACCTATAATCATATTATTATGAAAATAGTGTTTTCGGACCTTTTTCAAATGCAGGTGATGACAACACTGGATTTGTAAAATACTTTACAGAAAATAATCAAATGACATGAGAAAGTGTGAACTTGCCTTTTGTGATTGCAAGATTATGCACTCATGGTCTTCGAGATGACATAAGATCCAATATCTGAAATCTGCATCATTGGTCCGGTAAGGACTAATGTTTAAAGAGGCAATATGTAGTTATGCATAAGTAATGCTATGCATTTTTGTAAAATTCCCGAATTGAATTCCCCAATATTTTGAGTGAAGTGAATTCAAGTGATTCTTTTCAGAGTTGGTTTATCTTCAAATTTTACTTTACAAGTAATGACCTTTATAAGGAACCTAAGTGTTAACAATCCAAAATATGTAAGTAAAGTATAAGATGATGTGATTATGGTGAATTGTTATGTGGTGACTATGATATAAGTTCTTGGGATTGAGTTGTTAAGAGTTGAAGAACTTATTATGAGATTATTGTTTGAAGTGGAAAAAAGAATAACATTTGAAAAAAAGATTTCTTTCCTAAGGTTTAAACAACCCTGATAGGTTTTAGAATATGATTGATGTTGTTTATGCTTGCTTGAATAGTTTGTACTTGAGATGCATTATGTCTTAATTGAAATAGACCAAAGTTAACTATAAAAACATAAGTAGTTTATTAGACATATTGTTTATAAGATTTGAGACTAAAGTTAACTTTAAAAAATTAAGTAACTTAAGATGTAATATATTTTAATTATTCCCCAGTTTTAGATTTATGATAGGTATAACTAAGGTGTGGAATTATTCACTTTATATTTAAGTGAATGATTTAGATTAAATTTGTTTTGCTTATTAAGAAAATACTTTGTATTTATTTAATGGGAGCATAATTAGATTATCTTAGTAATTTGTTAGAATTTAAAGTTATGTTAATAATGGTTAAGATATAATGATTATTCACCATATTATATAAATGGGTGATACCCAATGTTTATTTAAAAGGGATTCTTAATAAAGTTTTTAAAAGAATATTTTAAAGTTAAAAGTTATACTTAAGTTTGATTATGAATTCAAGTTATGGGTTTGGAACTACTACTAAGACACTAATTGCTCAAGGTTTTCTAAGAATTGTGATTATTTCTTACTTAAAAATTTCTTTTTAAGAATTCACAAAATAGGTATTAGATAAGGATTTATTATTTAAAATATTAAAGACTTTCCTAAAAATATATTTTATATTTTTCTAGTGTTGGGAATATGCCCTAGAGGCAATCATGTATGATGAGTTTTCCCATTGTATTCATAAGGATATTAAGTAGTCCTTGTATAAACATCTAATGTGTATCATTGAATATGTGATTCGGTTGTGGAACTATGCATTCATGTTGTTTGTACTAAATATCCTTGGTCATTGAGGTTGTGCTGGACACACAACTTAGACCAATGTGAAAGTTGGCTTGATGACTCGGTTCCACTTGTCATGGGCATGGAGATGCTATTCCAACTTACACAGATTCGACTAAAGAGTTTAGCGAGTCGGATTGACCCATATTGAGGTACAACGAACAAGTTGTCATATGTATATCTCAATCAATGTAATCCTTATACCTGAGGTTGTTGCATAGTCCGAGTTGAGGATCACCGACTTAGGTTCTATCAAACGATCCGTGAATCGGGCGTTATAAAGGTGGTTGGTCGATTGAGAATCAAGCTGCGTGATGTGAATAACCAAGATGGGATTTTGCCCCTCCACTTGGAGAGATATTCTCTAGGCCCTCTTGTGAGATATGATTTGGAAAGCATGGCCATGCATGACTCGGTTAAGTGTTAACCGATGCGATCGACTAAGGGTTAGTTGGGTGAATCACTTATCTCGGATCGAGAAGAGAGTCGGACTATTTAAGGGATGACATATATTCGCCTATAGTCTGACAAGGTATATCGTGAGGCAAAAGGGACTCGGACGCAAGTCGCATTGGAAAGGCAAGTCGTCATGACTCTTTGGTACTTGGGAGTCGGCACGTTCTGCTAGGAGCCGCTACCGACTGATCGATTGAGAGTCGGACTCCTATCGTGTCCAAGTAGCCATGAGCCTACGGGGTCACACACTTAAGAGCGGGAGCAAGTTCGGATTGGATCTGAACATATAATCTGGTTGGGTTGGACCTAAACCTGATTAGGACTGAGTTAGTGAGTTGGACTCACGGTGACTAGTGTTATATGGGCTTTAGTGAATGGGTCGCGCGAGCAGAGCCCACGTTCACTCCCTATATATAGTGGAGCACCTTAACCCAGAAAGGTTAATCGTTGTTCGGTTAGGTCATTCCATGTGTTGGAAACCCTAGCTCCTGACGAGTCCAACCGTCGTTTAACCTAGCGCCACGCGCTCCTCCTTGTACGTGTGGATACCAGCAGAGGTGTTGTGCGATCAGCACCAGGACGATCGGATCGTGAGGACTGCACTGCATCAACTGACGCGCTTCATCAGTAATCCGCAACTGCACGTCTACTGGTAAACCTCGTGGCCTTCTACCTTAGATAGATCTTGGGATCACCACGTTAGAGGAAAAAGTTTTTGTTTTATCTCTGCGTGGCCCAACAGTGGTATCTGAGTGATAGCTTATGGTTTTAGGCTCGAGATCTCGCACATGTGATATGCGGTAGGATGTAGATGAGATCTATATGCTGTTTGGTGGTCGATCTATGAGATAGATCGGTTTTGGACGAAGTTGATTGGATCAACTGTACTCGGGGAATGGTAGATCTGATTTCCGTGTTCATACTGCTAAGGTCGTGGAACGACATACCCCTACTGGTCGGCTTCCGCCATCGGGGTAGACTGTGACACATAAATCCAAAAGCGGTGATTGAAGATCAAGGAGTTTGATCGAATCGGAACGATGGTCAGAATCCATGTCCGGATTGTAGATGAGATCTACGTTTTCGAAAAAAATCGTCGGGCCGCCGACTTTGCCCTGTCGTAGCGCCTTATATGTCGTTGCGGGTTTCACAACGCCGGTAGATATTGTATCTATGTATAACTTGTTTTTGCAGGAAGTTGTGAATGATATGGTTCATGTGCATGTGATGTGTGTGTAATCCATACGTGATCTGCGAATCACGTTTTTTGTCAGCCGGCTAGAGCCTAGATGCTGTCATTTTATTGTATAACGACCTGCGTGTCGGATTCTCTATGTAATTTACTTTACTAAGCTAGTGTAGCTGTTTGGAGAACCCGGAAGGCATGCAAGGCATTGTACATGTCGGCGACATGGAGTAAGACGGCAAGTGACAAGAGTTGGCACGGGTCGGATTACAGGCTTTGTGGAGATGGAGATCGCCATGAAGAGAGCCATACCATTTCACATTATAATTGCTTTATTTTGTGTTATTGTTATGTCTCTGTTTTACCTCTATTAGATAGTCGGTAAAATTTAATCCCTCAAATAAGGTCTAGTCGGTTTTCCCGCCAGTGTTTGCACCATCACAAGTCGGACATTTTTGGTAGTGGGCTCATAAAGTTGAGGTGCTGCCAATTCTTTCCGACTAGGTGGGTTCGAGTCAGACTCTTACAGCAGAAACACTCGGTAAGCTAGACGGTCTATCACAACGGTTGTGGGACTCGGGGAAAAGTCGGATGGGAGCCGGGGCATGTGATGCCACCCGTCCAACAGGAGTCACATGAGATGCGATTGACAAGGAGTTGTCTACCTAGATCACTTGGAGGCTAGCGGTGATGCTAAAGCTCACTAGCCGACTTGCTTATTTAGGATCCTGAATCACTAAGTAACCATCGGAGGGGTGTTGGTTCTAGTGGGAGCATAAAATATTAAAATGTTTAATATGCTTGCTCTTTTATGAATACATGTCTTAAGTGTTTTGCATATTTTCTGTTGTAGATCATGGCACCAAGTAGCAGTCACTCTGAGATATCCGGTTTTGCGTTGAGAACCATTCTTGAGAAAGATAAACTGAACGACACTAATTTTACCAACTGGTATTGAAATCTGAGAATTGTTCTCAAACAAGAAAAGAAGGACCATGTCCTAGACAACCCACTTCCAGATGAGCCGAATGAGAATGCGACTGTCCCAGCCACCAATGCCTACCGTCGGGCTAAAGATGAGTCCACGGATATTAGATGTCTTATGCTTGCTCACATGGAACCGGACTTGCAAAAGCAGTTCGAGCATGTTGAGGCCTACGATATGATCGAAAGCCTCAAAAGTATGTTACAGGCTCAGGCGAAGACTGAGAGGTATCAAGTCTCTCAGGCTTTGCTGAGTTACAAGCTTAAGGATGGTGATCCACTGAGTCCACATGTGATCAAAATGGTTGGTTACGTGTAGTCTTTGGAGAGGTTTGACTACCCCATTAGCGAAGAGTTCGCTACGGATATAATTCTGAACTCTCTTCCTAGTGCATATGGGCAGTTCATTTCGAACTACCACATGCATGGTATGGATAAGAATCTCACTGAATTGCATGGGATGCTCAAGCAGGCAGAGGCGGATCTCAAGAAGGGCACCAGTCAAGTGTTGATGGTGCAGAATAAGGCTAAGTTCAAGAAGAGTTCTTGGACTAAGAAGAAGGCTAAGTCAGGAAAGGTGCTCGGACCCGGTCCCAAGCGCTTCCTCAGGACTAAGCCATCTCCTTCACCGGATCCACTTGCTTCTCCGCAAGGCGGATGACCTTTGGAAGAGGAACTGCAAGTACTTGGCCGATAAAGCCAAGAGTGGAGGTATGACTTCCGACTCAGGTACACTTGTTTGCAATGTTATAGACATATATCTTGATGATGCACCTAATAGTTCTTGGGTATATGATACCGATCAAGATTCACATCGCAACTCGTTGTGGACCGTAAGAACTAGGAGCGTAGTAAGAGGCGAGGTTGATATTCGGGTCGACAACAAAGCAAGAGTTGCTGCGTTGGAATTCGGCATGATGCAAATTCATTTACCTTCCGGATTCATTATGGAACTGAATAATTGTTATTATGTTCCGGTTTTCGAAACATTATTTCGCTTCATGTTTGATGAGGCAAGGCTATGAGTCGAATATCAAGAATAATGGTTGTTCTTTGTATTTGAATGATATGTTTCACGCTTTGCACCCATCCAGACGGGTTATTTATTTTGAATCTTGATGGTGAGTCGGTTTATAACATAAATGTTAAAAGGTTGAAACCAAATGATCTGAATATGACTTACTTTTGGCACTGTCGGCTTGGTCATATAAGTTGGAAACGCATGAAGAAGCTCCATGATGATGGACTCCTAACTTCGTTCGACTTGGAGTCGTTCGAGACATGCGAATCTTGCCTACTCGGCAAAATGACCAAGACACCTTTTGCAAAGAGTTGCGAAAGGGCGTCCGAATTGTTGGGACTAGTGCATAGTGATGTATGTGGACCAATGAGCACGACAGCTAGGGGTGGTTATGAGTACTTCATTACCTTCACTGATGATTTGAGTAGGTATGGATATATCTACTCGATGAAACATAAGTCGGAAGCTTTGAAAAGTTCAAAGAATTCCAGAATGAAGCACAAAATCAACTCGGCAAGAAAATAAAGTTTCTTCGGTCGGACCGAGGAGGCGAGTACATGAGCCATGAGTTTGATGACCATCTGAAAAGTTGTGGAATAGTTCCTCTACTTACTCCGCCAGGAATGCCACAAAGGAATGGTGTTTCAGAAAGGCGGAATCGGACCTTGTTGGACATGGTACGATCAATGATGAGCGGACAGATCTGCCTTTATCATTTTGGGGTTATTGTCTAGAAACAACGGCGTTCACACTAAACAGAGTACCATCAAAATCGGTAGAGAATACACCGCATGAGATGTGGACAGGCAAAAAGCCAAGTTTGTCTTTTCTTAAGATTTGGGGTTGTGAAGCTTTTGTCAAGCGACTCCAGTCGGACAAGCTTACATCCAAGTCGGTTAAGTGTATTTTCGTGGGGTATCCGAGGGAAACCTTGGGTTACTACTTCTACAACCGAGAAGAGGGCAAAGTGTTTGTCTCTCGGAACGGTGTCTTCCTTGAGAATGAGTTTCTCAGTCGGGGAGTAAGTGGGAGCACGGTGCAGCTCGAAGAAATTCGAGAAGAACCGGCTAGTGGCAAGTCGGCAAAAACCTTGGAGGTTGAGCCGATCAATACCTTGTGGTTAAACCAAAAGGCATCACAGTGTACTCATATAATCCATACCTTGTGGTAAATGCTGTCTTAGGTATGTCTTGCTCTCTTATCTTAAGTTGAAAATAGCCTGACCTAAGATCAATCTTTGAGAATACACATGCTCCTTCTAACTGATCAAACAAGTCGTTGATTCTTGGCAAAGGATATTTGTTCTTGATGGTAACCTCGTTGAGAGAACGATAATCAATACATAATCTTTGTGTTCTATCCTTCTTCTCCACAAACAATACCGGGGCTCCCCAAGATGAAGAACTTGGTTGTATAAACCCTTTACAGAATCGTTTCTCCTAGTTGTTTCTTGAGTTCTTCGGTTCATCCACCGACATTTTATATGGTCTCTTAGCTATTGGTCGAACCGGTACCAAATCTATTAGAAACTCCACATCTCTATCTGGTGGCATTCTGGTAATTCCTCGGAATACATCCGGATACTCACACAATTGGCACATTGTCCATGCTAACCCCTTAAGAGAATTTAGCTTACCTCCTTTGAATTCAAAGTTTGACTTAAACTTTATTCTTTTCCTTCGGGGTTGTGAGTGTAACTGCATTTGGCACAATCTAATACTCCCTCATACCTAGCCATCCAATCCATTCCCAATATTACATCCAACCCTTGGGAATCTAGGATTATCGACTTCTCGAACTTATGTTTACCAAACTCTATGATAAGATCTCGGCATCCAAGGCTTGCTACCATGTCTCCCCGGAGAACTAACCTTTATTGGACACCCAATGTTTTCGATGCAAACCCATTTCTATCCACAAATGCCTTTGATATGAATGAATGAGATGCACCAAGATCAAAGAGTACAAACGCTGAAATTGAATTGAGTCCGAACTTACCAAACGGCATCGCTCCTCATAGACCTCCTCCACATTGATGTGGTTAACCTGTCTTCGAAATGGATTTGGCTTGTTAGGTCCTTCAACTTTCTTTTCAGGGCACATTAGCATAATGCCCCACTTTTGCACTTGTAGCACTCAACGATGAGGTCCTTTTGACATATTGACCTCCACCTCCACTACCATTTCCAGTGGTGGCTCTTATGTCCACCCTTGTGGTTCTTGTATTTATCATTGTCATGACTACGATGTTTGTTGTCATGACGGTTGTGGTTGTGGTGCTTGTTGAACTTCCCATGTTTATGGGATTCGGAGCTGCCACTGTCATCATAATGAGACCGTTTGTGAGACGGTCCCGAGCATGTTTGTTGAGTGTTTCCTCTTCCTACTCTCGACTTGTTTCCTTTTACTCTCCAAAATAGCAGCCTTGTCACACAAAGACTGATAAGTTGGAACATATGCTACTGATAACTGTAGGTTCAACTCATCATTCAAGCCTTCCAAGAACTTTTCCTTTCTCTTGGCATCAGTATCAACCTCATCCGGTGCATAGCGCGCCAGATTGTTGAATTCTTCTACATATTCTGCCACACTGCGATGGCGCAGCTTCAAGTTGTGAAACTCCTTCTTTTCGGACTCATTATCCCTGACGAGATATGAGCGTGCGAAACCCATCCTCAAATATGTCCCATGTCACTTCATCAATGGAGTGGTGATTTGGAAGTTATCCCACCATGTGGCGGCGGTCCTTCCAATGGATGTGTCATGAATCGACTTTTTCAGCATCGCAGTCATCATCACTAAGTCTTTGTTCACGTAACGCAGTCATTGGCTGCCATGGGATCGATTGTTCCCGAAAACTTTGTGGCCTCGACGCAGAAATCTGGTGAGCATATCAAACCCGAGGGTTGTTGTTGTTGTTGTTGTTGTTGTTGTTGTTGTTGTTGTTGTTGTTGTTGTTGTTGTTGTTGTTGTTGTTGTTGTTGTTGTTGTTGTTATTCGTTTTGGATGAACGTCGTCATCATTTGCATAAGTCGTGTTTTGCGCATTCATCATTTGTTGCATTTCGGGGTGATGTTGTTGGGGTTTGCTTGCGACGGGAGGCATCCGTGGTTTATTCACATAGATAAGAATGAGATACCCATAGATGTTTTATGCACAATACAACTTAAACAAACACATATTAAGCAACACAAGAAAATAAAGTTCACAACCACATAACAAGTTCATGAAGTGATACACACAAGGCAAGCCATCCACATGTCGGATGGTCCAAAACAAGTTCACAAAACAAGTATGAATAACAAGATAAGCGAGTGATCATGTCTACTCATCAACGCCAATCTCCTCCTCGACGAAGGTAAGACCTGCGTTCTCCATCGCGTCTTGTTCTCCTCAATCGTAGTGGTCAAGGAATCGATCTTGGCCTTGAGAGCCCTCTTCGGGAGCGAAGCCTCTCAATAACCATCTCTGCTGCTCAAGCTCAAGTCCTTAGACTTCAGCTCCTGTCATGTCCCGATTCTCTTGTTCCTATCCTGACGCTGCTTTCTTGACTCTTGAATCTGCGGTCCCGGTCTCAAATTTTGTCTCCATCTCCTTGATCATCTCATCTGCTGCGCAAAAGCTTGTCCTTCTCAAGCTGCACTAAGCTCGTCATTACCAAGCATGACGTCATCCCCTGTCGTATCTACGTGTCCGAGAAGAGTCTCCAAGTCCTGAAGATAAAGACGTATCGGCTCACTCGCGCCTCGAGTCGTCCTCGAAGTCGATGGACTCTCGTCATCATCCGTCTACCAAAGACGTGAAAGTGAGTACCCTAACTTTGTCTAGAGTGCCGTCCCTATCAGGTCCTGCATGACTACCTCCATGCCTCTCTCCCCTCATCGTGCATCAACTTGAAGACGATGGCCCTCAGTGGGCTCACCGCGTCTGGCTGGGTCACCTTGAAGCCCCGAGGTCCTTCCTCTCGAACTTGGTAAGTGGGTACACCGTAATGGTGGGAAGAGGAGGTCAAGCGAGTGGTAAGCTCAACGATACGGGACCAAAACGAGTAACTCGAAACTCCTCAGCAGTCTTGGCAATGTGCATCTATTTATAAGATTAAAAAGTTAGAACAAAGCAATTCAAGATAGATCAAGACAACATTCATACATATCCATGAAACATAATTGTCACACGAGACATGCATACATGAATTCATTACATCATTCAAGGTCCATACTTATTAAAATATCTTTGAAAATAAGGTGATAAGTGGTGGTCCAACTAACGAAATGTCATTATCCAATCTCACGGGACCTATTATTGAACACAATGTTCCTAGAGGCAATCCACCAATCTGTTCCTTGACTCTATCACTAAGTCTAATACATCTTCCTTATTTCTTGGTTGTTGTCTTCCAATTCTTGAGTAAGTTCTTTCTCTTTCTCTAAGTCCTTTTGGAGGTTGAGCATTCTGCACTTTACTCTAGCACTTAGTTCCTTGATAGTCCTCCAAGCTGCATCCCTGGCTGACTCAAAGAATGTGGTGTGCATGGTAGTGTTGGTGTACATGCAGAATCCCCTTTCTTTGTGGTTGTCTCCCTTGTTTTTGTACAAGTGTAGTTGCACCACCAATACTCCACTCCTTCATCCATCACCGAAAGCCCTTGTACTGGCTTCACCATGTGCATCCATAGCTTCCATGAGGTCCTTGAGAATATTGGGAAACTCAGTTTCACATTCCAAGGTCATGGTCATGAGTGGTCCCTTCTTCACGGCTTCGTTGATGGAGTTCATCTACAAGGGAAGTTGAAAGAGATTAGAAAAGTTTTACGAGAAGAATAGACAAGTGTAGAAGTAGTTGAAAAACTTTTTCCTTAGTGGTTTTCCAATTCCTAGGGTCATAATCCTACAGGCAACACAGGGCTCTGATACCATCTGTTAGACCCCTCCTTCATAAAGGATAGGATCCTCGTGATTGCAATGCTAGTCCACGGATCAATGCTAGCATCCACAGTTTAAGATGAAGTACACAGATACAAAGGTCGTTTATTACATTCATTCCAGATAAACATAGTCTTTTACAACTCAGGGCCATAGGCCTAATACAAGAGTTTTAGGAATAAGTAAATAAACACAAGTCTTCATCTTCATGTGCCACGAGCAAGCATGTTGAGTGTAGACTCATGACTCCTACTCATCATCGGAGTAACCTGCAACATCACAAGTTCTGACCACGGAGGGTCAATACTTTGGAATAGTATTGGCAAGTGATACCTTAGTTTAATTTAAGTGGTCTATAATTCTATATGCTTGGCTAGAGTAGCTTGGCTTGCTTTGCTTAAAATTAAGTTTTACCTATTAGTTGAAATTGTTAAGTTTTCTTTGTCAAAACATTCCCAAGGAAACCATCAATAGATATTGAGGTCCTTCACCCTTGTTCACCCACAAGTTTTTAGTTTAGAAGTTGGAGTGATGAGATTTTGTGGCTTCCATGTCTTGATGCTCAAGTGTCCATTTCCTTGGACAAGGCTAAGTACTTAGGTTTTCCATCTGCAGAGGTTGTGCACTTTCCCCACCGGACTTGGTTTCCCAAGACAGACCTTTCGTAAGCTTTTCCTTAGTCAAAATGGACGGCCCAACCTATCAACCCAACTACCACCCTCTGTCCAAATTGACTAAGTTCGCAACCTATATGATCATGGCAGAGCCCATATTGCCAAGTGGTTGACTGTTAGCTTTCTCAACATTTGGCCTCCAAATCCCTTTGTGCCTGGGTGGCATACCACAAGTGAGATACACAACCCAAGTCCATGGCCTTGTGTAACCACTCAACATAACCCAATCAATCCATTCCACCGAGGTTTATTTGACTTAGTTGTTTTATTAAGAAAATATAAGTCTCTTGACTTAGAATATTTTATCATAAACCATATAGATGTTCACCACCCTTGTTTGCTAAGTAGCTAGGCTAAGCGAATATGATAACTTAACTTAGGAAAGTTTTTCCTAGCAATTCTACTATTTCACTCTACATAGGATTTCCCATCTTAGCACTAGGCAAAACATCATGCAATAATTTAGCCAAAATATCTAATGCTATTACAAAAATTAGGATAGGAATATTCATGAAAATATCACTTGCCTTGGTAGTGGGGAGTAGCACTCTTCACAATCACAATCACAATCAAAATCTACACAAGAAATCAAAACACACAATTACACACATTTAACAGAATCAAAATTATATGAATGCATGCATGCAAAATCTACCATGTGTTAAATTTTGAAAAGTTCTACCAAGTGTGTGCTCATGACTCTTCAAGTATAAGTCATAAGTTTGATCAATAAACTTTATTTGTCCATAACAAAATTTTATAAAGACATTTTTATATCCAACATAGCCCTAAACTTGTTCCACAAATAAAACATTTTTAACTGTTACTATATGCTAAACCAAGGGTATATTCTCATAGGCCTTGTCTTGCCGAATTCAACGATATAAAGTTTGCAAAACCAACGTGTCGTTTGAAAGATACAAGCATATGAAGTTTGAATCTAATTCAGATTTGAAATCTGTTTTTATTATAACTCGCCACGCGTCAGCTGTGATTGCGCATCGCCGGTTGGATCACGCTTTGCAGCCGCAGGATTTTAAACAGATCAGACGCACCAGATCGCTGCATCGCCGGATTAAGTGAGTCTATCCTAGCGCTCGGATCAAGATCCAGCGGCGAGGAAGCGACCATGCTGGCGGCGTGGCGGCGTTGGCTGGCGGCTGTCATCTGGCGGTGCGGCGTTCTAGACCATTCCGGATGCAAGGATGTGCTTACCAGATCCGCGAAGGCGTCCGGAACTCGGCGTGGTACTGCTCGCGAAGGCGCCGGAGATGGGCTCTGACCTCGTCGGAGTTTCGTCAGCGTCGCGAGGTTGTCGAGTTGCCGCCGACGTCGCGTCGCTGAGCACGAATCAATGGGTTTAGAGGATGCGCGGGACAACTACGAACATGCTCGGGTGAATCGAAGGCGGGGCGAAACTTACGGAATTGCTCGCGGAGTTCGCGAAAATGTCGATACGGTCATTGTCGTCGTTGGCGTGGTTCCTCGTCGCGCTAGGCCAAAATAAGGACACCGCCGATGCGCGATGACGAGGATGCTATGCGTGTCAACCAGAGGGCAAGGGTGGTGGTTACCTACGGAGGGTCGCCGAGTTCGAAGAAGATGGTGGCGGCGATCGTCGGCGTTAACGCTAGGGATCATGCGAAGACAAACGGCGAGTGTCGAAGATGCGTATGAGTTCACCGAGTAAGATAGGGTGAATGGGAGATGAGGGAAACTCAAGCTCACCGGAATTGATCGCGGAGAGGGCTCTGTCTGCGGCGACTCATGAGGTTTGGGGGCAGCCTGGGCGTGAGTGTGCGATTGACCGGGAAAATGACCGTGGGGTGATGGGGATCTTATAGCGAGAGTCGACAAGAACGCTGCGTTAAATGGCCCAATTAAGCGCGCCATCACCGCCATCATCGCTCTGCGACGTGGTCGCGGCGAAGTTTGGGGAAGACGATGCCAGCAGATAGGGCCCGCTAGTAACGTGCTAAGTGAATGGGGTCCGCCCTGTGACTCGGTCGTCGTCCGTAGCGAGAGGAGAAAAGAAATGCCCGTGGGCTTCTGGCTGGATTGGTTCTTTGGGCGGATCCTGGCCGCATGGCCTTTTCCATTTCTTTGCCCTTTTCTTTTTCTGTTTCCTATTTTCTGAATTGATTTTGATATGAATTCATATCCTTTTGAAAACAAATTGACTTGGGAATTTTGTAGGGTTTTGTCGATTCACAACAGTCACAAAACTAGATGGTTATATTGCAAAGCTTGGTCAGCTTGGTTTTAATAACAAATAGGAGTTGTTCCTGTTTGAAAACATTTGAAAATGGGTTTTAGAATTTATTCCTAAATTGGAATTCTTTGGGGTTTAAAATTTCTCCTATTCTTTTCATTAATGAAGGCAAGCATTGAAGTATTTTAAACATTCAATTATTAACAGGATGATGTTAAATTGGGACAATATGCCCACATGAATTCATAACTCATATCCCACTCCTAAATGATTTTTGTGAAAAACCCTAAATGCATGAAGGATGCAAAGTGGTATGAATGAGTTTAAAATTATGATTTTGGGATGTTACAAATCTAACCCTTAAGGTGAATCTCGCCGAGATTCGGTTTGGCTAACAAATAGGTGAGGGTGGTCTTCCAGAGATCATCTTCTCTTTCCCATGTTGCTTCCTCTTCTAATGATGGTTCCATTGCACTTTACAAAATTTGATAGTCTTGGTCCCGTGACTCTTTACGCTACCTCTAGAATTTTGATGTGTTTTTCCTCATAAGTGAGATCACTTTCTAGCTGAACTTCTTCTAATGGTATGGTATCCTTCAAAGAAGATTCTTCCATTTCTGGTGACATTTCTTAAGTTGACTCACATGAAATACGTTAGGATCAGATAGGGATTCGTAATTCCAATTCATATGCAACTTCTCCTTGCGACTTAGAATTTTGAATGGCCCAACGTATCTTGGTGCCAACTTTCCTTTGACTCAAATCTTTTCACTCCACGAGTGGTGATACCCGAGATAGGCTCTATCTCCAACTTCGTGAGTGACTTCTCACGCTTAGAATCTGTAGCTTTTCCGCTCGGATTGTGCTATCTTCAACCGTCCCTAACCAATTTAACTTTCTTCTGGCGTCCTTGATAAGATCCGGTCCAAATAAACTTCTTTCTCCCACACCATTCCACAACAATGGGGTGGTACACTTCCTTCCGTAGAGTAACTCAAACGGTGCCATTCCAATACTTGATTGATGGCTGTTATTGTAAGAAAACTCTGCGTAGGGTAAACTTTCATCCCAACTTGCCCCATAATCCAAAGCGCATGCCCTCAACATGTCTTCTAGAATTTGATTGGTTCTCTCCGTTTGTCCATCTGTTTGAGGATGAAAGGCAGTACTGAATTCCAACCTCGTTCCTAAGGATTCATGAAGTTGTTTCCAAAAGTGAGATGTGAATTGAGTTCCTCTATCAGACACAATACTCTTTGGCACACCATGAAGGCATACAATCCTGCTCATGTAAATTTTTGCTAGTTTGGCACTGGTATAAGTTGTTTTCACTGGTATAAAATGAGCCACTTTGGTTAGACGATCCACTACTACCCATATGGAATCATATCCCGATCTAGTCCTTGGTAATCCGAATGAAATCCATACCAATATTTTCCCACTTCCATTCGTGAATAGGCAATGGTTGAAGCACTGCTGGTTTCTCGTGCTCGCTTTGACTCGCTACACACATCACACAAAGCGATATGTTGGCTATGTCCCTTTTGAGATTGTTCCACCAAAATCTCTTTCATATCCATGTACATCTTGGTGTTTCCGGTGAATAGAATATGGAGAGTTGTGACTTTCTTGTAAGATTAGTTTTCGCAACTCGGGTCTTGTGGAACACATATACGCTTCCCATAATAAAGTACCTGTCGTCAATATGAAAACTCTTGGCTTTCCCTAGACCAATGTTTACTTTAATCTTTTCAATTTCTTCGTCGATCTTTTGAACTTCTGATCTTGTCCAAAAGAGTGGTTGGACATCCAAAGACATGAGATGTCCTTCTGGTACAATCTCCAATCTGAGTTCTTTGAATTGCCTACACAAGTCTTCTGGCAATTCCCCTTTTGTAAGTCCATTTATAAATGTCTTACGACTTAGAGCATCGGCTACCACATTTGCTTTACCTGGATGGTATTGTAAACTTAAGTCGTAATCCTTAATAAGTTCTAGCCATCTTCTTTGTCTCATGTTGATCTCCTTCTGGGTGAAGATATATTTCAAACTCTTATGATCGGTGAATACTTCACACCGTTTACCTAACAGGTAATGCCTCCATGTTTTGAGTGCATGAACAACAGAGGCTAACTCCAAATCATGAGTAGGGTAGTTTACTTCATGAGTTTTGAGTTGTCTCGAAGCATAAGCTACGACTCTACCATCTTGCATAAGTCAAAGACCCAAGCCTTGATGAGAAGCATCACAATACACTTGGAAATCCTTTTCCAAATCTGGTAGACATAGAACTGGTGCTGTCACAAGTCTCTTCTTTAATTCCTGAAAACTGACTTCACAACTTTCAGACCAGGCAAACCTTTTGTCCTTCTTTAGTAATTCTGTCATAGGTTTAGCAACTTTTGAGAAATTTTCAATAAACCTTCTGTAGTAACCTGCTAAGCCAAGGAAACTACGAACTTCTTTCACGTTTTGGGTGATTCCCAATGTCATCCTTTGAAACTTTAGCGGATCAATCACACACCATCCTTTGTCATAACATGACCAAGGAATCCAACTTTCTCTAACCAGAACTCACACTTGCTGAATTTGGCATAAAGTTTATGTTCTCTCAATTTTTCAAGTATTAAGCGCAAGTGTCTTTCATGTTCTTCGTTGCTCTTGGAGTAGACTAGGATATCGTCGATAAAACGACAACGAACTTGTCAAGAAATTCCATGAACACTTTGTTCATCATATTCATGAAATATGCGGGAGCGTTGGTTAAACCAAAAGGCATCACAAAGGTACTCATATAATCCATACCTTGTGGTAAATGCTGTCTTAGGTATGTCTTGCTCTCTTATCTTAAGTTGAAAATAGCCTGACCTAAGATCAATCTTTGAGAATACACATGCTCCTTCTAACTGATCAAACAAGTCGTTGATTCTTGGCAAAGGATATTTGTTCTTGATGGTAACCTCGTTGAGAGAACGATAATCAATACATAATCTTTGTGTTCTATCCTTCTTCTCCACAAACAATACCGGGGCTCCCCAAGATGAAGAACTTGGTTGTATAAACCCTTTCTGTAACTGTTCTCCTAGTTGTTTCTTGAGTTCTTTCAGTTCATCCACTGACATTTTATATGGTCTCTTAGCTATTGGTCCAGAACCTGGTACCAAATCTATTAGAAACTCCACATCTCTATCTGGTGGCATTCCTGGTAATTCCTCAGGGAATACATCCGGATACTCACACACAATTGGCACATTGTCCATGCTAACCCCCTTAAGAGAATTTAGCTTACCTCCTTTGAATTCAAAGTTTGACTTAAACTTTATTCTTTTTCCTTCGGGGGTTGTGAGTGTAACATGCGATTGGCACAATCTAATACTCCCTCATACCTAGCCATCCAATCCATTCCCAATATTACATCCAACCCTTGGGAATCTAGGATTATCGGACTTCTTTGGAACTTATGTTTACCAAACTCTATGATAAGATCTCGGCATCCAAGGCTTGCTACCATGTCTCCCCGAGAACTAACCTTTATTGGACACCCAATGTTTTTCGATGCAAACCCATTTCTATCCACAAATGCCTTTGATATGAATGAATGAGATGCACCGATCAAAGAGTACAAACGCTGAAATTGAATTGAGTCTGAACTTACCAAAGAACATCGGGCTCCTCATAGACCTCCTCCACATTGATGTGGTTAACCTGTCCTTTCTCGAAATGGTTTTGGCTTGTTAGGTCCTTCAACTTTCTTTTCAGGGCACACATTAGCATAATGCCCCAGCTTTTTGCACTTGTAGCACTCAACCTGACTGAGGTCCTTTTTGACATATTGACCTCCACCTCCACTACCATTTCCACTGTGGTGGCTCTTATGTCCACCCTTGTGGTTCTTGTACTTATCATTGTCATGACTACGATGTTTGTTGTCATGACGGTTGTGGTTGTGGTGCTTGTTGAACTTCCCATGTTTATGGGATTCGGAGCTGCCACTGTCATCATAATGAGACCGTTTGTGAGACGGTCCCGAGCTGTTTGTCGAGTGTTTCCTCTTCCTACTCGACTTGTTTCCTTCTACTCTCCAAAATAGCAGCCTTGTCACACAAAGACTGATAAGTTGGAACATATGCTACTGATAACTGTAGGTTCAACTCATCATTCAAGCCTTCCAAGAACTTTTCCTTTCTCTTGGCATCAGTATCAACCTCATCCGGTGCATAGCGCCGATTGTTGAATTCTTCTACATATTCTCGCCACACCGCGATGGCGCCGCTCAAGTTGTGAAACTCCTTCTTTTCGCACTCATTATCCACGACGAGATATGAGCGGCGAAACCCATCCTCAAATATGTCCCATGTCACTTCATCAATGGGAGTGGTGATTTGGAAGTTATCCCACCATGTGGCTGGTCCTTCCAATGATGTGTCTGCGAATCGACTTTTTCAGCATCGCGACCATCATCACTAAGTCTTTGTTCACGTAACGCAGCCGGTCATTGGCTGCCATGGGATCGATTGTTCAAAACTTTGCTGGCCTCAGACGCAGAAATCTGGTGAGCATATCAAAACCCGGAGGGTTGTTGTTGTTGTTGTTGTTGTTGTTGTTGTTGTTGTTGTTGTTGTTGTTGTTGTTGTTGTTGTTGTTGTTGTTGGGGTCATTGTTGTTGTTGTTGTTGTTGTTGTTGTTGTTGTTATTCTGGTTTTGGATGAACGTCGTCATCATTTGCATAAGCTGTTTACATTCATCATTTGTTGCATTTCTGGGGTGATGTTGTTGGGGTTGGGGTTTGCGCGACGGGGAGGCATCTGTGGTTTATTCACGTAGATAAGAATGAGATACCCATAGATGTTTTTATGCACAATACAACTTAAACAAACACATATTAAGCAACACAAGAAAATAAAGTTCACAACCACATAACAAGTTCATGAAGTGATACACACAAACGGCAAGCCATCCACATGTCGGATGGTCCAAAACAAGTTCACAAAACAAGTATGAATAACAAGATAAACGAGTGATCATGTCTACTCATCAACGTCAATCTCCTCCTCGACGAAGGTAAGACCTGCTCTCCATCGCGGTCTTGTTCTCCTCAATCGTAGTGGTCAAGGAATCGATCTTGGCCTTGAGAGCCCTCTTCCGGGAGCGAAGCCTCTCAATAACCATCTGCTGCCGCTGCTCAAGTCCTTAGACTTCAGCCTCATGTCCCGGATTCTCTTGTTCCTATCCCGGACGCGCTTCTCTTGACTCTTGAATCTGCGGTCCCGGTCTCAAATTTTGTCTCCATCTCCTTGATCATCTCATCCTGCTGCAAAAGCTTGTCCTTCTCGTGAAGCTGCACCAAGCTCGTCATTACCAAGCATGACGTCATCCCGTCCAGATTCACGTGTCCGAGAAGAGTCTCCAAGTCCTCAAGATAAAGACGACGGCTCATGCGCTCCTCGAGTCGTCCTCGAAGTCGATGGACTCTCCGTCATCATCACGTCTACCAAAGACGTGAAAGTGAGTACCCCTAACCTGTCTAGAGTGACGGCCTAACAGTCGTCCTATCAGGTCCTGCATGACTACCTCCATGCCTCTCTCCCTGTCATCGTGCATCAACTTGAAGACGATGGCCTCTGTAGTGGGCTCAGTCTGGCGTCCTGGCTGGGTCACCTTGAAGCCCCAGAGGTCCTTCCTCTCGAACTTGGTAAGTGGGTACACCGTAATGGTGGGAAGAGGGAGGTCAAGCAGAGTGGTAAGCTCAACGATACGGGGACCAAAACGAGTAACTCGAAACTCCTCAACGGTGCTGATGGCAACAGGCATCTATTTATAAGATTAAAAAGTTAGAACAAAGCAATTCAAGATAGATCAAGACAACATTCATACATATCCATGAAACATAATTGTCACACGAGACATGCATACATGAATTCATTACATCATTCAAGGTCCATACTTATTAAAATATCTTTTGAAAATAAGGTGATAAGTGGTGGTCCAACTAACGAAATGTCATTACAGTCCAATCTCACGGGACCTATTATTGAACACAATGTTCCTAGAGGCAATCCACCAATCTGCTCCCTTGACTCTATCACTAAGTCTAATACATCTCCCTTATTTCTTGGTTGTTGTCTTCCAATTCTTGAGTAAGTTCTTTCTTTCTCTAAGTCCTTTTGGAGGTTGAGCATTCTGCACTTTACTCTAGCACTTAGTTCCTTGATAGTCCTCCAAGCTGCATCCTGGCCGACTCAAAGAATGTGGTGTGCATGGTAGTGTTGGTGTACATGCAATCCCCTTTCTTTGTGGTTGTCTCCTTGTTTTTGTACAAGTGTAGTTGCACCCACCAATACTCCACCTTCATCCATCACCGAAAGCCCTTGTACACGGCTTCACCATGTGCATCCATAGCTTCCATGAGGTCCTTGAGAATATTGGGAAACTCGGCCACATTCCAAGGTCATGGTCATGAGTGGTCCTTCTTCACGGCTTGTTGATGGAGTTCATCTACAAGGGAAGTTGAAAGAGATTAGAAAAGTTTTACGAGAAGAATAGACAAGTGTAGAAGTAGTTGAAAACTTTTTCCTTAGTGGTTTTCCAATTCCTAGGGTCATAATCCTGTGCAACACAGTTGCTCGATACCATCTGTTAGACCCCTCCTTCATAAAGGATAGGATCCCTGTGATTGCAATGCTAGTCCTTGGATCAATGCTAGCATCCACAGTTTAAGATGAAGTACACAGATACAAAGGTCGTTTATTACAATCATTCCAGAGATAAACATAGTCTTTTACAACTCAGGGTCATAGGCCTAACACAAGAGTTTTTAGGAATATGTAAGTAAACACAAGTCTTCATCTTCATGTGCCACAGGCAAGCATGTTGAGTGTAGACTCATGACTCCTCATCATCGAGTAACTCGCAACATCACAAGTTACAGCCACGGAGGGTCAATACTTTGGAATAGTATTGGCAAGTGATACCTTAGTTTAATTTAAGTGGTCTATAATTCTATATGCTTGGCTAGAGTAGCTTGGCTTGCTTTGCTTAAAATTAAGTTTTACCTATTAGTTGAAATTGTTAAGTTTTCTTTGTCAAAACATTCCCAAGGAAACCATCAATAGATATTGAGGTCCTTCACCCTTGTTCACCCACAAGTTTTTAGTTTAGAAGTTGGAGTGATGAGATTTTTGTGGCTTCCATGTCTTGATGCTCAAGTGTCCATTTCCTTGGACAAGGCTAAGTACTTAGGTTTTCCATCTGCAGAGGTTGTGCACTTTCCCCACCAGACTTGGTTTCCCAAGACAGACCTTTCGAGCTTTTCCTTAGTCAAAATGGACGGCCCAACCTATCAACCCAACTACCACCCTCTGTCCAAATTGACTAAGTTCTGGCAACCTATATGATCATGGCAGAGCCCATATTGCCAAGTGGTTGCACTGTTAGCTTTCTCAACATTTGGCCTCCAAATCCCTTTGTGCCTGGGTGGCATACCACAAGTGAGATACACAACCCAAGTCCATGGCCTTGTGTAACCACTCAACATAACCCAATCAATCCATTCCACCTGTGAGGTTTATTTGACTTAGTTGTTTTATTAAGAAAATATAAGTCTCTTGACTTAGAATATTTTTATCATAAACCATATAGATGTTCACCACCCTTGTTTGCTAAGTAGCTAGGCTAAGCATGGTAAGATAACTTAACTTAGGAAAGTTTTTCCTAGCAATTCTACTATTTCACTCTACATAGGATTTCCCATCTTAGCACTAGGCAAAAACATCATGCAATAATTTAGCCAAAATATCTAATGCTATTACAAAAATTAGGATAGGAATATTCATGAAAATATCACTTGCCTTGGTAGTGGGAGTAGCACTCTTCACAATCACAATCACAATCAAAATCTACACAAGAAATCAAAACACACAATTACACACATTTAACATAATCAAAATTATATGAATGCATGCATGCAAAATCTACCATGTGTTAAATTTTGAAAAATTCTACCAAGTGTGTGCTCATGACTACTGAAGTATAACAGGTCATAAGTTTGATCAATAAACTTTATTTGTCCATAACAAAATTTTATAAAGACATTTTTATATCCAACATAGCCCTAAACTTGTTCCACAAATAAAACATTTTTAACTGTTACTATATGCTAAACCAAGGGTATATTCTGATAGGCCTTGTCTTGCTGAATTCAACGATATAAAGTTTGCAAAAAACCAACGTGTCGTTTGAAAGATACAAGCATATGAAGTTTGAATCTAATTCAGATTTGAAATCTGTTTTATTATAAACTCGCCACGCAGCGTCACGCTGTGATTGGCGCTGCACCGCTTGATTGGATCACGCTTTGCAGCCGCAGGATTTTAAACAGATCGACGCACCAGATCGCTGCATCGCCGGGATTAAGTGAGTCTATCCTAGCGCCGGATCAAGATCCAACGGCGCGTGCAGGAAGCGACCATGCTCTGGCGCCGGCGGCGTTGGTGGCGGCGCGTCTGCCTACGGCGGTGCGGCGTTTAGACCATTCCAGATGCAAGGATGTGCTTACCAGATCCGCGGCGTGCTGGAACTCGGCGTGGTACTGCTCGCTGGCGCCGGAGATGGGCTCGACCTCGTCGGAGTTTAAATGGCGTCGGCGAGGTTGTTGTTGCCGCCGGCGTTACCGTCGCTGAGCACGAATCAATGGGTTTAGAGGATGCGCAGGACAACTACGAACATGCTCGGTGAATCGAAGGCGGGCGCCGAACTTATCGAATTGCTCGCCGGAGTTCGCGAAAATGTCAGCTACGGCCTTGTCGCTGGCGTGGTTCCTCGCCGCTAGGCCAAAATAAGGACACCGCCGATGCGCACGATGACGAGGATGCTATGCGTGTCAACCAGAGGGCAAGGGTGGTGGTTACCTACGGAGAGTCCGGAGTTCGCGAAGAAGATGGTGGCGCTACCGTCGACGCTGCAACGCTTAGGATCATGCGAAGACAAACCGAAAGTGTCGGAAGATGCGATGAGTTCACCGAGTAAGATAGGGTGAATGGGAGACAGAGGAACTCAAGCTCACCGGAATTGATCGCCGGAGAGGGCTCGTCTGGCGACTCATGGAGGTTTGGGGGCACTGGGCGTGAGTGTGCGATTGAGGGAAATGACCGTGGGGTGATGGGGATCTTATAGCCGAGTCGACAAGAAACGCCGTTAAATGGCCCAATTAAGCCGCGCCATCACCGGCCATCGCTTCCTGCGACGTGGTCGCGGGCGGAAGTTTGGGGAAGACGATGCCAGCGCAGATAGGGCCCGCTCGTCAGCGTAACGTGCTAAGTGAATGTGGGGTCCGTCTGTCAGCGGCTCAGTGCGTGCGTCCGCGCGTGAGAGGAGGAAAAGAAATGCCCGGGTGGGCTTGCTGGGCTGGATTGGTTGCTGGGCCAGATCCTGGCCGCATGGCCTTTTCCATTTCTTTGCCCTTTTCTTTTTCTGTTTCCTATTTTCTGAATTGATTTTTGATATGAATTCATATCCTTTTGAAAACAAATTGACTTGGGAATTTTTGTAGGGTTTTGTCGATTCACAACAAATACAAACTAGATGGTTATATTGCAAAGCTTGGTCCAGCTTGGTTTTAATAACAAATAGGAGTTGTTCCTGTTTGAAAACATTTGAAAATGGGTTTTAGAATTTATTCCTAAATTGGAATTCTTTGGGGTTTAAAATTTCTCCTATTCTTTTCATTAATGAAGGCAAGCATTGAAGTATTTTAAACATTCAATTATTAACAGGATGATGTTAAATTGGGACAATATGCCCACATGAATTCATAACTCATATCCCACTCCTAAATGATTTTTGTGAAAAACCCTAAATGCATGAAGGATGCAAAGTGGTATGAATGAGTTTAAAATTATGATTTTTGGGATGTTACAGTGGTACCACCTGATTCGCCAGTTCGTGGATCAGGGTGATATCAAGTTATGCAAGGTACACACGGATGCAAATATTGCGGATCCGTTGACAAAGCCATTACCCCAGCTGAAGCATGAGGCGCACCTGAGAGCCATGGGCATTAGATGCTTAGACATGTGATGTCGAAAGATTGACTCTAGTGCAAGTGGGAGACTGTTGGGAATATGCCCTAGAGGCAATCATGTATGATGAGTTTTCCCATTGTATTCATAAGGATATTAAGTAGTCCTTGTATAAACATCTGATGTGTATCATTGAATATGTGATTCGGTTGTGGAACTATGCATTCATGTTGTTTGTACTAAATATCCTTGGTCATTGAGGTTGTGCTGGACACACAACTTAGACCAATGTGAAAGTTGGCTTGATGACTCGGTTCCACCTGTCATGGGCATGGAGATGCTATTCCAACTTACACAGATTCGACTAAAGAGTTTAGCGAGTCGGATTGACCCATATTGAGGTACAACGAACAAGTTGTCATTTGTATATCTCAATCAATGTAATCCTTAAACCTGAGGTTGTTGCATAGTCCGAGTTGAGGATCACCGAATTAGGTTCTGTCAAACGCTGATCCGTAACTGGGCAGTTATAAAGGTAGAGTTCGGGTAGACTGAGAATCAAGCTGCGTGATGTGAATAACCAAGAAGGGATTTTGCCCCTCCACTTGGAGAAATATTCTCTGGGCCCTCTTGTGAGATATGATTCGGAAAGCATGACCATGCACGACTCGGTTAAGTGTTAACCGAGGCAATCGACTAAGAGTTAGTCGGGTGAATCACTTATCTCGGATCGAGAAGAGAGTCGGACTATTTAAGGGATGACATATATTCGCCTATAGTCTGACAAGGTATATCGTGAGGAAAAAGGGACTCGGACGCAAGTCGCATTGGAAAGGCAAGTCGTCATGACTCTTTGGTACTTGGGAGTCGGCACGTTCTGCTAGGAGCCGCTACCGACTGATCGATTGAGAGTCGGACTCCTATCGTGTCCACGTAGCCATGAGCCTGCGGGGTCACACACTTAAGAGCAGGAGCAAGTTAGGATTGGATCTGAACATATAATCTGGTTGGGTTGGACATAAACCTGATTAGGACTGAGTTAGTGAGTTGGACTCACGGTGACATGTGTTATATGGGCTTTCGTGAATGGGTCGCGCGAGCAGAGCCTACGTTCACTCCCTATATATAGTGGAGCATAGTAACCTAGAAAGGTTAATCGTTGTTCAGTTAGGTCATTACATGTGTTGGAAACCCTAGCTCCATTAAGTCCAAATTGCCGTTATTTAACCTAACGATTCGCCACCGCGCCCTCCTCAGCGTGTGGATACCAGCAGAGGTGTTGTGCGATCAGCACCAGGACGATCGGATCGTGAGGACTGCACTCCATCAACTGACGCGCTTCATCAGTAATCCGCAACTGCGCGTCTAGTGGTAAACCTCGTGGCCTTCTATCTTAGCTAGATCTTGGGATCACCACGTTAGAGGAAAAAGTTTTTGTTTTATCTCTGCGTGGCCCAACATCTAGTGTAATATATTTATTCAAGACCTTAAAGATGAATTTTATTTATTTTTAAGTATTATCTTTATTTTTATAAAATCCATCAAAGAATTAAGTATCTTTAAATATTTGCTTTATGTTTTATTTGTAAACTCTAAGTGAGTATTTTTATAAAATAATAAAGTTATTTACATACACAAAAATGATTTTTTATTTATTTTTAGGGTTTTAGTTTTATTTTTTAAATTTTCATTTAATATTTAATGGTGTTAATAATTTTTTACTTTAAATTTATTTTAAACACTTAAAATTATATTTTTATTAAGTAGATATTATTTTTGTGGTCATTTTGATATATCATAGGTATTTTTAGGATTTTTCTATAATCTTCTATAGCTAAAAATGTTTGGGGTTATTTTAATAATTCATTTATTTTTTATTTTTATTTTATTTCTAAATCTAATTCACTTGGGCCATTTGGTTGGGTTCGTGGGCTGGCCTGGCCCATCTAGATTGGGCTTGGGGTCACTTTGACCCCCGACCCATCTCTCTCCCTCACACACGAGCATGCACGCATGCATAAACCCTTATCCTCTGCCTCTCACACGCACACACTGGCCGCTGCCGCCAACGCCCTCCCTTCCATCGCTGGATCCGGCCACCACGGCCGCCACGTGGCGTGAGATGACACTGTGGATGATGCTGCATCAATGGCCCCAGCTCGATTTGATGCTCGAGCTCTCTCCTAGCCGGGCGTCTCTCTCTGCTGGCTAGGGTTTGCGCTGTTGCCGAGGATGTGGTGCTCCGACGCTGATGGATTACAGGTTGCGGCTTGGTGCAGGTCGAGTGCCACCGTGCTCCCTGTGCCGCCGTGCCGTACCAGCCCTCGACGACCCCATGTGCTTCCTCTTCAATCTCTAAGCGAGGACCATGGTAAGTGGAAATTCTGTTTTTCTTTTCTCCACTTAATTCCTCTATGGAGTTTTCTCGGTGATGATAGGATGATCCTGAGTAGCATAGATGCTCTGTCCTAGTGTTTGTGTGATAAGGATTTGATTTCCTTTGAACTTCTAAGTGGAGGAAACTATGTTGATGAAAAATATTGGATGGCTTGTGGTTATTAAATCCTTGTATTTCCATCTCTACAAGAAGCTTGATCTTGTTATAGATTGATGCACTTAAGTAAGGTTACTGGCCGTGCTTAGTCTAGTGGCTCATATCTGGTGACTTCTATGATGTGGTTGGATTGATGATTCCATACTGCTAGTTGTAGTGTTACTTAGCCATGCGGCCTGATTCATGGATGATATTTGATTTAATGGTATGCTTGTATTGACAACAAAGCAAATAAAATAACATTACTGGATGTATTGTTGGAGAATTGAGTTTTTCTTTTAAAGAAAGATGATCTGCAAGTATAACTTGCATATGCTGTTATGACTGTCAAAATGGCAGTGAAGTGTTCAGATGATCTAGAATTGATTTCTGGTTTCATGGTCTAGGAAAATGATAGATATTCTCTGGATTCTTTTCTGGCTAAATTTCTAGTCCAATGCTAAGGATGCAAAAGACCGAGGCTTGGATTCCTTTTAGAGAAAATACTGTGGTTGCCTTATTCTAGCTCTAGGATGTAATTAGCATAGCAACACTATGCTCACTGAGAGCTTGCTTTTCAAATGATTTGCTTGCTTAAAATGATAAGAACCAATACCAATATGGATCTGTTGGTTAATCTGATGCTAGCAGTGAGGGTAAATGTGTTGGTATTATGACTGGTGTGAATTGATTGGATGAGAATTTATGACTTGAATGCCCATGATGCATGGCCTAAGGCTAATTAACTCAGGGATGATATTTATAAAACCTAGTTTGAATGTTCTTTTGGTTTGGTCAACCCTGTGGTTGTTGCTACTGCATCTGCCAATGTGATGCCTCCTATTGGAGTGTACACAGGGGTAGCTTTCATTAGGTAGTTGACTGTTGGGATGAGCTATCCAGAACATTTCAATTGAGTTGCCAATGATGCTAAGGCTGAGGATTTAATTTGGAAATAAGATAGACAGATACTTCTGATGCCTAGAAATTCTATGATGAGACAATCATAGCATCTCTATGCCTATCTGAGAATAATCTCAACACTTCAAAAATATTTTTAATGGAATTGGTAAGATTTGGTAAGAAAAGATATTGTTGATAGTATAGGTGGTCAACCTAATGCTTGTCCTTCATGTTCATATGTTTCTAAATCTTGATCTACTTCTTCCACTTGATACTTGTGTATGATCAGCTACTCCTTGCCATTGCTGGTCTGGCCTTCCTTTCCTGGGCTACTGCCTGATGGTGATTTTGGTATTGAACTGGTAAGAACAAATGATGTTCTTAGTGTTGTTCTTAGGCCGGCAGAGGATCTGGTGGTTTGTTGTGTGTGGGAAAAATGGATAAAATGGTGTTGTGGTTTTCTTGGCTATGAAATGAAATGGATATATCTGGGCTAGTGTTGCACTGCGGCTGGTGCTCTATATCTTGTGTGCTTCGATGGACTAAGTGAAGTTCTTGAGTCCTAGATTGGGTTGAGAAGCAAATAGTACTCTAGCAGCTGTGCTACAACTGCACCCTCCCTTATCTATTTCCTAGACTCTCCTTGCTGTATTGACACCACAGCTGCTGCATCCAATGACCGTGCTGTGTGCCTGATTGTGTCATATGTGGATCAGACCGAGTGAAAAACTTGATATTTACTGTTGATTTACCTTTTTACCATTTAATCCGGCTTTGGTGAAACTTGCCCCTTACTAGCCAATGATGCATTAGTCTGAGGCAAAATCAACTGATAAGAACAGATATTTTTTTGGTGAAACTTGCCCCTATTTAAATATGCTCAATGATGTGAATAGCAATGCATTTCATTGCCATACTGAGAGCAAAATTACTAACATTAACCCCTTTCTTTGTTTTATCTTTTATTTATTTGTTTTGCAGGTACAAAAGAAGATGAGCAGATACCAAAAGTTTAGTTTAGGAAATATAGTTTAGAACTCTCCCTTTCATTATTTTTTTGTAATTTTCTCTTTCCTTTGTGTAATATAGAATATTGTAATATTGACTAATGATATTTTTGTATTAAGGTATTCTTTTTGTTAAAGTAAAGTTTTATTCTTTACTCTTGTGAATCTTCAATAAATATTGTAAAATATTCTTATATTTGTTATAAATCTTATTTTATCCTTTTATTGCAACAACAATGTAATAAAGTATTCCATTATTGTTTTATTTGTAACTTGTATTTATTAAATGTTTATAACTTACTTTTAAATAAGAATCCAATTCTTATTTATCATTAAAATTCTTTTCTTAATTGTAATTTACTCTTATTCTTTTATTGTAAAAGAATAATGCAATACTGGATGTATTCTTATAAGAAAGGATTCTTTTATATCAATATTATAATCATTTCCCTTTACTTAGTTATTGCATTATTATTTCTAAATTTCCAAATTAAAAATTAGAATTGAATTTGGAATTCAAAGTAAATTTCAAATTTTACCCCTCCAAAAATACATATAATATTTAAAGATCATGTCAACATCTTTCGCACCTGTTCTGATGTTCTTATCAGAACAAGAGAGATATCGATCCCTTTAAAGCTTCTTTAGTTTTGCGTGAAAATTCTTCGGATTTTCTTATGCATGAATGCAATGCACAAACATGTGTCCTCTATTATTCTAGGTGCTAATCCTGGGATGTTACATGGGGTCATACACTTAAACTCACCCGCGCGCTATGCGCCGTGGGCCGGCCCATTTACATTCCGTCGTGACCCAGTAGTTTGAATTTAGGTTTATTCTTTTAGTTTCAAACTCAGTTCCGTACCTAGATTTAAAAATCAACCCAGGTCGATTCACTGAACAAAATTGCATGAAACCAATTTTATTAGAAAGGTACTGGAATTCTTAATCCAAGCCCATTTGATTCAATTCATTTAGATTTGTAGATCACCTATAGTAAAAATAACAAGGTAGAAGCTTTCTGCATTCAAACATTTTTCAAAATTCAACCACAAAAGCTTTTGAGTTGATTCCAACTCTCAAAAATCACATTTATCTTGACCTTTCTGAATATATAAAAATATCTAGGGTTACTTGCAGAAATAATGGACAAGTAATAAAAGAATGCCTCATAGGAATTTCTAGTCACTTTAATTAATTGAAATAAAAAAGTTAAACCGTATTAAATTGTGACACTACTTTAAATCACATTCCCAAGTACTGAAACATGTGGTGATGACATGTGTCAACATGATCCCATGTTTTAGTTGGAGAATATTAAATCTTAAGTAGTTTTTCAATGAGTAGAAATTACTTTTCCAAAATAAAATAAATAAGAAAAGTACTTTGTTGATTGTAATGTTTGTGATGATGCTAGATCATCTAGTGAAAACCTTGGTGTGATAAATAAAAGTAGTTAAGTATTGTTTGGTGATTGTGTACCTCGTATTCATTGATAGACGCTAGTACCGACCAAGGATACGAGGAGGAAGGAGAATACTACGAGGAAGAAGCCGAGGAGAACTTCAACCACTGCTTTGCACAAGGCAAGCCTATACTTGCAACCTTGCAAGCCTCACTATACAAGTTGACTTAGCAAGCTAATCCTTGCAATCTTACACCACTTGATACCCAATCCTAGTTTTACTTGCAAGCTTAGTATTTTATTTCTTTATCAAAGCTTTCTATTGAAGTTTAGTTAGTGAATTGCAGATTCTAGAAAGATATTTAAAGGTAGCATAAATAGCATAAAACTTGGCCTAAGTTAGGTAATCTTGATGTCATCCTGAGGCATGGGATTGAACTTAGATCTTTCACACTTGATTACCACACCTCATGAGTGTTTATCCCCCACTTGTTGATGGTAGTGCTAAGCATAAAACTTGATCACTTTAGATGGGAATAGTTGGTGAAAATGATTATGAAAACCTTGGAATGATGAATCATTCTACTGAAATGTTTTGACATATGTTCTTGAACACCAGATGATTTTTGATGATGAAAATGTTAAGGCATGAGCCTTAGACCTTTATAAAACTGATGGTTGTCTGGATGTGATACCATTCCAATTTTACCGTACAACCACAATACCTAAAATTTGGGTAGGGCTTGACTGGAAATTTATATACCTTAGTATGGGTTCCCTTGCGGCCATGGTTTGAGCTGAGGCTACCTTGTGAAGATTGTCCACCTGTGCAGTTCCCAAGATGTAGTTCCCAAGCTAAGGTTAGGATTGATTATCCGCATACTGAGTATGGTGAATTCAGGATTGTTCCTGATGGATTTATCGAATGTTGTGCTGAAAGTGTACAACCTCTGCAGAGTGTCAAACTATTCGAATAGCCGCGTCCGCGGTTATGGACAGTTGGAATGGCCATACTGTTCCGTCGTCATATGTTTTCAAAATTACTTGTGAAATGATTCCTTATTTGACTTGATCACAAAAGGTTTGTGATATGAGATTCAAGTTCCCACTTAGGTGTTCTAAAATTGTCAACTAGATTTCTTTGCTTCTAAACTCATTAGAGATAAATCTGGCTTTTTGCAAAACAACCTAGAGCTTAGTATTTCCTACTCAAAACCACTTCACTTGTTAGTATTAGTTTGCGAGTACTTAAAAGAGTACTCATGGCTTTGTCCCTGGCTATTCTCGTGGCTAGACTATGAAGAGGACTATCAGGAGGACGGACAGCAGGAAGGTTACGATAACTAGGATCATCTCCCATCGTCAGCATTGCCTGTGACCATGAAGATGGAGCTTCGCCCATGATATCGTTATGATTACGTTATTCCGCTGCTATGATTGTATTAAGACTAGATCATGTGATCCCTATTTGTTGTAATACCTTATGTATGGTTTGTAATGGATGATGTACTGTGATATCCAATCTGTTATGTCTCGCAAAATTGGTAATCCTGGTATTGCGATGTATGACATAACAGGCATCTGGTATTAAAAATCCGGGTGTTGACAAGTTGGTATCAGAGCCATCCTGACCATAGGAGACCCCAGTTTAGAATGGACATTTGAATCAAAATCTTAGTTTCAAAACCAAATGAAGTGAGTATTTATGAAAACTTATTCTCATTCTTACCACCTAGACTCTTTCATGAAAATTCATGTTCCTCAAAAATTCTTGCAAACTTACTTAAAATTTGACACACTTGATCACTCTAGTAACTTACTCATCCTACACTCTTATAGATGGACGTGAAGTATAGCAAGTTCTATCAGTTGGAGAATGGAGGAGATCTCATCTTTGAGCGTGAATTGGACCAGTTGTCGGAGATGCTAGAGCGCCCGCACCCCGAGTTCTTCGGAGCTCAGCTCAACGATCAAGAAGGAGAAGAACTGCAATGGCTGATTGTTGCAAGTCTCCGAGGAAAGATCAAAGCCCCCACCTCAGAGGGAATTTAGTTCACCATTAGAGAGAATAACTGGCTCGATGGACTTGCCAGGCCATGCAAGAAGCTCTCTCCTGTCTGTGTGGGCAGAGTATAAACCAGATCAAGGGTACCCGCTTTGAGTTCTATCCAAGGCGTGATGTTATGGGACAACCACTGGAGGCCCCATATCACCATGAGTTGAAGACTCAATTGGATCACCTTAGCTTCATGATGTATGGCCGTCAGAAGGAGTTAGACAATGCCCGCTCCTATGCCAACCACAAGTATGCCATTGCCACCCAAAAGGATTAGACTATTGCCATGCTAGTGAAGGATAGCCAGTCTCGTCGCTGTCAGCTCGACAAGAAGGAGCGCATCATTTCCCGTGTTTGTCACAGGATTAAAGAGTTGGAGGATGATGTCTACGCACTTCTATTCTGTAGACATTTGTTGGGCCTCCAAGTGCAGAGATTTGTAGAACAGCTGCAAGTTTCCCTTAAGTGGATTACCCAAGGTTTATCTAAATTAGGGAGGAAGTGTTCAAAGGTATTCCCTCTCAAGCAATCCTGCAATCAAGATACAAGAAGTCTCTTGTGTCCCCAACACACCTAATACACTTGTCAGGTGTATATGTGCACTAGTTCGGCGAAGAGATAGTGAAATACAAGTGGTAACGGTGCCAGAAAATATCTTGACGGTGAGGTAAAGACTAAAGCAAGCAAACATGCAACATATCTAGATGCAAACGGTGTCTCAATGTTTAGAAACAAAGCCTAGGGATCATACTTTCACTAGTGAACACTCTCTGATATAAATATCATCTCTTCATGATACTACTCTTAACTACTCTCCGGTTGGACACTCTAATCCACGGTAGGGCTTTAACGGAACACCTCAAAGTCCGCCTTCCCCAATCTAGATAACCCCACATTGTCACCTTGAGCGCTAGATGGTTCCAACAAACACCACAATTTCATAGAGACATCCAACTCCAAATATAACTCATAACAAATATTCAATCTAGCCAAAGTGCCACACACGGTATGCACGCTGTCACTTTCACACACGTGGGGAAAAGCATAGATCTATTAAAGCACAATGAGTATTTATGTAGACTCAAGCCTAAGTGCCACCATGGCGTGCACGCTCTCACTTTCACACACATGGGGAGAGCAGAGATCTATTGAATCACTTGAGTAGCAAGGTAGATCTACTTGATTACAAAGCTCATGACCACAACAAGATCAGAGAGAGAGAGATGAACACATAGCTACCGATAGAGCCCTTAGCCTCGAGGAAGAGCTACTCCCTCCTCATCATGGGAATCAATAGCGGTGTTGAAGATGGCGATGGAGATCGATGGAGATGGCTCCGGGGGCACTTCCCCGTCCTGGCAAGGTGCCGAAACAGAGACTTTCTGTCCCTCGAATCTCCCTTTCGGTGGCGGCGGCGCTATGGAGGTTTTCGTGGATTTCTTCTGGTCGATTTAGGGTTTTCTCCCCAGGGGCTTCTTATAGGCGCAGGAGGCAAGGTCGATGGAGATCCAGGGGGCTCACACCCCCTGTGGGCGTGGACTAGGGTGGGCCCGCGCCCACCTAGGGTGTGGACACCCTAGTTTCCTCCTCTGTCTCGTCTTCGATTTTCCGTATCGCTTAGGGAAAAATATGAACTTTGGCTTTTGTCCCGTCCAATTCCAACAATATTCATTTTTTAGCTTTCTGAAACCAAATACAGCAGAAAACAGGCAACTGACACTGTGGCATCTTGTCAATAGGTTAGTTCCAAAAAGTGTATAAAAATACCTCAAAGTGTAGACAAAACATAGCAAAGTGGATACTAAACAAGCATGGATCATCAAAAATTATAGATACGTTTATGACGTATCAAGCATCCCCAAGCTTAACTCCTGCTTGTCCTCGAGTAGGTAAGTGATAAAAAGAATAATTTTTGAGGTGACATGCACCATCAAAACCAAGATCAAACCATTTGCAAGCATTGAAAGATGGAAATAAAGAACTCTAAACATGTGCATTAAAGATGGAGTTCTAACAATAGGACAAAGTAACTATGCATGCAACATGAAAGGCTACAAACAAAGATCATGAATAACATGCATTCAAAAACGTTTGTTTGTTTCACATACAGAAACCATAGCATAGTGGCATTCAGCTTGTCCCTCATGGAGTAGCAAATATATGCATAGGACACCTTCAAAGTTCATAAGAGTGACTAGAAACAAGTAGCACAAGAACAAGTAATATCACAATATGCATGAATCAATAAGTTTTGGGACACTGCACACAAAATGACAACTATGCTCTCTTAATGGTGCCTAAAGGTAGAAGGTGGAGACTCAATATAATAGTGGAAGAAAGGCCCTTCATAAAGGAAAGCAGGGATTTCAAGTTTCAAAAAGAGCTTCCAAAAATTATGGTACTTGTTAGCTTTCAGCCCTCATTGCCCCTATCATAAGCATCTTGAAGTGATTAAGGTTAAAGTGGACAAAGTATGGAGTATATGCTTGACAAAGTATAAGTTGGCAATCTCAAGTCCCTTCAATACGAGGGCCACACCTCATGCTACTAAACTTCAGTCACCTGTAAGTTCTTGTCATTGTAAGTATATGCATATCATAGAGAACCGACAATGGGGTACCCCTTGCACATGGTACAGGAGCTATACGATAACCAAAATGACAAGGCAAGCAGACAATGAGCATCCCAGCGATCTTTTTATTTACTATGTGCATAGCTTTTTATTGAGGATGTGCAGTGACCCAACATACCACTGCATGTGTAGTACACTATAGTCGTTGACATGACATCCACAGAACACCGTTCCGTAAATATCACATCCCTTAGAGTGGTACAACAGAAACATTGCGGGTCCATATTACAAAAGTACACACATTATTAGAATACCGGAAGTTCAAGACTTCCAAAATATTCAACTTACAAACCAAAATATAAAGTGTTTCAGCGGAATTTAAAAGTAACAACTCCGACTAGGAGTTGAGCTCAGCAGCTTATTCTATAGAGTTCGTGCTACTCGGCTCCGTTATTACTACTAACTCGGGATACTTAGTTGGATTCGTTATCATCGACACCGTAGCGGATCTCGTAATCCACTCCTTCAACACCTCCAGATAGATCAGGTTCCTCGTAGAACACATCTTCTTGGCATTTGGCTACATACATTGGCACGTCTTCGGGATCCTCAGAGTCTAAGTAAGGGATCAAAGGAAAGAATGAGTAACAACGTTACCCAACAAGTTCATTATATGCAAGGTGGGAAGTTTGATGCTCTAACTACCACCTCGGATTATAAATCCTTGGCACTATGAAGTTTTTGTAAATCTTTCTTCAAAGATTGATTTTATTCTGAAAAACTATGACAATCAGCCTTCACAGGTTGACCAGAACTTTCATGGAGTTCCTTTCCTGCCGCGTTCGTAGCTCCTTCCCGGAACAGGGAGTAACAAGTTATAGTTCTTACACTCTGCAGAGGTGCGTTACTTTACCCATGAGAGATCAACTCCTTGTTGCACAACCGGGCGTACTTTCCCGTCCACAATTCCATGATGTGGGGCCCAGTAGTTGGTCCAAGACAATCACTGCCCCCTTCGCGACCCCGCATGCCTCCTTGGTGTACACCATGCCCACATAATGAATTACGGCAATGGTTTGTACAAACCGTTAGATGCCAGAACTATCATGGGACGATGAGGGTTCCCACCCATATGCTGCCTATCCTCTAGGAATTACCAATTAATATGCATGCTACGAGGATAACAGCCACGACCTGCACATCCGGCTTCATGAGAGAGGAAGAAGATACAACTGACTTCTCTGTCCCATTCCAAATCTCATGGCTAACGGGTAATATACGGCGCTAGAATCACTGATGTCAGGGGTTATTAAGTCCCTACTTGATCATCATTGTTGCAATTAGAACTGTAAGTTCTATTGCTCCATTATATCACCACTTAGGATGATATCTATAATTTCTTTATTTGTGAAAATATTATTTTCTTTCTTAGCATAAATGATAACACACAATTTGCAAATATTTTGATAAAGACTCTTCAAAGGACATGAGCAAGTGATGAACTTGCCTTGTGATGGCAAGGTAGTGAAGTCTGATGCTTGCACTGGACCTTGAGCTTCTATGTTTACAAAAACATCATTATTGCCCGGTAAGGACAATATTTAAAGAGGCAAAATGATTATGCAAGTAATGTAATGCATTATTTAATTTTATATGCATTTACTCTATTATTATATAAGGTGCCTTTTAATAATAATAAAACAATTATAAATATTACTTTTTAATATTTATAACATATATTGAATTATTTTATTTTATTTTATTTTCCTTTTATTGATTTAATAATTATTTTAGGAATTATTAATTATACATTAAAAATTGTTATTAAACATGCCAGGTGTCCCGAAGGAACTCGCCGAGCACTCCCTTCATGTTCGACCGGACGCGAAGCCGGTCAAACAATCTTTATGCCGCTTCGCAGAAGAAAAAAGAAGAACCATTGGTGAGGAGATCACACGGCTGCTCACGGCCGGCTTCATCATGGAAGTTTTCCACCCAGAATGGCTAGCCAACCTGGTGCTGTTGCTGAAGAAGAACAAGACGTGGCGCATGTGCGTCGACTATACTAGTCTCAACAAGGCTTTCCCCAAGGATCCTTTCGCCCTGCCGCGAATTGATCAGGTCATCGACTCCACGCTTACTTGGGCTACCACTAGATCAAGCTCAATGTAACCGACCAAATAAAGACATCGTTCATAACCCCGTATGGAGCATACTGCTACACCACCATGCCCTTCGGATTGAAGAATGCAGGCACAACCTATCAGTGCTGCATGCAGAAATGCCTGCAGACGCAGATTGGAAAGAACATACACGCTTACGTCGACGACGTCGTCATCAATACCAAGGAACGGCACACGCTCCTTGAGGATCTGAAGGAAACATTCGACAACCTCCGCCAATTCCAGATCAAGCTGAACCCGGAGAAGTGCGTGTTCGGTGTCCCATCCGGCAAGATCCTGGGCTTCCTCGTCTCCGAGCGTGGAATCGAGGCGAACCCAGAGAAGATCAGAGCCATAGAGCACATGGAGCTGCCACAGAACCTGCACGACATACATAAGTTCACCGGGTGTCTCGCTTCACTCAGCCGGTTCGTTAGCTGGCTGGGAGAAAAGGCCCTCCCCCTGTACCAGCTGATGAAGAAGACAGACAAATTCGTCTCGACAGCTCAGGTGGATGAAGCTTTCCGAGACCTCAAGTGCATGCTCACCTCGCCACCCGTCCTGGCGGCACCAGCCGCAAAGGAACCCATGCTGATGTACATCGCCGCCACAAACAGAGTGGTCAACATGGTACTGGTCGTCGAGCGGCCAGTGCAGGGAAAGGCTCGGATGGTCCAACACCCTGTATACTACCTGAGTGAGGTGCTCTCGCTATCCAAGCAGAACTACCCTCACTAACAGAAGCTGGTGTACGACGTGTACATGGCCGCCAAGAAACTCAAGCATTACTTCCAGGAGCATTCCATCCGGGTGGTAGCATTGGCCCCACTCGCAGAGATCACCAGTAACAAAGATGCCACTGGCAGCGTGGCGAAATGGGCCATCGAGCTTGCTGTGCATACAATCCAGTACGAGCCACGCACGACAATCAAGTCGCAAGCATTGGCTGATTTCATCGTCGATTGGGCGGAGACACAATGCATGCCCCGAGTACCGGACTCAACTTACTGGAAGCTACACTTTGACGGGTCAAAAATGAGAGGTGGACTCGGAGCCAGAATCGTGATAACTTCGCCCAAAGGCGACCGGCTGGAATACGTTCTCCAGATCCACTTCAAAGCTTCCAACAACGTCGCCGAGTACGAGGCGCTCATCCATGGGCTCAAAATGGCCAAGCAGATAGGCATTCAGAGGGTGCTATGCTTCGGAGCTTTGGACTTGGTGGTGCAACAAGTATCTGGCGAATGGGACACCAAGGACGCGAACATGGCCCGCTGCCGCTTCTTCGTCCAGCGGCTGTGCGCTTGCTTCGAAGGATGCGAGTTCCACCACGTACCCATTGCCAACAATGAAGCCGCTGACGCTTTGGCCAGGCTCGGGTCAACAAGACAAGCCATACCGCCTGGAGTTTCTCTCGAGCACCTGCGCAAGCCCTCCATCACTCCCTCACTAGAGTCCGACTCCATCATGCTAGACGCAGATCCAGCAGCAGCCGGTGCCGCGCCGCACCCGAGGACCGCCGAACCGCACCCGGAGACTGCTTCATCGCACCCGGGGACTGCCATGCAAGCCCGAGGACTGCCGCGCCACTCCCGGGGACTGCTTCACCGCACCCGGGGACTGCTTCGACACAACCCGCGGTCAACATCGGCACCCTTCCACCCGGCAGACCTCCCTACGCTCTGAAGCCGGTCATTCGCGAGGTGATCAAGTTCATCATATAGACGATGCACACCATACGGGAGGCGCCTGACTGGGTGAAGCCGTTGATGGATTTCCTAGCCAAGGGTGAACTCCCAAAAAAAGAGGTGGCAGCACGACAAGTGCGACGAAGGGCAAGCGCCTACACCATCATCAACAACGAGCTGTACAAGCGCAGCGTCGGAGGCATCTACCAGCGATGCGTCAGTCGGGAGGAAGGATCCAAGCTTCTAACGGACATCCACCAGGGCGAGTGTGGCCACCACGCCTCGTCAAGGGCGATAGCAGCCAAGGCCCTTCAGCATGGTTTCTATTGGCCGACGGTGCTGAAGGACGCCGAAGAAATAGTCAAGACATGCAGCGGCTGCCAGCGATTCAGTCAGTTTAAGCACACGCCGTCTGCGGCGCTCAAGACAGTACCGATCACCTGGCCATTTGCAGTCTGGTGCTTGGACATGGTTGGGCCATTCAAGAAAGCTCGATCTGGCATGACACACCTGCTCGTCGCCGTGGACAAGTTCACCAAGTGGATCGAGGCGAAGCCAATCAAGAAGCTGGATGGGGCGACGGTGATCAAGTTCTTCATAAACATCATCATCCGGTTCGGCTACCCTCACAACATCATTACTGACAATGGAACCAACTTTGCGAAAGGAGTCTTCGCTCGTTTCTGTGGGGAAAAAGGGATCCGCCTGGACCTAGTATCGGTTGCACACCCATAGTCCAATGGACAATGCGAGCGCGCCAATGGTTTGGTGCTAGCTGGAATCAAGCCAAGGCTCATCGAACCGCTCGTCAGGTCACCTGGATGCTGGATAGAGGAGCTGCCAACAGTGCTCTGGAGCCTACGCACCACGCCCAATCGCTCAACAGGCTTCACGCCGTTCTTCCTCGTCTATGGGGTAGAAGCCATTCTCCCCACGGACATCCAGTTCGACGCACCTCGCAAGTATCTCTACACGGAGCAGGAAGCCAAGGAGGCAAGGGAGGACAACGTGGACTTGCTCGAGGAGGCACGCGAGTTGGCTCTGTCCAGATCAGCAATCTACCAACAAGACCTGCACCGATACCACGCCAGCCGGATCCAGCCCACCTCTTTCTGCGAAGGAGACCTGGTGCTGCGCCTGGTCTAGAGCACCAAAGGAATGCACAAGCTGTCCTCGCAATGGGAAGGACAATTCATCGTCAGCCGGGCAATCCACAACAATTCGTACTACCTGATTGACGCACAGCAGCCGATGAAGAACAAGGCAGATCGCTCAGACGAGGAGACAGAGCGCCCATGGAATGCCAGCCTGCTCCGGCCATTTTACACTTAGAAAAGTGTATGTATCTTCCCTTTTTTATGTAACAAGTGAACAAGAATGAGAGCCTTGGCACAACGCTAAGGACTTTGTCCCAATTCTGCGCACCATCTGCATTTTCGTACCGGCTGGCCTAGGCCCCACGATTTCTACAGACGACATAATATTGCACGTGGCGCCTCGAGTAACCTCTTCGATTCCGGCTTCAGTACGCACGTCGGCTATCGACCCGGCAAGAGCAAAAACTCAAAGCGCACATGGCAAGAAGATGCCGGCGTAGAAAGCAAGGGCGTCCAGGAGAACTGGTTGCGCCCTACAAAAGTTAAGCCAACAACAGCGAACCGAAGTATCGCGAGGCACGCCAACATAGCAACTCCTTCGGTTCCGGCTGCAGACCGCAACCCGGCTGACGGTCGGCAAGGAAAAATTCTAGAAGGGCCAATACTCGCTGAGAAAAGGGGAGCTGCTCGTGGCCTAACTCGAAGGGGAGCGTGTCTATTTCTCTCCTACGATAATTTACAACTCACGCATGAGCATATGCACAAGAAAACTAACCCAAAGCAATGCTTTGTCTTGCACGACCCGAGTCACAAGTTGGCAGGAAACAAGGTGGCAAGAGAGCTTCGCCCCGGCTGGCTACCCCAGCCGGCCCGAACCTCGAGGACTACACCCAGTGGATGCGCTCGTGCGCACCCACAAACTCAAGTCAAGGTAGCCAAGAGAGCTTCGCCCCGACTGGCTACCCAGCCGGCCCGAACCTCGGGGACTACACCCAGTGGACGCGCTCCCGCGCACCCACAAACTCAAGTCAAGGTATCCAAAAAGAGCTTCGCCCCGGCTTGCTACCCCAGCCGGCCCGAACTTCGGGGACTACACCCAGTGGACGCGCTCCCACGCACCCACAAACTCAAGTCAAGATAGTCAAAAGAGCTTCGCCCCGGCTGGCTACCCCAGCCGACCCGAACCACGGGGACTACACCCAGTGGACGCGCTCCCGCGCACCCACAAACTCAAGTGAAAGTAGCCAAAAGAGCTTCGCCCCGGCTGGCTACCCCAGCCGGCCCAAACCTCGGAGACTACACCCAGTGGATGCGCTCCCGCGCACCCACAAAACAAAGTCAAGACGGCAAAAAGAGCTCGAACCCGGGTGGCTATCCCAGCCGGCGCGAGCATAAAAGACCGCAAATGACGAAGACATAAACAAAGATTAGCAAAAGGCACCAAGCCATAAAACGGAGCACGAAGGCTCCGCACAGATTAAAAGATCGGCGACAAAAGTCAGCCGAAGTGTAGCACATCAGAGTAGCAATTATCACAAATACACCCGGCATCCCGGGGATCAAGAGTCAGGAGCTTGCGAAGTAGAAGAAGCGGTGGCCGGATCAGCAGGGGCGGCGCCAACGTCAGCAGGAGGAGGCTGGCTGCTGGAGGCTGCGTCAATGGGATTCTAAGGCGCTGGCTCCCAGTGGAACGGCCGTGGCTCTCCGGGGGCGCTGAAGTCACGCTCCAGGTCCACGTAGGTGCCAATCTTCACCCCGCAGGCCTGTAGCGCAGGAACGCTCTCGCGAAGACCCTCGTAAGTCGTCCCGAGGCGGAAGCCGCGGTCGATCATGCTCAGGTCGACGCCAGGATACCATGACTTCACCATCGCAAGAACCATCTCCGCCCCGCCTCGAGCAACCCACTCCTTGTGCACCTCCAGCACGTCGATGCCCTTGGACAGCGCCACGGCCAGGCTGGCCATGTCGTGCACGACCAGGCCCGTGTCCGGCCAGATGTAGTGGAAGAGATCATTGACAACGGCACACAAGCCGTTTCTCCCCTCCCCCACCACCCTGACCAGGTCGAGGGCGGTCAGGTCACGACCAACCTCTTCCAGCAGGCTGACCGCCATCCGGCTGGCCGGCATCCGCAGCAGCCGCCTGTGCGGCCCCCGCTCCCTCCGTCACCTCCGTAATGACAAGCCTGGTAGAACTGATTGGAGCATCGCTCCAAGCCGGGTTCATGCCAGCCCTTAGGAGAGGGAGGGAGTCTCCGGGTCCTGCGCAGCCGCAAACAGCTGGCCCAACCGCGAAGACGCAGGGGCCTGGTGCAGCAGCCCCGTGGTCAGAGAGCCCTCAGGCGCCCTGGGCGGAGAGGGCACGGATGATGCAGCCGGGCCAGCCGTAGCCGGCGCGGGCGCAGCTGGTGTCCTCGCCACCTCTTCAACCGGAGGAGGAGGTGGAGGAGGCATGACGGCGACACCTCCGTCTCCAAGCACCATGGCCTCGCTGTAAAGAACAAAGAGTCAAAGGAGAAGCCAGCAAAACCGCAGAATGGCAAGCAAGGGCAAGAGAGATACTAACCCGACGACGAAGGGTGGAGCAACAACCTGATGCCCTCGGCGCGTATTTTTTGTCTCAACTTGAGCGGGAACGGCAACAGGTGCCGCCCTCTTTCCCCAGGCTCTCGCCGCGGGTCTTTCTTGGGGACCCTCCTCGTCGGTGACATCGACTGCGACACAAGCAAATAATAAAGACCATAACCTCAAGAGAAAAGGTGAAAGAAAAAGCTGCAGACAACAACCTACCATGAGGATCCGGGGGGCCGTCGTCCGCCCGGATGGGAAACCCTTCGGGTTCCGTCTGGGGGTACTTCTTCGGCTTCCTGTCATCCAAGAAGGACGAAGGCGGGAAGTCACCCATGACATCCTCGGCCAGCTGCTCCGTGAAAAACTAATCAAAAAGGGGGGCATAAGACACCCAAGGAAAGATAGCAAAGCAAGGTGCAAACCAACCAGAGAAAAACTTACCAACGGTGGCAGGCGGCCGCGATGGTACGGGGGGGGCAGGAGTTTTCCTAGTTGGCCTCGATGCGGAACTTGGAGATCATGGAAATCCAGTTCCGCATGTCCTGGATGGGCACATCCTTCCGCGACGTCCTCGTCGGATCGTTGGCGGTCGAAAGATGGCACATCTTGTGCGGCCTCTTCTGCAGCGGAAGCACGCGACGCACCATCCACGACAAGGTGATGTCCCGCGCGGTGAGCCTCTCTGTCCCCACCATCGTCTCCACTTGGGAGGCCATCCGATCGAGGTCCGCCACCGCGCCCATGCTCTTCGTCGTCAAGGCCCTCTACGACGAGGGCACGTAGGTGAAGGGCGGAAGGAAGATCCAATCAATCTCCGTGGCATTGCTCACATAGAAATATGTGCGCTGCCACAGCTTGACGGTGTCGGGGAGCTCGAACCGTGGCATCGGCGAGGAAGTCCGCGGGTAGACGGCGCAGCAACCCGTCCGTGTTAGCGAGCCTCCCTTGACAATGTTCTGGGCCTTGAAGTGGAAGAACTTGAGAAAGTTTCCCACCTCGAGCCACACCCCAAGGTATGACTCGTAGCGGGCCGCAAAGTGAGACAGTTGCGCCATGGCGTTGGAGCCAAGGTGGTGAAGGCTGAGGTTGAAGAAGCCGAAGAGCTGGAGGAGGAACGGGCTGACAGGGAGGCCAAAGCCGCGCGCGAAGTGTGCGAGGAAGACGACGCGCTCCCCCTCCGGCGCAAGCCGGTGCTTCACAAGAAACGACGAGTGAAGAAACCTCCCCCGTCGATACTTGTTGATGAGCTCATCGGTCATGAAGGACCCGCACAAACCGCCGCGTTGCTCCGGCGGCATCTCAGAAGAGGAGGAGGCCGTGGTTGGCGAAAAGAAGGTGGCCATCGATGACAGGGAGAGGGTGCGCAAGAACAAGGAATGCAAGGGCACGAGGAGAAGATGAGACAGAGGATGGACAAATATGGGAACCGATCCACTCGGAGCCCTATTTATCCCCGCAACCGGCAACGTCGCCCCTTCGGCTTCTGCGCGACACATGGCGTCACGGTGTCATAGCTGCATGACGCTTCGGCTCCAGATCCCCTGCGCCATCGTGATTGCCACAGAAGATCCCCTGGCTTCCGCGGGAGGCGAGGCGTGCGCCCTTGCCCGGAGGAAACGTTGCGGCACGTTTGCATGTGCAGTTGCCAAAAACTGACGCAGCGACGCGAAAGTCAAACTAACACGACGTGCGCCAGAGCCACAGGCGCGGGTGACAGCATCAATGACGTCATCTAGCCCAACGTTTTGTCTTCATCTCCTCTAGCCGGTATCCGCCTTTGCTATTTACACCCACATGACGGCCATCAATTCCGCAGTCGGTTAACTCTAGCCGGAAAGCAAAAGCAAAAGCCACAGTCGGCAAAATTAAAGCAACCTCTCAGGAAAGGAAGGAGCACGGAAGATCTTGCCCACCGGCCAAGCCCATACGTGCTCGGGGACTAGTGTCGGGGGGATAACCCCCAGGTGGGGAAATCCAGGCATATGTAGGCCGGCTCTAGAAGATGCAGGCCGCCTGGCCTCCCGGAATTACAACTCTAACCGTCTGGCAAGCAAGCCCGGCTGGGCTTATAACCTTGCCGGCTGGCCCGTCTAGCCGGTGGCCAGAAGAGCCGTCCGGGTGGCCGTTCCCACCCGGCTCACCTCGGATTCGATGGAGAGCACAGAAGGACTGGCGCTCCGTTCGGGGTATGCTTCTGTCTCTCCCTCGTCATCAAGGAAGCTGGCCTGCCGTCATGACCAGTGCTACCAGACAAAGATAAAGCAAGACGGTCGGCTGGACTGGCAAAAGCGGTCCGGGTGACCATTAAAGCAAGGGTGATGCCCCAAAGGAAGCCCGTGTGACCACTAAAGAGAAGGATGACGCTAAAAAAGGACAGACTGGGTCCTGGCCCACCAGCTGGGCGCTGCAGCCGGCCCTGCCCTGTAAACCCATATCCAAACAGTAAACCCTAGGACCCAATTCAATCTGTAATCTGCCCCCCCAGACCAGTATATAAGGGAGGGTAGAGCCAGGGTTCTAGGTAAATAAAAATAGTAGAAGAAGAGAAGTGTTAGCATCTAGCTCTCATCTTCCTCTAGCCATTGATAGTAGCTAAGGAAACAGCTCAAGGAGCACTTGTACTGAGCATCGAGCTCCCATACATAGTTCATCTTTCAGGAGTAGGGGTGTTACCCCGCCAAGAGGGCCCCGAACCTGGGTACGTCCCTGTGTTTGCAGTGCATCGTGCCCAACCCGTTGCGTGAGCCACCGAATGCATCCATGTGTCCCTTCTTTGCCATCCCCGATGGCTCTGCCGTGTTCCACACCACGACATTCATCTAACTACTACTAGGGTTACCATCAAGCCTAGCTTGAGGTAAGGATGGGTATGTTGAAAGGGGTTTTGTTTTGAAGTAAGATAAGTACCATCTTGGTATCTCTACCAAGATTGAGATGAAAATGTTTTAATAAGGTTTTGGAAAAACCTAGGGGTAAGAGTAGTTGAAGGTTATGTCTTGAAAACATAAGGAGAGTATATCTATGTCTCCATAGTTTTGGCAATAGAAACTAGTAAAGTATTTTGTGCGGTCAAAGTCATCTTGGCTCAGGTTTTGAAATGCCAGAACATTTGAGAATATGAAAGATGAGCCAAGACTTACCTTTTGGGAGATAGTTTTTGTAAACTAGTGTTGAGGTGAGGAGCACATAATTATACACAAGCAATTGATTGAGAACCAGCAAACAAGTAAGCACACATTGTAAGAAAAAGTTTGCCTTTTGGACATTTAATCAGGGTTGCTGAAATTGGGATGTTACAGACACCACAAGCACAACCGTCATCATGACAACAAGCATCATCGCAGTCATGATAATGACAGATATAAGAACCACAAGAGTGGACACAAGAGCCACCACAGTGGAAGTGGTAATGTGAGTCAGCCTGCAAAGAGAGATATCAGTCAGGTTGAGTGTTTCAAGTGTAAGAAGATGGGGCACTATGCCAATGAGTGCCCAGAAAAGAAATTTGAAGGAGCCACCAACCCTTTCCAGAAGGGACAAGTGAACCACATCAGTGTGTAAGATATCTATGAGGAGTATGATGCTGTAGATGGTAAGTTCAAGCTCAATTATTTTCCAGCACTTGTTCTTTTTGATACTAGCGCATCACATTCATTCATATCAAGAGAATTTGTTGATAAAAATGGACTTCCAACTGAAAATTTGGGTGTCCTATAAAAGTAAGCTCTCCCGATGGAGAGATGATAGTGAGCCTTGGATGTCATGGTTTAGTGATAGAATTTGGGAAGTATAAGTTTCCAGTTAGTTTGATAATCCTAGATTCCCAAGGATTGGATGTTATTCTGGGCATGGATTGGATGACTAGGTATGAAGGAGTACTAGATTGTGCCAATTGTACCGTCACACTCACAACCCCGGATAAGAAACAGATTAGATTCAAGTCTAATTTTGAATCTAAAGGGAGTAAACTAAATTCTCTTAAGGGGGTTAGCATAGACAGTGTGCTAATTGTGAGAGAGTATCCGGATGTGTTCCCGGAGGAATTTCCTAGAATGCCACCAGATAGAGATGTTGAGTTCCTGATTGAATTACTGCCAGGATCAGGACCAATAGCAAAGAGACCCTATAAGATGTTAGTTGATGAGTTGAAAGAACTCAAGAAACAACTTGGAGAACAGTTGCAGAAAGGATTTATTCAACCAAGTTCTTCATCTTGGGGTGCACCAGTTCTGTTTGTTGAGAAGAAATATAGAAGTCAAACATTATGCATAGATTACCGTTCACTCAATTAGGTGACTATCAAGAACAAATATCCTTTGCCTAGAAGCAACGATCTGTTTGATCAACTAGAAGGAGCTCGTTTGTTCTCAAAGATTGATCTCCGATCAGGCTATTTTCAACTTAAGATTAGGGAGCAAGACATACCTAAGACTGCTTTCACCACTAGGTATGGTCTGTCTGAGTACACCGTGATGCCATTTGGTTTGACAAATGCACCAGCCTATTTCATGAACATGATGAAAAAAGTGTTCATGGAGTTTCTAGACAAGTTTGTTGTCGTATTCATTGACGACATTTCGATCTACTCCAAGAGAAAAGAAGAGCATGAAGAGCATTTGCGTTTGATACTTCAGAATCTCAGGGAGCACAAGCTATATGCTAAGTTCAGCAAGTGTGAATTCTGGCTGAATAAAGTTGGATTTCTCGGACATATTGTGTCGGGAGATGGTATAGCTGTCGATCCTGCAAAGGTGTTAGCTGTGACTGAGTGGGAATCTCCTAAGTCAGTGAAAGAAGTTCGTAGTTTCCTCGGCTTGGCAACATACTATAGAAGATTCATTGAGAATTTCTCAAAGGTAGCTAAGAAAATGACGAAGTTACTTAAGAAAGACGAGAAGTTTGACTCGACTAAAGGATGTGAACTCAGTTTCCAAGAATTGAAGAAGAGACTAATGACAGCACCAGTCTTATGTCTGCTAGATTTGGAAATTGATTTCCAAGTATATTGTGATGCATCTCACCAAGGATTGGGTGGAGTTTTGATGCAAGAAGGGAAAGTTGTGTCTTATTCCTCGAGACAACTCAAAACTCATGAAGTGAATTACCCTACTCATGATTTAGAGTTAGCCTCCATTGTCCATGCACTCAAAACATGGAGACATTATCTTTTGGGTAAACGTTCTGAAGTGTTCACATATCACAAAAGTTTGAAGTATATATTCACTTAGAAAGAAATCAATATGAGACAAAGAAGATGGCTTGAGCTCATCAAGGACTATGACTTGAGTTTTCAATACCATCCCGGTAAAGCAAAGTTTGTAGAGGATGCTTTAAGTCGTAAGGTTTATGTGAATGGTCTCACTAAGGGAGAATTGCCAGATGATCTATGTGCCCAATTCAAAGATCTCAGATTGGAGATAGTGTCTAAGGGACATCTCATTTCATTGGATGTTCAACCCACCTTGTTGGACAAAATCAGGGAAGCCCAAAAGTTGGACAAGGAAATTGAAGAGATTAAGGGAAAAATTAGCAAAGGGAAAGATAAAGGATTCCATGAAGACGAACATGGTACTTTATGGTATGGAAAACATATCTGCATTCCGCAAGTCCCGAAGCTTCGGAAACTGATTTTACAAGAAGCACACAACTCACCATATTCCATCCATCTGGGTAACACCAAAATGTACATGGATGTGAAGGAAATATTTTGGTGGAATAATCTCAAGAAGGACATCGCATAACATGTTGCTTTATGTGATGTGTGTAGTAGAGTGAAAGCAGAGCATCTAAAACCAGCAGGATTGTAACAACCACTACCTATTCCTGATTGGAAGTGGGACAAGATTGGCATGGATTTCATCACCGGACTGCCAAGGACTAGATCAGGATATGATTCTATTTGGGTCGTGGTAGATCGCCTAAATAAAGTGGCTCATTTCATACCCGTAAAGACAATTTATACAAGTGCTAAGCTAGCCAAGATTTATATGAATATGATTGTGTGCCTGCATGGAGTACCCAAGAGTATTGTGTCTAATAAAGGAACTTAGTTCACTTCGCATTTCTAGCAACAACTGCATGAATCATTGGGAACAAGATTAGAGTTCAGCACAACTTTTCACCCTCAAACTAATGGACAGACAGAAAGGACCAATGAGATTCTGGAGGATATGTTGAGGGTGAAAGTCTGCCTTACGCATAATTCTCTTACAATAACAGCTATCAAGCCAGTATTGAGATGGCACCGTTTGACTTCCTCTATGGAAGAAAGTGTACTACACCACTGCTATGGAGTGGTGTTGGAGAAAGAAATTTGTTTGGACCAGAACTAATCAAGGAAGCTAAAGAGAAAGTCAAGTTGGTAAAGGACATATTGAAGATAGCACAGTCCCGACAGAAGAGCTACGCAGATACAATGCGTAGAGAAGTCACATATGAGATAGGTGATAGAGCTTATATTAGAGTCTCACCACTTCATGGTGTGAAGAGATTTGAAAAGGGAAATTGACACCAAGGTATGTTGGACCATTCAAGATTCTGAGTCGCAAAGGAGAAGTGGCTTATGAGATCGAATTGCCTGAATCACTATCTGCCGTACACAATATGTTTCTCGTAAGTCAGTTGAAGAAATGCCATCCAGAGATGGAAGAAACTTCTTTGAAGGATACTATACCTTTGGAAGAGGTTTATTTAGAGAGTGATCTCACCTATGAGTAAAAACCTATCAAGATTCTTGAGACTGCGAAAAGAGTTACACGTACCAAGACTATCAAATTTTGCAAACTTCAATGGAACCATCATTCTGAAGAAGAAGCAACATGGGAAAGAGAAGATGACCTTCGGAAGGATCACCCACACCTATTTGTTAGCCAATCCGAATCTCGAGGGCGAGATTCATCTTAAGGAGGTTAGATTTGTAACATCCCAAAAATCATGACTTACAAAAGTTATCATATCATTCATGCATTCAAAGCATTTAGTTTGCACCAAATTTTCCCAAACAAATTTCAAATAAGGAACCATGTGTTGCCTATTATTTTATGTGACTAAGGCAATGGTTTTATTTTATTTTTCAATATATGAAAGTGCATTTGATTTATCAGTGATGTTTTGTACACAAATGGATGCAAGGCTTGCACTACAAAAAATAGAATTGATTTGAAATCAAAACCATTTGAATTTGATTTGATTTGGTTTCCTGAAAATCAAAATATAAAAAGGAAAAAGAATAAAGAAAAGGAAAAAGGTCGGCGCCACCATTTCAGCCCAGCAGCAGAAGTAGCCCGCGAAGCCCACCCGGCCACCTCCCTCTCTCCACTCTTTCTCACGCGCATCAAAACCCTCACCTCGCTGACAGACATGGCCCACTGCCACCTCAGCTCATCGTCTCCGCGTGACCCGCTCCCCTCTTCCTCGCTACCGTTTCCTGCAATGAAATCGCGACATCAATTCGCGTTGATTGCGCTAGTGATTCGCCCCACGACCACGCCCTACTTAAGCACCCTATCCTCCTCCCCATTTCCCCTCAAACCCCAAGCCCTGAATGCCACCAGGATGCAAGAATTCCTCTCCTAAACCCTCTATGCTCCAACGATCCGCAACACCGATTACGGCCAACTCCGTCCACCCATCTGCTCTTGGTTTCCAAGAGCTCACTCCCCATTGCCTCGCGCATCTCCCAGTACCTTTCCCTAGCCCGCGCGCAGTTCGGAACATCGGCAAGGACAATGCCTGCTCGCCACCGTACTCTGGTGCAACTCCGACGAACTTTTCCGGTAAACCCTGACCGCCCTTTCCTCTCTGGTTGATACGCGTACACTCGCTATGTTCGTGCGTGCCTAACGCCACCTACGGATGGTATTACCGTGCCTTGTAGCATCATCAATGACCACTCCCGAACGAGCCCGATGCTGATGCAAACTCCGACGAGGAATCAACGCCGTGCCCGTGCGCCCCCGCCCCGTCCACGAACACGCCGAGCATCACCGCGTCTCTACGATCTTAATAAGCACCCACACTCTCTCCCGTACCCTCTAGCCTCGCTGGAACCTCTCCGTCCGACACGCATCCTCCGCGGTGCGCCACCCACGTGTGGTCAGAGCAACGAGATCCGCTGGATCTAGATCTAGCGGTCGTGATTAGAATAGCTAGCGAAGGGGTACGCGAGGATCTGAGCCGTAGATCTTAGATCTGGCGGTGTAAGTTAGATTGGGTGCGAAGGGGTATGAATCAATCTGGTGCATTGGATCTGATTAGATCCAACATCATGGAAACGCGATCCACACCGAAGCGGTACCGTCCAATCAGGAGCTACCGCGTGGCTTGCTTTTCAATTTAAAAACCAGATTTGATTTCAAACTTGTAAAATTCATAACTTTAATTATGTTTGGAAATTTTTTGCAAATAATATATCAATGGATTCACAAAAATAAATCCTACACTACTGTGGCCTTAGTTTTCTATTTTTTTCTGTAAAAATGGAGTTTTATGCAGAGACAAATATGAGCTTATTTTGGCTATTTAAATTATTTTGGAAATATTTATAAGGCTAAATTAAGTTTATTTAGACTTTATGTAATTTATTTTGGGTTTAGTACTGTTGACTTGTCTTGTTTAGTTTAGAAAAATCATCACATGGCATTTTCATGCATTCATATATTTTTGCTTGATTATTTTGAATGTATATTTGGTGCTATTATTTTATGTGTAGATTTTGGTGCTAGTGGTGATTGTGATTGTGAAGATTGTTGCTACTCCCCCAACTACCAAGGCAAGTGGTGCTACATGTATTTGTCCTATTATTTTGACTATGCACTAGTATTATTTTGTATAGAGCTTGCATGAAAGTTTGTCTAAGTATCTGTATGCTATGCTATGGGAAATCCTAGTAGATGTAGTCTTGGTAGAATTATTCACTAAGTTAAGATACTTGTTGATATCATGCTTAGCCTAGCTATTAGTAAACAAGGGTGGATTATATACACATGCTATGGAAAATTTCACTAAGTCTTTTGACTTATGTTTTTCTTAATAAAACAACTAAGTGAATGAAACACCTGGGTGGAATGGTAATTGCTTGGATGGATTTATGTTTAGTGGTTACACAAGGCCAGAAAACTGGCGAAAACTTGTGTATCTCACTTGTGGAAAGCCACCCAGGAACAAAGAGATTTGAGATGTCAAACATTAAGAAGCTTCTAGTGTAACCACATGGCAATATGGGCTCTGCCTGGATCATATAGGTTGCAACAACTTAGCCAGATGGACAGAAGGTGGTAGGGGGTGATAGGATGGAGCACGTCCATTTGGTCTAAGGGAAGGCTTCTGAAAGATCTCGTCTCGATGCATGTCGAGTCTTGTGGGGAAAGTGCACCACCTCTCGAGAAGGAAAAATCTAAGTACTTAACCGTGTCCCCGGCAACCGGCAATTTGAGCATCAAGACACTGAAGCTATAAAGGATCTCCTCATCCCATTTTCTAAGTTAAAAACTTGTGGTTCAACAAGGGTGGTTCACCAATGTTTATTGGTGGTTCCTTGGGAGTTTTGACAAATAAAAACTTAGTGATTTCAACTAATAGAAAAAACCTATTTTGAGCAAAGCAAGCCTAAACTACACTTAGCCAAATTCATATAGAAGTTAGAAGCTACTATTCTACTATGGTATCACTTGCCAATACTATTCCAATGTATTGACCCACTGTGGATGTAACTTATGATGTTGCAGGTTACTCTGATGAGGATTAGGGTTATGAGTCTACACTCAACATGCTTGCCTGTGGCACATGAAGATGAAGACTTTACTTTATTTACTTTTTCTATGAAATCTTCTACTAGCCTTTGGCTATGGAGTTGTAAAAGACTATGTTTATCTATGGAATGACGATGTAATAAAGACCTTTGTATCTGTGTACTTAATCTTAAACTGTGGATGTTAGCATTTGATCCAGGGACTAGCATTGCAATCACAGAGAACTTTACCTTTATAAAGGTGGGGTCTTACAAGGGGGGACGAAGAGGTGCCACAGGACAGCCAGACCACCCCATGGTGCAACCAAGGGTGGTACCGCGCTAGGGCATGGTGTGGGCCCCTCGGGCGTCAACCGACCTTGCCCCTTCTCCTATATAAACCCCCCGAGGAGAAAACCCTAAGTACCCAATCAGAAATCCACGAAAAAGTCCGTAGCCACCGCCACCATCGTCCCTAGATCAGGAGGGATCTGAAGCTCTTCCCGGCACCCTGCCGGAGAGGGGAGATCATCCCAAAGGCCTTCTTCATCACCATGCTAGCCTCCGGAGTGATGTGTGAGTATTTCATCCTTGGACTATGGGTTCATAGAAGTAGCTAGATGGTTGTTTCTCATCTTTTGTGCTATCATGTTTAGATATTGTGAGCTGCCTATCATGATCAAGATCATCTATTTATAATCCTACATGTTGTGTTTGTTGGGGTCCTATGGATATTGAGTACTACGTCAAGCTTGATTTTTGATCCTATCATGTCGATGTTATTTGTGATCTTGCATGCTTTGCATTGCTAGTAGTTACTCTGGCCAAGTATTTGCTTGTGACTCCAAGAGGGAGTATTTATGCTCGATAGTATGTTCATGCCTCTAGTAATCTGGGGGAGTGATAGAAACCTCTAAGGTTGTAGATGTGCTGTTCCTACTAGGGAGAAAATAACAATCCTTTGTCCCAGGGCAATTGTATTGTTTGCTTTACACACCTTGCTTAATGCAATTATCTGTTGCTTGCAACTTAATACCCGAGGGTCGTTTAGATGATATCCCGGAGGTGGATTATTAGTCATAGATACAGTTGGATTATGGTCTATGTATTATGTTGTAATGCCCAAACGAATCTCACAGAAATAAGCATGACATGTACATGCATTGTTATGCATTCTCAATCTGTCAATTGCCCAACTATAATTTGTTCACCCAACATGTTATTTATCTTATGGAAACACCTCTAGTGAACTGTGGACCCCGGTCCATTCCTTCCCACTGATATTCAATCTACTATCTACTGTTTACTTTCTGCAATTACTACAAGCAATTACTTTCTTCCACACTATACGTTTATTCCTGTTTTCAGCAAACCGGTGAGCTTGACAACTTCATTGTAAGTTGGGGCAAAGTATTGTGGTTGTGTTGTGCAGGTTCCACGTTGTTAGCACCACCTTGGGAGCTGTTTCCTTTCTCCTACTGGTTCGATAGCCTTGGTTTCACAACTGAGGGAAAACTTGCTACTATGCTCATCACAACTTGCTCTTGGGGTTTCCCAACAGGCTCTACAGTAACCGATCCGACATCAAGATTTTCTGGCACCGTTGCCGGGGAGATACAGGACATCTTCAATCTCTTCCTCCTGGTCAGAAAGCTTTTCTAGGAGAAAGAAGCTTTCTGCAAGGGGAGTCTCTCACTACCAATCTCTTTACTTTGTTTTTGTTTTGCTTTGTTTCTTTAGCTTTGTTTGGTTTGTTTCTTTTTATCAAAAATACAAAAAAATAAGTTCTTTCTTTAGTTGTTATCTTGTTCTTAGCTCATTATGTTGATCCCTAAGTTTACCTGGGGAGTACACTTTACCTGTCACTCTATTTTTATTTTACTTTTTCTTGTCTAGTTTATTTGAGCTTAGTTTATTTCTATTTTGTTGTGTTTTGTTTTGTCTAGTTTATTTTTGTCTTGTCTTGTTTTTCTTATATACTCGAAAATCCATAAAGTTTTGAAAAACCGAAAATCTAAAAACTGTTGTTATGGAAGAACATGCTAGAACCTCTATCGAATATATTATAATGTATAGAGAATCATATATGAGTAAAGTCATGAGAGGCTTGTTAAAAAGGTTGGATCAAATTGCTAAAATTTTGCTTAAAAACCATGATATCAATTGTTGCTCTGAACAGGATACTAAACATCTTAAATTCTAATGTGGCTTTAGTAAAGAAGTTTTAATTGAACTATCATTGGAATAACTATATTCATCTTGGATTTGAAGAAGTAGAAAAATTTGTTTTGTTTATGGGAGATTCTGAAATAGAATCCTTCATGTCTAAAATTATGAAACCTATGTTGCTTGTAAAGACCTTAAAGATATGATCTCTTCTATCCTTGATTATTGCATAGAAAATTTCAGCAATAATTGTTATATCATTGATTATAAAGAGAGACTCAGACATGCACAAGAATGTGTCCACAATTTGCAGGAACCTGTGGAAGAAGAAATTGCTGAACCTGAAAGCTCATTAGATGAAAAAGAGGAGGAGAGTGATGAAAAAAGGGAGGAAGAATGGATTAGCTACCCATGCCTACCTTCTAATGAGAGTAACGCTTTATCCCTTATATTATTTGATTGTCCCCCATGCTTACCAAAGGAGGATGAATGTTATGTTCCTGTGGATTCTTTTGAAATATCTACTATGGGTAAAACTTGTGATAATAATTATGCTCCTATTATATATGATAATCCATGCTATTTTGATAAATCTTATGATAATCCTTTATTTGTGCCTAACTTCAAAATGCATGGTACTAAAGAGTTTTGCTTAGAAAATGTTTATGATAAAGCCCTAGATGATGGTCCTATATTGGTTGATAATATTAATTGTACTACTATTTAAAATTAGATTGGAGGTGTATTGACTTTATCTTGGAACCCCATACCTCTTGAGAATGATCATTCATCTTGTTATAAAAAATTTAAAAGAGGGTTTGAAGGTTCTAATCCCACTAGTTTTGAGCTTGATGAAAATTATGTGTTTGTAGATCATGAAAAGCATACTTTATGTGATATTTATATGGTTGAGTTTATTCATGAGGCTACTAAATATTATTATGAGAGAGGAAAATATGGTTGTAGAAGTTTTCATGGTACTTAAACACCTATCTATGTGCTGAAAGTTTTGAAGTTACTCTTTTTTTATCTTCCTATGTCTGTCACTTTGTTCTTTGTGAATTTATTTGTGTACAAGATTCCTATGCATAGGAAGTGGGTTAGAATTAAATGTGTTTTTAATTTTCTTCTTTATTCTCTCTTTTACTTAAATTAATATTTCTTATGTGAGCATCTTCTCAAACTATCAAGCCTAGCTAAAAGGCAATAAAGAAAAGCGCTTATGGGAGACAACCCATTGTTTTATTTCTATAATTTTTCTTTTGTTGAGTCTTGGAAGTTATTGCCTCAGTAATAACCTCTACTTATCCTTGTTGTTTGATATTTTTGCCAAGAATAGCCTCTAATGAGAGGGAAGTAAGATATGGGAAAATTGCTGTCCCGAAATAGATTTCGGTGCTTCACTGTAAAAAATCGTGAAAAATCCCAGAACGTCGGATTGAGCTGATATTTTTGTGTTCATGCTCCTATTATTTACCCAAATTTATTTAATTTTTCAATTTTTGATTTGAGCAACATAAGATTTTCTAAAAAATCTTTCTTTACCTGCTGGTCTGTTTTAACCGATTTCTGCCATTATTTGCATCTGCCTCTTAATCGGTTTCTTTTTGAGTTCTCTTTGATCATTTGAGTTTTTAAAAGGAGTTGATACAATAGCTTATGTTTTAATGGATGGTTTACTTGAGTTGTAACTAAACCCAAAGGCTTATTATCTTGAATACACTAATGTTGCTAATGAAGATTGAGTGAATTTTTGTATGAAGGAAATTTGCAAGTGTAGGAGAGAATGATGTGATGAGATGAAGAATGGACAAAAGCTCAAGCTTGGGGATGCCACCCGTGTCACCCCAAGAAATATTCAAGAGGTACAAGCGTCAAAGCTTGGGGATGCCCAAGGCATCCCCTTCTTCATCAACAAAAATCACAGGTTCTCTTTCATGATACTATACCTTTATTACTTTATGCACTTTTGTGTTGTTCTTGGAGCGTCTTTGTTTTTGTTTTTATTTTTATTTTGATTTTTGGTAATAAATTGGTTCGACCCCAACACACCTCTTTTGGAGAAGTCACACATAGTTCTTCATTGTCTAGAATACTCTATTTTTCACTCCTATTGTTCTATGAGTGTTCTCTTTTGCTAGCACTGCGTTTAGCTTTAGTTTTCTTATTATTTTTACTTATATCTTTTTCGTTATTCTTTGTAGTTAGGTGAGACAAGCTCTCTGATCTTTATTGATTATTATCTTTGTGAGTTGTTTCAAATAAGTCGATTGATGTTGGAAAAGAGTAGAAAGTTTCATGCTTATAGTGGTACAAAAGGAAGCTTGTTTTGATTGTGGCTTAGACTTTATCATGTCATGTTAGATGTTGCTTTGACCATATGCTTAGTAATTATTGTTGTATCATGAATTGTTTCAAAAAATTGAGATTGCTTAATGTGCCATGCAAGAATCACGCATTGTTTTAGCATACAAAAGCATAATATTATGGTATTATCCTTTGATGCTTTATTTGGGTTGACTTGGCACATGCTTACACCATGCTATGACTATGAACCAGTCAACTTATCCTCTATGATCATTTAGTTTTTGACTTGTGATATCACTTTATGCTTTTATTAATAAAGTTTTGTCGCTCTGCATGATTATGGCCATTATTGCTCTCTTAGTTGGTCGCTCCCAGTCTTTTGCTAGCCTCCATCTGTACTGAGTATGAGTTCTACTCGTGCATCCAACTCCCAAGAAACCAAGTTATTTCAAAGAGTCCACTATAAACTCCTATGCATGGTGTGTTACACCATTCCAAACATATTCATGTGTTTATCTATCTTCCAAATTAAATTTCCGTTATGTGAAAATTAGTGATTAAAGATCTCACAAACTTGATGGCACACTTTATTTTCTTGCACTTAATAAACTTGAACCATTGTGACCATCTATGTTTCTTATATGCTTGCAAATTCTAAGTTGGGATTTAGCAGAACCATGTTATCGTGGGGAACGTTTTCGACATTGCACTTATTCTATTTAGTTGATATCATGTTATTTTGTTTATGGATCCCGGCGGTGTGAAATAAAAGGGGAGCTTGTAATCTCATGGAGTTTGTACATGTGTTAGATAAACGCCTGGGCGGCTAGCCTAAGCCATGCCTAATCATGGTGGAAACTTACAGAAAAACCATACTGGCATTCTATGAAGCATCCTCAATAAAAACCAATGCAAATAGCAAATAAAAAGATCGTTGAGATGCTCACTGTCTGTTGCCTTGTCATTTTAATATGGGATAGCTCATGTGTCATGGGGAAAGGGGTACCCTGTTGGCGGTTCACTATGATACACATATACTTACAATGACAATAACTTACTTGTGACCAAAGTTGAGTAGCATGAGGTTTGGTACTCATACGCAAGGGGCATGAGATTTTCAACTTGTGATTTGTCTAGAATATACTCATATTTGTATCACTTTAACCTTAATTATTTCAAGATTCTTATGATAGGGGCAATGAGAGCTCAAAGCTAATAAGTACCATAATTTTTGGAAGTTCCTTATGAACCTTGAAATCCCTAGCTCCCTCTGCGAAGGATTCATAGTTGTCATTGCTTAATAAGTACCATAATTTTTGGAATCTAATAAGTACCCAAGATTCTTGAGTCTCCATCTTCTATCTTTATGCACCAATTAAGAGAGCATAGTTGTCATTCTTAGTTCAGTGTGCATTATCCCAAAACTTGTTGATTGATTCATAATTATGGTATTGCTTGTTCTTAAATTATTTGTATCTTGTCACCCTTATGAACTTTGAAGGTGTCCTATGCATTTATGTTTTGCTATTCCATGAGGGACAAGCTGAATACCACTCTTGCTATGTTTTCTATATGTGAAACAAACAAACGTCTTTCAATGCATTGTTATTCATGATCTTTTGTTTAGGTTGCCTTTCATGCTGCAACATAGTTGCTATGTCTTATTATTAGAAATATATCTGTCCTGCTTATGTTAGAGTACTTTGATCCCGGCTATCAATGCTTTATAATACCTTGATCACGATTGTCATAGTGCATGTCACCTCAAAAATTATTCTTTTTATCACTTACCTACTCGAGGACGAGCACGAGTTAATCTTGGGGATGCTTGATACGTTGTAAACGTATCTATAATTTTTGATGCTCCATGCTTGTTTTGTACCAACTATCTTATGTTTTGTCTACACTTTGAGGCATTTTTATACATTTTCTGGAACTAACCTATTGACAAGATGCCATAGTGTCAGTTCCTATTTTCTGTTGTTTTTGGTTTTAGAAAAGTTGTGTAGGAAATATCCTTGGAATTGGAAGAAACAAAAGCCAAAGTCAATATTTTACTGTAACAAAGACAGGGTCCAGAGGGGGGCGAAGAGGAGCCACAAGGCGGCCAGACCACCCCATGCGCGCGGCCAAAGGTGGACTCACTCCAGGGCATGGTGTGGGCCCCTCGGGCATCAACCGACCTTGCCCCTTCACCTATATAAACCCCCCGAGGAGAAAACCCTGAGTACCCGATCAGAAATCCACGAAAAAGTCCGTAGCCACTGCCACCATTGTCCCTAGATCGGCAGGGATCTGAAGCTCTTCCCGGCACCCTGCCGGGAAGGGGAGATCATCCTGGAGGCCTTCTTCATCACCATGCCAACCTCCGGAGTGATGCATGAGTAGTTCATCCTTGGACTATGGGTCCATAGCAGTAGCTAGATGGTTGTTTCTCCTCTTTTGTTCTATCATGTTTAGATCTTGTGAGCTGCCTATCATGATTAGGATCATCTATTTGTAATCCTACATGTTGTGTTTGTTGGGATCCGATGGATATTGAGTACTACGTCAAGATTGATTATTAATTATATCATGTCTATGTTATTTGTGATCTTGCATGCTCTCCGTTGCTAGTAGTTACTCTGGCCAAGTATTTGCTTGTGACTCCAAGAGGGAGTATTTATGCTAGATAGTAGGTTCATGCCTCTAGTAATCTGGGGGAGTGACAGAAACCTCTAAGGTTGTAGATGTGATGTTGTTACTACGAAGAAAACAACAATCCTTTGTCCAAGGGAAATTGTATTGTTTACTTTACACACCTTGCTTAATGCAATTATCTGTTGCTTGCAACTTAATACCCGAGGGTTGTCCGGATGATATCCCAGAGGTGGATTATTAGTCATAGATGTAGTTGGATTATGGTATATGTATTATGTTGTAATGCCCAAATGAATCTCATAGAAATCATCATGAAATGTACATGCATTGTTATGCATTCTCAATCTGTCAATTTCCCAACTGAAATTTGTTCACCCAACATGTTATTTATCTTATGGAGAAACACCTCTAGTGATTTGTGGACCCCGGTCCATTCCTTCACACTGATATTCAATCTACTATTTACTGTTTACTTTCTGTAACACCGTGGTTCTGAAAAGACCGTGGCTTCTATGTGACATGCCAATCCCTGGATCGGTTCATTGGACCACAATAGAATAAGATGAATAACATAGCAAAATATCCGTGTATCATAAATAACAAAGATCCAGAGTACCATTATTATAATTAAAGCTTAGCTCAAGGCTAGCTCAAATTATTCAGGTAGCAACATAAATAAAGTAAATCCTCCATTCTTCAAATTGCCCACAAGTGAACAAGTGCCGAGTGGAGTACCGTGGCCTATATCGATTACTCAGAATCGGAATATCCTGCAACATGAAACGTAGCAGCCCCGAAGGGTCAATACATGGAATGTATGGCAAGTAGAGCTAGTAAAGGAGACAATAATGCTAACATCTACATGCATATTTGGCAAGTGGAGCTGTGGCTAGCTTGCATTTGCAAATACCTTTGTCCTACTTTCATAAACAGTTTTTTTGATTTTCTTTGAAAAGATCCCAATTAAGTTAACCCAACAATATTATAGCAATTATGAAATTAGAATGAGCGAGAAACATGTCATGGAATCAATATCAAGAAACTCAGTTGTCCATGACCGGGGACACGGCTAATCTATTAGATTATACACCCTGCAGGGGTTAGTACACTTTACCCATGTGACTTGGCCAGCCCAGCTCGTACCATCACTCTCATTTTGGGTGATGATAGGGAGAAGTCCAAGAAGGGACTGTTCGGGAAGTAGCTCCCCAATCCCGACGCGCACCGTTCCAACCTACCAAAATTCTACATCTCTGGATACGCGGGTTCGGGTTACCACAACCTACTAAGTCCAACCAACCGCCCATTTCATTATTGGCACATGGTTGTACACGTAAGCTACAAAATAAAGAAGCCAATCATTTTCTCTTGATACCTGGGTGCCTTTCCGCAATGAAACCACCAAAATTTATCAATCCCATCACACCCAGGAGATTCATTGATTAAGTTGTTTTAGTTTTCACAAACCAATACTTTTAGAAACAAGATTCAATGATGTAACCCAGCCCTCGTACATCGTAGCATGGCTAAGCACATATACCAACGGTGGTTCATCTACAAGGAAGGCCCTACCACATAATAGGACATAGCATAGCGATAGTATCATCCTACACATGCATCTACAAAATACACGACAATGCATTGAAAATAGTAGGACGATATCATGAACAAGGTAGCATCTACTTGCCTTGGTTGTAGCGGTCGGAAGAACAATCCACACACGAGCAAGCGTTGCACTCGTCACAATCTACACGATACAATCCAATCATAAACAAACCATCCACAAGCATATGCAACAAAGATGATGCATGAATGCATGCATGACAAGTGGTTTGATTCTACAGCAGCACCACATAATCCTATTCAGTAAAGCTACTGAATGCATGCATGGAAAATAATTTTAGCGCAAGTAAAACTATTATGCAAAATATAATGCTCAAAACTAGAGCTAGAACCCAAATAATTCACTACTGAAAGCATACTGTTTGTAAAATCTTGGAAAAAATCTACTGTATAGGCATTCCTATTGAGGAACAATACCAATTGGAATTACTCAAAAAGAAATTATAAAACTCCCTGAGTAATTAAAATAATGCAGAAATCCACTAAATAGTTTCTGCAAAAGTTTTTACTGTAAGCCTATCCTTTTAATTCACTTTGAGATTCCTCTTGTTCTACTGAATCCAGGGACATATTATTTGCAATTTTTGGAGTTACAGATCTTTTTCTACGAATTAATTACTCCAAAAGGCCATTAACTCATTTAATTAATCTGGGCAAAATCTTGCTGTAAAAGTGTAAAACAATGGTACAGCAAGATTCTACACGACTTTCTGAATCTACACATATTTTATTTGCAATTTTTGGCTCAGTAGATTAATTTCTATGAATTTTACAAGTTTCAGCTATTTTCTGCAATTTTAAATCAATTTTAAATTCACGGGGAATATTCTTGCTGACTGGGCTGCTGACTAGGCAGACACGTGGCATGCTCAGGTTCGCGGGTACCTCACCGGTGATGGGGCTGCTGCTGGCCATTGGATCTTAGAATGATCGGGCGGTCCACGTCGACCCTGGCGAGTTCACCGGCGCTAATGGCGGAGCAGCGGCGGCGGGCTCAAATGACGGTGGTGGCGGCGACTTCGGCGGTCTCCGGCGTGGGAAGGTGGTCTAGAGGATGCGGACGGCCTCGGCAAGCGTCTTGGTGGTGTCGGTGAGCTCCTTTGCTTCCTCGAGCGTGTGCGGCGGGCAGCTGAAGCTCCTCGGGTCGGGTGGTGCTCCGGCGGCGGCGCGCGCGTGATGTAGTGCTCCTGCGAGAAGGAGGAGCGGTCAGAGAGAGGCATCGAGTCACGGGGGAGAGGACAGAGGGAAAAAGAGGGGTCGAGAGCGACGAGAATCGCGGGATCGGGATCAACCCGCGAGGCCGACGGCGGCGGAATCGGGAGCTCGGCGTTGGGGAGCTAGGGTTTGTATTTTGTCAAAAAAAACAAGAGGGATCCGACGACGGAGGTTATATGGGTGCGGAGGCGTGGGGAAGGGGTAAGGGGGCGGTCGAATCGGGACAGATTTGACGGGGATCGATCGGGTCAGGGGGTCGTGTTCTTCCTGGTTACCCAGTCGAGAGGAGGAAGAAAGGAGTGGGCCCCTCTGGTCAGCGGCAGAGAGTGGGCTGGCCACGAGTGGGCTTCTTGGCTTAACTGCTGCACGTGGTCTGTCACAGTGGCTCGTCTGTGTGCAGGCGGTAGGTAGGCCTTAGGTGGGCTGGGCTGGCTAGGGTCGGTCGGCCGGGTAGGTTAATTTTTTTTTGTTCTTTTGCTTTTTTTTTCCATTTTCTGTTTTGGTATACCTATTGTATCTTTTTCATATGAATTCCAAATGATCCCAAATTTGTTTCTAAAATTTTCTAAAAACTAGGGGATCATCTTAGGATCCTATTTGTCAATACTTTGACTATTTCAAAATAGTGATTTCAAAAGTACAAGTATTTTACTTTTGTAGAAGCATTTTGTTATTCCAATTTTAGGGATTAAAACTAGTGTTTTGCAATCCAAACTTTCATGAATGCAAAATACTATGCCAATGCAATGCAAATGCAATTTTTTTTGTAGTCCCAATTTTCAAAATCTTGGGATGTGACACTTTCTCTTCAATTACTACAAGCAATTACTTTCTTCCACACTATACGTTTAATACTTTATTTTAGCAAATCGGTGAGCTTGACAACCTCACTGTAAGTTGGGGCAAAGTATTGTGGTTGTGTTGTGCAGGTTCCATGTTGTTAGCAACACCTTGGGAGCTGTTTCCTTTCTCCTACTGCTTCGATAACCTTGGTTTCACAACTAAGGGAAAACTTGCTGCTGTGCTCATCACACCTTGCTCTTGGGGTTTCCCAACAAGATCTACAGTAACCGAGCCGACATTAGTCACAGGGCCATCCGCATTAGGAACTACTCCCAGTTCAATGACGAAATTATGTAGCAAGACAGCTTCATTCGCCACAGAGTTAACTATGATGTATTCTGAGTCCATTGAAGACTGTGCCACCACTGGATGCTTCATGCTTTTCTAGGTTAACGCGCCACCATTCACAAAAACACATATCATGTTTGAGACCTTGAGTTGTTGGATTCTATGTTCCAGCTCGCATCCACGTAACCAGTTACATTTAGATCTTCATCAACACCTCCAAAGACTAGGAACATATCCTTAGTTCTTTTCATATACTTCAAGATATTTTTCACAGCTGTCCAATATTCCACTCCTGGATCACTTTAGAAGCGGCATGTCCAACTAAGATCCAGGGACACATCAGGTCGAGTACAAAGCATAGCACACATGATAGAACCTATGGATGCGGCATACGGGATATTATCCATCCTCTCTCTATCAATAGTTGTTGCTAAACATTGAGTCTTACTTAATGACACACCTTTCACAAGAGGCACAAAACCCCTTTAGGATTTTTAACTTCTTCAGAATCTTATCTATGTAAGTACTTTGACTTAATGCTATTAAGTGTCTTGATCTATCTCTATAGATCTTGCTACCCAATATGTAGGGCGCTTCACCTAGATCCTTCATGGAAAAATGACTACTCAGATATTCATTTATGATCCCTAATAATCTCACAACATTCCCAATGAGTAATATGTCATCTACATATACTACTAGGAATGCCATCGATCTCCCCCTCGCTTTCTTATAAACACAAGATTCTTGATTATTTTAGACAAATCCAAAACACTTGATCACTTGATCAAATCGCTTATTCCAACTCCTAGATGTTTGCTTTAGTCCATAACTCCTAGATGTTTGCTTTAGTCCATAAATGGATTGTTCAAGCTTGCATACTTTTACAGCATCCTTAGGATCTACAAACCCCTCTATTTGCATCATATACAACTCTTCATCAATGTGACCACTGAGGAAGGAGGTCTTGAAGTCCATCTACCATATCTCATAATCATAATATGCAGCAATTGCTAGTAAAATCCGGATAGATTTTAACATTGTTACGGGGGACAAAGTCTCTCTGTAGTCAATTCCTACCACTTGTCAAAAACCCTTTGCGAGAAGTCTTGCCTCATGGACAATCACATTGCCATCAGCATCTATCTTCTTCTTAAAGATCCATTTATTCTCCACGGCCTTTCGACCTTTAGGGAGATCTACCAAGTTCCAAACTTGGTTTTCATACATGGATCCTATCTCGGATTTCATGGCTTGTAGCCATTTCTCGGAGTAAGCGCTCTCCATTGCTTCTATGTAGTTCTTAGGTTCCTCTTGTTCATCTAATAAGACTGACACCACAAGGCTATTATACCAATATGGGACGGTACATACTCTTGCTAATCTCTGAACCATAGGAGCTTCGATGTTATGATATGTATCATTCGTTTCTTCTTCCACTATAGAGAGCGGTTCCGGAATAGTTTCTATTGTGCTACTCGATATTTGGAGAGAAGGGTCAACGACTTCATCAAGCTCTATCTTCCTTCCACTAACTTCTTTTGCGAGAAACTCTTTCTCTAGAAAGTCGCCATCCTTAGCGACAAACATTTTGCCCTCGACTTTGTTGTAGAAGATATACCCAATAGTTTCCTTTAGGTATCCTACAAAGATACACTTTTCTGCTTTAGATTCAAGTTTGCCAGGCTGCAGTTTATTAAGGTAAGCCTCACATCCCTAAACTTTCAAGAACAACAACTTTGGCTTCTAGACGCACTATCTCTCATATGGTGTTGTCTCCACGGATTTGGATGGTGCTCTATTTAAAATAAAAGCAGCAGTTTCTAATGCATAACCGCAGAATGACACAGACAAGTCAGTTAAAGACATCATGGACTGGACACTATCCAATAGAGTACGGTTACGCTGTTCTGACACACCATTACGTTGTGGTGTTCTGACTGGCGTAAGCTGTGGTACAATACCACAGTCCTTCAAGTGCATACCAAACTCATAACTCAAGTATTCGCCTCCCCAATCTAAACGGAGGTGCTTAATCTTATTGTTGAGTTGATTTTCTACCTCTTTCTAAAATTCTTTGAAATTGTCAAAGGTTTCAGGTTTATGCTTCATCAAGTAGATATACTCATATCTACTTAAATCATCAGTAAAGGTAACAAAATAATGATACCCATTGCATGTCGAGACACTCCTTGGTCCACATACATATGTATGTACGATTCCCAATAGGTCTGCAGCCCGCTCCATAGTGTCGGAGAAGGGTGTCCTAGTCATCTTGCCCATGAGACAAGGCTCGCATGTATCATAGATTCAAAATCTAGTGATTCCAGAAGTCCATCAGAATGGAGCTTCTTCATGTGCTTTATGCCAATATGACCAAGATGACAATGCCATAGGTACATGGTATTATCGTCATTATTCTTGCAACACCTGGCATCAATGTTATGGATGTGTGTACTACAATAAAGATCTAGTAAGAATAAACCTTTGCATACATGCACATGAACATAAAAGACATCATTCATATAAATAGAACAACCAATTGTTCCAGATTTAAACGAATAATGATCTTGCAACAAGCAAGATCCACTCACAATATTCATGCTTAAGAAGGGTACAAAGTAGCACTTATTCAAAACTAAAATTAATCCTGAAGGGAGACGCAGAGACAGATCGCCGACGGCCTTGACATCGACTTTCGATACATTGCCGACACGCATCGTCACTTTGTCCTTCCCCAGGCACCACTTATTTTGTAGCTCCTGCTGGGAGTTACAAATGTCAACAACAGAACTGGTATCAAATACCCAGGTGTTGCTCCTGGTGCTTGTTGGGAACAAATCAATAACAAGTATAACACATATACCTTTGTCTTTTGCAGCAAACTTGCTGACTTTCTTATATTCGAGGTACTTGGGGAAGTTACGCTTCCAGTTGTCTTGGTGGTGGCACGACAGATGCCATGGGTAGGCTAAAGTATGGGGCCAATGGATGCTAGTGAGATCTGGGGAGGGAAGATGCAACTATCTCTACACTCAAGCTGCCAAAGTGAAGATCTTTATTTCTCTCTTGATGGGTTAAAAATGCTCCTTGAGCTGTACAAAGGGGGACAAGATGAATCTCCCCAGCCCAACGGTGCTCAAAGAGTCGATCCCTCCCTCAGGGTCCAAGCCTCCCCTTATAAAGGAGTGCCTTGGGTGCCCTTAGGGCTGACGAGGCAAGCTTATTCGTGGAATATGATTGTCCCAAATTAGTAGTTCGGCGGCCTCCTTTCCCTGTCGCCCTTCTAATGACGGCAAGGCTCCAGTGGCCCCCTCCCGCGTGCCTCGGGCTCCAGGACCGTCACCTCCGTGACCTCCTTCTGCCCCTCTGACGCTGTGCATCCTTGTCTCTTGTGCTTGGCTCTGCTCTGATTCCTTCTAGCCTGCAGCTATAGTTTGACCTTGGGCTTCTTCTTCTCCTGAAAGCTTCGTATCACTCGGCCTTACCTTGTGTTACTCGGATCGTTCTTCACCTGCATCAAGATCACTTGGGCTAACCCGGCCGATCCTCTTAGTAACTCGGCCAGGTAACTACTTGATACATATACGTGGGCTTCTTGCCTCCGTTCATCGGCCGACATATCCATGATTCGGCCGACTTGGACCGTAACTCGGAAACTAGACGGGGATAGTACCTCTGTCTTTCCCCGTCTCTGACCTACCCGAGGTCAACCCCCCGACATTAGTCCCCGAAGCTGGTGTGGCCCTGTCGATAGCTTTGGCCGGGTCATATCAGCTTCATTATATTCTTTGGTCTTGTTTCCGAGTTATGTCCTCGTCCGAGGTTTCCTCGTTCCTTCCCTCGTACGCCATGTCCTACGTGTCATCCCCATTATTGTTCTTCTAGTTTTTAGGTCCCTCTACAGTGCTTACTGACAAGCTACAGTGAACTCTGTACCTGCTGCGCCGCTGCTGCGACGCCTCGGGTGCCGTTCCCCTTGGGGATTGTAACGATATTTCTTCGTGTGTGGCCGTTGGTGTGGCTACGCTCACCGTCGTGTGTTCGTGCTGCACCCACGATCTACACGTACAACCGCCACACCCACGATCCCACTTCCCTGTTCATGGCTCGATTATAAAGAGGGGAACTGCGTTCGTGGGATTCACTTTTCCCCTTATCGCTCGCCTCCGTTCTCCTCCTTCCTTTCGCCGGCGCGTTCTCTTGCAGTTCCGCCGCCGCTCGCCAGCCAGAGCCTCCGCCGGTGAAGATTCCGCCGCGCCGTTCTGCCTTTCTTGCCCGCGCTCCGCGGCTTTGGCTCCGTCGCCGGTGAGTCCTCTCTGGTCGTCCTGCCCTGATCTTTCCCTAGATTCATCTGCTCCGATTTCGTGCTCAGGCGACGGTTCCTCTGTTTCTTCGCCATTGTTTTCGTGCAAAGTTCCGACGGGGCCTTGCAGCTCTAAACTCCCCTCCGCCGCCAGTCTTTCCTCCGGCGATCTTTCCGGCGCACATATGTCTAGTTCGTTTAGCGGCGCTCTTGTTGAGGACGACGACGCTGGCTCCGGGCCCGAGCGAGGCTCGTGGCAGGGCTCTTCAGTCACGCGCCGTGAGATTGAATGGCTTATCCGGACTCGAAGGATTCCCGCCGAGGTTTCTTGCCGTTTACCCGGCAGCGAATCCTCTCCAGATATCAGAGAGGGCGAGTATGTGGTTTTCATGTCTCACTTCGCCCGCGGCTTCGGTCTCCCTCTTAGCGATTTCGCTAGAGAATTCCTCGATTACTTCGGCCTTCAGCCGCATCATCTTCCTGCGAACGCCATAGCTTCTCTTTCTGCTTTCATCTCCGCTTCGGAGGGATACTTCGGCCTGTGGCCGTCAGTGCATGTCTGGTCGAAGTTCTTCCAGATCCGCTCCAACGTTGTCCCTGACAAATCTCTGCACCCTTCCGAGAAGTTGCTCACCCAATGTGGGGCGGCGTCTATCACACCTCGGAGGAAATCCGTGTTCCCTCGTGTCACTGGGTTGGAGTCGTGCAAGAAGTGGCACAAATCATTCTTCTACGTCAAGAACAGAGGGGAGGAAGACAAGATTCGGCTCCCTCCATTCTCAATTGGCCCACCTTCTAAAGTGAACTGGCTCTATAATCCGAGGAAAACTCACGCCTTGGCCGAGGCCTTCGAGATTCGGCTTAAAGAGTTGATCCGGGCCGGGTTATGCGGCGAAGACCTGATGGCAACTTTCATTAGTAGCCGGATCTGCCCCTTCCAGCAGCGGACCCACAAGTTGTGCTACATGAGTGGTCCCCTTGACCCTAATCGAGTCTCGACCGTGGAGCTGGATAACTACCTTATTTATAAGCGCGTCCGAGCTATCTTCAAGACTGAGATGCCTAAGGATTGGTCTTGGGGATTAAAACCATTCACCCGCGATCATCCGCCTCCCGAGGTAAGCTTAATCAACATTGCTCTGTTATTCCACTGTTTTTAGAAACTGGTTTATCTAATTCTCTTTCTCCTCATCTTGCAGAGGTTCGCAGAGTAGAAAAACGAGGACGCTGAAGTTCTGCAGCTCCCTTGGCCCGCGGACAGGAGTACCCCGGATACTGGTGAGCCGGACTCCGAGGAGTTCGTCCCTAAGTCGGATCCTGCTCCGGATCGAGCTCGCGGCAAGACTTATGCGCACGAGGAGGAAGGTGATTCGGACGAGGTCCAAATTCTTGAGGTAGTTGCCGCCATGCCTATTTCTTATGCATTTCCGGCTTCTACTTTCCCAGCTAATCCGGCCGGTCAGGTTCACGACGCCGAGCCTATTGCTTCCCTACCTCCCGTTACCTCGGGGAAACGCGGGGCTCCTGCTAGTGCCTCGGAGGCGGTTCCTAAGAAACGAATGAAGAAATCTGCTCCGAACCCTCCCAGGCGCAAGACTATGCCTGGGGTCGCCGGGTAAGTTCTTTTGCCTATATTTCTTGTTTCTCTCTTTCTGTTTCTCATATTGACGAATCTTCTTTCTTATTTTTGCAGTGCTCCTCTTTCTGTTAAACCCGGCGGTCCTAGTATGACTAGCCGTCCGATTCGGCCGCCATCTCCTCCTCCCGCTGATGATACCAGGATTCCTAGTCCTATTCGTCCTGCTTCTCCTCCAGCTCCGAATACGTCGCCTGTTCGTCGCGATGTCCCTGAGACCCCTTCCATTGACCTGGATTCGAACCGGCCCTCCGAAGTTTTCGTCGAACCCGCCGCCCCTTCTATGGGCCCCAGCGCTGCTACTGAGCCTCCATCTACTCCGGCAGTTTCTACGGCCATCCCGACCTCGGCCGAAAAGGTCGTTATCACGGCGCCCTCTGCGACCTTATCCTCCGCTGCTCCTAAGGACTCCGTCCCTACTTCCGAGGCGCCACTTCCTGCTGATGCCTCTTCTAAGGCGAAAAAAGCTATTGCCGTCAAGACTTCTTCTTCTCAGAAAGGTCTTGCCGGCTCTTCTCAGCCGAGTATTGCTGACGTGCTGCGTAAGGGAGCTGCGCCTACCAAAGTCCCCGTTACCTCGGCCGCCGGCAGCCAGCTTGCTCTTCATAAGAGCCCTGCGACTGCCGTGGTCGGACCGCCTGCCCGGGGTAAAGTTTTAACTCGGACAGCTAGTGGGAACAGCCTTGGAGCGCTGGTTGAGTATGCCAATAACTGGAATGCTGCTGATCAGTTTGAGGGTAATCCAACAAACCAGCCCTTTCAGCTTTCTGACATCAGCGGCCGTTTTGACCATGCTGCCCAGTTCATCATTGATACCAACAAGATGAATGAGGTAATTATTTTTTCTCTGAGTCTTAAATTATTCTTCAGATGTTACCATATGCTCTAGTCCCCGAAACTTGCAAGGAAATAACTTGTTGTATACTTGGAAGTTTGACTTAAATTTATTTCTAAGGTTCGTTAATCCGGCCATCTAGATCCGAGTTTAGTTGTGTTTGATTCGGACTTGGTTTAGCTTTGAATATCCAGCCACCTAGATCCGAGTTAAGTCCTGCTTGACTCGGATCTGGTTTAGCTTTGAATATCCAGCCACCTAGAGCCGAATTAAGCTTTGCTTGATTCGGATCTAATTTAGCTTTGAATATCCAGCCACCTAGATCTGAGTTAAGTCCTGCTTGACTCGGATCTGGTTTAGCTTTGAATATCCAGCCACCTAGAGCCGAATTAAGCTTTGCTTGATTCGTATCTAATTTAGCTTTGAATATCCAGCCACTTAGATCTGAGTTAAGTCCCGCTTGACTCGGATCTGGTTTAGCTTTGAATATCCAGCCACCTAGAGCCGAATTAAGCTTTGCTTGATTCGGATCTAATTTAGCTTTGAATATCCAGCCACCTAGATCCGAGTTAAGTCCTGCTTGACTCGGATCTGGTTTAGCTTTGAATATCCAGCCACCTAGAGCCGAATTAAGCTTTGCTTGATTCGGATCTAATTTAGCTTTGAATATCCAGCCACCTAGATCTGAGTTAAGTCCTGCTTGACTCGGATCTGGTTTAGCTTTGAATATCCAGCCACCTAGAGCCGAATTAAGCTTTGCTTGATTCGGATCTAATTTAGCTTTGAATATCCAGCCACCTAGATCTGAGTTAAGTCCTGCTTGACTCGGATCTGGTTTAGCTTTGAATATCCAGCCACCTAGAGCCGAATTAAGCTTTGCTTGATTCGGATCTAATTTAGCTTTGAATATCCAGCCACCTAGATCTGAGTTAAGTCCTGCTTGACTCGGATCTGGTTTAGCTTTGAATATCCAGCCACCTAGAGCCGAATTAAGCTTTGCTTGATTCGGACCTAATTTAGCTTTGAATATCCAGCCACCTAGATCTGAGTTAAGTCCTGCTTGACTTGGATCTGGTTTAGCTTTGAATATCAAGCCACCTAGATCTGATTTAAGTCCTGCTTGACTCGGATCTGGTTTAGCTTTGAATATCCAGCCACCTAGAGCCGAATTAAGCTTTGCTTGATTCAGACCTAATTTAGCTTTGAATATCCAGCCACCTAGATCTGAGTTAAGTCCTGCTTGACTTGGATCTGGTTTAGCTTTGAATATCCAGCCACCTAGAGCCGAATTAAGCTTTGCCTGATTCGGATCCAATTTAGCTTTTACTCGTTGATTTATCATTTTGCCTTATTACTCAGGTTGCACATGACCGGCGGACTGCCGAGTTCCAGAGGTTGCTTTTTTCGCACCGCAAGCTGGAAGAGAAGTACGAGAAAGTTCTTCCCGTGGCGAAGAAGGCTGGTATGTCTATAGCTCCTTTTGCTTATTCCCAACGTTCTCATGTATTTGTCTATGGAATGCCGGCTTACTTCTTGTTAAATAGGTAACATTAATAACCTCAATATCCGCCTTGAGAAGAAGATCAAGAACCTGGAAGGTTAGTTTCCTTTCTATTTTACTCCTTCTCCCTTTTAATTTATATGCTAAGCTTCCTTGTTGCGTTTGGCTGTGGTAAAGCCGAGCTGCAAGACTTTGCAGTGTCACATCAAGATTGCATGCCCATGCCTGACGTGATGCTGCATTTTTTAGAACAAAGCGCAGTTCATTCGGCGCAACTTCAAGAAAAAGATGATAAGATAGCTCGCCTGCGATCCGAGGTGGATACCCTCAAGCTCTCTCAGAAATCCGAACTAGAAAAGGTCGACCAAGAATTTTCCGAGGAAAAGAATCGGCTGACTTTGGATCTGCAGAAGAACAAAGAACTCCTTGAAGCTGCCGAACTTAAAACCCGGGGTTTGAGCGAGGAAATTGCTCGTTTTGAGAAGAGCAAGGCTGATTGGGCCAAAGATCTTCAGATAATGATGAGCTACATTCATCGTAAGCTACTTGGCATGGCCGAATTATATTTTTCTTTTTTGTCCCTGCTACCCTTTGACACGTTCATGCTTTGCGCAGATCATTTCCCCGAGGCCAAGCCCGTGAGCTCTAAAGCGGTTCTTGCAGCTCGTGCGCCGAGGTGAACTCATCGTTGATTCAGAATATTCAATGGAGGATTACTTGGTTGCCGTTGGTGCAGCTTGGTCCGATGAAAATTATGGGCGGGACTTGGTGCAGGCCGCTATCCGAGCTTACCATGTACTCGGCGAATACCTCGGGGACTCGATATCAACGAAGTCAAGTTATTGGTCACAAGGCTAATGGCATCCGAGAGGCGTTGAGTCTTTGGAGGAATCATGGCTACCGGTGCCGACATGGCCCCCTTTGTAATCATGTCATGGTATGAAGACATCTCTCTTGATATCTGAGAAATTTGCGCTTGGCTCCCGGGTTGAAGATCCCACTTTTGTTGCTCTTCGCAAGCTCGGGTGTTCCAACTCCGAGTACGCCGACGTGCACTTGGACCGAAGGGCCGAGTTTTCTCCGCACCGGATCGAGGAGGTTGTGAGGGTGCCTCGGATGATGATTCAGCTAGGCAAGGGAAGGTGAAAATGATTCGCCGATCCGATAGCTCTAGCTCAAGCTCGGACAGAACGGCGATGCACGGTCCTCTTCCAAAGGTACCGGGCATTCGATCAAGACGGATCGACGCTGCACAACCTCGGACTTCACCGGTTGCACTGGTCAGTGAGGGCGAGGCAACCTCACGAGGTCCCTCCTACCTCGGAGTGCCCCGCCCCTGAGCAAGTAGCTGCCTCTCCAACGAACAACGCCTAAGTTATTTCCGATCCCTGGTATGCCGGGCGTATGATGTAGGCGAAAAATTTGTCACCTCTCTGTATGACTTGAATTTCTTTTGCCATGTACTGTTGTGACATTTGGTTAAGTGGATGCTCATCCAAATTCTTGCTTCACTGGCCCTTAATTTCTTGACCTTTTAGGGCTTAACTTTGCCGTTATTTTTTATGGTCTTATCCAGGCATGAGCGCTGAATACCTATGATATTGATCTGTTCTGAACATAAGTTAACTACTTCGTTGTGGAAGTATGTACAATCGCTGGATCGTTGTTTATTGTCCGAAACTTCCACATGTAAATCAAATTTCAGAGGTAATATAAAACTGATATAAGTGCGTTCAGCATAAGTTTGAGGTAGCATACGGTAGTCCCCGAGTCGCTGCTTTAGATGCCGAGGTTTAGGTATCAATACGAAATTGATATATCATATGATAGTCCCCGAGTCACTGCTCTGGGCACCGAGGTTCATATTCGTAACATGAAAGAAATACAACATATGGCAGTCCCCGAGTCACTGCTCTGGGCGCCAAGGTTTAAGGACATAACGCGAAAGAAATACATACAACATATGGCAGTCCCCGAGTCATTGCTCTGGGTGCCGAGGTCCAAACACATAACACGAAATAATATAACATATGGCAGTCCCCGAGTAACTGCTCTGGGTGCCGAGGTTCGAATACATAATATGAAATAAATATAACCTAAGGCAGTCCCCGAGTAGGTTCAAATACATCATTGGATTTTGACTTTGAGATATAATGCTACGAGTAGAATGGCCGAAGTAAAGCCACATTCGAGGCGCTTTCTTCGCCAGTTTATGCGCCTTGTTCTCTCCGGGACTGAGGCCGATTAGATAATATGCATCGTTGTGCAATGCTTTGCTCACAATAAACGGTCCTTCCATGGGGGTGACAATTTGTGCATGCCGTATGCTGCACTAGTCGGAGGACCAAATCTCCTTCTTTGAATACTCTTGGATTCACTTTCTTGCTGTGATACCGCCGCAAGTTCTGTTGATAAATAGCCGATCGTGATAATGTCAACTCTCTGGCTTCTTCCAACAGGTCTACGGCATCTTGACGAGCTATCTCATTTGTCTCTGAGGTTGTGTACTGAGCAACTCTTGGCGAGTCATATATTATGTCGGCTGGGAGTACGGCCTCTGCCCCGTACACCAGAAAGAATGGAGTGTAACCTGTTGATCTATTCGGAGTAGTTCGGAGGCTCCATAACACGGCTGGGATTTCTTTGATCCAACACCCTGCCGACCTTTGCAAAGGTTCAACAAGTCGTGGTTTTATTCCTGATAGCACCAGTCCATTAGACCTTTCCACTTGTCCATTGGATCTTTGGGTGAGCCACGGAGGCAATATCTAGTCTTATGTGCTTCTCTCGGCAAAATCTAGCGAAAGCTCCTTCTGCAAAGTTTGTGCCATTATCTGTAATAATACTATGCGGGTACCCGTATCTCAAGATGATATCCTTGAGAAATTTCACTGCTGTGTGCCCATCACACTTTTTAATCGGTTTTACTTCAATCCATTTTGTGAACTTGTCTACCATAACCAACATGTGGGTCATTCCTCCCCGCGCCGGCTTGAATGGTCCCACCATATGTAAACCCCATACAGAAAATGGCCAAGTGATGGGTATTGTTTTTAACTCGGCCGACGGCATATGTATTCTGGTCGCGTATCTCTAACATCCATTGCATTTCTTAACTAATTCTTTTGCCTCTTTTAACGCCGTTACAAGAAAATCCATGCCTAAATGCCTTGGCTACTAAAGCGAGATGAGGCGTGGTGCCCACATTCTCCTTGGTGTATGTCTAGAAGGATTTCCTGACCTTCTGTGGAACTCACGCACTTCTGCAATACGTTTGTGACGCTTCTCTTATATAACTCATTGTTTATGATTGTATAGGCTTTTGCTCTTCTTATGGTTTGTCTAGCTAATACCTCATTACTCGGCAACGTCGCGTCTTTTAGGTAAGAAAATATTGGTTGCGCCCATATCGGTGTTACTTTTTCTGATGTGATCTCACCGCTCATCTCCATGTTTTCTGCCGACGATATACCTCGGCTCTCTCCATGATTGTGATTACCTCGGTGTCCCCCTCTTTAGGGGTTCCAGTCTTCTGGATCTACCTCCATTGGCGTGTGATCTTCTGCAGAACTTGCTGGGATAAAGATTGATTCGGATTCTGGTGATGGGATTATTGATGGTTTCCTGAGGTGCTCCAGGGCAATACCTGGCGGAATTGACTGCCGGGTTGATCCTAATTTCGACAATGTGTCGGCAGCGTCATTTTCTGCTCGTGGTATGTGGTGGAATTCACATCCTTCAAAGTATCCACTGATTTTTTGCACATGGAATCTGTATAAAGCCATATTAGCATCTAATGCATCCCAACTGCCCGATACTTGTTGTACCACTAGATCCGAGTCACCATAGCATAGGATCCGACGTATACCAATTTCTTTTGCCACTTTTAATCCATGGACTAGCGCTTCATATTCAGCTACATTGTTGGACGCAGCAAAATGTATTTGCAGTACATATTTCAATTGGTCTTTTTTAGGCGAGGTTAGCACTATTCCTGCTCCCAAACCATTCCTTAGTTTGGAACCATCGAAATGCATTGTCCGAGAATTTGGATCCGCAATGGTGGCTCATCTTGCACCTCGGCCCGTCTACGAGAAAGTCGGCGACTGAGATTTGATTGCATCTCTTCTATCAAATTGTGGAGCATACGGTGATAACTCGATCGCCCATTTTGCTATTCGGCCACTTGCATCTTTGTTGTTCAATATGTCGGCTATGGGTGCCTCACAGATTACTTTGATGGGGTGCTCTTCAAAGTAATGCTTAAGCTTTTTTGCCGACATATATACTCCATAAGCCATCTTCTGATAGTGCGGATAATTCTGCTTTGAAGTGGATAATACTTCACTTAGATAATACACCGGCCTCTGAATTGACTTACCATCCTCAAGTCGTTCCACTACGACCACAGTACTAACTACTCGATTGGTAGCCGCTACATAGAGTAGCATAGGTTCTTTCGATAATGAAGAAGCTAAAATGGGTGCCGTAACTAGCATCTTTTTCAACTCATGAAATGCAAGGTCCGCCTGCGGAGTCCAGCTGAATTTGTCCGACTTTCTCATCAGCTGATAAAGTGGCAGTGCCTTTTCTCCTAGCCGACATACAAATCGACTAAGCGAGGCCAGGAAGCCCGTGAATTTTTGTACATCGTTCAAACATCTCGGCAATTCCATTCTTTCTACTGCTCTTATCTTTGTTGGATTAGCCTCGATACCTCGGCTGGACACAAGGAAACCGAGTAGTTTTCCTGCAAGCACGCCAAATGTGCATTTCTCTGGATTAAGCTTCATTCGGAACCTTCTCAGGTTCGCGAAAGTTTGCCGTATATCTTCTAGCAAGGTTTTACTCTCTTTAGTTTTAATGACCACGTCATCCATATACACTTGTACATTTTTCCCTATCTGATCATGTAGGCATTTTTGCATGCATCTTTGATATGTTGCTCCTGCATTTCGCAGGCCAAATGGCATTGTGCGATAACAATAAGCCCCGTACGGGGTAATAAATGCAGTCTTTATTTGATCGACCGGATTTAACGGTATCCGGTGGAAACCAGAATACGCGTCTACAAATGATAACAGCTCACAACCAGCGGTCGAGTCAATGACTTGGTCTATTCTAGGCAATGGGAAAGGATCTTTCGGACACGCCTTGTTCAGGTTGGTGTAGTCGATACACATTCGCCACACAATGGCTACATTGGGGTCATCTTTTTTCTTTTCTACTAGCACCGGATTTGATAACCAATCCGGATATAGCACCTCCATGATGAACCCGGCTGCGAGGAGCCGAGCTATTTCTTCCCCTATTACCTTTCTACTGTCTTCGGCGAAGCGGCGGAGAGGTTGCTTCACCGGCCTTGCTCCTGGCCTGACGTTTAGAGAGTGCTCAGCCAACTCCCTCGGAACACCTTGCAGATCTTGAGTTGACCATGCAAATATGTCCCGATTCTCACGGAGGAAGTTGGTGAGCTCGCCTTCCTATTTAGCGTCAAGGCCTGCACCAATAGTAACAGTACGCTCTGGGAATTGCTCATCAATCTGAAATTTCTTCGTCTCTTTAGTTGGCTGAAAAGAGACACTGCCATGAGGGTTGGCCAGTGCCGGCATGTTCAACTGTGCTGACTGAGCGAGGGCTGCTACCTCTTGAATCCTTTTCTTTTCTCTTGCTATAACCAATGACTCGGCCAAATTTGACCTGGCTGTAGCACACTCCATTGACTTCTTGTAATCCCCTGCAACTGTTATCACCCCTTGTGGTCCGGGTAACTTCATCTTTAGATAACTTATATGACAGCTGCTCATGAATTTGGCGGTCAAGGGTCGTCCGAGTAGAGCATGATAACAACTTTCCAGATCCACCACTTCAAATTCTAAGTTTTCTGCTCTGCAGTTATCTCTTGTACCGAATAACATGTCCACTCGGACTTTACCGATGGGCTCACATGAAAGCCCTGGCACTATCCCATGGAAAGTTGTCCTCGTGGACTGCAGCATATTCTGCGATATTCCGAGTTTATGCATGGTATCTTTGTACATGATGTTGATACTGCTCCCATTGTCGATGAGTACTTTTGAAAATTTCACATTGATGCTTGGTCCAAGAAATGTTGGATCCAACACAAATGCATATGATCCTGGACTCGACATTATTCTGGGATGGTCTTTCATGCTCCAGGTCACCTCTTGATCAGACCATGGCTGGTACCTTGGTACTGCCGGCACAACTGCATTTACTTCCATATGCCGGCGCTGCACACTTTGCTTGTCCTGCTGTTCTGTTGTGAACACACAATAAGACTGGTGATGTTCCCTGTAATAATTACGTCCGGTATTTGCCGGATTCATCCTTCCGTCCTGGACCTGGTTCATTACTTGATGCACTGCATCCCTCCGATCCGAGTTATCGTACCTAGGGGGAGGGGCGTAGCATCGATTCTGTGTATTTGCTCCGATTAATTGCGGCTGATGTTGTTGCACCCGATGGGGAGCTGAACTCCTTTGGGTTCCCCATCGCATTTTCATCCAGCACATTGGCGGGTTGTATGATTGGCTGGTCCGGATGGGTTTGATGTGTGAAATTTGCACTGATCTAACATGGATTCGAACGTATACTTGGCCTCTCTTGCCATTGCTTCTTTTGCTCGGGGTCCATTGCCTTTTCCCTCATTTCTTGATGTCAACTGTTGAGGTCCATTTTTACCGTTGAGTTGCTCCGACTCGGCTGATCTTGTGCTATCGCCGCCACCGGGCCGAATTATATCTATAATCCGCCTCTCTCTTCTTCTTCCTCTGAAATCACGCTGGATGACCGCCAATTCTCTCGCGTCTTGGTCTGTTGCTCACGATGATCTGCCGACATTAATTCCGGTTGGGTTGGGTCGCCCAATGCATAGGAGTCTGCTATTCTGATAGTTTCTGCCAGTGTGGTTGGCATATCTCTTTGCAGGCGTTGCCATAACACGCTGGCATAACGGCAGCCTTGCGCGAACCAAGCGATTGCTTGCGATTCGATAACTCCCTCACATGAGTTTCTCAGGTTGCACCATCGAGTTAAAAACTCTCTATCCGTTTCATTCGGCCTCTGTTTGCACATGGCTAGCTGTTGTGGTCTATTTGGCCTCTTGTATGTGATGGTAAAGTTGCTGACGAACATTTCTTCGAAATCTAACCAGCAGTTGATACTTCCAGCTGGTTGATTATTCAACCATACCCTGGATGGTCCTTCCAACATCTGTGGGACATACCGCACTGCCCATCTTAGGTTGCCACCCGCTATCTTCACAGCGGTGGCATAATCAATCAACCATTCTTGTGGCTTGGTACTTCCATTGTACGTTTTTGTACCTCTTGCTAACTGAAAATTCGGCACTGGTGGTTCGCCCATGATCCATGGTCCAAAACATGTCGGACCTGGTGGACCCTGCTCTTCCAACAACTCGGACCGGTATAGCCGATCCAACTTTACTCTTGTATCACTTGCTGGCAAATCTCTGTACAGGATTCTATCCTGTATCCCATAGTGATTGTTTCCACCCTGGTTTGCGTATTCCACCTCGGAATATCCATCATTGTACCTCTCATTCATCTGATTGTGGCAAGCTGGCCTCATTTCTCTTTCCTGCCGAGGCTCATGTCTTGGTTGCGGGTTGGGCGGCACTTCTCTCCTTACTTTGGCCGGGGTCTGGTTTTCATGATTATCTCTCGCGGGTTCTCTCCTGCCGAGATCCCCATTGCCTCGGCCCCCGCCGTCCTTTCCATACGGCCGTGGTTTCTCTCCCCACTGTTACCTCGGCTTGCATTGCCTCTGTTCTCATTTGCCTTCCCAGCTATTTCCGGGTCATATGGAACAATTTGCTTGTTCCTCTTCCCTGAGGTTACTGCTTTCTCTTTCGGCGTTGTTTAGGGTGAAGATGCATTGCCATGGATAAGGCAGTGCTGCTCAGCGAATGAACCATCCGTGAAGCCCCTGGTCTTGCCGGGTTAGTTCTCGAGTATTTCATTTTGCTGGTTCGCGATGCGGACCAGCTCATTCACTCTTTCTTGTTGTTTCTGCCGAGCTTCCCCGGTTAACCCCTCTAATTCCAATGCTGCGGCATTTGCCGCTCTCAGGTTCTTCGCCGGGGTACTGTACCTCGGCAAACCCAAATCACCTGATTCTGCTCTGTGAGCTTCATGCTCTTTGTTAATGTCATTCATGAGGTTCTTCCCTCTTAATCTTAGTTCGTCCACCCGCTCGGGTGCGATATCAAGCTTATTAGCTTTTGCATATTCTCTCAGGGTCCTGTTCAAGGATTCCCGCAGGGCTGATACTTTTTTGGCCTCTACCAGCACCTTTTGCCTGGTTTCTTCTAACTCTGCCTGAGCATTTGCCGGATCAAGTATCGGCGCTACAGGTGTGTGGTTTTCTATAGTCGCTCAAGAATGTTCTCTGGTCTTTCCAGAGGTGGCCCTCTCACTCTTGGTGCCTTTGGGGTGGTGTCATGTAGCTCGGTCGGGTTTGTCACTGGCGGAATTACCTCAGTGGTTTGCAGTGTGGTCTTCTTGGGTGCGCCTTGTGAGCCTGCGGCGGGTTCTCTGCTTGACCCGGCTACTGCTGTTCCAGCTTGAGCTCCTGCTGCGACCATCACCTCGACGCTGCCTGCAGGATGCTCTCCTGATGGACGGCTCACGCTCGAGGTGGCTCTCCGCAACAACAACTGGTGAGGATAAATGCCGGTGATGTCGACGCCGACGTAGACCCTGTGCTCGCCCAGGCCGATGAAGACCCCATTGCGCGGGGGAGTTTTCCCCCTGAAGCTTCCTGCATTGTCTCTGACATAGTCGCAGAGACCAAGTATCTGGACCAAGCCAGAAACAACGCGCTCGCCGGTGTTGATGAAGTTTCCCGTCCGGATCACAACTCCAGCTAGCACCGCTGCTGGCCCCACGGTGGGCGCCAACTGTCGTGGTGGTGGCACGGCAGATGCCATGGGTAGGCTAAAGTATGGGGCCAATGGATGCTAGTGGGATCTGGGGAGGGAAGATGCAACTATCTCTACACTCAAGCTGCCAAAGTGAAGATCTTTATTTCTCTCTTGATGGGTTACAAATGCTCCTTGAGTTGTACAAAGGGGGACAAGATGAATCTCCCCAGCCTAACGGTGCTCAAAGAGTCGATCCCTCCCTCAGGGTCCAAGCCTCCCCTTATAAAGGAGTGCCTTGGGTGCCCTTAGGGCTGACGAGGCAAGCATATTCGTGGAATATGCTTGTCCCAAATTAGTAGTTCGGCGGCCTCCTTTCCCTGTCGCCCTTCTAATGACGGCAAGGCTCCAGTGGCCCCCTCCTGCGTGCCTCGGGCTCCAGGACTGTCACCTCCGTGACCTCCTTCTGCCCCTCTGACGCTGTGCATCCTTGTCTCTTGTGCTTGGCTCTTCTCTGATTCCTTCTAGCCTGCAGCTATAGTTTGACCTTGGGCTTCTCCTTCTCCTGCAAGCTTCGTATCACTCGGCCTTACCTTGTGTTACTCGGCTCGTTCTTCACCTGCATCAAGATCACTTGGGCTAACCCGGCCGATCCTCTTAGTAACTCGGCCGGGTAACTACTTGATACATATACGTGGGCTTCTTGCCTCCGTTCATCGGCCGACATATCCATGATTCGGCCGACTTGGACCGTAACTCGGAAACTAGACGGGGATAGTACCTCTGTCTTTCCCCGTCTCTGACCTACCCGAGGTCAACCCCCCGACACCAGTGCCCGTCTCTCTTGCAGTAGTAGCACATGATGTCGGGCTTTGGGTCTAGGAGCCTTGGGATAACTGGAAACTGGATTGCCATCCTTCTTAGGATTCTATCCCTTCTTATGCACCGACTTCTTAAAGTTGGTGGTCTTATTGACCATCAACACCGTGTGCTCCTTCTTGATTTTCACCTCAACAACATTGAGCATGGCAAACAACTCAGAAAGGGTCTTAACCATCCCCTCCATATTGTAGTTCATCACAAAAGCTTTGTAGCTAGGGGAAACGAGTGCAACACCCTAACAATCAGAAGCTCGTCTGGTATTTTGCAATCCAGGGCGTTCAAGCGTTGAACGTAGCCAGTCATTTTGAGCACGTGCTTGCTCACACTGCTATGCTCTTCTATATTGGTAGAGAACAAGAGCATAAAAGCTTCATACCTCTCTTCCCAAGCCTGCAGAGCAAAGACGACCTTGAGATCCTCAAAGATCGCAAATGCGGTCATCTTCTCAAAACGCTTTTGAAGATCCGGTTCTATGGCATAGATCATTCCACTCTAGATGAGGGAGGAATCATCCGCCTTGGAATGTGATACGTCAAAAACGTATCTATAATTTTTTATGTTCCATGCTTGTTTAGTATCTACTTTGCTTTGCTTTGTCTACACTTTGAGGTGTTTTTATATGTTTTCTCGTACTAACCTATTAACAAGATGCCATAGTGCCAGTTGCCTATTTTCTTCTGTTTTTGGTTCCAGAAAGGCAGAAAATCAATATTCTCTAAATTGGACGGGACAAAAGCCAAAATCAATATTTTATCGTGGGGAACACGGAGCCGGAATACGAGGCAGAGGGGAGGCACCAGGGGGCCACACCCCCTGGCGGCGCGGGCTAGCCCTAGTCACACCTAGGGGTGTGACCAACCTGGCCGCCCCTACCTCGCCTCTTCCCGTATCAAGACCCCCCGATTCCAAAACCCTAAGTACCCGATCAATATTCCTCGAAACCGTATGTAGTCGCCGCCACCATCGTCCCTAGATCGGGGGGATCTGAAGCTCTTCCCGGCACCCTGCGGGAGGGGAGATCATCCGGAGGCCTTCTTCTTCATCATGCCAGCCTCTGGTATGAAGCGTGAGTATTTCCACCTTGGACTACGGGTCCATGTAGTAGCTAGATGGTTGTATCTCCTCCTTTGTGCTACCATGTTTAGATCTTGTGAGCTCCATTGATGATCAATATCATCTATTTGTAATCATGCATGTTGTGTTTGCGGAGATCCGATGGATATCGAGATTACTATGTCAGATTGATTAATGGTTTTGTCTTATTGATTCTATTATGTCTGTGTTGTTTGTGATCTTGCATGATCTCCGTTTCTAGTAGCTATCTTGGCCAAGTAGATTCTAGTGACTCCAAGAGGGGGTATTTATGCTCGATAGTGGGTTCATGCCTCTATTTAATCTAACGAAAGTGACAAAAATCTCTAAGGTTGTAGATGTGTTGTTTCCACTAGGGAGAAAACAACGGTCTCTTGTTCATGGAACAAGTGGATTGTTTACCTTACACACTTTGCTTAAAGTAGTTATTTGTTGCTTGCAACTTAATACTGGAGGGGGTTCGGATGATAACCTGAAGGTGGATTTCTAGTCACAGATGCAGTTGGATGGCGGTCTATGTATATTGTTGATTGCCTCGAATCTCATAGGATCATGAATGTCTAGTATTGCATTGTTATGCCTTGCTTAGTCCTGTCAATGGCCCTGCTGTAATTTTTTTACCCAGCATGCCATGTTTGTTTATCTTAAGGAGAACACCTCTAGTGAACTATGGACCCCAGTCCAATCTTTACCATTGATAAATATTCCACTGTTACTGTTTACTTTCTGCAAACGACTATTACATTCCACACCATACAGTTAATCCTTTGTCACAGCAACCGGTGAGATTGACAACCTCACTGTTCGTTGGGGAAAAGTCTTGAGTTTGTGTTGTGTAGGTCTCAAATTTTCTAGCAACACCTTTGAGTCGTTTCCTTCCTCCTACTGGTTCGATAACCTTAGTTTCTTACTGAGGGAAGACTTTCTGTTGTGCTCATCACACCTTGCTCTTGGGGTCTCCCAACGAAGCGCTACCACGCGCCATCAACAAGTTTTCTGGCGCCGTTGTCGGGGAGGCTAAGGACGTATTCACAATGGGAGTCCTTCACAACCTTTCTCTTTCCTTTGTTTTTGTTTTGCTTAGTTTCTTTTGCTTGGTTTTGTTTGCCTCTTTTTTATCAAAACACAAAAAATTAGTTCCTGCTCTAGTTGCTACCATGTCTGGTTTTGGTCCAATCCCTGTGCCACCTATGGAAAGGATCTTTACTTTCAATCAATAAAGTGAAGAGAGTTTCGAAGAAGCTTGGTCTAGAATCTCTGATTTACGAAGGAAAACTGAGCCTAAGATGAGTCTTATCTTGGTTATTAATAGTTTCCATAGCAGTCTTGCTCTTTGTTATAGATATGCCTTGGATGTTGTAGCTGAGAAAGATATTTTTCGATGTACTAAGGATGAAGATTTGGATGCCATAAAGAAGTTGATTATAATTTATAATATGCCTAGCAAGTATGATTCTTACTTTATAAACATTTATGCTAGGTAGAACACTCTTGAGACCAGTATAGTTGCTTTGAACAATTGCTATAACATGCTTAGAGAGCACCATGGTTATGTTCCAATAAATTCCGAGCCTTCAAAATGGTTTCCTACAATAAAATTTTCCATAAATAGTGAAACTTTTGATGCTCGTTGTGATATCATGTCTGAAATTTTCCTTATGCCTAAAGATATCTATGAGTCTTTGAATCTTTGGGGACTTTCTGAAGAAGGACAAGAAATATCTCTTACCAACAATGCAACTTTATTACCAATTGGGATAGATGAAGGTGTGTTTACAAAAATCTAAGGGAAAGTGGTGTCAACTGATTATCTTGTTGTTTTATGTGTAGGAAAAGGAAAAATTACACTTGGAAGATCCCTGCTGAAACACCTTGGAGCAATAATAGATGTGGGAAAAGCCATTATGAATTTTTCTCCCCCAATACGCAATCATATATTCCCTAAATATAAGAAGAAAAGGTAAGAAAGGTAGGAGCAAGAGAGTTGATGTTAATGCCTCTTCATTTGAAAATATTTGATTCTTGCTTCTTGTGCCTAACGTAAAGGCATTAAAGAAAAGTACTTATTGGGAGATAACCAAAAAGTTTTTATTGAGTCTTGGAAATTATTATTTCATTAACTACCTCTCCTTATCCTTTTTATTTGCTTTTTTTTGCCAAGAATGACCTATAATGAGAGGGAAATAAGATTTGGGGAGTTGCTGTCCCTAAACAGATTTTTGTGCTCCACCGTAAAACTTCGTGAGGAATCTATGGAAGTAGGATTGATCTGATATTTTTTGAATATATCTCCCAGTATGTTAGATAACTTTCTTTAGTTCAACACTTTTTCATTTGAGCAACATAAGGTCTTCGGAAAAATCAGTTTCTACCTACTGGTCTGTTTTGACAGATTTCTGCCATTATTTGCATTTGCTTCTTATTGATTCCTTTTGGGGTTCTTTTTGGCAAATTGAGATTTTTGATGGAATTGCTACAATAGCTTGTGTTTTTAGTAAAAGTTTTGCTGTTCTAAAGCTAAACCCAAAGGTCTATTATCTTTTTAATACACTAAAGTTTCTAATGAAGATTGTGTGAAGGAAATATTTTAGGTGTAGAGAGAGAATGATTTAATGAGATGAAGAATGGACAAAATCTCAAGCTTGGGGATGCCACCCTGTGTTACCCCAAGAAATATTGAAGTGGTACAAGCGTCAAAGCTTGGGGATGCCCAAGGCATCCCCTTCTTCATCAATAAAAAGATCAGGTCTTTCTAGACACTTCGTTTTTGTTGTTTCATGCACTATTGTGTTGTTCTTGGAGCATCTTAGTTTTTGTTTGGTTTGCTTAGTTTGCTTGAATAAATTAGTTTGGACCCCCATTCTCGCCGTGTTGTTTCAGATAAGTTGATTGGTGTTGGAGAGGAGTAGAAAGTTCTTGCTTGAGTAGTACAAGAGGAGCTTGCTTTGAGTGTGACTTAGACTTTAGCATGTCATGCTAGGTGTTGTTTTGACCTTATTCTTAGTTATTAATGTTGTAATGACTTGTTCCAAACAATTGGGATTTCTTAGTGTGCCTTGAAGGAATCATGCGTTGTTCTAGCATACAAAAGCATAGTATTATGGTATTCTCCTTTGATGCTTTGTTTGGGTTGACTTGGCACATGCTCACACCATGTTATGACTATGAACAAGTCACCATAGCCTCTATGATCATTTAGTCCTTGACTTGTAGTACCACTTTATGCTTTGATTAGTAATGTTTTGTCGCTCTACATGATTATGGCCATTATTGCTCTCTTAGTTGGTCGCTCCCAGTCTTTTGCTAGCCTCCACTTGTATGAATAAGCTCTACTCATGCATCCAACTCCCAAGAAACCAAATTATTCCAAAGTGTCCATTATAAATTCCTATGCATGGTGTGTTACACCATTCCAAGTATATTCTTGTTTTCATCTATCTTCCAATTAAAATGTATTTTGTTATGTGAAAACTTAGTGATTAAAGCTCTCACGAACTTGATGGCACACCTTATTTTTCATGCCCCTAATAAACTTGAACCATTGTGTCATCTTTGTTATATATGCTTGCACTTATACATTGGAATTAGCAGAACCATGCTGTCATGGGGAATGCTTTCAACATTGCACTTGTAATCTGTACACAGTTGATATCATGCTCTTTTGTCTATGGATGACGTTGGTGTGAAATGAAAGGGGAGCTTGTAAGTTCATGGAGTTATGTATGTGTGTTAGAGAAATGCCTGGGCCACTAGTCTAAGCCATGCCTAATCATGGTGGAAACTTCCAGCATCACCATAGTGACATCTATGAAGCATTCTTCTTATAAAAAAAGAGATAGAAAAAAGAGATAGAGAAAAGAAAAAATATGAGAAAAGAGGAAAGAGAGAAAAAAGCACCATATTCCCATGGTAAATAAGAATATTGCTGAGATGCTCATTGTCTGCTTGCCTTTTCATTTTATTATGGTATAGCTCATGTATCATGTGAAAGGGGTACCCCATTGGCGGTTCTCTATGATACACATGTACTTACTATGACAATAACTTGTAAGTAACTAAGCTTGAGTAGCATGAGGAGCGGCCCTCGTATTCAAGGACATGATATTGCCAACTTATACTTTGTCAAGAATATATTCCATAGTTTGTTCACTTTAACCTTAATCACTTCAAGATGCTTATGATAGGGGCACTGAGAGCTGAAAGCCAACAAGTACCATAATTTTTTGAAGCTCTTTATGAAACTTGAAATCCCTGCTTCCCTTTATGAAGGGCCTTTATTCCACTATTATATTGAGTCTCCACCTTCTATCCTCAGGCGCCAATTAAGAGAGCATAGTTGCCAATCTTAGTTCTATGTGAATTGTCCCAAAACTTATTGATTGATGCATATTGTTGATATTACTTATTCTTGTGATATTTGTATCTAGTCACTCTTATGAACTTTGAAGGTGTCCTATGCATCTATTTGCTACTCTATGAGGGATAAACCGAATGCCACTATGCCATTTTTTCTATATGTGAAACAAATAAACGTTTTTCAATGCATGTTATTCATGATCTTTGTTTGTAACCTTTCATGTTGCATGCGTAGTTACTTTGTCTTACTATTAGAACTCCATCTTTCATGCTCATGTTTAGAGTTCTTTGATCACAGCTTTCAATGCTTGCAAATGGTTTGATCTTGATTTTGATGGTGCATGTCACCTCAAAAATTATTCTTTTTTATCACTTACCTACTCGAGGATGAGCAGGAGTTAAGCTTGGGGATGCTTGATACGTCGGAAACGTATCTATAATTTTTGATGTTCCATGCTTGTTTAGTATCTACTTTGCTTTGCTTTGTCTACACTTTGAGGTGTTTTTATATGTTTTCTCGTACTAACCTATTAACAAGATGCCACAATGCCAGTTGCCTGTTTTCTTCTGTTTTTGGTTCCAGAAAGTAGAAAATCAATATTCTCATAATTGTATGGGACAAAAGCCAAAGTCAATATTTTACCGTGGGGAACACGGAGCCAGAATACGAGACGAAGGGGAGGCACCAGGGGGCCACACCCCCTGGTAGCGCGGGCTAGCCCTAGTCACGCTTGGGGTGTGTGACCACCCTGGCCGCCCCCTACCTCGCATATTCGCCTATAAAGACCCCCCGATGCCAAAACCCTAAGTACCCGATCAATTGTAACATCCCAAGCCAACAAACACTTGAGATGTTACCACATACATTACACATAAAAAACTAATACCTTTTAGGAAATTTCGGTAGAGTTTCCTTTGTTTTTGGGACATCCACGATGAACAATAATATAAACACAAGAGTACAAGGGTAGAACTCAATAAAAGGTAGACGCACATTCAACCATATATTCCTTCAACATCGTTACTATACAAAACTACTATCCAAACAAAATACTGGTAATATGTCTAGCAGGTAAAACCAACACAGTGATAAACTTCCAACTCTGAAACCCTTTATGAAAAGAATGACTCCTATCCATCAGAAATCAAAGTTCCCAAAATATTGGTGAGGATTGTGTGAAACGTGAGGTGATAATTGTGAATGTGCTACTCCCAGAACTCCCCATGCATGACGTCCTCAACATTTACCTAAAAACATGAAAGCAACAAGGGTGAGTACAAAGACTCAACAAGTTCATAAACAAATAGTAACTTTACATAAATCAAAACACTATTACGATATTAAAATCATTCATCCATTAATTAGAACATAATAGTATGCACTACATGCCTATATGCTCATCTCATCTCATCGCGAATACTAGTATCGCTCGAGTAGACACCCTTCGGCATCCACTCGCTCCAACTCGTGGAGGGTGCCTCCAAAGTGGGTCGCAACCCATCAAAGGAAGTCGCATTGTGCCCACCAACGTAGGTCACATTATCATCATTATCATAATGGTATGCAAAATCATAATATGCACATGCCATCATCATTATCATCAGTGACATATCATAACCATTAAATAAAATTGTGAAGAGATATATGTAAAATTCACTATCCGTTACGAACTTGCCTCAACCACATGGCATAAACTATGAGTTGTAGGGTCCCGAACAAGACATGTCGACACCTGTTATGCAACATATATATAACATTCAATACACAACATGCCTTCATAACATAGTCATTCGCAAATCAATATCGCGTCTATGCGCGTAATCCCCTAAAGTACCATATGATCAGCCCTCTCAAGTCTCAACAAAAGAGACCACACACCGTATATTTAAAACAACCAAATAGATGATTTATATTTCAGCAACTCAGTGCTCACACATATCCCATAGATAAGCACACATAACCCATAGAGAAAAACTGGACATTAAAAGTCTTAAATAACTCAATATTAAGCATCGTGCATTTCTGTCCAACACAGGACATATCACTTAAACCTTTTATAAGAATTAGTATTCTACACAAAATCTTGCAAATGATATGAGTTATAACTTCAGGAAGACCTTCTCCACATCTTTCATATTTAGCCCAAGGTTTAATTCAAAAGTTAAAAATGCCTGAAGTTGCGGGGAAGATCATAGCATATAGCAAATATACATTCTGTCCAGATCAGTAAATTAACCGCTGCACGTAATCTGTCCAACCAAATTGCATAAAAAAATACTCTAAAAAAACCTGAAACACGGTCTACAAGTTATATTCAGCGTGTACCTCGAAATAATGGATAAAACGGAGCAGGATTTAACTAAAAGATCAACATGCATAATAATAAACTAGGAACTTTCTCTAGCTGTACCCACGAACAACAAGAGGGCATGCTGAATGCCAAGCCAGGTTGCTAGGATAAAATACGGTTCAGGCAAAGAGGCATCTAACAAATTGAAAATTGGTTCACTAGACCAAGACAAAAAATGATACTAGAAACACTATGTACTGCTCTAATCTTGCATCCACAACAAAAAAGGGAAGAAATCAAACCACGTCTCTACCACCCAGTAGCTACCACGCTGACGGGAAGAATCAAAATAACAAGGATGAATATCAGGGACGCACCATGGAAATCGACTGACCGACGACTAGTGGCAGCGGCGGCCAACACCCAGCGGCGGCTTCGATCTAGAGGGAAATAGGGTTGACGTATGAAGGGATCGAAACGGGCGGACGTAGTCCCTGGGAAGCTTCTAATGCTCGGTGCAGTAGGTCACGGACGTCGAGTCCGATAGGGCCTTCAGCCCGGCCCATGTTTTCTCTTTTCTTTCCTCTAGTACTTGGAAAATAAAAGAACAGTTGCTCGTGTTATTCTAAAAACAACACGATGGGCAGCTGGTTGTAGCTATAGGTTTTTAAATGGCGGATCAACTGTTCAAGTGCTATCATACTCTATTTCTCAAACTAATTTGGTTTTACAATTACTCCCTAATCCACATATAAATAGCACCAACGTAATTTTTATTTAATTTAGTTTTTAAAAACAAAACAACTAAGCATATAATATTAGCATTAAAATTGGGATATCACATTCTTACCCCCCTTAAATAGAATTCGACCCCGAATTCTTCCTCGTTAACATAAAAAAAACAGAAACATGCATCATGTACCAGCCATAAATATCTTTTGATATTTCTCGCGCATGCAAGACTAAAGCTCCCAAAGTCGCCTCACGCTTGTTTTTTTTGCGACAAAAGAACCTTCACGAATTTAGCATCATATTCCTTGTCTCTCTCTCAAACTCTTCCAATATTCTCAAGGGGCATACCTCAAAGATTAAATCTTGTTCAATCGTAATTTTCTCCACGGCAATGTAGTTCTGGATCATGAAAAAGCTTCCACGGCATAGAGACGTGAAGCACACTATGTACCTTCATCGACTCGGGCAACTCAAGATGACGGGCTAGCTTTCCCTCTCGTTCCATTATCATGAAAAGTCCCTTATACCTGGACTAAGTTTTCCTTCAATATTAAGCGTTATTACACCTTTTAAAAGTACTTCCTAACCTACTTGAAATTCCAAAGTCGAACTCTTGAGATCGGTGTAGCTATTATGTCTGCTATGTGCAGAGAACATGTAGTCTAATCTCAATTAACATCTTTATAGTTTGCTCGACCCATCGGGTCCCAACACTGCCTTCTTGCCGAGGGTATTACGACAAAGTGGAGATCTACACTTTCTCACATATAAAGCCTTGTCAGATGTCTAGCTATTATTATAAGTAAAATCCAATTGTACACTTGAGTGGCCATCTATAGGCCAATAACAATGGCTCGTCCCATTTCTATTCCGGAACCTCCAAGGGTTTGCGACAACATGACAAGGCTCTTATGCTTATCCTTTACTTGATGACAAACTCTGCAAAAGGCCACATGTTTCATCGCATCAACCTTCACTATTTTCCACCAATAAGTCATTTCTTGGTATTATTCTCTCCAGGATGATTTGGAAAATTCATGGTACAATATGCCTCCCTCAGAATGCCCTCCTTTCCTTCACTTGAGACTTCTATGGCAGAGAAAGACAGGCACAAAACCAAACAACACTGGTTCAGTCTTACTGTAAACTCTCTAGTTCTACCTTTCGAGACTAGGCTCTCACAGTGGTTGTAGCATTCAATATTTTTGTTGCACCTCTCTCTATCTGATATGGATGGATAAACGATGACTTTTGTCTCGTGATGTGCTACACAAGCAAAACAATATGAGGTTCCCATTCCTCAAAAATAAGAATCGTGATAATCTACTATTGGGGAATAGAATTGCGACTAAGAGCATCTGAAATCAAGTTCACTCTGCCTAGGTTATATTGCGTAGAAAGGTCATAGTCCTTTATAAGTTCTAGCCACAAGATGAAATTCTTATGTGTGAAAAGGTATTTGAGACTCTTATGATGAGTGGAAATATCACAAGTTTCTCCATGAAGATAATACCTCCAAATCTTGACTACAAAGACCACAAGTGTAAGTTCTAGATCATGAGTAGGATAGTCATATTCATATGGTTTAAAGGCGCCACCTAGTTGTCTCTTAGGAAACGCTTAAGCATTTTCAATTTTCTAGAAACGTAAGCAATAGACTTTCCATCTTACATGAGCACACACATGACCAATAAAGGGCCCTTCTGAAAACCAAAACTCACATTTGTTGCTTAAAATTTCTTTCTCAAAGTCTTTAGCACAAGCCTCAAATGGCCCTCCATGCGCTTCTTATGTCTTTGAATATATGAGGGTATCCTCATTGAGCACTACCATAAATTTAAAAAGGAAGATATGTAGCATATTGTTCATTGTCCTCATAAATACGGCAACGGAATTCGTCAATTAGTTCAGAATAAAACTCTATATTCGTAATGCCCACACCGAGTGGAGAAGGTTTCCAATTTCCTATTCCAGCAAACAAATTTACTTAAATCGAATTAGAGATCAATATTGAAAAACATGGCTCTATTCAATTGGTCTAAGAAGTCCTCGATGTGGGGTGGATCTTTTTTATTTGATGGTTGCCGTATTAAGAACTCGGTAATCCAAAACCTTTCGCCAACTACCATCCCGCTTTGCTATAGGCAAACAAACAAACGCTTCCCAATGTAAATTGATACGTCAAACAAACCCAAGGATATCAGTTCATCCAATCGCTTCTTCAATACTTCTTAAAATCATCACCACAATTGTCAGGTAGTAGAGATAGATTGAGTGCCAGGAGAGAGATCGATGCAAAACTCAATATCCCAATCTCGAGGGACTTGGAAACAAGCATGGTATATTTGTTAGGAACAAATGTCTTTATCCATACTGAATCATGAAATCCTTATAAAGAATGTAGATGTAAAACAATCATTGAATGCTCAACATTCATCTTTGAAACAAAACTAATGAACACAGCAAAACCTATCTGAAACTCTCATGGTGAAGTACATATTTTCCAGAAGATTCCATAGAAATGAAAAGGTTTATCCTCACCATATCTACAACGCCTAGCAACAAGTGCCTCTATTAAATGTGGAATGTCATAGCATTCGAAAAGGCACACAATGATTCACCGCTCCAACATAGCAAGAGAAAATAATAAGGGTAAGTGGTATGGGGGCCAATCCATCCCGCACCCAAACTATTAACCATGTACGTGAATAGATGAATCGTGCAACACTAATGCTCGAGCATCCTCACTCCCTGCACACAAATTTCATGGGCACGAACAAAGGTTCTAGGTCGACTCCCATCTATCATTCTTACAATGGCTCTACAAGAATCTAATCTATCAATCTTTCTAAAACATACACAGTTGTGTGTACAAAAAATGTTTTAAATGAATGGGTAGATTTGATCTATAAAACTAACACGTGTTGAGGAACTCCTCACGCAGAATAGCAACTGAGAAAAATCTTTTATAAAACAAATATTATTTTATTTTATTTTTACTTTGGGAAGAACAAATAGGTTACCTCTGAGGAGAATTCACCATTCTTTGTGCTCAGTTTTGATAGAAGGGACACCAAGGAATTTCAAAGAGGAATACAATTGGTAGGATGGGACAAATGAAGGTGTTAGCTCCGGATCACTAATAGTCAGTAAGAAGGATATTAGAAGTATATGATATAAAATACTTCATCAACATTGAATGATAAGCCAACTTCGACAATTCCACTACTAGATGAACATCATCAAACTAAGCCAAGAGTATGTGTGTTCTAGAAAGAATAGGTAAATGAGATTAGGTAAAACAAATGGAAATTTTGGCTTAGGGACATGGAGATGAACTTCTCAAATTTATTTGAGTCCAAAACTCTTCATGACATTATTTTATCTACTGCAGTATAGACAGGATATCTAATCTAGTTATATTCCTCTAAATACTAATCACCTAGATCACCTCATATTCAAGATTAGCAAACGGTTCTCTCAAATTTCTTCTGGATTACTTGACACATAAATTAAAACTTGAAGTAGCTCCAAGCAAACCCATCTTTTATCCTCCACGGTATCATCATTAAAATCCAGCTTTGATGCCAAAACCAATCCATTAGTTGTCTCCTCATGAGTCCAACGAATCAACATAAATTCCTAAATCCTTTAATCCAACTTTCTTTGTCACGTCATTCACACTTCTATTATAATATCATAAATCATCACATTTTCCCTTCCAATGTTGAATTCATCGACCATGAATATACTGTGTTTATCTCTCATTATATAGTCAACTACTTACTAGCTACTACCAACAACAAAGAGGATATAGTACCTAAAGCAAGGCCTACAAGACTTCCACGGTGATGGTCTGCCCATAGGAAAAACAACATATAAATAACATAGTTCAATAGTAAAATATAGCGTAAATGCAATGCATAGCCCAACCCATCCTATTGTGCACCAGTGTGTCAAGTTTTAAGGTTGCTTATTTTATTTCTTATCATACCACGGACCTAAAGCAGCTCCTGATACCACCAAGCACAACACCCAACACACACACACACTGTTACCACACACATATATAAAAATAAAAACCTTTTAGGAATTTTAAAATTTTGTTTTTTGTTTTTTTTTGACATCATGATGATAAACATAATATAATAGCACAAACAAGAAAGTAACTCAATAAAGGTAGACAACCATATTCAACATCATTCAACATCGTCAAAAAACTATAAACTACTATCAAAATAAAACAAATATATGGTAAATGTAAAAAAAACAAAACAAACATGTAAATAAAACCCTTTAACCCTTTTGAAAAAGAATGACTTAATCCATAAATAAAAAGTTCCCAAAATATTGGTGAGTGGAAGTGTGAAACGTGAAGTGATATTGTGAAATGTGCTACCCCCCTCCCCCCATGCATGATGTCCCCACATACCTAAAAAAAAAAAAAAAAAAAAAGGAGGTGAGAAAAAGACTCAACAAGTCATAAACAAACAGTAACTTTTACATAAATCAAAACACTAATACGATATTAAAAATCATTATCCATTATAATAGTAATAATATACATGCTATACATGCCTATCATCTCATCATCTCGCATCATACCGTATCGATGTGGCTCCCAGGCATCCACTCATCATCCGCTCTCGTCAACTGGATCGTGCTCCAAAAAAATTGGTCGCCCAACCAATCAAAGTAGGCGTATTATCATAATGGTATGCAAAATCATAATATGCACATGCCATCATCATTATCATCAGTGACATATCATAACCATTAAATAAAATTGTGAAGAGATATATGTAAAATTCACTATCCGTTACGAACTTGCCTCAACCACATGGCATAAACTATGAGTTGTAGGGTCCCGAACAAGACATGTCGACACCTGTTATGCAACATATATATAACATTCAATACACAACATGCCTTCATAACATAGTCATTCGCAAATCAATATCGCGTCTATGCGCGTAATCCCCTAAAGTACCATATGATCAGCCCTCTCAAGTCTCAACAAAAGAGACCACACACCGTATATTTAAAACAACCAAATAGATGATTTATATTTCAGCAACTCAGTGCTCACACATATCCCATAGATAAGCACACATAACCCATAGAGAAAAACTGGACATTAAAAGTCTTAAATAACTCAATATTAAGCATCGTGCATTTCTGTCCAACACAGGACAGATCACTTAATCCTTTTATAAGAATTAGTATTCTACACAAAATCTTGCAAATGATATGAGTTATAACTTCAGGAAGACCTTCTCCACATCTTTCATATTTAGCCCAAGGTTTAATTCAAAAGTTAAAAATGCCTGAAGTTGCGGGGAAGATCATAGCATATAGCAAATATACATTTTGTCCAGATCAGTAAATTGACCGCTGCACGTAATCTGTCCAACCAAATTGCATAAACAAATACTCTAAAAAAACCTGAAACACGGTCTACAAGTTATATTCAGCGTGTACCTCGAAATAATGGATAAAACGGAGCAGGATTTAACTAAAAGATCAACATGCATAATAATAAACTAGGCACTTTCTCTAGCTGTACCCACGAACAACAAGAGGGCACGCTGAATGCCAAGCCAGGTTGCTAGGATAAAATACGGTTCAGGCAAAGAGGCATCTAACAAATTGAAAATTGGTTCAGTGGCCCAAGACAAAAACTGATACTAGAAACACTATGTACTGCTCTAATCTTGCATCCACAACAGAAAAGGGAAGAAATCAAACCACGTCTCTACCACCCAGTAGCTACCACGCTGACGGGAAGAATCAAAATAACAAGGATGAACATCAGGGACGCACCATGGAAATCGACAGACCGACGACTAGTGGCAGCGGCGGCTTCGATCTAGAGGGAAATAGGGTTGACGTATGAAGGGATCAAAACGGGCGGACATAGTCCCTGGGAAGCTTCTAATGCTCGGTGCAGTAGGTCACGGACGTCGAGTCCGATAGGGCCTTCAGCCCGGCCCATGTTTTCTCTTTTCTTTCCTCTAGTACTTGGAAAATAAAAGAACAGTTGCTCGTGTTATTCTAAAAACAACACGATGGGCAGCTGGTTGTAGCTATAGGTTTTTAAACGGCGGATCAACTATTCAAGTGCTATCATACTCTATTTCTCAAACTAAGTTGGTTTTACAATTCCTCCCTAATCCACATATAAATAACACCAACGTAATTTTTATTTAATTTAGTTTTTAAAAACAAAACAACTAAGCATATAAGATTAGCATTAAAATTGGGATATCACATCAATATTCCACAAAACCGCCTGTAGCCGCCGCCACCATCGTCCCTAGATCGGGGGATCTAAAGCTCTTTCCAGCACCCTGTCAGAGGGGAGATCATCTTGGAGGCCTTCTTCTTCATCATGCCAGCCACCGGTATGAAGCGTGAGTAGTTCCACCTTGGACTACGGTCCATGTAGTAGCTAGATGGTTGTATCTCCTCCTTTGTGCTACCATGTTTAGATCTTGTGAGCTCCATTCATGATCAAGATCATCTATTTGTAATCATGCATGTTGTATTTGCGGGGATCCGATGGATATTGAGATTACTATGTCAGATTGATTAATGATTTTGTCTTATTGATACTATCATGTCTGTGTTGTTTGTGATCTTAGATGCTCTCCGTTTCTTGTAGCTATCTTGGCCAAGTAGATGCTAGTGACTCCAAGAGGTGGTATTTATGCTCGATAGTGGGTTCATGCCTCTATTCAATCTAAGGGAAGTGACAAAAATCTCTAAGGTTGTAGATGTGTTTTTGACACTAGGGAGAAAACAACGGTCTCTTGTTCATGGAACAAGTGGATTGTTTACCTTATACACTTTGCTTAAAGCAGTTATATTGCTTGCAACTTAGTACTGGAGGGGGTTCAGATGATAACCTGAAGGTGGATTTCTAGTCATATATTGTAATATCCCAAAATTCATGAAATACAAAAGCATGCATTGCATTCATTTTGTCATATCATATTTGTCTTGCACAAAAAATTTCAAACTAAAACCCCAAATAAAACCATTATTATGCCCTTCTACTTAATCATATGAGGCATGGTTTTATTTTTATTTTCAAAGGACCAATGTGTTTTTGAGTGGACAAAGGTGTTTGTCACACTTTAGAATGCAAGGTTCACTATACAAAAATCTAGAAAATATTTGAATTCAAACTTGTTTGAATTAGGGTTTGAAAATCATTCCTGAAAAACAAATTAGAAAAGAAAAGGAGAAGAGAAAAAGAAAAACCATGCGCTAGCCTTTCGGCCCAGCACCAGATCGAACCCAATAGCCCACCCAGGCCATTCCCCCTCCCTCTCTCTCTCACCCGTGCTAACCCTACCCCGCAGCCACTGCCACTGGGCCCTGCGCCAGCTTACCTCCTTCTTCCCTAAACCCCGCACGCGACCACTTCGTCGCCGGCCGTTTCCTCCCCAATTACTGCCGCGATCAATCCCATTGTTTGCCGCACAATTGTCGCCCTTTCTCTGGCTATATAATCACCACTTCACCGCTGTCATTCCCCCCCCCCCAAACACCCACCCTCAATCGCCCCCAGGCTGGCTGCATTTGAGCTCGAACCGCCGCTGCCCGACGAACTCCGGTGACATATTATGGTGAGCCCTCGAGCGCCCCCTTGTCCCTCATTCATATGATGATGATTCTCTGGTCCTTGCGCTTCTTCTGACACCATTGGTTCACCCTGTACTGCCCCAGGTCGTCGGCTTCGTCAACCACCACGAATGCCCGAAGCTTCGTCCAACTCCAACAAGGAATTCTGGTAAGAGTCGAGCGCCCCTTGACCCCTAATTCAAACCAACCTAAGCGTCGTGTCCTAGTTCATGTGTTGATGCCTTTTGTTTGTGCTGCGGTGACCTAGGTCATCGCCGCCGTCGCCATTTGCAACAACCCGACGCTGTCCGCAATTCCGACGAGCTCCCACTGCTGCAGCAGCTCGCCCCCAACTACCAAGGCAAGTGGTGCTTCATGTATTTTATCCTATTATTTTGACTATGCATTAGTGATATTTTGAATAGGGCTTGCATGGAATTTTTCTAAGTATATATATGCTATGCCTTGGGAAATCCTAGTAGTTATAGTGTTAGTAGAATTTTCTCTAAGTTAAGAAACTTGTTATGTTATCATGCTTAGCCTATCTAGTATCAAACAAGGGTGGATTATTCATGCTATGAAATATTTCTAAGTCTATGACTTCTGTTTTTGCTTAATAAAACAACTAAGTGAATGAATCACCATGGTGTAATGGTATGATGGTTTTATGTTGAGTGGTTACACAAGGCCCATGTCTATGGTTTACCCTGTGTATCACACTTGTGGAAGGCCACCCAGGAACAAAGGGATTTGAGATGTTTAGTGTTGAGAAGCTTCTAGTGCAACCACATGGCATATGGGCTCTGCCTTTGACCACATAGGTTGCAAGAACTTAGCCAGATGGACAGTTGGTGGTAGGGTGATAGAATGGAACACGTCCATGATGGTATAAGGGAATGCTTCTGAAAGGTCTCGTCTCGATGCATGTCGATTCTTGTGGGGAAAGTGCACCACCTCTCGAGAGAGTAAAACCTAAGTACTTAGCCGTGTCCCCGGCAATGGATAATTTGAGCATCAAAGACATTGAAGCTATCAAGGATCTCCTCATCCCAATTTCTAAGTTAAAAACTTGTGGTTGAACAAGGGTTAAGGTTCACCAATGTCTATTGGTGGTTCCTTGGGAGTTTTTGACAAACAAAAACTTAGAGTTTTCAACTGATAAGGAAAACCTATTTTGAGCAAAGCAAACCTAAGCTACACTTAGCTAAATTCATATAGATATTAGATACTACTATTCTACTATGGTATCACTTCCCAATACAATTCCAAATGTATTGACCCACTGTGGCTGTAACTTATGATGTTGCAGGTTACTCTGATGGAGATTAGGGTTGTGAGTCTACACTCAACATGCTTGTCTGTGGCACATGAAGATGAAGACTTATAGTTATTTACTTTGTTATTATGAACTCTTTTACTAGCATTTGGCTATTGAGTTGTAAAATACTATGTTTATCTCTGGAATGACGATGCAATCAAGACCTTTGTATCTGTGTACTTCATCTTAAACTGTGGATGCTAGCATTTGATCCAGGGACTAGCATTGCAATCACAGGGGCCATTATCTTTAAAAGGCGGGGTCTTACATAGATGCAGTTGGATGGCGGTCTATGTATCTTGTTGTATTGCCCAATCGAATCTCATAGGATCATGAATATCTAGTATTGCATTGTTATGCCTTGCTCAGTCCTGTCAATTGCCCTAATGTAATTTGTTTACCCAGCATGCCATGTTTGTTTATCTTAAGGAGAACACCTCTAGTGAACTATGGACCCCGGTCCAATCTTTACCATTGATAGATCTTCCACTATTACTGTTTACTTTCTGCAAACCACTATTACCTTCCACACCATACAGTTAATCCTTTGTTACAACAACCGGTGAGATTGATAACCTCACTGTTCGTTGGGGCAAAGTCTTGATTTTGTGTTGTGCAGGTCTCCAAGTTGCTAGCAACACCTTTGAGTTGTTTCCTTCCTCCTACTGGTTCGATAACCTCGGTTTCTTACTGAGCGAAAACTTGCTGCTGTGCTCATCACAACTTGCTCTTGGGATCTCCCAACGAACCACTACCATGCGCCATTAGACTTCCGGACATTCTTTTGATCATTGGTGGAGGTATCAGCCGATTTGGTGGGAAGTTCTTCCTCCAAGACATAGTTAAGCTTGTAGGGGGTCAGAAGGATTCTCAGAGTGCAGTACCAGGCGATGAAGTTGTACCCATCGGTTTTCAGCTAGTCCTTATTTAGGAATGAGCTAAGGTTGAAGGTGGGTGGGTGAGACATCTATAATGGATTTGCAAAGAGTTTAGACCATGTTCATAATACACTGAGCTCAAGTTCTAAGTTTACTCTTAAACTAAAATTAATAGGGCTCCTACTCAAAATGAACACCCCTCCATTCTCTTTAGTGATCACATGATCCCATGTCACTATATCGCCCCGATTGTCACGGCCGATGACATATCTCAAAAGGTAGACATTCTAAATGTCTATTGCATCAACATGTGATTCATGCTCGACCTTTCGTTTCTTGTGTTCCGAGGCCATGTATGTACATGCTAGGCTCGCTAACTCAAACTTGTGTGTATTGTAGTGTAACCTTTCTTACACCCCTTTATGCGAACGTAGGTATGTCTGGCACTCGATCGTCATGGCCTGCCTCATACCGAAGAACTTTCTTGGTGGTTCACACACAAGGGGAACACTATCATTGGAATTGAGAGGGATCATCCTGTTTATCTACTATCGTATATCTAATATACTATGTCAAACAAGATGTGCAAACAAATACTTCAAAAGTATGGTGTCATGCTATGGTTGCAGCACCTTGATCACCATCGAGAGATATAATGGAAAACACGTTTCATAAACTTACCATTTCCATGTCACGACACTCTCCCCTATAAAACAAAGTTAGACGCCTCTACTTTATCCTTTTGCAAGTTTTACGCGACTTTAGGGCTTTCATGGCAGAACCCCCTCCCACCTATGAACGTTGAGCCACAATGTTGATTCAATGATTGCCTCTTCGCTTTTCAGGGACCTCCGGTGTAAAATTCATATCAACTATGGAAATAGAGATAGACACCCACCAGCTATTATACGGAACAAACCATATGTCAAGCGTGGAACCAGTCTCGCGTAAGAGTACGTGTGAGGTCGGTCCAGGCTGCTTCATCAATCAATCCCACGATATAACAAGAACACGAAAGAGGGTCACAACTAGAGAATCAATGCCTACATATTGCTATGTGTTCTATCCGTACGACATGTCTACCCATAGATCTGGCTCTGATACCATTGTAGGGGTTCGCAGCAGGAAACAAAAAATTTTATCTACACGAACACGACAACAAAGATCTATTCTATACGGACATAGGTAACGGAGAGGGAGGAAGGAATTTATACCCTTGAAGACCGTGACACGCCTTATGCAGGTAGTTGTATAGCTATGAAGATAAGCTCCCCAAGTGTTGTGCCTCGAATCTCTACACACGTCTGGTGTAGGAACGTCTCCCGGGCTCCGATCCAGCTGAGCAGCGAAAGAAGATGGAAGCCGAATCTCCCTGTGCACGACGGTAGTGCGAAGGTGGATATCTAATCCCAAAGAGCTAGATCCAATATAGATGGAGAGGGATCTAGGGAATAGAGGGAGAGAGAGGAGAGAACATGTTGTGCAAATAGATGGGAGGGGCTCCTCTATTTATAGGAGGCAGGAGGGAGGAGCAAACCCTAGGGCTAAGGGGAAGGGACCCCCAAACTACCACTGCCGGCCCTATGACCCACCCCGCGGATGGGAAACCCTAGGGGTTTGGCCAGTCGGGCCCCTTTCCCTTCTCCTTTGGTGCCTAGCCCCATGGCCTCTTCCACCCGGGAGTGGCCCAATAAGACATGGTTGCTCATAAATATAAATAATAAAATATGTTTTAATAATAATTAAATTAATTAATATAAAACACATATATGATTATATTTCACACTCCGGAACTCCTTCCAGACCCCTCTAATCAACATCTGATGTTACCCGAAACCTTACCGGTTTATCTCTCATTTCTCCTGCTGTGTCAGTTCGATCCCAATGTGTCCCCACCCATAAGTGTACCATCCTTCGTCTCGGACATGCTCCAGACATGACCAAGACCCCTCTTGTGTAAATGATCATCAGCGGGACCTGGATGCACATAATGACCACTCATGCATTCACGAATCTCACCGCTTGAACCTTGACTGCGTAGTCCTATTCCCTTTGCCAAATGATACCTAGGTCATCCGAGATTTGATCTCAAGCATCTCCATACTTGTGTTCGATATCATTTCTGATGAGCCTGTTTACTCGTTCCCGTGCCATTGCATTCCATGACCTAGTCATACGCTTGAAAGCTTCGTTAATGCAATGTCACCAAGTTGTCCGTGCGCATCTATCATCTATCTATTACTTGGATTGGCAAATCCTGGTCTTGATAAAAACTCCTCAACCCGTTTCTTCAGGAAACCCAATGAGACCTTTATGATCACCCTTTCACGACTTGATCCTTGTTATCATCGAAGTCTCCTTTTAAAACAACGATTATGCATTATCTCATAGTCGAAGGATATAGGCCACGATGTTCCTATGTTATTGTCAATGATGAAAATTAAGTAACTAGATCTCATTATGATTAACTTTGAGTGTTTTTCCATCACATTATTCTCCAATAATGTGACCTCATTGTCAATCGGCACTATCACTATGATCTCGAAACCATAAGATCATCGCTTGCCCAATGAGCTAGTTTACTATAAGTAACTAGAGACCTGGTTGTTTACCTACCACATGTTTATTAACGTTTCAAATTAATACAGTTATAGCATGGAAAGAAACATATTTTGAACATACAAGATACATCAAATAAAAGCACTTTATTATTTGCCTCTAGGGCATATCTCCTTCACGTGGAACAAAGGAAGAAGAAAGAGGAACCCCCACTCAACCCTTACAGGTATAACCTTCGCGGATCCTCTCTCAAATCCCCTCCTAAATCTTCCTCTCAAAAAGAGGGAAAACGGGATGAGGTTAGGGAAAATATCGAGAAGCTTGAAAATATTTCCAAAGCTTGCGCTGAAACTATTGGAGCAGGAGATGACTTCTACTGGTTGATGGGCAAAGACCTAAAAAAAGGGTCGATGACATCGATGGTAGAGTTCAACTCCTTACTAAGATTATGATGGAGATGGCCGATGATAGGAAGACGCTTAGAAAAATAATTAAGGAACAACATGTTAGTATCACATAATTGTCCACTTTATTCGCGTGTATTTCTCATGCTTGCAGCCTCAAGGCAGATGAGAAAGAAGAAGATGAATTCTTAACTCTGAGGAAGGAGTAGGTACTCACAAGGATTTTTGGGATCCACCCTGCCTTGAGTTCAAGTTTGGGGGATCTATGAAGACCTTATAATCTATATTCCAGTTTTATAATGTTTACTTTGCTGCACGCATGTTAGATTTTAATTCAAGAATTTGCATTAGTTTCATAATCTTTAAGTCCCCTTTGTTCAAGAAAGAATTATATCTATTGACTTTAGAGAATTTATGATATTTGAAATAATCTTTTGATTCATGATTATTATATTAGATGATTGAATTAGGTTGGGTGTTATAATACTTGTATAACTTTTATGATTTTAGGGTCTTCCACACGAATAAAATATTAATTAAATTATGAGAAGGAAATCTTGGTAGCATATTATAGTCACAGGTTTGGATTTATAAGAGCCATAAAAAGTAGTGGGAGCATGATCAAGTATATTTCCTATAAAAAAAGAAGAATAGAGATTAAAGATCTAGCTATCAAGAGAATTTCAAGGCAAAAGAAGTACAAGCTTGAAAGTAGAAAAAGAAAGAGAATGATCATGAATCTTACACTACTTAAATCAAGCGCTCAAACAATTTAACTTTATGATTATATAATATGTTTAATCACTAATAGCTTCGTATAACTTCATTGATACAAATGAAGGTGTGGAAGCCTCTAAGTCATGTGATGTGTAAAGGTGTGATAAAACTCCCGATGTAACTCTACATCTGATATTGTACTCTTGTTTCAATTTTGCGTGAATTATTATAACAACTCATGCCTCATGAACATGATGATCATGTCCATAAGCCACCATCTTCTAGGGGTACAAGCAAGAGTCTAGCTTGGGGGAGTTTACTAGTCCAAAATTTAAGCATATTTATCTCTTGTTTGTGCATAAGTAGAGTAGGGTTTTTGCCATTATACTGCGTTTGTGCACATCTTTTGTCTTTCTTTCAACAGGATCCCGAATTACTAAGTCTCTTATGAACATATCAATTGGGACTATCATATTATGCTGTAATATGATATTTTTAAGTGATAAAAGTCATTTAATTGATTTATCTTTGCACCTAGAAGATTTACATATGCGGAGGAGGACACAGGGCACATAACAACCTGGTACGAGCAGAGCCCGCCCGTACCGTCCTCCCTTACTATGCGGCAGCGTGACCAGATCGTCAAATACTTTCACCTCGCAAAGACGGATTTGAGATCCGACATTCACAGAACTTCTAGTGACGAAAAACCACACTAGAAAGAGATATGGAGGAGGAACTTGGACAAGGGCAAATCCTTGCTGCTTCATGGATCATTGGAGGACATCGCATCATCCCCTTCAATATCAACCGCTGCATCACCATCACCGTTACTATCCCTATCTTCCATCCATTAGATCTTGTTGTAATTCTAGATTGAATCGTGGTTTGCACTAGATTCATCCCCATACTTTTATTGATCCATTTGATTATGATGATATTGTTGATTGCTTCCATGTGTGAGTAGTTTCCTTTGTTCCTAGGGAGATGGAGAAACCCTAGCATTATTATGAAATTAAATAAAGATGATCTATTACTTGTGTCTATGATCTATTGATCTATGATGTGTGTTTGATCTCTCTCCTTAGATGGTATGTGTAGTCAGCCACATATTATTTGCCTTTGGGTCTAAGAAAAAGGGTGAAATCCTTTGGACGTGTTTGGACGTGTGCCCGGAGCTATTGTGACTAGAAGCACCGGCTAGCAACGTGCACGATCAAAGGAGGAATAAAGAGAGATTCACTAAGCTAATTATGATATCCACGAGGAGACACTTACTTTTGGTGGTCTGTATGGGTGACTGCTGTCAGACATAGTGGTGGCTATTTAGACAACCTCATTCTTGGCTCAACAAAGTGACTTCCTACAAGGCATGTAGTGAACATCTTATTATGGAGCTCTCTCCACACATATTATGACATAAGAAATGGGTTATCCTAATTATGATTAATTACAACATTCTATTGGTGTATCCTGCATCCCCGAAAATGCTTTAGCCTTATTGAGTTCAGCCACCATTCCAAATGATTTCGTTACTTGTTTCCTTTTACTTGTTTTATTTACTTTTCCACTTTCAACCTTATTTGAAATCAAAGGCAGATTACAAGTATCCTTTGGTAGATAGTGACGAGGGGCATTAAGACCTTAACCAAATAGCTCTCTATGGGTTTGATACTCTTATTTTGAAACTAGCTACAATAAATTTGTGCACTTGCAGTCATCATTCAATAGATACTGATAGGCCATCAACTCTTCCCACATGGTGTCTGCTGTCATTAGTACCCCACCCGAAACGGCGTCTCACGCCTTTTGCCACATTGCTGGTGGTAGCCGAAGTGTTATGCGCTCGCCCTCGCGTTCCCTTATCTTGGTATGATGTGACGTTCGTTTGCTAGCGGGTCATCCCTGTCCTTGCAATGTCTTACGTTGTCATCCAACAAATTTCATCGGGGTTAAGGATCAGGTTGCCATTTGAGTCTACACATGTGGAGGTTCCCCCTTCTTGTAAGATCATTCACACTTGGTGGTGGACGATGTACGATCAGTTGTCATCACTTCCATACCCATAGGAGACACTATTTTCAGAACTAGTGAAGTCCTAGGGCTTTTGCTCTGGATAAGATTCGGTCATCCTGATTTCAGAGTCAACTCTTTCCTCAGATTTGTCAGTAATGATGCTTGATGAGCTTGGTTTGCGAAGTAGTGTTGACTCTGAGTCTGATCCAAAGGAGAGGTAATCATATAGATCAGCCAAATCCTCCAAATCTGTGGAGTTTCCACAATTTTGGTCGATGTTTGTCGAATTGGTAGAGGCCTTCCTAGTTGATCCGATGGAAGATGTAGGTGTTGCCGTAAGCGATATGGGTGTGGTCGACTGATTCGAGTAGATCGGAGCCTAGAGGAAGAATTTTTCGAATTCTCCCACGTGAAAGTGGAAACTTTCGATCATGAGATCGCTCCTGGTCGAAGTCGACGGGGGCCGTTAAAGGTGTGGGTGGGCATGGATCGACGAGATCGTGATGGACCTCTCCGATATCAATCATCGAATTGCCGCTTGGTGAAGAGGAAACCGCCAAATCCATGACTCCAGTGCTCAGATTTTCCACAAACAGCGCCAATTGATGAGGGGTAACCTCGGCAATGCCCATGGTTATCGACTTAAGGTTTCATGGAAAAGAGAACACTAGGGATTTCGTCGACTGATCAGACAAACAAGGGAGTCGATGTAGTCTGATTATGATGGAAACACGATTACAAAGTCGTAAATTCACTAGTTGTGATCTAGCTCATGGTGGATTGCTGGAAAATTTAGGTGATCTCTCTATCAGGTCCTCCCAGCCTTTATATGAGAGGATGGGTCTTGAAGCCATATCCGAAGAGATTACAGATTTATGATTAGAATACAAACTTTATGTTGGCTCATATTCCTTTATTGATTAGCAAGACAATTATCGTTGGAATGATGACAAGTACGCCATGAGGGGGTGCTGAAGGTGTTGAGAAGATGGGGTGTGAGCCGTATGGTGTTCCGGGAGAGGTGAGAATAAGTTTAACCAGGTTCAGATCCAACTGTGGTGATTGGATCCTACTCCTGCTAGCAACCCAGTAATATATCAACAAGAGCCGAATGTTACAGCGGATTACAAGAGAGGTTCGCCTATGCAAGTTGGTTGTGGTTGATTATGATATGGTGCCCTAAAGGCTCCCTCAGGTGTGGTTTATATAGGCACCGATACCTAGGGTTACAGGAGAGATCTATCCGGGTACGTTACAGAGTCAGTAACTAAGTATAGCTTCGACTACAATTAATCTACATGCCCAAGTCGATAAGTCTTATAGGCCTTGTCGTAGCCCAAATTGACTCTGTCCTCTTTCCTTGACTGGGCCGCCCGTGAAGCAAATCTCTTACCCATTGGTGGGCCACCCTAGTCAATGAGTCCTATGGGTATACCCGAAAAGTATATCCCCAACAGTAGCCCCCAGAAGTCTCAAAGATCCAAAGTCAGAATAATCGTCTAGCTTGATGGTTTCTCTGTCTTGAGAATATTGAAGGGTGTAACACCCTATCCTGATAAGGCTGAGTTCCTGTGTATAGTGTTAATCCCTGGATCTATTCACAAGCACACACAGTACAAAATGATACCAAATATAACCGTGCATCATAAATATAACGAATATGATCCAGAATTTACACTATTATTCAAGTACACAACAGAAACATATACAAGGTAGATCTCCATCCTTTAAATGTGCCACAGGCGAACAATTGTTGAGTGGAGTCTCGCAACCTATGAATGATCACCTAGAAATGGAACCACCTGCAACATGAAACATTGCAGCAACGAATGGTCCATACATTGAATGTATTGGCAAGTAGAACTAATGAGTACAAAGGATCCAGGAACTACATGCATATTTGGCTCGGTGGAGTTTAGGATCATTTGCTAAAACCAATATAACTTTTCCCTACTTTTAAATTAGTTTTATTTCTTTAAAACAATCTTCTAAGGACATACCAGCATAAACCCATGTAGAAACAAGACAGTTCAGCTTTCGTATGCTCCTAAACCCATGTTCACCCATCAAGTTTTAGTAATTAAGAAATTGGAATGAGTGAGATCTTCCAAACAGTTCTAGACCTAGTTGCTCATAGTTGTCCATAACCGGGGACACGGCTAAGTACTTAGTTTAGACACACCCTGCAGGGGTTGTACACTTTACCCGCACGACCCAGTCAACCTGCTCTTACCATTACACTTATTTTGTGAACCAAGATAAAACCTTTCAGAAGCATAACCCTGAGCCCTCAGGATGGACCCATACCAACCTACATCCCGTACTTCTACTAGTAACGTCGGGTCAGGTTCCCACAACCTACTTAGTCAAGACAAATAATGATATGCGGTTATACTGGAAGCTACTACATAAGAAACTTGTCCAATATCTGAAGCCTAGGTGTGATTTCCACAATAAACCATCCAAAAACATCAATCCATCACACGCAGGAGATTCATTAAATTCTGGTTCTTTCCATTATAGCAAAACATAACTTTCCATAACATAACCAATCATGAATTCCATTTTGCATATCTAATAAGCATGGCTATGCAACTACAATACGATGACTCAAAGGAATCAAGTCATGGAAGTATGGTAATCATGCCTGGGTGTCATAGCTTAGCATAGTAGTAAAACACCTACACATGCATCACTACAGAAATCATACTACATGCATAGGAAAAATAGTAGGACATTTATAATATCTCTACTTGCCTTTATTGTAGATGTGGTCTTTCAGATAATCCTCACAATAGAACAAATTTTACTCATCACAATCACAAACGTTGCACTCCTCGCAATCCATCAATTAAAACAAGTGCACAACAAACACACCATTCAAAACATAGCAATTATGCGCAATACAATAAAACAATGATGAATAAATGCATGCATGACGATTTAATATGTCACAATGGTTGTAATTAGTTATCTAAACAATACTATATCACATGATGCATGCAGAAGATCATTTAATGCAATAGAGTATTTATTATTAAATCTTGATTGCCAACAAGGAGATTTAAATAGTTTTGTTGCAAATTCTGCCCTAATTATCGAATTAAATTAGGTTTCGGGGTATATTGGATATGTGACATTAATATGACGTGGTAGGAATTGGATTCACCCTAATCGTAGTTATAAATCTTTTTCTATGATTTAATTACTATTTAAGATATTTTAAATCATTTAAATAGCGACATGGGGGTGGCAAGGGTGCTCTCGACATGGTCACCATTGATGGCTATGCATGCTCACAGTGATGCTAAGGCTAGTTAGATTAGTTTGATCATATACTGAGAGTGTAGAGTGAGCTACAAGGGGGACAAGGTTGGCCAAAATTACTTCTACTAATAGTGTTTGTGGTTTGTTTGTATGCTGATCACAAGGTGTTTGATGAAATGGCCGAAAGAAATTCAAATTTGAATTTTTGATTCAAACTTGGTATGTTTGCTAGGTACATACTAGGGAGTCTTGGGTTAGTTGGATTGGTTAAGGGGCACTGGTTTGGTTGGGTATTGAAAATGTGTGATCTTCACATATGTTATAGATTCAATTTTCAATTGTCATTTGAATCAAGTTGCCAAATGTTTCTGTAAGTTTGAAAGGTGGGATTTGATTCACTTTTACTTGGTCTTGCAAGGGGTGAAAAGAAATGGAAAACTTTCTGTTTGAAATCTTGGACTAGAAACAATCAAAGTGGCCTAGTGAGCAAGATTGGCAAAAATGACCATTTGCTTTATTTGTTTTGTTTCTGATTTTATCTTGATTTGTTTCTGCTTGGAAATGTTTTAGATGATGTTATTTTCATCTTTAAACCATTCCTTGCTATTTAGGTTAATCACACAAGTCCATTCATGCATTCATACCATCATCACACACACATGCATTCATTTGGTTTTTATTTAATCAAAGTTTTTGTTAACCCTAATTTTAGTGATTAGAATTTGATAATCATGATCAAGATTTTTGGGATGTTACAAACCTTCCCTCCTTAAACAAAATCTCGTCCCGAGATTTGAAAAATAAGAAAAAAGATTACCTAGGGTTTAAAGAGATCAGGAAACTCCATCCTGATGTGATCTTCTGGCTCCCAAGTAGCTTCTTCTTTAGTGTGTTTACTCCACTAAATCTTGAGAAACTTGATGCTTCGGGTTCTGGTGTTTCTGAAAGGTTCCTCCAAAATACGGATGGGTACTTTGGGATACGTCAGGTCATCGTTGATCTCTATGGTGCGGTGATCAATGTTCTTGAAAAATTCGGTCTTCTCCAAAACTTCAAGGCATTTGTAAAGTAATGATATATGGAACACATTGTGCATTGCTGACATCTCCTCTGGCAGTTCCAATTGATACGATACTTCTCCTCGTCGATTCAGAATCTTGAAAGTTCCGATATATCTGGGGTCCAACTTTCCTTTGAGAATTACTATTTAAGAGATTTTAAATCATTTAAAAGATTTACTTCGTCAAAAATTATATATAAGACCAGATATGTACTCTACACAAGATTGCGAATCCAGGGACATATTATTTATATTTTTCAGTTATATAAATTATTTACTATGAATTCTATACTCTAAAAGTCCATTAATACTAATTAAATTATTACCAGTTAACTATACAATTAAAATTATATACAATCGGATATTAATAATCCACATTAAATTAGCTTAAATTTGATGTATTATTCATATTTTTATCACCTAGAAATAATATATTATGGATTTTATACTCTGGAAGGACATTAAAACTATTTAAACCACTACAATAATTCTACAGTTCAAAAGTTGTATATAAAAGCATATTAATGTCGTATATGAAACTAGGAAAATATATACACTTTATTTTTATTTTTATGATCTACAAATAATTTACTATGATTTATTTGGTATAAATTGTCCATTAAACCAATTACATAATTACGGTAAATTATACAGTAAAAATTATATCTAATCTCATATTAATATTCTAAACGATTTTATGAATCCATTGATATATTATTCGTAAAATTTGGACATGTAGATATTTTACTATGATTTTTACAAGATCTATTGAATTTCTAGTTATTTTAAATATTAAAATCAACTAACTCGCGCTGACCGGGCTCTGACCTGCTGACTGTGCTGCCACGCGTCGAAGCCTGAGTGGACGATACCCCTTCCCTCCTTGATCTAATCGCGATCGTAGATTCCTGATATGATGGATCCGAATGATTCCTTCTGGGGCTTCGGCTTAGCTGACGCCACGCCGATAGCAATTGGCGGGGGCAGGGTCAGACGGCGGTGCTTGGTTGCGCTCAAGTGGTCTACGGTGATGAGGAAGAAGTGCACGATGTGCGACGCAGCATGACAAGGTCGATGATCTGATTGTCTCCGTCTTTTTCTTCCAGGACTGGCAGTGGGAGCTGAACGGAGGCAATCAGACTACTGCAGCACCGACAAGCAATCGCGGGCTCTTCAGCGATCTGCAGTGGGGAAAACATGTGAGGGAATGAGGTGCAACAAGGGGGAGATGATGGAGGGGAGAAGAGGGATCGGGGGCGATAGAAACCCTCGGTGCGGAGCTCGGTTGGGTGACTGCTCCGGCGAGATTGGATTGTTCCGATGCAGCAGCTAGGGTTCGTCGAGCCTTTGAAAAAAGGTGGACAGGAGGGGTGGGGGTTTATATGGAAGTGCTGGCGTGCGCAAGGGCCAGGGGAAATCGGAATCAGCAAGGGTTCCGCGGAAATTCGGCTCCGTTCGGGAGTTCTTCCCGTCCACGGTAGGAGGAAGACGATGATGGTGGGACCAATGTGTCAGTGACCATGGGAGAGGGGAAGATGGGCTAGCGGCTGGGTTGTTGCTTCTTTGGGCTGGCACCTTCTCGCTGCCTGATGCGCATCTTGGCAAGCGGCAGGTAGGACGGGGTTTAGGTGGGCTAGGCCGCGAGGTAGCTGGTAGGTTTAGTTTAGTTTTTTATATATTTTTTCCTTTTCCATTTTCTATTTTACTTCTTTCTCTCATATCTTTTTCATATGATTTCCAAATGGGTTAAAACTTGTTTCCAAAGTTTTCAACTATTGAGTAGATCTTAGGGAGCTAATATTTAACAATATTCGATGTCTTAGCAATAGTGATGTAATGCCCCGGAAAATATTCCGAAATAAAATTGCGTCTTAATTTTTTTTTGCATCATCATGCATATTTAGCCTCTAAAATATTTTTACCAAAAGCCTATTTTGTTTTCTAGTTAGGCCCCTCATTTAATTTCAAACCAAAACCTCGATCTTTTTCAAATCTTTTATTTGTCTAAAAACTATTTACAAAATATCCTTCAAACTAAAATAAATAAAAATAAAAGTGTTTTAGGGAGGCAGCCAGCCAGGCCCAAAGATCCAGCTAGCCACCTACTACCCCGTATCCGACCTAAACCCTAACTCTCCACCGCCGCGCAGAGCCACACCCAGCTGCCGCCGCCAGCTACACGCGCGTTCGCGAGACAGCGCGCGCGCACACACACACACACCCACCAGACACAACACATGCCACGCACCTCACGGATACACACATAAGCACATAAGACACCAACACGACCCAACACACTAGCACACTACACGCCTAGCCCCAATGCGCACTTACCTAGACACACCCAGCCCAACGCTCCTCCCTATCGCCACCTACCCCGAGGCCTCGCGCCGCTCGTCTCTCCCTCGACAGCACGCTGCCGCCGCATGCGCCATTCGCGAGCCCCGTTGCCACCGTTTTTCCCGGCGCCCTTCCCCCTCCTGTCGACCTCGCCCATCCTCTGCCGTCCCTGCTCCTCGACCTCTCACGCCTTCTGTGGCCGTCCTCTACTGCTCCGCCCATGGATGCCTCGACCTCCCAGTGGCGTCGCCGCCGAGCTCCCTCCAGGCCATTGTTCGTGTTCCTACCGCCGCGGCCTCGCCCTGCATCGAGCTCCTCTCCGCCTAGCCTGCCACCATCGGTCCTTGTCCCTGCCTTTGACCGAGTGGCCTCCGCGATGCCATCTTCGTCTCCTGCGCCGTCCACCCCATCCGGGCGTCTGGCCGCTCGAAGGCATCACCTTCCTCCGTACGGGCCGCCGCCAAGCAGTTCAGCAGCATCGCCCAGGACCTCTTCCGCCTCCTCTTCCAGTTGCCACGACAGGCATCTTCGCCCTGCTCGCCCCACCGTTGTGTGCCTCTTATCTTGCGGTTGCCGCCCAGTCCGGTTCCCATCGACACCGCTTCTGTACTCGCACGCCTGTGTATGTCATGTGCTTGTTTGTTTCCGTGAGCTACTAAACAAGGCCGGTGTTTTGGGCGGCTCGCGAGGACGACTTCTATTGATCTCTATCTAGTTTCGGTTTGGCGTGCACACCCTCTCGCTGCTATCTTCCAAGATGACAAGATCTCCGTACCCGATGAAAGACCAGTTCTGAAAACCAAGACTTCCATCTTGGAACATGATGATCTCCTTCACGGATCTGATGGACGATACCCGAAGACATCTCCTTCCGGAATCCGAAGTCCGAACTCGAACCCTCGGAACCCAGGATCGCCGAAGCCCATGTGTGACCCCTACCTATCCCTATTTTGTAAATGACATATAAACTTACTGCATATTAATTCATCCATACTCACATACATGTTTATTTGTTTGGGGGTACTTTGTCGATTCATCTAAACTAAATATGAAGACTATATGCAGGCTATTTATGACTTATCTCTACTCCATTCAAATTTGTGTAGCTCACATATGCCATGCTTTTGCCTTGCTTATCAATATTTAATTTGCAGGATAGATAAATAACTTGAACCTTCTATTTAAATGGGGGGATCACGATTCCACTTAATATTTCCAAGTTAGACCGCATATTGCCATGCCATGCATCATATCATAATCATACTCGGTTTTTCCCCCATTATTAAATATCGCATCGTTGCTTCTTTTAGTACTTTGCTTTTTCACCGGATAGGACGATGAGTCGATGCGAGATATGACAAGCCTTTGGTTATCAACTTCGTCTCACAGGCGAGCATTCTCCCCCTTCTACCTATTTTGCATTTATAGTCTTTACTAACTTTCTTTGATCTATTGCTATCCTTAATGTCGATGCTATAGTACCATTTCTTTATTTACCTGCTCTGCCAGATAACCTTGGTTATCCCATTGCCTTGTTTGATTAGCTAGCTTTGTCCTTGCGAGTCGTTGCGCATGCTTAGGTCTGTTGCCGCTCTCACGCAGGTGAATCGAGATATCTAGTTATGGTTGATAACATGATATATTATATTGGTTATTGTTATGGTTATAGTATGGTTTCACCTAATGATAAGGCCCCGTCAGGGACCACCTATGGGAATTCTTGAGCCGACCTAGGACCCATTCGTTCTATGATACCTATTAAGAGTTGATCATGATAACCAAATGTGGGGGCCTCTCGGAACCTCCCTCAACTATCGGCGCTATTCGTATATCCAGAGGGTTACAAAATTGGTTTTCCATTTTGTGCATACGCATAATATGTCCTCGGACATGGGTGAGTTGGATATGTCTTCGGACTTGATATTTTGGTGGACTACCATGGCTTGCATTGCATAAAATTGGGATATCGCGTCGGAGGTGGGATGGAGCTCTACAAGTTATCTTCCGATCATCGCCCGACCGTAGACTCAAACAATGTGCCTCCCTCGAGAATCGTCGTACCTCTTGGTTGGATCAACACAATAGGTGATGCTTCTGGATATGCGTGTAGTTAAGGTCCAGTTCTTGTTGTGAGATTTGGATGGCACGCGTGATATGTTTCCTGAAGGGTTGAGCATGCATTTGGGCATAGTAGTGCACCCCTGCAGGGTAAATCTTTTCGAGAAGTCGTGTGTCCACGGTTATGGACGCCTCAGGAGTACAGTGTCATGATCATAGACAACGCCACTAATGTTTTGCTCTTTAATATGATGATTAGTAATTAGCCTTATCAACTAAACACCCGCTTAACTAAAATTGCCACCGTGTGTGTTCTACAAGGGGACTTCCTCGACTGGTCTCAAGAGGGAAATCTTCAGATGGGTTATGCTTGGTGTTATAATAGCATTACCGTATAGCTCTCTCTTATCTCACTCTAATAGCCAAAGTTGTAGCATGTCTCTATAAGTTAGATAGTGCAAGCTTTGGTGTCGTTGATCCCACCATACCTACATAGGCGAGGACCGCCGAATTCTAAGACTCGCCGTGTACTGGCCTCAGTACTGACCGCTCTCTTTATGATTTCCTTTGCATAATCATGGAACAAGGTGCATAATCATGGAATCCTCACTCATCCAAGTTCATTTAACAATACAAGTCATGAGAGAACAATATGAGTGCTAAAAGGTGCATACAAGAGGAACAAGCACTCATAGGCAATTAAATTTGGAAGCCACCGAAGAATGAAAAGGAATAGAGAGGTGGTCTCCAAGGATTAAAAATCAACTGAAATTATCTTCTCATATGTGTATATGTCTCTAAGTGAAAAACATCACAAAGACATATTCCCATAAAGAAATAACCACACACAAAGAAGATATACAATAAATTATATAAAAGGAAAAAATGAAGTCATAACATATATCAATAAGATTTTTGCTTCAAAGCATGGCCAAAGGCACAATTTTATCTTGTTGTACATTAATAAACTTCAAACAACAACACACTTCATATATTACATCTATCACCAAGGGAAAAGGAGAAAGTTAGAATATATGGAGAAAGGCAACAAGTATCACAAGGAATAACCAACTAGCAAAAATCTCACTATTGCACATGAGAGAAGTTGAGGAAAAGATAGGCAATAAAATTTCTAGATTGACATATTTGGGATTGATGGATCATATGCATGATTTTGTATAGTCCCAATTATATACACTCATCTCAACTTATACACATATACAATAGAGAGTTCTCTTAATACCATGGCTAGAGATACAACAAATAAATACAATAACAAAAATTCATGCCAAGATGCAACCTACAAAAGGTTGGAAGCAAGATAAATATTCATGAGCAAGAGATACTTATTACCGAGATATAATTGGTAGGATGTAGAGGATATGAATTCGTTGATCATCCTATAGTTTGCCTCCAATTTTCATGTATGCATCATTTCTTTAAAATTGAGAGACAAGCATCCAATCTATCTCCCATGTACCTAAAACGCATTTAAGTACAAAATGGTCCCCAAACTTATTGGGTCCAAAGTAGTTAGTGCAACTACAATACATAGGGGAGACTCCACATAAATATGTGCATATTTATATGAAATTGAATTTCATGCACAACTTAGCCGATGGGATTTGGTTGAGTTTCCCTTATATATTGGATCAAAGAACGCAAACATGCCACAATATAAACATATAGTAAATATGCATGCATAAAGCTCTCAAGAACCAAAAAGGAGATACAATTTGAACAAACACACCAAGTAAATCAAGATTGCACACACAAGAGTGTGACATGACAAACGATGTCCAAATTGTATCAAATAACCAATTCAACACATGAAAGATCACAAGTTCAACAAATGAACTAGGCTAAAAACCAAGCGAGCAAAAGATAGGTAAAAATAAAAATGCTCAAGGGTTTATCTCATTCTAAAATGGTCAAATCAAGAAACAAGGAATGAGAAAAAACCAACTCCAAAAAAAAAGAGCAAGGTTCCAACAAGAAACCAAACTCCCTAAACTTCTCATGATGGCACAAAATACCAAAACTAAAAGATTGAGGTTCCAAGCACATAAAACCCGATATGGATCAAACAAAGAAGCATAAATATGAGTGTTCTAAATAATATAGGAGATCTCCCCCATGGATAGTGCATTATGTAGGATTTTCCTTTTAGATTCAAAATGCACATAAATGGGATCATCACTAGTACCTACAATAAGTAAAACACAAGAGGATATATATAAAATAAGAAGGTCCACACGAAGCAAGGAAGGCTTGGGAGACAACACAAAACATTTTCTTGGCCAAAGATAGGATAAATCAAACAAAGGCCAAAGTGAATATGATCAATAAATTCTACCTTAAATTGAGTACTCATTATCCAAAGACAAGAAATATTGGGAATAATTTTCCCAAGATAGCTAGCATGGATACTCAAGATCATAGTAACAACAAGAAGCATATAACAAAATATAAGGATTAAGCATGATACTTCGAACAAGATTCTTGGTAGCTTCCAATAGTCTCACAATCACTAGTGAATAGAGTAACTTGAAGCAAATGGTTTCCATGAGGATATATATATATATATAAATATGAGGAAACACATACCAAGAAACACTCTCATATACAAGATCCAAAATAAGATCAATAAAGACATTCAAGCAAATTGGAAATTGTATGAGAAAATGTGTCACATAGGTGCTAGATAATTGTCAATACCAATTCTAAGTGACACAACCTCGAATATTCATATTTACAAGGATTTGTAATATGCACTAAGCATATGACTCCCCCATAATGTGATACTACCATAAAACCAACACGAGGCAAAAGGACACAAATAGAGATAATTAATGGACATTATAAAACTTAAATTTCTCATGAGAATTGTACCACATAAATACTAGACAATAATACAATATAAATACTAGGTGGTATTCCTCATGTACACACAATTTTAGGATTGTGGAATGCCCAAGCATAACAATCCCCCAAAATGGGATAGTCCATTAATATCTCACAAGAGCCAAATAAATATAATCAATTAAGGCTTCAATACAAGAAACACACATACATGGTGTGCCACCTAATCATATAAAAATATACTTGATATCTCAAGATAATTAAGTGGAAAGCACAACATGTACAAAAGCATGGAAGATACAAAACCAACACATGCACAAGGGGCGAGTAACTTTCAATGTAATGAGTTAAGCATATGTTACCACAAGGAGGAACATTGGAAATATAATATAATCATGATAATACAAATGGCTTGGCTTGGCAATAATAATTGACGAAGATCCCTCAATTCTTCATAATGTATCCAAGACTCCAATGCCCTCCAAAACACACCTATTGATCACGTTTTGGCTTGTTGGTCCCCAACCAAGTTGCGTCCTAAGAAGTTAGTCACAATAGGCTTGGTAAACCAAATGGATCTTTTCTTGACACCACATTGGGCACCAACAAACTTGGCAAACACATTGCCAACATCATCCTTACAAAGACAATAAGAATCATTAATCAAGATAGGATGGGATGAGGAGTTACCAATAGTGCATGCGGAAGAAATGTGCCCCTTCTCACGGCATATGTAGCAAGTTCTACTCTTGTCATCTTTCTTCTTAGGTGAAGCCACAACTCGAGGAAGAGCTCGAGTAGTTCTCTTAGGAAGAGGCCCATTAATGACTTGAGGTGGAACTTGAGGCCTCTTCCTTTGATGCTTCACACTAAGAGTATTTTTCTTCAATGGGCAAGATCTAACATGGTGCCATTCTTCCTTGCACTTGAAGCAAACAATGTTGGCCGGATTCTTGACTTGATCTTGGCCATTCTTCTTGTTGTCCTTGTGCTTCAACATGATTGTGGACTTGTTCTTGACATTGGAGTTAAATCCAAGCCCACTCTTGTCATTGGGGGATTTTTGCACACTAAAGATTTTGTTGAGTGCGGTCTTCCCTTGATGACCCCTTTTTAAGTCATTCTTCAAAGAAGTGACTTGAGCCTTGAGCTCTTTGATTTCCTCTACATGGTTATTTTCAACAAAAGTACTAGAGGAAGTATATGCTACATTGTTAGAGTAACAAGGCACGAAATCTAATTCATCACGAGATATAGCATGGTTGTGAGAGGATGAATTACAAGGACTAGCACATGGCAATATAACATTTGGAGTAGATATAGTGCTAATGTCCACATGAGGCCCACTAGATGTTACCTTTGACATGACGGCCTCATGAGCTAACTTTAGCCTACGATGGGAGACTAGAAGATCCTCATGCGAGCTCGAGAGCTTAACATGACTTTCTTCTAATTTCCCATAGTTGCTAGTTAGCAAAGCAAGTTGAGCCTTTAGCTCAACATTCTCCTTCAAAATAGATGCTTCAGAAGAAATATAGTTAGTAGCACAAGCATCATTATTATTAGCAAGAGGTGAGGGCAACTTGTGAAGCTCTTTTAAATATGAAGCTTTAAGTTGATCATGTGACTCGGTGAGTTTGATGAGCTGCCTCTTAACGACCCGGGAGCCATTTTAGAGGTGCTTAAAATCCTCAACAAGTTTAGCATAAGCAACTTCAAGATCATCATTTTTAATCTTGAAGGAGTTAGCCACCGCAAGTTCTCTATCATGGTATTCCTTTACTCTAGATAATTCCAGAGTGAAAGTCTCCTCAAGAGATTCTTTGGTGGTTTGTTCTTCTTCAAGGGAGTCCTTTACTTGAGCAAGTTCATTAGCATACTCACGCTCAAGCGCAAACTTTTCATCAGTTATGTTTTCTTGCTCCTCAATAAGATAATTGCCTTCTATAGCATAATTCAATATTTCAAGAAGGTTGGAGGAAGCAATTTTATTTTTGTAGAGAGCACTATAGACAACCTCTCCCATTTTCTTAATAGAGGTAATATCATACTTACCTCGATAATCATCATTATCATTCTCAACCTCATCATCATCATCATGAGATATAATGGGATCCAAAGAGGTTACCTTTGCTCCCTTAGCCATAAGGCATATGTGAGAACCGGAGGAAGGTGATGATGAGATTGCTCTTGTAGCTCTATTAAAAACCTTGTCTTGGCCCATAGAATCTTCATTTTCCTCTACATGGTTAGCAACACAAGCACAGACGAAATAGAAGCGTTTTTATCATGGCAACAAGACAACACAAGCATATCATCATGAGATTTATTCAAGTCATTTCTACATGATATGCAAGGACTATTAACACAAGCATGTAAGAGGTTTGTAGTGCTAGAAGTGTTAAGGTCCAAAGATAGATCATTGCAACTAGATAGAGATGAGGGATTACACATAGTAAGCACACTATCCAAATTGCAATTTCTATCACCACTCACCATATTATTACCTTGTGAAAAGTCACATGTTGGTGAAGTGGTAGAGGATGAGAACTCATCTTGACCGGAAGTGGAAGCAACACAATCATCCTCAACAATATTGGACACAACATATTTATCTTGAAGTTTTGTCCATAACTCATGAGTGCTTCCAAAAGGAATGATTGAAGAGGTAACTACATAGCTCAAAGCATTAACAAGCACATTAGAAGCTTGAGCATCGAGATATAAGTTTTTCTCATCCTCACAAGGTAGATTTTTGAATTCCATAGGAGGAGAAAAACCTATATCTACAATACGATCCATATTTGGGTCCATGTCCCGAAAATGAATGAGCATGCGATTTTTCCATATATCATAATTTGTGCCATCGAATGTGAACATGTCATTGTGCACTAATCCTCTAGCCAACATCTTTACTCTCAAGGCGGTGAAGCCTAAAATGAGAGACCGGGCTCTGATACCAATTTAAATACCAATTCTAAGTGACACAACCTCGAATATTCATATTTACAAGGATTTGTAATATGCACTAAGCATATGACTCCCCCATAATGTGACACTACCATAAAACCAACACGAGGCAAAAGGACACAAATAGAGATAATTAATGGACATTATAAAACTTAAATTTCTCATGAGAATTGTACCACATAAAGACTAGACAATAATACAATATAAATACTAGGTGGTATTCCTCATGTACACACAATTTTAGGATTGTGGAATGCCCAAGCATAACACTCCCCCAAAATGGGATAGTACATTAATCTCTCACAAGAGCCAAATAAATATAATCAATTAAGGCTTCAATACAAGAAACACACATACATGGTGTGCCACCTAATCATATAAAAATATACTTGATATCTCAAGATAATTAAGTGGAAAGCACAACATGTACAAAAGCATGGAAGATACAAAACCAACACATGCACAAGGGGCGAGTAACTTTCAATGTAATGAGTTAAGCATATGTTACCACAAGGAGGAACATTGGAAATATAATATAATCATGATAATACAAATGGCTTGGCTTGACAATAATAATTGACGAAGATCCCTCAATTCTTCATAATGTATCCAAGACTCCAATGCCCTCCAAAACACACCTATTGATCACGTTTTGGCTTGTTGGTCCCCAACCAAGTTGGGTCCTAAGAAGTTAGTCACAATAGGCTTGTCAAACCAAATGGATATTTTCTTGACACCACATTGGGCACCAACAAACTTGGCAAACACATTGCCAACATCATCCTTACAAAGAGAATAAGAATCATTAATCAAGATAGGATGGGATGAGGAGTTACCAATAGTGCATGCGGAAGAAATGTGCCCCTTCTCACGGCATATGTAGCAAGTTCTACTCTTGTCATCTTTCTTCTTAGGTGAAGCCACAACTCGAGGAAGAGCTCGAGTAGTCCTCTTAGGAAGAGGCCCATTAATGACTTGAGGTGGAACTTGAGGCCGCTTCCTTTGATGCTTCACACTAAGAGTCTTTTTCTTCAATGGGCAAGATCTAACATGGTGCCATTCTTCCTTGCACTTGAAGCAAACAATGTTGGCTGGATTCTTGACTTGATCTTGTCCATTCTTCTTGTTGTCCTTGTGCTTCAACATGATTGTGGACTTGTTCTTAACATTGGAGTTAAATCCAAGCCCACTCTTGTCATTGGGGGATTTTTGCACACTCAAGATTTTGTTGAGTGCGGTCTTCCCTTGATGACCCCTTTTTAAGTCATTCTTCAAAGAAGTGACTTGAGCCTTGAGATCTTTGATTTCCTCTACATGGTTATTTTCAACAAAAGTACTAGAGGAAGTATATGCTACATTGTTAGAGTAACAAGGCACGGAATCTAATTCATCACGAGATATAGCATGGTTGTGAGAGGATGAATTACAAGGACTAGCACATGGCAATATAACATTTGGAGTAGATATAGTGCTAATGTCCACATGAGGCCCACTAGATGTTACCTTTGACATGACGGCCTCATGAGCTAACTTTAGCCTACGATGGGAGACTAGAAGATCCTCATGCGATCTCGAGAGCTTAACATGACTTTCTTCTAATTTCCCATAGTTGCTAGTTAGCAAAGAAAGTTGAGCCTTTAGCTCAACATTCTCCTTCAAAATAGATGCTTCAGAAGAAATATAGTTAGTAGCACAAGCATCATTATTATTAGCAAGAGGTGAGGGCAACTTGTGAAGCTCTTTTAAATATGAAGCTTTAAGTTGATCATGTGACTCGGTGAGTTTGATGAGATGCCTCTTAACGACCCGGGAGCCATTTTAGAGGTGCTTAAAATCCTCAACAAGTTTAGCATAAGCAACTTCAAGATCATCATTTTTAATCTTGAAGGAGTTAGCCACCGCAAGTTCTCTATCATGGTATTCCTTTACTCTAGATAATTCCAGAGTGAAAGTCTCCTCAAGAGATTCTTTGGTGGTTTGTTCTTCTTCAAGGGAGTCCTTTACTTGAGCAAGTTCATTAGCATACTCACGCTCAAGCGCAAACTTTTCATCAGTTATGTTTTCTTGCTCCTCAATAAGATAATTGCCTTCTATAGCATAATTCAATATTTCAAGAAGGTTGGAGGAAGCAATTTTATTTTTGTAGAGAGCACTATAGACAACCTCTCCCATTTTCTTAATAGAGGTAATATCATACTTACCTCGATAATCATCATTATCATTCTCAACCTCATCATCATCATGAGATATAATGGGATCCAAAGAGGTTACCTTTGCTCCCTTAGCCATAAGGCATATGTGAGAACCGGAGGAAGGTGATGATGAGATTGCTCTTGTAGCTCTATTCAAAACCTTGTCTTGGCCCATAGAATCTTCATTTTCCTCTACATGGTTAGCAACATAAGCACTAGACGAAATAGAAGCATTTTTATCATGGCAACAAGACAACACAAGCATATCATCATGAGATTTATTCAAGTCATTTCTACATGATATGCAAGGACTATTAACACAAGCATGTAAGAGGTTTGTAGTGCTAGAAGTGTTAAGGTCCAAAGATAGATCATTGCAACTAGATAGAGATGAGGGATTACACATAGTAAGCACACTATCCAAATTGCAATTTCTATCACCACTCACCATATTATTACCTTGTGAAAAGTCACATGTTGGTGAAGTGGTAGAGGATGAGAACTCATCTTGACCGGAAGTGGAAGCAACACAATCATCCTCAACAATATTGGACACAACATATTTATCTTGAAGTTTTGTCCATAACTCATGAGTGCTCCAAAAAGGAATGATTGAAGAGGTAACTACATAGCTCAAAGCATTAACAAGCACATTAGAAGCTTGAGCATCGAGATATAAGTTTTTCTCATCCTCACAAGGTAGATTTTTGAATTCCATAGGAGGAGAAAAACCTATATCTACAATACGATCCATATTTGGGTCCATGTCCCGAAAATGAATGAGCATGCGATTTTTCCATATATCATAATTTGTGCCATCGAATGTGAACATGTCATTGTGCACTAATCCTCTAGCCAACATCTTTACTCTCAAGGCGGTGAAGCCTAAAATGAGAGACCGGGCTCTGATACCAATTTAAAGGATACAGATGTCGCCTAGAGGGGGGGTGAATAGGCGATTAAAACATTTCCTAGAGTGGCTCAACAAAGGCGGAATAAAACTAGTGTTTACTTTGTAAAGCACACCTAGAACAACTAAGGTTCACCTATGTGCACCAACAACTTATGCTAAGCAATACAAGAAACAAAGTGATAGCAAAATATATATATTACTTCAAGCACGAAGGCTATCACAATGTAAAGTGCATAAAGAGCTCGGGTATAGAGATAACCGAGGCACGCGGGGACAACGATATTTTACCGAGTTCCTCCCAACATGGAGTACGTCTCGTTTGGAGAGGGGGTGGTATCAAACCACCAACGCCACAAAAGGCCTCCCTTATTCTCTGGTGAATCTCACCCCAATGGGATCGATCCATGCTTCCACTATCGCTGCACTTGTCGGTGGCAACCGGAACCTCTCAGAAGGTTGGGGCACTTCTCCAAAACTTAATTGGAGGCTCCCAACAAACACCATCAAGGCCACAATTCCACCAAGGACACAAACTACAACACCAACAAACCATCTAGGGTTCCAAGAACCCAAGAGTAAAAAGCTTCTCAACTTTCACTCACCAAATCCTCCGGGGAGAACTCAAACCGATGCACCAAATGCAATGTCAAGAACACAAGTAGTGCTCAAATCCTTCTCTCCCAAATTCCACCAAAGCTAAAAAATCTTGTGGGGGAATAAGAGAGGAAGAACAATCGAGGAAATCCACAAAAGACTCCAAGATCTAGATCCCAAGATGTTCCCCTCACTAAGAGGAGAGATGGATTGGTGGGATTGTAGATCTAGATCTCCTCTTTCAAATCCCTGAAGTATATGCAAGAATAAAGGGAGGGATTGAAGGGGGAGCAAGCTCAAGAGGGTCAAGAATGGAGGATAAAGCCTGTAAAACTCGAGCTTCGACATTTGGGAAGAAGGGGCCCTTTTTATAGGCCCACAGATTTCTGACCGTTTTCTGCCCGTTGGGGAAAAGTCAGACCGGAGACTCCGGTCTACACCGGAGACTCCGGTCTATACCGGAGATTCCGGCCAATCTCCGGAACAGCCTCTGGACCGCCCATCTGAATGACCTGGGCCATCCATGACCCAACAAGACCGGAGACTCCGATCTTCCAACACCGGAGACTCCGGACTGAGCCAACAATGGAGTCTCCGGGGTAGTCTCTGGACCTGGATCCGGACCCCCATACAGTATGTCCCAGCCCTGATTCTAAAGTCACCATCGGAGACAGTTCCGGAAACTCCGCACCACATCGGAGACTCCGGTCCACGCAGACCGGAGACTCCGGTCTAGACCAAATAAGAGGCAAACTTCAAATGGCGATATCTAGAGTTTGGAAACTCCGATTGACCCGAAACCAATTTTGTTGGAAAGAGGACAATAAGAGGTACCCAACAAAAAGTGAAAATATTGGATACCACAAAGAGAGAATAATTCATGTATTATAAAGTGAGATACCTCTCTTGGTGAGAAACCGAAAAACCTCAAAGATCAAAAACGCAATATGATATAAAAGGGAAATCCGTTTTTGATGAACTAGAGCTTGTTATGAATATTACCACAATATCTAGAACCTCATATGGATAAGATCCAAATAATGGAAGGTTTTACCTATCTCTAAAAGACAAACCGGTAAAACCTCCAAGATCAAAAACGCAATAAGATATACATGGGAAATCCGTTTTTGATGAACTAGGGATTGTTATGAATATTACCACAATCTCTAGAACCTCACATGGATAAGATACAAATAACAACCAAGAAAGGATGATTCAAAGTATGCAAAGGTTTGAGCTCTCTCTGAACGATATGATCGAGTTACTCACTTGAGAGCCCCTCTTGATAGTACGGTTATCTATCCTATAAACCGGTCTCCCCAACTAACATCCCGAGACCGGTAAGAAAGAAAACCTATCAAGATCATACCTTTGCCTTGCGCATATTCCACTTGATTATGATGTAGACGGTCTTTTCCTTCTCAAGATGGAACACCTTTCTTGATTGCTCTTGTACGCACTTGCTTGATGAAGACTTGCAAGTTACTCCCCCATACAACATGGGGAAACCTTTACTTTGACCTTGTCTTCATCGATCCATGATCACCGAGGTTGGCAAGCTTTAAGCATGAGGTCTTCATGTTTTTATCTCTCACATGACCAATCTATGGATCACTCTTTGAACACCTTGGTCACCACTTGATCCTCTTCACTTTCTTCTTCTCCAAACCTTGAATCCAACATATGGTTCAAGCATTGCCTATGGACAATTCCTACAAGTACAACTTGATACAAGCATTAGTCCATAGAGATTGTCATTAATTACCAAAATCACACATGGGGCCCACATGTTCTTTCACCTTCGCTGGCACCCTTTGGATTTGACAAGTATGCGATTGACGACATTAGCAAGGTTACCCTTCCGGTTTGGCCTAGGCAGGGTTTACGGACACCGCTTGGATATTCTTCAGGACTCTTAGTCCCATTTGGATCTTTTCCGTGCTCGGATACTATTTTGCTTCCTCCTTGAGTTATATCTCTTAATTGTATCATTTGTATTCTTGACTCGTTGAGTCGCTGTTGTATATATAAGTTCTTGTAGACTCTATTGTAAACAACTGTGATGTAAATACTTATAATCAAATCCCACCCACATGAAAGTGTCTGGTGGGCGTCTTTGAATCGCTTCTATGCGGGTTTTGGCGGGAAATGCTAAGATCTGCATAGACCCGATTCGGGGGCATCACAAGTGGTATTAGAGCAAACGTTTACGATACCCCACTGGTCCAGCCTGTAGGTTAACCTTGCCAGCGGATGATGTCTAGTGTCAAATCTATTTTGCTACAAATGTGTTGGATATATCTGATTAGCCCTGCTTTTACTCCTTATCTTTAATCCTTCACCTCTTATCTTTATATGTTTTGATTTGATCTCTTACCTTCTTCAAATCCAGGATTTCTCGCGGTTGGGTTTCCGTCGTACCTTTAGGATTCCGCTTCCCTTCTTTTGTAACGGTGGTGATACATCTGGATTTTCTCTATGTAACCTCTCTTCCAATCCTTTCGGTGTTTTGTCACTCCTAAGACGACGACCTATTTATCTCTGGATCCTTTTTCCGAAGTTTTCCAAACACCACTTGCCAAGATCTTCAATCTGTATTTTGAGAGTTTAGTTGCACGATCCTCCTATTCATGCATAGAGTAATGCTTTGAGTGCGGGATGGAGTAGCTACCATACCACTACTCTTATCATTCTCCCTTGTACATTGATTGGTGGAACCATGCAATGTGACTCCTTCCACAAAAGTTAAAGGTGGCCTTATCTTTGATACCTCTACTTCCGCCTTTGCCTCTCCGGAGTGTTATTCCAAAGAACGTGAGCAACAAACCCTTGTTGGTGGTGTCGATGATTTCAAGACGGAGCAAGAATTCTTGTTAGTGATGTCGCGACCATCAACCTGATGCAAGAAGATCCGATCATCAACCCTTTCCCCCGGAGTCTTTGCTTGGATCTCGGGACACGATCCTTGTTAGTGGTGTCGAGTTGTAATGCCCCAGAAAATATTCCAAAATAAAATTGCGTGTTAATTTCTTTTTCGCATCATAATGACATCATAATGCATATTTATCCTCTAAAATATTTTCACCAAAAGCCTATTATTTTTTTCTAATTAGTCCCCTCCTTTAATTTCAAACCAAAACCTTGGTCTTTTCTAAATCTTTTATTTGTCTAAAAACTATTTACAAAATATCCTTAAAACTAAAAAAGTAAAAATAAAAGTGTTTTTAGGGGAGGCAGACAGCCAGGCCCAAAGGGCCCAGCTAGCCACCTACTACCATGTATCCGACCTAAACCCTAACTCTTCGCCGCCTCACAGAGCAACACCCAACTGCCACCGCCAGCTACATGCACACTATAACATCCCAAAAATAGTAATCATAATTATCAAGTTCTAATCACCCAAGTTTAGGGTTAACAAAAACTTTTGTTATTAAAATCAATATGAATGCATGTGTGTATGTGATGAATGCATGAATGCTTGCAATGACTTGTTTGATTGTTACGAGTGGAAAGGATTGGTTTAAAGATGAAAACAACATTATCTAAATCATTTCCAAGCTGAATCAAAAGAAGAGAAATTCAAATATAAACATTATAAGCAAATGGTCATTTTGACCAAAGTTAACCACTAGACCACTTTTAGTGTTTCTAGTCCAAGTTTTCTAACAGAAACAAATCCAATTCTTTTTACCCTTTTCTAGAACAAGTAAAAGTGAACCCAAGCCCACTTTGCAAAACCACAGAAACATTTTGCAAATCTATTCAAATGACAATTCAAATTTGAATCAAGTGTAGGTACTAAGATCACCATTTCTCAAAAACCACTCAAACCAGTTCACCTTGACAAACCCAAGAAACCAGATACTACCAAGTATCTGACCAGTACACTCACCAAAATTCATTCAAAAATTTCAAATTAATTTCTTTCGGCCATTTCATCAAACAGTTGGTGAACACAGTAAACATTGCCTAACTTCTATTGTTTGTGATCAAAGATTGGTCTAATTCTTTTCTCCCTTTGCTCACCCTTGTCCCCCCGGTGAGCACACCTGCATTGAACAACCTAGCAAGCTACCATTGCACCAGTGCCATGCCAACACGAGCTTCCCCTTGCCATCTTATACGTTGGAAATGTATATAATTTTTGATGCTCCATGCTTGTTTAGTATCTACTTTTATTTAGTTGTCCACACTTTGAGGTGCTTTTTACATGTTTTCTGGTACTAACCTACTAACAAGTTGCAACAGTGCCAGATGCCTATTTTCTACTATTTTTGGTTTCAGAAATCTTAGTAAAGAAATATTCTCAAAATTGGACGGGACAAACGACAAAGTCAATTACTTTCCGTGGGGAACAAGAAGTCCAGAGGGGAGACGAGGAGGCATGCCAGGGCGGCTAAACCCCCGCGGGTGGGCCCTGCCCCGCGCCTGGGTAGGGTTTCCCCCTCTAACCGCCACCTCAGCCTCCGCCTTCGCCTATAAGAAGCCCCCGATGCAGAAAACCTAAGTACCCGATCAAATCTCCACGAAACCGTCCGTAGCCGCTGCCACCATCGTCCCTAGATCGGGGGGATCTGAAGTTCTTACCGGCACCCTGCCGGAGGGGAGATCATCCCGTAGGCCTTCTCTTCGGTATGATGCGTGAGTAGTTCCACCTTGCACTATGGGTCCATGTAGTAGCTAGATGGTTGTATCTCCTCCTTTGTGCTTTCATGTATAGATCTTGTGAGCTCTGTTCATGATCAAGATCTAATCTATTTGTAATCATGCATATTGTGTTTGCGGGGATCCGATGGATATTGAGATTATTATGTTGGTTTTATTAATGGTTTTTTCTTTATGATTCTATCATGTCTTTGTTGTTTGTGATCTTGCATGCTCTCCGTTGTTAGTAGCTATCTTGGCCAAGTAGTTTCTAGTGACTCCATGTCAACACCCAGATTTTTAATCCCAGATGCCTGTTATGCCATACATCACAATCCTAGGATTACCATTTTTGCGAGACATAACAGATTGGATATCACAGTACATCATCCATTATAAACCATACATAAGGTCTTACAACAAATAAGGATCACATGATCTAGTATTAATACAATCAAGCAGCGAAATAACATAATAATAACGATAGCGTAGGCGAGGCTCCATCTTCATGGTCACAGGCAATGCTGACAATGGGAGATGATCCTAGTTGTCGTAACCTTCCTGTTGTCCTTCCTCCTGATAGTCCTCTTCATAGTCTGGCCATGGGAATAGCCAGGGACAAAACCATGAGTACTCTTTAAGTACTCGCAAACTAATACTAACAAGTGAAGTGGTTTTGGAATAGGAAGTACTAAGCTCTAGGTTGTTTTACAAAAAGCCAGATTTACATCTACTAAGTTCAGAAGAAAAGAAAACTAGTTGAAAGTTTTATAACACCTAAGTGGGAACTTGAGTTCCATGTCACAACTCTGTTGGGGTCAAATAAAAGTCATAAATCATTTTTGGAAACATCTGACGACGGAACAGTATGGCCACTCCAATTGTCCATAACCACGGACACGGCTATTCGAATAGTTTGACACTCTGCAGAAGTGGTACACTTTCACCACAACATTCGATACATCCGTTAGAAACAATCTTGAATTCACCATACTTAGTATGCGGATAATCAATCCTAACCTTTCAATTACATGCCCTAGTATAGGCACCTCTCCTGTGAGTTTGGCCTCCCAACCATGACTAAATGTCATCTTGGGAACTGCATAGGTGGACAATATTCACAAGGTAGCCTCGGCTCAAACCTTGGCCGCAAGGGAACCCATACTAAGGTATATAAATTTCAGTTAAGCCCTACCCAAATTTCGGATATTATGGTTGTACGGTAAAATTGGAATGGTATCGCATTCAGACAACCATCAGTTTTATAAAGAGATAAGGCTCATGCATTAACATTTTCATCATCAAAATCATCTGGTGTTCAAGAACACATGGCAAAACATTATAGTAGAATGAATCATCATTCTAAGGTTTTCATAACCATTTTCACCAAGTATTCCCATCTAAAGTTGATCAAGTTTTATGCTTAGCACTAGCAACTACAGGTGGTGGTAAACACTAGTGAGGGGTTATAAGCAAGTGTATCTTATCTAAGTTCAATATCATGCCTCAGGATGACATCAAGATTATCTAACTTAGGCCAAGTTTTATGCTCTTTATGCTAACTTTAAATATCTTTCTAAAATCTACAAGCCACTAAGTAAACTCAAATAAAAAGCTTTGATAAAGAAATAAAATACTAAGCTTGTAAGTAAAACTAGGATTGGGTATCACCAAATGTATCTAACCAAGCATGCTTAATGCATTGCATAGGTTATCTAATTTTCATAGTTGCAAGTGTTAGCTTGCATAACTGCAAGTATAATCTTGCTTAGATAGTAGCTTGCTAATTCAACTAGTAGTATTAGGCTTGCCCTATGCAGAGCAGTGGTTGAAGTTCTCCTTGGCATCTTCCTCGTAGTATCCTCCTTCCTCCTCGTATCCTTGGTCGGTACTAGCGTCTATAAATAAATACGAGGTACACCATCACCACACAATTCTTAACTACTCTATTTAGCACACAAAGGTTCACACTAGATGATCTAGCACCATCACTATTATCACAAAGATTAAAGCACTTGTCTTATTTATTTTATTTTAGAAAAGTAATTTCTACTCATTGAAAAACTACTTAAGATTTAATATTCTCCAACTAAAACATGGGATCATGTTGACACATGTCATCACCACATATTTCAGTACTTGGGAGTGTGATTTAAAGTGGTGTCACAATTTAATAAGGTTTAATCTTTTTATTTTAATTAACTAAAATGACTAGAATGGCCCATGGGGTATTCTTTTATTACTTGATCATTATTTCTGCAAGTAACCCTATATATATTTTTATATAATCTGAAAGGTATGGTTAAATGTGATTTTTGAGAGTTGGAATCAACTCAGAAGCTTTCATGGTTGAATTTTGAAAAACAATTGAATGCAAAAAAGCTTCTGCCTTGTTATTTTTACCATGGGTGATCTACAATTCTAATTGGTTTGAATCCAACGGGCTTGGATTGAGCACTCCAGTACCTTTCTAACAAAATTGGTTTCATGCATTTTGGTTTAGTAAATCGAGCAGGGTTGATTTTTGAATCTAGGTATAGAACTAAGTTTGAAACTAAATGAATAAACCTAAGTTTCAATTGTTGGGTCACGCGGGAGGTTTAACTGGGCCGCCGCACTATGCACAGCGCGTGCGCGGGCTGGTTAAGTGAATGACCCCACTCTTCAGTGAGATAGAGAGTGGTGAAGGGGTACGGGGTGATCTAGGCCGTGCGATCTAGTTCTAATCCTACGGTTGTGGTTCATCGTCCACGCCTAAATAGGACGCGGCGAGGTTGAACCCTAGCGCGGCTAGTGGGGGTCGACGGGGGCTCACCGGGGCTCCGGCGATGGTCGGCGATGGGGGAAAATGACAAAGTTGACGACGGCGATCCTCCTGTTACCGGCAGCTCCTCCGGGGGCGGATCCAATCGACGGCGCCTCTCCTCCTCTGCAGCGGCAAACTCGGTGAAATTCTGGCCACCTGGTGCTCGCCTTGCTCCGGGAGTGAGTGGGTGTGATCATTGAGAGGTGGGGACTGAGATGGTGTGCTCAAATCCAACGGGGGTGGCCTCCTTTTATAGTGCCTGAAGGGGACCGACGGGCGCGGGTGGAGCATGTCGTGGTCGTTGGCACATCGTGCTAATGGCATGGGCGATGATAGGGGCGGTGCGCTGCCTCCTTACGAAGCTCAACGGCTTGATGTCGCGGTGTGGGGTGGTGAGGAAAGGTCGGAATGTCTCAGCTCTCTGGGCAGGTCCGACGGCAAGTTTAATGGCGCACAGCGTCCATGGTCCGTGCGGCGGCGAACGGGTTGTCTGGCGGGTTGCTGGGGTGCTGGCGATCACTCATGCAAGCGGCGAGGACGGCGCGCGGTATGTGGGATCGTGTCGCCGATGGCGCACTAGCGCGCTCTCTACACACACGTAGAGAAACTGGTCGCGAGCTTGTCGTGGGGTCCAGGGGCTGGCAAGGCTCGAGCCTTGGACAGGGGGTTGTGGTGGACGGTGGTTAGTGCTCTAGACAAGGTTGGCGAGGCTAGAGCTTCTCCTAGCTCGCTAGCGACATGGGGGTGGCAAGGGTGCTCTCGACATGGTCACCATTGATGTCTATGCATGCTCACAGTGATGCTAAGGCTAGTTATATTAGTTTGATCATCTACTGAGAGTGTAGAGTGAGCTAGAAGGGGGACAAGGTTGGCCAAAATTACTTCTACTAATAGTGTTTGTGGTTTGTTTGTATGCTGATCACAAGGTGTTTGATGAAATGGCCGAAAGAAATTCAAATTTGAATTTTGGATTCAAACTTGGTAGGTTTGCTAGGTACATACTAGGGAGTCTTGGGTTAGTTGGATTGGTTAAGGGGCACTGGTTTGGTTGGGTTTTGAAAATGTGTGATCTTCACATATGTTATAGATTCAATTTTCAATTGTCATTTGAATCAAGTTGCCAAATGTTTCTGTAAGTTTGAAAGGTGGGTTTTGATTCACTTTTACTTGGTCTTGCAAGGGGTGAAAAGAAATGGAAAAGTTTCTGTTTGAAATCTTGGACTAGAAACAATCAAAGTGGCCTAGTGAGCAAGATTGGCAAAAATGACCATTTGCTTTATTTGTTTTGTTTTTGATTTTATCTTGATTTGTTTCTGCTTGGAAATGTTTTAGATGATGTTATTTTCATATTTAAACCATTCCTTGCTATTTAGGTTAATCACACAAGTCCATTCATGCATTCATACCATCATCCCACACACATGCATTCATTTGGTTTTTATTTAATCAAAGTTTTTGTTAACCCTAATTTTAGTGATTAGAATTTGATAATCATGATCAAGATTTTTGGGATGTTACAAACCTTCCCTCCTTAAACAAAATCTCGTCCCGAGAATTGAAAAGGAAGAAAAAAGATTACCTAGGGTTTAAAGAGATCGGGAAACTCCGTCCTGATGTGATCTTCTGGCTCCCAAGTAGCTTCTTCTTTAGTGTGTTTACTCCATTAAATCTTGAGAAACTTGATCCTTCGGGTTCTGGTGGTTCTGAAAGCTTCCTCCAAAATAAGGATGGGTACTTTGGGATACGCCAGGCCATCGTTGATCTCTATGGTGCGGTGATCAATGTTCTTGAAAAATTCGGTCTTCTCCGAAACTTCAAGGAATTTGCAAAGTAATGGTATATGGAACACATTGTGCACTGCTGACATCTCCTCTGGCAGTTCCAATTAATACGATACTTCTGCTCGTCGATTCAGAATCTTGAAAGGTCCGATATATCTGGGGTCCAACTTTCCTTTGAGCTGGAAACGCTGCATTCCCTTCAAATGAGACACTTTGAGATACACAAAATCTCCGATAATGAAAGCAAGGTCTCGACGTCTCTTGTCAGCATAACTCTTCTGTCTTGACTGCGCGGTCTTGAGGTGCTAACGAATCTCGTGAACTTTCTCTTCTACTTCTCGTAGGATGTCAGGTCTGAAGATCTGACTCTATCCTACTTCCGAACAATTCAAAGGGGTACGACACTTCCTTCCATACATGAACTCAAATGGGGCCATTTGCAAACTAGCTTGATAACTGTTGTTGTAAGAAAATTCTGCAAACGGCAGACAGTCTTCCCATTTAGATCCATACTCTAGCACACATGCTCTCAACATATCTTCGAGTATTTGATTTACTCGCTCCGTTTGTCCATCGTTTTGAGGGTGATACGCTGGGCTGAAATCTAGTCGGGTTCCTAAACCTTCTTGGACTTTCTTCCAGAATCTCGAGGTAAACTGAGTTCCTCGATCTGATACGATGTTCTTGGGGACTCCCTACAAACTGATGATCCTAGCGATGTACACCTCCGCTAGCTTCGAACTCTGGTTGGTGGTCTTGACTGGTAAGAAATGGGCGACCTTGGACAATCTATCATCTATGACCCAAATAGAGTCATTTTCTCTACTAAAAGTAGGCAATCTGGTGATAAAGTCCATTCCAACTGAATCCCATTTCCATTCCGGAATCTACAATGGTTGCAATAGTCCTACGGGTCTTTGATTTCACGCCTTGACTCTTTGACAAATATCACACTTGGCAATGTAGCTTCCAATTTCTCTATTCATCTTATGCCACCAAAATTGCTCCTTCAAATCCTGATACATCTTCGTTCCTCCGGGGTGGATAGAATAAAGAGTATCATGGGCCTCTTTCAAAATATCCTTCTTCAATTCTGAGTCTGCTGGTACACAGAGACATCCTTCGTACCACAGAACTCCTTCTTCATCCTCGGTAAATCCGGGTACTTTGCCTGTACCGATACGACATTTGATTCCATCTATACTAGGATTTCCTTTCTACGCCTCCTTGATCTGACTGATCAAAGTGGGTTGAAGTTCGATGCTAGCCAAAAATCCTTCACTTACTAATTCAATTCTTAAACCTTCCATCTCTTTATGCAGACTTGGTTGCTCCTTCAGAATCATGGAGTTCAAGCGGCACGGCAATCTGCTAAGGGCATCTGCTACCACATTGGCTTTACCGGGGTGATAGTGAATGTCCAGATCATAGTCCTTGATTAGCTCAATCCATCTTCTCTGCCTCATATTCAACTCCTTCTGAGTGAATATATACTTCAGGCTCTTGTGATCCGAATAGATCTCACAACGGTTTCCCATCAGATAATGCCTCCATGTCTTCAGAGATAGAACTACGGCTACTAGTTCAAGGTCATGGGTTGGATAATTCTGTTCATGCTGCTTCAGCTGTCGGGATATGTAAGATATAACTTTTCCTTCTTGCATCAACACACATCCGAGACCGATTTTGGATGCGAGCACAATATACATCAAAGGGCTTCGTAATATCCGGCATGATCAAGATTGGGACGGAAATCAATCTCCTCTTGAGTTCCTGAAAACTCGCTTCACATTTATCCGTCCATTCAAACTTCTTGTCCTTCTTCAATAACTGGGTCATGGGTCTAGCGATACTCGAGAATCCTTCTACAAACTTGCGGTAGTATCCCGCTAATCCGAGAAATGCACGAACTTGGGTTTGAGTGGTTGGGGCTTGCCAATCTTCAACATCCTTCACCTTTGTAGGGTCGACGGCAATTCCTCCAGTTGATACGATATGTCCGAGGAATCCTACCTCCTGTAACCAAAATTCACATTTGCTAAACTTGGCATACAGCTGATGCTCTCTAAGGGTTCCAAGGATGGTCCTTAGGTGTAGCTCATGTTCTTCTGATTTGGAATAAATCATAATGTCATCGATGAAAACAACGACAAACTTATCCAGGAAGTCCATAAAAATCTTATTCATGAGGTTCATGAAATAAGCGGGGGCATTGGTTAATCCAAATGACTTGACAGTATACTGGTATAATCCATATCTGGTGTTAAAGGCAGTCTTTGGAATATCCTCTGTGCGAATCTTGAGTTGATGATAGCCAGTTCTAAGATCAATCTTAGAAAACACTTTGGCACCAGTCAACTAGTCAAACAAGTCTTCTATATTGGGCAACATGTACTTGTTCTTGATGGTTACATCATTCAACTTCCGATAGTCCGTATACAAATGGTTACCTCCATCTTTCTTATCCACAAACAAGACAGGTGATCTCCATGGCGACGCACTTGGTTGGATCAATCATATTTGTAGCATGGCATCCAATTCCTTCTTCAACTCCACTAGTTCCGACGGGTTCATACTATATGGTCTCTGGGCTATGGGTCCGGTTCCAGGGATTAGTTCAATGATAAACTCGATAACCTGATCTGGGGGCATACCGGGCAAAACATCTGGAAATACATCGGGGTATTCATAGACTATCCGGACTTGGTCAATGGTGGGCTGGGCTATACTCTTGTTGCACTTGAATTGACGGGGCAAGGTTTCAGATATATGCTTGACTGATATTCCGGCTGTACTGGTGAAAGAACATGTGGGCCCCCATGTGTGGTTTTGGTAATTAATGACAATCTTTATGGACTATTGTGTGTATTAAGTTATACTTGTAGGATTTGTCCATTAGTATCGCTTGGAGCATGTGTTGGCTTCAAGGTCGATGAAATTAGAATGAGCGAGAAACATGTCAAGGAATCAATATCAAGCAACTCAGACGTCCATAACCGGGGACACGGCTAATCGATTAGATTATACACCCTAGAGGGGTTAGTAGACTTTACCCATGTGACTGGACCAGCCCGACTCGTACCATCACTCTCATATTGGGTGATGATAGGGAGAAGTCCAAGAAGAGACCGTTCGGGAAGTAGCTCCCCAATCCCGACGCGCACCGGTCCAACCTACCAAAATTCTACATCTCTAGATACACGGGTTCGGGTTACCACAACCTACTAAGTCCAACCAACCGCCCATTCCATTATTGGCACATGGTTGTACACGTAAGCTACAGAATAAAGAGGCCAATCATTTTCTCTTGATACCTGGGTGCCTTTCCGCAATGATACCACCAAAAATTATCAATCCCTTCACACCCAGGAGTTTCATTGATTAAGTTGTTTTAGTTTTCGCAAACCAACACATTTAGAAACAACTTTCAGTGATGTAACCCAGCCGTCGTTCATCAAAGCATGGATAAGCACATCTACCAACGGTGGTTCATCTACAAGGAAAGCCCTACCACATAATAGGACATAGCATAGCGATAGTATTATCCTACACATGCATCTACAACATGCACGACAATGCATTGAAAATAGTAGGACAATATCATGAACAAGGTAGCATCTACTTGCCTTGGTTGTAGCGGTCGGAAGAACAATCCACACACGAGCAAATTTTTGGAGTTACAGATCTTTTTTTACAAATTAATTACTCTAAAAAGGCCATTAACTCATTTAATTAATCTGGCCAAAATCTTGCTGTAAAAGTGTGAAACAAAGGTACAGCAAGATTCTACACGACTTACTGAATCTGCACATATTTTATTTGTAATTTTTGGCCCAGCAGATTAATTTCTATGATTTTTACAAGGTTCAACTATTTTTTGCAAATTCTAATTAAATTTAATCCAAAAGGGAATATTCCAGGAATATTCCTGGCTGACTCAGCGGCTGACTCAGCGCGCGTGGACTGGTCAACCAGTCAACCACGCGGTCATCGCGCGATCTGGGCCGCAGATCACAGATCCAACGGCCGAGGAGAGGCGGCGGCGGGAGCTCACCTGAGAGGCGGCAGAGATGGTGGCGTGGACGGGCGGCAGCGGCAAGGGGTCTCCGGCGGCCGTGGGCGGCGAGACGGCATCGGGGGAGTGGCGGCGGACCTCCTCGAGGTGGCGGCGGTGACTGGCGCGTGAGGCGACGCGGCGGGCAGCGGAGCGGCGGCGGCGCACGGCTCCGGCGAGGTCGTCGGGCGGCGTCGGGGCGTTCCCTGCACGGAAGGAAGGGCGGGGGCGAGTCAGTCGACGACCAGGACACTAACTATGGCGAAATCGGGGCGAGGGGAGCTCGGGACCGAGCTCTATCGAGCGATGGCGGTGGCGGCGACCCCAAACTCCGGCAAGGGATTGCGCGCAGATGGCGGCGCGTTGGCGAGGGTTTTCGGGGGGTTCTGGAAGAGGAGGGCGAGGGATTTAAGGGGGTGCTCGTGGTGCGCGGAGCGACGCACGATTTCGTGCCGTGACCGTCTTGGCGTCCGTCGTGGCGGCCCGGGCGAGCCCAGTGGCGGCGGTGAGGCGATGGCGCTGGGCGGCGGCTATTCGCCGGGCTGCTGGTGGCTGGCTGCTGGTCGTGGGCTGCGGCTGGCCGGCGAGGCAGTCGGCTCGCCGTTTTTTTGTTCTTTTGATTTTCCATTTCCTGTTTTGAATTTCTGACATATCTTTTCTATATGAACTCCGAATCGAGTGAAATTTCTTTCTATATTTTTCTAAAATCTAGGAGATTAACCTAGGTTCATTTTGTACTCCTTCCCACTAGTTTTCAAATAGTGGATTACGATCCTTAGTACAACCCCTTGTAGATGCATTGTAGCAATTAAAAAAAATAGGCTTTGAAAATATTGTTTCACCAAAACCTTTTCAAGCTGAAATTTGCATGGATGATCATGATGCATTGAAGTGAATGATACGCAGTACCAAATCTAAAATTTGGGATGTGACAAGACTAACCCCCTTAATATGAATCTCGTCCCCGAGATTCGGCGCGGCTAGCAAATAGGTGCGGGTAGTCTTCTAAGATGTCATCCTCACGCTCCCAAGTGGCTTCCTCTTCGGTGTGGTGGCTCCATTGCATCTTGCAAAACTTGATCGTCTTGGTACGGGTAATCCTCTCTGCTGTCTCGAGAATCTTGACTGGCTTCTCCTCATAGGTCAAGTCATTCTCAAGCTGAACCTCCTCTAATGGCACAGTGTCTCTCAATGGCGTATCCACCATCTCCGGATGGCACTTCTTCAGCTGGGACACGTGGAACACATTGTGGACAGTGGACAGAGCCTCTGGCAACTGCAACTGATAAGCAACTTCTCCTTTGCGTGCTAAGACCCGATATGGTCCAATAAACCGAGGTGCCAGCTTACCCTTGATTCCAAATCTCTTGATTCCTCGAAGTGGCGACACTCTGAGGTATGCTCTATCACCTATCTCATACATCACTTCCTTGCGCTTGGCGTCAGCGTAGCTCTTCTGCCTTGATTGTGCTACCTTCAGCCTGTCCCTAATCAAGGCGACCTTCTCCTCAGTGTCCTTGATCAAATCAGGTCCAAATAACTGACGTTCTCCTACTCCATCCCATAGCAATGGTGTCCGGCACTGCTTCCCATACAGCACATCGAACGGTGACGTCTTGATGCTGGTTTGATAGCTTTTGTAGTAGGAAAACTCAGCATACGGCAAATTCTCATCCCAACTAGAACCATGAGCCAAAGCGCAAGCTCTCCGCATGTCTTCCAAAATCTGATTCACCCTCTCGGTCTGTCAATCAGTCTGGGGGTGGAACGCTGTGCTAAACTCCAACCTAGTCCCAAGTGTCTCGTGCAGCTGGCGCCAAAAGTGTGAGGTAAATTGGGTGCCCCTATCTGATACAATGCTCTTGGGAACTCCATGTAGGCACACAATTTTTCCATGTAGATCTTGGCCAACTTTGCACTCGTATAGGTCGTCTTCACCGGTATAAAGTGGGCTACCTTGGTCAAATGGTCGACCACTACCCAAATGGAGTCATATCCTGACCTAGTCCTGGGCAATCCTGTGATAAAATCCATTCCCACTCTATCCCATTTCCAATCCGGCACGGACAATGGCTGTAGCATTCCTGCTGGCTTCTGGTGTTCCGCCTTCACTCGGCTACATACATCACATAGGGAAATATGCTTGGCGATGTCTCCCTTCATGTTATTCCATCAAAATCTGCTCTTCAAATCCATATACATCTTCGTGTTGCTCGGATGTATGGATTATAGCGAGTTATGAGCTTCCTACAGAATCAACTTCCTTATCTCCGGGTCGCTGGGCACACAAAAACGATCTCCATACCACAAGGTACCATCCTCATCCTCGCGAATATCCTTTTCTCGATTTTCCTTCATCTTTTCTTTTATCTCTTCTATTTCCTTGTCTCCTACCTGAGCCTTCCTGATCCTGTCCTGTAGCATTGGTTGGACTTCCATTGCTACCAAGTATCCTTCAGATACTACCTCTAGTCTAAGGTCCTTGAATTGCTTGCACAAATCCTCGGGCAATTTCCCAATTGTCAATCCATTGGCATAAACCTTCCGGCTCAGAGCATCTGCTACTACATTGGCCTTTCCTGGGTGGTATTGCAGATTCATATCATAATCCTTGATAAGTTCCAACCATTTTCTTTGCCTCATGTTTAGTTCCTTCTGTGTGAATATGTACTTCAGACTTTTGTGGTCGGTGTACACATCGCAGTGTTTCCCCATTAAGTAGTGCCTCCATACCTTGAGTGCATGAACCACTGATGCTAATTCCAAATCATGCGTGGGATAATTCCTCTCATGGTGTTTAAGTTGCCGCGAGGCATATGACACCACTCTCCCATCCTGCATCAGCACACTCCCAAGTCCCTGTCGAGAAGCATCACAGTACACTTGGAAATCCTTCTGAAGATCTGGTAAACACAGAACAGGTGCGGTCACTAGTCGACGCTTCAGTTCCTGAAAGCTGGCTTCACAAGCATCTGTCCATTCAAACTTCCTCTCCTTCTTCAGAAGTTCTATCATCGGCTTAGCAATCTTGGAGAAGTTTTCAATGAACCTCCTGTAATATCCCGCAAGCCCCAAAAATCTACGAATATCACCCACATTCTTGGGTGCTTCCCACTCAGTCACTGCAGTCACTTTGCTTGGATCAACAGCGACTCCTTCTCCTGACACCACGTGTCCAAGAAATCCAACAGTGTTAAGCCAGAATTCACACTTGCTGAATTTGGCATACAGCTTGTGGTCCCTCAGCTTCTCCATAATCAGTCGCAGATGTTTCTCATGCTTAGCATCATCCTTGGAATATATCATTATGTCATCAATAAACACCACCACGAACTTGTCCAAATACTCCATAAATACCTTGTTTATCATGGTCATGAAATATGCCGGGGCATTCGTTAGTCCAAAAGACATAACTGTATACTCATATAAACCATACCTAGTAGTGAAAGTGGTTTTTGGTATGTCATCCTCCCGGATCTTCAATTGGAAATAACCCGATCGTAGATCAATTTTGCTAAACACCTTTGATCCTTCCATTTGATCAAACAAATCATTTATGTTCGGCAGTGGGTATTTGTTCTTGATGGTTACTTCATTCAGCGAGCGATAGTCCACCACTAATCTCTTGCTGCTGTCTTTCTTCTCCACAAACAGAACATGTGCACCCCATGACGACGAACTAGGCTGAATGAATCCCTTGTCCAATTGCTCTTTCAGCTGCTTCTTCAATTCCTTAAGCTCATCCACATCCATCTTATATGGTCTCTTTGCTATAGGTCATGTTCCCGGCATCAGATCGATGAGAAACTCCACTTCCCTGTCAGGTGGCATCCCTGGCAACTCTTCCGGAAACACGCCGGGGTAATCCTTAATCACAGGCACAGTATCCATGCTAACCCCCTTAAGAGAATTCAGCTTAATCCTTCCAGGTTGCATAGTCGACTTGAACCTAATTCTCTTACCATCCGGGGTTTTGAGTGAAATAGCTCGCTGTGCACAATCTATGTGTCCCCCATGCATAGACATCCAATCCATACCTAGAATAACATCTAACCCTTGTGATTCCAACACTACCAGATGTGCAATGAAATTGTGTGCTCCAATCCTCAAAGTTAAGTCGCGGCATCCCACGCTAGCTATCATATCCCCTCCAGGTGAAATCACTCTAATGGACTCTTTCATAGACTCCGTAGGTAACTTATACTTATTCACAAATGCCCTTGATATGAATGAATGCGATGCACCAGTATCGAAAAGTATAAGTGCAGGGTGAGTGTTGATTGGAAACTTACCAATCACAAGGTCAGGCTCATCTGGGATCTCCTCCACATTCATGTGGTTCACTGTGGCCTTCTGGTTGTTGGTTGGCTTCAGTCCCTTCCTCTCCAGACAGTTGTCAGCATAATGTCCCTTCTGGCCACACTTGAAGCATGTCACCTCACTCAGATCCTTTTTCACAAAGCTGCGATCACGGTTGCGGTCATGTCCACTATGTCCTCCAGAATGGTGAGTGTGTCCTCCCTTGTGGCTGTGGTGGTTGCTCTTGTGGTTATCATGGCGATGTACATTGCCTCCATGGTGGTGGCGGTCATGGCTCCCATGGTGCCCATGGTCACTCCCTCCATGCTTGGAGTATCCATCATAAGAAGTGCGAGACTTGTGGTGAGAACCAGAGTGGTGATTGTTGCTCTTCCTCTTGCGGTTTTCCACGTGCTTGTGCTTCCCTTCCAAGATCCTGGCCTTGTCCATAAGCTCCTGGAAAGTGGGACAATAAACCACCAGCAGCTGCACTGAAAGCTCATCACTGAGGCCATCCAGGAATCTCTCCCTCCTTTTTGCATCAGTGTCAACATTCTCAGGTGCATAACGAGACAGGTTGTTGAACTCTTCAATGTACTCAGCCACAGTGCGGTTGGTTTGGCGCAAGTTGCGAAACTCCTTCCTCTTCAGGCTCAGAACTCCTGAAGACACGTGGTTGGTCCTGAAACCTTCCTCAAACATTGCCCAAGTCACGGTGTCCAGCAAGTGGGTGATCTGAAAAGTGTCCCACCAAGAAGCGGCTGGTCCCTCCAGTAGGTGAGCGGCAAACCTCACCTTCTCAGCATTAGTGCATCCAACAGTTACCAGATCCTTGTTGACTGAACGCAACCAATCGAGAGCAACCATCGGCTCCGTTGCAGTAGAGAACTTAGCTGGCCTTAACCTCAGAAACCTGGTGAGAGCATCTCCCAGAGGCTGGTTGTTCCCATTGTTGTTGTTGTTCTGAGCTTCCATGAACTGGGTCATAACTTGGGTCAGCTGTGCCTGAGCTTCCATGAGCTGCTCCAACTCAGTGGGTTGACGGCAGGGAGGCATCTGCGGTTCAGCATAGGTAAGCTTAGAAAGAATCAACTACGAAAACAGGATCCTACCCATGCATTATGAGCAAACAACAACAAAACAATAGCAGACAATATCAAGCAAGCAACACATCAACAAACAAGTGATCCAGCAACATCCCAGTGGTTATCCTAGCAGTAGAAACCTACTGAAATAGTTTTTAGAAGAGCTGGCAAAGGTTATCTACACAATAGATCAACAAAGCATTAAAAACAGCAATCTGCCAGAACAGTCCAACAGTGTTCACAAATTTTTCTACCTGACTTAAACTTGTCAGGAATTTTAGTTGATATTTGTGCATACAGTACAGAGAGTTTCGAACCATCCATATTTTTTTCAGATTTTTTCCATATACCAGTAAAATATGACAAATCATACAGTACTGCTGTGTCAGCAGAAAACTGCAACAGGAATAACTCAGATATTAACCAAACTTGCCATAACTCTTTCATAAAATTCGCACAAATAAATCCTGGGATAGTGGAGTACACAAATAAGCAACTAAACACTCTTAAACTAACATTAATTAAGTTTTACATCGATCGAGACTAATCCTAACGATTTTTCCTAACGAGGACTAATTGGTGGACTTCTATCTACTTCTTGAAGAGGTTGATGTAGGTCCTTGCACTCATGCGTTGGCGCTTCTGTCCACGATCCAACCATGGCGGCAGAGTGTACACCTCTCCTGTGTCATCACTAGAAATCTCAAACTCCACCTCTTCTGGATCCTACTCTTCTTCTTCACTCTCTGCTGCAACTACAACAACTTCATCTCCTCCACCATCATCGTCTCCATCATCATCATCATCCTCGTCCTCATCATCATCATCATTCCCACTGTCATTTTCATCATCATTGTTGCCACCATATCCATTGTCATCATCAGAGGGTGGATTCAGCTGTGCTTGGAGAGCGGCAATCTGGGCTGCCATATCTTCAATAGTTTGATCCCTTTCCTGGACGGTCCCTTGCAACTGTTGTATGGTCTGGGTGTTATTCTACACAGTCCCATTAAGATGAGCTATGGTTGCATCCCTGACTATCAGGGCATTTTCCAGAACTCCCACCGCTTCATGCAAGGTGTCAATCTCCTGTCCTTGTACCACCATACCATTGCTGGCAAAATCTGCAATCTCCTTTACCATCATCACTTTCTCAGCTAGAGCTCCATTCTCCCTTTCCATATCCTCTATGTGCCTCCGACGGGGCGGCATGTTGTTCCTGTCGCCCGGGGTAACCACAATGTTCCCATCTTCATCATGCCTCCCATAGTCATGGTAGGGTGAGTCTGCTGGCAGTAGGTGTCCGACAAGATGACACTGGCGAGACAGGGATTCATGCATGTTCAAGTTCATTCCAAGTCCCCAGTTGCATTATGTCTTGGTGTAGATCAGATGCACAGGGTTTGGCAAGGCGGCATCTCTGAATATGAAGGTGGTGATCTCCCATGCATCCTCGCCATATCCATAGGTGTACAACCTCCTTCCCTTGAACATGGGCATTGGCAATCCCAATGACTGCGAGAGTTGTGCTAACTGTCTTGCAAAGGGCCTTGGTGACTCCATGGTTGCATACTCAGTCCTGATTTCTCCCATCTATCAATTAAAACAGGAAAGTGTGAGAATAGCATATGGTAGAATTTACGAGAGTGAAAGGCATAAGATGAAAGACAGAGTTAATATAGGCTTTAATAATTCTATGGCTTCCTATTCCAAACCTAGGTCACGATCCTACAGTCGACACACAGGCTCTGATACCATCTTGTAACACCACGGTTCTGAAAAGACCATAGCTTCTATGTGACATGCCAATCCCTGGATCGGTTCATTGGCCCACAATAGAATAAGATGAATAACATAGCAAAATATCCGTGTATCATAAATAACGAAGATCCAGAGTACCATTATTACAATAAAATCTTAGCTCAAGGCTAGCTCAAATTATTCAGGTAGCAACATAAATAAAGCAAATCCTCCATTCTTCAAATTGCCCACAAGTGAACAAGTGCCGAGTGGAGTACCGTGGCCTATATCGATTACTCAGAATCGGAATAACCTGCAACATGAAACGTAGCAGCCCCGAAGGGTCAATACATGGAATGTATGGCAAGTAGAGATATTAAAGGAGACAATAGTGCTAACATATACATGCATATCTGACTGGTGGAGCTGTGGCTAGCTTGCATTTACAAATACCTTTGTCCTACTTTCATAAACAGTTTTTGATTTTCTTTGAAAAGATCCCAATTAAGTTAACCCAACAACATTCAAGAAATTATGAAATTAGAATGATCGAGAAACATGTCAAGGAATCAATATCAAGCAACTCAGACGTCCATAACCGGGGACACGGCTAATCGATTAGATTATACACCCTGGAGGGGTTAGTACACTTTACCCATGTGACTGGACCAGCCCGACTCGTACCATCACTCTCATATTGGGTGATGATAGGGAGAAGTCCAAGAAGAGACCGTTCGGGAAGTAGCTCCCCAATCCCGACGCGCACCGGTCCAACCTACCAAAATTCTACATCTCTAGATACGCGGGTTCGGGTTACCACAACCTACTAAGTCCAACCAATCGCCCATTCCATTATTGGCACATGGTTGTACACGTAAGCTACAGAATAAAGAGGCCAATCATTTTCTCTTGATACCTGGGTGCCTTTCCGCAATGATACCACCAAAAATTATCAATCCCTTCACACCCAGGAGTTTCATTGATTAAGTTGTTTTAGTTTTCGCAAACCAACACATTTAGAAACAACTTTCAGTGATGTAACCCAGCCCTCGTTCACCAAAGCATGGCTAAGCACATCTACCAACGGTGGTTCATCTATAAGGAAAGCCCTACCACATAATAGGACATAGCATAGCGATAGTATTATCCTACACATGAATCTACAACATACACGACAATGCATTGAAAATAGTAGGACAATATCATGAACAAGGTAGCATCTACTTGCCTTGGTTGTAGCGGTCGGAAGAACAATCCACACACGAGTAAGCGTTGCACTCGTCACAATCTACACGATACAATTGCAATCATAAACAAAACATCCACAAGCATATGCAAACAAAGATGATGCAAGATGCATGCATGACAAGTGCATTGATGCTACAGCAGCATCACATAATCTTATTCAGTAAAGCTACTGAGTGCATGCATGGAAAATATTTTTAGCGCAAGGAAAATTAGTATGCAATTTGTAATGCTCAATAATAGAGCTAGAACCCAATTAATTCACTACTGTTATCATATTGTTTGTAAAATCTTGGAAAACTTCTACTGTAGGCATTATTAAATAGGAACAGTACCAATTGGAATTTCTCAAAAAGGAATTATATAACTCCCTGAGTAATTAAAATACTGCAGATAGCCATTAAATAGATTCTGCAAAATTTATTACTGTAAGCCTAACCTTTTAATTCACTTTGAGATTCCCCTTGTTCTACTGATTCCAGGGACATATTATTTGCAATTTTTGGAGTTACAGATCTTTTTCTACGAATTAATTACTCTAAAAAGTCCATTAACTCATTTAATTAATCTGGACAAAATCTTGCTGTAAAAGTGTGAAACAAAGATACATCAAGATTCTACACGACTTACTGAATCTGCACATATTTTATTTGTAATTTTTGGCCTAGCAGATTAATTTCTATGTTTTTTACAAGGTTTAACTATTTTCTGCAAATTCTAATTAAATTTAATCCAAAAGGGAATATTCCAGGAATATTCCTGGCTGACTCAGCGCGCCTTGACTGGTTAACCAGTTAACCATGCGGTCATCGCGTGATCTGGGCCGCGGATCACAGATCCAACGGCCGAGGAGAGGCGGCGGCGGGAGCTCACCTGAGCGGCGGCGGCGACGGTGGCGTGGACGGGCGGCGGCAGGGGGTCTTCGGCGGCCGTGGGAGGCGAGACGGCATCGGGGGAGTGGCGGCGGACCTCGTCGTGGTGGCGGCGGTGACTGGAGCGCGTGGAGGCAACGGCGGCGGGCCGCTGGAGCGCGGGCGGCGGCGCACGGCTCCGGCGAGGTCTTCGGGCGGCGTTGGGGCGTTCCCTACACGAAAGGGAGGGTGGGGGCGAGTCAGTCGACGACCAGGATGCTCCCTATGGTGAAATCGGGGCGAGGGGAGCTCGGGACCGAGCTCTACCGAGCGATAGCGGCGGCGGTGACCCCAAACTCCAGCGAGGGATTGCGCGCAGATGGCATCGTGTTGGCGAGGGTTTTCGGGGGGTTCTAGAAGAGGAGGGCGAGGGCTTTAAGGGGGTGCTCGCGGTGGACGGAGAGACGCACGATTTCGTGTTGTGCCCGTCTCGGCGTCGTTGTCAGCGATGCTACCATGCTGGCCCCGTCGCAGCGGTGGCGGCTGCTGGCGGCGATGGCTATCCATATGCTGGCTGGCGCTGCTGTCATGGGCTGCACATGGTGGCTGATGGGCAGCAGGCTTTGGCCGTATTTTTGTTCTTTTTAGATTTCATTTCCTGTTTTGAATTTTTGACATATCTTTTCCATATGAACTCCGAATCGAGTGAAATTTCTTTCTAGATTTTTCTAAAATCTAGGAGATTAACCTAGGTTCATTTTGTACTCCTTCCCACTAGTTTTCAAATAGTGTATTACGATCCTTAGTACAACCCCTTGTAGGTGCATTGTAGCAATTAAAAAAATAGGCTTTGAAAATATTGTTTCACCAAAACCTTTTCAAGCTGAAATTTGCATGGATGATCATGATGCATTGACGTGAATGATACGCAGTACCAAATCTAAAATTTGGGAAGTGACATTTTCCCTTTTGCCGGTCACATATTGTTAGTAGGAGACCGGGTTTAGGATAGATATCCGTACTATCAAGAGGGGCTCTCGAATGAGTAACTCGTTCACTTCGTTCGGAGAGAGCTCAAACCTTTGCATCATCATATTTGGTTCTTATTTGGTCTTATCCATGTGAGGATATTGATCTTGTGGTAATCTCCATAACAAGCTCTTGTTCATAAAAATCGGATCTTCCGTTTTTTATCTTGTTGCGATTTTGATCTTGGCGGCTTTTCGGTTTCTCACCAAGTGAGGTATCTCACATTATTATACATGATACATTCTCACTTGGTGATAACCAATATTTTCACCTTTCATAGGATAGCTCATGTCGTCCTTTTTCCAACACAATTGGAATCGGGTCGATCAGAGTTACCAATAAAAATTTATAGAGGTTTGAATTTTCCTAGGTACCAAAATGCGGTAGTACCGCATTTTAGTACCTAGCGCGGCAGTAGGTTTTGGAAAGTTTCCAAATGCCACTGACCTCCTAGGTACCAAAATGCGGTAGTACCGCATTTTAGTACCTAGCACGGCAGAAGGTTTTTGACAAGTTTCCAAAAGCCACTGCCGGGCCAGGTACCAAAAAGCGGTAGTACCGCATTTTAGTACCTAGCATGGCAGAAGGTTTTTTACTTCGTCATTTGGATCTATACGCCCATGAAGGACTATGATGTTTCTTTGCATGCTCTTGTAGAGGTTGTTTTCCTCTTCGAAAGGAGCCCAAGATCATCGAAATCGGAGTCCGGATGCAAAAGTTATGGTTGTTTTCGTTCTGCGATGACCGGTAGTACCGGACCAGGATCCGGTAGTACCGGGGTCCGGTAGTACCGGGGTCAGGTAGTACCACATTTTGGTACAGGGGAGCGCAAAGTAAAATGCGTTTGGCGCCTCAGGAACCCCAGGGAATGTCCGGTAGTGCCAGGAAAGTCCGGTAGTACCGGGAAAATGACCGGTAGTACCGGGAATCGCGTTTTTAGGCTGCAACGGTTGGTTTGGAGGGACCTATATAAGGGGCCTTCTTCCCCAATGGTTCCTTAACCATTCTTACAAGTTTTCCCCTCCATTGTTGACCTTCTTGAGCTTGCTTTCTCTCAATCCCTCCGATGATTCTTGCATATTCTCGAGGGATTTGAAAGAGGAGATCTAGATCTACAATCCCACCAATCAATCTCTCTTCTAAGTGAGGGGAACATATTGGGATCTAGATCTTGGAGTCTTTTGTGGATTTCCTCCATTGTTCTTCCTCTCTTATTCCCCCATAAGATTTTGTAGCTTTGGTGGAATTTGGGAGAGAAGGATTTGAACACCTTTGTGGTGTTCTTGCCATTTGCATTTGGTGCATCGGTTTGAGTTCTCCTCGGAGGATTTGGTTTGAGTTACTCATTGGAGCTTGTCCCTCTTGGGTTCTTGGAACCCTAGACGGTTTTGTGGCCTTGGTGGAGTTGTGGCCTTGGTGGCGTTTGTTGGGAGCCTCCAATTAAGTTGTGGAGAAGTGCCCCAACCTTGTGAGAGGTTCCGGTTGCCACCGACAAGTGCACCGATAGTGGAAGTGTGGATCGATCCCGTTGGGGTGAGATTCACCAGATAATAAGGGAGGCCTTTTGTGGCGTTGGTGGTTTGATACCACCCCCTCTCCAAACGATACGTACTCCATGTTGGGAGGAACTCAGTAAAATATCGTTGTACCCGCGTGCCTCGGTTATCTCTATAACCGAGATCTTTACTTATGCACTTTACATTGTGATAGACTTCGTGCTTGAAGTAATATATATATATTTCTATCACTTTGTTTCTTGTATTTCTTAGCATAAGTTGTTGGTGCACATAGGTGAACCTTAGTTGTTCTAGGTTGTGCTTAACAAAGTAAACACTAGTTTTATTCCGCCTTTATTGAGCCACTCTAGGAAATATTTTAATCGCCTATTCACCCCCCTCTAGGCGACATTCGTATCCATTCAATTGGTATCAGAGCCCGGTCTCTCATTTTAGGCTTCACCGTCTTGAGAGTAAAGATGCTGGCTAGAGGATTAGTGCACAATGACATGTTCATATTCAATGGCACAAATTATAATATATGGAAAAATCGCATGCTCATTCATTTTCGGGACATGGACCCAAATTTGGAGCGTATTGTAGATATAGGGTTTTCTCCTCCTATGGATTTCAAAAATCTATCTTGTGAGGATGAGAAAAACTTATATCTCGATGCTCAAGCTTCTAATGTGCTTGTTAATGCTTTGAGCTATGTAGTTACCTCTTCAATCATTCCTTTTTGGAGCGCTCATGAGTTATGGACAAAACTTCAAGATAAATATGTTGTGTCCAACATTATTGAGGATGATTGTGTTAATTCCACTTCCGATAGAGATGAGTTCTCATCCTCTACCACTTCACCAACATGTGACTTTTCACAAGGTAATGATATGGTGAGTGGTGATAGAAATTGCAATTTGGATAGTGTGCTTACTATTTGTACTCCCTCATCTCTATCTAGTTGCAATGATATATCTTTGGACTTTAACACTTCTAGAACTACCAACTTCTTACATGATTGTGTTAATAGTCCTTACATATAATGTAGAAATGACTTGAATAAATCTCTTGATGATATGCTTGTGTTGTCTTGTTGCCATGATAAAAATTCTTCCATTTCCTCTAGTGCTTGTGTTTCTAACCATGTAGAGGAAACCGAAGATTCTATGGGCCAAGACATGGTTTTGAATGAAGCCACAAATGCAATCTCATCTTCGCCTTCTTCCGGTACCCACCTATGCCTTATGGCTAGGGATTCTAAGGTAACCCCTACTTTGTAACCCATTACCTCTTGTGATGAGGAGGATGTGGATAATGTGGAAGGAGAGCTTGATATTGATGATTTATATGAAAAGGGTGAGATTGTTTATCGTTCCCTTGTTAAAAAAGGATATTGCTTGCTCTAAATTTTTTGGAGTCTTGGACTTTGCTATTAAGAGAAAAGAACATATTGATAAGTTAGAAACACAAATTAAGGTGCATGATAACAACGTTGATAAAATGTGTAGTCTTGAGCGTGGGTATGCTAATATAATTGCAAACCTAAATAAAGCTCTTGAAGAGGAACAAACCAGTAAGGAATCTCTTGAGGAGAGCTTTGCTTTAGAGCTATCTAGAGTAAAGGAATCTCATGATAGAGATCTAGAGGTGGCAAGTGATCTCAAAAGTAAAAATGGTGAGACTCAAGTTGCTTATGCTAAACTCCTTGAGGATTTTGAGCACCTCAAAAATGGCTCTAGGGTCATAAAGGGTGAGCTCATCAAACTCACCGAGTCACATGAGCAACTTAAAGCTTCATGTTCAAAAGAGCTTGCCAAGTTGCCCTCACCTCTTGCTAATAATGATGATGATTGTGCTACCAACTCTATTTCTTGTGAAGCATCTTTTTTGAAGGAGAATGTTGAGATAAAGGCTCAACTTGCTTTGCTAACTATCAACTATGGGAAATTATAAGAAAGTCATGTTAAGCTCTCAAGCTCGCATGAGGATCTTCTAGTCTCCCATGGTAGGCTAAAGTTAGCTCATGAGGCCATCATGTCAAAGGTAACATCTAGTGGGCCTCATGTGGACATTAGCACTATATCTACTCCAAATGTTATATTTCCATGTGCTAGTCCTTGTAATTCATCCTCTCACAACCATGCTATATCTCGTGATGAATTACATTCCGCGCCTTGTTGCTCTAATAATATGGAATCTACTTCCTCTAGTACTTTTGTTGAAACTAACCATGTAGAGGAAATCAAAGAGCTCAAGGCTCAAGTCACTTCTTTGAAGAATGACTTGAAAAGGGATCATCAAGGGAAGTCCGCACTCAACAAAATCTTGAGTGTGCAAAAATCTCCCAATGACAAGAGTGGGCTTGGATTAAACTCCAATGTAAAGAACAAGTCCACTATCAAGTTGAAGCACAAGGTCAACAAGAAGAATGGCCAAGATCAAGTCAAGAATCCGGCCAACATTGTTTGCTTCATGTGAAAGGAAGAAGGGCACCATGTTAGATCTTGCCCATTGAAGAAAAAGCATCTTAGTGTGAAGCAACAAGGGAAGCGGCCTCAAGCTCCACCTCAAGTCATCAACGGGCCTCTTCCTAAGAGGACTACTCAAGGTCTTCCTCGAGTTGTGACTTCACCTAAGAAGAAAGATGGCAAGAGTAGAACTTGCTACATATGCCGTGAGAAGGGGCACATTTCTTCCTCATGCACTATTGGTATATCCTCATCCAACCCTATCATTATTGATGATGCTTATTCTCTTTTTAAGGAAGAGGTTGGCAATGTGTTTGCCAAATTTGTTGGTGCTCAATGTGGGTTCAAGAAAAGAACCATTTGGGTTGCCAAGCCTATTGTGACTAACTTCTTAGGACCCAACTAGGTTGGGGACCAACAAGTCAAAACTTGATCAATAGGTGTGTTTTGGAGGGCATTGGAGACTTGGTTACATTATGAAGAATTGAGGGATCTTCATCAATTATTATTGTCAAGCCAAGCCATTTGGATTATCATGATTATACTATATTTCCAATGTTCCTCCTTGCGGTAACATATGCTAAACTCTTTACATTAAAAGTTACACGTCCCCTTATGCACATGTTGGTTTTGTATCTTCCATGCTTTTGTACATGTTGTGCTTTCCACTTAATTATCTGGATATCAAGCATATTTGTGTATGATTAGGTGGCACATTATGTATGTGTGTTTCTTGTGTTTGAGCCTTACTTGGTTATATTTGGTATCTTATTTGGCTCTTTTGAGAGATTAATGGATTATCCCACTTTGGGGGAGTGTTATGCTTGGGCATTCCACAATCCTAAAAATTGTGTGTACATGAGGAATACCACCGAGTATTTATATTGGATTATTGTCTAGTCTCTGTGTGGTATAATTCTCATGAGAAATTTAATTTTATAATGTCCATTAATTATCTCTATTTGTATCATTTTGCCTCATGTTGGTTTTATGGTAGTATCCAATTATGGGGGAGTTGATGGGGGAATACCAATCGGGGTATACCCACGAAGTGGATTCGCCAGCTGGATCGAGCCGACTGAAGCCAAGCCCAGAGTGGGTCGACTCGCCGAATACGGCGACTGGCGCATGCTAGACCTAGGCAACTGGCGCCGACTGCAGGCCCAAGACAGCGACTCGTATACAAAGCCCACTAGCACTTGTAAACCCTAACTGGCTGTATATATAAAGCCACCAAGGGCACCCTCACGGGGTAGCCTCTCCCAGGTCATATGGCATGCTCTCCCACGTCATATTACATCTTCTCCCACGTCTCATTAGATCTAATCTCTCCCTCCGCCTACGGCGGCTCTCATGTAAACAATCTATGATCATATACTGGATTGATAGCAGGATGTAGCGATCCTCCACCGAGGAGACGTGAACCTGGGTACATCGTGTGCCAATCTCGCTCCCGGATTCTCCTACGTCGCCTTGCTCCCTCTACGTAAGCTACCCTCAGTAGCATCTGCCGTGCAAGACCATGACAGTTGGCGTTGCTTGGAGGGTGATAATCCGGGCAGGATCCCGCATCATCAACAACCTTGAGATTGCATCCGGACGAAAGATCTACGTCAACAAGTTCGTCATCAATCGGAGATCTAAAGGGTGGTGCAGCTGTTGCTGTCATCGTACTACATCACGGCTGTTTGAGGCCGAAACTAATCCTGATCGGCGCATCAGATCGGTCCAAAGGCTGTCCGATTCGTTCCCCAAAGGAACAGAAGTCGGCCACACACCCAGGGGACAGCGACTGTAGTCCAAAAGGAAGACAAAAGCTTCTCAATCCATGATCGGTGATATTTTCTCTATCTGCTCTTTAATTATTATAATACGTACGCTATGAAGTAATTTGGCTCTAGTGCCAGCCGAGCAATTAGATTAATTAGTATGGTTGTCGCGCGACTTAGAAGAGGCACTGCAGGTGCGTGAGAAATCTCACGAGAAATAGCCAAGATCGAATCTTAATATTGAGTTTTCTATGTAGTCTCCTCTCTATCGTTGATTCTTGTGCCAGCTAATTATTTATTTCAGACCTACTCTTACTTGCATATAGTTCGAAAGATGGATAAATCAACACATCGATTGGACTCGCTCGCGGCTGTTAATCCAGCAGCCATGCGATCTTGTCCTCGGCAGCAAAAAATAAAGAGGCCTCTATCGGAAAGATATGCAGACTTGATCGTGTCTGATCCCGATTAATAGATTATTTATTCAGTCTAATTCTTTCTTTTGCGATGATTACATTAATATTATTATACTCTGATCGATCTAATACTTTATATATTTTTTTGGATTGCATGTACCATGCAATATGATGAAAGATACATCAACGCCGGCGGCTTTTCCTAACGGCCTTGCAAGACGGCCGGTCGGCATCTTAGACGACCTTGGCGGTGTGTGTACATGCCACTCGGGAGCCTCTGCTGCAACTCTGTTCGTGTCAACCCTGCTACAAAATTGTCATCACGTACTCTCCACGGTAGGAGATTCGGCATCGCGAACTCGCCATCGCGTACTCGCCACGCTCGGCGACTCGCCATCTTGGATTTTCCCTCGCGTATCCGCCTATCGCGGACATGCTTAAACGCGGACTCGCCACACTGCAGAACTCGTCTAAACGTGGACACGCTTAAACGCGGACTCGCCAGGCTCGGGAACTCCCCGCCGCAAACTCGCCATCGTGGACCTCTCCACGATCGTGGACTCGCCCCTCGCGGCTTCGTCCATCGCCGACTCTCCATTCTACCGGCTAAACGCCGCGTCGTCAACGCCATAGCGCGACCTCCATCCGCCGCGTCGACCCCGTTTCCGCGTGTCGACTTCGCCAAAACGCGACCATGCATCCGCCGTGTCGACTTCGCCAAAGCGAGACATACGTCCGCCGCGTCGACTTTTTCCGGCTAAACGCCGTGCGGCCCCGTCCGCTACGTCAAATGCGTACGCCAAGCCTACTAAGGGACCTTTATCGTCCGAGTCACCAGAGAGGGTCGCATGCCACGTTGCATGGACTCACCACTGGGTGTCTCTTCCCCCCCGGGAAAAATTAATTCGCCTTTGTCAACCTTTTAAAGAGCGACTCGCAATTGCCAAGTAGTGCGGACGAGGACTCGCAAACCGAGCCTCGGATCGTCCACGAAAAACGCTAACCGAGAGCCATCATTGGAGTCGCCTTGCTCGACTGGCCTTTCGGGCCAAGACAAATGGTAGTGCTACACAAACAGCACCATGTCCTCCTCAACCTTAGATAGCGCGACTCGCACGGCCAAGTACTGCGGACGAGGACTCGCAAACCGAGCCTCGGATCGTCCAGGAAGAACGCCAAGCCGAGAGCCATCTTTGGAGTCGCCATGCGACTGGCCCCCCCTGGCCAAGACGAGAGACTCGCTAATAGAAACAGCGCAATCAATCCTTACCAACGAGGACTCGCAATCATCGCGGACTCGCTCCCTTCGCGGACTCGCAATCATCGCGGACTCGCTCTCCTCATAGACTCGGCACACCCAGAGACTCTCCCCTCGCGGATTCGCAATCATCGCGGACTCACCACACTCGGGGACTCTCCTCTCGCAGACTCGCAATCATTGCGGACTCGCAATCATCACGTACTCAACACGCTCGGGGACTCAACCTTTCCACTCGCCACGCTCGGGGGCTCGGCGCTCGCCGGTCGCTCAACCTCGCCGCTCGCCATGCTCGGGGACTCGACGCTCTCCGGTCGCTCGACCTCACCACTCGTCGCGCTCGGGGGCTCGGCACTCTCCGGTCGCTTGACCTCGCCACTCGCCGCGCTCGAGGGCTCGGCGCTCGCTGGTCGCTCGACCTCGCCACTCGCCATGCTCGGCAGCAACCACTACTATTTTCAGAATATGCATCTCTAAAGAGCCTCAAGTCGCCTCTACAAGCCAACTTGAGCCTCGGGGACTACTCCTAGGCATGCTTCGTGTATGCGTGGTTCCATGAACGCGGCTCGCCCTCGTCGGCTCGCCACCGCGGACTCGCCCTCGCGTACTCAACACGCTCGGGGACTCGCCACAACGGACTCGCCCTCGCGTACTCAACGCGCTCGGGGACTCGCCGCTGCGGACACTCGCCCTCGCGTACTCAACGCGCTCGGGGACTCGGCGCCGGGGACACTCGCCCTCGCGTACTCAACGCGCTCGGGGACTCACCACCGTGGACTCGCCCTCGCGTAGTCGACACGCTCGGGGACTCTCCACCGCGGACTCGCCCTCGCGTACTCGACACGCTCGGGGACTCGCCACCGCAGACTCGCCCTCGCGTACTCGACACGCTCGGGGACTCGCCACTGTCGCCCTCGCGTACTCGACACGCTCGGGGACTCTCCCTAGCGTACTCGACACGCTTGGGGACTCTCCAGCGCGGACTCTCCCTCCCGTATTCAACACGCTCGGGGACTCGCCACCGCGAACTCTCCCTTGCGTACTCAACGCGCTCGGGGACTCGGCGCGCTACAGACATCGCCACTCGTCGGTCGCCCGACCTCACCACTCATCGCTCATGGGGACTCGACACTCGTTGGTCGCTCGACCTCGCCACTCGCCGCGCTCGGGGACTCGGCGCTCGCCGGTTGCTCGACCTCGCCACTCGCCGCGCTCAGGGACTCAGCACCCGACGGTCGCTTGACTTCTCCACTGTAGCACCCGGGTAAAACCACTACTAGGAAATCGCATATTGTTTATATTTCATGCATCATCATGACATCGGCATGCATTTGTTTGCCTAAAAGTATTTTGCTAAAAACCCTATTTTATTTTCTAAATAGCGTCCTCTTGATTTCAAATATAAAACATCGGTCCGTCCGGACCCTTTTATTTGCCTAAAACTATTTATCAAAACTACTTAAAACAAAACAAATAAATAAAATCCTATTTTATAGAACCCGGGGGAGACCGCCACGGCCGAGCCAGCCCGGCCAGCGATCTACAACCCCGGTAGCTCCAAACCCTAACCTAACCTGAAACCCTAGATCCCCATCTGTCCACACCAAACCCACTCCTTCCTTCCCCCGCCGCCGGATGCACCCAAAATACCGCACCCACACCCCACCATCCCTGACCGACCGAACGTAGCTACCATACACGCACACACCCGCGTGCAGCGACCCACAGCAAACACACGCACACACACACCCAACACGGAACCGGCCAGTCGGCCACCTCGCTAGAGACCCCCTCCCGCAACTCCGCTCGGCCCCACCCCACACTACCTACCGTGTCGCGAGCCCGATGCTCCCCTCGTCCTCTCCCCCGCTCCTCCCTCGCCTCCCTCGGTCCCGCAAATCACGACGCCGCCTCCCCTCATCCTCCCGTCCCCCGACCTATGGCCGCTCCCTCCTCCTTCACCCGCCGCCGCCAGGCCTCGAGCCACCCTCCGCCTCGTCAGTGATCCCCGCGGCCGCTCCCTCCTCCTCGGGCCGACACACGCCCCTCGCCATCGTCCTCGACCCGGGCGCCTCACCGAGCGAGGCCGCCTCTGCTCGAACCGCGCCCCGCAGCGAGTTCCGTGTCGCCTCACCCCGTCCTCCTCTACACCTCGCCGTCGCCGCCTAGGTCCAACCCCGCCGCCAGGACCGCCCCTCCGTCTACAGCAGAGCGCCGCGCCGCTTCCCTGGAGCCGTCCCCGCCTGGCTCCTCCTCGCCGGACGCCCGTGCCCCCTCTCCACCGGACCCCAGCTTCCCTGCACCCTCCCGTCCGCGTTGGCCTCCGCCCTGTCGCCGTTTCCGCGGGTCCTCCTCGTCGGCCTTCCCTCCGCGACAAGCTCTGCTTCCGCCTAGGCCTCGGACAACTGCTGCCATGGGCCCGTCTGCCTAGATCCCCGTCCCTGTCGAGGTCGTGTCGTCTCCTGGTAGCACTGCGTCTCTCTGCTTGCAGGACGACCGGTGTTGCCCTGCGGTGCTCTTGGCGTGTACTAGTTGATCTTTGTCCTGCATGGCAATAAGTCCCGTGCTCGCCTCTACTTGACTCCCTAGAGCACCTCACTTCAATTTTTGCAATTTTGTTCTGTCCCGAGGCCTCTATCCGACGGTGCGGCGACACCACAAGATCTACAATCGTGCCATCAAGACTGACCACCGAAGACGAAACTCCAAGGTCTCCCTCATGGAACCCGAAAGCCATACTCCCGGGATTCGAAGGCCATAACCTCGGACCCGATCCCGAACCCGGCGTCGCGCCAAGTTCTCCTTCCAGGAGTCCGAAGATCGTGAACCTCGTCGAGACCCCGATGCACCAATCCGAAGACCGATCCCGGTGTTTGAAGACCGAACCCCAAGATCGTCGAACCCTAAAGTGTGACCCCTATCTGAGACCCCTATTTTTTTAAATGTCATCTATATAAATTGTTGCATATTAAATTGTTCATACTCGCATGCATATTGTGGATGTTTGGGGGCATTATGCCGATTCACCTCATAATTAAATATGGAGATCATATACTGACTATTTCAGTCTTAGTTTGTCTCTATTTAAATTTGTGTAGCGAATCGATGATATAATTTTGCCTTATTAATACAACATTTAAATGGCGGGTGTCGTAGGAATGACCACGGCGAATCTTTGTCGGCGGTAGTAGAAACGAGGGGCAAGGGCCAGCCATCTGCGGTGCGAGATGAGGCAAAGACACATGGTTTTACCGTTCGGCCCCAGAGGTAAAGACCTACTCTGCTAGATTGTATTATGGAGGTGTTTACAATGGGCGAACTCGGCGACTAGGCGGCGAGTTGCTTGGGTATGAGGAACATATCTCTACTCACCCGTGGGAGGTTTATATAAGCTCACCTCCCTAGGGTTTACATATCTCAACCGATTCGATTCTGACCGGTGTCGTTTAACCTAGACCACCGGGCCTTTACTGCTCTGGGACTTCAACTTCGATGCGATACCTTTTGGGCTTTGATCCACTCATGATTCTGCGGCACTCGCCAGCCTTGGGCTGGTCGGAAGCGTCCCGTGAGTATACCCGATGGTGTATCCCCATCAGTAGTCCCCGAGGCCGTCGTTGATTAGGCATGAGTGGCTGCTGGCAGTCGGAGTATACGGCTCCAAGTTAGCATCCAGTCGAATCGTCGGCGGGCTCCTGTATAAAGGGAAAAATCCGATGAACCGAGTCGCGTCTTGGGCGAGTCGAGCCAACAGGACGCAATCTCGGCGAGTAACTTAACGAGCCGAGTGGCTAGAGTTGGACCGTCAGGCGTGGTCAAACTAGCCGTTAAGGTAACTCAACGGTAACTTCTGGCGTAATCATCGCGCGGTAACGGCCCCCTGATCTGGCGGGCAACTCCCGCTATATAAGAGGAATGGTAGGCTATCGCAAAGCCAACCCCACCATCTCTTCCGGAAATGCACATCTTCCTTCCTTTGATTCCGCGATCCAATCGACCCGCAATCCTCCGACCTCCAAACAAATCCTCGCCATGGCCCTCTCCACGAACCTTGGGGTAGATCCAAATGCACCGTAGCGGTGGCCTCGAGGAGGCGGAATCCTGACGGGCGGCTGGCGTATTCCCGGACTTGACCCCAAACCCTGAGAGAGAGTTAACATTTCTGTTCAGTCACCTCGGCGGGGTTAGGGTTTCCCACATCCTTGTTCTTCCGGCGTTTCTGCGCCTACTACGGGATCCAGCCCTCAGATCTGGGTCCCCACAACATCGAGTAGCTCGCCATCTTCGTGGCGTTCTGCGAGTGCTACTTGGGCTGCCGGCCCTACTTTCCCTTGTGGCAAGATTCCATGGGCGGATCGGCAGCGAGGCGGCGGCCCAATGCTAGCAGCGGCTTAACCTTCAACTCAAATCCAAAGCTTCCTTCTTCGACTGATGCTGCCGGCCAAGCGGCGGCGGAAAAAGTCATGGTTCTCGTGACCGGCGACTCCGGAGGATGAGGCGGCGATCAGCGTACTCGGCCAATCGTTCGAGCCACACCATCTCCGGTCGGCAAGCTCCCGACGACCAGCGGATGGTCGTCGACGAGATCTCCGACCATCCGTGGTCTGCGAAGAAGAGCTCAGACGGTAAACTTGTACAATTGTTGGCTTGGGCGGCTCGTCGCTCGCCTAACGCGACCATTACATGTACCGATTGCGGGCGGGAGACTCGGCGAAGCCTGCCTCGACAGTGGAAGCGGAGGACTACCTCTCGGCTGAAGAAGATCACCCAAGCGGCATCTGGCGAATGCGCTGAGGTCCCTCCCTACACCGCAGCGTCCGGCTCCGACGGTAATCTTTTTATCTTGTTCGCGATCGCATTGTGTGCGATCGCGGTAATTCTAACTCTGTTTCATGTTTAGCAGCTGTTCCAAGTGGTGGAAGGTGGCTACCACCGCCGACGGCGAGCCCCGCCATCCGCCCAGGATACAAGCGGTCGCCACCCGCCAAGGGTAACGAGGCGAGTCGGCGAGGATTGTCCCAGCGGCGAAAGACCAGGCAACGCGTCGTGCGAAATCGAAGCGGCAGGAGCCTCGGCGTCATGGCGACGAACTCCCGGAGACCACCTCGCGCGTCGAATACTCCGCGAAGAAGAAGAAGAAGGAAAAGGCGAGGGCCCCTTGAGAAGGAAGGCGAAGCCGCCGGCGGCCTCACCGCCGCACTCAGCGAGCAGCTCGATGCTCACAGCTCGGCGGTGTGGCGCAGCCCGGCGACAACCGCTAGATGCGCCATCTACGGAAGCGCCGCTGGCCTCAATGCCTCCACCATTCGCGCCGGTTTCTGGGCTAGGGAAGGCTCCGGTTGTGGCGACTTCGCCTCGCAAGGAGGTCCCGAGCGTGGCGGTCTCGCCCCGCAAGGAGGTTCCGGCCGCGGTAGCCCCAATTCGCGAGGAGGCCTCCGCCGAAGGCGCCCCGGAGGCGCCAACCGCTACCTCAACGTCAAAGAAGTCGTCCGTATCCTGGGCCCCCGACGTCCTGGAACTGGGGCTTAGTCGCCGATTGGGCCCTGAGCTGGAAAAACCGGCCGGCCTTCGTACAGGGCTGCGTTTCATTCCAGTCGCCAAGTGAGCGCATTCGGCCTTCTCTACTTTCTTTTGGTACTTCGATTGTCTTTTATTGATTTGATTCGATGTGCAGGACCGGAGTGAAAAAGATGGGTCACCCGACCGTGGCCAAGGTATCCTCCGCCACTAGCGAGGAGGACCCTTCCCGCAAGAGGAAAGGTGACGAGGTCGCCACCTCGGAAGGCAGCAAGAAGGCCAAGCGGCGACATCGCCGTCTCGGCAACCTTGGCTCGCGGTTGGACCATGGCCAGCAACGCGTCTGAAGGGCGTTTCCTTGCCTGGGCCGGAGGAAGTGACTTCCTTTGGCGGGCGCCTCGATTGCTACCTTCCCGCTTCATGACCAAAGGCCACGGCGAATGGGCTGCGACCGAGCCTCGCTCGAGGACCGCGACGCTGAAATCGACCAACGTCGCGGCACACGCCCGGCGCTGCTAACGTCTGTGGACGCGGTACAACTTCACGGCATGCTTGTGCGGCCATCCGGTACCTCCGGTCCCGAGGATCGGTCGGTGCTTAGCGGCGGCTTGATTCTTATAGTTATTTGTTTTGTACTTCGAATCCAGTCCCGAGTGCGTATCGCTAAATTTTAGCGGTATGCGAGGAATTCGTGGTCGCCGATCCCGAGTGCGCTCGCTAAATTTTAGCGGGTGGGCACCTTTAATTTTCATGTGTGACTTTGAAGATGTCACGAGTCTGCAATGGAGTCGGCGAGCGATTGGCTATGACGGCGTCTTTGAAAGGCTGGCCACTATCAAGAAGCAAACAAGGAGCTTGTTTGTATTGCTTGCGGAGGTGGCTCGCCGAGCTTGTCCTCGCTGGTGAGCTGGTGGCGGTCGGTCTGCGTTAAATCTTGCCCGGCAGAGGATCGCCGACCTCGGCCTTGAACTGCGGGAGGCAAAAGAAAGCAAGCTCGTGACAGGCGGCGAGGCCATTGCGCGCGGAGGAAGACAAGGCGTCGGGAGCCCTCATTGTTGGGCTTCGGGCGATCATACATCGCTTGAGTTTCATCACGGGACTCGCCGCCCGTTGCTTGGTGAGTCGTCTTTCCTGTCTTCGGTTGTATTGTTTGTGGTTTCCATGGTACTCATAATTGTCTCCTTCACGCGGGTCATGTTATTGGTAGCCAAGAAGAAGCGAGCTCTCTTGGCGCAAGGGAGTGCGTAAGCATGCTTGTCGACTCGGCGACTTGTCGGCGACGTGCATCCGCCTACCTTCAAGAGATGTCGCCCACGGAGGTTATTCGATGATCTCGTTGAGGTGTGGGAGTACTTGGAGAAGCGCCCATGATCGTAGAGTTCATGGCGGTCGGCGTTTGGTAGCGGGCGTCGGCAGCTCTGAGCCTTGGACTCGCCCACTTCCCGAGGACTTCGACCTCGGCGATGTGACGAGTGGGTATCCTTCGCCGTCGGCGCGGTGGATCTGTCGAGGTTCTCAAGCTGCAGGGCGTCGCCACGTACTCGGGCGTGTCTGGCGATGGGCGACCTCCTTCCCTACCGAAGCGGTCGTCGCGTAAGCGACCCGAGCCCGCATCGTGACTTCAAGGTCGAGCAGCCTTTCCGTGCGGCGATGGAGGGTGAGCTGACAACGTATCCGTCAAACCCGTACCGCGTTCATCCGTGGCGCGGGATTCTGGTGCGTCGTCGAAGCCTGCGAGAATAGGGTAGTGTGCCTAGATATGTTAGCGATTACGCCGAAAGGCATAATTTGTAATGTAAGACAACGCGATGTGCGATTGAATGGGATGTTGTTTCCATTTTGCTAGTTATTTGTGTGTTTTGGATTGATTTTGGATGAGTCCCTGAGCGCGTCCGCCCTTTTGTGGGGTTCACCTTGTATATGATGTTTGTTGTTATCATGTGTTTTGTTAGTTTAGTCGACTACTTGAGCTCGGAGAGCCGATGTAAGCGACTCCTTGAGTGCTCATGCTTTACCGTTTTCTCTGTGAGCAGGGTCGGGTGGCGAGTCCCGGCGTGGTACTTGGTAGTTCAAGCGCGACTCGAGGTGGTTGAGGGAGCTCGTTGGTGTGGCGCGTCACTCTGCCTGGCCTGTGGGTGATCGCATGGCGAGTCCTAGGCATGCTCTCTTACTTGGCGTTTTCACGACGATCGCGACGAACTGGTATTCAGTCCCGGCGTGGTACTTAGCCGTTCGAGTCGCTCGCCAGGATGCGGAGGACCAAGGCTGTGAGAAGCGAGGCGGTTGTCTTGGTTCGCAAAACCAGTCGAGCTAAGCGACTCAACGGGCTCCGGATTGGCGTTTTTGGGCGGCAAGACCTGAAATGAATCGGTGCCCTTACATCGCACTACTTAGCCGTGCGGTCTGTACCAAGGTTGACTTCTGCATTTTAGCATGGCGCTGTTTATTACGAGTCGAGTGGCACAAGGCATGGAGAGTAGCGAAATTTGCGATGCTTGTTTCTTTTATTTCATAGCATTTGGAGAGTACATGTGTGGGGTTCTAGGAGTAGAACTTCGGAGGAGATTTACATTCCATGGCAGCTGCGTCGAGTTCGCCATCCCCATGGACGTCGATGAGGTAGTAAGCGTCGTTGCGTCTGGCGCCGATAGCGAGCAGGCCTTCCCACGGAGGAGAGCTTGTGCATGCCCTTCTTGTCTGGATGAGGCGTAACACCAGGTCGCCTTCCTGGAAGGTGCGGGTTTTCACCCGTCGGCTGTGGTAGCGACGGATTCCTTGCTGGTAAATGGCGGTGCGCGACCGAGCGAGGTCGCGTGCTTCGTCGAGCTGGTCGAGTCCATCTTGGCGGGCCAGCTCGTTTGCGGCCTCCGTATAGTGGGCGACCGTGGCGAGTCGTGTTGGTCGGTGGGCATGACTGCTTGCGCCAGTATACCATGAAGAAGGAGTGAATCCGTCGACCTGTTCACCGAGTGCGAATTCCCCGGATGGAGGGCGGCTCGTCGACGGCATCCGGTGCGCTCGAGTGGTACTTGAGTCGCTTCCGTGGAGGATGCTTTGGTTGGCTCGTTCCGCTGGCCGTTGGATTCGGGTGTCTGACGGCGGTCGAGCGGATGTGGTGATCTTCGCAGAATTGACCATTGCTCCTGGCGGTTTGTGCCGTTGTCCGTGATGATGCTGTTGGGGAACCCGTAGCGGTATATGAGCTCGCGTAGGAACTTAGTGGCGGTCTTCCCGTCGCATTTCCGGACTGGCTTGGCCTCCACCCACTTCGTGAATTTGTCGACGGCGACTAGCAAGTGGGTGTAGCCAGAGGGGGCCTTCTTGAAGGGGCCTACCATGTCCATGCCCCACACGGCGAATGGCCAGGTGATGGGGATTTTTTTGAGCGCCGAGCTCGGTACGTGCGTCTGATTGGCGTACTTCTGGCACCCGGCGCATCGCTGGACGATGTCGACATCTGGCCCTACATCTCAAGAAGCCCAAATCGGTTGCCGAAGTGTCTTCACGGCAAACACCCTCAATTGCCCGCCACCAGAGCCACTGCAGCTCCAACGCCGACCAGCGAGCACTCTCCTGTGATCGGGCGGCGACCAACCGTCGCCGCTAACGGAGAACCATCGGCGCCCGCACTCACATCATCAACAACCAAAAGCGGCGGCGACAGCCCGACGACTGCGGCACACCTAACTACTCGCCGCGATGGCGAGTCTGTAAATCGCTCGATCGACTAGGGCCTAAGTGCTTCGGACCAATGATCCGTGAAAAGTACCGCCAAACTTCAAAGGCGCCAAAGGAGATAGAAAAATCGACTCCTCGTCGACCCGCATGCGGCTTGACACATACCTCATGGCAATGGGGATCGCGGGTCACACTGATCTACTCGCCGCCCGTTACCTCCCAGCGATGATGGAGGGCGTGCGCAATGGATCAACACGCTCCCCAGGCGATGCTCGACTCACAGGAGGAAATGCGAGGCCTTCGTCGAGCACTTGAGTGCTCCTACACTCGCGCCACCACCATCGAGGACACTGGAGCGATCGTCAAGGGACCCAGCGAGTCGACCATAGCTGGGTCCAACGGTGGCAAGAGCTCTGGTACAACGCGTGGTCGGCATCCACCCGGACACGCGATCCATTGCTTCAAGACCTCGTGCGCTCTGAGCCTCTAGTCGCCAAGCTCAAGCGACACGCCGCACACTCGACAACATCCCGACCTCCTCGAGATCGCCAAGCGGTGCGCCGAGGAGGATCCCAACCAAGGCGTCGACGACGAGTCGGAGGGCAACGCCGCGCAGGCGGCGGCCGACGGCGGGCGCGAACCGACCTCTGGCGGCACCGCCTCACGAGGCAAGCGCGCGACGGGCGAGTCGACTTTGTCGCCAACGCTGGGCACGCTGGCGCGAGCCCAAGAGCTACCGCCATGACGGAGAACAGCGGCGATGGCGGGAACTACAAGAACAAGCCAAGGTTCGATCCGCGGCCCTCCTTAACCAACCATGTGCGTTTCACGGCGGAAGGAAAACCCGCCACGCACACCACCGCCGGCGCCACACCCTCGGAAATCGAGAAGGCACGCAGCGGCGGAAGACACCGACAACGACCGCCAATTGGCGGAAAATTGACAAAGTAGCGGCTCGCTCCACACCTTCACGAGCTTCAACACGAAGCGAGAAGAAGGTCATCGCCAGCGCCGTCGCCGTCAGCGGTGGCCCAAGCAGGCGTCCCCGGTTCCTCAACTGGTGAACAGCCCATCACACGGGCCGGCAAGACCACTCTCCGCGCCAGTACCGGGGCGAGTCGCCTTGGTGGTCAAGCCCAAGGTTGGCGACTCGGCTCCCCAAGACACCGATGACGGCGGCAGCTCCATCAACATCCTCTACCTCGACACCTTCAGCGGTTGCGGCTCCGATCGATGATCGAGACAACCCACACCACGTTCCGGCGCCGTCCCGGTCGGAAGGCGTACCCGATCGGCAAAGTCACGCTACCCGTCACCTTCGGTACTCGGCAAACTTCCGCACCGGCGGATCGTCTTGAGCTGGTGCCCTTGACAGCCTTACCACTGCGTCCTAGGGCGCGGCGTTCGCCAAATTCATGGCGGCGCCCACTCTGGCGATAACGCGATGAAGCTCCGGGCGTCGGCGTCATCACCATCAGCGGCGACCCGACATGGCGCGAATGCGAGGCCAAAGGCGAACTTCGCCGACGCCGTCATCGCGGAAGAAGCTAATCACGCCGACGAGCTCGCCAAATCGCGGCGGGTCAACAATGACGACCCACAATACTCAAGAAGCCCAACTCGGAGGCACAAACACCTCAACCTTTGAGGCTACGGCCTTTCGCCTTGTCGAGCTGGTCCCGGCGACCCCAGCCCGACGGTGGACGATCGGGACGAGCATGAGCCCAGCATAGGAAGCGGCGCTCGCCGAGTTCCTTCGTGAGAATAGGGACATCTTCGCATGGAAACCCTCCGACATGCACGGTGTCCCTAGGGAGCTCGAGCACAAACTAAGCCGACCCCAAAGTGCGACCGTCAGCGATCGCTCTGGCCCTTCAATGAAGAGCGCCCGTCGAGCAATCGCCGAGAAGTGCAGCGCTGCCGGCTTCATCCGCCAATTAAATACTCAAGTGGCTGGCAAACCCAGTCCTGGTCGAGAAAAAGCGGGACGGAGAATGTGTCGACTACACAAACCTGAGCGGCCTTTGCCCAAAGGCGCATTCGTCCTCAGCGGATCGATCGGATAATCGATTCAACGCGGGTTCGAGTCGCCGTGTTTCCTCGGCGCTTACTCGGGTACAACCAGATCAAAATGGCTGTCGAGGATGAGGAAAAGACGGCGTTCATCACGCCATTCGGAACATTCGCTACACCGCCATGACCTTCGCCTCAAACGCGGGCAACCTATCAGCGGTGCATGCAAGAATGCCTCGCGAGCCAAATTGGCCGCAACATCCACGTCTACATCGGCGGCGTGGTCGTGAAATCCGCCGCCAAGGAGACCTACTCGCCGACCTCGCGGAGACCTTCGCCAATGCGGAGGTACAAGATAAAGCTCAACCCAGCAAGTGCACCTTGATTGTACCGCCGGCAACCATCTTGGGATACGTCGTCTCCAAATGAGGATCGAGGCAAACCCAACGAAGATCGACACGATCGCGACTCGGCAAACCCGAGTGCTGCGCGGCGTCGAGCTGGCGGGCGTGTAGCGGCTCTCGGCGCTTCATCCCCGCCAGGTGAAAAGCGATGCCCTATACCGCTGATGCGCCAGAACCCCACCTTCCGATTGGGACAAGGAGGCGACGGCGCTCGCGACCTTAAAAAGGTGCTACTCGCCGCACCACTACTCGCCGCACCGGCGACAAGAGCCTATGCTGGTTTACGTCGCGGCATCCGAGCGTCGTCGGTGCCGTAATGGTTGTCGAGCGACCGGAGGAAGGAAAAGGCGCCCGGTCAGCGGCGGTGTACTACATCAGCGAGCTTCTCCGAGTCGCGCCAGCGATACCCACGATATCAAAAGCTGGTATACGCGGTCTTGAGCTCGGCGGCGCTGCGCACTACTTCCGTGAGCACCCGATCACGGTCGTCTCCTCAGCACCACTACAAGACATCATCCGCAATCGCGGCGACGGGCGGGTCGCCAAGTGGGCGTCGAGATTGGCGTCCACAACATTAAATACGAGCCACGAAGGCGATCAAGTCGCGAGCATGGAAGACTTCATCGCCGCCCGGAAGGCCCATCAACCGGAGAAGCCGCGCTCCATTACCGAGCCTGCGCCGATGGGTCCAAGAACGCAGACGGCGCGGGAGGCGGGGATAGTCTTGACCTCACCAAAGGCAACAAGCTCCGCTACATCCTCGCCTCAATTCACGCCTGCACTAACAACATGGCTGAATCGAGGCCCTACTCCACGGCATGCGAGCCGCAAGGAGATGGCGTCAATCGCCTTGATGCTACGGAGACTCCGACCTCGTTGGGACAAGTCGCCGGCACCTGCGGCGTCTCCCCACCATGGCGTATCGCCAAGAGGTGGACAAGGTGGCGGTCACTTCACGGCTACTCAGCCGAGTGGATCGACGGAGAAAAAACGAGGAGGCCGACGCCCTCTCGCGCGGGTCGGATCGACTCGCACCACCGCCGGCGTGTTCCTCGACACAATCTTCAAACCATCAGTCTCTCCCGAGGAGATCGACATAGTCCCGCTCAACCGAGGCAGCCTTGGTCGCACTCGTCACCGAGCGAACGGCCGACCAAGCCCTACATCGCCTACACGAAACGGCACCATGCCGCAGGCGAGACAAGCGCTCGAATGATCGCTCGTCGATGCAAGTCTCACACCATCATCGACGGCGAGCTACACAAGCGCGGCGTCACCGGCGTGTTCAACGTTGCGTCCAACCAGGTGAAGGGCAAAATCCTCCACGACATCCACTCAGCGGATTGCGGCCTGCGCCGCGCTCCCTGATCGCCAAGGCTATGCGACCGACTTCTCTTGGCCACCGCTGCGCCGCTGTCGACATCGTCCAGCGGTGCGCCGGGTGCCAGAAGTACGCCAACCAGACGCACGTGCCGAGCTCGGCGCTCAAAACAATCCCCATCACCTGGCCATTTGCCGTATGGGGCATGGATATGGTAGGCCCCTTCAAGAAGGCCCCCTCCGGCTACACCCACCTGCTAGTCGCCGTCGACAAATTCACGAAGTGGGTGGAGGCCAAGCCAGTCCGGAAATGCGACGGCAAGACCGCCACTAAGTTCTGGCGAGCTCATATACGCTACGGGTTCCCCAACAGCATCATCACGGACAACGGCACAAACTTCGCCGAGGAGCAATGGCGAATTGCGAAGAGCACCACATCCGGCTCGACCTCGCGTCGATCGCACACCGAATCAACGGCCAGGCGGAGCCAGCCAAAGCATCCTCCACGGCTGAAGCGCGACTCCAAAGTACCACTCGGCGCACGCTGGATGCTGGGTCGACGAGCTGCCCTCCGTCATCGGGGAATCACCTCGGTGAACAGGTCGATGGGATTCACTCCCTTCTTCATGGTATCTGGCGAAGCGGTCATGCCCACCGACCTCGAACACGACTCGCCACGGGTCGTCCACTATCTGGAGGCATAAGCGAGCTGGCCGCCAAGATGGACTCGACCAGCTCGACGAAAGCACGCGACCTCGCTCGATCGCGCACCGCCATTTACCGGCAAGGAATCGTCGCTACCACAGCCGACGGGTGAAAACCGCACCTTCCGGAAGGCGACACGGTGTTACGCCTCATCCGGGACAAGAAGGGCATGCACAAGCTCTCCCCTCCGTGGGAAGGCCGTTCGCTATCGGTAGCGTGCTACAACGACGCCTACTACCTCATCGGCGTCGCGGGGATGGCGAACTCGGCGTCAGCGGCCATGGAATGTAAATCTCCTCCGGAAGTTCTACTCCTAGAACCCCACATGTACTCTCCGATCGCTATGAAATAAAAAGCGATTCTGCAAATTTCGTCTACTCTCCATGCCTTGTGCCACTCGCTTTTCGTAATAAACAGCGTCATGCTAAAATGCAGTCAACCTTTGTACAGCGACCACGCGTCTAAGTAGTGCGATGTAAGGGCACTTCATTTCAGGTCTTGCGTCGTCCACAACGCCAATCCGGAGCCCCATTGAGTCGCCTAGCTCGACTGGTTTTGCGAACCAAGACAACTGCCTCGCTTCTCACAGCGACCTTGGTCCTCCGCATCCTCGTAGCGACTCGAGCGGCTAAGTACCACGCTCGGGGACTGAATACCGGTTAAATCGCGATCGGTCGGGAAACGCCAAGTAAGAGAGCATGCCTAGGACTCGCCATGCGGTGACCCACAGGGCGGGCGAGTAGCGCTCACCAACGAGCTCGGTCCTCAACCACCCTCGAGTCGCCTTGAACTACCAAGTACCACGCTCGGGGACTCGGCCACCCGACCCGTTCGCGTCTGAGAAAGCAGTAAATCTGAGCACTCAAGGGAGTCGCCTTGCGGCCAGCTCTCGAGCTTCGGCGAGTCGACTAAACTAACAAAACACATGATAACAACAAACATCATATACAAGGTGAACCCCACAAAAGGCGGGCGGCGCTCGGGGACTCATCCAAAATCAATCAAAACACACAAATAACTAGCAAAATGGAAACGACATCCCATTCAATCGCATCGCGTTGTCTTACATTACAAATTATGCCTTTCGGCGAAGCTGCTAACATATCTAGGCACACTACCCTATTCTGCTTCGACGACGCACCAGAATCCGGCGCCTCGGATGAGCGGTGTACGGGTTTGCCGGATCGTTGTCGCTCACCCGCCATCGCCGCGCGGAAAGGCTGCTCGACCTTGAAGTCACGATGCGGCGGCTCGGGGTCGTTTGGCGCGACGACCGTTTCCTGGTAGGGAAGGAGGTCGCCCATCGCCCAGACACGCTCGAAATGGCGGCGGCACGTTCACCAGCTTGAGAACCTCGGACAGATCCACGCCGGTCGGCGAAGGATACCCTCGTCACATCGTCGAGGTCGAAGTCCTCGGGGAAGTCCAAGGCTCAGAGCTGTCGACGCTCCGCGCCGAAACGCCGACCGCGTCATGAACTCTACGACCGCGGGCGCCTACTCCAAGTACTCCCACACCTCAACGAGATCACTGGGAATAACCTCCGTGGGCGACATCTCTTGAAGGTAGGCGCGGATGCACGTCGCCGCCGGCAGTCGACGACAAGCATGCTTACGCACTCCCTTGCGTCAAGAGAGCTCGCTTCTTCTTGGCTACCAATAACATGACCTGCGCGAAGGAGACAATTATGAGTACCATGGAAACCACAAACAATACAACCGAAAGACAGGAAAGACACACTCACCAAGGAACGGGCGGGCGAGTCCCGTGATGAAACTCTGAAGCGAGATTGGCACACGATGTACCCAGGTTCACGTCCCCTCGATTGGCCCTACTAACAACGAGCAAGACGACGTAGGAGAATCCGGGAGCGAGATTGGCACACGATGTACCCAGGTTCACGTCCCCTCAGTGGAGGATCGCTACGTCCTGCTATCAATCCAGTATATGATCATAGATTGATTTACATGGGAGCCGCCGTAGGCGGAGGGAGAGACTAGGTCTAATCTATTGTAAGAGAGGATGTAATATGATGTACCCCTTGGGGGTGCCCCTGGTGGCCTTATATATGCAGCCAGCTAGGGTTTACAAGTATTTTGGTGGGCTTTCTATTGAAGTCGCCGTCTTGGGCCTCCAGTCGGCGCCACTCGTCTGGGTCCAGCATGCGCCAGTCGCCGAGTTAGGCGAGTCGACCCGCTCAGGGCTAGGCTTCAGTCGGCTCGATCCAACTGGCGAATCCGCTTCGTGGGTATACCCCGATTGGTATTCCCCCATCAGTAGTCCCCGAGCGCGTTGTCGATTCGACGCGGGCTTGAGGCAGGGCGCGGAAAGTCTTGACGATGGGTCGTAGCGAATCGGCGACGAGCTCCTGAACAGAGAAAAGAACCATGAAGCGGGAGGCGGGAGGCGTGAGCCAGTCGGTGATGGCCAGTTGGCAAAACACGCAGGGTGTCGGTGAAGCTGCCAGTTGCGGCGTGTCCCCAAACGTGGAGCGTGCCGAGTCCCGAGCGTGGCGAGTGGCGAGGTCGAGCGACCGGCGAGTGCCGAGTCCTCTAGCGCGCCGAGTGGCGATGTTAGGCGACCAACGAGTGGCGCTTATGCGTAGCAGCGAGTCCCGAGCTGTTGAGTACACGAGGGCGAGTCCATGGTGACGAGTCCCTAAGCGTGGAGAGTACGCGAGGGCGAGTCCGCGGTGGCGAGTCCCCAAGCGTGTCGAGTACACGAGGGCGAGTCCACGGTGGCAAGTCGACGAGGGCAAGCCACGGTCGCGGAACCACGCGTACACGCAGCATGCCTAGGAGTAGTCCCCGAGGCTCGAGTTGGCTTGTAGAGGCGACTTGAGGCTCATATTTTGAAAATAGTAGTGGTTGTTGCCGAGCATGGCGAGTGGCGAGGTCGAGCGACCGGCGGGCACCGAGCCCCCGAGCGCGGAGAGTGGCGAGGTCGAGCGACCGGCGAGCGCCGAATCCCTAAGCGCGGCGAGTCCGCGATGATTGCGAGTCCGCGAGGGGAGAGTACCCGAGTGTGGCGAGTCCGCGATGATTGCGAGTCCGCGAGGGGAGAGTCCCCGAGTGTGGCGAGTCCGCGATAATTGCGAGTCGCGAGGAGAGTCCTCGAGTGGCGAGTCGCGATAATTGCGAGTCGCGAGGAGAGTACCGTGTGGCGAGTCGCGATGATTGCGAGTCGCGATGATGTTGATTGCGCTGTTTTTCAGCGAGTCTCGTCTTGGCCGGGGGCGATGCATGGCGACTCAAAGATGGCTCTCGTCTTGGCGTTCTTCCTGGACGATCGAGGCTCGGTTTGCGAGTCCTCGTCCGCGATGCTGGCCGTGCGGTCGCGCTATCTAAGGTTGAGGAGGACATGGTGTTGTTTGTGTAGCACTGCCATTTGTCTTGGCCGGAAGGCCAGCCGAGCAAGCGACTCAATGATGGCTCGGTTAGCGTTTTCATGGACGAACGAGGCTCGGTTTTGCGAGTCCTCGTCCGCACTTGGCTATTGCGAGTCGCTCTTTCAAAGGTTGATAAAAGCGAATAGATTTTCGGGGAAGAGACACCCGATGGTGAGTCCATGCAGCGTGGCATGCGACCCTCTCGCAACTTCGGACGATAAAGGTGCCTTAGTAGGTGCGGCGTCTGGCGTTCGTAGCGGAAAGAGTCGGCGCGGCGGACGGAGGTCGCAACATGGCAAAGTGGACGCGCGGACACGGGGTCGACGCGGCGGACGGAGGTCGCGCTATGGCGAAGTCGGCGTGGCGGACAGAGGTCGCGCTATGGCGATGTCGACGCGGCGGACACGGGGTCGACGCGGCGGACAGAGGTCGCGCTATGGCGATGTCGACGCGGCGGACACGGGGTCGACGCGGCGGACAGAGGTCGCGCTATGGCGATGTCGACGCGGCGGACACGGGGTCGACGCGGCGGACAGAGGTCGCGCTATGGCGATGTCGACGCGGCGGACACGGGGTCGACGCGGCGAAAGGTCGCGCTATAAGCGAAAGCCTTGGCGGACATGGGGTCTACGCGGCGGACGGAGGTCGCGCTATGGCGATGTCGACACGGCGGACACGGGGTCGACGCGGCGGATGGAGGTCGCACTATGGCGAAGTCGACGCGGCGGACATGGGGTCTATGCAGCGGACGGAGGTCGCGCTATGGCGAAATCGACGCGGCGGACACGGAGTCGACGCGGCGGATGGAGAGGTCGGGAGACCGGCGAGTGCTGCTGTCTGGAGCGCACTGAGTCCCCGAGCGCGGCGAGTGGCGAGGTCGGGCGACCGGCGAGTGCCGCTGTCTAGAGCGCGGCGAGGGGTGAGGTCGGGCGACCGGCGAGTGCCGAGTCCCCGAGCACGGCGAGTGGCGAGGTCGGGCGACCGGCGAGTGCCGCTGTCTAGAGCGCGCCGAGTCCCCGAGCGTGGCGAGTACGCGAGGGCGAGATCGTGATGGCGAGTCCCCGAGCGTGGTGAGTACGCGAGGGCGAGGTCACGATGGTGAGTCCCCGAGCGTGGTGACTACGTGATGACGAGTCCAGGAAGGTGATTTCGCGGCGCCGAGTAGAGTCCTCGAGGGCGGCGATTTCATGAAAGGAGAGCCGGTGAGGCGTTTAGCCTGAAGGAGGGGACGCGGCGGACCGTGTCACGCGACGGAGTCGGCCGGATTTTCATCGGAGTCGACGAGACGGAGTCGACACCTTATCCCTTTTTGCGGCAATTGATTGATAAATCTGCACACACAAAATAATAAAAATCAAAGAAAAATATACGTAGATTCAGCTTTGCAGATCCTAATTATTAATTAGGAAATATACCACCTGATACGAGTGGTCAGGCTAGCTTTATCTTTATTTCTTTTATTTTGGCCTTCGAGCTTGGTTGATTGACGCAATCTGATACTGTCGTGTGTACGTACAGAGGAACATGATACTGTCGTGTGTACGTACAGAGAAACATGACGGAGTACATGAAGCTGCCGATTCCAGGTCGTCACGATGACGATAAGTTTGACGGGGATGCTGTTACCGATGAAGAAGGTTGCAACTTGATCATGCAGGGTCGAAGGAATCAAAAAAGGTACTAATATACAGTACTCAGATCCAATCGGCCATAGACCCAGACAAAGTAATCGACCGGCATAGTAATTATTGAGAGTGTCTGAGATAGAAATAACTCATCTTGATTAAATATGCCCGTGTGTCGGAGGTTGTCGAAATTGACATATGTATACACATGTCTCGCGTAGGCAGTGTTAGGAGGCACCGGATCGGATTGATCGGCTTCCAAACCCAACTGATGCGAGATGAAATCTGGCCGCGGGTTGCGGTGAGGGATCCCGCCCAGATCATCACCCTCCAAGCATCGCTAGCCCAGTGGCGCCAAGCGTCGTGGTATTGCACGGCAGATGCTACTGGGGGTAGCTTACGTAGAGGGAGCAAGACGACGTAGGAGAATCCGGGAGCGAGATTGGCACACGATGTACCCAGGTTCGCGTCCCCTCGGTGGAGGATCGCTACGTCCTGCTATCAATCCAGTATATGATCATATACTGGTTTACATGGGAGCCGCCGTAGACGGGGGAGAGACTAGATCTAATCTAATATGGGAGAGCCTCTCCCGTGGGGGTGCCCCCGGTGGCTTTATATATGCAGTCAGTTAGGGTTTACAAGTATTTGGTGGGCTTTGTATCCAAGTCGCCGTCTTGGGCCTCCAGTCGGCGCCGGTCGCCTGGGTCTAGCATGCGCCAGTCGCCGTACTTGGCGAGTCGACCCGCTCTAGGCTTGGCTTCAGTCGGCTCGATCCAGCTTGGCGAATCCACTTCATGGGTAATACCTCGATTGGTATTCCCCCATCAGTAGTCCCCGAGCGCATTGTTGATTCGACGCGGGCTTGAGGCAGGGCGCGGAGAGTCTTGACGATGGGTCGTGGCGAATCGGCGACGAGCTCCTGAATAGAGAAAAGAACCGTGAAGTGGGAGGCGGTCGGTGATGGCCAGTTGGCGAAAGACGCAGGGTGTCGGTGAAGCTGCCAGTTGCGGCGAGTCCTCGAACGTGGAGCGTGCCGAGTCCCCGAGCGCGGCGAGTGGCGAGGTCGAGCGACCGGCGAGTCCGCGAGCGTGTGGCGTACGCGAGGGAGAGTCTGCGGTGGCGAGTCGACGAGCGTGTTGAGCACGCGAGGGCGAGTCTGCGGTGGCGAGTCCCCGAGATGTAGGGCCAGGTGTTGAGCATCTTCCGCTTGCCCCACGGTGGGCGCCACTGTCGTAGGAATGACCACGGCAGATGCTGCAATCGGCAGCGAGTAGTAGAACGAGGGGCAAGGGCGGCCAGCCATCTGCGGTGCGAGATGAGGGCAAAGACACAGGGTTTTACCCAGGTTCGCCCCGGAGGTAAAGACCTACTCCTGCTAGATTGTATTATGGAGGTGTTTACAATGGGCGAACTTCGGCAACTAGGCGGCGAGTTGCTTGGGTGTATGAGGGATATCTCTACTCACCCGTGAGGAGGTTTATATAAGCTCACCTCCCTAGGGTTTACATATCTCAACCGATTCGATTCTGACTTGGTAATTGTTTAACCTAGACCGACTGGGCCTTTCTGCTCGCCTGGGCCTTCAACTTCCAGTCGCCTGATACCTTGCTGGGCTTTGATCCACTCGCCGTTCTGCAGGCCCACTCGCCAGCCCTTGGGCCAGTCGGAAACGTCCCGCTGAGTATACCCCAGTAAGTGTATCCCCATCAGCGGGGTAGCTAAACAACATGAACTTAATAATTGCCGGGACCCCGGTTCCGCTTAATATTGCCTAATTGCATCGCACGTTTGCCATGTCATACATCATACATGCATCATGCCTGATCTTCTGCGTAGTATTAAATAGTGCATCCGGTGTTTCTTCTAGTGCTTTGCTTCTTCACGGATTAGGCCGATGAGTTGATGCGAGTGACGCCCGTTCTTCCGATGAACCTTCGGCAATGTTTTTCAGGCGAGCATTCTCCCCCTTTCTACCTATCTTACTTTTATAGTCTTTATTTCCTCCTGTTGATCTATTGCTATCTGTGTTGCGATGCTCTAGTTTCCGTACACGTGATATCCCTTGCAGCCTCATATTGCCTTGGACACATCCTATTACCTGTTGTTTGGTAGATAGTTGGACTTGCGTGTCGTAGTCGCTTGCTCAAGTGTTGTTGCGTGTCGTCAAGCACCACAGTTGTTGGAAGACTGCCATATGCTTTATGTTGGAGATGATCATGGATTTAATTACTGTTTAATAACTAAAATTGAAAGTAGGTAAATGCAGAGGCACTGGTGGGTAATAGACAATATTTGGTTTTAACGCTCCGGTGTCCCGTAGGACCCGAGTTCTCGACACTGTTCCGAGATCGAGCGCTAACCACGAATTGGTGTGTGGGCACCCCCATCGATTAGTACCTGATTTCAAAGTACTGTACCGGGGGCCACAAAGTAGTTTGGGGCTTTATTACTATCCTGTACTTATGCCAAGCTTTACTGCTTTATTATGATTGCGCGTGGAGCGCTTGTACTGTTTTGGAACTCCGTGCCACGTTTTCGCGGTATCGACAAGCCCAGTCACACTTTCGGGTTCCCAGTCGTTTACAGCCGTCTTCACAGACCCTGGGTCCGTCTCAGAGCCGGCCGACTTCGTTGCAGGTAGCTTAGTGGGGTGGCCCCCATGTGCTTGCTTTGGGTCTGGGAAACGTCGTGTCCGAAACCCCGTCGACATACCGTTGGGTGTATGTTTTGTGATCTTGAACCTACCTGATCTGACAACAAGGGTGTAGGTGCGTGTGGAAAGTATGGTGCACCCCTGCAGGGTTAAATCTTTTCGAGAAGCCGTGTCCGCGGTTATGGACGACTTGGAGCACAGTTCTCGATCATAGACAACTATAACTAAAGTTTACTTTTATAATTTGACTTGTATCCAATATGACTAGTAATCAGCTTCACTACAACGGAATGGCTAAATAAAAGTGCCAACAACTGCTGGGTTTTGGGATATCTCATGCTAATTGTATCTGACTAGTAAGTGTGCAACTACAATGGAATGGTTAACTAAAAGTGCCCACTGCTTATTATATCAGGATGACTATCTATACCTGACTAGTAATTGCTGCAACGATAACTGAATAAATAAAACTGCCAACTGTGTGAGTTCCTCGGTTGACTTCCTCGTTTGGTCTCGAGGGGGACATACCAGGATGGGTATGCTTGGTGGTAGAATCAGGATGGTTTCGAATAGGTCTTTCTTATCTCTCTCTGATAGCCGACAGTTGTATCGAGTCTCTATAGGTTGTTTAGTGCATGCTGCCGCTGCCGCTTCAGTCCACCATACCTATGTAGGCGAGGACCGCCGAATTCTAGTCTCGCCGTGTACTGGCCTCAGTACTGACCGCTCTATTTTTCCTTTGCCCTTTGTCGGCACCCCTTTTGTTTCAGCAGGTTTAGAGATCGACGTCGTTAGCAGGGTTACCCTTCCGGCTCAGCCTGGGAAGGGTTATGGACGCCATTGGTTATTCTTTAGGGCTCTTAGCTCAATTTGCATCTTGTCCGTACTCAGACGCTGTGTCGTTTTGAAGGTGATTTGGATCTTTGTATTGTATATTTGTATTCTTGACTCTTCAAGTCGCTGTTGTATATATCTGTTCTGTGGGTTCCATCACGGACTATTGTGTAATGATATTACTTTGTTTTCCACCCGCACGAAAGTGCCTGGTGGGCACCTTTGAATCGTTTCTATGCGGGTTTGGCGGGGATCGCTGAAACTTGCATAGGGCCGATTCTGAGGGTGTTACATCCACCCACCACGCTCGGGGAATCGGCGCACTCCATGGTTGGGGACTCGCCCTAACTGGCGGCTTCACCGACACCCTGCGTCTTTCTCCAACTGTCCATCACCGACCGCCTCTCGCTTCACGGTCCTTTTCTTTGTTCAGGAGCTCGTCGCCGATTCTCCATGACCCATCGTCAAGACTCTCCGTGCCCTGCCTCAAGCCTGCGTCGAATCAACAACGCGCTCGGGGACTACTGATGGGGGAATACCAATCGGGGTATACCCACGAAGCGGATTCGCCAGCTGGATCGAGCCGACTGAAGCCAAGCCCAGAGTGGGTCGACTCGCCGAATACGGCGACTGACGCATGCTGGACCTAGACGACTGGCGCCGACTGGAGGCCCAAGACAGCGACTCGTATACAAAGCCCACTAGCACTTGTAAACCCTAACTGGCTGCATATATAAAGCCACCAGGGGCACCCCCACGGGGTAGGCTCTTCCAGGTCATATGGCATGCTCTCCCACGTCATATTACATCTTCTCCCATGTCTCATTAGATCTAATCTCTCCCTCCGCCTACGACGGCTCCCATGTAAACCAATCTATGATGATATACTGGATTGATAGCAAGACGTAGCGATCCTCCACCGAGGGGACGTGAACCTGGGTACATCGTGTGCCAATCTCACTCCCGGATTCTCCTACGTCGCCTTTCTCCCTCTATGTAAGCTACCCCCAGTAGCATCTGCCGTGCAAGACCACGACAGGAGTCATATGCTTAGTGCATATTACAATCCTAGAAAATGTGAATATTCGCGGTTGTGTCACTTAGAATTGATATTGTTAATTATCTAGCACCTATGTGACACATTTGCTCATACAAGTTCCAATTTGCTTGAATGTTGTTGTTGATCATATTTTGGATCTTGTATATGAGAGTGTTTCTTGGTATGTGTTTCCTCATATTTAGATCTCTATATTCTCATGGAAACCATTTGCTTCAAGTCACTCTAATCACTATGATTGTGTGACTATTGGAAGCTACCAAGAATCTCTTTCGAAGCATCAAACTTAATTTGTATACTTTGTTACATGCTTCTTTGTGTGAATATGATCTTGGATATCCGTATGAACTACCTAGGGAAGATTGTTCTCAATTCTTCTTGTCCTTGGAAAATTAGTACCAAATTTATGGTAGACTTTATTGATCATATTCACTTTGGCCTTTGCTTAATATTGTCCTATCTTTGGCCAAGTAAATGTTTTGTGTGCTCCCATGTATTCCTTGCTACTTTTGGATACTTTTATTTTTATTGGTATCCTCTTGTGTTTTATTTAATGTAGGTAGTAGTGATGATCTCATTTGTGTGCATTTTGCATTCAAAAGAAAAAATTCTATATAATGTAATACTTATGGGTGAGCTCTCCTATATTATCTAGAACAATCCTTTTATGCTTCTTTGTTTGATCCATATCGAGTTTTATGTGCTTGGATGCTCAATCTTTTCATTTTGGTATTTTGTGCCATCATGAAAAATTTGGTGAGTTTGGTTTCTTGTTGGAACCTTGCTCTTTTTGGGAGTTGGTTTTGTCTCATTCCTTGTGTCATGTTTTGTCCAATTTTAGAATGAGATCAATCCTTGATTATTTGTGTTTTTATATATCTTTTGCTCTTTGGCTTTTGCCTAGTTCATTTGTTGAATTTGTGATCTTTCATGTGTTGAATTGGTTCTTTGATATAATTTGGACATCGTTTTTTGTCACACTCTTGTGTGTGCAATCTCGATTTACTTGGTTTTTTTGTTGCAATTGTATCTTCTTTTTGGTTCTTGAAAGATTTATGCATGCATATTTACTATATGTTTATATCATGGCATGCTTGCTTTCTTTGATCCAATTTATAGGGGAAACTCCACCAAATCCGACCGGCTAAGTTATGCATGAAATTCAAATTCATATCAATATGCACATAATTATGTGGAGTCTCACCTATGTATTGTAGTTGCACTAACTACTTTGGACCCAATAAGTTTGGGGACCATTTTTGTACTTAAATATGTTATAGGTACATTGGAGATATATTGGATGCTTGTCTCTCGATCTTGAAGAAGTGGTGCTTTAATGAAAATTGGAGGCAAGCTATAGGATGATCAATGAATTCATATCCTCTACATCCTACAAACTATATCTCGGTAACAAGTATCTCTTTCTCATGCATATTTATCTTGCTTCCAACCTTTTGTAGGTTGCATCTTGGCATGAATTGTTGTAGTTGTATTTGTGTGGTTCTAGCCTTGGTTTTAAGAGAACTCTCTATTGTAAATGTGTATAAGTTGAGATGAGTGCATTTATTTGGGACTATACAAAATCATGCATATGATCCACCAATCCAAAATATGTCAATCTATCAATTTTATTGCCCATCCTTTCCTCAACTTCTCTGATGTGCAATAGTGAAATTTTGCTAGTTTTAGTGAGACTTGTTGCCTTTCTCCATATATTCCAACTTTCTCCTTTTTCCCTTGGTGATAGTTGTAATATATGTAGTGTGTTGGTGTTTGAAGTTCATTAATGTACAATAAGATAGATTTGAGCCTTTGGCCATGCTTTGAAGCAAAAATCTTATTGGTATATATTATGACTTCATTTTTGCTTTTCATATGCCTTCTTGTATATCTTATTTATGTGTGCATATTTCTTTGTTGGCATATGTCTCTGTGATGTTTTCTAGACATATACACATATGATAAGATAATTTTAGTTTATTCTTAATCCTTGGAGACCATCTTTCTATTCCTTTTGATTCTTTAGTGGCTTCCAAATTTAATTTCCTGAGTGTTAGTTCCTCTTTTTTGCATATTTGGGCACTCATATTTGTTATCTCATGCCTTGCATTGTTAAATAAACTTGGATGAGTGAGGATTCCATGATTATGCACCTTGTTCCCAAATACAATTATCATAATTGGTGCATTATCTATGGGGAGCTCATCTAACTCATTTAATAATGCTCATTTGTCTTATTTCTCATTTATTGTGCCTTAAATGTTTATGGAGAAGTGAGGATTCCATATTTGTGCATTTTTCTATTGAAATACAACGATTCTAAAGTGTGCACAAATCTTGGGGAACTTCTCTATTTTATTTAAGCATTTATTTGATGTTTCATTTGATGTGTCTTAAATGCTTATGGGGGAGCGAGGATTCCATATTTTTGCAGTTTGTATTGAAATATAACTATTTTAAAGTTTGCACAAATCTTGGGGAGCTTCTCAATTTGTTATTTAAAACACTCATCTACTCGTATCATAATATCTTTTGGTTTCCATTTGGACTCATTTTTTGTTTTCAAATTGGTTTGTCGTATCTTGTGATTGTTTGCGTCATTTGTGATGCGTCGTTTTATTTTATTCCTTTGGCAATCTTTGGGTCCTTGATATAGTTCTACTCCCTCCCAAGTATTCATCATTGGATATGTGCGAATGCACATCTTTGGAGGAAATATTACTATATTTGCCTTCTAGAACTTGTCACCCATTTCGACAATCGATGCCAATGGGGGAGAAGTTTTAGAGGGTTTAAGGGAAATGGTTTATGCTTTGAGTTTGTTTCTAATCATTTGCCTTTCATGCTCTTGCATATTTGTTGTTTCTTATCATGTGGTATATATAGAGGAAACTCCACCAATAATAATGATTGGCAATATATGCAATGAAATTCAAGTTCATCACACATGCATAGATTGTGGGGGAGTTTGCTCTATATATGGTGGTGGTACCAATATAACATACTTATGTAGTATTTGATATTGGGGTTACCATTTTGTTCATTAAGATTCCTTATATAAACCCTCTTAAAGGAATTGTCATCAATTACCAAAATGGGGGAGATTGAAAGAACATGTGGGCCCCCATGTGTGGTTTTGGTAATTAATAAAAATCTTTATGGACTATTGTGTGTATTAAGTTATACTTGTAGGATTTGTCCATTATCATCACTTGGAGCATGTGTTGGCTTCAAGTTCGATGAAATGATAAGAAGAAGATGTGTTGTGCAAGATCAAAATGCACCATCTATAGAAGATCTCATGTTTATGCTTGCCATTCCCGGTGATCATGGATCGATGATCAGGAATTAAGAAAGGCGTTAAATCTTGAGAAGGGAAATATCGTTTACATCAAGCTCAAGTGGAATGCTAAAGGAAAAGGTATAATCTTGATAGGTTTTCCCTTTTTCCGGTCTCATATTGTTAGTAGGAGACCGGGTTTAGGACAGATAGCCGTACTATCAAGAGGGGCTCTCGAATGAGTAACTCGTTCACTTTTTTCGGAGAGAGCTCAAACCTTTTCATATTTGCATCATCATATTTGGTTGTTATTTGGTCTTATCCATGTGAGTATATAGATCTTGTGGTAATCTCCATAACAAGCTCTTGTTCATCAAAATCGGATCTTCCGTTTGTATCTTGTTGCGATTTTGATCTTGGCGGCTTTTCGGTTTCTCACCAAGTGAGGTATCTCACATTATTATACATGATATATTCTCACTTGGTGATAAACAATATTTTCACCTTTCATAGGGTAGCTCATGTCATCCTTTTTCCAATGCAATTGGAATCGGGTCGATCGGAGTTACCAATCAAAAGTTATAGAGGTTTGAATTTTCCTAGGTACCAAAATGCGGTAGTACCGCATTTTAGTACCTAGCGTGGCAGTAGGTTTTGGCAAGTTGCCAAATGCCACTGCCCTCCTAGGTACCAAAATGCGGTAGTACCACATTTTATTACCTAGCACGGCAGAAGGTTTTTGACAAGTTTCCAAAAGCCACTGCCGGGCCAGGTACCAAAAAGCGGTAGTACCGCATTTTAGTACCTAGCGCGGCAGAAGGTTTTTTACTTCGTCATTTGGATATATATACTCCCTTGCTGTACTATGATGTTTCTTTGCATGATCTTGTAGAGGTTGTTGTCCTCTTCGAAACGAGCCCAAGATCATCAAAATCGGAGTCCGGATGCAAAAGTTATGGATGTTTTCGTTCTGTGATGACCGGTGGTACCGGACCAGGATCCGGTACTACCGGGGTCGCATTTTGGTACCGGGGAGCGCAGAGTAAAATGCGTTTGGCGCCTCAGGAACCCCAGGGAATGTTCGGTAGTGCCGGGAAAGTCCGGTAGTACCGGGAAAAAGACCGGTAGTACCGGGAATCGCGTTTTTAGGCTGCAACGGTTGGATTTTGGAGGGACCTATATAAGGGGCCTTCTTCCCCAATGGTTCCTTAACCTTTCGTGCAAGTTTTCCCCTACATTTTTGACCTTCTTGAGCTTTCTTTCTCTCAATCCCTCCGATGATTCTTGCATATTCTTGAGGGATTTGAAAGAGGAGATCTAGATCTACAATCCCACCAATCAATCTCTCCTCTAAGTGAGGGGAACATATTGGGATCTAGATCTTGGAGTCTTTTGTGGATTTCCTCCATTGTTCTTTCTCTCTTATTCCCCCATAAGCTTTTGTAGCTTTGGTGGAATTTGGGAGAGAAGGATTTGAACACCTTTGTGGTGTTCTTGCCATTTGCATTTGGTGCATCGGTTTGTGTTCTCCTCGGAGTATTTGGTTTGAGTTACTCATTGGAGCTTGTCCCTCTTGGGTTCATGGAACCCTAGACGGTTTTGTGGCCTTGGTGGCGTTGTATCCTTGGTGGCGTTTGTTGGGAGCCTCAAATTAAGTTGTGGAGAAGTGCCCCAACCTTGTGAGAGGTTCCGGTTGCCACCAACAAGTGCACCGATAGTGGAAGTGTGGATCGATCCCGTTGGGGTGTGATTCACCGGAGAATAAGGGAGGCCTTTTGTGGCGTTGGTGGTTTTATACCACCCCTCTCCAAACGAGACGTACTCCATGTTGGGAGGAATTCGGTAAAATATCGTTGTACCGGCGTGCCTCGGTTATCTATATACCCGAGCTCTTTACTTATGCACTTTACATTGTGATAGCCTTCGTGCTTGTAGTAATATATATCTTGCTATCACTTTGTTGCTTGTATTGCTTAGCATAAGTTGTTGGTGCACATAGGTGAATCTTATTTGTTCTAGGTTGTGTTTAACAAAGTAAACACTATTTTATTCCGCCTTTGTTGAGTCACTCTAGGAAAAGTTTTAATCGCCTATTCACCCCCCCTCTAGGCGACATCCGTATCCTTTCAACTGGTCATGGTTATGGATTTCCTAGAAGAGTCAATTAATCCTTTATGTTTGTACATCCAATCCATTCCTAGTACTACTTCCAAAGCTTTAGTTACGAGTACTATTAGATTAGCATAAAAATCTATGCCATGGATTTGGATAGGTACATCTTTGCAAATTTGTCTAGCTTTGGTGGTTGAACCAGGTATTTGAACTATCATAACATGCTTCAATTTGGTGGGTTGAATCTTACTAGTGCATGCAAGCTCTTAAGTAACAAACGAGTGCGATGCTCCAGAATCAAACAACACTCTTGCAAGTACTGAGTTAACAGAAAACATACCCAGCACGACACCTGGCGCTTCTTGGGCTTCTTCATCATGCATGAGAAAGAGATGGCCATTGCGGTTGAGACAGTTCCCTGGGGAAAACCTTCTTCCGGGTTGAACACGACGCTGTTGTTGAGCTAGGGCATTTGCATTGGGGGTTGCGGCAATCTTCTTGGGGCACTCATTGGAATAGTGACCTTTGGTTCCACATTCATAACAAGTCACTTGCTGTCACATCCCAAAATTTTCCAAATTTTGAAATGTGAAAAATAAATAAATGTTGAAATTTAGGGTGAAAAGAAACTTTTTATTTCTAAAAGGAGATATCAAAACCCTAAAACCCTAAAGGAATAAATCATTTCCAAGATCTCTATAAGACTATGGCGACGAGACTGGCGATCCTTTACTAGCATGGCAATGGTCTGATCCTTGTTGGCGGCGATGGCGTACTTGTGGTTGGCGTAGGAGCGGGCATTGTCTAACTTCTTTTGACGGTCATACATCATGAAGCTGAGGTGGTCCAATTGACTCTTCAGCTCGTGGTGGTATGGGGCCTCCAGTGGCTGTCCCATAACATCACGCCTTGGGTAAAACTCAAAGCGGGTACCCTTGATCTGATTGATACTTTGCCCAAACAGACGGGCAAGAGCTTCCTGCATGGCCCTGGCAAGTCCATCGAGCTAGTTGTTCTCTCTCAAGGTGAACTGAATTCCCTCTAAGGTGGGGCCTTCAATCCTACCCCGGAGACTTGCAACAACTAGCCACTGCAAATCCTCTCCTGCCTGATCATTGAGCTGAGCTCCAAAGAACTCGGGGTGCAAACACTCCAGCATCTTTGAAAGCTGGTCCAAGTCACGCTCAAAGATGAGGTCTCCTCCATTCCCCAACTGATAAAACTTGTTGTACTTCACATCCATCTATAAGAATATAGGATGAGTAAGTTAGTAGAGTGATCAAGTGTGTCAAATTTTATGTAATTTTGCAATAATTTTTGAGGAACGTGAATTTTCATGAAAGAGTCTAAGTGATAAGAATGAGAATAAGTTTTCATAAATACTCACTTCCTTGGTTTTGAAACTAAGTTTTTGATTCAAACGTCCATTCTAAACTAGGGTCTCTTATGGTCAGGATAGCTCTGATACCAACTTGTCAACACCCGGATATTTAATCCCAGATGCCTGTTATGCCATACATCGCAATCCCGGGATTACCATTTTTGCGAGACATAACAGATTGGATATCACAGTACATCATCCATTACAAACCATACATAAGGTCTTACAACAAATAAGGATCACATGATCCGGTCTTAATACAATCACACAGCGGAATAACGTAATAATAACGATAGTGTAGGCGAGGCTCCATCTTCATGGTCACAAGCAATGCTGACGATCGGAGATGATCCTAGTTGTCGTAACCTTCCTACTGTCCTTCCTCCTGATAGTCCTCTTCATAGTCTGGCCATAGGAATAGCCAGGGACAAAGCCATGAGTACTCTTTAAGTACTCGCAAACTAATACTAACAAGTGAAGTGGTTTTGGAATAGGAAGTACTAAGCTCTACGTTGTTTTGCAAAAAGCCAGATTTACCTCTACTATGCTCAGAATCAAAGAAAACTAGTTGAAAGTTTTATAACACCTAAGTGGGAACTTGAGTTCCATGTCACAACTCTGTTGGGGTCAAGTCAAAGTCATAAATAATTTCATAAGTCATTTTTGGAAACATCTGACGACGGAATGGTATGGCCACTCCAACTGTCCATAACCGCGGACGCGGATATTCAAATAGTTTTACACTCTGCAGAGGTGGTACACTTTCACCACAACATTCAATACATCCGTCAGGAACAATCCTAAATTCACCATACTCAGTATGCAGATAATCAATCCTAACCTTTCAATTACACGACCTAGTATATGCACCTCTCCTATGAGTTTGGCCTCCCAACCATGACCAACTATCATCTTGGGAACTGCACAGGTGGACAATCTTCACAAGGTAGCCTCGGCTCAAACCTTGGCCGCAAGGGAACCCATACTAAGGTATATAAATTTCCAGTCAAGCCCTACCCAAATTTCGGGTATTGTGGTTGTACGGTAAAATTGGAATGGTATCGCATTCAGACAACCATCAGTTTTATAAAGGGCTAAGGCTCATGCCTTAACATTTTCATCATCAAAATCATCTGGTGTTCAAGAACACATGGAAAAACATTTCAGTAGAATGACTCATCATTCTAAGGTTTTCATAACCATTTTCACCAAGTATTCCCATGTAAAGTTGATCAAGTTTTATGCTTAGCACTAGCAACTACAGGTGGTGGTAAACACTAGTGAGGGGTGATAAGCAAGTGTATCTTATCTAAGTTCAATCTCATTCCTCAGGATGACATCAAGATTATCTAACTTAGGCCAAGTTTTATGCTCTTTATGCTACCTTTAAATATCTTTCTGAAATCTACAAGCCACTAAGTAAACTCAAATAAAAAGCTTTGATAAAGAAATAAAATACTAAGCTTGTAAGTAAAACTAGGATTGGGTATCGTCAAATGTATCTAACCAAGCATGCTTAATGCATTGTATAGGTTATCCAATTTTCATAGTTGCAAGTGTTAGCTTGCATAACTGCAAGTATAAGCTTGTTTAGATAGTAGCTTGCTAATTCAACTAGTAGTATTAGGCTTGCCCTATGCAGAGCAGTGGTTGAAGTTCTCCTTGGCATCTTCCTCGTAGTGGTTGTCTAGAGGGTTGCTAGGGTGCTGGCGATCACGCACGCAAGCGGCTGTAGCACCCCGGGTAAAACCACTACTAGAAAATCGCCTGTTGTTTATATTTTGTGCATCATCATGACATCATGCATAAATTTCACTAAAACTATTCTTGAAAAGCCCTATTTTTATTTTATACAAATAGCCTCTCTTTATTTCAAATATCAAACCTCGGGCTTGTTCGGAGTATTTTATTTGTCTAAGCACATATTTAAAAATGTTTTACTTTAAAAGAAAATAAATAAAAACCTATTTTTTAGGGAGGCAGCCCGCCGTAGGCCGACCACCTACCCGGCTGGCCCAGCCCGTTTTGACCAAACCAACCAGCCAAACCCTAACCCTAATCTAACCTATACCTACCACACCCCCCACTCCTTCCCATCCACCCCGCCGCCACTCTCCCCACCCCTCCCCAGCCGCCACCACTCTGCCGCACTCCCAGGCTCCCAGCGCGCACCCACTCCCACGTAGCCCCCACTCTCCCTGGCCCCACCCCACCTCGTCCTCCGCGTGAAAACCGTGTACGACCGTCCCATACCTCTCGCCTCGCATCGGCATCTTCCTCCTGCATCCCTGCCTCCGTTCGGCCGCTTCCAGGATCGGCGTCCTCGACCGCCTCCTGGCCACACTCTGCTGCGTTGCCGGCCGCTCGGCTACCTCACTGCCGCCCCGTATCTATCCCCACCTCGCCATGCCGCTCGCCCACAACCCTCCCCGAGGGCATGGCCCCACCCCACGGACTCCGCTCGCCTCCGTCCTAGCCCCACATCCGCTCACCCCGCCGCCGCCAGCTTCGTTCGCATCCACCAGCGCCTCTGCAAGCTCCAGTTCCCCCGCCACCTTCCTCCTTGCGAGTCGCCGCCGTCCGTGCAGGCGCCTGCCAAGCCCGGCCTCGCCTCCCCTTCGCCTCACAGCCGCCAGCGGCAGTGGCCTCCATCGCGAGCGCGCCCACCGGAATCATGACCGCCAGGCCCGCCTCTGATTCCCACCATCGTCGCCGGCCCATCCCCCTCATCGAGCTCCGCCACCCTCCGTCGCGTCGTTGAACTGTTTCTCTGCCTGGCGCAACTTCCAGCGCCGCCAGCCGCCACACCCTCCGTATCGACCTTGGGCACCGCCACCCGGACCACCTCTGCTCTGCCTTTCCTCCTCAGTGAAGCTCGCGCTACAAAACTGCCTGGGTGCGCACCTGGGTGTGCGCGTGCATGCTCTGCTCGCGTGTTTTGGGGATGCCGGCGCCAACTTCTATTCGAGCGCACCGCCCGGACCCAGATTCCTGCCAAGCTCTGCGTCTCCGATGTCACGACTAGTTCAACCAAGCCAAGTTATCATGTCGCAAGATCTTTGTTCGTTCGGAGTCTCCTTTTGTTCAAGGCCCCTTCACGGAACGCCAAGATCTCCTTCACAGATCTGATGACCGAGACCCTGAAGCCCGACCCCGGTGATCCAAAGGCCACGCCAAGACCCGGATCCGAAGACCTCCAAGATCGTCACCGGAACGACAAGCACTTCATCATGGAACACCATGATCTCCAACCCGGAACACCGAGTGCACCGACATGGATCCGAAGGCCGAGCCCTCGACACGCCAAGGTCTTCTCCCCGGAACGCCGAGTTCTCCATCTTGGACGTCAAGCACGTCGACATGAAACCGAAGGACGCCGAACGCCAAGCTCTTCATCTCGGACCCAGTAGCCCTGATCCACACCTGATTCCCGTCGAACCCTGAGACCCGACCCCGAACCCCTCGGAACCCAAGCTCGCCGAACCCTAATGTGTGACCCCTTTCTCGAGCCATATTTTTATAAATGTAATAACAAACTTGTTGCATATTTATTGTTCATCTCGCATGCATATTTGTGTGGTTTGGGGGCCTTATGCCGATTCACCATATAATTAAATATTGAGACCATATGAGGCTTTTCTAGTATTATATTGGTCCCATTTCAATTTGCGTAGCGAACCGGTGCTATCTTTTGCCATGTTAAGACAACATTTAAAATGTGGGGTATCTAAACAACTATAACCATATACTTAATTGTCGGGACCCCGGTTCCGCTTAATATTGCCTAATTGCATCGCATCTTTGCCATGTCATACATCATACATGCATCATGCCCGATCTTTTGCCGTAGTATTAAATAGTCCATCCGGTGTTTCTTCTAGTGCTTTGCTTCTTCGCGGATTAGGCCGATGAGTTGATGCGAGTGTCGACCCGATCTTCGGATGAACCTTCAGCAATGTGTTTCAGGTGAGCACCTCCCCCCTTTCTACCTATCTTACTTTTATAGTATTTATTCCCTCCTGTTGATCTATTGCTATCTGTGTTGCGATGCTCTAGTTTCGTAACCGTGATATCCCTTGCAGCCTTATATTTCCTTGGACACATCCTATTACCTGTTGTTTGGTAGATAGTTGGACTTGCGCGCCGTAGTCGCTGGCTTAAGTGCTTTTGCGTGTCGTCCAGTACCACAGTTGTTGGAGTATTGCCGCATGTTTAATGTTGGAGATGAACAAGACTTTCATTATTGTTTAATAACTAAAATTGAAGTAGGTAATGCAGAGGCACAAGTGGGCAATATATGTTATTTGGTTGTTAACCGTCCACTTGTGTCCCGTAGGACCCCGAGTTCTTGACACCTGTTCCGAGATCGAGCGTGCTAACCATAGGTGGGGTGTATGGGCACCCCCATCGATTTAATGCGATTCGAGTCTTGTCTTGGGGCCACAATTAGTTTGGTGCTTTATTACTATCTGTACTTATGCCATGCTTTACTACTTTATTTACGATTGTGCGAGAGCACCTGTCTTTGTTAGGATCGTGACACGTTTTTTTGTATCGACAAGCCCAGTCACACTTTGGGTTCCCGATCGTTTGACCGTCTCCACAAACCCTGAGTCCGTCTCGGAGACCGGCCGACTTCATTGCGGGTAGATTAGTGGGGTGGACCCCCATGCTTTCTTTGGGTCTGGGAAACGTCGTGTCCGAAACCCCGTCGACATGCCGTTGGGTGTATGTTTTGTGATCTTGTACCTACCTGATCCGACAACAAGGGTGTAGGTGCGTGTGGAAACTTTGGTGCACCCCTGCAGGGTTAAATCTTTTCAAGAAGCCGTGTCCGCGGTTATGGACGACTTGGAGCACAGGTCTCAATCATAGACAACTATAACTAAAGTTTACTGTTATAATTTGACTTGTACCCGATATGACTAGTAATCAGCTCCACTACAACGGAATGGCTTAATAAAAGTACCAACAACTGCTGGGTTTGGGATCTCTCATGCTAATCGTATCTGACTAGTAAGTGTCGCAACTACAACGAAATGGTTAACTAAAATTGCCCACTGCTTATTATATCAGGATGATTATCTATACCTGAATAGTAATTGCTGCAACGATAACTGAATAAATAAAACTGCCAACTGAGTGAGTTCCTCGGTTGACTTCCTCGTTTGGTCTCGAGGGGGAAATACCAGGATGGGTATGTTTGGTGGTAGTATCAGGTTGGATCCGGATAGGTTTTTCTTATCCCTCTCTAGTAGACGATAGTTATATCGAGTCTCTATAGGGTGTTTAGTGCATGCTTTCTTGCTGCCGCTTGATCCACCATACCTATGTGGCGAGGACCGCAATTCTAGCCTCTCCGTGTCTTGGCCTCGATCTTGACCGCTCTCTCTTTTCCTTTGCCCTTTATCGGCACCTTTTGTTTAAGCAGGTTTTGAGATCGGCGTCGTTAGCGGGTTATCCTTCCGGATTGGCACAGGCAGTTATGGACGCCATGGTTATTCTTCGTGGCTCTTAGCTCAATTTGCATCTTGTCCGTACTCGGGACTGTATTGTTTTCAAGGTGATTTGGATCTTTGTACTGTATATCTGTATTCTTGACTCATTGAGTCACCGTTGTATATATCTGTTCTGTGGGTTCCATCGTGGACTATTGTGTAATGGTATTACTTTGTTTTCCACCCGCACGAAAGTGCCTGGTGGGCACCTTTGAATCGTTTCTATGCGGGTTTGGCGGGTTTCGCTAAAACTTGCATAGGGCCGATTGTTCTGAGTGGTATCGAGCTCGGTGATTGCGACACCCCACAAGTCCAGCCTGTAGGATAACCTAGCTAACGGCCGAAGTAGAGTGTCAAAACTATTTTTGCAAAATCGGTTGGATAGTTCTGATTAGGTCTGATTTTACTCCTTACCGCTCTGCTGCTCTCCTCTCACCTCTGCGTGTTTTGAATCCGCTCTCTTCTCTCTTCGAGTCCAGGATTTCTCGTGGTTGGGTTCCATCGTACCTTCAGGGTTTCGCTTCCTAATTTGATAACGGTGTTCTACCATCCGGTGTTCATGCTGTCTGAGGAATCCGTCTACTGTGGTACCATTATTTGTTCCTTGTTTGTGCCTTCCGGTGTTTTCCGACGCGACGACATCATCTCGCGGATCCGATCGAGTCGCATCACTCCTTTGTTCACGAACCTCGATCGTCAAGATCTTGATCGATTCGAGAATGGTTGCATGCTTTTCTACTGATTGTGCAGAGTAATAGTTTGGGTGCGTGATGGATTGGCCCCCATGCCGACTACTCACTCTATTCGCTTGTGTACATTGAAGTGGATGAGAATGCATCGATTCTCTCTTTCTATCGAAGTTAGAGGTGGATTAATTGGTTGATACCTCTACCTTCGCCTTTGTTTCCCGGAGTGTTCTCTCGACGATCACGGACAACGACCTCTTGTTAGTGGTGTCGCGAGGGTCTACACGATGCGAGAAGACTCAGACCGCCGCCCTTCTTCCCGGTACCATGAGGCGGATCTCGAGGGCGAGATCCATTGTTAGTGGTGTCGAATTGTAGCACCCCGGGTAAAACCACTACTAGAAAATCGCCTGTTGTTTATATTTTGTGCATCATCATGAAATCATGCATAAATTTCACTAAAACTATTCTTGAAAAGCCCTATTTTTATTTTCTACAAATAGCCTCTCTTTATTTCAAATAGCAAACCTCGGGCTTGTTCGGAGTATTTTATTTGTCTAAGCACATATTTAAAAATGTTTTACTTTAAAAGAAAATAAATAAAAACCTATTTTTTTAGGGGAGGCAGCCCGGCCCGTAGGCCAGGCCACCTACTACCCCGGCTGGCCCAGCCCGTTTTGACCAAACCAACCAGCCAAACCCTAACCCTAATCTAACCTATACCTACCACAACCCCCACTCCTTCCCATCCACCCCGCCGCCACTCTCCCCACCCCTTCCCAGCCGCCACCACTCTGCCGCACTCCCAGGCTCCCAGCGCGCACCCATTCCCACGTCGCCCCCACTCTCCCTGGCCCCACCCCGCCTCGTCCTCCGCGTGCAAACCATGTACGACCATCCCATACCGCTCGCCTCGCATCGGCATCTTCCTCCCGCATCCCCGCCTGTAACACCCTCAGAATCGGACCTATGCAAGTTTGAACAAAATTCGCCAAACCCGCATAGAAACGATTCAAAGGTGCCCACCAGGCACTTTCGTGCGGGTGGAAAATGAAGTAATAACATTACACAGTCCTCGATGGGACCCAGAGCGGATATATATACAACGACTCAAAGAGTCAAGAATACGGATATAATATACAAGATCCAAATCACCTTGAAAGCGGTAGGCGTCCGACTACGGACAAGAAGCAAATGGGGTGAGAGCCACGAAGAATAACCAATGGCGTCCATAACCTGCCCGAGCCAAGCGGAAGGGTAACCCCTAACGGCGTCGATCTCAAACCTGCTTAAACAAAAGGGTGCCGACAAAGGGCAAAGGAAAAAGAAGGAGCGTCGATCGAGGCGATGCAGCGAGGCTAGATTGGCGGTCCTCGCCTACATAGGTATGGTGGACTGGCGCAGCGGCATGCACTAAACAACCTATAGAGACTCGATACAACTGGCGGCAATCAGAGAGGGGTAAGAAGGACCTATCCGGAACCAACCTGATACTATCATCAAACAAACCCATCCTGGCGTTTCCCCCTCGGGACCAAGCGAGGAAGTCAACCGAGGAACTCACACAGTTGGCAGTTTTATTTGTTCAGTTATCGTTGCAGCAATTACTAGTCAGGTATAGATAATTGTCCTGATAAAAGAAGCAGTGGGCCCTTTTAGTTATTCATTCCGTGATAGTTGCAGCACTTACTAGTCAGATACATTTAGCATGAGATAACCCCAGAACCCAGAAGTTGTTGGTACTTTTTCTTAGCCATTCCGTTGTAGTCGCAAGATTTACTAGTCAGGTACAATGGTCGCAAGCGACAATTCAAACAAGCAATTGTGGGCAGTATCATTTAGCCATTCCATTATAGTGTAGCTGATTACTAGTCATGATAAAGTCAAATTTAGAGCATTAAACTTTAGTTATGCTTGTCTATGATCGAGATACTGTGCTCCAAGTCGTCCATATCCATGACACATGGCTTTGAAAAGTTTTACCCGGGGTGCACCAATAGCAACACACGCTCGATCAACCTCGGAAAAACCAAATCAAAACCAACGAGGCTTTCACGATGAACAATCACAGGATTCAGAAATATTTGGGGCCACCCTTGGAGTACACCATAGCGGTAAGCAAGCTCCAAGACGGACTCAAGGTTTGTGGGGCGGCGTGATGGCAACGAGATCCCCAAGCGGGACTATCGATACCACGTAAGCGGGTCACAATTCCTAACAGATGCAGTGTGCTCCTCGCACAATTTAAATACATAAGTAGCATGGCATAAGTACAGGATCGTAAATAAAACCTCAAACTAGTTTGTGGCCCCAAGAAATAAGATGAATCAAGCTCGCTCGTGGGGTCCCATATACCTCCGGGATGTGGATAGCGATAAAACAAGGAACAGTATCAAGTACTCGGGTCCCACGGGACACAAGTGGGCGTTCGGAAACCAAATATTGTCTATCACCCACCGATGCCTCTGCTTATTTCAATTTTAGTTGTTAAACAGAAATTAAAGTGAACGATAAGTAAAACTAGAAACATCTCCATCATCAACATGCGGCAAAACATCCACAACTGTGGCAGGCACTAACAACACGCAACACTTGAGCAAGCGACTGCGACGCAAGTCCAACTATCTACCAATCACAGGTAATAGGATGTGTCCAAGGCAATATAGGGCTGCACGGTATATCACAGTGCGGAAACTAAAGCATCATAACAGATAGCAATAGATCAACAGGAGGAAATAAAGACTATAAAAGTAAGATAGGTAGAAAGGGGGAGATGCTCGCCTGAAAACATTGTCGAAGGTTCAATCCGAAGATCGGGTCGACACTCGCATCAACTCAACGGCCTTATCATGAAGAAGCAAAACACTAGAAGAAACACCGGATGCAATATTTAATACTACGGCGAAAGATCGGCATGATGCATGTATGATGTATGGCATGGCAAGGTGCGATGCAATTAGGCCATATTAAGCGGAACCGGGGTCCCGACAATCAATTAGGTGGTTCATGTTGTTTAGATACCCTGCAATTTAAATGTTGTTTAACAAGGCAAGATAAGATACCGGTTCGCTACACAAGTTTAAATGAGGCCAATATGAGACTAGATTTGCCCGCATATGGGCCCCATATTTAATTATTAGGTGAATCGGCATAAGGCCCCCAAACCACATGAATGTATGCATGCAAGACAATTATTATGCAACAAGTTGTTTTATGTTATAAAATAGGGTTCGAGGAAAGGGTTCACACATTAGGGTCTCGACGGTCTTGGGGATCCGGGGGTTCGGGGTTCGACAGGGTCCAGGGTTCGACGGATGCGTTCTCGGGCTCCGGGGTCGATCTCGGATAGCGGGGTAGATCTTGGCGCATCCGGAAGCAGGACTTGGTTCGGCGTCGGGGCGTAGCGGGTTTGTTTTGGTCGGTGCCGTCCTTGTCATTGCGACGATCTTGTCGGACCCCACGGGGTCGATCTTGCAGGGCAAGCAGGTCTTGGCGCGGGACTTGTGGGTGAGAATATCTTGGCGTCCAAGGGTTCGGTGGCGGAGATCCTGACGTTTTCGGGGAAGAACTTGACGTTATACGGGTCCTCTGTCGACGGTTTTAGGCGTCCGAGAGGTGGAGCTTGTGGGTTCAACTTGAAGTCCTTGGGTGATCCTCGTATCACTTATGGCGTTGGTCGATCTTGGCGAAAATTGTGTCACGAACTTCGGAACGGCCACGAGGTCAATCTTATCCATGTTGGAGATCTTGTCGGCCCAAAACAGGGGAAGCTCTTGTCGAACTTATCATCTAGGAGGACGCTGTTTGCCATTGCGATGCAGCACACACCCAACATTCATCAACCTGGACAACTTAGACAAAACACCCGTAGGCTTCTCAGCACACCACACGCGGGACAGATTACGGCTTACAAACAGCGGAAGGCGCATCGTGGGGAGCCAAGGCGGGCGGGGTTGGGCAGCGGAAGCGAGCCGTGAAGCAGCGTCGCGGCAGGAGACCAGCGGCGACGAGGGGCTCGAGCAGCGGCTCGCCGGAGGGGACGCCGGGGCCGGAGGCGCTGGCGAAGGAGCTCTGGCGAAGCGGCTGCGAAGAGGATGGACTGCGGGCGGAGATCGAGGCGGGGCGCAGCGGTGAGGCAGAGCGCGGCCTTGGCGGCAGCGCGGCGCAGGGACCGTCGGCGGGAGGAGGCCGCAGCGTGAAGGGGCGGGCGAGCTTCAGGCGGTTGAGTCCGACGCGCGCTTGGCGATGGCGAAGCGCCAGGAGCGAAGCGGACGGAGGCGCGGCGGGCCTGGCAGCGCCGGCTCGGGGCGGAATGCTCGAGCAGGGCGAAGTCGTGGCGCCAGCGAGCCTTGGCAGCGGCGAGGTGGCGGCGGCGGCGGCAGCGTGGAGCGGTTGAGGCGTCTGGCGCGGCGCGGGGCACGCTGGCCGGGCGGGCGAGCGGCTTCTGGGAGGAATCGCCAGGGCCTTGATGGAGGAGAGGAGGAGGAGGCGCCTGGAGGAGGAAGAGGGAGAGGGAGTCCGGGGACAGGGGGCCAGGGGTGGGCCCAGGGGGCGTCGGGGTGTGGTCAGGGTGCGGGGCGTGCGTGTGTAGTGCGTGTGTGGCTGGGGTGAGTCTGGTGGGGCTGGAGGAAGAGAGAGTAGGTGGTCTAGGTGGCAACAGGTGGTTGGAGGAAAACTGGGGTGGGCTGATGTGGCGCATGGCAATTGGCCAGGGTGAGGTGGAAGCTGGGGTTGGGGTAGAGTTTTAGGTAGCTGTAGGATTTAGAGGGCTGGGTTGGGCTGGACCGATTTAGTTTCTGGGGCGGTCGTTCGGGTCATTCGGCCCGTTCGACTGCCCCACTAAAAAATAATACATATTTTTATTTACTTTAATTGGACCGTTTGCAAACCAATAGCAACAAACCAAAATAATCCGGGGACCCGGTTTTGTTGTTTGAATAAAGAGGGGGCGTTTCAGAAAAACAAAACGGGCTTGCGAACATAGTTTTATGCATACAATGCATGATGATGACGATGCAATGCACAAATTCAACGCGATTTTCTAGTAGTGGTTTTGCGGGATCTCGCCCTCGAGATCCACCTCATGGTACCGGAAAGAAGGCCGGCGATCTGCGTCTTCTCGCTTCGCGTAGATCCTCGTGACACCACTAACGAGGGTTCCTCCTCCATCTTGAAATCGGCGACACCACCAACAAAGGGTCGTTGTTCCTGATCGTCGGGAGAACACTCCGGGGAAACAAAGGACGAAGTTGAAGGTAAGGCCACCTCTAACTTCCATGGACGGAGTAAAACTGCTGGATCCACTGATCCGACGTACAAGAGTGAATGATAAGAGCAGTGGTAGGGTAGCTACTCCATCCCGCACTCAAACCATTACTCTGCACACGAATAGGCGGATTAAGCAACCAACTCTCGGAATCAGACTGAAGATCTCAACAAACGAGTTTCGGAACAAAGGAGTGATGCAGACTCTGCATCGGATCTGGCGTAGATGATGTCATCACATCGGGAAACACCAGAAGATACAACAGAAATCGTATGAAAGACACACTGATTAGGTTCCGCGATGGTTCCATTGGCATGAACAACACATGCTCAAGGTTAACTCCAACTTCACCAAAGCTCGTCCTTCTCATATGTTTTTCAACGACAACGATATCCAAAGGAACACATATGGATAAAGAGGTCAAGAACAAAAGATTGGAGGAAGGGTACAACAGACAAGTTGCAGATTGATGATCGTATCACCTCCGTTACAAAAGGAAGAAAGCGAAACCCTGAAGGTACGACGGAACCCAACCACGGAAATCCTGGACTCGAGGAAAAGATAAGAGAGGAGATTCAAAACACGCAGAGGTGAGAGGAGAATAGCAGAGGGGTAAGGAGTAAATCATACCTAACCAGAACTATCCAACCGATTTTGCAAAATAGTTTTGACACTCTACTTCGGCCGTTAGCTAGGTTATCCTACAGGCTGGACTTGTGGGGTATCGCAACTGCTGAGCTCTGATACCACTCTGTAACACCCTCAGAATCGGACCTATGCAAGTTTGAACAAAATTCGCCAAACCCATAGAAAGCGATTCAAAGGTGCCACCAGCACTTTTCGCGGGTGGAAAGCAAGTAATAACATTACACAACAGTCCTCGATGGGACCCACGAGCGGATATATATACAACAATGACTCAAAGAGTCAAGAATACAGATATAATATACAAGATCCAAATCACCTTGAAAGCGGTAGAGCGTCCGACTACGGACAAGAAGCAAATGGGGCCGAGAGCCACGAAGAATAACCAATGGCGTCCATAACCCCTGCCTGTGCCAAGCCGGAAGGTAACCTCGCTAACGGCCGATCTCAAACCTGCTTAAACAAAAGGGTGCCGACAAAGGGCAAAGGAAAAGAAGGAGCGTCGATCGAGGCCACTACAGCGAGGCTAGAATTGGCGGTCCTCGCCTACATAGGTATGGTGGATCGAGCGGCAGCGGCATGCACTAAACAACCTATAGAGACTCGATACAACTGGCGGCAATCGAGAGGGTAAGAAGGACCTATCCGAACCAACTCGATACTATCATCAAACAAACCCATCTGGCGTTTCCTCGGGACCAAGCGAGAAGTCAACCGAGGAACTCACATTGGCGCTTTATTTGTTCGCTTATCGCAGCAATTACTAGTCAGGTATAGATAATTGTCCTGATAAAAGAAGCAGTGGGCCCTTTTAGTTATTCATTCCGTGATAGTTGCAGCACTTACTAGTCAGATACATTTAGCATGAGATAACCCCAGAACCCAGCAGTTGTTGGTACTTTTTCTTAGACATTCCGTTGTAGTCGCAAGATTTACTAGTCAGGTACAATGGTCGCAAGCGACAATTCAAACAAGCAATTGTGGGCAGTATCATTTAGCCATTCCATTATAGTGTAGCTGATTACTAGTCATGATAAAGTCAAATTTAGAGCATTAAACTTTAGTTATGCTTGTCTATGATCGAGATATTGTGCTCCAAGTCGTCCATATCCGCGGACACGGCTTTCAGAAAGTTTTACCCGGCCGGGGTGCACCAATAGCAACACACGCTCGATCAACCTCGGAAAAACCAAATCAAAACCCAACGAGGCTTTCACGACTGAACAATCACAGGATTCAGAAATATTTCAGGGGCCACCTTGGATTACACCATAGAACGAAGTAAGCAAGCTCCGAGACGGACTCAAGGTTTGTGGGGCCGGCGGTAAACGACAGCAGATCCCCAAACGGGGACTATCGATACCACGTAAACGGGTCACAATTCCTAAACAGTACAGTGTGCTCCTCGCACAATTTAAATACATAAGTAGCATGGCATAAGTACAGGATCGTAAATAAAACCTCAAACTAGTTTGTGGCCCCAAGAAATAAGACTGAATCAAGCTCTGGCTCAGGGGGGTCCCATATACCTCCGGGATGTGGATAGCGCGATAAAACAAGGAACAGGTATCAAGTACTCGGGGTCCTACGGGACACAAGTGGGCGTTCGGAAACCAAATATTGTCTATCACCCACCGATGCCTCTGCTTATTTCAATTTTAGTTGTTAAACAGAAATTAAAGTGAACGATAAGTAAAACTAGAAACATCTCCATCATCAACATGCGGCAAAACATCCACAACTGTGGCACCTAACAACACGCAACAGCACTTGAGCAAGCGACTACGACACGCAAGTCCAACTATCTACCAATCAACAGGTAATAGGATGTGTCCAAGGCAATATAGGGCTGCACGGTATATCACAGGTACGGAAACTAAAGCATCGCAACACAGATAGCAATAGATCAACAGGAGGAAATAAAGACTATAAAAGTAAGATAGGTAGAAAGGGGGAGATGCTCGCCTGAAAACATTGTCGAAGGTTCAATCCGAAGATCGGGTCGACACTCGCATCAACTCAACGGCCTTATCCGCGAAGAAGCAAAACACTAGAAGAAACACCGGATGCAATATTTAATACTACGGCGAAAGATCGGCATGATGCATGTATGATGTATGGCATGGCAAGGTGCGATGCAATTAGGCCATATTAAGCGGAACCGGGGTCCCGACAATCAATTAGGTGGTTCATGTTGTTTAGATACCCCGCAATTTAAATGTTGTTTAACAAGGCAAGATAAGATACCGGTTCGCTACACAAGTTTAAATGAGGCCAATATGAGACTAGATTTGCCCGCATATGGGCCCCATATTTAATTATTAGGTGAATCGGCATAAGGCCCCCAAACCACATGAATGTATGCATGCAAGACAATTATTATGCAACAAGTTGTTTTATGTTATAAAATAGGGTTCGAGGAAAGGGTTCACACATTAGGGTCTCGACGGTCTTGGGGATCCGGGGGTTCGGGGTTCGACAGGGTCCAGGGTTCGACGGATGCGTTCTCGGGCTCCGGGGTCGATCTCGGATAGCGGGGTAGATCTTGGCGCATCCGGAAGCAGGACTTGGTTCGGCGTCGGGGCGTAGCGGGTTTGTTTTGGTCGGTGCCGTCCTTGTCATTGCGACGATCTTGTCGGACCCCACGGGGTCGATCTTGCAGGGCAAGCAGGTCTTGGCGCGGGACTTGTGGGTGAGAAGATCTTGGCGTCCAAGGGTTCGGTGGCGGAGATCCTGACGTTTTCGGGGAAGAACTTGACGTTATACGGGTCCTCTGTCGACGGTTTTAGGCGTCCGAGAGGTGGAGCTTGTGGGTTCAACTTGAAGTCCTTGGGTGATCCTCGTATCACTTATGGCGTTGGTCGATCTTGGCGAAAATTGCGTCACGAACTTCGGAACGGCCACGAGGTCAATCTTATCCATGTTGGAGATCTTGTCGGCCCAAAACAGGGGAAGCTCTTGTCGAACTTATCATCTAGGAGGACGCTGATTGCCATTGCAGTAGCAGCCACACACCCAACATTCATCAACCTGGACAACTTAGAGAAAACACCCGTAGGCTTCTCAGCACACCACACGCGGGACAGATTACGGCTTACGAACGGCGGAACTGGCGCACGTGGGGGAGCCGGCACAGAGGCGGGCGGGGTCGGCAGGGACGACGGAAACGAGCCGGTGAACGACGTCGCGGCCGGCAGGGACCAGGCGGCGCTGACGAGGGGCTCGAGCAGCGGCTCGCCGGAGGGGACGCCGGGGACTGGGAGGCGCACTGGCGAGAGGAGCCTGGCGAACAGCGGCCTGTAGAGGATGGACTGCGCGGGGACGGAGGTCGAGGCGGGGCCGCAGGCGACGCCGGTGAGGCAGAGCGCGGCGGCCGAGGCGCGGACGGGGCAGCGGCGCTGGGACCGTCGGCGGGGAGGAGGCGCACGCGTGAAGGGACGGGCGAAGCGGGCGGTTGAGTCCAGCGGGCGCTTGGGGCCGGGCGACGACGAAGCGCCAGGGAGCGAAGGGACGGAGGGAGGCGCGGGCGGAGCCACGCGAGGGCGGGCGCCGTTCGGGGGAGATGCTCGCGAACGGGCGGGGTCGGCGCCGGCAGCGCGAGCGGCGGGCGAGGGAGGTGCGGGCGGGCGGCGCAGTGGAGGCGGTTGAGGCGAGCGCGGCGAGGCGAGGACGCAGGCGGGCGCGGGCGGAGCACGCGGGGCCGGGCGGCGCGGCGAGGCGGCTTGCCGGAGGGAGCTCGCCGACGGCGCGGGCGGCGCGGTGGAGGGAGAGGAGAGCGGGGGCGCACGCGCGGGGGAGGAAGAAAGAGGGAGAGGGAGTCCGGGGACAGGGGGCCAGGGGTGGGCCCAGGGGGCGTCGGGGTGTGGGCAGGGTGCGGGGCGTGCGTGTGTAGTGCGTGTGTGGCTGGGGTGAGTCTGGTGGGGCTGGAGGGAGAGAGAGTAGGTGGTCTAGGTGGCAACAGGTGGTTGGAGGAAAACTGGGGTGGGCTGATGTGGCGCATGGCAATTGGCCAGGGTGAGGTGGAAGCTGGGGTTGGGGTAGAGTTTTAGGTAGCTGTAGGATTTAGAGGGCTGGGTTGGGCTGGACCGATTTAGTTTCTGGGGCGGTCGTTCGGGTCATTCGGCCCGTTCGAATGCCCCACTAAAAAATAATACATATTTTTATTTACTTTAATTGGACCGTTTGCAAACCGATAGCAACAAACCAAAATAATCCGGGGACCCGGTTTTGTTGTTTGAATAAAGAGGGGGCGTTTCAGAAAAACAAAACGGGCTTGCGAACATAGTTTTATGCATACAATGCATGATGATGACGATGCAATGCACAAATTCAACGCGATTTTCTAGTAGTGGTTTTGCGGGATGCCACACCGCCTCCGTTCGGCCGCCTCCAGGATCGGCGTCCTCGACCACCTCCTGGCCACACTCTGCTGCGCTGCCGGCCGCTCGGCTACCTCGCTGCCGCCCCGTACCTATCCCCACCTCGCCATGCCGCTCGCCCACGACCCTCCCCGCGGGCATGGCCCTACCCCACGGACTCCGCTCGCCTCCGTCCTAGCCCCACATCCGCTCACCCCGCCGTCGCCAGCTTCGTTCGCATCCACCAGCGCCTCTGCAAGCTCCAGTTCCCCCGCCACCTTCCTCCCTGCGAGTCGCCGCCGTCCGTGCAGGCGCCTGCCAAGCCCGGCCTCGCCTCCCCTTCGCCTCACAGCCGCCAGCGGCAGTGGCCTCCATTGCGAGCGCGCCCACCGGAATCATGACCGCAAGGCCCGCCTCTGTTTCCCACCATCGTCGCCGGCTTATCCCCCTCGTCGCGCTCCGCCACCCTCCGTCGCGTCGTTGAACCGTTTCTCTGCCTGGCGCAACTGCCAGCGCCGCCAGCCGCCACACCCTCCGTATCGACCTTGGGCACCGCCACCCGGACCACCTCTGCTCTGCCTTTCCTCCTTAGTGAAGCTTCATGCAAAACTGCACAGGTGCGCACTGGTGTGCGCGTGCATGCTCTGCTCGCGTGTTTTGGGGATGCCGGCGCCAACTTCTATTCGAGCGCACCGCCCGGACCCAGATTCCTGCCAAGCTCTGCATCTCCGATGTCACGACTAGTTCAACCAAGCCAAGTTATCATGTCGCAAGATCTTTGTTCGTTCGGAGTCTCCTTTTGTTCAAGGCCCCTTCACGGAACGCCAAGATCTCCTTCACATATTTGATGACCGAGACCCCAAAGCCCGACCCCGGTATCCAAAGGCCACGCCAAGACCAGGATCCGAAGACCGCCAAGATCGTCATCGGAACGACAAGCACTTCATCATGGAACACCATGATCTCCAACCCGGAACACCGAGTGCACCGACATGGATCTGAAGGCCGAGCCCTCGACATGCCAAGGTCTTCTCCCCGGAACGCCGAGTTCTCCATCTTGGACGTCAAGCACGTCGACATGAAACCGAAGGACGCCGAACGCCAAGCTCTTCATCTCGGACCCAGTAGCCCTGATCCACACCTGATCCCCGTCGAACCCTGAGACCCGACCCCGAACCCCTCGGAGCCCAAGCTCGTCGAACCCTAATGTGTGACCCCTTTCTCGAGCCCTATTTTTATAAATGTAATAACAAACTTGTTGCATATTAATTGTTCATCTCGCATGCATATTTGTGTGGTTTGGGGGCCTTATGCCGATTCACCATATAATTAAATATTGAGACCATATGAGGCTTTTCTAGTCTTATATTGGTCCCATTTCAATTTGCGTAGCGAACCGGTGCTATCTTTTGCCATGTTAAGACAACATTTAAAATGTGGGGTATCTAAACAACTATAACCATATACTTAATTGTCGGGACCCCGGTTCCGCTTAATATTGACTAATTGCATCGCATCTTTGCCATGTCATACATCATACATGCATCATGCCCGATCTTTTGCCGTAGTATTAAATAGTCCATCCGGTGTTTCTTCTAGTGCTTTGCTTCTTCGCGGATTCGGCCGATGAGTTGATGCGAGTGTCGAACCGATCTTCGGATGAACCTTCGGCAATGTTTTTTCAGGCGAGCACCTCCCCCCTTTCTACCTATCTTACTTTTATAGTATTTATTCCCTCCTGTTGATCTATTGCTATCTGTGTTGCGATGCTCTAGTTTCGTACCCATGATATCCCTTGCAGCCTTATATTGCCTTGGACACATCCTATTACATGTTGTTTGGTAGATAGTTGGACTTGCGCGCCCTAGTCGCTGGCTTAAGTGTTGTTGCGTGTCGTCCAGTACCATAGTTGTTGGAGTATTGCCGCATGTTTAATGTTGGAGATGAACAAGACTTTCATTATTGTTTAATAACTAAAATTGAAGTAGGTAATGCAGAGGCACAGGTGGGCAATAGATGTTATTTGGTTGTTAACCATCCACTTGTGTCCTGTAGGACCCCGAGTTCTTGACACCTGTTCCGAGATCGAGCGCGCTAACCACAGGTGGGGTGTATGGGCACCCCCATCGATTTAGTACCTGATTCCAAGTACTGTACTGGGGGCCACAATTAGTTTGGGGCTTTATTACTATCCTGTACTTATGCCATGCTTTACTGCTTTATTTACGATTGTGCGAGGAGCACCTGTACTATTTAGGACCGTGACACGCGTTTGTATCGACAAGCCACACTTTCGGGTTTCGATCGTTTGAGCCTCCACAAACCCCGAGTCCGTCTCGGAGACCGGCCCGACTTCGCGGGTAGCTTAGTGGGGTGGCCCCGTGCTTGCTTTGGTCCGGGAAACGTCGTGTCCGAAACCCCGTCGACATACTGTTGGGTGTATGTTTTGTGATCTTGTACCTACCTGATCCGACAACAAGGGTGTAGGTGCGTGTGGAAACTTTGGTGCACCCCTGCAGGGTTAAATCTTTTCGAGAAGCCGTGTCCGCGGTTATGGACAACTTGGAGCACAGGTCTCGATCATAGACAACTATAACTAAAGTTTACTGTTATAATTTTACTTGTACCCGATATGACTAGTAATCAGCTCCACTACAACAGAATGGCTTAATAAAAGTACCAACAACTGCTGGGTTTGGGTTCTCTCATGCTAATCGTATCTGACTAGTAAGTGTCGCAACTACAACAGAATGGTTAACTAAAATTGCCCACTGCTTATTATATCAGGATGATTATCTATACCTGACTAGTAATTGCTGCAATGATAACTGAATAAATAAAACTGCCAACTGAGTGAGTTCCTCGGTTGACTTCCTCGTTTGGTCTCGAGGGGGAAATACCAGGATGGGTATGTTTGGTGGTAGTATCAGGTTGGATCCGGATAGGTTTTTATTATCCCTCTCTGGTAGCCGATAGTTATATCGAGTCTCTATAGGGTGTTTAGTGCATGCTGCCTTGATCCACCATACCTATGTAGGCGAGGACCGCAATTCTAGCCTCGCTGTCTTGGCCTCCGTCTTGAGCTCTCTCTTTTCCTTTGCCCTTTGTCGGCACCTTTTGTTTAAGCAGGTTTTGAGATCGATGTCGTTAGCGAGGTTACCCTTCCGGCTTTGCACAGGCGGGGTTATGGGCCGATGGTTATTCTTCAGGGCTCTTAGCTCAATTTGCATCTTGTCCGTACTCGGACGCTGTATTGTTTTCAAGGTGATTTGGATCTTTGTACTGTATATCTGTATTCTTGACTCATTGAATCGCCGTTGTATATATCTGTTATGTGGGTTCCATCGTGGACTATTGTGTAATGATATTACTTCGTTTTCCACCCGCACGAAAGTGCCTGGTGGGCACCTTTGAATCGTTTCTATGCGGGTTTGGCGGGTTTCACTAAAACTTGCGTAGGGCCGATTCTGAGGGTGTTACAGCGGCGAGGGTGGTGCGCGGTCTGTGGGCTCGTGTCGCAAATGGCGCTCTGGAGCGCTCTCGGCACGCACGCAGAGAAACTGGGCGCGAGCTTGTCGTGGGGTCCAGGGGCTGGCAAGGCTCGAGCCTTGGACAGGGGGTCGCGGTGGATGGTGGTTAGTGCTCTAGACAAGGTTGGCGAGGCTAGAGCTTCTCCTAGCTCGCTAGCGAGATGGGGGTGGCAAGGGTGCTCTCTGCATGGTCACCATTGATGGCTATGCATGCTCACAGTGATGCTAAGGCTAGTTAGATTAGTTTGATCATCTACTGAGAGTGTAGAGTGAGCTACAAGGGGGACAAGGTTGGCCAAAATTACTGCTAGTAATAGTGTTTGTGGTTTGTTTGTTTGCTGATCACAAGGTATTTGATGAAATGGCCGAAAGAAATTCAAATTTGAATTTTGGATTCAAACTTGGTGGGTTTGCTAGGTACATACTAGGGAGTCTTGGGTTAGTTGGATTGGTCAAGGGGCACTGGTTTGGTTGGGTTTTGAAAATGTGTGATCTTCACATATGTTATAGATTCAATTTTCAATTGTCATTTGAATCAAGTTGCCAAATGTTTCTGTAAGTTTGAAAGGTGGGATTTGATTCAATTTTACTTGGTCTTGCAAGGGGTGAAAAGAAATGGAAAAGTTTCTGTTTGAAATCTTGGACTAGAAACAATCAAAGTAGCCTAGTGAGAAAGATTGGCAAAAATGACGATTTGCTTTATTTGTTTTGTTTTTTATTTTCTCTTGATTTGTTTCTACTTGGAAATGTTGTAGTTGATGTTATTTTCATCTTTAAAGCATTCCTTGCTATTTAGGTTAATCACACAAGTCCATTCATGCATTCATACCATCATCACACACACATGCATTCATTTGGTTTTTATTTAATCAAAGTTTTTGTTAACCCTAATTTTAGTGATTAGAATTTGATAATCATGATCAAGATTTTTGGGATGTTACACTCCAAGAGGGGGTATTTATGCTCGATAGTGGGTTCATGCCTCTAGTTTCCAAGGGAAGTGACAGAAATCTCTTCGGTTGTAGATGTGTTGTTGCCACTAGGGAGAAAACAACGGTCTCTTGTTCATGGAACATGTGGATGTTTTACCTTACACACTTTGCTTAAAGCAGTTGTCTATTGCTTGCAACTTAATACTGGAGGGGGTTCGGATGATAACTTGAAGGTGGACTTCTAGTCATAGATGCAGTTGGATGGCGGTCTATGTATCATGTTGTATTTCCCAATCGAATCTCATAGGATCTTTCTGTCTAGTAATTTCATTGTTATGCCTTGCTTAGTTCATGTCAATTGCCCTGCTGTAATTTGTTTACCCTTCATGCCATGTTGTTTATCTAAGGAGAGCACATCTAGTGAACTATGGACCCCGGTCCAATATTTGCCATTGATACATCTTCCACTACTACTTGTTTACTTGTTGCAAACCATTGACTTCCACACCATACGTTTAATCGTTTGTTATAGCAAACCGGTGAGCTTGATAACCTCACTGATTCGTTGGGGCAAAGTCTTGAGTTTGTGTTGTGAAGGTCTCCGCGTTGCTTGCAACACCTGTGTGACGTTTCCTTCCTCCTACTAGATCGATAACCTCGGTTTATTACTGAGGGAAAACTTGCTGTTGTGTTGCTTCACCCCTTGCTCTTGGGGTTCCTAACGAAGCGCTCCTACATCAACTCAGCGCTCCATCAAGCTTTTCTGGCTCCGTTTCCGGGGAGGCTAAGGACGTCTTCACTAGTGTAGTCCATCACTTCCTTTCTCTTTACTTTGTTTTTAGTTTTCTTTGTTTCTTTTGTTTGGTTTTGTTTGCCTCTTTCCAAAAAACACAAAAAAATTAGTTCCTGCTCTAGCTGTTGCTACTGTTTTTGGCTTGCCCACCTTTGCCAAAATGAACTCTGCTGAGAACACCAAGTTGTGTGACTTCACTAGCACCAACAACAATGATTTACTTAGCACACCTATTGCTCCACCTGCTCCTGATGCTACCTTTTATGAAATTAAGCCTGCTTTGTTGAATCTTGTGATGAGAGAGCAATTTTCTGGTGCTGGTTCTGATGATCCTGCTGCCCATTTTAATAGCTTTGTTGAACTTTGTGAGATGCAAAAGTATAAGGATGTAGATGGAGATATTATTAATATCAAGCTTTTTCCTTTCTCCTTGAGGGGAAAAGCTAAAGAATGGTTGCTTTCTTTGCCTAAAAATAGTATTGATTCTAAGTGCAAAGATGCTTTTATTGGAAAGTATTATCCTCCTTCTAAGATTATATCTATGAGAAGTGACATTATGAAATTTAAACAACTTGATAGTGAACATGTTGCTCCATCTTGGGAAATAATGAAATCTTTGGTTAAGAATTGCCCTACTCATGGACTCACTGCTTGGATGATTATCCAAACTTTTTATGCAGGTTTGAACTTCTCCTCAAGAAATCTGTTGGATTCAGCTGCTGAAGGTACCTTTATGGGCCTCACTTTGGGTGCTGGAACAAGGCTGCTTCATAATATGATGGTTAACTACTTTGAATGGTATGTTGAGAGAGCTCCACATGGTAAGAAGGTAAATTCTGTTGAGGAAACTTCCTCTTTGAGTGAAAAGATTGATGTTATTATGGCTATGCTTGTTAATGGGAAAGCTCCTTTAGATCGTAATAGTGTTCCCTTAGCCTCTTTGGTTGCTCAAGAAGAGAAAGTTGATGTGAACTTCATTAGAAACAACAATTTCAACAACAATGCCTATAGGAACAATTTTGGTAGCAACAACAATACTTATGGTAATTATAGGCCTTATCCTCCTAGTGGAAATGCTTATCATGGTAGATCTGGAATGCGTAGTGAAGAAAGGATTCTAGAAGTAGAGATATCCACTAAGAAATTTATGCAGATGCAATATGAGAAAAATAATATCTTCACTAAAACTATGGAGGAACAGTCTATCATCTTGAAAAACATTAGCCATCAGCTTGAGAATCTGAATAGAGAAATTCCTAATTTACACTCAAAAAATTTGAGTGTTGATAAAAATATATCCTCTTTGTCTGAAGCTCAGTCCTCTTTGAGTAATAAAATGGCTTCTAAACCTGAAACTATGGAAAATACCTTTGCTACTTCTCATGCCATACAAGTTATTATTGATGAAAATGTTAGGATGTTAGCTCAACTTCATGCTAGGTGGGAAAGGGAAGATGAAATTGATAGAAACAATAGTGTGTGCACTATCACCACTAAACCACAAGTAGTCCCTATTCCTTCTCCTACTATGCCTAAGCCTATTGAGCTAACTACTAGTGATGCCAAGTTTGATTTTGATATTGATGGTTGCAATATTTCTGAAGTGATTATGTTCTTGCAAAAGCTTGCTAGAAGTCCTGATGCTAGTGATATGCATGTTTCCTTTACCAAACACATTACAGATGCTCTTGTTAAGATTAAGGAAGAGAAGCTAAAACACAAAGCTTCTATTCCTAGGAAAGTAGAAGATAGTTGGGAACCCATTATTAATATGCAAGTGAATGACTTTGACCTCAAAGCTTCATGTGATCTTGGTTCTAGTGTCTCTATTATGCCTAGGAAGATTTATGAAATGCTTGATTTGTCACCATTGGAAGATTGTTATTTGGATGTCCTACTCTATGATAATGCTAAGAAGAAACTCGTGGGGAGTGATACGTTGAAAACGAATCTACTTTCTCGAACACTTTGCTATTGTTTTTCCTCTATACCTGTGTGATTTGGATACAACTAACACGGACTGACGTTGTTTTCAGCAGAATTACCTTGGTGTCTTGTTTTTGGGCAGAAAATGAACTATCAGGAAAAATCCCGGAAAATATGCCAAAAACTATTTCTCATCAGAAGATCCACGGAGCCAGAAGGGGAGACAGAGGGGAGGCCTGGGGGGCCTAGACCCACCCCACGCGTGGGCCCACCTAACCCCGCGCCTGGAGGGGGTCTGGCCACCCCAGGCAGCTCCTCGGCTTACCTCCACGTCTGTAAGTTGCCTTCTGACCTAAAAACAGGGGGTCGATAGTTTTCCAGAAAGAGTTCCGCTCCGCCGCCGCCGCCAGAAACCAAGATTTGGATCCAGAAACTCCGTTCTGGCACCTTGCCGGGACGGGGAATTTGGAGAGGATCATCTCCATCATCATCACCAACGCATCTCCATCAACCACTGATGTTTCCCTCATCCATGAGTGAGTAATACCCCATTGTAAGCTTGGGGATGGTAGGGATTGGATGAGTTCTATCATGTAATCGAATAAGATCTGTTAGGGCATAGTGCCTAGTATCTCTATTAGTGCTATTTGACTTTGTTGCAACTTGTTGTGCTTAATGCTTGTCACTAGGGCCCAAGTTCCATGATCACTAATCTAAACTTATTAATGAATCATTATGATAGTATTGTTTATGATCTTATCTGCAAGTTGTGTACACATATCATTTTCCGGATCCAAAGGCCCCGAAGTGACAGAAATTGGGATAACCGGAGGGGATGGCTGTGGTGTGAGGACCACATATGTTCACGGAGTGTTAATGCTTTGCTCCGGTGCTCTATTAAAAGGAGCACCTTAATTGCCAGTAGTTCCCTAGAGGCCCCACTGCCACGGATGTAAGATGTTGTGCAAGTTCTCATTGCAAGCACGTATGACTATATTTGGAGCACATGCCTAGGATTGTTTAGTACTTGGATGCTTGTTATTATTTATCCGCAATGCCCTAGTTCTTTGATGTTACATGTTTAGACTCATCCACGCAACGCTCGTCCATCCATCCATATGCCTACCGCACTCGAATCCTGCGGTTACCGTTACTATTACTATTCCTACTGTTCACTGTTGCTGCTGCTTTGTTGTTGCTACTACAAACTGTTGCTACTGATAAACTTCTGTGAGCAAGACCTATTTCTAGGTGCAGCTGAACTGACAACTCAGTTGTTAAGGCTTGCAAGTATTCTTTGGCTCCCCTTGTGTCGAATCAATAAATTGGGTAATACTACCCACTAAGACTGTTGCGATCCCCTACACTTGTGGGTCATCAAGACTATTTTCTGGCGCCGTTGCTGGGGAGCATAGCTTTATTTGTAAGTTCACTTGGATCTATTATTGTTCACTTCTACTCCTTTCATCATGGGGAAGTCTCGTGATGGAAAGTTCCCTATTTTACCATCCACTACAAGAAGAGGTACAGTCCTAAACACCTCTGTTGCTCTTGATTCACCGTCTGTTATAAGTAAGATTCTCACACCACCACCACATACTCATGCTACACATACTGCTACTACTGCTGAATCTGAAAATGCTTTTGATACTCATGATGTTACTTCTATTGTGCTTGATGCGAGTGGTTCATTAGATCCTTTTATAGATGCTACTATGGCTAGTCTAGGAAATACCAAAACTCCTAGTGAAGCCACTGTTACACCTGTTAGCTCACCTGAGTCTAGTGAGAGTTTTGATATTAATGATTGTTACATTGATCTCACTGATGAATTTGTTGAAGAGTGCCGAAATACACATGGTGCTAGTGCTATTAAGAGTCTCCTTGCTAGACACACTATTATACCCAAGAAGTCCTATGATCCTAAGTTTGCCACCTCTCCCATTGATATTAAAGATAAAGATTATGATTTCTCTCTTGATTTAGCTTATTTAGATATTTTTGAGAAAGAACCTTTTTGTGGTACTGAAAATGAGAGTGTCGTGGCTCATATGAATGAGCTTTAGACAATGAGTTCTTTGTTCTCTGATGATTTTAAAATGCACAAGTACTTTGTTACTAAGATCTTCCCTTTTTCACTAAAAGGAGAAGCAAGGGCTTGGTTTAATAGATTACCTCATGGTTCCATTGATAGCCCTGATTGCTTGATTGCTTCTTTCTTCCATAAATATTTTCCTCCCAGTGCTAGACATGCTGCTTTGTAGAGACTTTTTGATTTTAAACAGGAAGAAGAAGAGAAATTGCCTGAGTCATGGAAAAGATTTTGTTCCTTGATTCATGCATATCCTGGATGTCCATTACCTAAGAATGAGTTGCTTGATATTTATTATAATGGACTAACTGATGATTCTAGGACCTACCTAGATAGCTTTGATGATTGTGTTTTCAGGAAAAGGACTCCTACAGATGCTGAAGAATTAATGAACCAGATAAGCAAGAATTATGATGATTGGACTTCAACTAAGCTGAATACACTTGAGCCTATTACTCCTTGTAGGGGTCCCAACCTTTAATAAGATTGATCCCTCCTGTGTTTACAATGCTAGTCCCTGTATCAATAGCTAGCATCCACAGTTAAGATGTAATATCAAGATACAAAGGTCATATTATATCTTTATAACCAGGAATAACATAATTTCATTACATCATACATAGCTCATTTGGCTATTACATTACATTGCAGCGGAATAACTATAAACATGGGGTCCTTCATCTTCAAAGTGCCACAGGCAGATGTTGGTTGTAGACTTTGTAATCCTAAACAATCAATCTTCACTAAAATCAATCAAACCTGCAACATACAAGTTACAGCCACAAGGGTCAATACATTTGAATTGTATTGGCAAGTGATACTATATTGGTAAAGTGGAATCTATCATCTATATGCATTTGGCTAAGTGGAGTTGAGGCTTGCATTGCTCAAAATAGATTTTTACTTATCATTTTGAAAATACTAAGTTTTTGCTTGACAAACTCATTTTTCTCAATCAAAGATTGAAGATCCTTTCCAAGGCATCTATCAACCAAAGATTGAAGATTTCAAACAACCCTTGTTCAATCCACAAGTTTTAACTTTAGAAATTTGAATGATGAGATTCTTGATTGCTTCCATGTCTTGATGCTCAAATTGTCCTTTACCAGGGACATGGCTAAGTACTTAGATTTTACACTCTGCAGAGGTGGTGCACTTTACCCACAAGACTTGGTTTCCCAAGACAAGATCTTTCAGAAGCTTTCCCTTAGACCAAAATGGACGCGTTCCAACCTATCAAACACTACCACCCACTGTCCATATGGCTAAGTTCTTGCAACCTATGTGATCATGGCAGAGCCCATATTGCCAAGTGGTTGCACTTGAAGCTTCTCAACATTTGACATCTCAAATCCCTTTGTTTCCTGGGTGGCCATCCACAAGTGAGATACACAATCCAAGTCCATGGCCTTGTGAACCACTCAACATATCCCAATCCTTCCATTCCACCCAGGAGGTTCATTAACTTAGTTGTTTTATTAAACAAAACCTAAGTCCTCAGACTTAGAATATTTTTCCATAGTGTGAATATATATTCCACCCATGTTTTCTATTAGCTAGGCTAAGCTTGATAGTAGTAGGAATCTTTAACTTAGGAAAATCCTACTAAGGATTCATCTACTAGGTTTTCTTATAGCAAGGTCTATATTTAGCAAAATCCATGCAAGTTTTACTTAGCAAAATCACTAATGCATAGAGAAAGTAATAGGATAGAAAGTATGAAGCATCACTTGCCTTTTTGGTAGGGAATGGTGGTTCACTCCTTGATCTTGCTAGTCTCACACTTTCTAACTTCACTACAAGTCAATCAAGTAGACACAAAATCAACTAGCATTCCAAACCAATAAATCAATCAAACAATTTAACACACACAAAACAATGGGATTTAAGTCATGCATGTAAGCATGCAAAGGATGGTTCTATTTGTAAGGATGGTCTCCACTAGGCTTCTAAACTTTGTAGGTTCCAAATTGGTCATTCACCAAAATGGCAAAGTCAATTGCAAAAGGGTTTTGGTCCATAAACCATTTTTAAATCTAGTCATTATTTTATGTGGTGAAAATTATTTTTATTAAAGTAAAACTTTATGTTTTTCACCAAATGAGTTGCTATTGCAAAACTTGGTGTTTTGGGTCAGTAGGTTTGGTCTAAACCATTTTTCTCCAAAGTTCTTTACTCAAAATCATTTCCATAAACAAATCCATTATTTTTTATTTGGTTAGAAGTGGACCAAATCTAATATTCCATCCTAAACTTTTCCAAATCCCTTTTCAAAACTATGGGTTGGTTCCTAGGGTTAGTAAGGTCATAACAAACCATTTTGCAAAGGTTTTAACCCAAAAATCAATTTTAAACAATTTTTCTAATCTAAACAAGCTCACAAATGAATCTACAAAAACAAGCAAACTAACAGATACTATCTGCAAAACCAAGGGCATGGTTGGCTAGGGTTTGTTCTCCTGAATCCAACGACATAAAGTTTGCCAAATTTGGACGTGTTGTTTGAAAGTTACAAAGGTTTGAAGTTTGCAAATAATTCTGATTCAAATCTGTTTTTAGTTTTAATCCTGGCCACGCGTCGCCGTTTCATTGGTCGATACCGGTTCGTCCGGATCGGCATCGTGAACCGCAGGATCTAACTGGAAACGTGCAGCGCAGATCGACGCATACCCCTTCGCTCACTTTCTTTCCTAGCCGATGGATGACGATCTAACGGTTCCTTATCAACTAGCCAGGAACTGGCAGCGAGATGTTACCGGCGAGCGGCGGAGCAGCCAGTTGGCGGCGGCGCTAGCGAGGCAGGAAGAGAAACAGGGAAGGAGCAAGCTCACCGAGGTCGCGCGGATGAGGTGATGCTGGTCATGTGGTCGTAGTGGTAAGGGGCGCACGGGGTCTGCTGCAATTCCTCGCCGGAGTTGGTCCTGGCGATGGACGCACGCGGTCGAGGTCGAGGACGACGCTGTGGTCCACGAGAAGACAAACGGAGGATTGGGTTAGCTGCGCAAGACCATGGCAAAGATGTGTGCGTGATCTAGAAGACACGGGGTGGTCGGAATTTACCTGTGGGCATCGTCGGAGTAGAGGCAGACGGCGGCGGTACTGGAGGTTGTCGTTGGCGAGGCTCAGGGGTGTCCGCGGTCGAACGGGTGGTACGGGGAGGAGTGTCTGGGAGTGGGGAAGCTGCTAGGGTGCTCGAGAAGGAAGGGGGTGGCGTGTACTGGCCTGAATTGGCCGAAGACGGTGGTCGGAACAGAGGAGTTCGAGGAGGAATCGGGGCGGCCTGGGGGCGTGATACTGCGGGGTGACAGGGGGAAACGGAGAGGAGGGGCGAGCGCTTTAAGGTGCGTGATCGCTGCGAGTTAAGGTGGCCGCGTTAAGGCGTATTGATGCCGCGATTCAAAGCTTGCAACGGCCGGCGAGGGGGAGAAAGGGTCGTGCGGGTGGGGAAGAAGGCGTGGTGTGGGGTCCTCGATCGAGAAAGGGAGAAAGAGGGGGGTCCACATGTCATCGTCTGCTTGAGTCGAGATAGTTGGTTGAATCGTTTTCATGGGGAGAGAACTGGGCTAAGTGGGCTGTTGGGCTGGGTCTGCATCCTTTTCCATATTTTTTTTCTGCCTGTTTGTTTTATTCTTTTCTATTTCTATTTTCTGATTTGATATTCAAATAAATGATTCAATCAATAATGCAAACCATTCAAACAATTCAAACTTGTAATGAGTTTTTGGTTCTGTTTAGTAGCATAAACCAACTTCCAAAATAAAATAATATTTTAAATCTTTTTTTAGGTTCCATTTATTAATTAAATAAAATGGACCATGGTTTATTAATAAAATAGGGTTTGGTTTATTTAATAAAATCTCCATTTTAAATCCAAATATTTTCAAAACCAAATCAATAGGTTTTATTTGGAAACAAAGAATACTTGGAAACTTGTTTAAAATAAAATAACATTTTATTTTAGGGTCCAATAACAATTAAATGAATAGATTTTTATTCATTTAATTCAATAGGATTTGTTTTATTAAAATCTTTATTTTGAAAACTAAAATAAAACCAAAACACTTCAGTGGGTTTTATTTGAGAATATAAAATACTTAGAAACTTATTTAAAACAATTTAATAAGTTTTGATGTTTTAATTAAAATGGTAAAACCTTTTATTTAAATAAAATTTTGGATATTTAATTCCTTATTATTTTATTTTAAATAAACCTTTACTATTTTTATTCAAAACAAAATGTTTTAATTCAAAAGATTGTCCAAGGATTAATTTGGCTTTATAAAATAATCTTTATTTATAAATCCATCTTTTCTTTTGAATACCAAATCTTTTATTAAAAGATCCAAAATAGTATTTCCAAAATATTTTATTTTTCTTTGTTAATTGTTTTATGTTTTTAAATCCCTTTAGGATTTAATTGTTCAAAATAGGTTTGAAGATTCCTATTGGAATTCAAAAAGTTTTCTTCTGGCCCTGAAAATCAAACAAAGTTTTATTTTATTCATTTATTTTCACATTACAAGATTTGGAAAATCTTGGGATGTGACACTCCTGAACCAGTTGTTCCTGAACCAGTTCCACCACCAACAACAAAGAAGAGGGGAGTTATTACATTAAATGATGAAGTGATGAATGAAGCTAAAAAGTGTCTAAAGGAGAAAGGTATTAGAGATGAAGATGTGAAGAACTACCTCCTATAGAAGAATTATGTAAGCCAATTCCCCACTCATCTACTATTGAGGTACACTCTCTCCAATTTAATGAAGGTGATATTCCTTATGGTAAGCCTCCTGATCAATGCTTAGAGGAACTTGACACATTTATTGTTAAACAAGGTAATTTTAATAAACAAGTTCACAATCATTTATTGGAAAACTCTAGAGCTATCCATGAGTTGAAAGATATTGTGGAAAGAACTTCTAATGATATTAAAATGCTTTGTAATCACTTTCAAATGGTTCAAACTCAACTTGATCAACTTGCTAAGGTACAAAAGGATATGTTAGTTAGTGCTTCAGGAAATAAACATGCTTATGGAATTAAAACTAGGAGTGGTGCAGCTACTCAAGATCATTTATATCCTGAAGGACACCCTAAAAGAATAGAACAGGATTCCCAACAAGTAGAAGATAGTGGTATTCCTCATAAGAGCAAGAAAAAGAAACATAAGAAAGTTGAGGAACCATTTGAACCTGCTGTAGATCCTAATAGTATATTTGTCTCTGATGCTGAAACTAAGAGTGGTAATAATATTGATGAGTCTCATGATAAGGAGGAAGTTGAGGAAGAACCTGAAAAACACACTAAGAACACTAGGTACACTAAGGAACATTTTATTGCTAATAAACATGGTAAAGAGAGAGAACCTTGGGTGCAGAAACCTATGCCTTTTCTAGGTAAGAAACACAAGTCAAAGGAGGAAGAACACTACAAAAAGTTTTGTGAGTGGATGAAGCCTTTATTTCTGCAAATTCCTTTGACTGATGCTATTAAGTTGCCTCCTTATTCAAAGTATATGAAGGATATTGTCTCTAATAAAAGTAAGATTCCTAATGAGGAGATTTCTACTTTGCTTGCTAATTACTCCTTCAATGGCAAGGTTCCAAAGAATCTTGGTGATCCAGGTATACCAACTATTCCTTGCTCCATTAAGAATAATTATGTTAGAACTTCTTTATGTGATTTGGGAGCTGGAGTTAGTGTTATGCCTTTTTCTCTCTACAAGAGGCTCCAGCTAGAAAAGTTGATACCAACTGATATATCTTTGCAAATGGCTGATAATTCAACTACTGTTCCTGTTGGTATATGTGAGGATGTTCCTGTTCAAGTTGCTCATAATTGCATGGTTCTAACTGATTTTGTTGTGCTTGAAATGCCTGAAGATGACAATATGTCTATTATTCTTGGGAGGCCTTTTCTTAATACTGCAGGTGTTGTCATCAATTGCAATAAAGGAAAAGTAACATTCAATATTAATGAAAAAGAGCACACTGTCTATTTCCCCAACAAGGTTGTTAAGATCTATTGCCTGAATTCCATTGAAAATATTGAGAGCATTAAGGTTGGAGAAATATATTGTCCCATTCCACAAGAAAATTTTGAAACCATTATGATTCGGACCATTGCTATCAAGTATGAGGTAACATAATCACCTTGTGGAATGCAAACTTTTGCTTCATATAAGATTGTTTTGGTAACAAGACTTGATCAACCTTGTTAACAAAAGGATTTTAATGAAAAAAATAATGTTTCCACTATGGTTATACTTGATTTATTTTTTCCTTTCTCCTTCCTAGTCTTTGCTTTACCTTTAGTTTTGCTAGTTGTTTGCTTGTTTGAGTTTCTTAGAGCCCTGTAGTTTGGCTTTTGGTTTGCTTTTGATTCTTCTGAAAAAACTGTTTCTGCGAGAAAATCAATTTTCATACCCTGAAAATTGGCCAAAAATAAAGTTTTGTAACATCCCTAAAATCATGTTTTCAAAGCCTTGCGTATCATCCATGCATGCATATTCATTTAGGGTTCAAATTTCAAACTCATTTGAAAGAACCAGAAGCACTGAGTGCTTATTATTTTATGTAAGCAAGCATTGATCCAATGCCACTCTCAAGTGAGAGAATAATTGTTTTAAACCAAGTTTTGTTTGCTCTTATGTTGGTTTGGTTGAGTGTTAAAGCTTGGACAAAATTTCCAAAACAAATATGGTTTTAAAACCATTTTCAAATCCTTATCAAATCATGTTCTAAGGCACTGTCATTTTAAAAAATTTCAAAGGAACCATGCAGGTCCAACAAGACAACATGGTTTTGTACTCAAAATTATACAGTGTTCAATTTATAAAAGGCTAGAAAGATTTGGAATCAAATGCTTTTGAATTTCTTTGAAAAGGAATCCTGAAAATCAATTTGGAAAAAGAAAAAGGAATTAGAAATCAAACTGGGCCTGGCGCCACCATTCCAGCCCAACAGACAAAACAGCCCACCCGGGGTCCTCCTTTTCCCTCTGTTTCTCACCGCGCCCGTGCACACCCCCTCGCTGACCACTGGGCCCCGCAGCCATGTCAACTCGTCGTCCCCAAAATCACGCCTGCGACCAGCGCCGCCGCGGCCGTTTCCTCCCGACGCAAATGCTCTTAAATCCCATTGATGCCGTGCGTGATTCTTGCCTCTGCTCCGGCTATTTAACCCCCACCCCTCTGCGACCATTTCCCCTCACTCAGCGCCTCCACTCCACCACCAGGCTGCCCACAATCTCGCTTGCACCGCCGCAGTACCGAGCCACTCCGGCGTGCGATTCTGGTAAGCCTCGTACGCCCCTGTCTCTGATTCATGCAAGCGTGATCAGTGTGTACTTGCGCATCTTCTCATGCCTTTCTTTTGCTCTGTATCGTCCTAGAGCGTTGTCATCGTCCACCTCTGGAAACAACCGAATCCCAGCGCGACTCCGACGAGATCTCCTGGTTTATACTGACCGCGCCTCCCCCTCTCGTTCATACTCACACACTCGCCTCATCTGCACGCATCTAACGCGACCTTTCTCGTGCCTTAGCTTGACCCGTAGCGTTGCCACCGTCTTTAGCAGCACACGCCCGACAACAGAAGCGACTCTGGCGAGCAATACCTGTCAACCTCGAGCGCCCCTTCGCCAGCCAAGCACACCTTGAGCATCAGCAATGCACGGCAAACTCGGTGAGCTATCTCTCCCTCTCCCGCGCGACCTAGATCGCCGGCAACGTCTCTAACAGAGCCGCTGCCGCCACTTGCCGCCGCCGGCGCCGCCAGACTTTGGTCGCTTGGTTCATAGCCGTTAGATCTAGATCCAACGCATCTGATAGAATCACTTAACGAAGGGGTACGAGTCAGATCTGGCCGTGTCATTTCATTTAGATAGTGCGGTCCACATAGGTCGATCCATGCGAAGCGGTACCGACGAATCAGAGAGCGCAGAGTGGCTAGGGTTTAGAATTAAAACGGAATTTAGATCTATTTGTGTTTCAAACTTGTAAAATTCATAACTTTTTATTCCCACATTCAAATTTTGCAAACTTTATATCATTGGAATCAGGCGAGAAAATCCTATCTATTTATGCAATGTGTTTAATGTTTTACCTCTGTAAAAATGGTTGTTTTGCAGAAACTTGTGTAGGCTTATTTTGGTTATATAAATGTAAGATCCCTCCTTTGTAAAGGAAAGGATCCCTGTGATTGCAATGCTAGTCCCTGGATCAATGCTAGCATCCACAGTTTAAGATGAAGTACACAGAAACAAAGGTCATTATTACATATCATTCCAGAGACAAACATAGTCTTTTACAAACTCCATGGCCACATGCCTAATACAAGAGTTCAAAATATATAATAAGATAGATAAGTCTTCACGTGCCACAGGAAAGAATGTTGAGTGTAGACTCATGACTCCTAATCATCATCAGAATAACCTGCAACACCACAAGTTACAGCCACAGTGGGTCATTACATTGGAATAGTATTGGCAAGTGATACCTTAGAGTAATATTGGGAACTAGATACTATATGCATTTTGGCTAACTGTAGCTTAGGCTTGCTTTGCTCAAAATAGGTTTTACCTATTAGTTGAAAACACTAAGTTTTTCTTTGTCAAAATCTTTCCCAAGGAACCACCAATAGACATTGGGGTCCTTCATCCTTGTTCAACCACAAGTTTTTACGTAGAAATTGGGATGAGGAGATTCTTGATAGCTTCCATGTCTTGATGCTCAAATTGTCCAATACCATGGACATGGCTAAGTACTTAGATTCTTCCATCTGCAGAGGTTGTGCACTTTCCCCACAAGACTTGATTTTCACCAAGACAGGACCTTTCAGAAGCCTTCCCTTAGACCAAATGGACGCGCTCCAACCTATCATCCCACTACCACCAACTGTCCAAATGGCTAAGTTATTGCAACCTATATGATCCAGGAAGAGCCCATATTGCCAAGTGGCTGCACTAGAAGCTTCTTAACATTTGGCCTCTCAAATCCCTTTGTTCCTGGGTGGCTTTCCACAAGTGAGATACACAAGGTAAACCATAGAAATGGGCCTTGTGTAACCACTCAACATAACCCATTCTTTCCATTCCACCCAGGTGTTTCATTCACTTAGTTGTTTTATTAAGCAAAAACATAGTCCAATGACTTAGAAATATTTATTCATAGCATGAATATAACCACCCTTGGTTGCTACTAGCTAGGCTAAGCATGGCATAGATAAGACTTAAAAATATTTCAAGCAATTCTACAACTACTAGGATTTCCCAAGCATAGCATATAGATAAAAAATATCCATGCAAGACTAGCAAAATATTTCTAATGCATATTTGAAAAACATAGGAATAAAATCATGAAGCACCACTTGCCTTGGTAGTTTGGAGAGTAGCTACAATCCTCACAATCACAATCACTATTTGCACCAAAATATACACATAAAGTAATAGCACCAAAATCACATACAAAATAAATACAAGCAAAAATATATGGATGCATGCATAATGCCATGTGATGATTTTCTACACCAAACAAGACAAGTGCATGGTATTGAATCATAAACAAGTACAAAAAAAAGCTAAATAAACTTTATTTGAATATTAAAACATTTTCCAATAATTATTATACACAAAATAGGCTTACACATGTTTCTGTAAAAACAACCATTTTAACAGAGGCAAAGCATTAAACACATTGCATAGATGGAAAGGATTTTCTCTCCTGATTCCATTGATATAAAATTTGTCAAATTTGGACGTGGCATTCAAAAGTTATGAATTAAACAAATTCAAACATCTAATAGATCTAATTCAGAAATTTAAAACCAAGAACATGCCACGCGGCAGTCTCTGGTTGGCTGGTACCACTTCGCACTGGATCATTCTTGCGAGCCGTTAGATCTAACTAAAACGCGCGGCGCGATCTAATCCATACCCCTTCGTTAAGTGATCTATCATACACGTTAGATCCAGATCCAACGGTGCCCGATCAACCTACCAAAGTCTGGCGGCGCGCGGCGACGGTGAGCGGCGGCGCGCTCTGTCTACGGCGGCGCGGTGGCTACAGAGGGGGTTGGGGTCGTCCAAGAGGCTTACCAGACTCGCGGAGGTGTGCTGAAGCTCAATATGGCAGTGGCTTGTCAAGGGGCGCGCAGACACGGTGAGGATTCCTCGTCGGAGTAGAGGCAGACGTCGGGCAAGCGTTGGCGTCGTCGGGGGCGAGGTTCTGGTGCGCGCTAAGACAAACCAGCGATGTTGTTAGATGCGCAAAAGCCAGGCGAACATGTGAGTATCGAAAAGGGGGGAAGGGGTGGTCGGGAACTACCAGGAGGGGTCATCGGAGTTGCGCCGAGCTTCGGTTGCTTCCAGTGGTGGACGATGACGACGTTCTAGGATGGTACAGAGAAAAAGAAAGGTATGAGTAGATGCGCAAGGACATGTAGAGCATGCTCGCATGAAGCAGAGACAAAGGGGTGGACGATGCTCACCGGAATTGGTCGCCGGAGGTCGTCGGTGCTGCGGCGGTGTGGGCATGATTACGGGCAGCCTGGTGGCATGGTGTCTGCGCTGCGTGAGGGGAAACGAGCGAAGAGAGGAGGGGATATTATAGCCGGAACTGGGGCGGAGATCACGCACGTATTCATCACCAATTAATAGGTTTAAAATCACGGCAGAGGCGGGGGAAGAAACGGGCGCCGACGTGTTCATCGCGCTGTTTCTGGGAGGACGATGACGACGTGGTGATGGGGCCACTAGTCAGTGAGCACGGGGTCGAGTGGGTGCGCGTGAGAGAGCGAGGGGAAAACCCCGGGTGGGCTTAGTGGGCTGGTTTCGCTGATGGGCTAAAAGTCTGGAGCCGGCCTTTTCTTATTTGTTTAGTCTTTTCCTTTTTCTGTTTGAATTTCTAGGAAACATTTTCAAATGATTTCAAAAGCCATTTTAATTCAAATCTTTTCTGGGTTTTTATAGAGTGTAAAATTCATATTTCTAGGCATAAAAACATGTGGTCTCTCTGTACTAGCTTGGTCCTTTGATTAAACAAAATAAACAGTGCTATAGCACTTGATTTTAATAAGTTTTGGAAATGGTTTTTGAATCATATTTGTTTTGTAAAACTTTTCACCAAACTCCAACAATCAAACAAAGTAACAAGACAGCAAGCAAGGCTTGGTTTAAAACAAATAAACTCTTCAATTGAGAGTGGAATTGGTTTCATAGTTTCTCACATAAAATAATGAGCATCACATGCTCCTGTTTTTTAAATGGTTTTGAAATGGAATCCCTAAATGATTATGGATGCATGGATGATATGCATGAGTTTTGAAACATGATTTTCGGGATGTTACAAATCTAACCCCCTTAAGGTGAATCTCACCCTCGAGATTCGGATTGGCTAGCAAATAGGTGAGGGTGGTCTTTCCGAAGATCATCTTCTCTTTCCCATGTTGCTTCTTCTTCGGAATGATGGTTACATTGAACTTTGCAGAATTTAATAGTGTTAGTCCGAGTAACTCTTTCTGCAGTATCAAGAATCTTGATAGGTTTATCTTCATAAGTGAGGTCACTCTCCAATTGAACCTCTTCCAAAGGTATAGTATCCTTCAAAGAAGTCTCTTCCATCTCTGGATGGCATTTCTTAAGCTGACTCACATGAAACACATTATGAACAGCTGACAAAGACTCTGGCAATTCAATCTCATAACCTACATCTCCTTTACGACTCAGAATCTTGAATGGTCCAACATACCTTGGGGCTAATTTGCCTTTGACACCAAATCTCTTCACTCCACGAAGTGGTGACACTCTAAGATAAGCTCTATCACCTACTTCATAGGTGACTTCTCTACGCTTAGGATCTGCGTAGCTCTTTTTTCGGGATTGTGCTATCGTTAGTCTGTCCTTAACTAGTTTGACTTTCTCTTCAGCCTCTTTGATTAGTTCTGGTCCGAACAAACTTCTTTCTCCCACACCATTCCATAGCAATGGGGTGGTACACTTTCTCCCATAGAGAAACTCAAATGGTGCCATCTCAATACTGGCTTGATAGCTGTTATTGTAAGAGAATTCTGCGTAAGGCAGACTTTCATGCCAACTGGATCCATAGTCTAGAGCACATGCTCTCAACATATCTTCAAGAATCTGATTAGTCCTTTACATGCATCCATCGATGCGAGGATGAAAAGCAGTGCTGAATTCCAACCTCGTTCCCAATGACTCATGTAGTTGCCTCCAAAAATGAGAAGTGAATTGAGTTCCCATATCCGACACAATACTCTTGGGTACTCCATGTAGACATACAATTCTTCTCATGTAGATCTTAGCTAACTTAGCACTTGTGTAGGTTATCTTCACGGGTATGAAATGAGCCACTTTAGTTAAGCGATCCACTACTACCCAAATAGAATCATATCCTGTTATGTTCCTTGGCAATCCGATGATGAAATCCATACCAACCTTGTCCCACTTCCAATCAGGAATTGGTAGTGGTTGTAACAATCCTGCCGGTTTCTGATGTTCCGCTTTCACTCTACTACATACATCACACAATGCAATATGTTCAGCGATGTCCTTCTTGAGATTATTCCACCAAAATCTTTCCTTCATATCCATGTACATTTTGGTGTTACCCGGATGAATGGAATACAGTGAGTTGTGGGCTTCCTGTAAAATCAGTTTCCGAAGCTCCGGATCTTGAGGAACACAGATACGTTTCCATGCCATAAAGTACCTTGTTCGTCTTCATGAAATCCTTTGGCTTTCCCCTTGCCAATCTTTTCCTCAATCTCTTCAATTTACATATCTCCCTTTTGGGCTTCTTTGATCTTGTCCAACAAAGTGGGTTGAACGTCCAAAGACATGAGATGTCCTTTAGGCACAATCTCCAATCTGAGATCTCTAAATTGGGCACACAGATCATCTGGCAATTCTCCCTTAGTAAGGCCATTCACAAAAACCTTACGGCTTAGAGCATCCGCTACAACATTTGCTTTACCGGGGTGGTATTGCAAACTCAAGTCGTAGTCCTTGATGAGTTCTAGCCATCTTCTTTGTCTCATGTTGATTTCTTTCTGGGTGAAGATATACTTCAAACTCTTGTGATCCGTAAACACTTCACAACGTCTTCCCAAAAGATAATGTCTCCATGTTTTGCGTGCATGGACAACAGAGGCTAACTCTAAATCATGAGTAGGGTAGTTTACTTCATGAGTTTTGAGTTGTCTCGAGGCATAAGCCACAACTTTCCCTTCTTGCAAAAGTACTGCACCTAATCCATGATGAGATGCATCACAATACACTTGGAAATTTTTCTCTAAATCTGGCAAACATAGGACTAGTGTTGTCACTAGCCTCTTCTTCAATTCTTGAAAACTGAGTTCACATCCTTCAGACCAAGCAAATTTCTTGTCTTTCTTTAGCAATTCTGTCATAGGCTTAGCTACCTTGGAGAAATTCTCAATGAACCTTCTGTAGTAACCTGCTAAGCCAAGGAAACTACGAACCTCTTTCACTGACTTGGGAGATTCACATTCAGTTATAGCTGAAACTTTAGGAGGATCAACTGCTACACCATCTCCTAACACAACGTGTCCAACAAAACCAACTTCATTTAACCAAAATTCACACTTGCTGAATTTGGCATACAGCTTATGCTCTCTAAGCTTCTCAAGTATCAAATGTAAATGTCCTTCATGCTCTTCTTTGATCTTGGAGTAGATCAAAATGTCATCGATGAAAACGACGACAAACTTATCAAGAAATTCTATGAACACCTTGTTCATCATATTCATGAAATAAGCTGGTGCATTGGTCAAACCAAATGGCATCACGGTATACTCATACAATCCATACCTTGTGGTGAAATTTGTCTTAGGTATGTCTTGTTCTCTTATCTTTAGCTGGAAATAACCTGACCGGAGATCAATCTTTGAGAACACACAATCTCCTTCTAACTGATCAAACAAGTCATTGATTCTTGGAAAAGGGTATTTGTTCTTGATAGTCACCTCATTGAGTGAACGGTAATCTATGCATAGCCTTTGACTTCTATCTTTCTTTTACACAAACAAAACTGGTGCTCCCCAAGATGAAGAACTTGGTTGGATAAAACCTTTCTGCAACTGTTCTCCAAGTTTTTTCTTGAGTTCCTTCAACTCATCAACTGACATCTTGTACGGTCTTTTTGCTATTGGTCCAGATCCTAGTAGCAAGTCAATAAGAAACTCCACATCTCTATCTGGTGGCATTCCCGGCAATTCTTCTGGAAACACATCCGGATATTCACTCACAATTGGCACATTGTCTATGCTAACCCCCTTAAGAGAATTTAGCTTACTCCCTTTTGATTCAAAGTTAGACTTGAATCTAATCCGTTTCTTTTCCGGGGTTGTCAGTGCAACAGTACGATTGGCACAATCTAGTACTCCTTCATACTTGGTCATCCAATCCATCCCCAAAATTACATCCAGTCCTTGGGAATCTAGGATTATCAGACTCACTGGAAACTTATGTTTTCCAAACTCATACACTAGATCTCGACATCCAAGACTTACTATCATATCTCCACCAGGAGAACTTACTTTTATTGGACACCAATGTTTTCAGTTGGAAACCCATTTATATCAACAAATGCTTTTGATATGAATAAATGTGATGCACCAGTATCAAAAAGAACAAGTGCTGGAATAGAATTGAGTTTGAACTTACCAGCCACAGCATCAGATTCCTCATAGATCTCCTCCACATTAATGTGGTTCACTTGTCCCTTTTGAAAAGGGTTGGGCTTATTGGGTCCTTCAACTTTATTTTCTGGGCATTCATTTGCATAATTCCCCATCTTCTTGCACTTGAAACATTCAACCTGACTAAGATCCTTCTTGACAGGCTGGCTTCCACTGCCACTTCCACTTCCATTGTGGTGGCTCTTATATCCACTCTTGTGATTCTTGTACTTATCATTGTCATGACTACGATTGTGCTTGTTGTCATGATAACGGTTGTGGTTGTGGTGCTTGTTGAACTTCCCATGCTTGTGGGATCCAGAACTCCCACTGTCATCATAATGGGAACGCTTGTGAGACGATCCCGAGCTGTGCTTGTCAGAGTGCTTTCTCTTCCTGCTTTCAACTTGTTTCATCTTGCTCTCCAAAATAGCAGCCTTGTCACAGAGAGACTGGCATGTAGGGACATAGGCCACTGCTAACTGCAAGTTCAATTCATCATTCAACCCCTCAAGGAACTTTTCCTTCCTCTTAGCATCAGTGTCAACTTCATCCGGTGCATATCGCGCCAGATTGTTGAACTCCTCAATATATTCAGCCACGCTGCGGTGGCGCTGCTTCAAGTTATGGAAATCTTTCTTCTTCAAACTCATCACTCCGGATGAGATGTGAGCAGTAAGGAAACCATCTTCAAAGATAGCCCATGTCACATACTCAATGGGAGTGGTGATCTGGAAGTTATCCCACCAAGTGGCTGCTGGTCCTTCCAACAAGTGAGCTGCAAATCTTACTTTCTGTTCATCAGTACAGCCAACAGTTACTAAGTTCTTGTTCACAGAGCGTAGCCAATCATTGGCCACCATAGGATCAGTAGTTCCTGAGAACTTTGTTGGCCTTAGCCTTAAGAACCTGGTAAGCATGTCAAAACCCGGTGGGTTGTTCTGATTGTTGTTGTTATTATTATTATTATTGTTGTTCTGATTCTGGATGAACGTGGTCATCATTTGCATCAACTGAGTCTGAGCTGTCATCATCTACTGCATCTCAGGGGTGATGTTGTTGTTGTTGTTGTTGTTGTTGTTGGGGTTGGGATTGGCACGTCGGGGAGGCATCTGTGGTTTTCAATAAGGATAAGAATGAGATACCCATAGATTATAACATGCACAATACATCACATAACAAATCACAATCATGCATCATAGTAGTAAAGGTTCAACAACACAGACAACAAGTTTTTGGAAAAGTAAACACACCAATAGCAAGCCATCCACATGTTGGATGGTCATTGCGACTCAATAATCAAAGACATGATACATAAAGGTAAATGAGTAGTCATCACTACTCATTTGCATCAACCTCCTCTTCAACAAATGTAAGACCTGCATTCTCCATAGCGGTCTTGTATTCCTCAACATTGGTGGTCAAGGTCTCTACTTTGGCCTTCAGAGCCCTCTTCTGTGAACGAAGCCTCTCAATCACAGTCTGCTGATGCTCGAGCTTGAAGTCCTTGGCCTCTAGTTCTACAGTCATGTCTCGAATCCTCTTGTTCTTATCTTGGACTCGCTTCTCTTGACTCTTGAACTTTCTATCCTTACTCTCAAACTTGGCCTCCATCTCCTTGACTATCTCATCTTGCTCCGCGAAGAGCTTTTCCTTCTCACGAAGCTGCACCTGGAGTTCGTCATTGCTAAGCATGACGTTGGTCCTATCAGTGTCTATGTGCCTAAGAAGAACTTCTAAGTCCTAGAGGTATAGGCGAATGGGCTCTGCCGTCTCTCTCGAAGTATCCTCAAAGTCAATGGCCTCACCATCATCATCACGTCTACCAAAAGTGTGGAAGTGAGTACCTCTAACCTCTCGAGAGTGTCTCCCTAGTAAATGTCAAATCAAATCCTGCATGACTACCTCTCTCCTTGTCATCATGCATGAGCTTGAAGATGATGGCCTCCGTGGCTGGCTCAGTCTGGCGTCCTGGCTGATTAACCTTGAAGCCCCAAAGGTCTTTCCTCTCAAACTTGGTGAGGGGAAGCATCATGATAGTAGTAAGAGGGAGATTGAGCAGACTAGTGAGCTCAATAATACGAGTGCCAAAACGAGTTCCCTTGAACTCTTCAGCTGTGCTGATAGTAACATTAGGCATCTATTTCATAAGATAGAAAAAGTTAGGATCAATACAATTAAAGTTAAATCGCAAGACAAAGCATCACATGCATATCATTGGTAAGCAACACTCAAATCATGACATACATAATACAGGAAACCTAGTTTCAATATAACTTAGTCAAAATTTTGGAAATATAATAATGAGTGTGGTGGTCCAACTAATATGCCTCAATCCATCTTTCACTTTCTACTCTAAAGGCTAACAATGCATCCTTCTATCAAACGAGATGAGAAAAGAAGATTAGAAAAGTTTACTAGAAGAATAAGACAAGTGTGGAAGTTGTTGAAAAAAAATTCCTTAGTGGTTTCCAATCCTAGGGTCATAATCCTACAGGCAACACAGTGCTCTGATACCATCTGTAAGATCCCTCCTTTGTAAAGGAAAGGATCCCTGTGATTGCAATGCTAGTCCCTGGATCAATACTAGCATCCACAGTTTAAGATGAATTACACAGAAACAAAGGTCATTATTACATATCATTCCAGAGACAAACATAGTCTTTTACAAACTCCATGGCCATAGGCCTAATACAAGAGTTCAAAATATATAATAAGATAGATAAGTCTTCATCTTCATGTGCCACAGGCAAGCATGTTGAGTGTAGACTCATGACTCCTAATCATCATCAGAATAACCTACAACATCACAAGTTACAGCCACAGTGGGTCATTACATTGGAATAGTATTGGCAAGTGATACCTTAGAGTAATATTGGCAACTAGATACTATATGCATTTTGGCTAAGTGTAGCTTAGGCTTGCTTTGCTCAAAATAGGTTTTACCTATTAGTTGAAAACATTAAGTTTTTCTTTGTCAAAATCTTTCCCAAGGAACCACCAATAGACATTGGGGTCCTTCACCCTTGTTCAACCACAAGTTTTTACTTAGAAATTGGGATGAGGAGATTCTTGATAGCTTCCATGTCTTGATGCTTAAGTTGTCCAATACCATGGACATGGCTAAGTACTTAGATTCTTCCATCTGCAGAGGTTGTGCACTTTCCCCACAAGACTTGATTTCACCAAGACAGGACCTTTTAGAAGCCTTCCCTTAGACCAAATGGACGCGCTCCAACCTATCATCCCACTACCACCAACTGTCCAAATGGCTAAGTTATTGCAACCTATATGATCCAGGCAGAGCCTATATTGCCAAGTGGCTGCACTAGAAGCTTCTTAACATTTGGCCTCTCAAATCCCTTTGTTCCTGGGTGGCTTTCCACAAGTGAGATACACAAGGTAAACCATAGAAATGGGCCTTGTGTAACCACTCAACATAACCCATTCTTTCCATTCCACCCAGGTGTTTCATTTACTTAGTTGTTTATTAAGCAAAAACATAGTCCAATGACTTAGAAATATTTATTCATAGCATGAATATAACCACCCTTGGTTGCTACTAGCTAGGCTAAGCATGGCATTGATAAGACTTGGAAATATTTCAAGCAATTCTACAACTACTAGGATTTCCCAAGCATAGCATATAGATAAAAAATATCCATGCAAGACTAGCAAAATATTTCTAATGCATATTTGAAAAACATAGGAATAAAATCATGAAGCACCACTTGCCTTGGTAGTTTGAAGAGTAGCTACAATCCTCACAATCACAATCACTATTTGCACCAAAATCTACACATAAAATAATAGCACCAAAATCACATACAAAATAAATACAAGCAAAAATATATGGATGCATGCATAATGCCATGTGATGATTTTCTACACCAAACAAGACAAGTGCATGGTACTGAATCATAAACAAGTACAAAACAATCTAAATAAACTTTATTTGAAAATTAAAATATTTTCCAAATAATTATTACACACAAAATAGGCCTACACATGTTTCTGTAAAAACAACCATTTTAACGCAAAACATTAAACACATTGCATAGATGGAAAGGATTTTCTCTCCTGATTCCATTGATATAAAATTTGTCAAATTTGGACGTGGCATTCAAAAGTTATGAATTAAACAAATTCAAACATCTAATAGATCTAATTCAGAAATTTAAAACAAAGAACATGCCACGCAGCAGTCTCTGGTTGGCTGGTACCGCTTCGCACTGGATCGTGCTTGCGAGCCGTTAGATCTAACTAAAACGCGCGGCATGATCTGATCCACACCCCTTCGTTAAGTGATCTATCATACACGTTAGATCCAGATCCAACGGTGCCCGATCAACCTACCAAAGTTCGGCGGCGCGCGGCGACGATGAGAGGCGGCGCGCTCTGTCTACGGCGGCGCGGTGGCTACATAGGGGGTTGGGGTCGTCGGAGAGGCTTACCAGACTCGCGGAGGTGTGCTGAAGCTCAACGTGGCAGTGGCTTGTCAAGGGGCGCACGGACACGGTGAGGATTCGTCGTCGGAGTAGAGGCAGACGTCGGGCAAGATTTGGCGTCGTCGGGGGCGAGGTTCTGGTGCGCGCTAAGACAAACCAGCGATGTTGTTAGATGCACACAAGCCAGGCGAACATGTGAGTATCGAAAAGGGGGGAAGGGGTGGTCGGGAACTACCAGGAGGGGTCGTCGGAGTTGCGTCGAGCTTCGGTTGCTTCCAGTGGTGGACGGTGACGACGTTCTAGGATGGTATAGATAAAAAGAAAGGTATGAGTAGATGCGCAAGGACATGTAGAGCATGCTCGCATGAATCAGAGACAAAGTGGTGGACGATGCTCACCGAAATTGGTCGCCGGAGGTCGTCGGTGCTGCGGCGGTGTGGGCACGAGTACGGGCAGCCTGGTGGCGTGGTGTCTGCGCTGCGTGAAGGGAAACGAGCGGAGAGAGGAGGGGATCTTATAGCCGGAGCTGGGGCAGAGATCACGCATGTATTCATCACCAATTAAGAGGTTTAAAATCGCAGCAGAGGAGGGGGAAGAAACGGGCGGCGACGTGTTCATCGCGCTGTTTCTGGGAGGACGATGACGACATGGCGATGGGGCCACTAGTCAGTGAGCGCGGGGTCGAGTGGGTGCGCGTGAGAGAGCGAGGGGTAAACCCCGGGTGGGCTTAGTGGGCTGGTTTCGCTGATGGGCTAAAAGTCTGGCGCCGGCCTTTTCTTATTTCTTTATTCTTTTTCTTTTTCTATTTGAATTTCCAGGAAACATTTTCAAATGATTTCAAAAGCCATTTGAATTCAAATCTTTTCTGGGTTTTTGTAGAGTGTAACATTCATATTTCTGGGCATAAAAACATGTGGTCTCTCTGTACTAGCTTGGTCCTTTGATTAAACAAAATAAACAGTGCTATAGCACTTGATTTGGATAAGTTTTGGAAATGGTTTTTGAATCATATTTGTTTTGTAAAAATTTGCACCAAACTCCAACAATGAAACAAAGTAACAAGAGATCAAGCAAGGCTTGGTTTAAAACAAATAAACTCTTCAATTGAGAGTGGCATTGGTTTGATAGTTGCTCACATAAAATAATGAGCATCAGATGCTCCTGTTTTTGAAATGGTTTTGAAATGGAATCCCTAAATGATTATGGATGCATGGATGATATGCATGAGTTTTGAAACATGATTTTAGGGATGTTACAATAAATAATTTGAAAAATGTTTTAAGGATCAAATAAAGTTTATTTTGAGTATCTTGGACTTGTTTATGTTCTAGTACCGTACACTTGTCTTGTTCGGTGTAGAAAAATCATCACATGAAATTTGCATTCATTCATATATTTTTGTTTGTATACATTTTGTTATGTGATTTTTGGTGCCTTATTGTATGTGTAGATTTTGGTGCTAATAGTGATTGTGGTTGTGAAGATTTTGCAACTCCCCAAACTACCAAGGCAAGTGGTGCTTCATGATTTTATTCCTATATTTTTCAACTATGCACTAGAAATATTTTGTATAGGAATTGCATGAATATTTTGATAAGTATCTATATGCTATGCTTGGGAAATCCTAGTAGTTGTAGAATTGTTAGAAATTTCTCTAAGTTAAGATGCTTACCATTGCCATGCTTAGTCTAGCTAGTAGCAACCAAGGGTGGTTATATATATTCATGTTATGTGAAATATTTCTAAGTCATTGACTTATGCTTTTGCTTAATAAAACAACTAAGTGAATGAAACACGTGGGTGGAATGGAAGGAAAGGTTTGTGTTCAGTGGTTATACAAGGCCCATTTCTATGGTTTACCTTGTGTATCTCACTTGTGGAAAGCCACCCAGGAACAAAGGGATTTGAGATGCCAAATGTTAAGAAGCTTCTAGGGCAGCCACATGGCAATATGGGCTCTGCCTGGATCATATAGATTGCAATAACTTAACCATTTGGACAGTTGGTGGTAGTGGGATGATAGGTTGGAATGCGTCCATTTGGTCTAAGGGAAGGCTTCTGAAAGGTCCTGTCTTGGTGAAAATCAAGTCTTGTGGGGAAAGTGCACAACCTCTGCAGATGGAAGAATCTAAGTACTTATCCATGTCCCTGGTATTGGACAACTTGAGCATCAAGACATGGAAGCTATCAAGAATCTCCTCATCCCAATTTTCTAAGTTAAAACTTGTGGTTGAACAAGGGTGAAGGATCACCAATTTCTATTGGTAATTCCTTGGGAAAGTTTTGTCAAAAAGAAAAAGTTAGTGTTTTCAACTGATAGGTAAAACCTATTTTGAGCAAAGCAAGCCTAATCTACACTTAGCCAAATGCATATAGTTTCTAGATTGCTAATATTCTACTAAGGTATCAATTGCCAATACTATTCCAATGTATTGACCCACTGTGGTTGTAACTTGTGATGTTGCAGGTTATTCTGATGATGATTAGGGGTTATGAGTCTACACTCAACATGCTTGCCTATGGCACATGAAGATGAAGACTTATTTATCTCATTATATATTTGAACTCTTGTATTAGGCCTGTGGCCATGGAGTTTGTAAAAGACTATGTTTGTCTCTGGAATGATATGTAATAATGACCTTTGTTTCTGTGTACTTCATCTAAAAATGTGGATGCTAGCATTGATACAGGGACTAGCATTGCAATCATAGGGATCCTTACCTTTATAAAGGGAGGGATATTACAGATGGTATCAGAGCACTGTGTTGCCTGTAGAATTATGACCCTAGGAATGGATTAGAAACCACTAAGGAAAAAAATTCAACAACTTCCACACTTGTATTTTTATTCTCGTAAGCTTTTCTAATCTTCTTTCTCATCTCTATTTGTGGATGAACTACATCAACGAAGCCATGAGGAAGGGACCACTCATGACTATGACTTTGGAGTGTGAGACATAATTCCCCAAGGCTCTCAAGGACCTCATGGTTGCCATGGGAATACATGGTGCAGTTGTGTACAAAGGTTTCCCCGTGATGGATGAAGGAGTGGAGTACTGGTGGGTGCAACTTCACTTGTATAAAAACAAGGAATACAACCACAAGGAATCAGGATTCTGCATGGTCACCAACTCAGTGATGCACACCACATTCTTTGATTCTACAAGGGATGCAGCTTGGAAGGCCATCAAAGAGCTTGGTGATAGAATCAAGTGCAGAATTGTCAACACCCAGAATGATCTTAGAGAAGAAAAGAAACACAACCAAGAGTTAGAGACTACCAACCAACGTTTAAGAGAGGACATCATAGACTTAGCAATGGAGTCATGTGATCAGGATCGACAGATTTCCTCTAGGGATGCCCTGTTAGCCAACTTGGCAAGTGAGATGGGATTGTAACGTACTTCGTTAGTTGGACCACCACACTTATCATTTCCTTTTCAAAAATTATGTCTAAGTTATGTTGAACCTTGGATGCTTGTAATGGATTTATGTATGCCATGACTTGTGAGTTTGGTTTCCAAAAATATGCTTGTGATGCCTTGTCTTATGATTTTCTCTATTGATTCTAACTTTTGCTATCTTATAAAATAGATGCCTAATGTTACTATCAGCACGACTGAAGAGATCAAGGGAACTCGTTTTTTCACTCATCTTATTGAGCTCACTAGTGTGCTCAATCTTCTCCTTCCTAGCATCATGATGCTTCCCCTCACCAAGTTCGAGAGGAAGGACCTTTGGGGCTTCAAGGTTACTCAGCTAGGACGCCAGACTGAGAGACCATCACTTTCAAGCTCATGCATGATGACAAGGAGAGAGGCCTAGAGGTAGTCATGCAGGATTTACTTGGGCGTTTGCTAGGGAGACACTCTCGGGAGATTAGAGGTACTCACTTCCACGCCTTCAGTAGACGTGATGAGGATGGTGAGGCCATTGACTTCAAGGATACTGCTAGAGAGACGGCAGAGCCGATTCGTCTATACCTCCAGGACTTAGAGGTTCTTCTTAGGCACCTAGATACTGATAGGACCAACGTCATGCTTAGCAATGACGAACTCCAGGTGCAGCTTCGTGAGAAGGACCAGCTCTTCGCGGAGCAAGATGAGATAGTCAAGGAAATGGAGGCCAAGTTTGAGAGTCGGGATAGAAACTTCAAGAGTCAAGAGAAAAGAGTTCAAGATAGGAACAAGAGGATTCGAGATATGACTGTAGAACTAGAGGCCAAGGACTTCGAGCTCGAGCATCAGCAGGTTGTGATTGAGAGACTTTGCTCATAGAAGAGGGCTCTCAAAGCCAAAGTAGAGGCGTTGACTACCAATGTCGAGGAGTACAAGACCGCTATGTAGAATGCAGGTCTTACACTTGTCGATGAGGAGGTTGATGCAGAGGAGTAGTCATGACTACTCGTTTATATATTATCTACCATGCTTTTGATTATTGAGTCACAATGATCATCCAACATGTGGATGGCTTGCTATTGGTGTGTTTACCTTTCAAACTTGTTGTTTACATTGTTGAACTTTTGTTATTTGATGCTTGTTTGGTGATTTTTTATGTGATGTATTGTGCATGTTAAGCATCTATGGGTATCTCATTCTTATCCTTATTGAAAACCACAAATGCCTCCTCGACGTGCCAACCCCAAGCCGAAAAACAACAATGTCACCCCAGAGATGCAATAGCTGATGACAGCTCAGACACATCTGATGCAGATGATGACCACCTTTATGCAGACTCAGAACAACAACAATAACAACAACAACAATCAGAACAATCCACTAGGTTTTGACATGCTCACCAGATTCCTAAGACTGAGGCCAGCAAAGTTCTCAGGAACTACTGATCCCATGGTGGCCAATGATTGGCTACGCTCAGTGAACAAGGATTTGGTAACTGTTGGCTGTACTGATGAGGAGAAAGTCAGGTTTGCAGCACATTTGTTGGAAGGACCAGCAGCTACTTGGTGGGATAACTTCCAAATCACCACTCCCATTGAGGATGTGACATGGGCTATCTTTGAAGATGGTTTCCGTACTGCTCACATCTCATCCGGAGTGATGAGTTTGAAGAATAAGGAATTTCATAACTTGAAGCAGCACCACCACAGCGTGGCTGAATATATTGAGGAGTTCAACAATCTGGCGCGTTATGCACCAGATGAAGTTGACACTGATGCTAAGAGGAAAGAGAAGTTCCTCGAAGGATTGAACGATGAACTGAACCTGTAGCTATTTGTGGCCTATGTCCCCACTTACCAGTCCCTTTGTGACAAGGATGCCATCTTGGAGAGCAAGATGAAACAGGTTGAAAGCAGGAAGAGGAAACACTCTGACAAGCACAGCTCGGGATCATCTCACAAGCGTTCCCATTATGATGATAGTGGGAGTTCTGGATCCCACAAGCATGGAAAGTACAATAGCCACCACAACCACAACCGTCATCATGACAACAAACATCATCGTAGTCATGACAATGACAAGTACAAGAATCACAAGGGTGGATACAAGAACCACCACAATGGAAGTGGAAGTGGTAGTGGAAGCATGCCTGTCAAGAAAGATCTTAGTCAGGTTGAATGTTTTAAGTGCAAGAAGATGGGGCATTATGCAAATGAATGCCCAGAAAATAAAGTTGAAGGACCCAACAAGCCCAACCCTTTCCAAAAGGGACAAGTGAACCACATCAATGTGGAAGAGATCTATGAGGAACCTGATGTTGTTGCTGGTAAGTTCAAACTCAATTCTGTTCCAGCATTTGTTCTCTTTGATACTGGTGCATCTCATTCATTCATATCAAGAGCATTTGTTAAAAGATATGAACTACCGGTAGAAAATATTGGGTGTCCTATAAAAGTAAGTTCTCCTGGCGGAGAAATGATAGTGAACTCAGGATGTCATGATCTAGTCATAGAGTTTGGGAAGTATAAGTTTCCCGTTAATCTGATAATCCTAAATTCCCAAGGATTGGATGTCATTTTGGGAATGGACTGGATGACTAAGCATAAAGGAGTGCTATATTGTGCCAACCATACTGTCACACTCACAACTCCAGAAAACAAAGGGATCAGATTCAAGACCAACTTTTAATCGAAAGGGAGTAAGCTAAATTCTCTTAAGGGGGTTAGCATAGACAGTGTGCTTATTGTGAGTGAATATCCGGATGTGTTTCCGGAAGAATTGCCGGGGATGCCACCAGATAGAGATGTGGAGTTTCTTATTGACTTGCTACCAGGATCTGGACCAATAGGAAAGAGACCGTACAAGATGTCAGTTGATGAGTTGAAAGAACTCAAGAAACAACTTGGAGAATAGTTGCAGAAAGGATTTATTCAACCAAGTTCTTCGTCTTGGGGAGCACCAGTTTTGTTTGTGGAAAAGAAGGATAGAAGTCAAAGGTTATGCATAGATTACCGTTCACTCAATGAGGTGACTATCAAGAACAAATACCCTTTGCCTAGAATCAATGACTTGTTTGATCAGTTAGAAGGAGCCTGTGTGTTCTCAAAGATTGATCTCCAGTCAGGTTATTTCCAGCTCAAGATAAGAGAACAAGACATACCTAAGACAACTTTCACCACTAGGTATGGATTGTGTGAATATACTGTGATGCCATTTGGTTTGACCAATGCACCAGCGTACTTCATGAATATGATGAACAAGGTGTTCATGGAGTTCCTTGATAAGTTTGTTGTCGTATTCATTGATGACATTTTGATTTACTCCAAAAGCAAAGAAGAGCATGAAGGAAATTTGCGCTTGATACTTGAGAAACTTAGAGAGCATAAGATGTATGCCAAATTTAGCAAGTGTGAATTTTGGTTGAATGAAGTTGGATTTCTTGGACACATTGTGTCAGGCGATGGTGTGGCAGTTGATCCTGCTAAAGTGTCAGCTGTAACTGAATGGGAATCTCCTAAGTCAGTAAAAGAGGTTCGTAGTTTCCTTGGCTTGGCAGGATACTACAGGAGATTTATTCAGAATTTTTCCAAGGTAGCTAAGCCAATGATAGAGTTGCTAAAGAAAGACAAGAAATTTTCTTGGCCTGAAGGATGTGAACTCAGCTTCCAAGAATTGAATAAGAGACTAGTAACAGCACCAGTCTTATGTTTGCCAGATTTGGAGAAGGATTTCCAAGTATATTGTGATGCATCTCATCATGGATTAGGTGCAGTGCTAATGCAAGAAGGGAAAGTTGTGGCTTATGCCTCGAGAAACTCAAAACTCATGAGGTAAATTACCCCACTCATGATTTAGAGTTAGCCTCTGTTGTCCATGCACTCAAAACATGGAGACATTATATTTTGGGAAAGCGATGTGAAGTGTTCACATATCACAAAAGTTTGAAGTATATCTTCACCCAGAAAGAAATCAACATGAGACAAACAAGATGGTAGAACTCATCAAGGACTATGACTTGAGTTTGCAATACCATCCCGGTAAAGCAAATGTTGTAGCAGATGCTCTAAGCCGTAAGGTTTTTGTGAATGGCCTTACTAAGGGAGAGTTGCCAGATGATCCGTGTGCCTAATTTAGAGATCTCAGATTGGAGATTGTACCTGAAGGACATCTCATGTCATTGGATGTTCAAACCACCTTGTTGGACAAAATCAAAGAAGCCCAAAAGACAGATAAGGAAATTGAAGAGATTAAGGAAAATATTGGCAAAGGAAAATCCAAAGGATTCCATGAAGACGAACAGTGTACTTTATGGTATGGAAAACGTATCTGTGTTCCACAAGATCTGGAGCTTTGGAAATTGATTTTACAAAAGGCACATAACTCACCATATTCCATTCATCCGGGTAACACCAAAATGTACATGGATATGAAAGAAAGATTTTGGTGGAATAACCTCAAGAAAGACATCGCCAAACATATTGCTTTGTGTGATGTATGTAGTAGAGTGAAAGAGGAACATCAGAAACCATCAGGATTGCTACAACCACTACCTATTCCAGATTGGAAGTGGGACAAGATTGACATGGATTTCATCATGGGACTACCAAGGACCAGGTCAGGATATGATTCTATTTGGGTAGTAGTGGAGCGCTTAACTAAAGTGGCTCATTTCATAGCCATGAAGACAACCTATACAAGTGCTAAGTTAGCCAAAATATACATGAGCAGGATTGTATGTCTGCAAGGAGTACCCAAGAGTATTGTGTCTGATAGGGGAACTCAATTCACTTCACATTTTTGGAGGCAACTACATGAGTCATTGGGAACGAGGTTGGAATTCAGCACTGCTTTTCATCCTCAGACTGATGGACAGACAGAAAGGACCAAACAGATTCTTGAAGATATGTTGAGGGCATGTGCCCTATACTATGGATCCAGTTGGGATGAAAGTCTGCCTTATGCAGAATTCTCTTACAATAACAGCTATCATGACAGTATTGAGATGGCACCATTTGAATTTCTCTATGGGAGAAAGTGTACCACCCCATTGTTATGGAATGGTGTGGGAGAAAGAAATCTGTTCGGACCAGAACTAATCAAAGAGGCTGAAGAGAAAGTCAAGCTAGTTAAGGACAGATTGAAGATAGCACAGTCCCGACAGAAGAGCTACGCAGATCCTAAGCATAGAGAAGTCACCTATGAATTGGGTGATAGAGCTTATCTTAGAGTGTCACCACTTCGTGGAGTGAAAAGATTTGGAGTCAAAGGAAAATTGGCCCCGAGATATGTTGGACCATTCAAGATTCTGAGTCGTAAAGGAGAAGTAGCTTATGAGATTGAATTGCCAGAATCATTGTCTATCGTTCACAATGTGTTTCATGTGAGTCAGCTTAAGAAATGCCATCCAGAGATGGAGGAGCCTTCTTTGAAGGATACTATACCTTTGGAGGAGGTTCAGTTGGAAAGTGATCTCACTTATGAGGAAAAACCTATCAAGATTCTCGAGACTGCAGAAAGAGTTACTCGGACTAAGACTATCAAATTCTGCAAAGTTCAATGGAACCATCATTCCGAGGAAGAAGCAACATGGGAAAGAGAAGATGATCTTCGGAAAGACCACCCTCACCTATTTGCTAGCCAACCCGAATCTCGAGGGCGAGATTCACCTTAAGGGGTTTAGATTTGTAGCATCCCTAAAATTATGTTTTCAAAGCCTTGCATATCATCCATGCTATTTAGGGTTCAAATTTCAAACTCATTTGAAAGAACCAGAAGCACTGAGTGCTTATTATTTTATGTAAGCAAGCATTGATCCAATGCCACTCTCAAGTGAGAGAATAATTGTTTTAAACCAAGTTTTGTTTGCTCTTATGTTGGTTTGGTTGAGTGTTAAAGCTTGGACAAAATTTCCAAAACAAATATGGTTTTAAAACCATTTTCAAATCCTTATCAAATCATGTGCTAAGGCACTGTTATTTTAAAAAAATTCAAAGGAACCATGCAGGTCCAACAAGACAGCATGGTTTTATACTCAAAATTATACATGGTTCATTTTAAAAAAGGCCAGAAAGATTTGGAATTCAAATGCTTTTGAATTTGTTTGAAAAGGAATCCTGAAAATCAATTTGGAAAAATAAAAAGGAATTAGAAATCAAACTGGGTCTGGCGCCACCATTCTAGCCCAACAGACAAAACAGCCCACCCGGGCTCCTCCTTTTCCCCCTGTTTGTCACCGCACCCGCGCACACCCCCTCGCTGACCACTGGGCCCCGCAGCTACGTCAACTCGTCGTCCCCAAAATCACGCCTGCGACCAGCGCCGCCGCGGCCGTTTCCTCCCGACGCAAATGCTCTTAAATCCCATTGATGCCGTGCTTGATTCTCGCCTCTGCTCCGGCTATTTAACTCCCACCCCTCTGCTACCATTTCCCCTCACTCAGCGCCTCCACTCCGCCACTAGGCTGCCCACAATCTCGCTTGCACCGCCGCAGTACCGAGCCACTCCGGCGTGCGATTCCGGTAAGCCTCGGCCGCCCCCCTGTCTCTGATTCATGCAAGCGTGATCAGTGTGTCATTGCGCATCTTCTCATGCCTTTCTTTTGCTCTGTATCGTCCTAGAGCATCGTCATTGTCCACCTCTGGAAGCAACTGAAGCCCAGCGCGACTCCGACGAGGTCCCCTGGTTTGTACTGACCGCGCCTCCCCCTCTCGTTCATACTCACACACTCGCCTCATCTGCACGCATCTAACGCGACCTTTCTCGTGCCATAGCTTGACACGTAGCGTCGCCACCGTCTTCAGCAGCACACGCCCAACAACAGAAGCGACTCCGGCGAGCAATACCCATCAACCTCGAGCGCCCCTTCGCCAGCCAAGCACAGCTTGAGCATCAGCAACGCACGGCGAACCCGGTGAGCTATCTCTCCCTCTCCCCCGTGACCTAGATCGCCGGCAACGTCTCTAACAGAACCGCCGCAGCCACTCGCCGCCGCCGCCAGAGTTTGGTCGCTGGGTCCATAGCCGTTAGATCTAGATCCAACGCATCTGATAGAATCACTTAACGAAGGGGTACGAGTCAGACCTGGCCGTGCGATTTCATTTAGATCATGCGGTCCACATAGGTCGATCCGTGCGAAGCGGTACCGACGAATCAGAGAGCGCCGCGTGGCTAGGGTTTGGAATTAAAACAGAATTTAGATCTATTTGTGTTTCAAACTTGTAAAATTCATAACTTTTGATTCCCACGTTCAAATTTTGCAAACTTTATATCATTGGAATCAGGAGAGAAAATCCTATCTATTTATGCAATGTGTTTAATGTTTTGCCTCTGTAAAAATGGTTGTTTTTGCAGAAACTTGTGTAGGCTTATTTTGGTTATATAAATAATTTGAAAAATGTTTTAAGGATCAAATAAAGTTTATTTTGAGTATCTTGGACTTGTTTATGTTCTAGTACTGTACACTTGTCTTGTTTGGTGTAGAAAAATCATCACATGACATTTGCATGCATTCATATATTTTTGTTTGTATATATTTTGTTATGTGACTTTTGGTGCCTTATTTTATGTGTAGATTTTGGTGCTAATAGTGATTATGGTTGTGAAGATTGTTGCAACTCCCCAAACTACCAAGGCAAGTGGTGATTCATGATTTTGTTCCTATATTTTTCAACTATGCACTAGAAATATTTTGTATAGGACTTGCATGAATATTTTGATAAGTATCTATATGCTATCCTTGGGAAATCCTAGTAGTTGTATAATTGTTAGAAATTTCTCCAAGTTAAGATGCTTACCATTGCCATGCTTAGTCTAGCTAGTAGCAACCAAGGGTGGTTATATATATTCATGTTATGTGAAATATTTCTAAGTCATTGACTTATGCTTTTGCTCAATAAAACAACTAAGTGAATGAAACACCTGGGTGGAATGTAAGGAATGGTTTGCGTTGAATGGTTATACAAGACCCATTTCTATGGTTTACCTTGTGTATCTCACTTGTGGAAAGCCACCCAGGAACAAAGGGATTTGAGATGCCAAATGTTAAGAAGCTTCTAGTGCAGCCACATGGCAATATGGGCTCTGCTTGGATCATATAGGTTGCAATAACTTAGCCATTTGGACAGTTCGTGGTAGTGGGATGATAGGTTGGAACGCGTCCATTTGGTATAAGGGAAGGCTTCGGAAAGGTCTTGTCTTGGTGAAAATCAAGTCTTGTGGGGAAAGTGCACAACCTCTGCAGAAGGAAGAATCTAAGTACTTAGCCATGTCCCTGGTATTGGATAACTTGAGCATCAAGACATGGAAGCTATCAAGAATCTCCTCATCCCAATTTTCTAAGTTAAAACTTGTGGTTGAACAGGGGTGAAGGATCACCAATTTCTATTGGTAATTCCTTGGGAAAGTTTTGTCAAAAAGAAAATCTTAGTGTTTTCAACTGATAGGTAAAACCTATTTTGAGCAAAGCAAGCCTAATCTACACTTAGACAAATGCATATAGTTTCTAGATTGCTAATATTCTACTAAGGTATCACTTGCCAATACTATTCCAATGTATTGACTCACTGTGGTTGTAACTTGTGATGTTGCAGGTTATTCTGATGATGATTAGGGGTTATGAGTCTACACTCAACATGCTTGCCTGTGGCACATGAAGATGAAGACTTATTTATCTCATTATATATTTGAACTCTTGTATTAGGCTTGTGGCCATGGAGTTTGTAAAAGACTATGTTTGTCTCTGGAATGATATGTAATAATGACCTTTGTTTCTATGTACTTCATCTAAAAATGTGGATGCTAGCATTGATCCAGGGACTAGCATTGCAATCACAGGGATCCTTACCTTTATAAAGGGAGGGATCTTACAAGTTTCCCGAAAAATCCCAGAAAATTCAAAATAACTTTTTCCTCGAAAAAAAGGGGCAGAGAGGTACCAGAGGTGACCTAGGGGGCCACCCCTAGGCCCCACACCTGTGGTAGGCGTGGGCCCACCACTGGTGGCGCCTAGGGGGGTCTGGCCCACTTGGGCCCCTCCAGGATGCCTCTTCAAAGCCACCTTCTTTCTCTCTCCCGAAAAACACCAAAAAACTTGCTCAAGCTCGAGTTCTTGCTCGCGATTTTCGATCTCCTTATTCAGCCCATCTCAAGTGCTGATTTTTGGAGGGTTTTCTCCTTGGTATGTGCCTCCTCCACTTGTCCAATTGGATTTGTGATTGGTAGATTGTATCTTGCATATTTTGCTACTGTAGGTGATAGGTTATTTGAGCTTGCATGCTTGTTCTATGCTTAGAAACTTTGTTTTGTTGCATGTGTAGTACTCTAGCAAGTTCCTATAGCAGTTGCTCATCATTTATCAACTTAGAAATCACTTGGTTTGATGGTTGTCTAAAAATTTCAGCAAAGAAGATGAGTGCTTATTCACTGAATCAATATGACTTGATGGTGCATGAGCCAATAAAGGTTCATCGTGAGGAGGCAGTTTTTCCTTCCATATATCCATGCCATGAATTTATGAGAGCTGCGGGGATCCTCCAAGATTTCCAAACCTTGGTTTCAAGTGCAGGATTGGAGCACTTTGTTGAAGGTGAACCAATCCAATATGTTAAGCTAACCATGGCTTTTGTGTAGGACTTCCGGTTCACTTGGTCTACTTCTAATCCCATGGTCCATTACAAAATATATAATATGCATGTCAACCTGCCTTTTGCTGATTTCTGTGCAGCAATTGGAGTACCTCAGTGGGGATCTTGTGAGAAGATCAAGAAGAGGCCCAAGTCACTTGTTGATTTGTATGCTGAGATTTGCCAAGGTTTCGACTTCTCAAAGGAAAGTTGTAAAATTCGGAACATCCAGCTCCCAGCTATTAGATACTTTGCCTATTTCATTACCAAGTGTGTTCTTGCTAGAAAGACTGCTAGAAAGTTGTCTTATTTTGATCTAGCTTTTATTGCAGCTGCTCTGGGTAGGAATAGTCCCTATAGTTTGGGTGTTTTGATAGCTCATCGTCTCACCACCAACCGTGAGAAGGGTGGAATTTGTGGAGGTCTCATTGCTTCTAGGTTGCTAGCTTTCCATGGTTTAGAGCCTCATTATTCAGATTTTCAGTTTTCCATAGAGAGGCTTGATATTGAATCCATGATTCAGCATGGTTTTGTTTCTTTGGGGGCTTATGTGAGAAGTTTGCCATATGAACTATATTTTGGCCAGCAAGGTCGGAGAAAAGGTAGGGGTGAGAAAATAGTTTATTTGCCTACACCTGCTTTGTTTAACTTTGATAACAGGAAAGGATGGTCACTTACGGAGGAGGAGCTTGACACATATGTTGGGGAACTCTCCCAGCAAGAAGAGAATGTTGAAGAGGATGCCGAAGAAAATTCGGTTCAGCCCTCCAACTTGGGAGAGTCTTCATACCAGCAGCCCTCATTTGATTGGGCCCGTCTTCTTCATCATAGGTACCTGACTATGATCAGCGCTATTGAGCCCCGCTTAGGCCAAAAGCCTAAGCTTGGGGGGGAGGTATACCGACATCACACTCATATATATATCATGTTCGGTAGGTTCTTTGTATATCCATTGTTTCGTTTTCTTTTCGGTTCTTGTTGCTGCTTTCTCAAAAACCCAAAAATACCAAAAATATTTTCGTTGTTTCTCTTGGTTTGTTTCTTTGCTTTGGTTTGCCTTAAAAGAAAAATCCAAAAAGATTTTTCTTTGTTTGGTTTTCTTTGGTTTTTTTTGGTTTTTCTTTGTTTGCTTGTTTCTAAAAAATCGAAAACACCAAAAATATTTGTTGTTCTTCTTTGGTTTTGTGAGTTCTTTGCAGGGTTCAGCCGTCTTCAGTGGATATTGGTTTTCATGTTAATTATTCAAGTCACACAAGTGAAGGGCAATAATGAAGATTAAGACAACTCAAGGTGTGGTAATAGGCTGGTAATGAACTCTATTTGTTTCATTTTTGTACATATACTCATCATTGTGAGCATGCTTAGCATGTTTGTGTAAGGTGTATGTCATTATGGATGCTTAGTAGTTCTTGCATGTCTATGATTAGCTCCAGCTTGCTAATAGTTTGTAGCATGTGATATGAATGTTTGCTTGCATTGTTTTATTCATACTTTGGTATGACATTATGGTATCCTCCTCTGACTGTTCATGTGAATCGACTTGGCACATGCTCACGCATGCATATGACTAATCAATAGTCAGTAAGCCTCGATAATTTATTTTGCCTCAGAGTTCTTGTATCATTTTCATGTTTCATGCCATAATTAGTCTTGTTTTGTTGCAAGCATGATTATGACAGTTATTGCTCTCTCGTGTGTTGCTCCCTCTCTATTGCTAGCCTTCACTTGCACTGAGTATGTGCTCTACCTGTGCATCCAACTCCCAAAAACCAATATTGCCAGTTGTGTCCACCATACCTACCTATTAGCATCATTTGCTACTTCAGTACATATTCTATATGCCTTCTTTTCTTCCAAAATAAAATGTTTGTCTGTTTTGAGAAAGTTAGTTAATAAAGCTCTCACGAACTTGAGGGCACACTTTTTTCTTTGCGCTTAATAATTCTGAACCATCGTGACTAGTCCATGAAAGTTATATGATTGCTTATTAAATACTGGGAGTCAGCAGAACCGTGCTGTCACGGGGAACGCTTTCAACACTTTTTTTGGATATCTTATCCAGTTGATACTTTGCTCTTTTGTTTATGGATGTCAACGATGTGAAATAAAAGGGGAAGTTGTTAGTTCATGGAGTTTATATATTGTGTTAGACAAACTCTTGGGCCGCTAGCCTAAGCCATGCTTAATCATGGTGGAAACTTACATCATCACTATAATGAGCATCTATGAAGCTTCCTCAATAAAAAGCTATGCATATGGTAAATAAAAAAATTGCTGAGATGCTCATTGTCTGCTTGCCTTGTCATTTTGGTTATGGGAAAGCTCCTGTACCATGTGCAAGGGGTACCCCTTTGGCGGTTCTCGATGATATGCATGTATTTACAATGACAAGAACTTTCAGGTGACCAAAGTTTAGTAGCATGCAGAGCGAGCCTCGTACTCAAGGGACTTGGTATTTCCAGTCTATGGTCTGTCAAGCATATGATTTAGAGTGTGCCTCACTTTCACCTTAACCGCATGAAGATACCTATGATAGTGTCACATCCCAAGATTTTCCAAATCTTGTAATGTGAAAAATAAATGAATAAAATAAAACTTTGTTGATTTTCAGGGCGAGAAGAAACTTTTTGAATCCCAATTGGAAACCTTCAAACCTATTTGGATCAAATAAAATCCTAAAGGGATTTAAATAGTTAAATAATCAATAAAGTTAAAAATTTTTAAAATTACTATTTTTGGATATTTTAATAAAAGGATTTGGTTTTCAAAGGAAAAGGTAGAATTATAAATAAGGATTATTTATATAGCCAAATTAAACCTTGGCCAAGATTTTGAAATAAAATTTTTTGCTTTGATTAAAAGGGTAAAGGTTTATTTAAATAAAATAATGAGGATTTAATAATATCCAATTTTTATTTAAGTAAAGGCTTTTCCTTTTTAACAAAACACTAAAACTTATTAAATTATTTTAAATAAGTTTTCCAAGTATTTATTATTTTCAAATAAAACCTACTGAATGGTTTATTACTATTTTTAGATTTCAAAAAGATAAAGATTTTATTAAAGCAAATTCTATTTGATTTAATAACTAAGGTCCATTTATTTAATTATTAATAGGTCCTAAAAAGAATAAAATTATTTTATTTTTGTCTTTGGACTTTGGTTTATGTTGTTAAACAGAACCAAAACTCATTAGAAGTTTGGAGGAGTTTGAATTGAATTGAATGTTTGTTTTGTTGATTGAAATTCAAAACAGAAAATCAAAAGAGAAAAAGAAAAAGATTCAGAACAGAAAAAAATAGAGCAAAGAAGACCCAGCCCAGCTAAGCCCATCCCGGCCCAACCAGCCCAGTCCCTCTCTCCCCGCGAGAAAATGCTTCGCACCGTGAAAGAAACCCGCTTAGTCACTGACTCGTGGACCCCTTCCCCTCACTCCCTTTCTCGCTGACAAGCATGCCCCACCCCTCCAGCTCATCTTCTTCCTCCCCGCGACGACCATGCCGACCGTTTCCTGCCGTTGATGCCGCGGTTAAATTCGCCTTAACGTCTTCTCCATTACTCGCTGCGACCACGCATGATAAAGCGTCTCCCCCTCCTCTCCATTTCCCCTCTGTCGCCCCACCTCAACACGCCCCCAGGCCGCCCAATTCCTCTCCACACCACCCTCTGCTCCGACGAGCCACCGTGCAAATTCCGGCGAGCACGAACCGCCCCACTGCCCCCAGAGCACACGGGTGTGATCCCCATCGTCTCCTGCATCTCCTAGCACCAACCCCACACCCGCGCGTGCCTTGCAGCGTCGACTACGACGACGACCCATAGCGCCACCGCCTGCCATTCACGCCGACGAGGATTCCTGGTAAGCTCGGACCGCCCCGAAGTTATTCAGTGATACTCACATGCTCCCTGGAACCATGCGCGTCTAACTCACCCTCTACTTTGCTTCGGCATGCCCTGTAGCCTCGCCCACAACAACGACCAGAGCGTGCCCGACACCGAGCGAACTCCGACGAGCGATTCAGGACTACCCTGTGCGCCCCTCGTTGAACCAACAACACCTTGAGCTTCCCCATGACATTGCGATCATGGTGAGCCTTCTCCTTCTCTCCCTTGCATCCAGTATCACCAACGACGACCTCGTCTGTGCGCTGCCGCCAGAGCGCCGCCGCCAGCGCCGCTGAGTATTGGTCAGAGTAGTTAGGACCGTTGGATTTGGATCTGACGATTAGGATAGAAAGTAAGCGAATGCGTACAAACGCTTCTGAGCCGTATGATTCCACTTAAATCCTACGGTCTGTGTTAGTCGATCCATCCGAACCTGTATCGACCAGTAGTTGAGCGCCGCGTGTCACTAGTTCTGTTTAAAAGAAATTTTGAATCTGATTTAGATGCAGATTTGAAACTCTTGTAACTTTTGATCCACACGTCCAAATTTTGCAAACTTTATATCAATGGAATCAGTGGAACAAACCCTAGCCAACCATGCCATTTGTTTAGTAAAAATCTTCTAGAAAAATGTTGGTTTTTGCAGAAACATTTGTATGCTTGTTTAGATTATAAAAATTGTTCAAAAATGATTTTGGGGATAAAATCTTTTGAAAATGGTGTATTTTGAACCTACTGACCATAGGAAACACTTTGTGGTTTCAAAAATGTATTTGGTGAAGGAAAAGAATGATTCTTTTATTTAAAACCAATTCTAGTCAAATAAAAATATAGTTATTTATTAAAAATAGTTTTGGAGGAAAACCTTTGGGAAATGTTTTGTTTTAAACTCTCTAATCCCAAAAACCAAGTTTTATGGTTTGAAAACATATTTGGTGAACCCTATAGGTTAATGCCTTATTGAAAACATTTTTACACCACATAAAATGATACCTTGTTTTGAAAATGGTTTATGAAGTGAAACCTTTTGCAAATGACTTTGCCACTTTAAAAAATGACCAATAGGTGTTTTCAAATGTTTATGACCCAATAGGAACCACTTTTTCAAATAAAACAAAGTTTGGCATGCTTGCATGCATTACTTTGACTTTATGATTTTATGTGTTTGATTTGCTTGAATGGTAGATTGAAATATTGTTTGCTTGATTGATTTGTAGTGACTTGAAGTGTGTGAACATTGCAAAGATCAAGTAGTGAACCTATACTCTACAAAAAAGGCAAGTGATGCTTCATAGTTTGTCCCATTACTTTCACTATGCATTAGTGATTTTTCTAAGTAAAACTTGCATGGAATTTTGCTAAGTATAAACCTTGCTATAGGAAAACCTAGTAGATGAAACCTTAGTAGAAATTTTCCTAAGTTAAGATTCCTACTACTATTAAGCTTATCTTAGCTAATAGAAAACAAGGGTGGAATATATATCCATACTATGGAAAATTTCTAAGTCTGAGGACTTAAGTTTTTGTTTAATAAAACAACTAGGTTAATGAATCACCTGGGTGGAATGGTAATTGCTTAGTGGTTTTTGGTTGAGTAGTTACACAAGGCCCATGTTTATGGTTTACCTTGTGTATCACACTTGTGGATTGCCACCCAGGAACAAAGAGATTTGAGATGTCAAATGTTGAGAAGCTTCAAGTGCAGCCACTTGGCATTATGGGCTCTGCCTGGATCATATAGGTTGCAAGAACTTAGCCATATGGACAGTTGGTGGTAGAGTTTGATAGGTTGGAACGCGTCCATTTTGGTCTAAGGGAAGGCTTCTGAAAGATCTTGACTTAGTGAAACCAAGTCTTGTGGGGAAAGTGCACCACCTCTGCAGAGTGTAAAATCTAAGTACTTAGCCATGTCCCTGGTAAAGGACAATTTGAGCATCAAGACATGGAAGCAATCAAGAATCTCATCATCCAAATTTCTAAGTTAAAAACTTGTGGTTGAACAAGGGTTAAAGGATCTTCAATCTCTGATTGGGAGAAATGATTTTGACAAAGCAAAAACTTAGTGTTTTCAACTGATAAGGAAAAATCTATTTTGAGCAATGCAAGCCTAAGCTCCACTAAACAAAATGCATATAGATGATAGACTCCACCATACTACCATAGTATCACTTGCCAATACAATTCAAATGTATTAACCCTTGTGGCTGTAACTTGTCATGTTGCAGGTTTGATTGATTTAGTGAAGTTTAAGTGATTAGGATTACAAGTCTACAACCAACATGTCTACCTGTGGCACTTTGAAGATGAAGGATCCCATCCTTATAGATATTCTGCTGCAATGTAATGTAATAGCCAAATGAGCTATGTAAGATGTAATAAAATTATGTTATTCCTGGTTATGAAGTTGTATTATGACCTTTGTTTCTTGATATTACATCTTAACTCTGGATGCTAGCTATTTATCCAGGGACTAGCATTGTAAACACAGGGGACTCTACCTTATTAAAGGTTGGGACCCTTACAGATGGTATCAGAGCATTGTGTTGCCTGTAGGATTTGTAACCCTAGGATTGGACAAAACCCCTTAGAAAAATAGGAGTTGTATTTGTTCCAAAACTTATTTACAAACAATCTTGTAAACTCTTTCCTCAACCATTTTGGTTTCAACCCTACATCTCTTCTATTTAAACTTGATGGAAAAACCTACCCCATGACCAAAGACTTCACCATGTGCAAAGGACTTCATCAACTCTAATGACTTCAACATCTTCAACTCTAATGACTTCAACATCTTCAGCATATTCACCAAGGACCTCAACCTTGGATATCACTAAGGACAAGTGAGACAAGAAATCTTGCTCAAGATTTGGAAGCTAAGCAAACACAACTTAGAAAGAGCCATCAACATCTTTGAAGTATTTGTGACCAAGAGTTTTCCCAAGGAAACCATGATCTCAAGCAAGAGGAATCAACCAAGAAAGATGGAAAGATCTCAAGTGAACCATACAGATGGACCACCATATTTAGTTAAGTCAAACACACCAACTTATGTGGTGTAACAAAAGTATTTTTGATTGCCAAGTATGTGCTTGAACTTTGTTGTTTGAGTGAAATGTTTGTTTGTGATTTCTTGCACTTTTCTTGTGTGAATTGTGATGTGTGTGATTAGAACCCTTACTTAGAAATGTTTTTCCTATTCTAATCCCAATCCAACCCAAACAGATGACTTCTCCAAGAGACACCAACATCAAGGTTGATGACAACAACAAACAAGAGGACAACATGAAAGAACTTATAGCAACCCAAAACCAGTTGAGCCAAGAGACAACTCAGCTTTTAGCCAACAACAATGGACTAGACCCAGCCATACAAAGGATTTTGAAACTTCAATCCCAATTGTTGCAAGGATTGGTTACTCAAATGATCAACATGAGAGAAAACTTTTCCCAAAGAGCTAATGACAACAAGGATGACAAAGATGTTATTTTAGAAGGAACCAAAGCTAGCAATACTTGCGGAGACAAGGATCATGCATCCAAGGAGCATGAAGATCAATTCCCTAATTATGAAGAAGAAGGTCATATCTTTAGTAACTGCCCCAAGAAGAGAGAAAGATTTCCCACCTTTGAAGAGCATGAACTAGAAGAACTCCTAGCTTTGGAGAGAAGCAAAAATAAGAAGAAGGACATAAGCCAGTTGCAATGTTACAATTGCAAAGAGATGGGACACTATGCCAATGAATGCCCAGAAAAGAAGAAGAACCAAGGAAACAAACAAGAGGAAATGATACCAAAGGAAAAGAAAGATATTAGCCAAGTGTGGTGCAACAACTGCAAAGAGCTAGGACATTATGCAAGCAACAGTCCAGAAAAGATGAAACACAAGATAAGCAAGCCTATGAGGGATCTCAGCCTTGTCACATGTTTCAAATGCAAGGAGCTATGCCACTATGCAAACTTCTGTCCAGGAAAGTTACACCAAGATCACAAGCAAGCCAAGATGTAATCTAATTGGAAATTTTTAAGGGTGGTAGTACCCTAGTTGTTTTGAGCCTACTTGTAACCCCTAGCCTTCCCAAATCTCGGGACGAGATTGATTTTAAGGGTGGTAGCCTGTCACATCCCAAGATTTTCCAAATCTTGTAATGTGAAAAATAAATGAATAAAATAAAACTTTGTTGATTTTCAGGGTGAGAAGAAACTTTTTGAATCCCAATTGGAAACCTTCAAACCTATTTGGATCAAATAAAATCCTAAAGGGATTTAAATAGTTAAATAAACAATAAATTTAAAAATATTTAAAATTACTATTTTTGGATATTTTAATAAAAGGATTTGGTTTTCAAAGGAAAAGGTAGAATTATAAATAAGGATTATTTATATAGCCAAATTAAACCTTGGCCAAGCTTTTGAAATAAAATGTTTTGATTTGATTAAAAGGGTAAAGGTTTATTTAAATAAAATAATAAGGATTTAATAATATCCAATTTTTATTTAAGTAAAGGATTTTCCTTTTTAACAAAACACTAAAACTTATTAAATTATTTTAAATAAGTTTTCCAAGTATTTATTATTTTCAAATAAAAACTACTGAATGGTTTAGTACTATTTTTTGATTTCAAAAAGATAAAGATTTTATTAAAGCAAATTCTATTTGATTTAATAACTAAGGTCCATTTATTTATTATTAATGGGTCCTAAAAAGAATAAAATTATTTTATTTTTGTCTTTGGACTTTGGTTTATGTTGTTAAACAGAACCAAAACACATTAGAAGTTTGGAGGAGTTTGAATTGAATTGAATGTTTGTTTTGTTGATTGAAATTCAAAACAGAAAATCAAAAGAGAAAAAGAAAAAGATTCAGAACAGAAAAAAAATAGAGCAAAGAAGACCCAGCCCAGCTAAGCCCATCCCGGCCCAACCAGCCCACTCCCTCTCTCCTCGCGAGAAAACGCTTCGCACCGTGAAAGAAACCCGCTTAGTCACTGACTCGTGGACCCCTTCCCCTCACTCCCTTTCTCGCTGACAAGCATGCCCCACCCCTCCAGCTCATCTTCTTCCTCCCCGCGACGACCATGCCGGCCGTTTGCTGCCGTTGATGCCGCGGTTAAATTCGCCTTAACTCCTTCGCCATTACTCGCTGCGACCACGCACGATAAAGCGTCTCCCCCTCCTCTCCATTTCCCCTCTATCTCCCCACCTCAACACTCCCCCAGGCCGCCCAATTCCTCTCCACACCACCCTCTGCTCCGACGAGCCACCGTGCAAATTCCGGCGAGCACGAACCGCCCCACTGCCCCTAGAGCGCACGGGTTGATCCCCATCGTCTCCTGCATCTCCTAGCACCAACCCCGCACCCGCGCGTGCCTTGCAGCGTCGACTACGACGACGACCCATAGCGCCACCGCCTGCCATTCACGCCGACGAGGATTCCTGGTAAGCTCGGACCGCCCCGAAGTTATTCAGTGATACTCACATGCTCCCTGGAACCATGCGCGTCTAACGCACCCTCTACTTTGCTTCGGCATGCCCTGTAGCCTCGCCCACAACGACAACCAGAGCGTGCCCGACGCCGAGCGAACTCCGGCGAGCGATTCAGGACTATCCTGTGCGCCCCTCGTCGAACCAACAACACCTTGAGCTTCCCCACGACATTGTGATCACGGTGAGCCTTCTCCTTCTCTCCCTTGCGTCCAGTATCACCGGGGACGACCTCGTCTGAGCGCTGCCACCAGAGCGCCCCCGCCAGCGCCGCTGAGTATTGGTCAGAGTAGTTAGGACCGTTGGATTTGGATCTGACGATTAGGATAGAAAGTAAGCGAATGGGTACGCACGCTTCTGAGCCCTATGATTCCACTTAAATCCTATGGTCTGTGTTAGTCGATCCACCCGAGCCGGTATCGACCAGTAGTTGAGCGCCGCGTGTAACTAGTTCTGTTTAAAAGAAATTTTGAATCTGATTTAGATGCAGATTTGAAACTCTTGTAACTTTTGATCCACACGTCCAAATTTTGCAAACTTTATATCAATGGAATCAGTGGAACAAACCCTATCCAACCATTCCATTTGTTTAGTAAAAAGCTTCTGGAAAAATGTTGGTTTTTGCAGAAACATTTGTATGCTTGTTTAGATTATAAAAATTGTTCAAAAATGATTTTGGGGATAAAATCTTTTGCAAATGGTGTATTTTGAACCTACTGACCATAGGAAACACTTTGTGGTTTCAAAAATGTATTTGGTGAAGGAAAAGAATGATTCTTTGATTTAAAACCAATTCTAGTCAAATAAAAATATAGTTATTTATTAAAAATAGTTTTGGAGGAAAACCTTTGGTAAATGTTTTGTTTTAAACTCTCTGACCCCAAACACCAAGTTTTATGGTTTGAAAACATATTTGGTGAACCCTATAGGTTAATGCCTTATTGAAAACATTTTTACACCACATAAAATGATACCTTGTTTTGAAAATGGTTTATGAAGTGAAACCTTTTGCAAATGACTTTGCCACTTTACAAAATGACCAATAGGTGTTTTCAAATGTTTATGAACCAATAGGAACCACTTTTTCAAATAAAACAATGCTTGGCATGCTTGCATGCATTACTTTGACTTTATGATTTTATGTGTTTGATTTGCTTGAATGGTAGATTGAAATATTGCTTGATTGATTTGTAGTGACTTGAAGTGTGTGAACATTGCAAAGATCAAGGAGTGAACCTATACTCTACCAAAAAGGCAAGTGATGCTTCATACTTTATCCCATTACTTTCACTATGCATTAGTGATTTTTCTAAGTAAAACTTGCATGGAATTTTGGAAGTATAAACCTTGCTATAGGAAAACCTAGTAGATGAAACCTTAGTAGAAATTTTCCTAAGTTAAGATTCCTACTACTATCAAGCTTAGCTTAGATAATAGAAAACAAGGGTGGAATATATATCCATACTATGGAAAATTTCTAAGTCTAAGGACTTAAGTTTTTGTTTAATAAAACAACTAATAAGTTAATGAATCACCTGGGTGGAATGGTAATTTCTTGGTGGTTTTTGGTTGAGTGGTTACACAAGGCCCATGTTTATGGTTTACCTTGTGTATCACACTTGTGGATTGCCACCCAGGAACAAAGAGATTTGAGATGTCAAATGTTGAGAAGCTTCAAGTGCAGCCACTTGGAATTATGGGCTCTGCCTGGATCATATAGGTTGCAAGAACTTAGCCATATGGACAGTTGGTGGTAGAGTTTGATAGGTTGGAACGCGTCCATTTTGGTCTAAGGGAAGGCTTCTGAAAGATCTTGTCTTGGTGAAACCAAGTCTTGTGGGGAAAGTGCACCACCTCTGTAGAGTGTAAAATCTAAGTACTTAGCCATGTCCCTGGTAAAGGACAATTTGAGCATCAAGACATGGAAGCAATCAAGAATCTCATCATCCAAATTTCTAAGTTAAAAACTTGTGGTTGAACAAGGTTTAAAGGATCTTCAATATCTGATTGGGAGAAATGATTTTGACAAAGAAAAAACTTAGTATTTTCAACTGATAAGGAAAAATCTATTTTGAGCAATGCAAGCCTAAGCTCCACTTAGCCAAATGCATATAGATGATAGACTCCACCATACTACCATAGTATCACTTTCCAATACAATTCAAATGTATTGACCCTTGTGGCTGTAACTTGTCATGTTGAAGGTTTGATTGATTTAGTGAAGTTTAAGTGATTAGGATTACAAGTCTACAACCAACATGTCTGCCTGTGGCACTTTGAAGATGAAGGACCCCATGCTTATAGATATTCTGCTGCAATGTAATGTAATAGCCAAATGAGATATGTAAGATGTAATAAAATTATGTTATTCCTGGTTATGAAGTTATATTATGACCTTTGTTTATTGATATTACATCTTAACTATGGATGCTAGCTATTGATCCAGGGACTAGCATTGTAAACACAGGGGACTCTACCTTATTAAAGGTTGGGACCCTTACAGATAGGGGCAATGAGAGCTCAAAGCTAATGAGTACCTTCCTTTCAGCATTGGGAAGCCTTTCAAACCTTCACAAAACCGTTTTCAAAATTTTGTTGAGTCACCACTTATTCTATGAGCGCCTTCTTGAGACCATAATAGTCATTCTTGTGTTTGTTCCAAAACTTGGTTAATTATGTCATGACTTTGATGCTTGAATCTCTGATATCTTTATTTATAGTCTTCATGTGAAATTTAGAGGTGCCTTGGCATTTATATTGTGCTCTTCAAACAAAAGCAAGCGAGATACCATTCTATCATACATTATTATGAGCATTGCAATGTTGCTTATGTTTATGTTCCATGCTACTTATTATTATTGAGTTGGTTTCTCTTCATAGCTTGCAATGACTATTGAGTAGACTTAGTTGCATACTCTTTATTATTAATTGTCTGAACATCTACTCATGTGCTGAGAATATTTCCATCATATGAAGCAAAGTGTTCATGAAAGTTCTTTTATCACACTCAGTTTTCAACTGAATTGCTTGAGGACAAGCAATAAGGTAATCTTGGGGGGAGTTGATATGTCCAAAACGTATCTACTTTCTCGAACACTTTGCTATTTTTTTCCTCTATACTTGTGTGATTTGGATACAACTAACACGGACTGACGTTGTTTTCAGCAGAATTACCTTGGTGTCTTGTTTTTGTGCAGAAAATGAACTATCAGGAAAAATCCCGGAAAATATGCCAAAAACTATTTCTCACCAAAAGATCCACGGAGCAATAAGGGGAGACAAAGGGGAGGCCTGGGGGGCCTAGACCCACCCTAGGAACGGGCCCACCTGACCCCGCGCCTGGAGGGGGTCTGGCCACCCCAGGCAGCTCCTCGGCCTCCCTCCACGTCTATAAGTTGCCTTCTGACCAAAAAGCAGGGGGGTTCGATAGTTTTCCAGAAAGAGTTCGGCTCCGCCGCCGCCACCAGAAACCAAGATTCGGATCCAGAAACTCCGTTCTGGCACCTTGCCGGGACGGGGAATTTGGAGAGGATCATCGCCATCATCACCAACGCATCTCCATCAACCACCGATGTTTCCCTCATCCATGAGTGAGTAACCCCCCGCTGTAGGCTTAGGTATGGTAGGGATTGGATGAGTTCTATCATGTAATCGAATAATATCTGTTAGGGCATAATGCCTAGTATCTCTATTAGTTCTATTTGACTTTGTTGCAACTTGTTATGCTTAATGCTTGTCACTAGGGACCGAGTGCCATGATCTCAGATCTGAAATTATTATTGAATCATTATTATAGTATTGTTTATGATCTTATCTGCAAGTTGTGTACACATATCATTGTCCGGATCCAAAGGCCCCGAAGTGACAGAAACTGGGACAACCGGAGGGGATGGCTGCGGTGTGAGGATCACATGTGTTCACGGAGTTTAATGCTTTGATCTGGTGCTCTATTAAAAGGAGCACCTTAATTGTCAGTAGTTCCCTAGAGGCCCCGCTGCCACGGGCTGGCTGGATAGAAGACGTTGTGCAAGTTCTCATTGCAAGCACGTATGACTATATTTGGATCCATGCCTAGGATTGTTTAGTACTTGGATGCTTGTTATTATTTATCTGCAATGCCCTAGTTCTTTGAAGTTACATGTTTAGACTCGTCCATGCAACACCCGTCCATCCATCCCTATGCCTACCGCACTCGAATCCTACTGTTACCGTTACTGTTACTATTGGTACTGTTCACCATTTTTGTTACTGTTGTTGTTGCTTTGCTGTTGCTACTACAAACTGTTGCTACTGATAAACTTCTGTGAGCAAGAACTATTTCCAGGTGCAGCTGAACTGACAACTCAGTTGTTAAGGCTTGCAAGTATTCTTTGGCTCCCCTTGTGTCGAATCAATAAATTTGGTAATACTACCCGCGAAGACTGTTGCGATCCCCAACACTTGTGGGTCATCAGGGAGTATTAATGATGTTCTCATCATGGTTAACAATGCTTATGTCCCTGTTGATTTCTATGTTTTGGATGTTGAATACAATGCTTCTTGTCCTATTACTTTGGGAAGACCTTTCCTTAGAACAGTTGGTGCCATCATTTGTATGGAAGAAGGCACCATCAAATATCATTTTCAATTCAAGAAATGTATTGAACACTTCCCTATGAGAAGAGAGAAGTTGCTCTTTGCTCCCCCTTTGAAAGCAAGGTTTGATGTTAATGCTTCCTCATTTGAAAATACTTGATTCTTCTTGCTTCTTGTGCCTAACTTAAAGGTGTTAAAGAAAAGTACTTGTTGGGAGATAACCCAAGAGTTTCCTTGAGTATTTGAAGTTATTACTTCATTAATGACCTCTCATTATCCTTTTTGTTTGCTTTTTGTGCCAAGAATGACCTCTAATGAGAGGGAAGTAAGATTTGGGGAGTTACTGTACCGAAACAGATTTATGTCCTCCACCAAAAAAATTCGTGATGAGTCTCTGTAACTTGGATTGAGCTCAAAATTTACAAATAAATCCCCCGGTATGTTAGATAATTTTCGTTAGTTCAACACCATTTGATTTGAGCAACAGAAGATGTTCGAAAAAATCGGTTTCTACCTGTTGGTCTGTTTTGACAGATTTCTGCCATTATTTGCATTTATTTCTTATTGATTCCTTTTTGAGTTCTCTTTAGGTGAATTGAGCTTATCTTTTGAATACACTAATGTTGCTAATAAATATTGTGTGAAGTTTTGTATGAAGAAAAAAATTCAGGTGTAAAGAGAGAATAATGCAATGAGATGAAGAATGGAAAAAAAGCTCAAGCTTGTGGATGCCACCATGGTGTCACCCCAAGAAATATCCAAGAGGTACAAGCGTCAAAGCTTGGGGATGCCCGAGGCATCCCCTTCTTCATCAATAAAAAGCTCAGGTCTGTCTAGACACTTCGTTTTTATTGTTTCATGCACAGTTGTGTTGTCCTTGGAGCGTCTTAGTTTTCGTTTGCTTTGCTTAGTTTGTTTAGTTCGCTTGAATAAAGTAGTTTGGACCCCCGTTATCGCTGTGTTGTTTTGCAAATAAGTTTGCTTGGTGTTGGAAAGGAGTAGTAAGTTCTTGCTTGAAGTGCAAGAGGAGGTTTCATTGACTGTGACTTAGACTTTAGCATGACATGCTAGGTGTTGTTTTGACCTTATGCTTAGTGATTATTGTTGTATCATGTCTTGTTCCAAACAATTGTGATTGCTTAGTGCGCCTTGAAGAAATTATGTGTTGTTTTAGCATGCAAAAAGCTTAGTATTATGGTATTCTCCTTTGATGCTTTGCTTGGGTTGACTTGGCACATGCTCACACCATGTTATGGCTATGAAAAGTCACCATTAGCCTCTATGATCATTTAGCCCTTGACTTGTAGTACCACTCTTTGCTTTGATAAGTATGCTTTGTTGCACTGCATGATTATGGCCATTATTGCTCTCTTAGTTGGTTGCTCCCAGTCTTTTGCTAGCCTCCACTTCTATGAGTAAGTTCTACTCATGCCTCCAACTCCCAAGAAACCAAGTTATTCCAAAGTGTCCACTATAAACTCCTATGCATGGTGTGTTACACCATTCCAAGTATATTATTGTTTTCATCTATCTTACAATTAAAAACTATTTTGTTATGTGAAAACTTAGTGATTAAAGGCCTCACGAACTTGATGGCACACTTTATTATTTGCCCCTAAATAAACTTGAACCATTGTGACAACTTTGTTGTATATGCTTGCACTTATAAGTTGGAATTAGTAGAACCGTGTTGTCATGAGGAACGTTTTCAACATTGCACACAAATGCAAAGGGGTATTTTCCTAGCATCGATGTACTCAGTTGATATCATTTTCTTTTGTCTCTGGATGTCACCGGTGTGAAATAAAGAGGGAACTTGTAAGTCCATGGAGTTTGTATCCTGTGTTAGAGAAACGCCTGGGCCGCTAGCCTAAGCCATGCCTAATCATGGTGGAAACTTGCAGCATCACCATAATGAGCTATCTATGAATCATCCTCAATAAAAAGCTATGCATATGGTAAATAAAAAGATTGCTGAGATGTTCATTGTCTGCATGTATTGTCATTTTGGTTATGGCAAAGCTCCTGTTCCATGTGCAAGGGGTACCCCATTGGCGATTCTCAATGATATGCAAATACTTACAATGACAAGAACTTACCTAGACCCAAAGTTGAGTATGCATGAGGTGTGTCCCTCGCATTCAAGGGACTTGAGATTGCCAACTTATACTTCGTCAAGCATATACTCCAACTTTGCCACTTTAACCTTAATCACTAAAAGATGCTTATGATAGGGGCAATGAGGGCTGAAAGCTAACAAGTGACATAATTTTTGGAAGCTCTTTTTGAAACTTGTAATCCTTGCTTCCTTTACAAAAAGGCCTTTCTTCCACCATTATTGAGTCTCCACCTTTTACCTTTAGGCACCATTAAGAGAGCATAGTTGTCATTCTGTGTGCAGTGTTCCAAAGCTTATTAATTGATGCATATTGTGATATTACTTGTTCTTGTGCTATTTGTTTCTAGTAACCCTTGTGAACTTTGAAGGTGTCCTATGCATCTATTTGCTACTCTATGAGGGACAAGCTGATTGCCACTATGCTATGTTTTCTATATGTGAAACAAACAAACGTTTTTCAATGCATGTTATTCATGATCTTTGTTTGTAGCTTGTCATGTTGCATGCATAGTTACTATGTCCTATTGTTAGAACTCCATCTTTCATGCACATGTTTAGAGTTCTTTGATCCCATCTTTCAATGCTTGCAAATGGTTGGATCTTTATTGTGAGGGTGCATGTCACCTCAAAAATTATTCCTTTTATCACTTACCTACTCGGGGACGAGCAGGAGTTAAGATTGGGGATGCTAATACGTTGGAAACGTATCTATAATTTTTGCTTCTCCATGCTTGGTTAGTATGTACTTTGCTTTACTTGTCCACACTTTGAGGTGCTTTTTACATATTTTCTGGTACTAACCTACTAACAAGTTGCAACACTGCCAGATTCCTATTTTCTACTGTTTTTGGTTTCAGAAAAGTTAGTAAAGAAATATTCTCGGAATTAGACGGGACAAACGAAAAAGTAAATTACTTTACGTGGGGAACAAGAAGTTCAGAGGGGAGATGAGGAGGCGTGCCAGAGCAGCTAACCCCCCCCCCCTAGGCGCGGGTGGGCCCTACCCCACGCTTGGGTAGAGTTTGCCCCCTCTGGACGCCGCCTCGGCCTCTCCCTTCGCCTATAAGAAGTGCCCGATGCAGAAACCCTAAGTACCCAATCAAATCTCCACAAAACCATTTGTATTCTCCGCCACCATCGTCCCTAGATCGAGAGGATCTGAAGTTCTTCCCGGCATCCAGCCGGAGGGGAGATCATCCCGGAGGCCTTCTCTCCGGTATGATGCGTGAGTAGTTCCATCTTATACTATGGGCCCATGTAGTTGCTAGATGGTTGTATCTCCTCCTTTGTGATTTCATGTATAGATCTTGTGAGCTCCGTTCATGATCAAGATCTAATCTATTTTTAATCATGCATGTTGTGTTTGCTGGGATCCGATGGATATTGAGATTATTATGTTGGTTTGATTAATGGTTTTATCTTTATGATTCTGGCATGTCTGTGTTTTTTGTGATCTTGCATGCTCCCCATTGTTAGTAGCTATCTTGGCTAAGTAGTTGCTAGTGACTCCAAGAGGGGGTATTTATGCTCGATAGTGGGTTCGTGCCTCTAGTTTCCAAGGGAACTGACAGAAATATCTTCGGTTGTAGATGTGTTTTTGCTACTAGGGAGAAAACAACGGTCTCTTGTTCATGGAACATGTGGACTGTTTACCTTACACACTTTTCTTAAAGAAGTTGTTTGTTGCTTGCAACTTAATACTGGAGGGGGTTCGGATGATAACCTGAAGGTGGACTTCTAGTCATAGATGTAGTTGGATGGCGGTCTATGTATCTTTTTGTATTGCCCAATCGAATCTCATAGGATCTTTCTGACTAGTAATTGCATTGTTATGCCTTTCTTAGTTCCTGTCAATTGCCCTGCTGTAATTTGTTTACCCTTCATGCCATGTTGTTTATCTAAGGAGAGCACGTCTCGTGAACTATGGACCCTGGTCCAATCTTTACCATTGATACATCTTCCACTGCTACTTGTTTGCTTGTTGAAAACCATTGCCTTCCACACCATATGTTTAATCCTTTGTTAAAGCAAACCGGTGAGATTGACAACCTCACTGATTCGTTGGCGCAAAGTCTTGAGTTTGTGTTCTGCAAGTCTCCGTGTTGCTTGCAACACCTGTGTGATGTTTCCTTCCTCCTACTACTTCGATACCCTCGGTTTCTTACTGAGGGAAAACTTGGTGTTGTGCTGCTTCACACCTTTCTCTTGGGATTCCCAATGAAGCGCTCCTACATCAACACAGCGCTGCATCACCAGCCGACCATGGATACCGCCTAGCCACCATGTCTAGGAGGCAGCTGACCGTCCATCGCCACACCCTGTCTAGCCCTCGCATGCAGCCAGGCCCTGGACCACCCTAGCACAGCCATTCCCTTTGTCTCTGCACCATTCTGAGAGCACGCCAGAGCGCCGCGCCTGACACGCTCGCACACGCCACGCCTCGCCTTCGCCGCCCGTGCCTGCAATCACCGCGACACCAGTAACCCTCCAGACATCCCCGTTCACCGCCGCGCGACCCATAGCACTCGTGCATCGTCAAAATCACCGTCGGTTCCACGTAGAGCATCGATCGTTCCCGACCATTTTTGACCGCCCCTTGTCGCGCCATTACGTCCATGAGCATTGCCAGGAGACCGCGAACTGTCCTACACCCTCTGTCATGCCTTTAGATCGCTATATCGTCGACCCCGTCGAGCTCCGCCCATGCCGCACTGCCTCTCACACTCGGCTATAAAAGGAGGCCACCCTAGAATCAGGTAGCCACACCATTCCACTCCCCACCTCTCACAGAACCTCCTACACCTCTCCCTGGAGCAAGGAGAGCTCCACATCGCCGGAATTTCACCGGAGTCTGCCGCGGAGGAGGAGAAGAGGAGCCGTTGATTGGAGCCACCCCAAGAGCCGCCGTGACCACCACTCGAACCGCTGTCATCGACAACATCGTTCGCCCCCAACACCGACCCTAGCTGGAGCCCTGGTGAGCCTCACACGACCCCCACCGCCGCGTTAGGGTTTAGACCTCGTCGGAGTTGTTCGTCGTTGATGATGAGCCTCAGCCGTTAGATTAGATTCTAATTGCACGGTCCAAAATGCCACTTACCGCTTCGTGTAGCCAGAGTCGCTGATGCATGGGGTCATCACTTAACTCATCCCGCGCACTATGTTGTGTGCAGTGGGCCGGCCCAGTTAGTTCCCGCCGACCTAGTAGATTCAAATATAGATTTTTCAATTTAGTTCAAACTCTAGTTCTGTTAGTAGATTAAAAAATCAATTCAGAGAGATTCACTAAACCAAATTGCATGAAACTAATTTTGTTAGAAAGGTATTGAAATTTTTAATCCAAACCCGTTGGATTCAAACCATTTGAAATTATATATCATCTATAGTAAAATTAACAAGGCAGAGACTTTTCTGCATTTAAACTTTTTCAAAAATCAACAATAAATTCTTTTGAGTTGATTCCAACTCTCAAAAATCACATTTTACTAGACCTTTCTGAATATATAAAAACATCTAGGTTTACTTGCAGTAATAATGGACAAGTACTAAAATAATTCCCCATGGGCATTTCTAGTCACTCTAATTAATTAAAATAATAATGTTAAACCTTATTAAATTGTGACACCACTTTAAATCACATTCCCAAGTATTGAAATATGTGGTGATGACATGTGTCAACATGATCCCATATTTTAATTAGAGGATATTAAATCTTAAGTAGTTTTCAATGAGTAGAAATTACTTTTCCAAAATAAAATAAATAAGACTAAGCCTTTAATCCTTGTGATGATTGTGATGATGCTAAATCATCTAGTGTGAACCTTTGCGTGCCAAATAGAAGTAGTTAACTATTGTTTGGTGATTGTGCACCTCGTATTTATTTATAGACACTAGTACCGACCAATCATACGAAGAGGAAGGAGACTACTACGAAGAGGAAGCAGAGGAGAACTTCAACCACTGCACTGCTCAAGGCAAGCTCACACTTGAAACTTTGCAAGCCATCTTAGCAAGCTAACCCTTGCATGATAAGTATGCAAACTAGAGGCCTTAGGCATATTTGGTTATACCCCTTTATTATACCAAATCCCAGTTTTACTTGCAAGATTTATTCTTTTATTTCTTTATCAAAACTTATTTATTGCTTTTACTTAGTAACTTTTGAATTTTGGAAAGATATTATAGGTAGCATAAAGAGCATAAAACTTGGTCTAAGTTATTTAGAACTACATGCCATACTGAGGCATGAGATTAGATTTGGATAAGTCACACTTGTTTAGCACCCCTCATTAGTGACTACCCCCAACTTTAGTGGCTAGTGCGAAGCATAAAACTTGATCACTTGAGATGGGAATACTTGGTGAAAAGGATACTGAAAACCTTAGAATGATGAGTCATTCTAATGAAATGTTTTGACATGTGTTATGAACACCAGATGATTTCATGATGAAAATGTTGAGGCATGAGCCTTAGCCCTTTTATAAAGCTGATGGTTGGGTTCGGATGCGATACCATTCCAATTTTACCGTACAACCACAATACCCGAATTTGGGTAGGGCTTAACTAGAAGTTTATATATCTTAGTATGGGTTCCCTTGAAGCCGAGGTTTGAGCTGAGGCTACCTCGTGATGATTATCCACATGTGCAGTTCCCAAGATGACAGATGGTCATGGTTGGGAGGCCAAACTCATACCGGAGGTGCCTATACTAGGGTGTGTAATTGAAGGTTTAGGATTGATTATCCGCATATTGAGTATGGTGATTCAGGATTGTTCCTGACAGATGTATTGAATGTTGTTGTGAAAGTGTACAATCTCTGCAGAGTGTCAAAATATTTGAATAGCCGCGTCCGTGGTTATGGACAGTTGGAGTGGCCATACTATTCCGTCGTCAGATGTTTTCAAAATGACTTGTGAAATGAACTATGACTTTGACTTATCCACAACAGGGTTGTGAACATGAAAACTAAGTTCCCACTTAGGTGTTATAGAACATTAAACTAGTATTCTTTACTTCTATACTCAGTTAGAGATAAACCTGTCTTTTTGCTAAACAACGTAGAGCTTAGGATTCCTACGTGAACCACTTTACTTATTAGTGATAGTTTGCGAGTACTTAAAGAGTACTCATGGCTTTGTCCCTGGCTATTCCTATGGCCAGAGGACTACCAGGATGATGGACAGCAGGAAGTCTATGACAACTAGGATCATCTCCCATTGTCAGCATTGCATGTGACCCCTGAAGATGAAGCTTCAACCATGTTATCATTATTATTATATTCCCCTACGTTGATTGTATTAAGACTGGATCATGAGATCCTTTATTTGTAAGACCTTTATTCTGGTTTGTAATGGATGATGAACTATGGTACCAATCTGTTATGTCTCGCAAAAATGGTAATCCTGGGATTGTGATGTATGGCATAACAGGATTTTGGGATTAAAAATATGGGTGTTGACATGCACTCGCGAGGCAGCACACACACACGCACACCCCACCCTGATCACACCAGACACAACACACACCACGCACCTCACGGACACACACATAAGCACATGACGCACCAACAGGACCCAAAACACTAGCACACTACATGCCTGGCGCCAACGCGCATGCAAAAAACACATGTACCTGGACGCACCCAGCCCCACACGCCTCCCTATCGCCACCTACCCCTAGTCCTCGCATCACTCGTCTCTCCCTCTACAGCACGCCGCCGCCTATGCCATTCGCGAGCCCCGTCGCCATGTTTTTCTCGGCACCCTTTCCACTCCTGCCGAGCTTGCCAAGCCGCTGCTAGCCCTGCTCCTCGACCTCGCACGCCTTCTGTGGTTGTCATCTACTGCTATGCCCATGGCTATTCGACCTCCTAGTGGCGCCTCCGCCGAGCTCCCTCCAGGCCATTGTTCGAGTTCCCACCACCGCGGCCTCGCCCCGAGCATGCGGCTCCCTCTCCTTGCCCCGCATCGAGCTTCCTCCGCCTAGCCCACCACCTAAAATCCTGCCACCATTAGTCTTCACCCCTTCCTTCGACCGCATGGCCTCCGCAACGCCATCTCTGTCTCCATCACCGTTCACCTTGTCCGCGCGTCCAGCCGCTCAAAGCCATCGCCTTCATCTGTATGAGCCGCCGCCAAGCACGTTAGCAGCGTCGCCTAAGACCTCTGCCGCCTCCTTGATGTCTACGCACTTCTATTCTTGTAGACAGTTGTTGGTCCTCCAAGTGCAGAGGTTTGTAGAACAGCAGCAACTTTCCCTTAAGTGGATTACCCAAGGTTTATCGAACTGAGGGAGGAAGTGGTCAAAGGTATTCCCTCTCAAGCAACCCTGCAATCAAGATACAAGAAGTCTATTGTGTCCACAACACACCCAATACACTTGTCAGGTGTATAGGTGCACTAGTTTGGCAAAGAGATAGTGAAATACAAGTGGTAACGGTGCCAGAAAATAGCTTCTGACTTGTTGTTGACGTGGGAGAACGTGTGTGAGTGCCAGAAAAGATCTTGCCAGTGAGGTAAAGACTAAAGCAAGCAAACATGCAATAGATCTAGATGCAAACGGTGTTTCAATGTTTAGAAACAAGGCCTAGGGATCATACTTTCACTAGTGAACACTCTCTCATATAAATATCCTCTCTTCATGATACTACTCTTAACTACTCTCCGGTTGGACACTGTAATCCATGGTAGGGCTATAACAGCACACCTCAAAGTCCGCCTTCCCCAATCTAGATAACCCCACACTGTCACCTTGAGATCTAGATGGTTCCAACAAACACCACAATTTCATAGAGACATCCAACTCCAAATATAACTCATAACAAATATTCAATCTAGCCAAAGTGCCACACACGGTATGCCCGCTGTCACTTTCACACACATGGGGAAAAGCATAGATCCATTAAAGCACAAAGAGTATTTATGTAGACTCAAGCCTAAGTGCCACCATGGCGTGCACGCTATCACTTTCACACACATGGGGAGAGCAGAGGTCTAATGAAGCACTTGAGTAGCAAGGTAGATCTAGTTGATTACAAAGCTCATGACCACAAGATCATGCATAGAGAGAGAGAGAGAGATGAACACATAGCTACCGGTAGATCCCCTAGCCCTGAGGAAGAACTACTCCCTCCTCATCATGGGAATCAGCGATGGTGATGAATATGGTGATGGATATCGATGGAGATGGCTCCGGGGGCACTTCCCCATCCCGGCAGGGTGCCGGAACAGAGACTTTCTGTTCTCCAAATCTCCCCTTTGGTGGCGATGGTGTTGTGGTGGTTTTTGTGGATTTCTGCCAGATTGTTTTATGGTTTTTGGGTCGGAGGCTTCTTATAGGCGAAGGGGGAGGCCTCAGAGGCGGCCAGAGGGCCCACACCCTCCCCAGGAGTGGGCCAGGCTTGGCCGCGCCCAGGGGGGTTTGGCCACCCTCTGGTGCCTCTCCATCCCTCCTTCTGGATTCGTGTCCCTCACGGAAAGTTATTAACTTTGGCTTTTGTCCCATCCAATTTCGAGAATATTGATTTTCTGCCTTTCTGGAACCAAAAACAGAAGAAAACAGGCAACTGGCACTGTGGCAACTTGTTATTAGGTTAGTTCTAGAAAAGATATAAAAACACCTCAAAGAAAGACAAAGCAAAGCAAATTAGATATTAAACAAGCGTGGAACATCAAAAATTATAGATACGTTTCTGACGTATCAAGCATCCCCAAGCTTAACTCTTGCTCCTCCTCGAGTAGGTAAGTGATAAAAAGAATAATTTTTGAGGTGACATGCACCATCAAAACCAAGATCGAACCATTTGCAAGCATTGAAAGCTGGGATCAAAGAAATCTAAACATGTGCATGAAAGATGGAGTTCTAACAATAGGACAAAGTAACTATGCATGCAACATGACAAGCTGCAAACAAAGATCATGAATAACATGCATTGGAAAACGTTTGTTTGTTTCGCATATAGAAAACATAGCAGAGTGGCAATTAGCTTGTCCCTCATAGAGTAGCAATATAGATGCATATGACACCTTCAAAGTTCACAAGGGTGACTAGAAACAAATAGCACAATAACAAGTAATATCACAATATGCATCAATCAATAATCTTTGGAACACTGCACACAGAATGAAAACTATGCTCTCTTAATGGTGCCTAAAGGTAGAAGGTGGAGACTCAATAGTGGTGGAAGAAAGGCCTTTTATAAAGGAAGCAGGGATTACAAGTTTCAAAACGAGCTTCCAAAAATTATGGTACTTGTTAGCTTTCATCCCTCATTACCCCTATCATAAGCATCTTAAAGTGATTAAGGTTAAAGTGGGAAAGATGGAGTATATGCTTGACGAAGTATAAGTTGGCAATCTCAAGTCCCTTGAATACGAGGGCCACACCTCATGCATACTCAACTTTGGGCCCAGGTAAGTTCTTGTCATTATAAGTATTTGCATATCAATGAGAACCGCCAACGGGGTACCCCTTGCACATGGTACAGGAGCTTTCCCATAACTAAAATGATAAGGCAAGCAGACAATGAGCATCTCAGCAATCTTCTTATTTACCATGGGAATATGGTGCTTTTTTCTCTCTTTCCTCTTTTCTCAACGTGTCTCTTTTTTTATAAGAAGAATGCTTCATAGATGTCACTATGGTGATGCTGCAAGTTTCCACCATGATTAGGCATGGCTTAGGCTAGCGGCCCAGGCGTTTCTCTAACACAGGATATAAACTCCATGGACTCACAAGTTCCCTCTTTATTTCACACCGGTGACATCCATAGACAAAAGAGCATGAAATCAACTGAGTACAAAGTACAAGTGCAATGTTGAAAACGTTCCCCATGACAGCATGGTTCTATTGATTCCAACGTATAAGTGCAAGCATATACAACATAGATGACACAATGGTTCAAGTTTATTAGGGTCAAAAAATATAAAGTGTTCCATCAAGTTTGTGAGGGCTTTAATCACTAAGTTTTCACATAACAAAATAGTTTTTAATTGGAAGATAGCTGAAAACAAGAATATACTTGGAATGGTGTAATATACCATGTATAGGAGTTTATAGTGGACACTTTGGAATAACTTGGTTTCTTGGGAGTTTGAAGCATGAGTAGATCTTACTCATACAAGTGGAGGCTAGCAAAAGACTGGGAGCAACCAAATAAGAGAGCATAATGGCCATAATCATGCAGTGCAACAAAGCATACTAATCAAAGCATAGAGTGGTACTACAATTCAAGGACTAAATGATCATAGAGGCTAATGGTGACTTGTTCATAGTCATAACATGGTGTCAGCATGTGCCAATTCAACCCAAACAAAGCATCAAAGGAGAATACCACGATACTATGCTTTTGTATGCTAAAACAACGCATGATTCCTTCAAGGCACATTAAGCAATACTAATTGTTTGGAACAAGTCATGCTACAGCAATAATCACTAATCATAAGGTCAAAACAACATCTAGCATGACATGATAAAGTCTAAGTCACAGTCAATGCAAGATCATCTTATACTTTCAAGCAGGAACTTCCTACTCCTTTCCAACACCAAACAACTTATTTGAAACAACTCACAAAGATAATAATCAATAAAGATCAGTGATCTTGTCTCAAAAATCCACAAATAAGAACTAAAAAGTTCTAAGCTGAAAGCACAAGAAAACTAAGGCTAAACGCAGTGCTAGCAAAAGTGAACACTCACAAAACAATAAGAGTGAAAACTAGAGTGTTCTAGGCAATGGAAATAGAGTGTGTCTCCCTCCAAAAGAAGTGTGCTGTGATCAACCAACTTCCTCAAGCAAACTAAGCAAACAAAAACAAAAACCAAAACTAATACGCTCCAAGAACAACACGACTGTGCATGAAACAATAAAAACAAAGTGTCTAAAAAGACCTGGGATTTTTATTGATAAAGAAGGGGATGCCTTGGGCACCCCCAAGCTTTGACATCTGTACCTCTTGGATATTTCTTGGGGTGACACCGGTGTGGCATCCCCAAGCTTGAGCTTTTGTCCATTCTTCATCTCATTACATCATTCTCTCTCTACACCTAAAATTTTTCCTTCATACAAAACTTCACACAATCTTCATTAGCAACATTAGTGTATTCAAAAGATATTAGACCCTTAGGCAAAGCTTTGGAACAGCAAAACTTTTCACTAAAAACAAAATCTACTGTATCAACTCCTTCAAAAAGCTCAATTCCCCAAAAGAGAACTCAAAAAGGAATCAATAAGAAGCAAATGCAAATAATGGCAGAAATCTGTCAAAACAGACTAGTAGGTAGAAATCGATTTTTTCGAAGACCTTCTGTTACTCAAATAAAAAAGTGTTGAACTAACGAAAGTTAGATAACATACTGGGGGATTTATTCATAAATTTTAAGCGCAATCTGACTTACATAGACTCCTCACGAATTTGTTTGGTGGAGGACAGAAATCTGTTTCGGGACAGCAACTCCCCAAATCTTACTTCCCTCTCATTAGAGGTTATTCTTGGCACAAAAAACAAACAAAAATGATATGCGTAACATCCCAAAAATATAAAAAAATGATCATCAAACTCTAATCACTAAAATTAGGGTTAACAAAAACTTTGATTAATTGAAATCATATGAGTGCATGTGTGAATGAGATGATTTGATAAATGCATGAATGAACTTGTGTGATTAACCTAAAATAGAAACAAATGGTTTAAAGAGGGAAATAACATCATATAAAACATTTCCATGTAGAAACAAATCAAGATAAAATCAAAAACAAATCAAATAAAGCAAATGGTCATTTTTGCCAATCTTGCTCACTAGGTCACTCTAAGTGTTTCTAGTTCAAGATTTCAAACAGAAACTTTCCCAATTATTTTCACCCCTTTCTAGAACAAGTAAAAGTGAATCAAAGCCCACATTTCAAACTTACAGAAACATTTGGCAACCTCATTCAAATCACAATTCAAAATTGAGTCTTTATCATATGTGAAGATCACCCATTTTCAAAGCTCAACCAAACCAATGCCCCTTGACTAATCCAACTAACCAGACACTCCCTAGTAGGTGCCTAGCAAACCCACCAAGTTTGAATCCAAAATTCAAATTCAAAGTTCTTGCGGCCATTTCATCAAACACCTTGCAGATACAAATCAAACAAACATCTAACACTATTTGCAGCAGTAAATTTGGACAACCTTGTTCCCTCTCTGGTTGCAACAAGCATTTAGTAGATCATCTAGCTTAGTTATAGCACCACTCTGAGCTTACCATTGCCATCAATGGTGAGCAGGCCGAGCCTCACCTTGCCACTCCAATGTGGACAGCAAGCTAGAGGAAGAACTAGCTGTGCCAACCTTGTCTGGCATGCTTCCCATGCCTCCCCGCCCCCTCTAGACCAGCCCTAGCTCGAAGACAGAGACAGGAACTAGCGGAAACACCATGCTCGTGCCACTGTCGACCATGCCGACACGCACCATTGTGCATGCGCCATTCCCACTCAACACGACCACCTCGAGCCCTTGCCGCCCGCCAGCATGAACCCCACCATCCCAGGAGACAACTAGACATGCTCGTTTCCTCGACCATACCCCGTAGCCGCCGCACGCCGCGAAGTTCGCCGTCGGTACCGCGTAGAGCACCACACGTTCCAGACCAAATCCCACCACCCTACGCCTCACCTTTAAGCTAGCAACGATCGCCAGGAGACCGTGCACCGTCCCCTAGACTCAGCCACGCTGATAGCCTCCTGTACCGTCGCCTCCGACGACCTCATCCCACGTCGTGCTGCCCATCTTGCTCGCCTATAAAAGGAGGCCTCCCCAACTCGATTTCTCCACACCATCTCACTCCCCACCTTCTCTTGGGGCGGTTCCAATCGAAGGCTCCCTTCTTCTCCAGCAGCGGTGAGCCTCGCCGACCCTCGCTAGAGCCCCGGTGAGCCTCCCACGACCCCCACCTGCCGCGCTAGGGTTCTGTCTCGCCGGCGCTGCCCGATGTGGACGTTGAACTAGAGCCGTTCGATTAGAACTAGGTCCCACGGTCCACATTGCCCCGTACCGTTTCTCCCCTCCCCGTCTCACTTACGCCTGGGTACAACCACTTAACCAGCCCGCGCGTGCGCTGTGCGTAGTGGGCCAACCCAGTTAACCGTCTCGCGCGACCCAAAAATTCAAATTTACTTTTATTCATTTAATTTCAAATACAGCTCTGTACCTAGATTCAAAAATCAACCCAGCTCGATTCACTGAACCAAAATGCATGAAACCAATTTTGTTAGAAAGGTACTGAAATGCTTAATCCAAGCCCGTTGGATTCAAACCATTTGGATGTGTAGATCAAACATGGTAAAAATAACAAGGCAGAAGCTTTTCTGCATTCAACCATTTTTCAAAATTCAACCATAAGAGTTTTTAAGTTGATTCCAACTCTCAAAAATTACATTTGATCATACCTTTCAGAATATATAAAAACATATGGGTTTACTTGCAGAGATAATTTTCAAGTAATAAAAGAATGCCACGTAGGCATTTCTAGTCACTTTAATTAATTAAAATAAAAAGGTTAAACCTTATTAAATTGTGACACCACTTTAAATCATATTCCCATGTACTGAAATATGTGGTGATGACATGTGTCAACATGATCCCATGTTTGAGTTGGAGAATATTAAATCTTAAGTAGTTTTTCAATGAGTAGAAATTACTTTTCTCAAATTAAAATAAATAAGACAAGTGCTTTAATCTTGTAATGATAGTGATGATGATAGATCATCTAGTGTGAACCTATGAGTGATGATTGGAAATAGTTAAGTGTTGTTTGGTGATTGTGTACCTCGTATTTATTTATAGACACTAGTACCGACCAAGGATACGAGGAGGAAGGTGTAGGGGTTTGTAACATGGAAAACAAAAAAATTCTACCGCATGCACACAAACAAGCCAAGATCTATCTACTAGATTGTAGCAACGAGTCAATAGAAGCACTCATCCTTGAATATTCCAAAGCAGTTAATGAGAGCAGATTCTCGTGGGTGATGTAGTCGTACACTTGCTGATCTCAAGATCGCGTAGACGATCCTTCCGGCGCTGCATTCTGATAGCGCTTCCGCAGTCGATCAGATGTTTGGTACTCGATGAAGACCTTCCTCTCCCTTGTTCCAGCAGGCAGCGAAGGTTGTAGTTCTCCCCTCGCGTTTCCGGCAGCACGACGGCGTGGTGTCGTAAGTGGAGGGAAGATCCCGCAGGGCTTCGCCTAAGACGGTGCGAGTTATGGTGGATCTACGGTTTCCTGGTGATCTAGGGTTTAGAAGACCGGGGGGAGGAGGAGGTTTCAGCGGTGACTAGGGAGACGGCGATGGGCCGGCGGCTGGCGGCGGCGCGGCGGCGGTGGCGCTGGTGTGGGAGGGCTAGGGCTTGGCTTTTGGGGCAGCCCTCCCCCTCTATTTATGAGGGGGGTAGCCTTGGGAGGGGTGGGTTTGAATCCAAACCCAAACCCAAGTTGGATTGAGAGAAGGACACTTTCCTTCTTCCACCAGGAAACCATTGTTCCAGTTTGACTTTTCAAACTTCCCGTTTGACTTTCAATTTAGAGCTTTCATTCTCTTGCAAATGCACAAACCAAGTGACCTAGGATATGATCCAATCATTCCACTTATCCATGACACATTCATGGTTCATTCCCCTTCCGGCCCGGTGAACCTTCTAGACCCTTCTAGAACATCTCCGATGAAAACATCGGAATCTTTCCCGAACTCCGTAATCGGACTTTCCTTATATGATTCTTATTCTCTGGACCATTCCGGATCTCCTCGTGATATCCCGGATCCTATCCGAGACTCCGAACAATATTCGGTATCCCTACTAACATTCCATATCTACTAAACAACATTGAATCCTTAAGTGTGTCTCCCTATGGTTCATGAATTATGCGGACATGACCGAGACAGTTCTCCGATAAATAACCAATAGAGGAATCTGGAAATTCATATGGCTCCCACATATTTCTACGATTACTTTGCGATCGAATGAACCACTTACATATGATACCAATTTCCCTTTGTCTCGTGATAGTTTACTTATCCGAGGTTTTGATCGTCGGTATCTCTGCATACCTAGTTCAACCTCGTTACCGATAAGTACTCTTTTCTCGTTCCCGTGATATGTGATCCCTTGTGAGCTAGTCACATGCTTGCAAGCCAATTGGATGACATTCCACCGAGAGGGCCCAGAGTATATCTATCTGTCATATGGATGGACAAATCCCACTCTTGATCCATGTGCCTCAACACATACTTTTCAAACACTCAATGCCACCTTTATAGCCACCCAGTTACGGTGTGGTGTTTGATGTCATCAAAGCATCCTTCCGGTGATGGTGATTAGCATGATCTCATGGTCGAAGGAATTAGGTTACTATGTATCAGAAAGATTATAGCAAATGAACTATTGAAATGACTTGATCTTAATGCTATGCTTATCTATAGGAGTATGTACATCATACCATTCTCCTAATGATATGATCTTGTTGTTAACAACATCTCAATGTTGATGATCAGCAAACCACGATCATCTATTAACCAACAAGCTAGTATTACAAAGAGGCTTTACTAGGGACTCTAATTTAGTTTACAAATCACACAAGTATTAATTTTTCCGGTTTAATAATGTTATAGCATGAATGTAAACATTTATCATAAACACAAATATATAATAATAACCAATTTTATTATTGCCTCTAGGGCATATCTCCAACAAAAGGAGGATACTAAGAGAAAGAAGCCGAGGAGAACTTCAACCACTACTCTGCACAAGGCAAGCTAACCCTTGCAACTTAGCAAGCTTATACTGATATCTATGCAAGCCAATACTTGAAACCTTGCAAGCCTAATACTATTAGTTGATTGAGCAAGCTATTAACTTAGCAAGCTTACACCATGTGGTACCCAATCCTAGTTTTACTTGCAAGCTTAATAATTTATCTTTCTTTATCAAAGCTTTTTCTTAGAGTTTACTTAAGTGACTTGTAGATTCTAGAAAGATAATTGAAGGTAGCATAAAGAGCATAAAACTTGGCCTAAGTTAGATAATCTTGATGTCATCCTAAGGCATGAGATTGAAATTAGTTAATCCCCACTTGTTTATTACCCACCATTAGTATTTACCCCCACTTGTAGATGCTAGTGCTAAGCATAAAACTTGATCAACTTTAGATGGGAATACTTGGTGAAAATGGTTATGAAAACCTTAGAATGACGAGTCATTCTACTGAAATGTTTTGACATGTGTTCTTGAACACGAGATGATTTTTATGATGAAAATGTTGAGGCATGAGCCTTAGCCCTTTTTAAAACTGATGGTTGTCTGGATGCGATACCATTCCAATTTTATCGTATAACCACAATACCCGAAAATAGGGTAGGGCTTGACTGGAAATTTATATACCTTAGTATGGGTTCCCTTGCGGCCAAGGTCTGATCTAAGGCTACCTTGTGGAGATTGTCCACATGTGCAGTACCCAAGATGACAGTTGGTCACAGTTGGGAGGCCAAACTCACAGGAGAGGTGCCTATACTAGGGCATGTAATGGAAAGGTTAGGATTGATTATCCGCATACTAAGTATGGTGAATTCAGGATTGTTCCTGACGGATGTATCGAATGTTGTGGTGAAAGTGTACAATCTCTGCAGAGTGTCAAACTATTCGAATAGCCGCGTCCGTGGTTATGGACAGTTGGAGTGGCCATACTATTCCCCTCTCAGATGTTTTTAAAACAACTTGTGAAATGATTTATGACTTTGACTTGACCACAACAGAGTTGTTATACGAAATTCAAGTTCCCACTTAGGTGTTATAAAACTTTCAACTAGTTTTCTTTGCTTTTGAACTTAGTAGAGGTAAATCTGGCTTTTTGCAAAACAGCCCTAGAGCTTAGCATCCTACTACAAAAACCCCTTAAACTTGTTAGTATTAGTTTGTGAGTACTTAAAGAGTACTCATGGCTTTGTCCCTGGCTATTCCTGTGGCTATACTATGAAGAGGAGTATCAGGATGATGGACCGCAGGAAGGGTACGAAAACTAGGATCATCTCCCATCGTCAGCATTGCCTGTGACCCCGAAGATGGAGCTTCGCCTACGCTATCGTTATTTGTGTAAGACCTTATGTATGGTTTGTAATGGATGATGTACTGTGATATCCAAATCTGTTATGTCTCGCAAAAATGGTAATCCTGGGATTGCGTGTATGGCATAACAGGCATCTGGGATTAAAAATCCAGGTGTTGACAGTTGGTATTAGAGCCATCCTGACCATAGGAGACCCTAGTTAGAATGGACGTTTGAATCAAAAACTTAGTTTCCAAACCAAAAGAAGTGAGTATTTACAAAAACTTATTCTCATTCTTATCACTTAGACTCTTTCATGAAAATTCATGTTCCTCAAAAATTCTTGCAAAATTACCTAAAATTTGACACACTTGATCACTCTACTAACTTACTCATCCTATATTCTTATAGATGGACGTGAAGTATAGCAAGTTTTATCAGTTGGTGAATGGAGGAGACCTCGTCTTTGAGCGTGATTTGGACCAGCTGTCGGAGATGCTGGAGCGTCCGCACCCCGAGTTCTTTGCAGCTCAGCTCAATGATCAGCAAGGAGAAGTGATCAGGAAGGAGAAGATCTGCAGTGGTTAGTTGTTGCAAGTCTCCGAGGAAAGATTGACCCCCCCCCCACTGTAGAGGGAATTCAGTTCACCTTAAGAGAGAACAACTGGCTCGATGGACTGGCCAGGGCAATGCAGGAAGCTCTCGCCCTTCTGTGTGGGCAGAGTATCAATCAGATCAAGGGTACCCGTTTTGAGTTCTACCCAAGGCGTGATGTTATGGGACAGCCACCGGAGGCCCCATATCACCCCGAGATGAAGAGTCAATTGGACCACCTCAGCTTCATGATGTACGACCGTCAGAAGGAGTTGGACAATGCCCGTTCCTACGCCAACCACAAGTACGCCATCGCCAAGAATAAGGATCAGACCCTCGCCATGCTAATAAAGGATCGCAAGTCTCGTCGCCGTCACCTCGACAAGAAGGAGCGCATCATTGGTCGTCTTTGTCACCGGATCACGGATTTGGAGGAGACCGTCCACGAGAGAGACATGCAGTTGGAGGAGAGGGAGAATACAGGGGAAGACCTTCGTGGAGACCCCTACTCCTATCTTAGTGATGATGATGACTTTCTGGAGGATCAGGCCATGGACTTCTTCATCGATGAGGATGATTTCGCCTTCATCGATGATGATGAGGAGGAGGAGGATGAGGACACTAAATCCGAGGAGTAGTAGCACTTGAGCACTAGCGTTAGTGAGTTGTATTCGGTCCCACTGTATTGTAGTTTCCAGAATGGTTCTTAAAACCATCTGTGTTTCCTTGTTGTGGTGTGTGTTTGTACTGTGTGCTATGAATGAATGAAAACCAAGTTGCTATAAAAATCTGAGTCAAACTTCAAAAACTTTGCAACAACCCCTGAACCTAAGAAATTTCCCTCTTTTCTCATGATCTATCTCAATATTCAGATGCCTCGCGGAGGAAGCGGTTCATCCCCGGACCCGATGTTGCAGATCTTGCAAATGTTGGTTTCTGACCGTGAAGCTGAAAGAGTCGAACGTCAAGCCAACTTAGCCACCCTTCAACACATCACCCAGATGGCCAACAACAATCAAGGCCATGGAAATCAAGACAACCATGGATCTAAGCTCAAGAATTTCCAGAACACCAATCCACCTGTTTTCACTAAGTTAGAAGAGCGCCTAGATGCAGATGATTGGCTGCAAACCATGGAGAACAATCTGGAAGTCACAGGAGTGGAAGCTAACGAGAAAGTTGTCAACGCCCGGTTTTTTAATCCCAGATGCTTGTTATGCCATACATCGCAATCCCAGGATTACCATTTTTGCGAGACATAACAGAATTGGATACCACATTACATCATCCATTACAAACCATACATAAGGTCTTACATAAATAAGGATCTCATGATCCAGTTCTTAATACAACTCAAGCAGCGGAATAACGTAATAATAACGGTAGTGTAGGCGAAGCTCCATCTTCGGGGTCACAGGCAATGCTGACGATGGGAGATGATCCTAGTTGTCGTAACCTTCCTGGGGTCCATCTTCCAGGTACTCCTCCTCATAGTCTGGCCACGGGAATAGCCATGGACAAATCCATGAGTACTCTTTACGTACTCGCAAATTAATACTAACAAGTGAAGGGGGTTTTTGTAGTAGGACACTAAGCTCTAGGGTGGTTTTGCAAAAAGCCAGATTTACCTCTACTAAGTTCAGAAGCAAGAGAAAGCTAGTCAAATTTTATAACACCTTATTATAAAATGGGTAGCCTCAGCTCAGACCTTGGCCGTTACTAAGGTATATAAGTTTCCAGTCAATCCCTACCCAATTCTCGGGTATTGAGGTTGTACGGTAAAATTGGAATGGTATCGCATCCAGACAACCATCAGTTTTATAAAGGGCTAAGTCTCATGCCTCAATATTTTCATCACCAAAGTCATATGGTGTTCGGAAACACATGTCAAAACATCTCAATAGAATGATCCATCATTCCAAGGTTTTCATAAACATTTTCATCAAGTATTCCCATCTAAGTGGATCAAGTTTTATGCTTAGCACTAGCATCTACAAGTGGGGGTAAGTACTAATGAGGGGTGGTAAACTAGTGGATTTTAACTAAGTTCAATCTCATGCCTTAGGATGACATAAAGATTATCTAGCTTAGGCCAAGTTTTATGCTCTTTATGCAACCTTCAATTATCTCTCTAGAATCTACAATTCACTTAAGTAAGCTCTAAGTACTATCTTTGATAAGGAAATAAAGTATAAATCTTGTAAGTAAAACTAGGAGTGGTTTATCAAGTGGTTATGATCATATATGCTTAAGGCATATAGTTGGCATGGTAACAAGCAAGTATTTGCTTGCATAGGTATAGTATCTTGCAAGTGTTAGCTTGCACAAGTATCAGTATAAGCTTTCTAAGTTAATAGCTTGCAAGTATTGGCTTGCCTTGTGCGGAGCAGTGGTTGAAGTTCTCCTCGGCTTCTTCTTCGTAGTATCCTCCTTCATCCTCGTATCCTTGGTCGATACTAGCGTCTATGAATAAATACGAGGTACACAATCACAAAACAATACTTAACTACTTGCAATCATCACACAAAAGGGTCCTATAGATGATCTAGCATCATCACTAACATTACAAGATTAAAGCTTGGTTTAATTTCTTTTATTTTTAGAAAAGTAATTTCTACTCATTGAAAAACTACTTAAGATTTAATATTCTCCAAACCAAACATGGGATCATGTTGATGAAGGTTTTCGCGGCATAGTAAATCAAAATTTTCTACGGATGCGAACAGAGGGAAAGCCAAGATCTAATCTAGGAGATGCAATCAACGAGAGAGATTGGATTAGATCTTCATACCCTTGAAGATTCGCACAGCGGAACGTTCATCGGAACGTGGGTGATGTAGTCGTACTCGCTTCTCCTCCTCGCGATCCGATCCGATCTAGCACCACAAGTGGCGGTGCCTCCGTGAGATGCACACATGCAGCACCTCGACGTCTCCTCCTTCCTCGGACCAGCAAGTATGGTGGAGAGATAGATTGGATCTACAACACGACGGCGTGGTGTATATGGTGGAGAGATAGATTGGATCTACAACACGACGGCGTGGTGTATATGGTGGAGAATTTCTGCTGCAGGGCTTCGCCTACAAACAGTCGGGAGGGAGAGAGGAAGGTAGCAAGGCAGCTAGGGCTTGGAGGAAGGTGTGTAGTAGTGGGGAGGGGGCGCACCACCCCTCTATATATAGAGGGGGGGCGGCCAGCCCTTGACCCTCCTCCAAGCCTATCTCTAGTTTAAACAATTTAAACTCTACCTTATCTAGAAATCCTATCTCTAGTTTAAACAATTTAAACTTATCTAGGATCGGTTGGGCCCTATGGGGCCTTGTGACCCTGGCCCAATGCGGCTAGGACACTACCTCATAGTCCCATGCCCCCTCCCGGAAGGTGGGGCCACGTTGGTCCCCTTCCGGAAGGTTCTAGAAGCTTCCGGTACAATACCGATTAACCCGGAACAATTCCGAACTCCAAAAATTGCACTGCCTTATATGAATCTTATTCTCCGGACCATTTCGGAACCTCTCGTGATATCCCGGATCCCATCCGAGACTCCGAACAAAAATTCATAAACCAATTATCCAATTTATCCTAGCGTCGAGATACGTTAAGTGTGTGACCCTGCGGGTTCGAGAATATGCAGACATGATCTTCTATCAATAATCAACAGGGTCAGGCACCCATATTGACTCCCACACATTCATCGATGATCATATCGGATGAACCACGATGCCGGATTCAATCAATCCCATATATATATTCCCTTGTCTCGCGATATTTTACTTGCCGAGATTCGATCGTCGGTGCCGTCATACCTAGTTCAATCTAGTTCAATCTCGCTCACAGAAGTACTTTACTCGTTCCGTAATCCGATATCACTTTGTGATTAACTCCTTAACCACATGCTTGCAAGCGGTGTTGATATCGATTACCGAGTGGGCCAAGTATATCTCTCCGACTTGGGAGGGACAAATTCCATCTCGATACATACAACCCAACAGATACTTTCCGATCACCTGAGAGACACCTTTATGATCACCCTCTCATAGGATGACGTTTGATGACCTCAAAGCTTTCTTCCGGTACCAGGGAGTTGCATTATCTCATGGTCTAAGGAATACAATATTTGACATAGGAAAAGCTTCGCAAAGATGAACACGAAACGATCTAATTGCTTCGCTTAGTTTGGGTCTGTCCATCATATCATTCTCCCAATGATATGATCTCATTATCAATTGACAACTCATGTCTATGGTTAGGAAAACTTAACCATCATTGATCAATGAGCTAGTCCATAGAGGCGTACTAGGGACACAGTGTTGTTTACAAACCACACAAGTATTAAAGTTTCCGCTTAATACAATTCTAGCATGGAACATAAACTTTATCATGAACAAGAATTATAATAATAACATATTTATTATTGCCTCTAGGGCATAATTACAACAGTTGACACATGTCATCGCCACATATTTTAGTCCATGGGAATGTGATTTAAAGTGGTGTCACAATTTAATAAGGTTTAACCTTTTATTTTTAATTAAATAAAGTGACTAGAAATGCTTATGTGGCATTCTTTTATTAATTGGTCATTATTTCTATAAGTAAACCTATATATTTTTATATATTCTGAAAGGTATGGTTAAATGTGATTTTTGAGAGTTGGAATCAACTCAAAAGCTATTATGGTTTAAATTTGAAAATGTTTGAATGCAGAAAAGCTTCTGCCTTGTTATTTTTACCAAGGGTGATCTACAGATCCAAATGATTTAAATACAACGGTCTTGGATTTAGCACTTCAAGACCTTTCTAAAAAAATTGGTTTCATTCAATTTGGTTCACTGAATCAAGCTAGGTTGATTTTTGAAACTAGGTGCAGAACTGTGTTTGAAATAAAATGGAAAAGGTTAAATTCAAACGACTGGGCTGCGCGGGAAACGATACTGGGCCGGCCTGCTTAGCACAGCGCTTACGCAGGCTGGTTAAGTGTTATCCCCACGCGTCAGTGAGACGAGGGGCTGCGAAGCAGTACGGGGTAGTATGGTGCATTCGATCTAGTTCTAATCCAACGGCTGAGGGTCGTCGTCCATGTTGGGCAACGCCGGTGAGACTGAACCCTAACGCGGCAGGTGGGGGTTGTCGGGGGCTCAGTCGAGGGTCGGCGAGGCGGGCGAGCGATGAAGTCGACGACGGCGAACCTCCTGGTACCGGCAGCTTCTCCTAGGGCGGCTCCAATCGCTGGCTCCCTTCTTCACCAGCAGCGGCGGGCTCCGGTGAAATTCCGGCGAAGCGCTGCTCGCCTTGCTTCGGGAACGGGGTGGAACGATCAGTGAGGAGAGGGGAGTGAGATGGTGTGCTCAATTCGGCTGGGGGTGGCCTCTATTTATAGTTGCGACGACGAGACCGAACGAGATGGGCAGGCGACGGTGGCGACATGGCTACGGGCTGCTAGAGGCATGGCCGGCGGTGGAAATCGCTTGGTGGTCTCCTGGCGATGCTCTACGGCTTTAATGTGAATGTAGGTGCGGTGGCAAATGGTCTGGAACGTGTGATGCTCTGCGCGGCCGAGGCGGCGTCTTCGACGGCGAGCAGTGGCTGTGAGGCATGGGGCGGCAAACGGGGATGTCTGGCGGTCTCCTGGGTAGGTGGTGATCGTGTATGCACGCGGCAAGGGTGGCGCGCTGTCTGTGGGCGTGTGAAGAGGGCGGCGCTCTGGCGCATGCTCGGCATGGTTGCTGGCGAGCTGGGCACGGTCTGTGCGTGTGGTCCAGGGGTTGGCAACGTTCGAGCGCTGGACAGGGAGTGGCGGTGGGGTGTTGTCTTGCTCCCAGACATGTTGGCTAGGCTTGCTTCTTCTCCTAGCTTGTTGTCCACAGTGGGGTGACATGGTGAGCTTCGTTTGTTCATCATTGATGGCATTGCCAAGCTTACAGTGGGGCTAGTGCTTGGTTTAGTTTGCTAGATGATCTACTGAGTTGCTGTGAACTAGAGAGGGAACAAGTTAGGCTCCAATCACTGCTCACAATAGTGTTTAGATTTTATTTGATTTGAATCAGCAAGGTGTTTGATGAAATGGCCGCAAGAATTCAAGTTTTGAATTTTGAAAAGATTTTTGGTGGGTGTGCTAGGTTGGTGCTGGTGAGTCTGCATATGCTTGGGTTTTGAAAGTTGAGCTTGTTTGAGTGGTTTTTGAAAAAGTGGGATCTTCCCATATGATAAAGATTCAATTTTGAATTGTCATTTAAACTATGCATTTGAAAGTTTTTGGATGATCACAAGGTGGGCCTTGATACTTTGTTAGGAGTACTATCAAGGGGTGTAAAGATCCAAATAAGTTTCTGTTAAGTTCTGAAATTTTGAGACAACCAAAGTAGGCATGGGAGTTAAATTGGGCAAAATGACCATTCACTCAATTTGGCTTATTTTGATTTATTTGCCTTTGGGAAAAGTTTGGGAATTGTTTAGATGATGTTTATTTCACCTAAGAATCCTTTTACAAACAAAGAAACACATAAACAAGGCAATTCAAAAGAATTCAAAATGGGATGCATACACACATGCATGCTTGCATATTTTTATTTAGAAATTTTTTTGTTGACCCTAATTTTGATGATTAGAGTTTGATGATCCAAGTTTAGTATTTTTGGGATGTTACAAACCTTCCCCCCTTAAACAAAATCACGTCCCGAGATTTGAAAAAGGACGAAAAGATTACCTAGGATTTGAAGAGATCAGGAAATTCCGTCCTGATGTGATCTTCGCGCTCCCATGTAGCTTCCTGTTCTGTGTGGTTGCTCCACTGAATCTTGAGAAACTTGATGCTTCGGGTTCTGGTGGTTCGGAAAGCTTCTTCCAAAATACAGATGGGTACTTCAGGATAGGTCAGGTCATCGTTGATCTCTATGGTCCGGTGATCGATATTCTTGAACACTTCAGTCTTCTCTGGAGCTTCGAGGCACTTGCGAAGTAATGGGATATGGAACACACTCTGCATGGCTGACATCCCTTCAGGTAGTTCCAATTGATACGACACTTCTCCTCGACGGTTTAGAATCTTGAAGGGTCCGATATATCTGGGGGCTAACTTTCCTTTGAGTTGGAAACGCTGCATTCCCTTCAATGGCGACACTTCAGATATACAAAATCTCCTATGTTGAAGGCGAGGTCTCGACGTCTCTTGTCGGCGTAACTCTTCTGTCTGGACTAGGCTGTCTTGAGGTCCTCACGAATCTTGTGAACCTTCTCTTCTGCTTCACGTAGGATGTCGGGTCCAAAAATCTGACTCTCTCCTACTTCCAACCAGTTAAAAGGGGTGCGACACTTCCTTCCGTACATGAATTCAAATGGGGCCATTTGCAAACTGGCTTGATAACTGTTGTTGTATGAAAATTCAGCAAATGGCAGACAGTCTTCCCACTTAGATCCATACCCTAACACACATGCTCTCAACATATCTTCGAGCATTTGGTTTACTCGCTCCGTTTGTCCATCGGTCTGCGGGTGATATGCGGTGCTAAAATCTAGGCGGGTTCCTAAACCTTCTTGGACTTTCTTCCAGAATCTCGAGGTAAATTGGGTTCCTCGATCAGATACGATGTTCTTGGGGACTCCATGCAAACTGGTGATTCTAGCGATGTATAACTCTGCTAGCTTCGAACTCTGATATGTGGTCTTGACAGGTAAGAAATGGACGACTTTGGAAAATCTGTCCACTATGACCCAGATAGAGTCATTTACCCTACTAGAAGTAGGCAATCCGGTGATAAAGTCCATTCCAACGGAATCCCATTTCCATTCCGGAATCTGCAATGGTTGGAACAGCCCAGCGGGTCTTTGATGTCCTGCCTTGACTCGCTGACATATATCACACTTGGCGATATAGCTTCCGATTTCTCTCTTCATCTTATGCCACCAAAATTGCTCTTTCAAATCTTGATACATCTTAGTTCCTCCGGGATGGATAGAATAAAGAGTATCATGAGCTTCCTTCAAAATAACTTCTTTCAACTCAGAATCTGCTGGTACACAAAGGCGTACTTTGTACCACATAAATCCTTCTTCATCTTCGGTGAATCCAGGTACTTTGCATGTACCAATACGATGCTTGATTCCGTCGATACTAGCATTTCTCTTCTGCGCCTCTTTGATTTGACTGATCAAAGTGGGTTGAAGTTCTATGCTAGCCAAAAATCCTTCACTCACTAATTCCATTCGAAAATCTTCCATCTCTTTGTGCAAACTTGGTTGCTCCTTTAAAATCATGGAGTTCAAGCGGCACGGCAATCTGCTAAGGGCATCTGCTACCACGTTGGTTTTACCGGGGTGATAGTGAATGTCCAGGTCATAATCCTTGATTAGCTCAATCCATCTTCCTTGTCTCATATTCAGCTCCTTCTGAGTGAATATATACTTCAGGCTCTTGTGATCCGAATAAATCTCACAATGATTTCCCATCAGGTAATGTCTCCATGTCTTCAGGGCTAGAACTACAGCTGCAAGTTCGAGGTCATGGGTTGGGTAATTTTGCTCATGTTGTTTCAGTTGTCGAGATAGATAAGAAATAACTTTGCCTTCTTGCATTAGCACACATCCGAGACCGACCTTGGATGCGTCACAATACATGTCGAAGGGCTTCGTGATATCCGGCATGATTAAGATTGGGGCTGAAATCAATCTCCTCTTGAGTTCTTGAAAACTCGGTTCACATTTGTCGGTCCATTGAAACTTCTTGTCCTTCTTTAGCAATTGGGTCATGGGTCTGGCGATACTCGAGAATCCTTCTACGAACTTGCGGTAGTATCCCGCCAATCCGAGAAATGCACGAACTTGGCTTTGAGTGGTTGGGGCTTGCCAATCTTCGACATCTTTCACTTTTGCAAGATCAACGGCAATTCCTCCGGCTGACACAATGTGAACGAGGAATCCTACTTCTTGTAACTAGAATTCACATTTGCTAAAATTGGCATACAACTGATGCTCTCTAAGGGTTCCAAGAATGGTCCTTAGGTGTAGCTCATGTTCTTCTTCCGATTTGGAATAAATTAGAATGTCATCAATGAAAACAACGACAAAATTATCCAGGAAGTCCATAAAAATCTTATTCATGAGATTCATGAAATAAGCGGGGGCATTGGTTAATACAAAGGACATAACGGTATACTCGTATAATCCATATCGGGTGGTAAAGGCAGTCTTGGGAATATCTTCTGCATGAATCTTGACTTGATGATAGCCAGTCCTAAGATCAATCTTAGAAAACACTTTGGCACCGGTCAACTGATCAAACAATCTTCTATCTTGGGCAAGGGGTACTTGTTCTTGATGGTGACATCATTCAACTTCCGATAATCCGTACACAAACGGTTACCTCCATCCTTCTTATCCATGAACAAAACCGGTGATCTCCAAGGTGACGTACTTGGTTGAATCAATCCAATTTCCAACATGTAATCCAGTTGCTTCTTTAGTTCTGCCAGTTCTGAAGGGTTCATACTATAGGTTCTCTGGGCTATGGGTCCTGTTCTGGGGATTAGTTCAATGATAAACTCGATATCCCGATCTGGGGTCATACCGGGCAAAACATCTGGAAATACATCGGGGTATTCACAGACTATCCGGACTTGGTCAATGGTAGGTTGGGATATACTCATGTTGCACTTGAATTGGCGAGGTAAGGTTTCATATATATGCTCGACTGATATTCCGGCTATACTGGTCATGGTGATGGCTTTCTTGGCACAGTCAATCAATCCCTTATGTTTGGACATCCAATCCATTCATAGTACTACTTCCAAACCTTTAGTTCCGAGTACTATCATATTAGCATAAAAATCTATGCCATGGATTCAGATAGGGACGGCTTTGCAAATTTTCCTAGCTTTGGTGGTTGAACCGGGAATTTGGACAATCATAACATGCTTCAGTTTTGTTGGTTGAATTTTACTAGTGCATGAAAATTCTTCGGTGACAAATGAATGCGATGCACCAGAATCAAACAACACTCTTGCAAGTACTAAATTAATAGAAAACATACCCAGCACGACGTCTGGCGCTTCCTGAGCTTCTTCAGCATGCATGAGGAAAAGACGGTCGTTACGGTTGAGTGAATTCCCTGGGGCAAACCTTCTTCCTGGCTGAACACGACGCTGTTGCTGAGCTGGGGCATTTGCATTGGGCGCTGCAGCATTCTTCTTGTTGGGGCACTCATTGGAATAGTGGCCCTTATTTCCACAGTCATAACAAGTCACTTGCGACTTGTCCTTTGCTGCTACAGGCGCAACATTGCTTCCAGTCCTCGGGGCAGTGTTGGTGTTGGTAGTAGCATTGTGGTTGAACTTGGGTGGGGCACGGTTGAAATTGTTAGAGTTGCCGGGGTTATTGTGATTCCCTCCGGGCCTACGGTTTCCACGGTTGGGATAGGTCGGACGGTTCATCGGGGGTCTGTTGGTTCTTGGGGCAAATCCTAGAGATGGGTTAGGGCGATACTTTGGGGTCTGATGGGTTCCTGGCTGGTGCATCATGTGACGCTTGTAGTTCTCATTGGCTTGGTTGATCTTTCCTTCCATCTGGATGGCAGAGTCGATAAGGGCTTCAATATCCGCAAAGGGGATATTGACCAACACAGTCTGCATCTCATCATGCAGACCATTCAGTAATCTTTCTTTCTTCTTGGCTTCGGTGTCGATCTCATCCGGGGCATACCTAGCTAATGACAAAAATTTGTCACGGTATTCCACTACGGTCATCCTTCCTTGCTTCAGTTCTCTGAACTCGTCTCTCATCCTTTTGATCAAACCCGGGGGCACATGGGTTCTGCTGAACTTGACCTTGAATTCCTCATAGGTCATCATCTGGCCTCCAGTCATTGCGCGAACACTGTTCCACCATGCCCTGTCATCTCCGACTAGATAGTGGGTGGCGAACAGAACTTTCTCGTTAGCTTCCACTCCGGCGACTTCTAGGTTATTTTCCATGGTCTGCAGCCAATCGTTGGCATCTAGGGGCTCTTCAGACTTAGTGAAAACAGGTGGGTTGGTGTTCTGGAAATTCTTGAGCTTAGATCCATGGTTGTCCTGATTTCCGTGGTCTTGGTTGTTGTGGTCAAGCTGAGCTATCTGTTGCAGGGTGGCTAGGTTGGCTTGACATTCGGCTCTTTCATCTTCACGGTCAGAAGTCAACATTTGCAGTATCTGCAACATCGGGTCCGAGGATGAACCACTTCCTCCACGTGGCATCTGAAGATTGAGATAGATCATGAGAAAAGAGGGAAATTTCTAAGGTTCAGGGACTTTGAAAAGTTTTTAAATTTTGGCTCGGATTTTCTAGCAACTTGCTTTTCATTCATTCATAGCACACGATACAACACACACCACAACAAAGGAAAGCAGATGGTTTTAAGAACCATTCTGGAAACTACGATACAGTGGGACCGAATACTACTCACTACGCTAGTGCTCAAGTGCTACTACTCCTCGGAGTCGGTGTAGTCATCATCCTCATCATCCTCGTCGTCATCGATGAAGGCGTAATCATCCTCATCGGTGAATAAATCCATAGCCTGATCTTCCAGGAAATCATCATCATCACTGAGATAGGAGTAGGGGTCTCCACGAAGATCCTCTCCGGCATTCTCCCTTTCCTCCAACTGCATGTCTCTCTCATGGATGGTCTCCTCCAAAGACGAGATACGGTGGCGAAGACAGGCAATGTTGCGCTCCTTCTTGTCGAGCTGACGACGGCGAGACTTGTGATCCTTAGCTAGCATGGTGATGGTCTGATCCTTCGTCTTGATGATGGCAGACTTGTGGTTGGAGTAGTCACGACAGTTGTCCAATTCCTGTTGATGATCGTACATCATGAAGCTAAGGTGATCCAATTGAGTCTTCAGCTCATGGTGGTATGGGGCTTCCAGGGGTTGTCCATTAGCATCACGCCTTGGGCAAAACTCAAAGCGAGTACCCTTGATCTAGTTGATACTCTACCCACACAAACGGGCAAGAGCTTCCTGCATGGCCCTAGCAAGTCCATCGAGCCAGTTGTTCTCTCTTAAGGTGAACTGAATTCCCTCAGCAGTGGGAGGTTCAATCTTTCCTCGGAGACTTGCAACAATTAGCCACTACAGATCTTCTCCTCCTTGATCATGGAGCTGGGCTCCGAAGAACTCGGGGTGTGGACGCTCCAGAAGTTTCGAAAGCTGGTCCAAATCTCTCTCAAAGATAAGGTCTCCGCCATTTCCCAACTGATAAAACTTGTTGTACTTCACGTCCATCTATTAAGAATATAGGATGAGTAAGTTAGCAGAGTGATCAAGTGTGTCAAATTTTATGTATTTTGCAAGAGTTTTTGAGGAACATGAATTTTTTATGAAAGAATCGAAGTGATAAGAATGGGAAAAAGTTTTTGTAAATACTTTCTTTATTTGGTTTTGAAACTAAGTTTTTGATTCAAACGTCCAGTCTAACTAGGGTCTCCTATGGTCAGGATGGCTCTGATACCAACTTGTCAACACCCGGTTTTTTAATCCCAGATGCCTGTTATGCCATACATCGCAATCCCAGGATTACCATTTTTGCGAAACATAACAGAATTGGATACCACAGTACATCATCCATTACAAACCATACATAAGGTCTTACACAAATAAGGATCTCATGATCCAGTTATTAATACAACTCAAGCAGCGGAATAACGTAATAATAATGGTAGCATAGGAGAAGCTCCATCTTCGGGGTCACAGGCAATGCTGACGATGGGAGATGATCCTAGTTGTCGTAACCTTCCTGGGGTCCATCTTCCAGGTACTCCTCCTCATAGTCTGGCCACGGGAATAGCCAGGGACAAAGCCATGAGTACTCTTCAAGTACTCGCAAACTAATACTAACAAGTGAAGGGGGTTTTGTAGTAGGACACTAAGCTCTAGGGTGGTTTTGCAAAAAGCCAGATTTACCTCTACTAAGTTCAGAAGCAAGAGAAAGCTAGTCAAACTTTATAACACCTAAGTGGGAACTTGAATTCATATCACAACTCTGTTGTGGTCAAGTCAAAGTCTCAAGTCATTTCACAAGTCATTTTGAAAACATCGGCGGGGAACAGATGGCCATCCAAGCTGTCCATAATCATGACGCGGCTATTCAAATAGTTTGACACTCTGTAGAGATTGTACACTTTCACCACAACATTCGATACATCCATTAGGAACAAATCCTGAATTCACCATACTCAGTATGCGGATAATCAATCCTAACCTTTCAATTACACACCCTAGTATAAGCACCTATCCTGTGAGTTTGGCCTCCCAACCATGACCAACTATCATCTTGGGTACTGCACAGGTGGACAATCTTCACAAGGTAGCCTCAGCTCAGACCTTGGCCGTGAGGGAACTAATACTAAGGTATATAAGTTTCCAGTCAATCCCTACCCAATTCTCGGGTATTGTGGTTGTACGGTAAAATTGGAATGGTATCGCATCCAGACAACCATCAGTTTTATAAAGGGCTAAGTCTCATGCCTCAATATTTTCATCACCAAAGTCATCTGGTGTTTGGAAACACATGTCAAAACATCTCAATAGAATGATCCATCATTCCAAGTTTTTCATAAACATTTTCATCAAGTATTCCCATCTAAGTGGATCAAGTTTTATGCTTAGCACTAGAATCTACAAGTGGGGGTAAGTACTAATGAGGGGTGGTAAACTAGTGGAGTTTAACTAAGTTCAATCTCATGCCTTAGGATGACATAAAGATTATCTAGCTTAGGCCAAGTTTTATGCTCTTTATGCAACCTTCAATTATCTCTCCAGAATCTACAATTCACTTAAGTAAGCTCTAAGTACTAGCTTTGATAAGGAAATAAAGTATAAAGCTTGTAAGTAAAAATAGGAGTGGTTTATCAAGTGGTTATGATCATATATGCTTAAGGCATATAGTTGGCATGGTAACAAGCAAGTATTTGCTTGCATAGGTATAGTATCTTGCAAGTGTTAGCTTGCACAAGTATCAGTATAAGCTTGCTAAGTTAATAGCTTGCAAGTATTGGCTTGCCTTGTGCAGAGCAGTGGTTGAAGTTATCCTCGGCTTCTTCTTCGTAGTATCCTCCTTCCTCCTCGTATCCTTGGTCGGTACTAGCGTCTATGAATAAATACGAGGTACACAATCACCAAACAATACTTAACTACTTGCAATCATCACACAAAAGGGTCCTATATATGATATATCATCATCACTAACATTACAAGATTAAAGCTTGGTTTAATTTCTTCTATTTTTAGAAAAGTAATTTCTACTCATTGAAAAACTACTTAAGATTTAATATTCTCCAAAACAAACATGGGATCATGTTGACACATGTCGTCACCACATATTTTAGTCCATGGGAATGTGATTTAAAGTGGTGTCACAATTTAATAAGGTTTAACCTTTTATTTTTAATTAAATAAAGTGACTAGAAATGCTTATGTGGCATTCTTTTATTACTTGGTCATTATTTCTATAAGTAAACCTATATATTTTTATATATTCTGAAAGGTATGGTTAAATGTGATTTTTGATATTTGTAATCAACTCAAAAGCTATTATGGTTTAAATTTGAAAAATGTTTGAATGCATAAAAGCTTCTGTCTTGTTATTTTTACTAAGGGTGATCTACAGATCCAAATGATTTAAATCCAACGGGCTTGGATTCAGCACTTCAAGACCTTTCTAAGAAAATTGGTTTCCTTCAATTTGGTTCACAGAATCGAGCTAGGTTGATTTTTGAAACTAGGTGCAGAACTGTGTTTGAAATAAAATGGAAAAGGTTAAATTCAAACGACTGGGATGCGCGGGAAACGATACTGGGCCGGCCTGCTAAGCACAGCGCTTACGCGGGCTGGTTAAGTGCTGTCCCCACGCGTCAGTGAGACGAGGGGGTGCGAAGCGGTACGGGGCAGTATGGTGCGTTCGATCTAGTTCTAATCCAACGGCTGAGGGTCATCGTCCATGTCGGGCAACACCGGCGAGACTGAACCCTAACGCAGCAGGTGGGGGTCGTCGGGGGCTCACCGGGGCTCAGGCGAGGGTCGGCGAGGTGGACGAACGACGAAGTCGATGACGGCGAACCTCCTGGTACCGGCAGCTTCTCCTGGGGCGGCTCCAATCGCTGGCTCCCTTCTTCTCCAGCAGCGGCGGGCTCCAGTGAAATTCCGGCAAAGCGCTTCTCGCCTTGCTTCGGGAACGGGGTGGAACGATCAGTGAGGAGAGGGGAGTGAGATGGTGTGCTCAATTCGGCTGGGGGTGGCCTCTATTTATAGTCGCGACGAAGAGACCGAACGAGATGGGCAGGCGACGATGGCGACATGGCTACGGGCTGCTAGAGGCATGGCCGGCGGTGGCGATCGCTTGGTGGTCTCCTGGCGATGCTCTACGGCTTTAATGCGCATGTAGGGGTGGTGGCAAATGGTCTGGAACGTGCGATGCTCTGCGCGGCCGAGGCGGCGTCTTCGATGGCGAGCGGTGGCTGTGAGGCATGGGGCGACCAACAGGGATGTTTGGCGGTCTCCTGGGTCGGTGGTGATCGTGTATGCACGCGGCGAGGGCGGCGTGTGGTCTATGGGCGTGTGTCGAGGGCGGCGCTCTGGCGCATGCTCGGCATGGTTGCTGGCGAGCTGGGCACGGTCTGTGCGTGTGGTCCAGGGGTTGGCAACGTTCGAAATGAGGAGTGGCGGTGGGGTGTTGGCTTGCTCCCAGACATGTTGGCTAGGCTTGCTTCTTCTCCTAGCTTGCTGTCCACAGTGGGGTGACATAGTGAGCTTCGGCTGTTCATCATTGCTTCGGCTGTTCATCATTGATGGCATTGCCAAGCTTACAGTGGGGCTAGTGCTTGGTTTAGTTTGCTAGATGATCTACTGAGGTTGCTGTGAGCTAGAGAGGGAACAAGTTAGGCTCCAATCACTGCTCACAATAGTGTTTAGATTTTATTTGATTTGAATCAGCGAGGTGTTTGATGAAATGGCCGCAAGAATTCAAGTTTTGAATTTTGAAAAGATTTTTGGTGGGTGTGCTAGGTTGGTGCTGGTGAGTCTGCAGATGCTTGGGTTTTGAAAGTTGAGCTTATTTGAGTGGTTTTTGAAAAAGTGGGATCTTCCCATATGATAAAGATTCAATTTTGAATTGTCATTTAAACTATGCATTTGAAAGTTTCTGGATGATCACAAGGTGGGACTTGATACTTTGTTAGGAGTACTATCAAGGGGTGGAAAGATCCAAATAGTTTCTGTTAAGTTCTGAAAGTTTGAGACAGCCAAAGTAGGCATGGGAGTTAAATTGGGCAAAATGACCATTCACTCAATTTGTCTTATTTTGATTTATTTGCCTTTGGGAAAAGTTTGGGAATTGTTTAGATGATGTTTATTTCACCTAAGAATCCTTTTACAAACAAAGAAACACATAAACAAGGCAATTCAAAAGAATTCAAAATGGGATGCATACACACATGCATGCTTGCATATTTTTATTTAGAAAAGTTTTTGTTGACCCTAATTTTGATGATTAGAGTTTGATGATCCAAGTTTAGTATTTTTGGGATGTTACAAAAGTTCTGTTCGCCACCTAATATCTGGTCGGAGATACAAGAGCATGGTGGAATAGCGTTCGTGCAATGACCGGAGGTCAGATGATGACTTGGGATGAATTCAAGGTCAAGTTCAGAAGAACCCATGTGCCACCGGGTTTAATCAAGAGGATGAGGGATGAATTTAGAGAACTAAAGCAAGGAAGGATGATGTCACATCCCAAAAAATTTCAAATTTTGAAATGTGAAAAATAAATAAACAAAATAAATAATTGTTGAAATTTAGGGTGAAAAGAAACTTTTCGATTCCAAATGGAAACATCAAAACCCAACTTGAACAAATTTGAATGAAATGGAATTAAAAAAATCTCAATCAAGTGAAATGCATTCATCAATAAATGTATCTTGAAAATTTAACACTTGGAAAAGGTAAACCAAAACCCAAAAACCCTAATGGAAGAAAATCATTTCCAAGATCACTCTAAGACTATGGATTTGATCTATATAAAATTTGTTCAACTAACATTTATAAATGATCAAAAATGACAAATAAAAATATTATAAAACCATAGACATTGGTTTCACTTAATGTGGAACCATAGATAAAAACTTATAAATTTAATAAGTTAAAAGGAATTAATTATCAAAGTTAATAAAGCTCCTATCTAAAATCCATACAAAATTGTGAGTAATTAATCCTAAAAGGATTTAAAAGGATAAACAAATATTAAATAAAATTCTACAAATTGGAATCACCAAATTTGGATCTATAAATAAAAAGATATGGATTTTATAAGACAAATAAAGGAGTTAATAAATAAGGAATATTTAAAAAGCCAAATTAAATCTTGGCCAAATCCATAAGCAAATGAAATAAAGATATTCCAATTAAAATAAAGGGATAAAGAATATTTAAATAAAATTATATGGCATTAACCAAATTCAATTCTATTTAAATAAAGACAAAATTCCTAATGGAAATGATTAATTAAATCATAAAAAATAATAAATTGGAATTTGCCCAAATGAAATAAAAGTTATTTAATTAACTTAAATGGAATAAAAGAATCATTTAAATAAAATTTATATGGAAATAAAACCATATTTGATTTTATTTGCATAAAGACAATTGTCCAATTTAAATGATTATTAAATCATATTAAAATACTTTAAATAATTCAAAGTGAATTATTTAACACCCTATTAAATAAATAAAACCTACTGAAAAAGGTTTGTTGAAAAACTAGAATTCAAATAAGGGTTTGAAAATAAAATCAAAATCTTATTTGAATAAAAACAAGTGTCTATTTTAAATGAATAATAAACCATAAATGAATAAAATAATCCTTAAAATACAATAATAAACTAGTATGAAACCTACTGAAAGTTGTGAAGAGTTTGAATTCAAACTAGTATTTGAAATCATTTGAACAAATTCAAAACAGAAAATGAAAACAGAAAAAGAAAAATAAAGAGGAAAGAAAAAAAAGAAACCAGCCAGCCCAGCAAAACCCACCATACCTAGCAAGCCCATCTCTCTCTCCCTCGCAGAAAAACGTTTCACACTCGCGAGTTCACCCACACAGGCACTAACAGAACTACCCCACCGCGTATTTCTCTCTCTCGCTGAACGCCAGACCCCACCTGCCAGTCTTCGTTCTCACCCACCCCCACGACCTGTTCGTCCCCGGCTGTTATTGTCGATTACTCCTCGCGTTGAATTCATGTTAATACGGAAGTAATTATGCCCAGCATCGACGTCCTCTTAATCACATATCTCTTCTCCCAATTTCCCCTCACTCTTCCCTTCTCCTCCGCCACCAGGCTGCACAAATTGCCCACTGCAAGCTCCTCTGCTCTGACGAGTTGCGACAGCGATTCCGGCCAAACCTCGACGACCCTTGCTCCCTGACCTCCATGAGAACATTCCCCATCTCCTGGCGAACCTTTCTGTACCACCAGCTCGCCCGCGCGTGCACCACATCATCGGCAGCATCGATGACAGCACTTCACCGCCGTCTGCCTCCGCTCCGACGAGCACTATCGGTAAGACCCGACCGACCCCTCCTCTCTGGTTGTTAGTCGCATGTTCAGAATTCTTGCGCGCATCTAACATCATCACTCATTCGTATTAGAATGCACCACAGCCTCGCCAACAACGTCGCCATGCTCGCCCGTCGATAGAGACAACTCCGGCGAACGATTCAGATCAACACTGTGTGCCCCTTCGACGATGACGACCACCTCGAGCTTCAGCACGACGCGGTGAACTCAGTAAGCATATTCCCCCTCTCCCGCGCTTCATGTACTCGCCGTACCACCAATGGCAAAGTCGCCCTGCCATACAGCCGCCGCTAGCGCCGCCCATCTCTGGTTGCTCGCTTATCAGCCGTAAGATTTAGATCGTGTGGCTAGGATAGATTGACTTAATCAAACCGTTATGCTCAATCAAATCCGTGTGATGCACCTTAAACCTGACGATCCAGAGAGCCTGATCGACGCAAACCGGTATGATCCAATAAGATCATTCCACGTGGCCAGTGTTTTGATTTAAAAACAGAAACATTTCTATTAGATATGTGATTTTGTAAAATTCATCACTTTAAATCTACACGTCCAAATATTACAAATTTTATATCAATGGAATCAGCAAAAATAATTATATCCAACCATGCACTTTGTTTAGTGAATTGCTTCGGGAAAATTAGTTGTTTTGCAGAAACTTGTGTAGGCATATTTTGTGTATAAAATTTATTCTAGAAATGTTTTTAGGGTAAACTCTTTGGCAAATGGTTTGTTTTGAACCTACTGACCATAGAAACCAACTTGTGGATTTTAAAACATATTTTGTGATACTAAGGAATAAATCTTTGAACTAAAGCATTTCTAGCTAAATAAAAATGTTGAATATGTTTTAAAAATGCTTTTTGAGTAAAACCTTTTGAAAATGGTTTAATTTAAACTCTCTGGCCATAAACACCAAGTTTTGGGATTTAAAAATATATTTGGTGAACCCTATAAAATTATTACTTTGATAAAAGACATTTCCAACAAAATAAAATGTTGCTTTGGTTTAAAAATGGATTTTGGATGAAACCCTTTGCAAATGGATTGTTTTAAAACATTATGACCATAAACATTAATATTGGTGTTTAAAAACATTTTGGCTAACACAAGAAATTATTAATTTGATTTGAACCATTTCTAGCAAAACAAAAATGATTTAAAGTGGCCATTTTCACTAACTTAATATCAAATGGTTTTGCCACTTTTATAAGTGACCAATAGGTGTTTTAAAATGTTTATAACCTATTAGAAACCACTTTTCCAAATAAAATAATCTTTGTCATGCTTGCATGCATTTCTTTGTTTTTATTATTCTATGTGATGAATTGCCTGAATGGTAGATTGAATTTGTGCCTTGATTGAATTGTAGTGAAATTTGAAGAGTGTGACTATTGCAAGATCAAGGAGTGAACTTATATTCTCTACCAATAAGGCAAGTGGTGCTTCATACTTTTGTCCTATTATTTTCACTATGCATTAGTGATGTTTTGAGTAGGACTTGCATGGAATTTTCTAAATGTTAACTATGCCATGGGAAATCCTAGTAGATGAAACCTTAGTAGAATTTTCCCTAAGTTAAGATTCCTACTACTATCATGCTTAGCCTACCTAGTAGAAAAAAAGGGTGGATTATATTCATGTTATGAAATATTTCTAAGTCAAGGACTTGTGTTTTGTTTAATAAAACAACTATGTGCATGAATCACCTGGGTGGAATGGTGAGAATGGTTTGTGTTGAGTGGTTACTCAGGGCCCATTTCAATGGACTACCCTGGTGTATCACACTTGTGGAATGCCACCCAGGAACAAAGAGATTTGAGATGTCAAATGTTGAGAAGCTTCAAGTGTAGCCACTTGGCATTATGGGCTCTACCTGGATCATATAGGTTGCAATAACTTAGCCAAATGGACAGTTGGTGGTAGGGGATGATAGGTTTGGAGCGCGTCCATTTTGGTCTAAGGGAAGGCTTCTAAAAGATCTTGTCTTGATGCATGTCGAGTCTTGTGGGGTAAGTGCACCACCTCTCGAGAGAGTAAAATCTAAGTACTTAGCCATGTCCCCGGCAATGGACAATTTGAGCATCAAGACATGGAAGCTATCAAGAATCACCTCGTCCCAATTTCTAAGTTAAAAACTTGTGGTTGAACAAGGGTTAAGGGATCACCAATGTCTATTGGTAGATGCCTTTGGTGATTTTTGCCAAACAAAAACTTTGTGTTTTCAAATGATAAGGAAAATCTATTTTGAGCAAAGCAAGCCTAAGCTCCACTTAGCCAAATGCATATAGATGATAGTTGCCACTATACTACCATAGTATCACTTGCCAATACAATTCAAATGTATTGACCCTTGTGGCTGTAACTTATTATGTTGCAGATTTATTTGATGTTAGTGAAGTGTGTTGATTAGGATTACAAGTCTACAACCAACATGTTTGGCTGTGGCACTTTGAAGATGAAGGACTCCATGCTATATTTATTTCTGCTGCATTGTAATGAGATAGGAAAATGAGCTATGTAAGATGTAATGAATTATTTTATTCCTGGTTATAAAGTTGTATTATGACTTTGTTTCTTGATATTACATCTTAACTGTGGATGCTAGCTATTGATCCAGGGACTAGCATTGAAATCACAGGGACCTCTACCTTATTAAAGGTTGGGACCTCTACAGATGGTATCAGAGCACTGTGTTGCCTGTAGGATTGTAACCCTAGGATTGGACAAAACCCCTTAGAAAAATAGCAGTTGTATTTGTTCCAAAACTTATTTACAAACAATATTGTAAACTCTTTCCTCAACCCTTTTGTTTTGAATCTACATCCCTTCTATTTCAACTTGATGGACAAAGCCTCCACCATGAGCAAAGATTTCAACATGAGAAAAGGACTTCACCAAATCAAATGACTTCAACTTCAACATCACCGATGACTTCAAATTTAGTTTCACCAAGGACTTCAACTTGGACATCACTAAGGACTACAAGTGAGACAAGAATGTTACTCAAGATTTGATAACTTAGAAGAAACTTTCATCACCTTTGAAGTTTTGTGACCAAGATGCAAGAATTTTCCCAAGGAAACCATGATCTTATTCATGAAGGAACAACTAAGAAGAATGGAATGATCTCAAGAAAACCATATAGTTGGACCTCCATACTAATGTTTAGTTTAGATCAAACACACCAACTTATGTGGTGTAGAAAAAATATTTTGTTTCCTAGGAATGTGCTTGAAACTTGTTGTTTGAGTGGAATGTTTGTTTGTGAATGCTTGTACATTGCTTGTGTGAATTGTGATTTGTGTGATTAGACTTCTTCTCTAGAAATCTTTTGCCTATTATAATCCCAATCCAACCCAAACAGATGACTTCTCCAAGAAACTCCAACATCAAGAATGGTGACAACAACAACAACCAAGAGATGCTTCTAGCAACCCAAGCCCAGATGGCCCAAGTGACAACTCAGTTTTTAGCCAACAACAATGAGTTGGACCCAACCATGCAAAAAATTTTGGAAACCCAATCCCAATTGTTGCAAAGGATGACCAATCAAATGATCAACATGATAAGCAACTCTTCCAAAGGAGTTTGTGACAACAATGATGTCAAGGATGACATTATAGAAGGAACTCAAGCTTGCAATATTTGTGGAGACATGGATCACACTTCCAAAGAGCATGAAGATCAATGCCCTAATTGTGAAGAGAAACATCCAACTAATCAATGCCCCACATCTCAAGTGACTTGTTTCCTATGTGAAGGAAATGATCATGTCCCTATCCAATGCCCCATCTATCCTATGGTTCAACAAATGAAACAAGATGGAATTCATCAAATGTTTGGAAACCTCCATAAAGTAACAACTTCTACCAATAAGGATGAAGGAAAAGTCAGAACCATGCATCATAAAGCCAAATCCAAAGTGACCACAAAGTGTTGCTACTCTTGTGGAGAAGGACATATCTATAGTAACTGCCCCAATAAGAGAGAAAGATTTCCCACCTTTGTGGTGAAATATGAAGAGTATGAACTAGAAGAACTCCTAGCTTTAGAGAGACCCAAGAAGAAGAAGAAGAAGAAGAAGAAGGACATAAGCCAGTTGCAATGTTGCAATTACAAAGAGATGGGACACTATGCCAGTGATTGCCTAGAAAAGAAGAAGAAACAAGAGGCAATGATACCAAAGGAAAAGAAGGATATTAGCCAAGTGATGTGTTTCAAATGCAAAGAGCTAGGCCATTATGCAAACAAGTGCCCAGAGAAGATACATCAAGATCCCAAGTAAGCCAAGATGTAATCTAGTTGAAAACCTTTTTAAGGGTGGTAGTACCCTAGTTTCCTTGAAGCCAACTTGTAACCTCTAGCCTTCCCAAATCTCGGGACGATATTTCTTTTAAGGGTGGTAGCCTGTCACATCCCAAAATTTTCCAAATTTTGAAATGTGAAAAAAATAAACAAAAAAATAATTGTTGAAATTTAGTGTGAAAAGAAACTTTTTGATTCCAAATGGAAACATCAAAACCCAACTTGAACAAATTTAAATAAAATGGAATTCAAAAAATCTCAATCAAGTGAAATGCATTCATCAATAAATGTATCTTGAAAATTTAAACACTTGGAAAAGTTAAACCAAAACCCAAAAACCCTAATGGACGAAAATCACTTACAAGATCACGCTAAGACTATGGATTTGATCTATATAAAAATTGGTAAACAAACATTTATAAATGATCAAAAATGACAAATAAAAATATTATAAAACCATAGAAATTGGTTTCACTTAATTTGGAACCATAGATAAAAACTTATAAATTTAATAAGTTAAAATGAATTAATTTTTAGAGCTAATAAAGCTCCTATCTAAAACCCATACCAAATTGTGAGTAATTAATACTAAAAGGATTTAAAAGGATAAACAAATATGAAATAAAATTCTACAAATTGGAATCAACAAATTTGGATCTATAAATAAAAAGATATGGATTTTATAAGACAAAGAAAGGAGTAAATAAATAAGGAATATTTAAAAAGCCAAATTAAATCTTGGCCAAATCCATAAGAAAATAAAATAAAGATATTCCAATTAAAATAAAGGGATAAAGAATATTCAAATAAAATTATATGGCATTAACCAAATACCATTCTATTTAAATAAAGACAAAATTCCTAATAGAAATGATTAATTAAATCATAAGAAAATAATAAATTGGAATTTGCGCAAATGAAATAAAAGTTATTTAATTAACTTAAATGGAATAAAAGAATCATTTAAATAAAATTTATATGGAATTAAAAACCATATTTGATTTTAATTGCATAAAGACAATTGTCCAATTTAAATGATTAATAAATCATATTAAAATACATTAAATATTCACCCTATTAAATAAATAAAACCTACTGAAAAAGGTTTGGTGAAAAAATAGAATTCAAATAAGGGTTTGAAAATAAAATCAAAATCTTATTTGAATAAAAACAAGTGTCTATTTTAAATGAATAATAAACCATAAATGAATAAAATAATACTTAAAATACAATAATAAACCAGTATAAAACCTACTAAATTAGTGAAGAGTTTGAATTCAAACAAGTATTTGAAATCATTTGAACAAATTCAAAATAGAAAATGAAAACAGAAAAATAAAAATAAAAATAAATAAGAAAGAAAAAATAGAAACCAGCCAGCCCAGCCCAGCAAAACCAACCAGGCCCAGCAAGCCCATCTCTCTCCCCCGCAGAAAAACGTTTCACACTCGCAAGTTCACCCACACAATCACTGTCAGAACTACCCCACCGCGTATTTCTCTCTCTCACTGAACGCCAGACCCCACCTGTCAGTCTTCGTTCTCACCCACCCCCATGACCTGTTCGTCCCCGGCTGTTACTGCTGATTACTCCTCGTGTTGAATTCGCGTTAATACAACGCTAATTACACCCAGCATCAACGCCCTCTTAATCGCTTGTCTCTTCTCCCCATTTCCCCTCACTCCTCCCTTCTCCTCCGCCACCAGGCTGCACAAATTGCCCACTTCAAGCTCCTCTGCTCCGTCGAGTTGCGACAGCGATTCCGGCCAAACCTCGACGCCCCACGCTCCCTGACCTCCACGAGAACAATCCCCATCTCCTGGCGAACCTTTCTGTAGCACTAGCTTGTCTGTGCGCGCTCCACATCATCGGTAGCTTCGACGACAGCACTTCGTCGCCGTCTGCCTCCGCTCCGACGAGCACTATCGGTGAGACCCGAACGACCCCTCCTCTCTAGTTGTTAGTCGCATGTTCAGAATTCTTGCGCGCATCTAACAGCATCACTCATTCGTATTAGAACGCACCACAACCTCGCCAACAACGTCGCCATGCTCGCTCGTCGATAGAGACAACTCCGGCTAACGATTCAGATCAACACTGTGTGCCCCTTCGACGATGAAGACCACCTCGAGCTTCAACACGACGCGGTGAACTCAGTAAGCATATTCCCCCTCTCCCGCGCTTCCTGTACTCGCCGTACCACCAATGGCAAAGTCGCCCAGCCACACAGCCGCCGCTAGCGCCGCCCATCTCTGGTTGCTCGCTTATCAGCCGTTAGATTTAGATCGTGTGGCTAGGATAGATTGACTTAATCAAACCGTTATGCTCAATCAAAGCTGTGTGATGCACTTAAAACCTGACGATCCAGAGAGCCTGATCGACGCAAACCGGTATGATCCAATAAGATCATTCCATGTGGCCAGTGTTTTGATTTAAAAACAGAAACATTTCTATTAGATATGTGATTTTGTAAAATTCATAACTTTAAATCTACACGTCCAAATATTACAAATTTTATATCAATGGAATCAGCAAAAGTAATTATATCCAACCATGCACTTTGTTTAGTGAATTGCTTCGGGAAAATTAGTTGTTTTGCAGAAACTTGTGTAGGCATATTTTGTGTATAAAATTTATTTAGAAATGTTTTTAGGGTAAAATCTTTGGCAAATGGTTTGTTTTGAACCTACAGACCATAGAAACCAACTTGTGGATTTTAAAACATATTTTGTGATACTAAGGAATAAATCTTTGAACTAAAGCATTTCTAGCTAAATAAAAATGTTGAATATGTTTTAAAAATGCTTTTTGATTAAAACCTTTTGAAAATGGTTTAATTTAAACTCTCTGACCCTAAACACGAAGTTTTGGGATTTCAAAATATATTTGGTGAACCCTATAAAATTATTACTTTGATAAAAGACATTTCCAACAAAATAAAATGTTGCTTTTGTTTAAAAATGGATTTTGGATGAAACCCTTTGCAAATGGAATTGTTTTAAAACATTATGACCATAAACATTAATATTGGTGTTTAAAAACATTTTGGCTAACACAAGAAATTATTAATTTGATTTGAACCATTTCTAGCAAAACAAAAATGATTTAAAGTGGCCATTTTCACTAACTTAATATCAAATGGTTTTGCCACTTTTATAAATGACCAATAGGTGTTGTAAAATGTTTAAAACCAATTAGAAACCACTTTTACAAATAAAATAATATTTGGCATGCTTGCATGCATTGATTTGTTTTTATTATTCTATGTGATGAATTGCTTGAATGGTAGATTGAAGTTGTGCCTTGATTGAATTGTAGTGAAATTTGAAGAGTGTGACTATTGCAATATCAAGGAGTGAACTTATATTCTATACCAATAAGGCAAGTGGTGCTTCATACTTTTGTCCTATTATTTTCACTATGCATTGGTGATGTTTTGAGTAGGACTTGCATGGAATTTTCTAAATGTTAACTATGCCATGGGAAATCCTAGTAGATGAAACTTTAGTAGAATTTTCCCTAAGTTAAGATTCCTACTACTATCATGCTTAGCCTAGCTAGTAGAAAACAAGGGTGTATTATATTCATGCTATGAAATATTTCTAAGTCAAGGACTTGTGTTTTGTTTAATAAAACAACTATGTGCATGAATCACCTGGGTGGAATGGTGAGAATGGTTTGTGTTGAGTGGTTAATCAGGGCCCATTTCAATGGACTATCCTGTTGTATCACACTTGTGGAATGCCACCCAGGAACAAAGAGATTTGAGATGTCAAATGTTGAGATGCTTCAAGCGCAGCAATTTGGCATTATGGGCTCTACCTGGATCATATAGGTTGCAATAACTTAGCCAAATGGACAGTTGGTGGTAGGGGATGATTGGTTTGGAGCGCGTCCATTTTGGTCTAAGGGAAGGCTTCTGAAAGATCTTGTCTCTATGCATGTCGAGTCTTATGGGGAAAGTGCACCACCTCTCGAGAGAGTAAAATCTAAGTACTTAGTCGTGTCCTCGGTAATGGACAATTTGAGCATCAAGACATGGAAGCTATCAAGAATCTCCTCATCCCAATTTCTAAGTTAAAAACTTGTGGTTGAACAAGGGTTAAGGGATCATCAATGTCTTTTGGTAGATGCCTTGGGCGATTTTTGCAAAAAAAAACTTAGTGTTTTCAAATGATAAGGAAAATCTATTTTGATCAAAGCAAGCCTAATCTCCACTTAGCCAAATGCATATAGATGATAGTTTCCACTATACTACCATAGTATCACTTGCCAATACAATTCAAATGTATTGACCCTTGTGGCTGTAACTTATTATGTTGCAGGTTTGTTTGATGTTTGTGAAGTGTGTTGGTTAGGATTACAAGTCTAAAACCAACATGTTTGCCTGTGGCACTTTGAATATGAAGGACTCCATGCTATAGTTATTTCTGCTGCATTGTAATGAGATAGCCAAATGAGCTATGTAAGATGTAATGAATTATTTTATTCCTGGTTATAAATTTGTATTATGACCTTTGTTTCTTGATATTACATCTTAACTGTGGATGCTAGCTATTGATCCAGGGACTAGCATTGCAATCATAGGGACCTCTACCTTATTAAAGGTTGGGACCTCTAAAGATGACCGTAGTGGAATACCGTGACAAATTTTCTCATTAGCTAGGGATGCCCCGGATGAGATTGACACTAAAGCCAAGAAGAAAGAGAGATTCCTGAATGGTCTACACGATGAGATGCAGACAGTGTTAGTCAATATCCCCTTTGCTGACATTGAAGCCTTAGTTGATTCTGCCATTCAGATGGAAGGAAAGATCAATCAAGACAATGAGAACCGCAAGCGCCGCATGATGCATCAACCAGGAACCCACCATACACCAAAGTATCGCCCCAACCCATCTCCAGGGTTTGCCCGAGAACCAACAGACCCCCGGTGAACCGTCCGACCTATCCCAACCGTGGAAACCCAAGGCCCGGAGGAAACCACAACAACCCGGCAACTCCAGGAATTTCACCCGTGAACCACCCAAGTTCAACAACAACAATGCTGCCACCAACACCAACACTGCCCCAAGGACCGGAAGCAATGTTGTGCCTGTTGCAGCAAAGGACAAGTCGCAAGTGATTTGTTATGAATGTGGAACCAAGGGTCCCTATTCCAATGAGTTCCCCAAGAAGATTGCCACAGCCCCCAATGCAAATGCACCAGCTCAGCAGCAGCGTCGTGTTTAGCCCGGAAGAATGTTTGCCCCAGGGAACTCGCTCAACCGCAACGTCCGTCTTTTTCTCATGCATGTTGAACAAGCCCAAGAAGAGCCTGATGTCGTGATGGGTATGTTTTCTATTATCTCAGTACTTGCAAGAGTGTTGTTTGATTCTGGAGCATCGCACTCATTTGTCACTGAAGAATTTGCATGCACTAGTAAGATTCAACCAACCAGATTGAAGCATGTTATGATTGTTCAAATACCTGGATCAACTACCAAAGCTAGGCAAATTTGCAAGGCCGTCCTTATCCGAATCCATGGCATAGATTTTTATGCTAATCTAATAGTACTCGGAACTAAAGGTTTGGAAGTAGTACTAGGAATGGATTGGATGTCCAAACACAAAGGATTAATTGACTGTGCCAAGAAATCCATAACCATGACCAGTACAGCCGGAATATCAGTCGAGAATGTATCTGAAACCTTGCCCCGTCAATTCAAGTGCAACAAGAGTATAGCCCAGCCAACCATTGACCAAGTCCGGATAGTCTATGAATACCGCGATGTGTTTCCAGATGTTTTGCCCGGTATGCCCCCAGATCGGGATATCGATTTCATCATTGAACTAATCCCTGGAACCGGACCCATAGCCCAGAGACCATATAGTATGAACCCGTCGGAACTAGCAGAACTGAAGAAGCAACTAGATGCCATGCTGGAAATTGGATTGATTCAGCCAAGTGCGTCACCATGGAGATCACCTGTTTTATTCATGGACAAGAAATATGGAGGTAACCGTTTGTGTACGGATTATTGGATGTTGAATGATGTCACTATCAAAAACAAGTACCCGTTGCCGAAGATAGAAGACATGTTTGACCAGTTGACTGGTGCCAAAGTGTTTTCTAAGATTGATCTTAGAACTGGCTATCATCAACTCAAGATTCGCGCAGAGGATATTCCAAAGACTGACTTTACCACCAGATATGGATTATATGAGTATATTGTCATGTCTTTTGGATTAACCAATGCCCCCGCTTATTTCATGAACCTCATGAATAAGATTTTTATAGACTTCTTGGAGAAGTTTGTCGTTGTTTTCATCGACGACATTCTGATTTATTCCAAATCAGAAGAAGAACATGAGCTACACCTAAGGACCATTCTTGGAACCCTTAGAGAGCATCAGTTGTATGCCAAGTTTAGCAAATGTGAATTCTGGTTACAGGAGGTAGGATTCCTCGGACATATTGTATCAGCCGAAGGAATTTCCGTTGACCCTGCGAAGGTGAAGGATGTTGAAGATTAGCAAGCCCCAACCACTCAAACCCAAGTTCGTGCATTTCTCGGATTAGAGGGATACACTGCAAGTTTGTAGAAGGATTCTCGAGTATTGCAAGACCCATGACCCAATTGCTAAATAAGGACAAGAAGTTTGAATGGACGGACAAATGTGAAGCGAGTTTTCAAGAACTTAAGAGAAGATTGATCTCAGCCCCAATCTTTATCATGCCGGATATCACCAAGCCCTTTGATGTGTATTGTGACGCATCCAAGATCGGTCTCGAATGTGTGCTAATGCAAGAAGGCAAAGTTATATCTTATCTATCCTGATAAACTGAAGCAGCATGAACAGAATTATCCAACCCATGACCTTGAACTAGCAGCCGTAGTTCTAGCCCTGAAGACATGGAGGCATTACCTGATGGGAAACCGTTGTGAGATTTATTCAGATCACAAGATCCTAAAGTATATATTCACTCAGAAGGAGCTGAATATGAGACAGAGAACATGGATTGAGCTAATCAAGGATTATGATCTAGACATTCACTATCACCCCGGTAAAGCCAATGTGGTAGCAAATGCCCTTAGCAGATTGTCGTGCCGCTTGAACTCCATGATTTTGAAGGAGCAACCAAGTTTGCACAAAGAGATGGAAGATTTTCGAATGGAATTGGTAAGTGAAGGATTTTGGATAGCATAGAACTTCAACCCACTTTGATCAGTCAGATCAAAGAGGCGCAGAAAGGAAATGCTAGTATCGACAGAATTAATCGTCGTATCGGTACATGCAAATTACCCGAATTCACCGAAGACGAAGAAAGAGTTCTGTGGTACAAAGGACACCTTTGTGTACCAGCAGATTAGGAGTTGCAAGAAGTGATTTTGAAAGAAGCCCATGATACTCTTTATTCTATCCACCCCGGAGGAACGAAGAGAGAAATCGGAAGTTATATAGCCAAGTTTGATATATGTTAGAGAGTCAAGGCGGGACATCAAAGACCCGCAGGACTATTGCAACCGCTACAGATTCCGGAATGGAAATGGGATTCCGTTGGAATGGACTTTATCACCGGATTGCCTACTTCTAGTAGGGGAAATGACTCTATCTGGTTCATAGTGGACAGATTGTCCAAAGTATCCCATTTCTTACCAGTCAAGACCACATACCAGAGTTCGAAGCTAGCGGAGTTATACATCGCTAGAATCGTCAGTTTGCACAGAGTCCCCAAGAACATTGTATCAGATCGAGGAACCCAGTTTACCTTGAGATTCTGGAAGAAAGTCCAACAAGGTTTAGGAACCCGACTAGATTTCAGCACCGCGTTTCACCCTCAGACCGATGGACAAACGGAGCGAGTAAATCAAATACTCGAAGATATGTTGAGAGCATGTGTGCTAGAGTATGGATCTAAATGGGAAGACTGTCTGCCTTTCACAGAATTTTCATACAATAACAGTTACCAAGCTAGTTTGCAAATGGCTCCATTTGAATTCATGTATGGAAGGAAGTGTCGCACCCCTTTCAATTGGTCGGAAGTAGGAGAGAGTCAGATTTTCGGACCCGACATCCTACAAGAAGCAGAAGAGAAAGTTCACAAGATTCGTGAGCACCTCAAGACCACCCAGTCAAGACAAAAGAGTTACGCCGACAAGAGACGTTGAGACCTCGCTTTCAATATCGCCGACAAGAGACGCCAACAAGAGACACCAACAAGAGACGCCGACAAGAGACGCCGACAAGTGTCGCCTTTGAAAGGAATGCAACATTTCTAGCTCAAAGGAAAGTTAGCCCCCAGATATATCGGACCCTTCAAGATTCTGAATCATCGAGGAGAGGTATCATATCAATTGGAACTGACAGAGAAAATGTCAGCAGTGCACAATGTGTTCCATATATCGTTACTTCGCAAATGTCTCGAAGTTCCGGAGAAGACTGAAGTTTTCAAGAACATTGATCACCGGACCATAGAGATCAACGATGACCTGACCTATCCCTAAGTACCCATCCGTATTTTGGAAGAAGCTTTCAGAACCACCAGGACTCGAATCATCAAGTTTCTCAAGATTCGGTGGAGCAACCACACTGAAGAAGAAGCTACCTGGGAGCGCGAAGATCAAATCAGGACTGAGTTTCCCGATCTCTTTAAATCCTAGGTAATATTTTTCTTCCTTTTTCAAATCTCGGGATGAGATTTTGTTTAAGGGGGGAAGGTTTGTAACATCCCAAAAATATAAAACAATGATCATCGAACTCTAATCACTAAAATTAGGGTTAACAAAAACTTTGATTAATTAAAATCATATGAGTGCATGTGTGAATGAGATGATTTGATAAATGCATGAATGAACTTGTGTGATTAACCTAAAATAGCAAGAAATGTTTTAAAGAGTAAAATAACATCATATAAAACATTTCCATGCAGAAACAAATCAATAGAAAATCAAAAACAAATCAAATAAAGCAAATGGTCATTTTTGCCAATCTTGCTCACTAGGTCACTTTGAGTGTTTCTAGTTCAAGATTTCAAACATAAACTTTCCTAATTCTTTTCACCCCTTGCTAGAATAAGTAAAAGTGAATCATATCCCACCTTTCAAACTTACAGAAAAATTTGGCAACCTCATTCAAATCACAATTCAAAATTGAATCTTTATCATATGTGAAGATCACCCATTTTCAAAACTCAACCAAACCAATGCCCCTTGACTAATCCAACTAACCATACACTCCCTAGTAGGTGCCTAGCAAACCCACCAAGTTTGAATCCAAAATTCAAATTCAAAGTTCTTGCGGCCATTTCATCAAACACCTTGCAGATACAAATCAAACAAACATCTAACACTATTTGCAGCAGTAAATTTGGCCAATCTTGTTCCCTCTATGGTTGCAACAAGCATTTAGTAGATCATCTAGCTTAGTTATTAACCTCTAGCACCACTGTGAGCTTGCCATTGCCATAAATGGTGAGCAGGCCGAGCGTCACCTTGCCACTCCAATGTGGACAGCAAGCTAGAGGAAGAACTAGCTGCGCCAACCTTATCTGGCATGCTGCCCATGCATCACCGCCCCCTCTAGACCATCCCTAGCTCGAAGACAGAGACAGGAACCGCCAGAAACACCGTGCCCACGCCACTGTCGACCATGCCGACACGCACCACCGTGCACGCGCCATTCCCACTCAACCCGACCACCTCGAGCCTTTTCCGCCCGCTAGCATGAACCCCACCATTCCAGGAGAACACTAGACATGCTTGTTTCCTCGACCATACCCCTTAGACGCCGCACGCCATGAATTTCGCCATCGGTAATGCGCAGAGCACCGCACGTTCAAGACCAAATCCCACCGCCCTACGCCTCGCCTTTAAGCTAGCAAGGATCGCCAGGAGACCGCGCACCGTCCCCTAGCCTCAGCCATGCCGATAGCCGCATGTACCGTCGCCTTCGACGACCTCATCCCACGTCGTGCTGCCCCTCTTGCTCGCCTATAAAAGGAGGCCTCCCCAGCTCGATTTCTCCACACCATCTCACTCCCCACCTTTCGCTGATACTTCCCACTTCTTCCTGGAGCAAGGCGAGCAGCGCATCGCTGGAATTTGGCCGGAGCCCGCCGCTGCTGGAGAAGAAGGGAGCCTTCGATTGGAGCCGCCCCAAGAGAAGTTGTCGTTACAAGGAGAACCATCATCATCGACTTCGTTATTCGCCCCCGTCGCCGACCTTCGCCTGAGCCTCGGTGAGCCTCCCACGACCCCCACCTGCCGTGCTAGGGTTCTGTCTTGTCGGCGCTGCCCGACGTGGACGATGAACCAGAGCCGTTCGATTAGAACTAGATCCCACGGTCCACATTGCCCCGTACCGTTTCGCCCCTCCCTGTCTCACTGACGCTTGGGGACAGCCACTTAACCAGCCCACGCGTGCGCTGTGTGTAGTGGGTCGGCCCAGTTAACTGTCTCGCGCAACCCAACAATTCAAATTTACTTTTATTCATTTAATTTCAAACACAGTTCTGTACCTAGATTCAAAAATCAACCCAGCTCAATTCACTAAACCAAAATGCATGAAACCAATTTTGTTAGAAAGGCACTGAACTGCTTAACACAAGCCCGTTGGATTCAAACCATTTGGATGTGTAGATCAACCATGGTAAAAATAATAAGGCAGAAGATTTTCTGCATTCAAACATTTTTCAAAATTCAACCATAAGAGTTTTTTAGTTGATTCCAACTCTCAAAAATTACATTTGATCATACCTTTCAGAATATATAAAAACATATGGGTTTACTTGTAGAGATAATGTTCAAGTAATAAAAGAATTCCACATACGCATTTCTAGTCACATTAATTAATTAAAATAGAAAGGTTAAACCTTATTAAATTGTGACACCACTTTAAATCACATTCCCATGTACTGAAATATATGGTGATGACATGTGTCAACATGATCCCATGTTTGAGTTGGATAATATTAAATCTTAAGTAGTTTTTCAATGAGTAGAAATTACTTGTCTCAAATTAAAATAAATAAGACAAGTGCTTTAATGTTGTAATGATAGTGATGATGATAGATCATCTAGTGTGAACCCATGAGTGATGATTGGAAATAGTTAAGTATTGTTTGGTGATTGTGTACCTCGTATTTATTTATAGATGCTAGTACCGACCAAGGATACGAGGAGGAAGGATGATACTGCGAGGAAGAAGCTGAGGAGAACTTCAACCACTGCTCTGCACAAGGCAAGCTAACCCTTGCAACTTAGCAAGTTTATACTGATATCTATGCAAGCCAATACTTGCAACCTTGCAAGCCTAATACTATTAGTTGACTGAGCAAGCTATTAAATTAGCAAGCTTACACCATGTGATACCCAATCCTAGTTTTACTTGCAAGCTTAATACTTTATCTTTCTTTATCAAAGCTTTTTCTTAGAGTTTACTTAAGTGACTTGTAGATTCTAGAAAGATAATTGAAGGTAGCATAAAGAGCATAAAACTTGGCCTAAGTTAGATAATCTTGATATCATCCTAAGGCATGAGATTGAACTTAGTTAATCCCCACTTGTTTATTACCCACCATTAGTATTTACCCCCAATTGTAGATGCTAGTGCTAAGCATAAAACTTGATCAACTTTAGATGGGAATACTTGGTGAAAATGGTTATGAAAACCTTAGAATGATGAGTCATTCTACTGAAATGTTTTGATGAAGAAAATATTGAGGCATGAGCCTTGGCCCTTTTTAAAACTGATGGTTGTCTGGATGCGATACCATTCCAATTTTACTGTACAACCACAATACCCGAAAATTGGGTAGGGCTTGACTGGAAATTTACGTACCTTAGTGTGGGTTCCCTTGCGGCCAAGGTCTGAGCTGAGGCTACCTTGTGGAGATTGTCCACCTGTGCAGTACCCAAGATGACAGTTGGTCATGGTTGGGAGGCCAAACTCACAGGAGAGGTGCCTATACTAGGGCGTGTAATGGAAAGGTTAGGATTGATTATCTGCATACTAAGTATGGAGAATTCAGGATTGTTCCTGACGGATGTATCGAATGTTGTGGTGAAAGTGCACAATCTCTACAGAGTGTCAAACTATTCGAATAGTCGCGTCCGCGGTTATGGACAGTTGGAGTGGCCATACTATTCCCCCGTCATTTTTTTTCAAAACAACTTGTGAAATGATTTGTGACTTTGACTTGACCACAACAGATTTGTTATATGAAATTCAAGTTCCCACTTAGGTGTTATAAAACTTTCAACTATTTTTATTTGCTTTTGAACTTAGTAGAGGTAAATCTGGCTTTTTGCAAAACAACCCTAGAGCTTAGCATCCTACTACAAAAAAAACCACTTAAACTTGTTAGTATTAGTTTGCGAGTACTTAAAGAGTACTCATGGCTTTGTCCCTGGCTATTCCCGTGGCCAGAATATGAAGAGGAGTATCAGGATGATGGACCGCAGGAAGGGTACGACAACTAGGATCATCTCCCATCGTCAGCATTGCCTGTGACCCCGAAGATGGAGCTTCGTCTACGCTATCATTATCATTATGTTATTCCGCTGCTTGAGTTGTATTAAGAACTGGATCATGAGATCCTTATTTGTGTAAGACCTTATGTATGGTTTGTAATGGATGATGTTCTTTGATATCCAAATCTGTTATGTCTCACAAAAATGGTAATCATGGGATTGCGATGTATGGCATAGCAGGCATCTGGTATTAAAAAACAGGGTGTTAACAATAAGGAGAGGTCATTACTGAAGTAATAACTTCCAAGACTCAAGAAAACTATTGGGTTATCTCCCAACAAGTACTTTTCTTTAACGCCTTTAAGTTAGGCTTGATAGATTGAGAAGATGCTCACATAAGAATTATGAATTAAAGTCAAAGAGAGCATCAAGAAGCAATTTAAAAACACATTTAAGTCTAACCCACTTCCTATGCATAGGAATCTTGTAAAGAAACAAGTCATGAAATCACAAAGCAACAAGCATCAGAAAGCAAAACAAGTGCAACTTCAAAACTTTCAACATAAAGAGGGGAAACTTAATATTATTGAGATGCATAAGACCATGTTTCCCTCTCTCATAATAGCTTTCAGTAGCAACATGAACAAAATTAACAATACAACTATCACATAAAACATTCTTATCATGAGCCACATGCATAAAATGATTATTACTCTCCACATAAGCATAGTCATTCTTATTAATTGTAGTGGGAGCAAATTCAAAAAAATAGCTATAAGTATTATTCTCATCACCATAATCATCAAATATAGGAGGCATATTGTAATCACAATTAATTTCCTCCTCAATAGTAGGTGGACTGAAAATATCATATTCATCACCATAATCATCATATATTGGAGGTTTGGTATCATGATAAGCAATAGAATAGCTATCTTCCAAAGCTAGGGAACTAAAAAGATCATTTTCATAAAAACTAGCTTCCCCAAGCTAGACTTTTCCATAGCATTAGCAATAATGGTGTCCAAAGAATACATACTAATAACATTGCTATTAGCATGCAAATAAAGTTCCATAGGTTTTTTAATTTTCTCTTCAAACACTTCATGTCCTAACTCAAGATAGATACTATAAAGCTCTCTAAAAAAAATTTGTTTTCCATTAAGCCTAACTAGTGAAAACAAGAAACGAAAAGACAAAATTGCAGAATCTAAAGTAAATAACTTCGAGCACTCACACCGGAGGATGTGAGTACCTTTTACCTTACCTCCCCGGCAATGGCCCCACAAAAGAGCTTGATGTCTACGCACTTGGGCCTCCAAGTGCAGAGGTTTGTAGAACAGCAACAAGTTTCCCTTAAGTGGATTACCCAAGGTTTATCAAACTCAGGGAGGAAGTGGTCAAAGGTATTCCCTCTCAAGCAACCCTGCAATCAAGATACAAGAAGTCTCTTGTGTCCTCAACACACCCAATACACTTGTCAGGTGTATAGGTGCACTATTTCGGCAAAGAGATAGTGAAATACAAGTGGTAACGGTGCCAAAAATAGCTTCTGACTTGTTGACGTGGGAGAATGTGTGTGAGTGCCAGAAAAGAGCTTGACGGTGAGGTAAATACTAAAGCAAGCAAACATGCAACAGATCTAGATGCAAATGGTGTTTCAATGTTTAGAAACAAGGCCTATGGATCATACTTTCACTAGTGAACACTCTCTCATATAAATATCCTCTCTTCATGATACTACTCTTAACTACTCTCCGGTTGGACACTCTAATCCATGGTAGGGCTATAACAGCACACCTCAAAGTCCGCCTTCCCCAATCTAGATAACCCCACATTGTCACCTTGAACGCTAGGTTGTTCCAAAAAATACCACAATTTCATAGAGACATCCAACTCCAAATATAACTCATAACAAATATTCAATATAGCCAAAGTGCCACACATGGTATGCCCGCTGTCACTTTCACACACATGGGGAAAAGCATAGATCTATTAAAGCACAAAGAGTATTTATGTGGTCTCAAGCCTAAGTGTCACCATGGCGTGCACGTTGTCACTTTCACAAACATGGGGAGAGCAGAGATCTAATGAAGCACTTGAGTAGAAAGGTATATCTACTTGATTACAAAGCTCATGACCACAAGATCATGCATCGAGAGATAGATGAACACATAGCTATCGGTAGAGCCCTTAGCCCTGAGGAAGAACTACTCCCTCCTCATCATGGGAATCAGCAATGGTGATGAAGATGGCGATGGAGATCGATGGATATGGCTCCGGGGGCACTTCCCTGTCCCGGCAGGGTGCCAGAATAGAGACTTTCTGTCCCCCGAATCTCCCCTTCGGTGGCGGCGGTGTTGTGCAGGTTTTCGTGGATTTCCGCCAGATTGTTTTAGGGTATTTGGGTCGGAGGCTTCTTATAGGCGAAGGGGGAGGCCGAGGAGGCGGCCACAGGGCCCACACGCTCCCCAGGCGCAGGCCAGGCTTGGCCGCGCCCAGGGGGGTCTGGCCACCCTCTGGTGCCTCTCCGTCCCTCCTTCTGGATCCGTGTCCCTCACAGAAAGTTATTAACTTTGGATTTTTTTCTCGTCCAATTCCGAGAATATTGATTTTCTGCCTTTCTAGAACCAAAAACAGAAGAAAACAGGCAATTGGCACTGTGACAACTTTTTAATTGGTTAGTTCCAGAAAATATATAAAAACACCTCAAAGAAAGACAAATCAAAGTAGATACTGAACCAGCATGGAACATCAAAAATTATAGATACATTTCTGACATATCACTCCTCTTCCAGTTGCCATGACCGTGCATCGTCGACCTGCTCGCCCCACTGTTGAGTGCCTCTTCTCTTACGGTCGCCGCCCAGTCTAGTTCTCATTGACACCGCTTTTGTACCCGCATTCTTGTGTATTTCTCGTGCTTGTTTGTTTCCGTGAGCTCCTAAAAAAGGCTGTTGTTTTGGCCGGCTAACGAGGCTGACTTCTGTTGATCTCTATCTAGTTTCGGTTTGGCATGCACTCTCTCTTGCTTCTATCTTCCAAGACGACAAGATCTCCGTACTAGATGAAAGACCAGTTCTAAAAACCAAGACTTCCATCTTGGAACATGATGATCTCCTTCACGGATCCGATGGCCGAGAACCAAAGACATCTCCTTCCGGAATCCAAAGTCCGAACTTGTACCCTCAGAAACCAGGATCACCGAAGCCCATGTTCCACCCCTACCTATCCCTATTTTGTAAATGACATATAAACTTATTGCATATTAATTCATCCATAATCACATACATGTTTATTTGTTTGGGGATACTTTGTCGATTCATCTAAATTAAATATGGAGACTATATGCAGGTTATTTATGCCTTATCTCTACTCCATTTAAATTTGTGTAGCTCACATATGCCATGCTTTTGCCTTGCTAATCAACATTTAATTTGCAGGGTAGATAAATAACTTGAACCTTCTATTTAAATGGAGGGATCCCGATTCCGCTTAATATTGCCAAGTTAGACCGCATATTGCCATGACATGCATCATATCATAATCATGCTCGGTATTTTTACCCATTATTAAATATCGCATCGTTGCTTCTTTTAGTACTTTGCTTTTTCACTGGATAGGACGATGAGTCGATGCGAGATACGACAAGCCTTTGGTTATCGAATTCGTCTCACAGTCGAGCATTCTACCCCTTCTACCTATTTTGCATTTATAGTCTTTACTTCCTTTCTTTGATCTATTGCTATACTTATTGTCAATGCTATAGTACCGTTCCTTTATTTACCTGCTCTACCAAATAGCCTTGGTTATCCCATTGCCTTGTTTGATTAGCTAGCTTTGTCCTTACGACTCCTACTGCATGCTTAGGTCTGCTGCCACTCTCACATGGGAGAATAAAGATATATGGTTATGCTTGATAACATGATAAAATAAATTGGTGATGTTGGTTATTGTTATGGTAACGGTATGGTTTCACCTAATGATAAGGCCCCGGTAGGGACCACCTTTGGGAACTGCTTGAGCCGACCTAGGACCCGTTCGTTCTACGATACCAGTTCTGAGTTGATCATGCTAACCAAACGTGGGTGCCTCTGGGAACACCCCTCAACTACCGGCGCTATTCGTATATCCAGGGGTTACAAAATTGGTTTTCCATTTGGTGCATACGCATAATATGTCCTTGGACATGGGTGAGTTGGATATGTCTTCGGACTTGATATTTTGGTGGACTACCATGGCTTGCATTGCATAAAATTGGGATATTGCGTCATAGGTGGGATGGAGCTCTACAAGTTATCTTCCGATCAACACCCGATCATAGACGAAAACGCTCTTTCTCCCTCGAGAATCGTTGTACCTCTTGGTTGGATCAACACAGTAGGTGATGCCTCTAGATATGCGTGTAGTTAAGGGTCAGTTCTTGTTGTGAGATTCGGATGGCACGTGTGATATGTTGCCTAAAGGGTTGAGCATGCGTTTGGGTACAGTGGTGCACCCCTACAGGGTAAATATTTTCGAGAAGTCATGTGTCCATGGTTATGGACGCCTCAGGAGTACAGTGTCATGATCATAGACAATGCCACTAATTTTTTTCTCTTTAATAATATGATTAGTAATTAGCCTTATCAACTAAACACCCGCGTAACTAAAATTTCCACCGTGTGTGTCCCGCAAGGGGACTTCCTCGACTGGTCTTAGAGGGGGAAATCTTCGGATGGGTTATGCTTGGTGTTATAATAGTATTACCGTATAGCGCTCTCTTATCTCGCTCTAATAGCCGAAGTTGGAGTGTGTCTCTATAAGTTAGATAGTGCAAGATTTGTTGCCGCTGATCCCACCATACCTATGTAGGCGAGGACCGCCGAATTCTAAGACTCGTCGTGTACTGGCTTCAGTACTGAACGCTCTCTTTCTGTTTTCCTTTGCCCTTCGTTAAAACCCTTAGGCTTTGACAGGTATGCGATTGACGACGTTAGCAAGGTTACCCTTACGGCTTGGCCTGGGAAGGGTTTACGGACACCGCTTGGTTATTCTTAGGACTCTTAGTCCCATTTGGATCTTGTCTATACTCGGATATAATTTTGCTTCCTCCTTGAGTTATATCTATGAATTGTATTATTTGTATTCTTGACTCGTCGAGTCGTTGATGTATATATAAGTTCTTGTGGACTCTGTTTTAAACTACTATGATATAACTACTTGTAATCAAAACCCAACCACACGAAAGTGTCTGGTGGGAGCCTTTGAAACGCTTCTATTTGGGTTTTAGCGGGAAATGCTAAGATCTGCATAGACACGGTTCGGGGGTGTTACAAGTGATTTTTATAAAGCCTATTTAATTCCCTTTAGGAATAAGGTGGCACATAGAATTTTAGGGTTTTAGGTATTTACTTCAATTTAAATAATATTCACGATGCCAAATGCAATGCAATGCAATTCTCATGAATGACATGTAAAAACAATTTTTTCCTAGTCCCACTTTCCAAAATCTTGGGATGTGACAAATGGTTCCTGAAAAATTCATTCAACAGTGTAGGATTCCGAGTCTCATCAGATTCGTATATGTCTTCTTGACTTCAGTTATTTTCCTGTTCGGTTCAAACTTGAGCCAGATTTAAAATGGTGACGATTGCCTGACTTTTCAGGTTATGTCTTGTCACTGAAAAGCATCTAGTCAGCACAACGGTTGGTAGGTCCGTGTCACGGAACCAAGGCAATGTTTCAATGCACGCACGGAGATCGAGGGGGAGGAGACTTCATGAGGAATCCACCTCTATCTCCTATACATGTGGCGCTAATCGCACGCACTCAACACGAATATTGGCATGGAGGTTATTAAATTTGGAAATTTCTCTCCTCCCCAGATTCGTTCCTTGTCGTTGTCTTCCTTTGTCTCCTCGTACTCTTCGTGTTCCCATATTCCACCATACCCACCAAACACCTCCAGCACTGCCAATTCTTGACCTACTCTGATGAGATGGCGGAGGCATCTTCGAGCTCAGGCGCAGTGGCGGCAGCAACGCACAACAGGATTCACCGAGGACTCTAGGTCCCCAGTGCGCTCGACGACGAAAAACTCAAGTCCATGGAGAACAAGGGATACCTCACCGTCGGCACTTGGCGAAGTGGCCTCGGCAAGCCCGTCCATGGGCCCCATGTTAGCGGGTGATTTCTTTTCGGAACTCACATCGATCATGGTCTCAGTCTTACACCGTCGGAGTTCCTCACCGAGGTACTCCAACATTACGGTGTGCAAGTACATAACCTCTCTCCCAATTCTTTGCTTGATCTTAGCACCAACGCAGCTCTTAGTGAGGGATTTCTTGGCATAAGGTCAAATCTCACTCTTTTCTGGTACAATTATGGTACTCGGAAAAATTCTATCAGTGCTAGAGTTCCTTACATTACCGGCACTCTTGTTGGGTTCGCAACATGGAAAACAAAAATTTCCTACGATGGGAACTATATGCACCAAGATCCATCTATCTAGATACAAGCAACGGGTGGATATACATCCATAGAATACATACCCTCAAAGATCGAAAAGCTTTATGAGTATGAACTCGTTGGTGATGTAGTCGATCTCCTGCCTATCTCAAGATCATGATGAAGTCCAGCTGGTACACCAGGTCCAGCACCATCAAGTCTAGCACTGCAAAGCAGTGGTGCATCCGTGATTGCACACACGTTCAGCTATCCAGACAATTTCCACGTCCTCGCTCCAGCAAAGCAGCGGAAGCAACAAATCCTTCCAGAAAAATCCACCGGGAACATGTATCTACTAATTCGAGACCATGGGGAAATTCTAAAGGAGGGAGAGAGATCCTTCGCGAGGAGGTGTGAGATGAGACGAGGAGAGGGGGCCTTTTATAGGGAGAGGGGCAGCCCAAAGGGCATGGCATGGCAGCCATGGTGACTGCCTCACCTCTTCCACATTCATGTGGGTAGAGCTCCCATTCAAAATAAAAAGCCTCCACTCAAATAAACATGCCTCCACTCAAAATTCTACTCACCTCCATTAAATTTCCAACAAATTTAATGCAAGCTCTAATTTAATAAAACTCTTTTATTTATTTATTCAGAATTTTTTTAATTTCATTAATGAACAAACATTCACATAAAACCCATTGCAATATTTCAATATCACATGCAGAACCAGTTTCAGCAATTTCACCCAAAACAATTCCGGTTTCCATTGAAATAATTCCAGTGCTTTCATAATCTTTTCCTGGCATCTTATTTGATCCAAATGATGTCGGTATCCCTTAAGTGTGTCACCCTACGATTCATGAATAATGCAGACATGATCGAAACCCCTCTTTGATCAACAATTAGCAGTGAGACCTAGAGATCCGTACAGACTCCCACACATTCAACGATTACTTTTGTGACCGTGTGAACCTTTTATGCATGTAACTCAATCCCTTTGTCTCACGATATATTACATGTTTGAGATTCGATCATCGGTATCTCCATACCTATTTGATCTCGTTACCGACATGTACTCTTCTCGTTCCCGTGATATAACATTCTAGTGATCACATCACTTGCTTGCAAGCTAACCAATGTGATATCACCGAGAGGGCCCAGAGTATATCTATCCATCATCGGGATGGAAAAATTCCACTCTTGATCCATGAGCCTCTACACAACACCTTCGTAGCACTGAACCCACCTTTATAGTCACCCTGTTACGGTGTGACGTTTGATGTTATCAAGATACTCTTCCAGTGTTAGTGATTGACATGAGCTCATGGTATAAGGACTAGGATTACTTCATATGATGTTATAGCAAAATAAACACAATGACTTTGATCAATGTTATACTTTGGATGAATGTTCATCACATCATTCCAACAATGTTGTGACCTTGTTATTAACAACATCCAATGTCCATGATAAGGAAACCTTTGATCATATTGTTAATCAACGAGCTAGTTTATAAGATAGGCATAACTAGGAACCTTATATTTGTTTATTAAACACACATATATTAACGTTTCCAAATTAATACAATTATAGCATGAGAAATAAATATTTATCATAAATAAGGGATAATATAATAACCACTTTATTATTGCCTCTCGGGCATATTCCCTTCAACTCTTAACTTTGTTCTTACGAGAGATAGAGTCTACCCTAGGATCTTTGCTAGTGAGTCGGTTAGAAGATGATCCACGATATTCTTTTACAACAAAGACATGCCAGCTCTCGGAAATATGGAAGGTCTAACAGTTTTCGTCGACGGCGCTCCCCCCCCCCCACAACGGCGCATGGGATGCACAGGCGTCAGAACTTTCCAAAGATTTGGTCATCACCAAAAGGCGGATCGATTTTTTTTATGAAGCACCAAGGTATCCCTGGCTCTGAGTTGATTCACTACTGGCTGGATTATCGGATTCAGCCACTGCAGCAACACCCCAATCAGCTGATGCACACGGTCACAGGAGACCGGAAGGACATCATGAAGGTTTGTCCGACGCGCATTGCTGCGAAGGACTATAAATACCGAATGCAATTGTTGATCAAGGAGAGGGTGAACGATGAGGTGAAGGAAGTTTTCAGCCCTATTTCCAAGAAACATAAGGCCAGGGAAGTTGTTATCACTGCTGGTGCACAAGTGCTGCCCTATCTTCCAGTACTCGTGTTATACTTTCTGAGTCACATTTGTAACATCTATTCTTTATGTGATTCAGAGTTAAATCTGCTTTGAAGGGAAAGTTAAAGTTGAAGAGTAAACCGATCAAGCAACCACGCTAGCAGAAGTTTGTAATTTCTCCAGTTGTACCCCCTCCAACTCCAATCGCCATTCAATCTTCAACACCAGAGGTTCCAACTTCTCTACGTATTGGCACTACCATCCCTGAAGCTCCCATAGCCTCTCAAGATCTAGTTACCATTGGTAGCCAAACCACTGACAAGGGTGAACCCGCTAAGGTTAATGATCCAATGGATGCGTCTCGAGGGAAGGTGGTGAAGGTTGTCGGTTCTTCTTCTCCCAGCCTGAATAGGAAGGAGGAGATTCTCAAGCTGCCCCAAACCTGTCTTGAGAAGCAAATCCTAACTCCGGAAGCAGCAAGCCAGGAGATGGAGGATGCGAAGCTGGAAGTCCTCTTGGAACAAATCCAAGTCCGAGATCAAAAGATCGAAGCCGAAGATGTTCCATTGGATAATTCCTCTCCTATCTCCCTCACCGAAAAGGTCTTCCACAACACGAAGATCGGATTCGATAAGATGCACTTGGAGCATACTATAAGTTTTTCGACTATCGTTTGTAGCATTTTATTATCATATCCTCTATCCCCCAAGCTTAAAGTCGGATAGAGATCATGGCATAAGATCCGAGTTGATGCTTATAGGATGCAAAAGAATGATGTGGTGTAGCCCCCAAGGCTCGTGCTGGAATTTAACTTAGTTAAAGTTGTATCCCAAGTCTTAATAGCCGTCTGACGGTATTCTGTATTTAACTTATAGAAATTTGTATCTTACAACTAGGAATTGCTCAAGAACATTTGGAACAAGCGCAAAGAAATCAAAGCTTTCCATCTTGAAAATTCCAAGTTGCAGATTGAGAAGGATGAGACTGAAGGTAAACTTTCCTGACACCCAAACATAGTTATTTTCTTAGTCGAATATTTCTTTCGACTGATATTTGTCCTTTGCAGAATTACTACAACAATCCAGCAAGATGGTGGAGGAGGCCAAAAACTTTAAGGTCCACCAGATGGAAAACGACGAAATTCGCCAGGAGCTTAAAAAGCTTAAGGATGAACACGAGAAATCCGTGAACAACCTCCTCGAGTCGAGAAATATGGAGACCAAGAGACTCAAAAATTGGTGGCCCTCCATGATAAGGAACTTGATGATCTGAAGAGGGATTCTGACAGTTAGAAGGATCTTGCCCAAGCCGCCAAAGCAGAGTTAAACTCTCTTCGAGAAGAGCACTCCTAGTGGAATCACTTTGTGCTTGGTAATGTTTTTGACATTGTCTTTCCTTTATATTTTTTGAATTTTTTGTCAGAGTTTTTGACTTTTGTTCTTTCCCAGATCCTCTGAATATTTTCGACTCTACCTCCCCTGAATCTCGTTTCGAGAACATCAAGTCAGTCGGATATGTTCTCTTCAACTTCCACCAAGTTCTTGAAGAAGTTGGTGAGTCAGTGAAACTTTCCGACCTAAAAAAATTGCCAATAATCGAAATGAGGGATAGGGCGAAGGAGATTCTGAAGCTTATCAAAGACTGGAAGATATCATACCCCCGAATTGTTGCGCAAACTTCCCTCACTATGGTGATGAGTCACCATAGCGAGATGAAAATTTGGCACGTCACTAAGGGCAACGCCAACAAGGACGATAAGGGTAACCCACAAGACATCAAGGCCATCCAAGAGTCTTGTGCAGGCTATGCTTATCGTGTGGTGGAGATGACAAACTACATGATGCCATACTTCCAGTCAGTCGCTGTGCCTCCTTCTCCAAAAGAGCCAGAAGATAGCCTTGTCAAAGACGAATAAACTTCTGAATCTCCAGAGCATGACAGTGATGATATTGACTCTAGTGCTCCAGGATCTCCACCACCTCCACCTCAATTTGCAGCATAAACATTTTCTGCATTATCCTGAAAAATTCATATGGTCTGGAATGATGGGTACTATATTTTGTGTTTCTATGTGTGCTGGTATGTAAGAACTTATGCTTTACTACTTACCACTTTTGTATATATTTGAATATGTGCTCGAAAATTTCTTAAGCACTTTGTGTTTACACTTATCGTTTAATATGTCTCTCTGCCTCATCCCTTTCATGAGCTGGCCAACCTTTAGGATGGAAACTTTGTTGAGTCAATGGAGCGCAATTGCTAAACCAATTTAAACTCGGAAACAAAGCCGTCTTCTAATACCAACGATTCATTACTCGGAAAATGCCTGCATCTAAGTAATCAGATAAAAACGAAAGTATAAACATAAAATGAGATTTACACCCAGGGGTAACATTTTTATAGTTTTTTCAAAAATCATAACCAGAACGAACATGAGCATAAAGTACATTCAAGTATCCTGGGATTTTTGAAACTGACATGCTCTTTTGCAAATAAGATGGTAAAAAACTTCTTAGAAAATATATGAGGCAACCAATAATTTATTTCACTTTGAACATGTACATATGATTACAAGGAAATATAACTAAAATAGAAGGGACATAGCTATAAAATATTCTAGAGACGGTTTAATTCATCCGGGTCTGTACTACCACAAGCTCTCTTTCTCTTCCGAGTTTCGGGTCTTTCCTTGATTGGTTTCATATCGATTAAATAATATGACCCGTTATGCAGAACTCGGCTGATCATAAAGGTTCTTCCTAAATCGGGGAAAGTTTGTACTTTTTTTGCGCGAGTCAGAGAACCAAATCACCCTTTCTAAAAGAACGATTTTGAACTCTTTTACTATGATACTTGCATAACTTTTGTCGATAGGCTGTAGATCTCTGCTTAGTAACGATGCGAACTTCTTCAATTATATCGAGATCATATTGTCGAGAAACTTTTGCATCTTCTTTGATACACACTTTGACTCGAGGAGATTGATGGATTAAATCACTCAAAAGAACTGCTTCTACACCGTAGACCAAGAAGAAAGGAGTATATCCGGTTGATCCGTTAGGAGTTGTTCATAAACTCCATATTAGAGACGGTAATTCTTCCGTCCAAGCCCTCGTAGCACGACGAATTGGTCCCTGTAGATGAGGTAGGGGTCCTTGTAAAATGAGATTGTTTGCCCTTTCAACTTGTCCGTTGGCTTGTGGCTATCGACAATTTGTTACGGGTTTATCCTCGATCCATTTTATAAATTTATCCACCACCACTAGGAGATGGGTAAATCCACACTTTGCCGTCCTAAACGGCCCTACCATATCAAGCCCCCAGACCGCAAATGGCCATTTAATAGGGATTGTTCTTAGTTGATCAGCCGAAACATGTGCTTGACGGGCGTACTTCTGGCAGCCTTTGCATGATTTGACCAGTTTCTCGGCATCTGCCTTAGCTGTGAGCCAAAAGAATCTGTGTCGAAAAGCTTTTGCCACTAAGTATTTAGTTGTAGTGTGATGACCGCATTCACCTTCATGGATTTCTCGTAATATTTCCACTCCTTTCGAAGAAAAACAACGCTGGAAAACCCCCAAAACACTCCACTTATAGAGCTCACCATTGATTATTGTATAGACTTTTGCTCATCGGACAATGTGTCGGCCTAGAACTTTGTCTTTGGGTAATTTTTTGTATATCAAGAAATCTAGATAGGGTTGTGTACAACTGAGAATTACATCCAGACCCACTACTAAAGGTGATTCGGATTTTGTCGGATAGTCCTCATCAACTCCTATGATAGAGGGAACCTTTAAGTGATCTAGAATAGCACCATAGGGAACTTGTTTCCGCGCAGAGCCTATTCTTGATAGAGCATATGCTTCCTCATTTTCTACTCGAGGGATGTGTTGAACCTCAAAACCCTCGAACGATTTGGATAGTTCATCCATGATAGCTTTGTATGCTTCTATGTATTTATTTGTCTTGCATATATCGAATACTTGTTGGGAAACTAAATCTGAGTCTCCGTAACACATGAGTCGGGTTATGCCAATGTTTTTGGCCATGCATATTCTATGTAACAATGCTTCATATTCGGCAATATTATTGCTTGCCATGAAGTGAATCTATAACACATAGAATAACTTATCTCCTTGGGGTGACTTGAGCACCACGCCAGCCCTCGAGCCTCCTCGTGCTTTTGATCCGTCAAAGTGAAGGGTCCAAAATTCTGGCTCTGGAGGACTTGTATTTTTTGCTGTCTCTGTGCAATCAGCGACAAAGTCAGCAAGTATCTAGGATTTTATTGTTGTATGTGGCTTTTACTCGATGTCGACAGATGCAAGCTCTATTTCCCACTCTGCGACAATTCCTGTGGCGTCACGATTGTTGATTATATCTAGCAGGAGAGCGGTACTCACCAATGTGATCTTGTGCTCTTGAAAATAATGTCGTAGCTTTCTTCCAGCAAAGAATACTCTATAGGCTAGCTTTTGGTAATGTGGATACCTTTGCTTCGACTCTGTCAAGACCTCGTTGAGATAATAAGTTGGATTTTACACCTTATGTTTGTGATTTTCCTCCTTGCACTCCACTGATGTTACAACACTCAAGACTCTGTTTGTTGCTGCAATGTAGAGTAACATAGGCTCATGTGGCTCTGGTGCTGCAAGGATTGGTGAATTTGAAAGTAGATCTTTCAAATTTTGCAGGGAAGCTGCGGTGACCCAGCATACCACTGCATAAAGTAGTACACTATAGTCGTTGACATAACACCAATGAAACACCGTTCACTAGTATTACATCCAGTGGTACGATAGAAACACAGCAGGTCCAAGACATGACTATAGGTTACAACTCGACTCTTTACATAAGGTCCAGAGAACACTCTAGGTTAAAGAGAGATAAATAAACTTCTTACATAGAAGAATCAGAAATAATCAACTCATAACTATTATGCTAATAAGGTTAGCACCAAACTATGTGGCTGGTATTGCTGCTATTGCAATAATCTACAGAAGTAGGTTCTATGGCTAGAGATTATATTTATATCTAATCAGCAACTTTGTCTTCACTTTATTTGATGTATATGTTGATTTCCTTTACTTCATTGAAGAGTTTGAAATTTTGATGATGATTACTGGAGCATAACTTGATGTAGATGTCGTCTTAATGGCTTCAGAATCTAGCAAGGGTTAAGAAGATACATTGAGTATGAGCGTACTCAGCAAGTTCACTAGAAAGGATTGTTTGATGCACTATATCTACAACCACAGACCATAGGTCGTAGGCAATGCAGGTTTTCATAAACATTTCTTCAAAGGTTGCTTTTATTCTGAAAAGCTATGTTCGTCAGACTTCACAGGTTTACCAGAATTTTAATGGAGTTCCTTTCCTGTTGCGTTCGTATCTCCTTCTCAGAACAGGGAGTAACAAGTTATAATGCTTGCACTCTATAGAGGTGCGTTACTTTACCCATGAGAGATCAACTCCTTGTTGCACAACAGGGCAGCTTACCCGTCCACAATTCCATGATGTGGGGCCCAGTAGGTGATCCAAGTCAATCACTGCCCTTTCCGCGACCCCGTATGTATGCACGATCCTTCGGGGCTAGCTCACCTCGGTTAAGCACCCTTTCGGGCAGGCTAAGACCCTGATGAGTTCTCAAAGACTCTATGAGCTGGTGATGCCCCTGGCAAGTACTATATAGGTCCGGCTATACCTTCGGCAACCACTCATAGATAATCTAGACACCAAAATCATGGGGCCTAACGGTGCCCACCCATATGTTGGATCCTCACAAGGAATCACAATGTCACGTTAAGGTCGTCTTGCCTCCATACGAAAGGAAAAGGATACAGCTGACTTCTCTGTCCCATTCCAAAGCTCATGGTTAACGCGTAATATACGGCGCAAGAATCACTAGCGACATTGGTTGTGAAGTCCTCGGTAATATGTTCCTTTACCACCGGAACTTTCATAATAGATTATTACCTCATGGTAAATAACCTATAATCATATTACTATGACAATAGTGTTTTTTGACCTTTCTAAAATGCAGGTGATGACAACACTGGATTTGCAAAATACTTTACAGAAAATAATCAAAGGACATGAGCAAGTGTGAACTTGTCTTTTGTGAGTGCAAGATTATGCACTCACGGTCTTCAAGACAATATAAGATCCAATATCTAAAAATAGCATCATTGGTCCGGTAAGGACTAATGTTTAAAGAATCGAGATGCTATTATGCATAAGTAATGTAATGCAATTTGGTAAACCTGAATTCTTGAAATAGCGTGTTTCTAGGGTTTGGATACTGGTTTCTTTGGAATGTGTTGCCCTTTTAGGTTAAGTTCCACACATGTGCTTCTTATTAAGGCTTGTGTGTGTGAAACAACATATAATTATAATACCATTCAACAATAAGATATACTAATGTGGAATGCTACTCTAAGATTTCTTATACAAGAATGGTTTTATCTTCAAATTTTACTTTACAAATAATGGCATTTATAAGGAACTTTAAGTGTTAGCAACCCTAGATATATCGGTAAAGTATATGATTATGATTAATTGTCATCAGTTGACTATGATAAAATTCTTTGAGTTTAGTAGTTAGGAGATAGAGATTTTATTATAAAATTGGTTGTGTGAAGTGGTAAAAAGGATAACCTTCAATCCTGATGGTTCATAGAATATGGTTGATGTCTCTTGGTGTTAATTCATTTAGTTTGGTATTGAGATTTATTAGGTCTTAATTGAAACAGACCAAAGTAAACTATAAAACACATATTAAAGCCTTTAACATGGTGTTTATAGTCTTGTAGTCTAAAGTTTAACTTGAAGGACATAGATGGACTTAAGATGGAATGCTTATGATATTTATACTTTGTTTACTTCATAATGTTTTCTTAAGTTACTTAAGAGTGGTAATACTTCAAAGTAATGGTTTCTTAATACTATAATGGAAAGAATCATTTATCTCCTTATAATGTGTGGTTACGGTTTATGAATAAGTAAATAATATTACTTACTACTTATAGATGAATGGTAATTCTTCATCAATTGTAATTAATATGTTTTGGAATACATGAAGTTTATACTATCAATATTTAAGTTAAATGATATTATTAGGCCTTAGATGTAAAATATTAGCAAAAATATTTATCCCTGCATGAATTATCAATTGATGATTTAGTTTTAAATTCAAGTTATTAGAGTATTAAACTTTTATTTACTTCAAAAGTGGGATCTTATATTTTTAACATGTAGATATTATTTTTGTGATCATTTTGGTATATTACATTTATTTTTGTGATTTATAAATAATAAGATATGATTTTTTGTAAGATTTATTACTTTCTAAACACTTATTAAATAATAGATATTTAATTAAGTGTAATAATAATACATGATTATGGTATTAAGTTATATTTCTTATTTTTCTAATTGATATATTATTTATATTTTTATCATTTAGCATTATTAAAATATGACTTTCAAAGTATTATTACTTATAAAATCTTTATTAAATAATATTTATTTATATAGTTAATATATTAATGTTTGATAAAAAATTAAATTATAGATCTTATTTTTCTAAACACTTTCATATATTAAACATATTTTCCTAAATTATAAAACAAAAGTTATTGATTTAACAAGATTTAATCATTTTATTTGATTTCTGGAATATTTATATTTGAATTTATATTGTTTTATCTATTTACTAGACAGACACTAACTTTTTATACTGAAACCAGACTTACTCTAGGTCACTGACCCATGGGGTCAAGACCACATCATCTACCACCTAGGCGTGGACTGGTCAAATGGTGGACTAGGTCAAGGATGACGCGAGCATGACGTCAAGATGACATCAGCGATGGATGAACTCACAGAGCGAAGTTCGATCGATCACTAACATGCACGCGCGTGGCTGTGGTTGGTCTTGTTGGAAAGAGGGCATCGCAAGGAACCTAGTAGTGGCGGCGTCGCTCAGTTTTGGTCATCGGAGGTTGGTCGGCGATGAGCTTGCACGGTGGCGCGGTTCGGGCTCACACGGCTAGGTCACTACGACAAGTGAGCGACGAATCGGAGAGCGCTAGGGTACTCAGAAGCTTACCAGGATACTGATGGTGTGGTCGACGAGGACCGGCGCGGTCGGAGGCGAGCACATGGTTGACTTTTCTGATGAACTCCGACGGAAGGGAATGATGAAATTCGCACCCACCCGAGCTCCCCTTGATCTTTCAATTCTACTATGTTGAAGAGGATGACACGGCGATTTACCTCGACCATGTCATAGACTCTGGGGCGACCTCTATCAGCAACGATGCGTGGCTCCGGTGAGCTAGGGTTTCGGCCTCCACACGAAATAGCGTAAGAGGGAGGTCGGGAGAGAGAGGAAATGGATGAGGATGAGAGAGGGTGCCTCTGTGGCCTCCTTATCCCTTCCTGGGTGACGGCGGCACGGATCTTGGCACGGTGACAGCGGCACTGTCGACAGCGAGCAGCTTCGGTTGCCGCGCGTGAGGTGGACGACGGTGATAGACTGGACGAAATGGTATTTGGGTCGGGCAGGTGTTGGGATTTGGTGCAGTGGGCGTGAATCTGCGATGCTGCACGCGGGCGACGGATAACACGGGGTGGAAATGGGTTGTGGGCTAGTACTACTAGTTACTATTTTCCTTTTCTTTTTTGTTTTCTGTTTTTTCTAAATTTACAAATTCAATTTAAATTTAATCTTCACAAAGTATAAACTACTAAGATATTTTGTGGAATTATTGGAATAATGCATGAATTCATCATAGCTAATTTTTCTATTTATGTATTTCTTGTATGTATAAATTTCATGATAATATGAGAGGTTTTTATATTAAATAGAACAAGTAGAATTTAGGGTTTCAGAGTTCTAAGATTTTATAATCTTATAAAATGATCTTTATTTCCTTTTTATGAATGTAATGAGATGGCTTAAGATAGTTAAGGATATATAAAGAATATATCCATAATTATTACTATATAGCAATCATTATATGAGACGATTTAATTATGAAGGTTCTTGATATGGTAACTTCTATTATCCCAATTTCTCTAATAGGTGGATAATGTTTTAATAATCTTGGTTATGACATTAGTTATACATTGATAGCCATGATTGAAATAGAAGTTAGGATTTACAATTATAAATGTTTACTATGAGTTTTAGGGGATTTAATATATATATATATTATTTTATAGATAGGAATAACATGTTTTAAGACATATTATATTTATGCTTGTGATCATTAATGATATCACTTTTTGAAATAGAAAGTTATTTTCTGGAATGACTTACGGAAAGGAATTGATAAAGATAACTCATAAGCACATATGGTTATGATAGTTGGAAAATGGCAAAGATGTGCTTAAGTGATTTGCTATAGGAAAATATTCCTATAAACCAATGGGAAACAGGATGATAGATCAAACAGATGAAATAGATAGTGATTAGATTTAAGGTTTAGTATTTACCAAGAATTCCTATCTTCCAAACTTCACAACCCTTGACTTCTAATTAAGGAATTACTTTCCTAGATATACTATTTATTCATATCCATCATCATGTGTTATCATGATGAACCTTACTTTACAAGGATATGCTTATTAATAACTTCTCCTCTTAAATACTTTTTCTAGATCCAATGAGCTTGACACTTGAGCTCTACATGATTTCCTCATAGAAATACCTCCCACTTCTAGAATGCTTCTAATGACTCCAATTCCATCTGAATGGTCATTTCTTACTTCATAAATTACTTTGTAACCTCACTTATAAATCTTAGAAGCTTGTCACTAGAGCTTTTCATAACTTTTTCATGTCTCCACTTGATTATCTCAATTACTAAGGGTAACCTTCAATCCAAACATCACTAATATTACTCCAATAGATGTATATATCAAATCTACTTCCTCTTATCTTTTACTTGTCTTAGTAACTTCTTACACCAACTTTACATTCTTATCAATGTGACTTGTCATGCAACCTAGGATAACATATCTATAGTGATTTGAGCATGATTATTATAACCCTTTGATTTTTTATGACTACTTAGGTTTAATCAAGGCTTTATCAAATCAATACAAATATATATTATGAATTATATTTTTATTATATCTATCTATCTCTCTGATTTTATATTTTTACTATATTATACCACCTCCAATAGATTACCTAGGTTTAACTATCTTTAGAATTTATTTATATTCCTTAATCCTCTTTTATAATTATAATTTCTTCTTATAACTCTTTCATTCATTCAGGTGATTGATTCTCTTGAAACACTCCCACTATATAGATGATATATATAACTAGCATTACCATACCTTTTTTTTTTATTATTTCTTTATAGGCCTTAAGTAGATATTGTAATCTGAAGAAGAGTTAGTAGAGATCATTGATTAGGTTAAGAATTGGTGAATTAATAGTTGATTACTCATCATTGATGATCAACAAATATTAGATAAGGTTTGTTAGAGATGATAAGATATATTGGAGAAAGAAAGAAAGTGGTGATGGTGAATTGATTTGTTTCCCTTCCCCCAAACTATGGATAAAGAGTTAAGTATTATCATGATATAATCATGGAAAAAATATGAAATAAAGAGAGGTTAAGATTTGTTATTAAGATTCTTGAGTTTTATGTTTATTATATCCTTCATTTGGTATTCATGAATGAATATAATGAATGATGGAGATGATAATATTATCTATTAATTATTGTATTTTTTGTTTTTATGTTATTATATTTGATCTATATTTGATCAAATCTCCCAAAAATAAATTTTTACCAAAAATAAAGGTTTTAGCAAGGTTCAATTGAAACTTAGATGATCAATTCCATCAAGTCAAAGAGAATCTTCAATCAATTTTGACAAGTTTTTGACAAAAAAAAAAAAAAAAAGCTAAAAAAAATATTTGCATTTGCATGCATGAATGCAATGCACATCTACTTAATTATTTTATTTATAAGCTCTATGTTTGGTTCTGTTGGTAACGACAAATTTGTCGGTTTTCTTTAAGAGCTTGTATAAAGGTGCGACGCTTTCTCTGAGCCGGCTGACAAATTAGCTCACTGCTGTGATACAGCCAGTGAGACGTTGGACGTCCTTCAGGCGAGTTAGCCTGGTAATGTTCAGTATAACCTTGATTTTGTCTCGGTTCACCTCTATACCTCTCTGAGACATGATGAAACCTAACAATTTTCTGGTTGGGATTTCGAAGAAGCACTTCTTTGAATTTAGAATCATATTGAATTTTCGTAGGCTAGCAAATATTTCCTCCAATTCAAAAATAAGTGTTTCCTTCTTTTTGGACATAACTGTTATGCCATCTACATATACATGGACGTTGCGTCCGATTTGGTTGTTTAGATAACATTCCATAGTATGTTGATAAGTTGATCCTGCATTCTTTAAGACAAAAGACATAGTTTTGTAGCAGAAGGTTCCGAAAGGAGTGACGAAAGACGTCTTAATTTGATCCAATTTTTTCATCGGTATTTCGTGATATCCAGAATATGCGTCAAGAAAGCAGAGTAATTTCGATCCTGTCGTGGAGTCGATAACTTGATCGATTCTTGGCAAAGGAAATGGATCTTTGGGATAAGCCTTGTTCAAGGCAGTATAATCAACATGCATCCTTAAATCAATAGTGTCCTTTGTAGGGCAAGTACAAGATTTGCCATCCAATCTGTATGAATGACCTCTGTTATGAATCCGACTAAATCTAGTCGGGCTAATTCCTTATCTATAGCTTTGCACTTTTCATCACCAAACTGTCGCAAGGACTGTTTAACAGGTCTAGCATCGGGAAACACATTAAGAGAGTGCTCGGCAAGTTCCCTAGGTACTCCGGTCATGTTAGAAGGTTTCCATGCAAAGATATCTTTATTAGCTTTGAGGAACTCGATGAGCATGCTTTCCTATGTGAGGTCTAAGCCTACCCCTATGTTGGTCGCCTTGGAGGGATCATCTTCCTTCAACAATGTCTTCTTCGTCTCTTCTAATGCCTTGAAATGCAAACTCGATTTTAGCACCTTGTTCGTCATAGCATACATTTTGAATGGGTCGGTGTTTTTATTGATCTCCTGGTACTCCTGGGCATGCAGCACGGCTTCAGCAAAGGCAGCAGATCTATCTTCGCAGTCTCGTGCTTTCTTCGGGTTTCCCCGTATGGTGATGATGTCGTTGGGACCCGGAAGTTTCATCATGTTGTAGATGTAGCTAGGACAGGCCATGAACTCCTAAGCTAGACGTCCGAAGATAGCGTGGTAGGCACTTTTGAACGGTACCACCTAGAAGGAGAGTGGCTCAGTCTGGTAGTGTCCGGAGATCCGAATGTTACGTCCAGTGTGATCCGCCTGTCTTCTGGTATAATGCCATGGAAAATCACATTGCTATGATTTAGCTCGCTTTTTTGAATCTTCATGCAGTGGAGCGTCTTGATGTACAATTTTAGAGAACACATAGCCATCAATAATAGATTGACGACCAGAGGGTACATTCCCCGACGATGTGCTTTCTTCGGGTGATCATTACGGTCAAAGATGATGGCTACATCTGACCAATCCAGAAACTGGGGGATAGTCGGAACCGTGGCATTGAGCTCATGGAGAACTGCCTTTCTGACCTTAGTTGGCCGAGTTCCAAGGAAGCAGACATAAGTGTCTTTCTTTGTAGGATAATCCTTCTTTCCATCCGACTTGGGCTGTGCGGGATCTATTTCTTCCATGTCAGAATCTTCCTTGGACTCTTTGTCTTTCTTAGAATTTTTCTTTCCTTTTTGTCACTTGGCCCTATAGCCACCGGATCCATCTCTTTTGATGTCGTCAATGAAACGACACTCAGCATTGGTGTGGGTAGAACCTCCGTTCCCGTCCGGGTGATGTACACAAGGGTTGTTGGCAATGTCGGCCCAGGAATAAGATTTTCTAGGTCGTTGATCTCCTCTACCCTGGACTCGGGAAGTTCCGTGGCCTCATCCCCAGCCGCCTCCACGCCCTCCTCATCCTCCAGATCTGAAAGTTGCGTTGTCAGCTACGTTATCCAGATTAGTCTTATCTTCCGAGATACTCTTGTGCTTCTAAGCTTGCTGTTTTGGCTGCTTGGCCGCATTTGGGTTGGACAGAATATTCAGCAATCCATCTAAATCATCATTGGCGTCAGCATACTTGTTCACCGTTTCTATCATCTCTCCCAAGTCTATAACTTTGTCATGCTTCATCCTATGGCGCAGTAAACCGACTAGGATCCATGTGATGAAAGCTTCAATCGCAGTTTTCTCATTTACTCCCTCGCAGGAGTTATTCGTGTCGATCCATCGTCCGTGGTAATCCCGGCAAGTTTCTCAGGGCCTTTGGGTGCAACGCTGCAAGTCTCCGACTATGCAGGGCCTCCTGTATGTACCCTCAAAGTTTGAAAAGAACGCACTTTGCATATCATACCAGTTATGAATCAAGTTCTTTGGCAGTTCATTGAGCCATGATCGAGTCGTCTTTCGTAGCATGAGTGGGAGATAACGGACTGCGACCAGACTGTTTCCTCCTTTGGTGTTGTAGCAGGCCTGGATAAAATATGGAGCCAAGTATCTGGCCGAGCCACAGTCGTAGGGTTGAATGTGTTTGGCGATGCCGAAGTCAACCGGAAATTTTGTTCAACAGATACGTGAACCAAAGCATTTGGGTCCCACATACACATCTTCATCCTCGTACCGTCGTGCTTCTATGTTAGATTCGATGCGATGGCGAGCGCCATTGGGTGAAAGTGATATGCGCCTTGGGTCCTCACCGTGCCTGCATGGCAGCAGAGTCGGATTCCTGCTTCTTCTTCTACCATTGCCTCCTCCACCCCTGTGACTTCTATGTATGCGATGAGATCCTTCATGGTCACTACTGGATGGTGATGGCGGCCCTGGTGGGTTATTTCTGGCTGAGTGACGAGCTCCTGGAGCTTTGTTATGCTATCTCCGAGGTGGGCCTTCACAACGTCGGCCACCATCCCGACTTGTTCCGGGACGATCCTCTCCGTTCCTTCGTCCGGTGTTATCATCGTTACGACGAGGTTCAACTAGACGACTAATGTGCCTAGGAGGTGGAATCCTCTGCTAGTCCCGTTCTTGCTAGAGCCACGCGTCCTCTTCATCCTTGTGGCGATTATTTTGTCGACGAGGGGGTTGGTGACGAGCAAAAGCTCTGATGGCGTCTTGGGACGCAACCAGAAGAACTCCCGAGCAATCCCGTGTGGTCCTGCGATGATGACAGTTTGATATGATCCTTGAAATTTCTTCATCCCTAGTGGAAGCATGATGACGCAAATCCGTATCCCTTCGGGTTCTTACATCAGCATTTACGTCAGTGCGACACTACTCCGACTTTGAAGCCAATTTTCCGCTAAATGACACAGTGGTTTTCTACTGCCGCGGTCCTTTGTCAAGCAATGTGACACACTGCTAGACCTATTCTGGAGATGGATTATTGGTGAGGATAGCTCGAGTAGCTGCAGCGTTCTCCACTGGTGTGCTATAGACTCGTATCTTCTCTCCGGTTTGTCCTTCGAATAAATCTCTGTGGACTTTCGGGTTCCTATTGGCAAGAACTAGGCCACCTCTAGTCTTGTTTGGCAGCCACTTGAATTCTGACTAGTACTAGGCGAGATTTTTGTCTATCTGTTGCTTAATTTCAACGATGCATGTAGCTTCATCGAGTAAAAGAAAATGATGCTTCTCCAGATACTCAGCCCTTTTATCCAGCTCCTCTAGAGTAAGATCCGAAGCAGTTGGGATTGGTACTGTTAGTGAATCTCCATAGGTTTCACGTACACCTTGGGTGACAATGTGTCCATCAACCGGAGGATCGACCTGTGTGGGATTAACAAGATCTTTGTTTCGATTCTCCACCTTGATTTATTCATCAACTTCTTCGTCGTTGGCTTCCTCCACCGGCTCTATCGGTGTCGAGGTTTTGTTCTTCTTCTTCTTTGTCCGCCCGGTGGTCTTGACACGCACACCGGTGGCAAATACGGCTTTTGGTCCGGTACCGGGAGATAAGCTTCCATCGGTACTTTACGTCATGGTTGGCTTCTATACCTCGAAAGAATCTCTGGTATCCATGTCATCTTGCGAGGTTTAGTCTTCATCCATGCTATCGTACGGACTCAGAGGTGTCTCCGGCTTACCCTGCGTTGGCTTGGAGTTGTACTCTTCTTCGTACGCCGCCATCTCCTTCTCAAAGTCTCGGAGTTCTTGTGATGTCAGTGATTCCTGAGGGAAAGCAGGTAAGTCAATGTTTTCTTTGATCGCATTAAGGACTGAGTCGTTTTCGGCTCCATCATCGACAGGGTAGGATCCAGAGCCAACGTAGTGTACGAAGCAATGCTTATTTTTCTTCATGGAATCAAGGTAACGGAACAGCTGGGTTTCCGCCTCCGCCTCTTCAAAGCTCTGCTTGATCTCAACGATTGCTTCATAGTTGATGTAGGGGCGTTTCATCATCTGATTTATCTTGTGCCTCAAGAGTGGTTTTCCTGCTGCAGCATCAGTGTGACCAGATCCGAAGTGAATATATTTCTCATCCGTGTATCCGACCTCAACAGGGAGATCAGATCCAGATTTTTCTTACACCACTTCTTCCACTAGGGGAGCGAGCTGGGTGGGATCAGGTTTTTCCGGGATCTTGAACTCTTCTGCCTCCGCAGACAGAGCAGATCCAGATTGTTCTTCCGCCATGGTCATCACCTCAAGGGTGGGTTGGGCGTGTTTAGCGAAACCGAGATAGATATCGATCTCGCCGATTGGCATGATTGTGAAGGTCTTCACGGGCTCCTAAGCCGGAATCCAGGTCTCGTCGAGAAGAACGAGAGGGACTTCACTGGCATAGACCATGCGACCGATGGTGATTGTTTCTCTGATTCCTGCATGCATAGATTCCGCTCGGAACAAAGGTCCAAAGGTCATGGGCCCCATGATGGGTCCTGAAGGCGTTGAGAAGATGGGGTGTGAGCTGTACGTTGTTCCGGGAGCGGTGAGCACAAGTTTACCCAGGTTCAGATCTGACTGCAGTGATAGGATCCTGCTAACAACGCAGTAATATATCGGCGAGAGCCGAATGTTACAGCGGATTACAAGAGAGGTTCGTCTGTGCGATTTGGTTGTGGTTGATATATGATCTGGTGCCCTAAAGACTCTCTCATGTACGCTTTATATAGGCACCGAGACCATGGGTTACAGGAGAGATCTATCTGGCTACATTACAGAGTCGGTAACTAAGTACAGCTTGGACTACAAGTAATCTACAAGCCTAAGTCGGTAATTCTTCTGGGCCTTGCCATAGCTAGAATTGACTCCGTCCTCTTTTCCTGACTGGGCCGTCCGTGAAGCAAAACTCTAATCCGTTGGTAGGCCACCCTGGTCAGGGAGTCCTGCGGGTATATCCGGAAAGTATATCCCCAACAATAATCTTCTATCCGTCGGATGCTCCTTGGACTTCTTTGGGCTTCGTGGGACATAGGCCTTTATGCGCCTAGCGTAACTAATCAAAGGGACCTGATAGTTCATACCCATGCCAGTGTCCATATGGCTTCATACCAGCCGAACCGTCATAGACTTTGTGGACCTTGGTAGGTCATTGAGTGGACCTTTCGCCGGGCCAAATAGGCCAATAGTAGGTGCCTGATGACCCACAAGTATAGGGGATCGCAACAGTCTTCGTGGGTAGTAATACCCAATTTATTGATTTGACACAAGGGGAGCCAAACAATACTTGCAAGCCTTAACAACTGAGTTGTCAATTCAGCTGCACCTGGAAATATTTCTTACTCACAGAAGTTTATCAGTAGCAACAGTTTGATAGTAGCAACAGCAAAACATGAGCAATAGTAAAAGTAACAGTAAACAGTGGGATGAAAGTGCGGTATGCATAGGGATGGATGGACGGGCGTTGCATGGACGAGTCTAAACATGTAACTTCAAGATCTGGGGCATTGCGGATAAATAAGAACAAGCATCCAAGTACTAAACAATCCTAGGCATGTGCTCTATATATAGTCATACGTGCTCGCAATGAGAACTTGCACAACATCTTCTGTCCGGCCAGCCTGTGGCAGCGGGGCCTCTAGGGAACTACTGGCAATTCAGGTGCTCCTTTCAATAGAGCACCGGAGCAAAGCATTAACACTCCATGAACACATGTGATCCTCACACCACAGCCATCCCCTCCGGTTGTCCCAATTTCTATAACTTCAGGGCCTTTGGATCCGGACAATGATATGTGTACACAACTTGTAGATAAGATCACAAACAATACTATCATAATGATTCAATAATAAGTTCAGATCTGAGATCAAGGCACTCGGGCCCTAGTGACAAGCATTAAGCACAACAAGTTGCAACAAAGTCAAATATCACTAATAGAGATACTAGGCACTATGCCCTAACAATCTTATTTGATTACATTATAGAACTCATACAATCCCTACCATCCCCATAGCTTACAGAAGGGGATTGCTCACTCATGGATGAGGGAAACATCAATGGTTGATGGAAAGGCGTTGGTGATGACGATGGTGATGATCCTCTCCAAATTCCCCGTCCCGACAGGGTGCCAGAACGGAGTTTCTGGATCCGAATCTTCGTTACTGATGGTGGCGGCGGAGCAGAACTCTTTCAGGAAAAACGTCGACCCCCCTCGGTTTTTAGGTCAAGGGGTAACTTATAGGCGAAGAGGGAGCCCGAGGGGGTGCCTGGGGTGGCCGCACCCCGTAGGCGCGGGCAGGGCCCACCCATGCCTGGCAGGGGTGTGGGACCCAGGCCTCCACTCCGTTTCGACTTTTGGCTCCGTGGATCTTCTGGCGAAATATAGTTTTTGGCATATTTTCCGGGATTTTTCCTCATAGTTGATTTTCTGCACAAAAACTAGACACCAAGGTAATTCTGCTGAAAACAGTGTCATTCCGTGCTAGTTGTATCCAAATCACACAAGTTTAGAGGAGAAACAATAGCAAAAGTGTTCGGGAAAGTAGATACGTTTTGGACGTATCAACTCCCCCAAAGCTTAGCTTATTGCTTGTCCTCAAGCAATTTAGTTGAAAACCAAGTGCGATAAAAGAACTTTCACGAACACATTTGCTTCATATGATGTATATATTCTCAGCATAGAAGTAGATGCTTAAAACATTCATAATAAGAAATATGCAACTAAGTCTACTCAATAGTCATTGCAAGCTATGAAGAGAAACCAACTCAATAATAATAAGTAGCATGGAACATAATCATAAGGAACATTGCAATGCTCATAGTAAGGTATGATAGAGTGGTATCTCGCTTGCCTTTGTTTGTAGAGCACAATATGAATGCCAAGGCACCTCTGAAGTTCACATGAAAACTAGAAGTAAACATATCATAGATACAAGCATCAAAGCCATGACATAATTAACCAAGTTTTGAGACAAACACAAGAATGACAACTATGCTCTCAAGAAGGTGCTCATAGAATAGGTGGTGAATCAAAAAGGAAGTGAAAACAGTTTTGAAAAGTTTGAAAGGCTTCCTAATGCTGAAAGGAAGGTACTCATTAGATTTGAGATCTCATTGCCCCTATCATCGGCATCTTCATATGGTTAAGGTGAAAGTGAGTTCCAATATGAGTTATATGCTGACATACCATAAAATACCATGCCCCTTGAGTACGAGGGCCGCTCTACATGCTACTCAACTTTGGTTACCTCCAAGTTCTTGTCATTGTACATACATGCATATCATAGAGAACCGCCTATGGGGTACCCCTTGCACATGATACAGGAGCTATCCCGTGATCAAAATGAAAAGGCAAGCAGACAATGAGCATCTCAGCGATCTTTTTATTTACTATGTGCGTAGCTTTTTATTGAGGATGCTTCATAGAATGCTCATTATGGTGATGCTGCAAGTTTCCACCATGATTAGGCATGGCTTAGCCTAGCGGCCCAGGTGTTTATCTAACACATATATATACTCCATGAACTCACAAGATCCCCTTTTATTTCACACCAACGACATCCGCAAACAAAAGAGCAAGGTATCAAATGGATATGTATACATAAGTGTTGAAAATGTTCCCCGTGACAGCACGGTTCTGCTAACTCCCAGCATATAATTTGCAAGCATATAACTTTCATGGACAAGTCACAATGGTTTAGGATTATTAAGTGCAAGGAATAAAGTGTGCCATCAAGTTCGTGAGAGCTTTACTAACTAACTTTCTCAAAACAGACAAACATATTATTTGGAAGAAAACAAGGCATATAGAATATGCACTGAAATAGCAAACGATGCTAATAGGTAGGTATGGTGGACACAGTTGGCAATATTGGTTTTGGGGAGTTGGATGCACAAGTGGAGCTCATACTCAGTGCAAGTGAAGGCTAGCAATAGAGAGGGAGCGACAAACGAGAGAGCAATAATTGTCATAGTCATGCTTGCAACAAAACAGGACTAATTATGGCATAAAAGTGATACAAGAACTCTGAGGCAAAATAAATCATCGAGGCTTACTAACTATTGCCTTAGTCATAAGCATGCGTGAGCATGTGCCAAGTCGATTCACATGAAACTTTCAAAGGAGGATACCAAAATATCATACCAAAATATGAATAGAACAATGCAAGAAAACATTCATATGACATGCTACAAACTATTAGCAAGCTGGATATAATCATAGACAATCAAGAACTACTAAGCATCCATTAGTAACACACTCCTTACAATGAACAGACTAAGCATGCTCACAATGATGAGTATATGTACAAAAATGAAAACAAATAGAGTTCGTTACCAGCCTCTTACCACACATAAAGTTGTCTTAATCTTCATTATTGCCCTTCACTTGTGTGACTTGAATAATAACATGAAACCAAAATCCACTGAGGATGGCTGAACCCTGCAAAGAACTCACAAAACCAAAGATTTGGTGCTCTCGATTTTTTTAAACGAGCCAACAAAAAAAACCAAGCAAAGCAAAATATTTTTGGATTTTTCTTTTAAGGAAATCGAAAGCAAAGAAACAAACAAAGAGAAACAACGAAAATATTTTTGATATTTATGTGTTTTTGAGAAAGCAGCAACAAAAACCAAAAATAAAGCAAAACAATGGATATACGAAGAACTGACCGAACATGATATATATATATATATGAGTGTCATGTCGGTATAACTCCCCCCAAGCTTAGGATTTTGTCCTAAGTGGGGCTCAATCCCATGGTGCCTGTAACACCCTCAAAATCGGCCCTATGCAAGTTTTAGCAAAACTCGCCAAACCCGCATAGAAACGATTCGAAGGTGCCCACCAGGCACTTTCGTGCGGGTGGAAAGCAAAGTAATAACATTACACAACGGTCCACGATGGGACCCACAGAACAGATTTATACAACAGCGACTCGAAGAGTCAAGAATTCAAATATACGGTACAAAGATCCAAATCACCTTGAAAACGATGGGGCGTCCGACTACGGACAAGATGCAAATGGGGCTAAGAGCCCTAAAGAATAACCAATGGAGTCCATAACCTTGCCCAGGCCAAGCCGGAAGGGTAAACCTGCTAACGGCGTCGATCTCAAAACCTGCTTAAACAAAAGGGGTGCCGACAAAGGGCAAAGGAAAAAGAAGGAGCGTCAAGATCTGAGGCCAAGACAGCGAGGCTAGAATTGCGGTCCTCCTACATAGGTATGGTGGATCGAGCGCAGCGGCAGCATGCACTAAACAACCTATAGAGACTCGATACAACTGGCGGCTATCAGAGAGGGGTAAGAAAGATCTATTCGGATCCAACCTGATACGAGCATCAAACAAACCCATCCTGGCGTTTCCCCCTCGAGACCTTCGAGGAAGTCAACCGAGGAACTCACACAGGTGGCAGTTTTACTTATTCCGTTAGAGTTGCGGCACTTTACTAGTCAGTTTAGATAATCATCCCGATAAAATAAGCAAGGGCACTTTTAGGTAACCTTTCCGATGCAAAGACTTACTAGTCAGATACATTTAGCATGAGATAAACCCAAAACCCAGCAGTTGTTGGTACTTTTACTTAGCCATTCCGTTGTAGTGAAGCTGATTACTAATCATATCGGAAACAAGTCAATTTATAACAATAAACTTTAGTTATAGTTGTCTATGATCGACATCGTGCTCCAAGTCGTCCATAACCGCGGACACGGCTTCTAAAAGATTTAACCTGCAGGGTGCACCAAAGCATCCACGTGCACTTGACCCTTTTGCCGATCGGTTAACATACACCCATCGGTATGTCGGCGGAGCCTAAGTCACGACGTTCCCAGACCCAAAGCAAGCACGGGGGGCCACCCCACCGAGTCGACACCCGCAACGGAGTCGGCCGGTCTCCGAGACGGACTCAGGGTTTGCGTCAATGGCGATATCGCGATACCGCCTCAAACGGGACCGTCGACAGCGAAAACATTCCGCTTTCCTAAACAGTACAGTGTGCTCCTCGCACAAACGTAAATAAAGCGGTAAACATGGCATAAGTACAGGATAGTAAAAACACCTCAAACTAGTTGTGGCCCCCAGTACAATACTTTGAAATCAGGTAATTATCAATGGGGGGCCCATATCTCCCCACCTGTGGTTAGCGCTCGATCTCTAACAAGGTGTCAAGAACTCGGGTCCTACGGGACACAAGTGGGCGGTCGGAAACCAAATCTTACCTATCACCCACCGATGCCTCTGCTTAATTCAATTTTAGTTGTTAAACAGGAATTAAAGTGAACGATAAGTAAGCCATGATCATCTCCAACGTCAACATGCGGCAATTCCTCCAGCAATCGTGGTACTGGTCGACACACAAACACTTGAGCAAGCGACTACGACACGCGGGCCCAACTATCTACCAAACAACAGGTAATAGGATGTGTCCAAGGCTATATATGGCTGCAAGGGATATCACGGGTACGAAACTAGAGCAACGCAACATAGATATCAAAGATCAACAGGAGGGAAATAAATACTAGGAAAGTAAGATAGGTAGAAAGGGGGAGATGCTCGCCTGAAAACATTGCCGAAAGGTTCATCCGAAGATCGGGGCGAAGCTCACATCAACTCATCGACCTTATCCGCGAAGAAGCAAAACACTAGAAGAAACACCGGATGCAGTATTTAATACATGGCAGAAGATCGGCATGATGCATGTATGATGCATGACGTGGCCAAGGTGCAATGCAATTAGGTCAGATTAAGCGGAACCGGGGTCCCGACAATTAATTAGGTGGTTCATGTTGTTTAGCTACCCCGCAATTTAAATGTTGTTTTAGCAAGACAGAATATGTCACCGGTTCGCTACACAAGTTTAAATGAGGAAAAAATGAGACTAGATTTGCCCGCATATGGGCCCCATATTTAATTATTAGGTGAATCGGCATAAGGCCCCCAAACCACAGATATGCATGCGAGATGAATGACAATTCCATATGCAACAAGTTGTTATTATGTTATAAAATAGGGTTCGAGGAAAAGGGGTCACACATCAGAGGGGGCTCGACGATCTTGGGTTCCGGGGTTCGACAGGGTCCAGGGTCCGGTCTCGGGGTCCAGGGTTCGACGGGATCGACGAGGTTCGACGGAAGCGCCTCGGACTCGGGGTCGTTTCGTATCGGGCAGATCTTGTCGATCGGGTCTCGATGTCCGAAGCGTAACTTGGGTCGGTGTCGGGCGCCGGACTCGCCTCGCTGTCGTTCTTGTCGTGGCGAGGTTTGTCGGTCCGCTCGAGTCGATCTTGGCGGAATCGTTCTCTGACTCGGGGTTAGGGTCTCGCGCATCCGGGGTCTTCGGGCAGTTGTCGGTCTTGCCGTGCGGGGCGAAGAACTTGGCGCATCGGTTTTCTCGGCGTCCTTGGTTCCGATTGTAGATCTCGGCGTCCTCGAAAGGGTACTTGTCGTATCCGTGATCGGTCTTCGGAGCGCCTGCGGCATCGAATCCGAGGTGTAGATCTTGGGGTCCAGCGGTAGCTGATCTTGTCGGTGTCGCTGACTGGGCCCCACGGAGTCAACCGGCAGAAACTTTGACGGTCACGGCCCGAACACGCGAGCGAGCAGACGGACAAGGGCGACCACGGGGCCCGCGAACGGTGGCAACCGGGATGATGCAGGCGACGACGGGCGGCGTGGTCCGGCGCGCGGCGGGCTGAGCCCGCGGCGGCGCGGGGCGTGGCGGAGCTTCAGGCGAACGGCGGTGCTCGGCTCAGAGGAGGAGCACGCTACCGGGACGAGGCGAGGGAGGCGCGTCCGGCGAGCACGGGCGCGACTGGCGCAGGCTTGGGGCGCAGGCGGCGGAGGAGCTAAGCGGCGAGGTCGGGGCCGGGAGGGCTCGAGGCGGGCGAGCTCACAGTTTCTGGCGCCGGCTAGGCGAGCGAGGGGCGGCGGCGAGCAGAGGTGAGGCGCGGCGCGGGGGCGAGAGGAGGGGCCGGAGAAGGAGGGCAGGCGAGCTCCGGGGCGACGATGGACGAGCCGGGCGGCGCCGTGGCCGGAGGTGGGTGGCGCCGGCGACGAGCCTGTGGGGTCGAGCGCGGCGCTGCTGCTGGTCGGGTAGCTGGGCGACGGCGGAGCCTGAGCGGGCGAGCGAGGAGCTCCGGGCGGAGGGTGAGCCAAGCTGGACGGAGGGGATGGAGGCGGAGGCGAGCGGAGGCTGGGGGTCGGCTGCTCGCGTGCGGGGGCGGTGGAGAAGAACCAGGGAGAGGGAGAGGAGCGTGAGCGCGGGGGCAGAGCCAGGGTGGGTCCCGCGGGGCCGGGTGGGGCCAGCGGGCAGAGGCCCAGGGCGCGGGTCCAGGGGAGAGGGTGCGGCTGGGTGCGTGCAGCGTGTGTGTGGTGTTGGCAGGGAGTGGGTGGGGCTGAGAGGGTGTGAGGGAGAGGGTTGGGCCATGTGGCATGCAGGGATAGGCTAGGGAATAGGGGAGGGGTGAGGTGGCGGTCGCTGAGTGGCTGGGGTGAGGTGGAAGGGGGCTGGGTAGAGTTGCTTGGGTAGCTTTAGGATTTAGGTAGGGCTGGCAGGGTGGACCGTTTGTTTTATACGGGGGTGGTCGTTCGGGTCGGGTTGGCCCGTTCGACTGCCCCTACTAAAATAAATTAATATTTTATTCGTTTTCAAATATCTTTTGTAACTAGTTTTAGACAAACAAAATATCCGGAACATATGCGGGTTTGGCGTTTGAGTAAAAGTCGGGGCGATTAATATAGAAAACCAAAATAGGGTTTTTGGCAAAAATGGTTTTAAACAGATGGATGCATGCTGATGTTATGATGATGCGCAGAGACAGACCATGCGATAATGATGATGCAATGCACAAAAACAACGCGATTTTCTAGTAGTGGTTTTGCGAGATGCCACAGTGCCCAAGTAGGTGCACATCCGTAGTACGACGAGGAGGCTCCCTCGTCCTGGTACGAGCTCGAGGACCCCCCTATGTAGTGTACAGTGGGGTCGTATGAGGGCGCTTCCTCCTGATAGTTCCCATGGAAACCAAGAATGCGCAGCTTGTCATCCATCCCCTCCTTGGAGCGTGACAAAGGTCCCTAAGAAATACTGAACAAAGTGGTTTGGGGGAGAGGGATCTCTCTCTCTCTCTCTCTCTCTCTCTTCCCCATCAATAAACAGCATGCTATAAACCAAGTTCTCAAGGGTAGAGCTAGTGGTGAAAAACTGATGTGCCTTCATAGCAGCAAGATCAAGTCTCTGAGGGGCCAAAACTGTATCATTTGGATCAACAGCAAGGTCCAAGGTAGCAGCAAAACGCGTAGCAATAATTCCCCATAAATGGGTCCCTTAGCAGTTAAGCGACGAGCAATGAGAGAACCAAGATTGTACTTAGTATCATTGTTGAGCGCAACAGCTAAGAAAGCCAAATGATAGCTGGAAATATTACTAGCGTTCTCCCTACCAAGAACACTAGTGGCAAGATAGTAAGCAAAGTACCTGATGGCTGGAAGCTGAATATTTCTTATCTTTCCCCGTTGAGCTCTACGGTTATCATCATTGGTTATCCCGCGGTAGAGCTCCAACAAATCAGCGGGTTGAGCTGGAATCTTATTTGCTGACCTAGTTTTACCAAGTCCCATAGCCTCACAAAATTTCTTCAATGTCATATTGTAAGACCTGCCATAAATTTTGAAAGAAACATCTGGATTGAACATGCTTATAGTAAAGGAGAAGCTCTCCAGAAATGTTTTAGTGAGCGTAGCATATTGCACGCTCTCATCCTGCATAAGGCTTGTTAGTCCAGCCCTCTGAACCAAGGTTGTAAAATCATCAAGAATCCCAGTAGCCTGCAAAAAGGTTGGGCAAGGAAAGGTGGAAGCGTGAGCATCCCCCTCATCTCCCTCGTCGCCGAATCGCGGAGTGATGAGATCCTCATTGTATGACGGCCTGTCTCAGGAGGAGGATCTTGAAGTCCTTGCCCTCCTAGGTGCATCACCCTCAAATATATCTCCTAGGTACAATCTATCAAACACAAATCTAATTGGACAAGTGGAGGGTGCACATACCAAGGAGCAATCCCTCCAAAAATCAATAGCAAAGCGGGGCTGAGCAAGGAGATAGAAAATCGCGACCAAGAACAGCAGGAACTCGAGCTTGAGCAAGTTTTTCGGTGTTTTTTGGGAGAGAAAGAAGATGGCTAGAAGGAGAGACTTTGGAGGGGCCCAGGTGGGCCACACCCCACCCAGGCGCCACCTGTAGGGGGGTCGCGCCCACCATGGGTTTGGGTGCCTAGGATGGCCCCCTGGGTCACTCCAGGTGTCCCTCTGCCCCTTTTTTCGAGGAAAAATTTATTTTGAATTTTTTGGGATTTTTCGGGATACTTTATTTTTGGCCAATTTTCAGGGTATGAAAGTTGATTTTCACGCAGAAACAGTTTTTTTAGAAGAAGAAAACGCAAACCAAAAACCAAACTACAGAATCTCTAAGACACTCTAACAAGCAAACAACTAGCAACACCAAAGCTAGCAAAAGAAAGGGCAAAGACTAGGAAGGAGAAAGGTAAAAGAAAGCAAGAATAACCATAGTGAAAGCATTATTTTGTTCATTAAAATCCTTTTGTTAACAAGGTTGATCAAGTCTTGTTACCAAAACAATCTTATATGAAACAAAACTTTGCATTCCATAAGGTGATTATGTTACCTCATACTTGATAGCAATGGTCTCAATCATAATAGTTTCACAAATTTCATGTGGAATGGGACAATATATTTCTCCAACCTTGATGCTCTCAATATTTTCAATGAAATTCAGGCAATAGCTCTTAGCAACCTTCTTGGGGAAATAGACAGTATGCTCTTTGTCATTAATATTGAATATTACTTTTCCTTGATTGCAATTAATAACAGCACCTGCAATATTAAGAAAAGGTCTCCCAAGAATAATAGACATATTATCATCTTCAGGCATCTCAAGCACAACAAAATCAGTCAAAACCAAGCAATTATGATCTACCTGAATAGAAACATCCTCACATATACCAACAGGAATAGTGGTTGACTTGTCAGCCATTTGCAAAGATATATCAGTTGGTATCAACTTTTCTAGCTGGAGTCTCTTGTAGAGAGAAAAAGGCATAACACTAGCTCCAGCTCCCAAATCACATAAAGCAGTCCTAACATAATTATTCTTAATAGAGCAAGGAATAGTTGGTATACCTGGATCACCGAGTTTCTTCAGAACCTTACCATTGAAGGAATAATTAGCAAGCAAATTAGAAATCTCCTCATTAGGAATCTTCCTTTTATTAGAGACAATATCCTTCATATACTTTGAATAAGGAGGCAATTTAATAGCATTAGTCAAAGGGATTTGCAAAAATAAAGGTTTCATCCACTCACAAAACTTGTTGTAGTGTTCTTCCTCCTTTGACTTGTGTTTCTTACCTGTAAAAGGCATAGGTTTCTGCACCCAAGGTTCTCTCTCACTACCATGTTTCTTATCAATAAAATCTTCCTTAGTGTTCTTAGTGTTCTTCTCAGGTTCTTCCTCAACTTCCTCCTTATCAGGAGCATTATTATTACCATTACCACTCTTAGTTTCAGCATCAGAGACAGATATACCATTAGGATCTATAGCAAGTTCAAGTGGTTCCTCAACTGTCTTATGTTTCTTTTTCTTTATCTTATGAGGACTACCACTACTTTCACCTTGTTGAGAATCCTGCTCAATTCTTTTAGGGTGTCCTTTAGGATATAAAGTATCTTGAGTAGATATACCACTCCTAGTTCTAATTCCGTAAGCATGTTTATCTCCTGAGGCATTTACTAGCATATACTTTTGTACCTTAGCAAGTTGATCAAGTTGGGTTTGAACCATTTGAAAGTGTTTACAAAGCACTTTAATATCATTAGAGGTTCTTTCCACAATATCTTTGAACTCTTTAATAGCTATAGAGTTTTCCAATAAATGATTCTAAACTTGTTTATTCAAATTACCTTGTTTAACAATAAATGTGTAAAGTTCCTCTAAGCATTGATCAAGAGGCTTACCATAGGGAATATCACCTTCATTAAAGTGGAGAGAGTGTACCTCAATAGTAGATGAGTGGGGGATTGTCTTACATAATTCTTTTATAGGATGTAGATGCTTCACATCTTCAGCTCTAATACCTTTCTCCTTTAGACATTTCTTAGCTTCCTTCATCACTTCATCATTTAATGCAATAACTCCCTCTTGTTTTGTGTTGGTGTTGGAACTGGTTCAGGCACAACTGGTTCAGGAGTAATAGGCTCAGGTGTATTTAGCTCAGTTGAAGTCCAATCATTATAATTCTTGCTTATTTTAGCCATTAATTCTTCAGCAGATGTAGGAGTCCTTTTCCTGAAAACACAATCAGCAAAGCTATCTAGGTATGTACTAGAATCATCAGTTAGTCCATTATAATAAATATCAAGAAGCTCTTTTTTAGGTAATGGACATCTAGGATGTGCATGAATCAAGGCACAAAACCTTGTCCATGACTCAGGCAATTTCACTTCTTCTCCCTGTTTAAAATTAAAAAGTCTCTGCAAAGCAGGTCTAGCACTGGGAGGAAAATATTTCTGGAAGAAATAAGCAATCAGGGCTATCAATGGAACCAGGAGGTAATCTATTAAACCAAGCCCTAGCTTCTCCTTTTAGTGAAAAAAGTAAGATCTTAGTAACAAAGTACTTGCGCATCTTAAAATCATCAGAGAATAAAGCACTCATAGTGGAAAGCTCATTCATATGAGCCACAACACTCTCATTTTCAGTCCCACGGTAAGGTTCTTTCTCAACAATGTCTAAATAGGATAAATCAAGAGAGAAATCATAATCTTTATCTTTGATATCTATGGGAGAGGTGGCAAACTTAGGCTTAGAGGATAGTTTAGGAATAATGGTACGCCTAGCAAGGAGACTCTTAATAGCACTAGTACCATGTGTGTTTCAGCACTCTTCAACAAATTCATCAATGAACTCAATGTAACCATCATTAATATCATAACTCTCTCTAGACTCAGGTGAGCTAACAGGTGTAACAGTGTATTCACTAGTAGTTTCAGTGTTTCCTAGACTAGCCATAGTAGCATCTAGGAAAGGACCTAATGAACCACTCGCATCAAGCATAGTAGAAGTAACATCATGAGCATCAGAAGCAGTTTCAGATTTAGCAGTAGTAGTAGTGTGTGTAGCATGAGTATGTGGTGGTGGTGTGACAAGCTTACTTATAACAGATGGTGAATCAAGAGCAACATAGGTGTTTAGGACTGTACCTCTTCTTGTAGTGGATGGTAAAATAGGGAACTTTCCATCACAAGACTTCCCCATGATGAAAGGAATAGCAGTGAACAATAATAGATCCAAGGTGAACTTACAAATAAAGCTATGCTCCCTGGCAACGGCGCCAGAAAATAGTCTTGATGAACCACAAGTATAGGGGATCGCAACAGTCTTCGTGGGTAGTATTACCCAATTTATTGATTCGACACAAGGGGAGCCAAAGAATACTTGCAAGCCTTAACAACTGAGTTGTCAATTCAGCTGCACCTAGAAATAATTCTTGCTCACCAAATTTTTTTAGTAGCAACAGCAAAGCAATAGCAAAACATGAGCAATAGTAACAGTAATAGTAAACAGTGGGATTCGAGTGTGGTAGGCTTTGGGATGGATGGACGGGCGTTGCATGGACGAGTCTAAACATGTAACTTCAAGATATAGGGCATTGCAGATAAATAAGAACAAGCATCCAAGTACTAAACAATCCTAGGCATGTGCTCCATATATAGTCATACGTGCTCGCAATGAGAACTTGCACAACATCTTCTGTCCAGCCAACTCGTGGCAGCGGGGCCTCTGGGGAACTACTGGCAATTAAGGTGCTCCTTTTAATAGAGCATCGGAGCAAAGCATTAACACTCCGTGAACACATGTGATCCTCACACCACAGCCATCCCCTCCGTTTGTCCCAATTTCTGTCACTTCGGGGCCTTTGGATCCGGACAATGATATGTGTACACATCTTGCAGATAAGATCACAAACAATACTATCATAATGATTAAATAATAAGTTCAGATCTGAGATCATGGCACTCGGGCCCTAGTGACAAGCATTAAGCACAAGTTGCAACAAAGTCAAATAGCATTAACGCTGTGTTTGGATGCGCAGAATTAATGCCCAAAATTGGAATTCCGGAATTGGACACCAAATTCGAGCGTTTGGTTGGGTTTGAATTGGAGACGGGAAACGGCGGCCCAATTCCGAGCACCCCCCGCACGCCTCTTCTTACACATGAGCCAATACAGAGCCAACTGCCTCCGAATTGGCGTGGAATCGTGCCCCCGCACCCCTTCGTCCCGAGCAGAATAGTGCGAGCAGGAGCCCTCCTCTTCATACCCCCGCCGCCGCCCTCCTCCTCTTCTGTACCCTCGCCGCCCACCTCTTCCCACCTCCACCACCTTCCTCTTCCCTAGCCCCGGCTGCCAGCTTGCCCGCCAGCCCAACCCCCGCCGGCCACCCAAGCTCCAGCTCACCTAATCCTAGATGTTGCGCGTGCCGCCGCCGGCGGTAAGGGGAACGGCATCGGCCGGAGGTAGGAGGTAGGGGAACGGAGGCGGCCTCTCCCTGTCCCTCATATGCCTATTTTCTCCCTGCTGCCATGCCCTGGTTCTTGTCAAAATTTTCCCCAAATGCATGCACTGCATCGCACCCACGAGCTCCATCGATTTCCTTCCATGGAATAATTGACAGGAGATTGTTTTTGATCCATCTCCAGACCGAGCTAGCTAGCTGAACTGAACATACATTTGTTTTTGATGCAGCCTTAGTGGTTCTTACAACGACCATCATAAGCATCGACTTCTAAACTCCGTTGGGTGCCCAGTTTAGGTAGAAGAAGTGCGGCTTCAGTGCACGACTGAGATCGATCGGAAGCTAAAGATTAATTCATGTTAGTACTTCAATTCAATCACTTTGACGAATCGAAGTCTGTATGTAGCAGGTTTAGTTCCCTGGATTGTACCAAATAAAACTACCATCAATCTCAGCTGGTACCTTTTGGTGGTTATCTCTTTTAAACGTAGAATAAAATGTTGTCGTGTGCCTACAAGTTATTTAGATTATATTAACTTTATTGTTTTTGAAAAATAATATATTTACATTCTAATATAGACAAACTATTGTTCAAACATGTACAAAACTTTATCGTCCAAACACAAGAGAACTTCCAATTCCATTGTTTTACATCCAAACAAGAATTTGAATTGGGTACCACTGTGTGATTTCTACAGCAAATACAAGCCACCCAAACAATAGAATTAGAATTGAAAGTCATTTCCTTTCTATCTTGGATTTGGAATTCTCACACAATTCAATTTCGTGCATCAATTCTATGCATCCAAACACAGCGTAATAGAGATACTAGCCACTATGCCCTAACAATCATATTTGATTACATGATAGAACTCATCCAATCCCTACCATCCCCATAGCCTAGAGCGGGGGATTACTCACTCATGGATGAGGGAAACATCGATGGTTAATGGATAGGCGTTGGTGATGACGATGGCGATGATCCTCTCCAAATTCCCTGTCCCGACAGGGTGCCAGAACGGAGTTTCTGGATCCGAATCTTGGTTACTAATGGTGGCAGCGGAGCGGAACTCTTTCTGGAAAAACATCGAACCCCCCTCGGTTTTTAGGTCAAGGGGTAACTTATAGGCGAAGAGGGAGCCCGAGGGGGTGCCTGGGTGGCCACACACCCCTAGGCACGGGCAGGGCCCACCCGCGCCTGGCAGGGGTGCGGTCCCCCCAGGCTTCCACTCCGTTTTGTCTTCTGGCTCCGTGGATCTTCTGGCAAAATATAATTTTTGGCATATTTTCCGGGATTTTTCCTCATAGTTGATTTTCTGCACAAAAACTAGACACCAAGGTAATTCTGCTGAAAACAGCGTCATTCCGTGCTAGTTGTATCCAAATCACACAAGTTTAGAGGAGAAACAATAGAAAAAGTGTTCAAGAAAGTAGATACGTTTTGGACATATCAACTCCCCCCAAGCTTAGCTTATTGCTTGTCCTCAAGCAATTCATTTGAAAACTGAGTGCGATAAAAGAACTTTCACGAACACATTTGCTTCATATGATGTATATATTCTCGCACAGGAGTAGATGCTTAAACCATTCATAATAAGAAATATGCAACTAAGTCTACTCAATAGTCATTGCAAGCTATGAAGAGAAACAACCTCAATAATAATAAGTAGCATGGAACATAAACATAAGCAACATTGAAATGCTCATTGTAAGGTATGATAGAGTGGTATCTCCATTGCCTTTGTTTGTAGAGCACAATATGAATGCCAAGGCACCTCTGAAGTTCACATGAAGACTAGAAGTAAAGATATCATAGATACAAGCATCAAAGCCATGACATAATTAACCAAGTTTTGAGACAAACGCAAGAATGACAACTATGCTCTCAAGAAGGTGCTCATAGAATAGATGGTGACTCAACAAGGAAGTGAAAACGGTTTTGAAAAGTTTGAAAGTCTTCCTAATGGTAAAAGTAAGGTACTCATTAGCTTTGAGCTCTCATTGCCCCTATAGGCATCTTCATATGGTTAAGGTGAAAGTGAGGTCCAATCTGAGTTATATGCTTGACAGACCATAAACTGGAAATCCCATGTCCCTTGAGTATGAGGGTCGCTCCGCATGCTACTCAACTTTGGTTACCTGCAAGTTCTTGTCATTGTACATACATGCATATCATAGAGAACCGCCAACGGGGTACCCCTTGCACATGATACAGGAGCTATCCCGTGATCAAAATGACAAGGCAAGCAGACAATGAGCATCTCAGCGATCTTTTTATTTACTATGTGCATAGCTTTTTATTGAGGATGCTTCATAGAATGCTCATTATGGTGATGCTGCAAGTTTCCACAATGATTAGGCATGGCTTAGGCTAGCGGTCCAGGCGTTTCTCTAACACATATATATACTCCATGAACTCACAACCTGTAAGATACCTCCTTTGTAAAGGAAAGGATCCCTGTGATTGCAATGCTAGTCCCTGGATCAATGCTAGCATCCACATTTTAAGATGAAGTACACAGAAACAAAGGTTATTATTACATATCATTCCAGAGACAAACATAGTCTTTTACAAACTCCATGGCCACGGGCCTAATACAAGAGTTCAAAATATATAATAAGATAGTTAAGTCTTCATCTTCATGTGCCACAGGCAAGCATGTTGAGTGTAGACTCATGACTCCTAATCATCATCAGAATAACCTTCAACATCACAAGTTACAGCCACAGTGGGTCAATACATTGGAATAGTATTGGCAAGTGATACCTTAGTAGAATATTGGTGGACTAGATACTATATGCATTTTGGCTAAGTATAGCTTGGGCTTGCTTTGCTCAAAATAGGTTTTACCTATTAGTTGAAAACACTAAGTTTTTCTTTGATAAAATCTTTCCCAAGGAACCACCAATAGACATTGGTGAACCTTTACCCTTGTTCAACCACAAGTTTTTACTTAGAAATTGGGATGAGGACATTCTTGATAGCTTCCATGTCTTGATGCTCAAGTTGTCCAATACCAGGGACATGGCTAAGTACTTAGATTCTTCCTTCTGCAGAGGTTGTGCACTTTCCCCACAAGACTTGATTTTCACCAAGACAGGACCTTTCAGAAGCCTTCCCTTAGACCAAATGGACGCGTTCCAACCTATCATCCCACTACCACCAACTGTCCAAATGGCTAAGTTATTGCAACCTATGTGATCCTGGCAGAGCCCATATTGCCAAGTGGCTGCACTAGAAGCTTCTTAACATTTGGCCTCTCAAATCCCTTTGTTCCTGGGTGGCTTTCCACAAGTGAGATACACAAGGTAAACCATAGAAATGAGCCTTGTGTAACCACTCAACATAACCCATTCTTTCCATTCCACCCAGGTGTTTCATTCACTTAGTTGTTTTATTAAGCAAAACATAGTCCAAAGACTTAGAAATATTTATTCATAGTATGAATATAACCACCCTTGGTTGCTAATAGCTAGGCTAAGCATGGCATTGATAAGACTTAGAAATATTTCTAGCAATTCTACAACTACTAGGATTTCCCAAGCATAGCATATAGATCAAAAAGTATCCATGCAAGACTAGCAAAATATTTCTAATGCATATTTGAAAATCATAGGAATAAAATCATGAAGCACCACTTGCCTTGGTATTTTGGAGAGTAGCTACAATCCTCACAATCACAATCCCAATCACTATTTGCACCAAAATATACACATAAAATAATACCACCAAAAATCACATACAAAATAAATACAAGCAAAAATATATGGATGCATGCATAATGCAATGTGATGATTTTCTACACCAAACAAGACAAGTTCATGGTACTGAATCATAAACAAGTACAAAACAAGCTAAATAAACTTTATTTGAATATTAAAATATTTTCCAAATAATTATTATACACAAAATAGGCCTACACATGTTTCTGTAAAAACAACCATTTTAACAGAGGCAAAATATTAAACACATTGCATAGATGGAAAGGATTTTCTCTCCTGATTCCATTGATATAAAATTTGTTAAATTTGGACGTGGCATTCAAAAGTTATGAATTAAACAAATTCAAACATCTAATAGATCTAATTCAGAAATTTAAAACAAAGAACATGCCACGCTAGCCTCTCGTTGGTACCGCAAGACCGGATCGTGCTTGCGCACCATTAGATCTAACTAAAACGTGCGGCTCAGATCTCTACTTACCCCTTCGGCTATGTTCTATCGCGTCCACTAGATCTAAATTGAACGGCTCTCAGCGACTGACCAACAAGTGGCGGTGCTGGCGGCGGCGGCGTGCTCTATCAGCGGCGGAGCTGGCGAACTAGGTCGCGCGGGGAGGTGTGAGGATGCTCACCAGAATCGCCGTGACGAGGAGATGCTCGACGTGTGCTCGGTTGGCGAAGGGGCGCTCGGGGTCGTCGCGGATTGCTCGTCGGAGAAGTCCCTGGCGACGGATGCTTCTGTTCATCGATGTTGGCAAGGGTGCAGATCATGCCAAGGCAAAAGAAGCGGTGGGTCAGATGCGCAAGACGATGCTAGTCACGCGGGTGTCAACGAGAGGGAAAGAGGCGGTCGGAAATTACCACTGTAGATCGTCGGAGTTGAAGCCAAAGACGGTGGCGCTCAGTGGTGGACGGTGACGACGTTCTAGGATGGTACAGAGAAAAAGAAAGGCATGAGAAGATGCGCAAGGACATGTAGAGCATGCTCGCATGAAGCAGAGACAAAGGGGTGGACGATGCTCACCGGAATTGGTCGCTGGAGGTCGTCGGTGCTGCGGCGGTGTGGGCACGATTACGGGAAGCCTGGTGGTGTGGTGTCTGCGCTGAGTGAGGGGAAACAAGTGGAGAGAGGAGGGGATCTTATAGACGGAGATGGGGCGGATATCACTCACGCATTCATCGCCAATTAAGAGGTTTAAAATCGTGGCAGAGGCGGGGGAAGAAACGGGCGGCGACGTGTTCATCGCGCTGTTTCTGGGAGGACGATGACGACGTGGCGATGGGGCCACTGGTCAGTGAGCGCGGGGTCGAGTGGGTGCGCGTGAGAGAGCGAGGGGAGAACCCCGGTTGGGCTTAGTGGGCTGGTTTCGCTGATGGGCTAAAAGTCTGGCGCCGGCCTTTTCTTATTTCTTTAGTCTTTTTCTTTTTCTGTTTAAATTTCCAGGAAACATTTTCAAATGATTTCAAAAGCCATTTGAATTAAAATATTTTCTGGGTTTTTGTAGAGTGTAACATTCATATTTTTGGGCATAAAAACATGTGGTCTCTCTGTACTAGCTTGGTCCTTTGATTAAACAAAATAAACAGTGCTATAGCACTTTATTTGAATAAGTTTTGGAAATGGTTTTTGAATCATATTTGTTTTGTAAATTTTTTACCAAACTCCAACAATCAAACAAAGTAACAAGAGAGCAAGCAAGGCTTGGTTTAAAACAAATAAACTTTTCAATTGAGAGTGGCATTAGATTAATAGTTGCTCACATAAAATAATGAGCATCAGATGCTCCTGTGTTTGAAATGGTTTTGAAATGGAACCCTAAATGATCATGGATGCATGGATGATATGCATGAGTTTTGAAACATGATTTTAGGGATGTTACACAAGCTCCCCTTTTATTTCACACCGACGACATCCGCAAACAACAGAGCAAGGTATCAACTGGATATATATCCATAAGTGTTGAAAACTTTCCCCGTGACAGCACGGTTCTGCTAACTCCCAGCATAAAATTTGCAAGCATATAACTTTCATGGACAGGTCACAATGGTTCAGGATTATTAAGTGCAAGTAATAAAGTGTGCCATCAAGTTCGTGAGAGCTTTACTAACTAACTTTCTCAAAATAGACAAACATTTTATTTGGAAGAAAACAAGGCATATAGAATATGCACTGAAATAGCAAACGATGCTAATAGGTAGGTATGGTGGACACAGTTGGCAATATTGGTTTTGGGGAGTTGGATGCACAAATGGAGCTCATACTCAGTGCAAGTGAAGGCTAGCAATAGAGAGGGAGCGACAAACGAGAGAGCAATAATTGTCATAATCATGCTTGCAACAAAACGGCCTAATTATGGCATGAAAGTGATACAAGAACTCTGAGGAAAAATAAATCATCGAGGCTTACTGACTATTGCTTTAGTTATAAGCATGCGTGAGCATGTGCCAAGTCAATTCACATGAAAATTTCAGAGGAGGATACCACAATATCATACCAAAATATGAATAGAACAATGCTAGCAAACATTCATATGACATGCTACAAACTATTAGCAAGCTGGAGCTAATCATAGACAAGCAAGAACTATTAAGCATCCATCAGTAACACACTCCTTACAATGAACATACTAAGCATGCTCACACTAATGAGTATATGTACAAAAATGAAAACAAATAGAGTTCGTTACCAGCCTCTTACCACACCTCAAGTTGTCTTAATCTTCATTATTGCCCTTCACTTGTGTGACTTGAATAATAACATGAAGCCAAAATCCACTGAGGATGGTTGAACCCTTCAAAGAACTCACAAAACCAAAGAAGAACAACAAATATTTTTGGTGTTTTTGATTTTTTTAAACAAGCAAAGAAAAAACAAAGAAAGCAAAGCAAAATATTTTTGGATTTTTCTTTTAAGGCAATCCAAAGCAAAGAAACGAACAAAGAGAAACAACGAAAATATTTTTGGTATTTTTGTGTTTTTGAGAAAGAAGCAACAAAAACCAAAATGAAAGCGAAACAATGGATATACAAAGAACCGGCTGAATATGATATATATATATATGAGTGTGATGTCGGTATACCTCCCCCCAAGCTTAGGCTTTTGTCCTAAGTGGGGCTCAATCCCATGGTGCCCAAGTAGTTGCACCTTCGTAGTACAACGAGGAGGCTCCCTTGTCCCGGTACGAGCTCGAGGACCCCCCCTGTGTAGTGTACAATGGGGTCGTATGAGGGCGCTTCCTCCTGATAGTGCCCATGGAAACCAAGAACGCGCAGCTTGTCATCCATCTCCTCCTTGGAGCGTGACAAGGGTCCCTGAGAAATACTCAACAAAGTGTTTTGGGGAGAGGGATCTCTCTCTATATATATATCTCTTTCTCTCTTCCCCGTTAAAAAACAACATTCTATAAACCAAGTTCTCAAGGGTAGAGCTAGTGGCGACAAAGTGATGTGCCTTCATGGCAGCAAGATCAAGTCTCTGAGGTGTAGGATTCGCAGCATAGAAAACAAAAAATCTCTTACGATGGTAACTATGTACCAAGATCTATCTACTAGATACAAACAACGGGCGGATGTATATCCATAGAGAACATACCCTTGAAGACCGACAAAGCTTAATGAGTTCAACTCGTGGTTGATGTAGACGATCTCTTACCGATCTCTAGATCGAGAGGAAGTCCTAGCGCCGCAAAGCAGCAGCGCATCCGTGCTCGCACACACGTACAAGACACCGATCAACCTTCGCCTCCTCGCTCCAGCGATGCAGCGGAAGCACAACCCTTTCTTGCCGAAGATCCACCGGGAACATGTATCTCGCTAGTCCGAGACCATGGGGGATAAATTCTAGAGGGGGAGAGAGATCCTTCACGAGGAGGTGTGAGTGATAAGTGAGGAGAGGGGTGCCTTTTATAGGAGGAGGGGGCACCCAAGGGGGTGTCCGCCGGCCATGGGGGCTGCCCCTCCCCTCCTTCATTCATGTGGGTGGACACTCCACTCACAAAAATCCATTCAAATCCCTCCACTCAAAATCCCACTCAAACTTGCTATTAAATTTCCACCAAATTTAATGCAAACTCTCATTAAATAAAACTCTTTTATTTATTCAGAATTTTGTCAATTACTTTAATGACAAACATTCACATATAACCCCTTGCTAGAATTCTATTTCACATGCATAACCTCTTTATGCAATTTCACCCGAAAACCTGTTTCGGTATCTAGTGAAATAAATTCCTACACTTGTTTATTCTTTCGGCATGAAACATTTGCTCCAACTGGATGTCAGTGTACCTTAAGTGTGTCACCCTACAGTTTACGAATAATGCGGACATGATTGAGACCCTTCTCCGATCAATAATCAGTAGCGGGACCTGGAGATCCTTACTAACTCCCACACATTCAACGATGACTTTCCTGTGATCGTCGGAACCTATTATGCTTGTATCTTAATCCCTTTGTTTCACGATATATTACATGTCCGAGATTCGATCATCGGTATCTCCAGACCTAGTTTGACCTCGTTACTCACATGCACTCTTTTATCGTTCACGTGATATAACATTCTAGTGATCAAATCACTTGCTTGCAAGCTAACCAATGTGATATCACCGAGAGGGCCCAGAGTATATCTATCTGTCATAGGGATGAACAAATTCCACTCTTGATACATGATTCTCAACATAACACTTTAGTAGCTTTGAAGCCATCTTTATAATCACCCAGTTATGGTGTGACGTTTGATGTCAACAAGAAACTCTTCCGGTGTTAGTGATTGGCATGATCTCATGGTCTAAGGATTAGGATTACTTCGTAAGTTGTTTATAGCAATATAAACTCAATGACTTGATCGTAATGCTATACTTCAGATGAATGTTCATCACACCATTACACTAATGTTGTGATCTCGTTATTAACAACATCCAATGTCTATGATCAGGAAATTGTGATCATATTGTGAATCAACGAACTAGTTTATGAGAGAGGCATAACTAGGAACTTCCGTTTGTTTATTAAACACACATGTATTAACGTTTCCGTATTAATACAATTATAGCACGCAAAATAAACATCTATCATATACTTGGAATACACATAATAAACACTTTATTATTGTCTCTCAGGGCATATTCCCTTCAGTCTCCCACTTGCACTAGAGACAATAATCTAGTTACAAAGTGATGTATCTAACACCCATGGATTTCTGGTGTAGATCATGTTTTGCTCTAGGGAGAGTTTTAGTCAAAGGATCTGCTACATTGAGATCCGTATGTACTTTACAAATCTTTATATCTCCATCCTTGACATGCTCACGGATGGAGTGAAACCGGCGCTTAATATGCTTGGAATTCTTGTGAGACCTTGGCTTTTTGGCAATGGCAATGGCACCATTGTTGTCACAATATATCACCATTGGGTCCAATGCGTTTGCAACCACACCTAGTTCGGATATGAACTCCTTCATCCAAACTGCTTCCTGAGCCGCTTCCGACGCAGCAACATATTTGGCCTCCGTCGTTGATCCCACCAACATAGGTTGTTTGGAGCTCCTCCAACTAACCGCTCCGCCATTCATGAGAAATACGTATCCGGATTGAGACTTAGAGTCATCCGGATCGGTGTCAAAGCTAGCGTCGACATAACACTTAGCGATGAGCTCTTCTTCACCTCCGTATACAAGAAACATATCCTTAGTTCTTCGCAAGTACTTAAGGATATTCTTGACCGCTTCCGATGTTCAACACGGATCCGATTGGTACCTACTAGTCAAACTAATAGCATATGCCACATCCGGTCTTGTACATAGCATGGCGTACATTATAGAGCCTATGGCTAAAGCATAGGGGAATTTGTCCATTTTCTCTCTTTCTTCAGCCGTAGCCGGACTTTGAGTCTTACTCAATGTCGTGCCTTGTGTCATAGGTAAGAACCCCTTCTTACTATCTTCCATTTTAAACTTCTTTAAAATATTATCAAGGTATGTACTTTGCGATAGCCCTATTAGGAGCCTAGATCTATCTCTATAGATCTTTATGCATAATAAGTATGACGCTTCACCTAGGTCCTTCATTGAAAATTTGCTGTTTAGATAACTTTTAACACTGTTTAAAAGATCTATATCATTTCCGATCAATAATATGTCATCCACATATAGTATCAGAAATGCCACATTGATCCCACTCACTTTCTTGTAAATACAGGCTTGTCCATAAGTTTGGACAAATCCAAACTCTTTGATCACCTCATCAAAGCGGAGATTCCAACTTCGTGATGCTTGCTTCAATCCATAGATGGATCGCTGAAGCTTTCACACCTTGTTAGCATCCTTGGGATCGACAAAACCCTTTGGTTGTATCATATACAACTCTTCTTCAATATTACCATTGAGAAACGCGGTTTTGACATAAATCTGCCATATCTCATAATCAAAATATGCAGCAATTGCTAACATAATCCTAACTGACTTTAGCATCGCTATGGGAGAGAATGTCTCATCGTAGTCAACTCCTTGAATTTGTCGAAACCCATTTGCGACAAGTCGAGCTTTATAGACGGTTACATTACCATCAGCATTAGTTTTCCTTTTGAAAATCCATTTGTTCTCCACGGCCTTTCGGTCGTGAGGTAAGTCCACCAAGTTCCAAACTTGATTTTCATACATGGATTCCATCTCGGATTTCATGGCTTCTAACCATTTGTTGGAATCCGGGCTCATCATTGCTTCTTCATAAGTCGCAGGGTCATCATTTTCATCAACCATGAAATTCATGACAGGATTTCCGTACAGCTCGGGAGCTGCATGCGTCCTGCTAGACCTGCGAGGTTCGGTAGTACTCTCTTTCGGAGTTTCATGATCATTATCATTAGTTCCTTCTTCAACTGGGGAAGCCAACTCTGGAACAACTTCCGGCGCTGCGCTACTCGCCATACTTTGAAGAGAAGGTTCAATAACCTCTTCGAGTTCTACTTTTCGACTACTCACGCCTTTCATGAGAAACTCTTTCTCTAGAAAGGATCCATTCTTTGCAACAAAAACCTTGCCCTCGAATCTATGATAGAAGGAATACCCAATTGTTTCCTTAGGGTATCCTATGAAGACACATTTTTCCAATTTGGGTTCGAGTTTATCCGGTTGAAGTTTCTTCACATAAACATCGCATCCCCAAACTTTAACAAATGACAGCTTAGGTTTGTTTCCAAACCATAATTCATACGGTGTATTTTCAACGGATTTAGATGGTGCCCGATCTAAAGTGAATGCAGCAGTTTCTAGTGCATAACCCCAAAATGACAACGGCAAGTCCGTCAGAGACATCATAGATCAAACCATATCTAATAAAGTATGATTACAACGTTCCGACACACCATTTCGCTGTGGTGTTCAGGCAGGTGTGAGTTGTGAAACAATTACACACTCTTTCATGTGAGTGCTAAACTCGTAACTTAGATACTCACCTCCATGGTCGGACCGTAGAAATTTGATCTTTCTATTATGATGATTTTCCACTTCATTCTGAAATTCTTTGAACTTTTCAAATGTTTCAGACTTGTGTTTCATCAAGTAGATATAACCGTATCTACTCAAATCATCCGTGAAAGTAACAAAATAACGATATCCACCTCGCGCAGACACACTCATTGGACCACATACATCAGAATGTATGATTTCCAATAAATCTGTCGCCCGTTCCATTGAACCGGAAAATGGCGTTCTAGTCATCTTGCCCATAAGACATGGCTCACATGTATCAAATGATTCAAAATCAAATGATTCCAAAAGTCCATCCGAATGGAGCTTCTTCATGCGTTTAACGCCAATATGACCTAGACGGCAGTGCCACATATATGCGGATATATCATCATTAATTTTAATCCTTTTAGCATCAACATTGTGAATATGTGTAACATTATTATCGAGATCCAAAATAAATAAACCATTCATCATCGGTGCATGACCATAAAAGATTTCATTCATAAAAATGGAACAACCATTGTTCTCGGATTTAAATGAATAACCACTTCGCATTAAACACGATCCAGATACAATGTTCATGCTAAGTGCTGGCACGAGATAACAATTCTTGAAGTTTATTACTAACCCTGACGGCAAGTGGAGAGTTAGCATTCTGACGGCGATCACATCAACGCTTGATCCATTGCCGACACGCATCTTGACCTCACCCCTTGCTAGCGGTCGCTTGTTCCGCACCCCCTGATTCGAGTTACAAATATTAGCAACTGAACCGGTTCAAATACCCAGGTGCTACTGCGAGCACTAGTCAAGTACACATCAATAACATGTATATCATATATACCTTTGTTTGCCTTGCCGGCCTTCTTGTCTACCAAATAATTGGGGCAGTTGCGCTTTCAGTGGCCAGTCCCCTTACAATAGTAGCACTCGGTATCAGACTTAGGTCCAAATCGGGGTTTCTTTTCAGGCATGGCAATCGGCTTGCCGCCCTTACTTCCCTTCTGTTTTCCCTTCTTGTTTTTCTTGAAACCAGTGTTCCTATTGATCATCAACACTTGATGTTCCTTTTTTATCTCCACTTTTGCAGTTTTATGCATTGACAGAATCTCGGGGAGAGACTTCTTTATGCCTTGCATATTATATTTCATCACGAAGCTCTTATAGCTAGGTGGCAGAGACTGCTGAACACGATGGATGCCTAAGTCAATGGGAATCGTTATTCCCAAGGACACAAGCTAATCGGCGTAACCCGACATCTTGAGTACATGCTCACTAACGGAGTTGTGCTCTTCCATCATGCAGCTAAAGAACTTTTCTGAAGCATTGTAGCTCCCTACAGCAGCCTGTGTGTCGAAAATCATTTTCAACTCACCCATTGTATCAAATGCATTTCCGTTTTCGAAACGCTTTCGAAGTTCCGGCTCTAGCCCATACAATATGCCGCAATGAACTAAGTTGTGGTCCACCTGACGAGTCTGATAGACATTCTTCTCCTCGTCAGGGGCATCCTCAAAAGGTGGGGGGGCCTAGTGGCGCTTCTAGCACATATTGCTTTTGTGAAGCAGTGAGGAGAATACTCAAATTCATGGCCCATTCGGTAAAGTTGCTACCGTTCGTTGCATGTTTCTCTTTCTCCATGAACACATTGAAATTAAAAGCAGGTGGTGCCATCTACAATAGAATTTGTAAAGTTTAGACTAAGTTTATGATAGATTGAGTTCAACTGATCCATATTACGAATGAACTCCCACTCAAAAACGACATCCCTCGTGCCTTTTTGGTGATTACATGAACCAAATCGACTACACCAATTCCGATCATCACGTGAGTCAGTGTAGCTTTAAAGGCGAGCATCAAATGGGCATCATATCTACTATATGACTCATGCTTAACCTTTCGGTATGTGTTCCGAGGCCATGTCTTTACATGCTAGGCTCGCCAAGTTAGAACCTTAGTATTCGCGTGTGTAACTGTTTTGCACCCAATATATGGTCGTGGATCCAAGAACACCCGATCATCACGTGATGTCTTGGAGCGACGAAAACATAATCGGTGCATACTAAAGGAAGAACACATTCTTATCTTGATATTTAAATGAGGGATCATCTTATTATGCTAACAAAGCGCTAAACAAGCAATATAAGATGCTATCAAAAATCACATGTTTATTAGTGAAATGATATGGTTCCCGCATATGATCTATATCATGTGCATCATGGTATGATCACTATCATACCTTTATGTGTAAGTCCAAGGTCTATGGAGTTTACATGCTATGTGTGTTGTAAGAGTATCATCTCATACTTATACTTACAACATCACCATATCATGACACTAGCCCAGCAACAATCTAAACTAGATGCCTCTAATTTATCCATTGCAAGTTTTACGTGGCTTAGGGCTTTCGAAGATAGAACCGTTCTTACCTACGAACATGAACCACAATGAGGATAACCAAATTGTTGACAACTGATTGCAAAATAGATATTGACTATAGTAGGAGATACAGACACCCGCTAGCCACTTATGCAAACTAGTTGCATGTCAAGCGTGGAACAAGTCTCATGTGCAAGGACATGTAAAGTTTGTCCAGGCCGCTTCATCCCACTATGCCACCAATAACCAAAATTACAACTAAGGAGCAACAACATGATCATCATCGCCCACATACTCATATGTGTACTACCCGTGTAAAGCATCTATGCATAGATTCGCCTCTGATACCATGTAGGGTTCGCAGCATAGAAAACAAAAAAAATCCTACAATGGGAACTATGTACCAAGATCTATTTACTAGATACAAACAACGGGCAGATGTATATCCGTAGAGAACATACCCTTGAAGACCGACAAAGCTTAACGAGTTCAACTCGTGGTTGATGTAGATGATCTCTTGCCGATCTCAAGATCGAGAGGAAGTCCAAGCGCCGCAAAGCAGCAGCGCATCCGTGCTCGCACACACATACAAGACACCGAGCAACCTCCACCTCCTCGCTGCAGCGATGCAGCGGAAGCACAGCCCTTTCTTACCGAATAGCCACCGGGAACATGTATCTCGCTAGTCCGAGACCATGGGGGATAAATTCTAGAGGGGGAGAGAGATCCTTCACGAGGAGTGTGAGTGAGAAGTGAGGAGAGGGGTGCATTTTATAGGAGGAGGGGGCACCCAAGGGGGTGGCCGCCGGCCGTGGGCGCTGCCCCTACCCTCCTTCATTCATGTGGGTGGACACTCCACTCACAAAAATCCATTCAAATCCCTCCACTCAAAATCCCACTCAAACTTGCTATTAAATTTCCACCAAATTTAATGCAAACTCTCATTAAATAAAACTCTTTTATTTATTCAGAATTTTGTCAATTACTTTAATGACAAACATTCACATATAACCCCTTGCTAGAATTCTATTTCACATGCATAACCTCTTTATGCAATTTCACCCGAAAACCTGTTTCGGTATCTAGTGAAATAAATTCCTCCGCTTGTTTATTCTTTCGACATGAAACATTTGCTCCAACTGGATGTCAGTGTCCCTTAAGTGTGTCACCCTACGGTTCGCGAATAATGCAGACATGATCGAGACCCTTCTCCGATCAATAATCAGTAGCGGGACCTGGAGATCCATACTAACTCCCACACATTCAACGATGAGTTTCCTATGATCGTCGGAACATTTTACGCTTATATCTTAATCCCTTTGTTTCACGATATATTACATGTCCGAGATTCGATCATCGGTATCTCCATACCAGTTTGATCCCGTTACTGACATGCACTCTTTTCTCGTTCCCGTGATATAACATTCTAGTGATCAAATCACTTGCTTGCAAGCTAACCAATGTGATATCACCGAGAGGGCCCAGAGTATATCTATCTGTCATCGGGATGAACAAATTACACTCTTGATCCATGATTCTCAACATAACACTTTAGTAGCTTTGAAGACATCTTTATAATCACCCAGTTACGGTGTGACGTTTGATGTCAACAAGAAACTCTTCTGGTGTTAATGATTGGCATGATCTCATGGTCTAAGGATTAGGATTACTTCGTAAGTTGTTTATAGCAATATAAAGTGAATGACTTTGATCGTAATGCTATACTTCGGATGAATGTTCATCACACCATTACACTAATGTTGTGATATCGTTATTAATAACATCCAATGTCTATGATCAGTAAACTATGATCATCTTGTTAATCAACGAACTAGTTTGTGAGAGAGGCATAACTAGGAACTTTCTGTTTGTTTATTAAACACACATGTATTAACGTTTTCGTATTAATACAATTATAGCATGCAAAATAAACATCTATCATATACTTGGAATACACATAACAAACACTTTATTATTGCCTCTCAGGGCATATTCCCTTCATAGGGGCCAAAACTGTATCATTTGGATCAACAGCAAGGTCCCCATAAATGGGTCCCTTAGCAGTTAAGCGACGAGCAATGAGAGAACCAATATTATACTTAGTATAATTGTTGAGCCAAATGATAGTTGGAAATATTACTAGTATTCTCCCTACCAAGAACACTAGTGGCAAGATAGTAAGCAAAGTACCTGATGGCTGGAAGCTGAATATTTCTTATCTTTCCTCGTTGAGCTCTACGGTTATCATCATTGGTTATCACGCGGTAGAGCTCTAACAAATCAGCGGATTGAGCTAGAATCTTCTTTGTTGGCCTAGCTATACCAAGTCCCAGAGCCTCACAAAATTTCTTCAATGTCATTTGTAAGACCTGCCATAAATTTTGAAAGAAACATCTGGATTGAACATGTTGTTAGTAAATGAGAAGCTCTCCACAAATGTTTTAGTGAGCGTAGCATATTGCACGCTCTCATCCTGCATAAGGCTTGTTAGTCCAGCCCTCCGAACCAAGGTTATAAAATCATCAAGAATCCCAACAGCTTGCAAAAAGGTTGGGCAAGGAAAGGTGGAAGGGTGAGCATCCCCCTCATCTCCCTCTTCGCCGAATCGCGGAATGATGAGATCCTCATTGTATGAGGGCTTGGCTCGGGAGGATGATCTTGAAGGCCTTGCCCTCCTAGGTGCATCACCCTCAAATATCTCTCCAAATGTGTGGTTGTCCATGACCACTCTTTTTTGAAATTTTTAGACAAACATCAAACCAAGTGATTTCCAAGTTGATAAATGATGAGAAACTACTATAGGAACCTGCTAGAGGGCTATACATGCATCAAAATGGAATCTCTAAGCATAGAACAAGCATGCAAGCTCACACAACCTATCACCTATAGCAGCAAAATACTCAAGATACAATCTATCAATCACAAATCTAATTGGACAAGTGGAGGAGGCACATACCAAGGAGCAATCCCTCCAAAAATCAACAGCAAAGAGGGGCTGAGCAAGGAGATAGAAAATCACGAGCAAGAACAATAGGAACTCGAGCTTGAGCAAGTTTTCTGGTGTTTTTGGGAGAGAGAAAGAAGATGGTTGGGTGGAGACACTTTGGAAGGACCCAGGTGGGCCACACCCCACCTAGGCGACACTTGTAGGGGGGCGCGCCCACCATGGGTGTGGGTGCCTGGGGTGGCCCCCTGGGTCACTCCAGGTGCCCCTCTGCCCCTTTTTCGAGGAAAAATTTATTTTGAATTTTCTGGGATTTTTCGGGAAACTTTATTTTTGGCCAATTTTTAGGGTATGAAAATTAATTTTCTCGCAGAAACAGTTTTTTTAGAAGAAGCAAAATCAAACCAAAAACCAAACTACAGAAGCTCTAAGACACTCTAGCAAGCAAACAACTAGCAACACCAAAGCTAGCAAAAGAAAGGGCAAAGACTAGGAAGGAGAAAAGTAAAAGAAAGCAAGAATAACCATAGTGAAAGCATTATTTTATTCATTAAAATCCTTTTGTTAACAAGGTTGATCAAGTCTTGCTACCAAAACAATCTTATATGAAACAAAACTTTGCATTCCACAAGGTGATTATGTTACCTCATACTTGATAGCAATGGTCCCAATCATAATAGTTTCAAAATTTTCCTGTGGAATGGGACAATATATTTCTCCAACCTTGATGCTCTCAATATTTTCAATGAAATTCAGGCAATAGCTCTTAGCAACCTTCTTGGGGAAATAGACAGTATGCTCTTTGTCATTAATATTGAATGTTACTTTTCCTTGATTGCAATTAATAACAGCACCTGCAATATTAAGAATAGGTCTCCCAAGAATAATAGATATATTATTGTAACACCCTCGCCTGATAAGGCTGAGTTCATGTGTATAGTGCCAATCCCTGGATCGGTTCACTGGCACACACAGTACAAAATGATACAAAATATAACTGTGCATCATAAATACAACGAATATGATCCAGAATTTACATTATTTATTCAAGTACACAGCGGAAAACAAATACAAGATAGATCTCCATCCTCCAAATGTGCCATAGGCGAACAATTGTTGAGTGGAGTCTCGTGACCTATGAACGATCACTCAGATACGATATAACCTGCAACATGAAACGTTGCAGCCACGAATGGTCAATACATTGAATGTATGGAAAGTAGGCTAAAGTGGTTAACAACAGATCTATCAACTACATGCTTATTTGGCCAAGTGGAGTTCAGGCTCATTTGCATAAAGCAACAGTTTTATCCTAACATTTGTAACAAAGTAGTTTTCCAATACGATAAATAGGACACTCTGGTTCACTCCCAGGTTCTCCTACCCAATTAAGTTCACCCAACAATTTTTAGGTAATTAAGAAATAAGGATGAGTTAAAAATATCATAGCATCAGTATCAGGTCGCTCAAATTGTCCATAACCGGGGACACGGCTAAGCACTTAGTTTATACACCCTGCAGGGGTTAGTACACTTTACCCATGTGACTTGGCCAGCCTAGCTCGTACCACCACTCTCATATTGGGTGATGATAGGGAGAAGTCCAAGAAGGAACCGTTCGGGAAGTAGCTCCCCAATCCCGACGCGCACCGGTCCAACCTGCACTATCTACATCTCTGGATACGCGGGTTCGAGTTACCACAACCTAATGAGTTCAACCAACCGCCCATTTTATTATTGGCACATGGTTGCACACGAAATCTTCCAAACAAAGAAACCAATCATTTCTCAAAGTCCTGGGTGCCTTTCCGCAATGATACCACCAAAAATTATCAATCCCATCACACCCAGGAGATTCATTGATTAAGTTGTTTTAGTTTTCGCAAACCAACACATTTAGAAACAACTTCACTAATGTAACCCAGCCCTCGTTCATCATAGCATGGCTAAGCACATCTACCAACGGTGGCTCATAAACAAGGAATGCTAGGGAATAATATGGGACATAGCATTGCATATACACATCAATTCCTACATATGCAATTCTACAAAAACATCTATAATGCATAGGAAAACAATAGGACATTTATGACCAAGATAGCACCACTTGCCTTTGTTGTAGATGTAGTCGATTAGATAATCCTCACAATTCTCATAGATATAATGGTTGCACTCGTCATAACCACAATACTTGCAATCATAGTAGTTGCAATCACAGTAGTTGCACTCCTCGCAATCTAACGTTTGAAGCAAACACAACAAACACCATTCAAAACATTGCAAACATACAACAGTGCAACATTACAAGAAAACAATGATGAACAGATGCATGCATGATGATTTAATGAGTCACAATGGTTGCATTTAGTGTTCTGAACATGGTTAGATTACATGATGCATGTGGAAGGTCATTTAATGCACTAAAGCTTTTATTACTAAAGTTGTATCGATTTAATATGGCGTATACCACTTTATTTGAACTAAAGATGTTTATGTCGCATTAAATTGTGAACTAGATGCTACTGGATAGTTAATGCAATTTAGAGACAGTGGCAATTTGAATCACCTAAAAAGGAGTTATAGATATTTTCCTATGTTTAAAACACTATTTCAATGGGTTTAAATATTTCTGTATGAATTTCTTTTTTAACAGTACCAAATAATTTGTCATGCAATTTCTCTGTATAGATATTGTCAATACAAAACCTTAGCACTTGGATTCACCCTAATTGGAGTTATAGATCTTTTTGTATGATTTAAATAGTGTTTAATGGTTTTAAATGATTTCTATGGTTTCTGTTGTCTAGAAATCAAACTAAAATTATATCTGTAATCTCCATGGAATTGTGATTTCAGGGACATATTATTTGTAATTTTCTGAATAGTATTTATTTTCTTATGAATTTATTACTCTAAATAGGCCATTAAACCATTTAAATCTTCACGGCAAAACCTTACAGTAAAATGCTGAACTAATTACATATTGATGATCTACATGGAACCAGCTTTCCATCGGTATATCATTTGTATTTTTGTGACAAGCAATTAATTTACTATGAATTTAATGATTTATAAAGCCATTAAAACTAATTAAATTGCTACGGGTTAAATAATCTGCAAAGGCTAGATCCTACCAGATATTATTAAAGTATATTACAGTAGCTTCAAATTGATATATTATTCATATTTTTCGGAGTTACAGATAATATCTTATGAATTTATTAACCTAAAAGACCATTAAAACTAATTAAATTACTGCAGTAACCACGTACAGTAAAAGTTGGATCTATTCTGATAAGATGATTCTACGTGAAATTATCTTCAATTTGATACATTATACGCAATTTTTGAACGTGGTATGAATTTTACAAGTTAGATCTATAATATGCAATTTTAAATTCGAACGGAGAATATTCATTTGCTGACAGGTTGACTTTGCATCTTGTTGGGACTAGATGTTGACCTTACGTTGATGGCGTTGAGGAGGAAGATGACCGGGATGACGACATGGCACGCACCGGTTTGATTGGATCTCGACCGTCTGGATAGGATCCGGTGGCTAGAAGAAGAGATTGACCCGATTTTGGCTCAGAATAGACAAGAAATAGATCTGTGTTAGAGAGACAAATCTATAGGTCAAATCGAAAAACTCAAAACATGAAAGTTGTGGGGAATCATTATTCCTACCTTCTCACCAAAGGAATTTGGATTTGAAGAAACGAGCGCGAGTAGATCTTGGATTTACACCGTAAGATCTGAAATATTGCGATACGAAATTCTCCGGATGTGGTGGATGAAAAGAGGTGAGGTTTGTCGGGGTTGAAAGATTTCGACGATCCCTACAACTTTCGTTTTTTGACCGAAAGCAAACGACGAAGTCTAGATGGGTTAAAAAGCGAAACAAGATTCGGGCATATGTAGATTCGGGATTTCGAGAAGAAAAACTCGTACAGCTATGGCTCCACGAGTTTATATGGAGGTTTAGGATGGTTTAGAGATAGGTATCGGAGTAGGGAACAAGTAGAAACAAACGGAAGTCGATTCGGAGTTGTAGATAAAAAGTTATAGCAGTTTGAATGGAGATAGGTTTGTCAAAACAGATTTCGCACGGAAATTAAAGCAACCTGGAACAGATCGGTACGTGCCTGGCTCGCCTGGCTCGGTCGGTCCGGGTGGGCCGGCCCATTAGAAAAAAAAATCTTTTTTTTTCTTTTTCTTTTTGTATTTATTTGTTTCCCTCATATCTTTTGCATACGAACTCCAAATGACATGATTCTTGCTTGTAAATTTTTCTAAAATCGAATAGATCATTATAGGATCAAATTTGTAATTTTTTTACTAGTTTGGAAGTAGTGGATTTATAAATCCTTATATATTCCATTTTATTTATATCTTTATTTGTTTGTATTTATTTCATAACTTTTTCATACTAGCTCCAAATGAGCTCAATTTTGGTTCTAAAATTTTGTAATATTAATTGGATCTTTTTAGGCTATAATTTAGCAATAATCGTTGTCTTAGCAATAGTGGATTTTATAAAGTCAATTTAATTTCCTTTAGGTACATTTGAGCAATCAACTATAGGATTTTAGATACTAGGATTTGGATTCAGTTTGTGAGAACTTTGCATGGATGAAATGCTTATGACTGATTCATGATTTTCATTTTGAAATCTTGCACACCAACTCTACAATCCAAAATCAATCCATGCATTTTTGCCTATATGGCTACTTAGGTCTTAACAAAAGAATATAAGATTTTGAATTCAAGGTTGAGAGGATTTTCTATTCAAAAAGTTTCTTCTCTTTGAGAATTTTCAACATAGTCAAACAATCAATCAAACTTATTTATTTATTTCACATTCCAAAATTAGGAGAAGTTTGGGATGTGACAGACTATCACCCTTAAAAGAAATCTCGTCCCGAGATTTGGAAAGGCTAGAAAGAAAGAAAGGTTTGGGATCCATTAGGATGCTACCACCCTTAAAAGAAAATTGACTAGGTCACTTATCGAGGATTCACTTAGCTCAGATTGGTTCTCATTTAGACTTTTATTGGCACAATGTCTCTAGCACATTCTAAAATCATGATTGATAGTTTCCGAGAAAGCACTTCTTAAACTAGCAAAACTCTCATGGTGGTCAATTAGGGGATGTTTACTTCACGGTGCCCATTAATAATGGTTGGAATTCATCCTTACCGTATATTCCTACGCTTAGCAATGAATGCTTTTATAGAGGTGGAACAATCTACCATTCTAAGGTTTAGGCTCAACGTCGGCTCTCTGCTAAGTCTAAAAGGCACTCAAGATTCGCAAAGCCAGCAGTACAAGAGCGAATAATAAGAGTAGTAGGAATGGTGATCAATCCATCCTGCACCCAAATTATTACCCTGTATGAGGATAGGTGAATCACGTTTTTCTATCACTCGGGCATCCTCACTTGCCTTGAAGAGTGTTTCCATGAGCACGAACTAATGCTCTATGTATACTCCCATGTATTCAATCAACAAAGCTACTACTAAAACTAAGCTATCGATACTTCAACTTTCAGGTTGCGTAATATACTACATAACATGATGTGCAACACTTCATACTTCCACATCCTTTTTCCATTAGGTGAAGAATTCTCCTTCCTAAATGCATTGTGTTGTAAAACCTTACACTTAACACATTATTATATCTCCAAGGGTTCAAGATAGGGAAGAATAGATTCTATAGGAAAGAACGACTAAGAAGATAATCCTACCCATAACTATATGAAGCATTCAATGTCACAAACAAGCAAACAATCATAGGCGATCAACACACAATCAAACACTTGTATAATAACATTACAGGGGTATAAACTTAGTAGTATATAACCACAAAATAGTTTGAAAGCATTGGGAACAATACTAGAGTAAAACATAGCAACATATAAACACTAAACTAAATCTGTCAAAACAGTACAGCAGGTTTCACGAATTTTTCTGGGCACCTTAAACTCGTCAGAAAGTTTAGCCAATTTTTGTGCATGTACTACAGGTAATTACTCTCCACATCCTATTTTTTTAGATTTTTCTAAGTTACCATTAAAATATGAAAAATCGCGCGGTACAACAGGTCATGAAGAAAACTGCAGCAGTAAACTCACGAATTTCAATCAATTCACACCATTAAACTAATTTTAAAACCACAAAAAAACTCCATAAACTTTAGAGCTTCAAAACAACAGATTCTAAACAAGGAATTACATAAAATAGCTCAATACAATCAAGCAAACAACCTATATTGTCATACCACATAAGTTGGTAAGAACAATATGCTAACACGATAGCGATGATCTCCTAAAGAGATAAAATATGGTGGTCCAGACCTACCCAAACTTGGTGAGATGTTAATTTATGTCATCTTATTTGTTCTTTACTTGTAGGCCAACTCCCATATAAGTATCATAAGAATGGACAACTATAAATGTTTGAATAGGAAGAGGTTCTAGAAAAGATAGATAAGGAATATAAGAACTCTAATAAGTAGAAAATATGATTGTTGTCCTAATAGAGGTCCTCTATTGCTAATCCATTTCTAAGGTCACGATCCTACAGTCAACACACAACTCTGATACCATCTTGTAACACACTCGCCTGATAAGGCTGAGTTCATGTGTATAGTGCCAATCTCTGGATCGGTTCACTGACACACACAGTACAAAATGATACCAAATATAACTGTGCATCATAAATACAACAAATATGATCCAGAATTTACATTATTTATTCAAGTACACAGCAGAAAACGAATATAAGATAGATCTCCATCCTCCAAATGTGCCACAGACGAACAATTGTTGAGTGGAGTCTCGCGACCTATGAACGATCACTCAGATACGATATAACCTGCAACATGAAACGTTGCAGCCACGAATGGTCAATACATTGAATGTATGGCAAGTAGGCTAAAGTGGTTAACAACAGATCTATCAACTACATGCTTATTTGGCCAAGTGGAGTTCAGGCTCATTTGCATAAAGCAACAGTTTTATCCTAACATTTGTAACAAAGTAGGTTTCCAATACGATAAATAGGACACTCTGGTTCTCCCGGTGCTCCTACCCAATTAAGTTCACCCAACAATTTTAGGTAATTAAGAAATAAGGATGAGTGAGAAATATCATAGCATCGATTGTCAGTCGCTCAAATTATCCATAACCGGGACACGGCTAAGCACTTAGTTTATACACCTGGGGTTAGTACACTTACCCATGTGACTTGGCCAGCCCAGCTCGTACCACCACTCTCATATTGGGTGATGATAGGGAGAAGTCCAAGAAGGAACCGTTCGGAAGTAGCTCCCAATCCCGACGCCAAGGCACGGTCCAACCTACACTATCTACATCTCTGGATCTGGGTTCGAGTTACCACAACCTACTGAGTTCAACCAACCACCCATTTTATTATTGGCACATGGTTGCACACGAAAGCTTCCAAACAAAGAAACCAATCATTTCTCAGTGTCCTGGGTTCCTTTCCGCAATGATACCACCAAAAATTATCAATCCCATCACACCCAGGAGATTCATTTATTAAGTTGTTTTAGTTTTCCCAAACCAACACATTTAGAAACAACTTCAGTGATGTAACCCAGCCCTCGTTCATCATAGCATGGCTAAGCACATCTACCAACGGTGGCTCATAAACAAGGAATGCTAGGGAATAATATGGGACATAGCATTGCATATACACATCAATTCCTACATATGCAATTCTACAAAAACATCTATAATGCATAGGAAAACAATAGGACATTTATGACCAAGATAGCACCACTTGCCTTTGTTGTAGATGTAGTCGATTAGATAATCCTCACAATTCTCATAGATATAATGGTTGCACTCGTCATAACCACAATACTTGCAATCATAGTAGTTGCAATCACAGTAGTTGCACTCCTCGCAATCTAACGTTTGAAGCAAACACAACAAACACCATTCAAAACATTGCAAACATACAACAGTGCAACATTACAAGAAAACAATGATGAACAGATGCATGCATGATGATTTAATGAGTCACAATGGTTGCATTTAGTGTTCTGAACATGGTTAGATTACATGATGCATGTGGAAGGTCATTTAATGCACTAAAGCTTTTATTACTAAAGTTGTATCGATTTAATATGGCGTATACCACTTTAATTGAACTAAAGATGTTTATGTCGTATTAAATTGTGAACTAGATGCTACTGGATAGATAATGCAATTTAGAGACAGTGGCAATTCGAATCACCTAAAAAGGAGTTATAGATATTTTCCTATGTTTAAAACACTATTTCAATGGGTTTAAATATTTCTGTATGAATTTCTGTTTTAACAGTACCAAATAATTTGTCATGCAATTTCTCTGTATAGATATTGTCAATACAAAACCTTAGCACTTGGATTCACCCTAATTGGAGTTATAGATCTTTTTGTATGATTTAAATAGTGTTTAATGGTTTTAAATGATTCCTATGGTTTCTGTTGTCTAGAAATCAAACTAAAATTATATCTGTAATCTCCATGGAATTGTGATTTCAGGGACATATTATTTGTAATTTTCTGAATAGTATTTATTTTCTTATGAATTTATTACTCTAAATAGGCCATTAAACCATTTAAATCTTCACGGCAAAACCTTACAGTAAAATGCTGAACTAATTACATATTGATGATCTACATGGAACCAGCTTTCCATCGGTATATCATTTGTATTTTCGTGACAAGCAATTAATTTACTATGAATTTAATGATTTATAAAGACATTAAAACTAATTAAATTGCTATGGATTAAATAATATGCAAAGGCTAGATCCGACCATATATTATTAAAGTACATTACAGTAGCTTCAATTTGATATATTATTCATATTTTTCGGAGTTACAGATAATATCTTATGAATTTATTAACCTAAAAGACCATTAAAACTAATTAAATTACTGCAGTAACCACATACAGTAAAAGTTGGATCTATTCTGATAATATGATTCTACGTGAAATTATCTTAAATTTGATATATTATACACAATTTTTGAACGTGGTATGAATTTTTAATGAATTTTACAAGTTAGATCTATAATATGCAATTTTAAATTCGAACGGAGAATATTCCGCTGACTGGACAGGTTGACTTTGCATGCTGACTCGGACTAGATGTTGACCTTACGTTGACGTGGCGTTGATGAGGAAGATGACCGGGATGACGACATGGCACGCATCGGTTTGATTGGATCTCGACCGTCTAGATAGGATCCGGTGGCTAGAAGAAGAGATTGACCCGATTTTGGCTCAGAATAGACAAGAAATAGATCTGTGTTAGAGAGACAAATCCGTAGGTCAAATCGAAAAACTCAGAACATGAAAGTTGTGGGGAATCATTATTCCTACCTTCTCACCAAAGGAATTTGGATTTGAAGAAACGAGCGCGAGTAGATCTTGGATTTACACCGTAAGATCTGAAATATTGCGATACGAAATTCTCCGGATGTGGTGGATGAAAAGAGGTGAGGTTTGTCGGGTTTGAAATATTTCGACGATCCCTACAACTTCCGTTTTTTGACCGAAAGCAAATGACGAAGTCTAGATGGGTTAAAAAGCGAAACAAGATTCGGGCATATGTAGATTCAGGATTTCGAGAAGAAAAACTCGTACAGCTATGGCTCCACGAGTTTATATGGAGGTTTAGGATGGTTTAGAGATAGGTATTGGAGTAGGGAACAAGTAGAAACAAACGGAAGTCGATTTGGAGTTGTGGATAAAAAGTTATAGCAGTTTGAATGGAGATAGGTTTGTCAAAACAGATTTTGCACGGAAATTAAAGCAACCTGGAACAGATCGTGATGCGTGCCTGGCTCATTTAGCTCGGGTGGGTCGCCCATTAGAAAAAAAAATCTTTTTTTCTTTTTCTTTTTGTATTTATTTGTTTCCCTTATATCTTTTGCATACGAACTCCAAATGACATGATTCTTGTTTGTAAATTTTTCTAAAATCGAATAGATCATTATAGGATCAAATTTGTAATCTTTTTACTAGTTTGGAAGTAGTGGATTTATAAATCCTTATATATTCCATTTTATTTATATCTTTATTTGTTTGTATTTATTTCATAACTTTTTCATACTAGCTCCAAATAAGCTCAATTTTGTTTCTAAAATTTTGTAATATTAATTGGATCTTTTTAGGATATAATTTAGCAATAATCGTTGTCTTAGCAATAGTGGGTTTTATAAAGTCAATTTAATTTCCTTTAGGTACATTTGAGCAATCAACTATAGGATTTTAGATACTAGGATTTGGATTCAGTTTGTGAGAACTTTGCATGGATGAAATGCTTATGACTCTACAATCCAAAATCAATCCAAAATCAATCCATGCCTTTTTTCCTATATGGATACTTAGGTATTAACAAAAGAATATAAGATTTTGAATTCAAGGTTGAGAGGATTTTCTATTCAAAAAGTTTCTTCTCTTTGAGAATTTTCAACATAGTCAAACAATCAATCAAAATTATTTATTTATTTCACATTACAAAATTAGGAGAAGTTTGGGATGTGATAATTATCATCTTCAGGCATCTCAAGCACAACAAAATCAGTCAAAACCAAGCAATTATGAGCTACTTGAACATGAACATCCTCACATATACCAACCATTTGCAAATATATATCAGTTGGTATCAACTTTTCTAGCTGGAGTCTCTTGTAGAGATAAAAAGGCATAACACTAAATCCAGCTCCCAAATCACATAAACCAGTCCTAACATAATTATTCTTAATAGAGCAAGGAATAGTTGGTATACCTGGATCACCGAGTTTCTTCGGAACCTTACCATTGAAGGAATATTTAGCAAGCAAAGTAGAAATCTCCTCATTAGGAATCTTCCTTTTATTAGAGACAATATCCTTCATATACTTTGAATAAGGGGGCAATTTAATAGCATCAGTCAAAGGGATTTGCAAAATAAAGGTTTCATCCACTCACAAAACTTGTTGTAGACTTCTTCCTCCTTTGACTTGTGTTTCTTACCTAGAAAAGGCATAGGTTTCTGCACCCAAGGTTCTCTCTCACTACCATGTTTCTTAGCAATAAAATCTTCCTTAGTGTACCTAGTGTTCTTAGTGTGCTTCTCAGGTTCTTCCTCAACTTCCTCCTTATCAGGAGCATCATTATTACCATTACCACTCTCAGTTTCGGCATCAGAGACAGATATACCATTAGGATCTACAGCAGGTTCAAGTGGTTCCTCAACTATCTTATGTTTCTTTTTCTTTCTCTTACGAGGAGTACCACTACTTTCACCTTGTTGAGAATCCTGCTCAAGTCTTTTAGGGTGTCCTTCAGGATATAAAGGATCTTGAGTAGCTACACCACTCCTAGTTCTAATTCCATAAGCATGTTTATCTCCTGAGGCATTTACTAGCATATCCTTTTGTACCTTAGCAAGTTGATCAAGTTGGGTTTGAACCATTTGAAAGTGTTTACAAAGCATTTTAATATTATTAGAACTTCTTTCCACAATATCTTTCAACTCTTTAATAGCTTTAGAGTTTCCAATAAATGATTCTGAACTTGTTTATTAAAATTACCTTGTTTAACCACAAATGTGTCAAGTTCCTCTAAGCATTGATCAGGAGGCTTACCATAGGGAATATCACCTTCATTAAAGTGGAGAGAGTGTACCTCAATAGTAGATGAGTGGGGGATTGGCTTACATAATTCTTCTATAGGAGGTAGATTCTTCACAACTTCAGCTCGAATACCTTTCTCCTTTAGGTATTTCTTAGCTTCCTTCATCACTTCATCATTTAATGCAATAACTCCCTCTTCTTTTGTGTTGGTGTTGGAACTGGTTCAGGCACAACCGGTTCAGGAGTAATAGGCTCAGGTGTATTTAGCTCAGTTAAAGTCCAATCATCATAATTCTTTCTTATTTTAGCCATTAATTCTTTAGCATCTGTAAGAGTCCTTTACCTGAAAACACAATTAGCAAAGCTATTTAGGTATGTCCTAGAATCATCAGTTAGTCCATTATAATAAATATCAAGAAGCTCATTTTTAGGTAATGGACATCCAGGATGTGCATGAATCAAGGCACAAAACCTTGTCCATGACTCAGGCAATTTCTCTTCTTGCTCCAAATGGTGTCGGTATCACTTAAGTGTGTCACCCTACGGTTCGCGAATAATGCAAACATGATCGAGATCCCTCTTCGATCAATAATCAGCAGCGGGACCTGGAGATCCATACTGACTCCCACGCATTCAACGATGACTTATGTGATCGTGTGAACCTTTTACGCTAGTATCTTAATCCCTTTGTTTCACGATATATTACATGTCCCAGATTAGATCATTGGTATCTCCATGCCTAGTTTGATCTCGTTACCGACATGCATTCTTTTCTTGTTCCCGTGATATAACATTCTAGTGATCAAATCACTTGCTTGCAAGCTAATCAATGTGATATCATCAAGAGGGCCCGGAGCATATCTATCCGTCATCGGGATGAACAAATTCCACTCTCGATCCATGGGTCTCAACATAACACTTTAGTATTTATGAAGCCATCTTTATAATCACCCAGTTACGATGTGATGTTTGATGTCATCGAGAAACTCTTCCGGTGTTAGTGATTGACATGATCTCATGGTCTAAGGATTAGGATCACTTCGTAAGTTGTTATAGCAATATAAACTCAATGACTTTGATCATAATGCTATACTTTGGATGAATGTTCATCACATCATTACACTAATGTTGTGACCTCGTTATTAACAACATCCAATGTCCATGATCAGGAAACTTTGATCATCTTGTTAATCAACGAGCTAGTTTATAAGAGAGGCATAACTAGGAACTTCCTTTTTGTTTATTAAACACACATGTATTAACGTTTCTGTATTAATACAATTATAGCATGCAAAATAAACATTTATCATAAATAAGGAATACAATAATAACCACTTTATTATTGCCTCTCGGGAATATTCCCTTCAGTCTCCCACTTGCACTAGAGACAATAATGTAGTTTGAAAACTTTGCGTATTGAACACCTATGGATTTCTGGTGTTCCATATACGCAACTGCAAGTGGTTAACATAATCTATGGATCTGACGCTTCAGGTCCGTGTGTATTTACATGTCTTTGTGTCTCCACGCATCACTCATTCTCCAATGAGATGGCATTGTATAAATTTGGTCTTTTGGTGAGACCTTTAGTTCCTTAGGGTTAAACCATGTCGATACTATTGTCGTACAATATATCTTTAGTGTTGGCCCATTGCGAACCACACCTTAGTTTGATAACAAACTACTTCACACAAATTCCCTCCTTTGCTGCTACTATAGCAGTCATATACTTAGCCTTTTGTTGTAGTATCCGTCACAATGTCTTATCTTTGGAATTCATCCAAATCCATCATGGAAACTTTATTTCCATTACATTGTGCCACCCATAGTTTAAATTGAGATAAATTTAATTTGTATCTTATTACAAAACTAGTATCAATGTAACGCTTTACAATGAAATATTTGTAATTGTGTGTCACCTCTACACAAATATATTCTTAGTTCTTCCAAAAGATCGTAAGAATATCCTCACTATCGTCCAATGATCATTTTATGATTCATTCTGGTATATGCTCATAACACTTAGAGCATAGGACATATCTGGATGTGTACATATCATGGTATGATTGATCAAAACATTGTCGTGATTTCACTCATCAAGTGTCAAAGCACTTGAATCTTCTTTCACTTATCAAGTGTCGATACACTTGAATCTTGATTCCATTCTTTTCCATGCGATAAGAACTGCTTCTTATCGTTTCTATATTGAACTCCTTCAATATCTCATATATGTATGTTTGGCATAACCATATTAGCGTCACGGTCTATCCACTATAGACATTCATGCAAAATATTCGGGTTTTGCCTATGTCTTTCATCGAAATGAAATTCTTAACCTTTGTCAATAAAAATTACATCATTTCTAATCAACAAGATGTCCTCCACTTAATATATTAGAAATATGTCTTAACGCTCCCACTTAATTTCTTGCAAATGCAAGCATCTTCATTGTCTCTGGATGAAAACTCCTTTTCATCACGGTGAAGATTCCAACTCTGCGATTCTTACTTCAACCATTGAAGTTTGCATGCCCTTTTATCATCCTTTGAATTAACAAAACATTTGGATCGTGTCATGTACACGTCCTAGGTAACCATTCTATTAGAAGAACTTCGTTTTGTTTATTCATCTACCATATACCAAATTATATGTAGTGATTGCTACTTTAATCCGTCCAGACTAAATATCGCTATGAAAGATCCAATCTTGTCATAGTCAACTCCTTGAACATTGTCATAAAATACTTTACGATATGTGGACTATTTTATAGATGTGAGACATCCATGTCTATTTCTTTATAGATCCAAATACGACCGACAGGTTTTTACACCTTTCCGGAGGGTCTTCCAAGTTCAAAACTTGATTTCTCGTGTATGGAACTATCACGGATTTTATGGCTTCAAGCCATTTAACGGAGTCAGGGCCCATCATTGCTTCTTTGTATGTGGTCGGTTCATCATTGTCAAACAATAATGATTTACTCTCAAATCTCTGCATTTGATTTGTTTATCCGACCGACTTGGTTCAATAAGAACTTAGATCTCCGTGACCACAACCTTTGAGGCACATAATCTATGAGCATTATGGCAGCCTCCGGAACCATTTCCGGCGCTGCGCAACTCAGCACATTTAGCTAAGGTTTGTTAACCTTATCAAAGTTCTATTGTCCTCCCACTTAACTTTTGCGAAAAAATCCTTTTTCAAGAAACTTCACATTTCAAGCGACAAACCCTTTTGTCCTTGGTGTTATGGAGGAATACCCAATTGTTATTCGAAATAACCTACAAAGACATGCTCATCCGACTTCGGTTATAAACATCTTACTTATGTTTAGCATACCAAAATTTAAGAAATGACAACTTGGGTTTTACCCCAAACCATAACTCATATGGTGTAATTTCAATGGATCAAGATGAAGCTCTTTTCAGTGTAAAAGCGGTAGCCTCTAAAGCTTTAATCTTTTAAAACATAATGGCAGTTTTATAAATAACACTTTTTATCCAACCATGTCACACAAGGTTTCATTACAAATCTCAAACACTCCATACTCCTATGGTGTTTCGGGAGATGTAAATCTAGGTGTTTTGCTAAACTTGTAACTCAAATAAATCCCTTTATGATAAATCATAATTCATTTATTTTGTTGTTACACTTGTAACTCAAATAAATTCCTTATGATAAAATCATAAACCATTTTATTTTCTTGTTACAATGATTTTTCACTTCATCTTGAAAGTCTTTGAAACATTTTCAAATATTTCATACTTCTTTCTCATTAAGTGAATATTCACTCAAATTTCTAGAGAAAGTATATGAAGTTGAAACCCATCGCTTACGACTACACATAATGGACTACATACATCGATATGTATAAATTCTAATATTTTAGTCGTTCATTCTTCTTTGGCCTTTGAACGAAGTTTCAATTATCCCGAGGAAAGTCTCACAAGTGTCACTTGATCAAATCAAAGACTCCAAAAATCCATGAAAATGGATATTCTTCTTGTTTTCTTTCCAATATAATTTAAACGGTGATGTCACTTTGTAAGTATCTTCCAATCATTTGTCTTGCGACATTTTAGCATTAGTTTTTATGGATGTGATTTCTCCAACTAGATTTGTAAATCATCCATCTTATATGGAATATGGTAATTATTTCAACAACCTTTGTTCTCATAATACCTGATTTAAATAACAATTATTAAAACAAATCTTGAAGTCAAGCTTTGATGTCAACAAGAAATACAAACAACGGTTTGTTTGTTTTCGATGAACATCATCACATATTCTCATGCTAGTTACTTAGGCCATTGTGGTTAATGAATTGTGTCATTACTATGAAATTTCATACCACCCAATTCGGTATTCAATACCCAAGAACCACATTGTTTAACAAGCAAAGAATACAACCATAACATGTATATCATCTATATACCTAAATTGGATATTTCCAATCTTTTCTTTTCTGCCAAATATATTTTATAGATTCTCTTTCAGCATTTCCTTTTCCTTTTAAAAGAATCTATCAACATCAAAAATGGCGCCATATACATGACACATAGTCCAAAGCGTGTATATCCAAATAATAATACCTTTGGAGTTGCACTTTGAAGTGGATCACCATCATCAAAATGATCAGCATTCTTTCAAAATCCATTCTTTAGTAATCTTTTAGTGTAGTAAACACTTTACATACATCTTCTATTCATCCTTATCATGACGACTTTCATGATCAAGCCAATGTATCTTATAAAGACGAATAGTGAGTATAACGTTAATTCCCAAAACCCTTTTGGATGATTAGGATGTCTAGCATCTCCAACCTTTGTAAATTCTCATCCAATATGAGAACATACATTATAATCTATCATATTGCAACCAAAACATTGTTTCAGATATCGTTATATCTGTCACACATGATGGTTTCTGAAACAATTCTTTCAGCTCCTAGATAAACATGATATTAAAACAGTCAAGAATCATGGAGGCAAACATGGTACTTAAGATACTAACACTGGAATTGTTAGTCTCGATTTAATACCTTATTAAATTTCACGGAGTAAACAGAGTTTGCTGAAAGTTTGCAATAGGACTTTAAACTTTAGATTGACACTCAACACAATACGATACCAGTTCGTAAAGTAAATATCCAGAATTCTGTAGTTCTATTATCTCAATTACAACTAAGCATAAAGTGGTGAACGAATGGCAATGACTACAACAAATTATGCAAATTCACTTTGATTTAATTTATGATAAATTGAGTTCTACTAATCCAAATTAGAAATGAACTCCCACTCAAAAATGACATCCCTCGTGTCTTTTTGGTGATTACATGAACCAAATCCACTACACCAAGTCCGATCATCACGTGAGTCGGTGTAGCTACAAAGGCGAGCATCAAATGGGCATCATATCTAACATATGACTCATGCTTAACCTTTCGGTCCGTGTTCCGAGGCCATGTATGTACATGATAGGCTTGCCAAGTAAGAACCTTAGTATACGCATGTGTAACTGTCTTACACCCGAGATATGCTCGTGGATTCAAGTACACCCGATCATCACGTGATGTCTTGAAGCGACGAAACATTGTCGGTGCATACTTAAGGAAGAACACATTTTTATCTTGATATCTAAATGAGGGATCATCTTATTATGATAATAAAACGCCAAACAAGCAATATAAGATGCAATCAAACATGACATGTTTGTAAGTGAAGTGATATGGTTCCCGCATATGATCTCCATCATGTGCACCGTGGTATGATCACTATCGTACCTCTATGTGTAAGGCCAAGGTCTATGGAACTTACACGGTATGTGTGTTGTAAGAGTATCATCTCATACTTATACTTACAACATCACCATATCATAACACTAGCCTAGCAACATGAACCATTTATCCATTGGAAGTTTTACGTGGCTTAGGGCTTTCGAAGATAGAACCGTTCTTACCTACGAACATGAACCACAACGAGGGTAACCAAATTGTTGATAACTTGTTGCAAACTAGATATTGACTATAGTAGGAGAGACAGACACCCGCTAGCCACTTATACAAAACTAGTTGCATGTCAAGCGGGGAACAGGTCTCATGTGCGAGGACATGTAAAGTTTGTCCGGACCGCTTCATCCCACTATGCCACCAATATCCAAATTACAACTAAGAAGCAATAAAATGATCATCATAGCCCACATACTCATATGTGTACTACCCATGCAAAGCATCTACGTATAGATCCGGCTCTTATACCACTGTAGGGTTCACAGCATAGAAAACAAAAAAATTCCTACGATGGGAACATCTAAGTATCAAGATCTATCTACTAGATACAAGCAACGGGTGGATATATATCCATAGAATACATACCCTCGAAGACCGAATAGCGTTAACGAGGTTGTACTTGTGGATGATGTAGACAAACGCTTGCCGATCTCAAGATCGTGATGAAGTCCATCTGGTTCAGCCGGTCCAGCACCATCAAGTCCAGCACCACAAAGCAGTGGTGCATCCGTGATCACACACACGTACGGGTACCCCGACAACCTCCGCGCCCTCGCTCCAGCGAAGCAGTGGAAGCAACAAATACTTCCAGAAAAATCCACCGGGTGCATGTATCTCGCTGATCCGAGACCATGGGGAAATTCTAAAGGGGGAGAGAGATCCTTCGCGAGGAGGTGTAAGTGACAAGTGAGAGGAGGGGGTATTTTATAGGGGAGCGTGGGCAGCCCAAGGGGGCATGGCCGCCAGCCAAGGAGGGTGCCCCCACCTCTCCCTCATTCATGTGGTGGAAGCTCCACTCACATAAAAAAACCTCCACTCACAATTCCACTCACATGCATTAATTTCCCACCAAAATTAATGCAAGCTCTTATTTAAATAAAACTCTTTTATTTATTTATTCAGAATTTTGTTAATTACTTTGATTAACAAACATTCACATAAAACCCCTTGCTAGTATTCCATTTCACATGCAGAACCAGTTTTAGCAATTTCAACCAAAACAGTTCTGGTGTCTAGTGAAATAAATTCCTGCGCTTTCCTTTTCTTTTTCTGACATATCATTTGCTCTGAATGGTGTCGGTATCACTTAAGTGTGTCACCCTATGGTTCGCGAATAATGCAGACATGATCGAGGCCCCTCTCTGATCAATAATCAACAGCGGGACCTGGAGATCCGTACTGACTCCCACGCATTCAACGATGACTTCAGTGATCGTGTGAACCTTTTACGCTAGTATCTTAATCCCTTTGTTTCACGATATATTACATGTCCGAGATTCGATCATCGGTATCTCCATACCTAGTTTGATCTCGTTACCGACATGCACTCTTTTCTTGTTCCCGTGATATAACATTCTAGTGATCAAATCACTTGCTTCCAAGCTAATCAATGTGATATCACCGAGAGGGCCCGGAGCATATCTATCCATCATCGGGATGAACAAATTCCACTCTCAATCCATGGGTCTCAACATAACACTTTAGTAGTTCTGAAGCCATCTTTATAATCACCCAATTACGATGTGACGTTTGATGTCATCGAGAAACTCTTTCGGTGTTAGTGATTGACATGATCTCATGGTCTAAGGATTAGGATCACTTCGTAAGTTTGTTATAGCAATATAAACTCAATGACTTTGATTGTAATGCTATACTTTGGATGAATGTTCATCACATCATTACACTAATGTAGTGACCTCGTTATTAACAACATCCAATGTCCATGATCAGTAAACTTTGATCATCTTGTTAATCAACGAGCTAGTTTATAAGAGAGGCATAACTAGGAACTTCCTTTTTGTTTATTAAACACACATGTATTAACATTTCCGTATTAATACAATTATAGCATGCAAAATAAACATTTATCATAAATAAGGAATACGATAATAACCACTTTATTATTGCCTCTCGGGCATATTCCCTTCAGCAACAGTCTTCGCGGGTAGTATTACCCAATTTATTGATTCGACCTAAGGGGAGCCAAAGAATACTTGCAAGCCTTAACAACTGAGTTGTCAATTCAGCTGCACCTAGAAATAGTTCTTGCTCATAGATGTTTATCAGTAGCAACAGTTTTATAGTAGCAACAACAAAGCAACAGCAACAGCAAAACAGGAGCAATAGTAACAGTAACAGTAAACAGTGGGATTCGAGTGCGGTAGGCATAGGTATGGATGGACGGGCGTTGCATGGTCGAGTCTAAACATGTAACTACAAGATCTAGGGCATTACAGATAAATAAGAATAAGCATCCAAGTACTAAACAATCCTAGGCATGTGCTCCATATATATGTAGGGGTTCGTAGCATGGAAAACAAAAAATTTCTATCGCGTACAAACAAACAAGCCAAGATCTATCTACTAGATTGTAGCAACGAGTCGATGGAATAACTTACCCTCGAAGATTCCAAAGCGGTTAACGAGAGCATATTCTCGTGGGTGATGTAGTCGTACACTTCCGATCTCAAGATCGCGTAGACGATCCTTCCGCAAGGCTGCTCGGCAGCGCTCAATCGGTCACACGTTCGGTACTGACGAAGACCTTCCTCTCCCTTGTTCCAAAGAAAATGGAGGTTGTAGCACTCTCCTCGCGATTCCTAGAAGACAACGCGTGGTACCTAAGTAGAGGGAGATCCTGAGGCTTCTCCTTAATTGAGCGAGTATGGTGGAGTATGAGAGAGCTATTGGTGGTCTAGGGTTTAGACACACCAATTAGAAGGCTCTAATCAAGGCTAGTGCAATTAGAAGCTCTAAACCAAAGCGGCTCTAAACCGGAGTCTAGGGCTAGGATTTAGATTAGAGGATAGGAACTTGTGTGTCTAGAGGAGGAGGCCCTGCCTCCTTTTATAGGTGGGAGGCGGCCAAGGGAGGAGTCCTCCCCAAGTCGGCCTTGGGTGGCTGCTTGGAGAGGAGGACTCCTCCAAGTTGGTTTCAACCTCCTCTTGCTTGTTTCCCATGTCTCTGTTTTAGCCGCTTGACTTTCAAACTGCCATTTGACTTTTCAGTTTTAGGATTCAATTTAATCCTTTATTTGGAACAAGAACACTTAGTACATGATGCAATCATTCCAATATGTAATGACACATTCATGTACCCCTTCCCCGAGTGCCGGACATTCCGAACCTTCTAGAACATTCCCGATGAAAACACCTAATCATTCCCGAACTCCAAACGGGACTTTCCTTATATGAATCTTATTCTCCGGACCATTCCGATCACCTCGTGATATCCCGGATCCCATCCGAGACTCGAACAACATTCGGTCTCTTTCTCATAATACCATAACTACTCAAACAACGTCGAATCCTTAAGTGTGTCTCCTACGGTTCGTGAATTATGCGGACATGATCGAGACACTTCTCTAACAATAACAAATAGAGGAATCTGAAATTCATATGGCTCCTACATATTTCTCGATTACTTTGCGATCGAATGAACCACTTACATACGACACCAATTTCCCTTTGTCTCACGATAGTTTACTTATCCGAGGTTATGATCGCTTGTGATCTCGCATACCTAGTTCAACCTCGTTACCGATAAGTACTCTTTTCGTCCGTGATATGATCCCTTGTGAGCCACTCACATGCTTGCAAGCTAATTGGATGACATTTCACCCAGAGGGCCCAGTATATCTATTCGTCATATGGATGGACAAATCCCACTCTTGATCCATGTGTTTCAACCAATACTTTCCGAACACTCAATGCCACCTTTATAGCCACCCCATTGTGGTGTTTGATGTCATCAAAGCATCCATCCGTAAAGGTGATATGCATGATCTCATGGTCAAGGAATTAGGTTACTATGTATCGAAAGCATATAGCAATTGAACTATTAAAATGACTTGATCTTTATGCTACGCTTATCTATAGGAGTATGTCCACCATATCATTCTCCTAACGATATGATCCTGTTGTTAATAACATCTCTATGTTCATGATCAGGAAACCATGATCATATATTAACCAACAAGCTAGTTTAACAAGAGGCTTTACTAGGGACTCTTATTTTAGTTTACAAATCACACAAGTATTAATATTTCCGGTTAATACAATTATAGCATGGTATGTAAACATTTATCATAAGTGTGAAGATATGATAATAACCACTTTATTATTGCCTCTTGGGCATATCTCCAACAATATAGTCATATGTGCTTGCAATGAGAACTTGCACAACATCTTCTGTACAGCCAGCCCGTGGCAGCGGGGACTCTAGGGAACTACTGACAATTAAGGTGCTCCTTTTAATAGAGCACCGGAGCAAAGCATTAACACTCCGTGAACACATGTGATCCTCACACCACAGCCATCCCCTCCGGTTGTCCCAATTTCTATTACTTCGGGGCCTTTTGTGGCATCCCGCAAAACCACTACTAGAAAATCGCGTTGAATTTGTCCATTGCATCGTCATCATCATGCATTGTTTGCATAAAACTATGTTTGCAAAGCCCGTGTTGTTTTCTAAAAATGCCCCATCTTTATTCAAACGCCAAAACCCGGGTCGCCGGACTATTTTGTTTTGTCTGTTATCGGGTTGCAAAAGACTTGTTCGAAATAAATAAAAATATTTATTATTATAGTGGGGCAGTCGAACGGGCCGATCGACCCGAACGACCACCCCCAGAAACTAAATCGGTCCACCCCAAACCAGCCCCTCCAAAACCTACAGCTACCCAGAAAACCTACCCACCCCTATCTCCACCTCACTCCTTCCAATCAACTCTTGCCACATCATCTTGTCCATCCTCCACATCCAACCAAATCTGCCACCTCACCTCACCCCTCTCTCTCCTCTATCTCCCACCAGCAACTCAACCCACCCAGCCATCTCACCTCTCAGCTCCCCTCTCCCTGACCGCCGGGTCCCACCCGGCAGCACACACACACAACACAGCCACAGGCAGCCCCTTCCCCGTGGCCCACCACTGACCCACGCCGACCACTGCCCACGCCTCGTCCCCACGCTGTCCACCTGCCCTCCAGGACCCACCCTCCCCGCTTGGCCTCTCCCCCACCTCCCTCCTCCAACCTCTCCCAACCCCCCCTCGCCACCGCCACCTTGCCACCCGCCTCGCTCTGCAGCCTCCGCGCCTCTCCTTCCAGCGCCACCACACCGCCTCCTCCTTCCTCGCTTGCCGCCCGCTGCCCCGCCTCCTGGCGCGCCACCGACCTCGAGCTGCCCGGCGCTCCTCCCGCCTCCGGCCACTGCGCCGCCCACCTCGCCGTCTTCCAAGCCGCCCTTGGCTGCCCGGCTGCCCGCGACCCAGCTGCTCGCCTCAACCCCCCCTTGAGTTCGCCTGCTGCCCGTGGCCAGCTGCCGAGCTCGCTTCGCCTGCTCTCCTCCCTTCGCTCTCTGCCGCTGCACCGCCGGCGCCACCACCTCTCGCCGACGCCGCCTGCCCGACGGACCCCCCTCCCGAGCCGCCGTGGCCTCCTAGCTGCTGCCGCCGTCGAGGCCGCCCTCCACCTCTCTGGCCACGCCTGCTACCCGGCGTAGCACCCCTTTCCCCGCCGTTGAGCCACCGCCGGTCGCTCTGTCGCAGAAGCAGCGCCGTGCCCTCTCTGCTTCAAGCGTGCGCCGCTGTACATCCGTCCTCTGTTCTCGGCGTCCCCATGGCGTTGGTGGTCCGGTTGCTACCGGTTCGAGTACATGACGACATGGCCACGCCTCCGTGCATGTTGTTGCAAGACCCAGCTCACGCCAACCTCTACCAGATCTACCTTCGATAACTCTGCATGCGAAGATCGACACCGACCTCAAGATCAACCAACTCGCCGGTTCCACAAGATCTTCCCCACGGAGACGAAGACCCCGGTCTCGAGGATCCGATGTCCGGAACGCCAAGACCTTCCTCTCGGATCCGAAGACGCCGAGAACCGGAACACCAAGATCTCCGTCGTGAAACGACAAGACCGACTTGATGGCGCGGGCCCGACAAGACCTTCGCAACGGCAAGATCGATCCCGTGGGACCCGACAAGATCCGCATGCGACAAGAACGACAGCGACCGGGAGAATCCGATGCGCCCCGACAGCGACCCAAGTCCTGCTTTCCGGACGCGACAAGGACTACCTCCGATATTTGAGAACGAGCCCGCCGAGAATGTTCCGTCAAACCCTGGACCCTGAGACCGACCCCGACCCCCAGAACCCAAGACCGTCGAGACCCTAATGTGTGACCCTTTTCCTCGATACCCTATTTTTACAAATGATATCAACTTGTTGCATTAAATCATTCATCTCGCATGCATATCTGTGGTTTGGGGGCCTTATGCCGATTCACCTAATAAATAAATATGGGGCCCATATGCGGGCAAATCTAGCCTTATATTGGCCTCATTTAAATTTGTAGCGAACCGTGATATATTCTTGCCTTGTTAAACAACATCTAAATTGCGGGTAGTTAAACAACATGAACCACCTAATTAATTGTCGGACCCGTTCCGCTTAATATGACCTAATTGCATCGCCTCTTTGCCTTGCCATGCATCATACATGCATCATGCCGATCTTCTGCCTTATTATTAAATATTGCATCCGGTGTTCCTTCTAGTGATTTGCTTCTTCGCGGATAAGTCCGTTGAGTTGATGTGAGCTTCGCCCCGATCTTTGGATAACCCTTCGGCAATGTTTTCAGGAGAGCATCTCCCCCTTTCTACCTATCTTACTTTTATAGTATTTATTCCCTCCTGTTGATCTATTGCTATCTGTGTTGCGATGCTCTAGTTTCCGTACCCTTGATATCCCTTGCAGCCTTATATTGCCTTGGACACACCCTATTCCCTGTTGTTTGGTAGATAGTTGGACTTGCGCGTCGTAGTCGCTTGCTCAAGTGTTGTTGCGTGTCGTTCAGTGCCACAGTTGTTGATGTATTGCCGCATGTTGCTGTTGGAGATGATCATAGTTTTACTTATCGTTCATTTTAATTCCTGTTTAACAACTAAAATTGAATAAGCAGAGGCATCGGTGGGTGGTAGAAAATATTTGGTTTCAACGCCCACTTGTGTCCCGTGAGGACCCGAGTACTTGATACCGTTCTTTGATTTATCGCTATCCACATCCGGAGGTATATGGGACCCCGAGCCGCGAGCTTGATTCCGTCTTATTTCTTGGGGCCACAAACTAGTTTGAGGTTTTATTTACGATCCTGTACTTATGCCATGCTACTTATGTATTTAAATTGTGCGACGGATAGCACCTTAATCTGATCGTTTAGAAGGCGGAGTGATTACGCTGTATCGACACCCCAGTTTTGGTTCCTTCGCATGTACCATTGGCGCTAACCTTGAGTCCGTCTTGAAGCTTGCTTACTTCTGCGGGATCTACTCAAAGGTGGCCTCAAATATTTCTCAATCTGTGATTGTTCAATGTGAAAGCCTCGTTGGGTTTTGATTTGGTTTTTCCGAGGTTGATCGAGCGTGTGTTGCTATTGGTGCACCCCGGCCGGGTAAAACTTTCTGAAAGCCGTGTCCGTGGATATGGACGACTTGGAGCACAGTATCTCGATCATAGACAAGCATAACTAAAGTTTATTGCTATAAATTTGACTTTATAATGACTAGTAATCAGCTTCACTATAATGGAATGGCTAAATAATACTGCCCACAATTGCTTGTTTGGATTGTCGCTTGCGACCATTGTACCTGACTAGTAAGTATTGCAACTACAACGGAATGGCTGAATAAAAGTACCGACAACTGCTGGGTTTTGGGTTTATCTCATGCTATCTGTATCTGATTAGTAATTGTTGCAACTACAACGGAATGATTAACTAAAAGTGCCCACTGCTTACTTTATCAGGATGATTATCTAAACCTGACTAGTAAAGTGTCGCAACTAAAACTGAATAAGTAAAACTGCCAACTGTGTGAGTTCCTCGGTTGACTTCCTCGTTTGGTCTCGAGGGGGAAACGCCAGGATGGGTTTGTTTGATGGTAGTATCAGGTTGGTTCCGAATAGGTCCTTCTTACCCCTCTCTGATTGTCGCCAGTTGTATCGAGTCTCTATAGGTTGTTTAGTGCATGCTGCCGCTGCCGCTTCAGTCCACCATACCTATGTAGGCGAGGACCGCCGAATTCTAGCCTCGCTGCATCGCCTCGATCTTGACGCCTCTTTTTCCTTTGCCCTTCGGCACCCTTTTGTTTAAGCAGGTTTGAGATCGACGTCAAGAAGTGGTTACCCTTCCGGCTTGGCCTGGGCAGGGTTATGGACGCCATTGGTTATTCTTCAGGGCTCTTAGCCCCATTTGCTTCTTGTCCGTAGTCGGACGCTCTACCGTTTTCAAGGTGATTTGGATCTTGTATATTATATCTGTATTCTTGACTCTTTGAGACGCTGTTATATATATATTTGTTCTGTGGGTCCCATCGAGGACTGTTGTGTAATGTTATTACTTCGTTTTCCACCCGCACGAGAGTGCCTGGTGGGCACATTTGAATCGTTTCTATGCGGGTTTGGAGGGTTTCGCTAAAACTTGCATAGGTCCGATTCTGAGGGTGTTACAGAGTGGTATCAGAGCTCAGCAGTTACTATACCTCACAAGTCCAGCCTGTAGGATAACCTAGCTAACGGCCGAAGTAGAGTGTCAAAACTATTTTTGAAAACTCTGTTGGATAGTTCTGATTAGGTCTGATTTTACTCCTTACCCCTCTGCTGTCCTCCTCTTACCTCTACGTGATTTGAATCCGCTCTCTTCTTTCTCTTCGAGTCCAGGATTTCTCGTGGTTGGGTTCCGTCGTACCTTCAGGGTTTCGCTTCCTCCTTTGGTAACGGTGTTTCTACATCCGGTCTTCCTGCCATCTGAGTGGTTCTTTATCTGTGGTACCATTCTTTGTTCCTTGTCTGTGCCTTCCGGTGTTTTTCCGACGCGACGACATCATCTACGCCAGATCCGATGCAGAGTCTGCATCACCCCTTTGTTCCGAACCTCGCTTGTCGAGATCTTCAGTCTAATTCCGAGAATGGTTGCACGCTTTACCACTGATTGTGCGGAGTAATAGTTTGGGTGCGTGATGGATTGGCCCCCATGCCGACTACCCTTTCTATTCGCTTTTGTACATTGAAGTGGGTGAGAATGCATCGGTTCCCTCTTTCCATCGGAGCTAGAGGTGGCTTTAATTGTTGAAACCTCTACCTTCGACCTTTTGTTCCCGGAGTGTTCTCCCGACGATCACGGACAACGACCTCTTGTTAGTGGTGTCGCGAGGATCTACGCAAAGCGAGAAGACGCAGATCGCCGACCTTCCTTCCGGTACCATGAGGCGGATCTCGAGGGCGAGATCCATTGTTAGTGGTGTCGAATTGTGGCATCCCGCAAAACCACTACTAGAAAATCGCGTTGAATTTGTGCATTGCATCGTCATCATCATGCATTGTTTGCATAAAACTATGTTTGCAAAGCCCGTGTTGTTTTCTAAACGCCCCTCTTTATTCAAACGCCAAAACCCGAATTCGCGGACTATTTTGTTTTGTCTCATATCGGGTTGCAAAAGACTTGTTCAAATAAATAAAAATATTTATTATTTTAGTGGCAGTCGAGCAGCCGATCGACCGAACGACCACCCCTAAAAATCGGTCCACCCCAAACCAGCCCCTCCAAACCTACAGCCGGAACCTACCCACCACCCCTATCTCCACCTCACTCCTTCCAATCAACTCTTGCCACATCATCTTGTCCATCCTCCACATCCAACCAAATGCCACCACCTCACCCTCTCTCTCCTCTCTCTCCCACCAAAGAACTCAACCCACCCAGCCATCTCACCTCTCAGCCCCTCTCCCTGACACGGGTCCCACCCAAAAGACACACACACACACACAGCAGCCCTCCCCGTGGCCCACCGACCCACGCCCGACCACGCCTCACGCCCGCCCCCACGCTGTCCACCCCGCCTCCCGCGACCCACCCTCCCGCTTGGCCTCTCCCCACCTCCTCCTCCAACCTCTCCCAACCCCCCACCGCCACCGCCTTCCGCCAGCCTCGCTCCCCGCCTCCCCTCCTCTCCTTCCAGAGCGCCTCGCCGCCACCGCCCTCCTCCTTCCTTGCCGCTGCCGCCGCCCCGCCTCGGGCGCCCGCCACCCTCGCCACCGCCGCGTCGCCTGGGCCTCCCGCCTCCCGCCCACCGTCCACCGCTGCCTTCCAGGCTGCTCCCGGGCCGCCCTCCGCCCTTGCGCCGCTGCTCGCCTCAACCCCAGCCCGCCTCGCCTCTGCCGCCGGGCAGCCGCCGAGCTTCGCCGCCGCCTGCCTCCCGCCGCCCTCCGCCGCCTGCTGGCACCGCCGTGCCCCCGCACACCCTCTCTCGCCAACGCCCGCCCGCCTGACGGACCTCGCCCGAGCCGCGGCCTCCTCTAGCTCGCCGTCGCTGCACCGAGGCCGCCCTCCACCTCTCTGCCGCCCGCTTCCCCCGGCGCAGCACTCGCCTCCCCGCCGTTGAGCCACCGCCGTCCGCCTGTCGCATAAGCAGCGTCGTGCCCTCTCTTCAAGCGCTGCCGTGTACATCCGACCCTGTTCTCGGGCGTCCCCATGGCCGTTGGTGGTTCGGTTGCTGCTACCGGTTCGAGTACATGACGACATGGCCACGCCTTCTGTGCAGTGTTGTTGCAAGACCCAGCTCACGCCAACCTCTACCAGATCTACCCTTCGAGAACTCTGTGCCGAAGATCGACATCGACCTCAAGACCCGAACTCAACTCGCGGTTCCACAAGATCTTCCCACGGAGACGAAGACCCGGTCTCGAGGATCCGATGTCCTAACGCCAAGACCTTCCTCCGGATCCGAAGACGCCGAGAACCGAACACCAAGATCTCCGTCGTGAAACGACAAGACCGACTTGATGGCGCGGGCCCGACAAGACCTTCGAACAAGATCGATCCGTGGGACCCGACAAGATCCGCATCGACAAGAACGACAATGACCGGGAGAATCCGGCGCCGCCCGACCCAAGTCCTGCTTTCCGGACGCGACAAGGACTACCTCCGATATTCGAGAACGAGCCCGCCGAGAATGTTCCGTCAAACCCTGGACCCTGAGACCGACCCCGACCCCCAGAACCCAAGACCGTCGAGACCCTAATGTGTGACCCTTTTCCTCGATACCCTATTTTTACAAATGATATCAACTTGTTGCATTAAATCATTCATCTCGCATGCATATCTGTGGTTTGGGAGCCTTATGCCGATTCACCTAATAAATAAATATGGGGCCCATATGCGGGCAAATCTAGCCTTATATTGGCCTCATTTAAATTTGTGTAGCGAACCGGTGATATATTCTTGCCTTGTTAAACAACATCTAAATTGCGGGGTAGTTAAACAACATGAACCACCTAATTAATTGTCGGGACCCCGGTTCCGCTTAATATGACCTAATTGCATCGCCTCTTTGCCTTGCCATGCATCATACATGCATCATGCCGATCTTCTGCCTTATTATTAAATATTGCATCCGGTGTTCCTTCTAGTGATTTGCTTCTTCGCGGATAAGGCCGTTGAGTTGATGTGAGCTTCGCCCCGATCTTCGGATAACCCTTCGGCAATGTTTTCAGGCGAGCATCTCCCCCTTTCTACCTATCTTACTTTTATAGTATTTATTCCCTCCTGTTGATCTATTGCTATCTGTGTTGCGATGCTCTAGTTTCCGTACCCTTGATATCCCTTGCAGCCTTATATTGCCTTGGACACACCCTATTCCCTGTTGTTTGGTAGATAGTTGGACTTGCGCGTCGTAGTCGCTTGCTCAAGTGCTGTTGCGTGTCGTTCAGTGCCACAGTTGTTGAGGTATTGCCGCATGTTGCTGTTGGAGATGATCATAGTTTTACTTATCGTTCATTTTAATTCCTGTTTAACAACTAAAATTGAATAAGCAGAGGCATCGGTGGGTGATAGAAAATATTTGGTTTCCGAACGCCCACTTGTGTCCCGTAGGACCCCGAGTACTTGATACCTGTTCTTTGATTTATCGCGCTATCCACATCCGGGAGGTATATGGGACCCCGAGCTGTGAGCTTGATTCCGTCTTATTTCTTGGGGCCACAAACTAGTTTGAGGTTTTATTTACGATCCTGTACTTATGCCATGCTACTTATGTATTTAAATTGTGCGACGAGATAGCACCTTTGCATTTAGGAAGGCGGAGTGATTACGCGGTATCGACACCCAGTTTTCGGGTTCCCGATCGCTTCTGACCATTGGCGCTAACCTTGAGTCCGTCTCAAGCTTGCTTACCGCTATGGATCTACTCAAAGGTGGCCTGAAATATTTCTCAATCCTGTGATTGTTCACCGTGAAAGCCTCGTTGGTTTTGATTTGGTTTTTCCGAGGTTGATCGAGCGTGTGTTGCTATTGGTGCACCCCGGGTAAAACTTTTCTCAAAGCCGTGTCCGCGGATATGGACGACTTGGAGCAGATCTCGATCATGTACAAGCATAACTAAAGTTTATTGCTATAAATTTGACTTTATAATGACTAGTAATCAGCTTCACTATAATGGAATGGCTAAATAATACGCCCACAATTGCTTGTTTGGATTGTCGCTTGCGACCATTGTACCGACTAGTAAGTATTGCAACTACAACGGAATGGCTGAATAAAAGTACCGACAACTTTGGGTTTTGGGTTTATCTCATGCTATCTCAGATGTCGATTAGTAATTGTTGCAACTACAACGGAATGATTAACTAAAAGTGCCCACCGCTTTTTATCGGGATGATTATCTAAACGACTAGTAAAGTGTCGCAACTAAAAGCAATAAGTAAAGCGCCAACCGTGTGAGTTCCTCGGTTGACTTCCTCGTTTGGTCTCGAGAAACGCCAGATGGGTTTGTTTGATGGTAGTATCGTGTTGGTTCCGAATAGGTCCTTCTTACCCTCTCGATTGCCGCCATTGTATCGAGTCTCTATAGGTTGTTTAGTGCATGTTGCCGCCGATCCACCATACCTATGTAGGCGAGGACCGCAATTCTAGCCTCGCTGTCATCGCCTCGATCGACGCTCCTCTTTTTCCTTTGCCCTTTGTCGGCACCCCTTTGTTTAAGCAGGTTTGAGATCGGCGTCGTTAGCGTGGTTACCCTTCCGCTTGGCCCGCAGGGTTATGGACGCCATTGGTTATTCTTCGTGGCTCTTAGCCCCATTTGCTTCTTGTCCGTAGTCGGACGCCTACCGCTTTCAAGGTGATTTGGATCTTGTATATTATATCTCGTATTCTTGACTCTTTGAGTCGTTATATATATATCTGTTTTGTGGGTCCCATCGAGGACCTGGTGTAATGTTATTACTTCGTTTTCCACCCGCACGAAAGTGCCTGGTGGGCACCTTTGAATCGTTTCTATGCGGGTTTGGCGGGTTTCGCTAAAACTTGCATAGGTCCGATTCTGAGGGTGTTACACCTTTGGATCCGGACAATGATATGTGTACACAACTTGCAGATAAGATCACAAACAATACTATCATAATGATTCAATAATAATTTCAGATCTGAGATCATGGCACTCGGGCCCTAGTGACAAGCATTAAGCACAACAAGTTGCAACAAAGTCAAATAGAACTAATAGAGATACTAGGCACTATGCCCTAACAATCTTATTCGATTACATGATAGAACTCATCCAATCCCTACCATCCCCATAGCCTACAGCGGGGGATTACTCACTCATGGATGAGGGAAACATCGATGGATGATGGCGATGATCCTCTCCAAATTCCATGTCCCGACAGGGTGCCAGAACGGAGTTTCTGGATCCGAATCCTTGTTTTTGATGGTGGCGGCGGAGCGGAATTATTTCTAGAAAAACATCGAACCCCCCTCGGTTTTTAGGTCAACTGGTAACTTATAGGCGAAGAGGGAGCCCGAGGGGGTGCCTGGGGTGGCCGCACCCCCCTAGGTGTGGGCAGGGCCCACCCGCGCTTGGCAGGGGTGTGGGCCCCCCAGACCTCTACTCCGTTTCATCTTCTGGCTCCGTGGATCTTCTGGCGAAATATAATTTTTGGCATATTTTCCGGGATTTTTCCTGATAGTTGATTTTCTGCAAAAAAACTAGACACCAAGGTTATTTTGCTGAAAACGGCGTCAGTCCGTGTTAGTTGTATCCAAATCACACAAGTTTAGAGGAGAAACAATAGCAAAAAAGAGTTCAGGAAAGTAGATACGTTTTGGACGTATCAGTGCCTGTAGGGCATACCTATGTCAATGTGATAAAAAATATGATGTATGATATTTGTGTCATTTCCCCACCGAAATCACCGGCTGGGGGCGGCATCGGGGCCGTGTCTGGGACCGGCTCCCCCACGCCAAAAGTTAGCCCCGACGCTCACCAAACGATGCTATTTAGCATAAAAAATGACCTGAGAGACGTCGATGACCGGAGATGCTCTAAGATTAGAGACTAGAGGCCCTTGGTATCGCCCGTAAGAGAGACAAGACATGAGATTTGAGATGCAAAACAAGAAAGGGCACTGTTGTTAAGGTCATAAGGTATGGATTTAGAATACTTTCGTTGTTACAAACCCACGAACATGTGTTATAAAAGTCAACTTATTACAATTTTATTTGAGATTAACACACTTTAACTTTTGCGTGATATACCTATAAACAGCTTTATGAGTTATCCGTTTTGCAACTCTGCCCCATGGTTGTAGCTGCCATTTGGTGAAGTTTTCTTTTTCATTTGTTGTTTTTCTAGATATTGGTCGAGATACTGAGTTAGCATTGTGGAAGTAGCAAAACAAAATGGTACTAAGTACTACCTTCATTTTATAACATAAGACTTTTTAACAAACTAAATAACTTATTAAAAAGATTTATATTATGGGAGGGAGTAGTACTAGTCCCTAAGGAGCTCTAAGCTCCCTGGAAACAAATGTCTGTGAGAGCTCCACCGTCTTATTTGCAAGATTGAACCCATCTCTCAATACATCCGCGCTCATATTGAATTGTGACGCGTCAATCCAATCAAGGTCGGTTTAACCATTTAAAACCAACTTGGGAGCACTACGTATATGAAAACCCACCACTGGTCCCACCCACCGCCGTATGGCTCCCCTTTTTGGAAGCCAAAACCGCTGTCTTGGGTCCATCCCGTCCTCACCGTATTGATACCCTCCCCATCCTCCTCTGCTCCCTGATGCAGAAGATTAGGTCGCCGGCAGCCTAGCGCCCCCACCCAACAACGTCCTCTCCGTCCTCCTCCCCCTCTCTCTGCTCACGTACCTTCCTAAATGGAAGCACGCTTCCTTGTCATGCTGTCTGTGTCGAGCGGCTAGCCGCAGATTGCCAGAATCAAGTGTCAGATAGCGTGGGAGGTCCATGACGATGCATTGAAGGCATCCAGTGATGGCCATATGCACGCTCAATCATCGGGGCAGTGGGCGGTGAGGACCCGGGTGGAGCTTCCACGCCCTCCAATCGACGACGACAACGCCAGGATTTGAGGCGGTGGGGCCGGCGGGAGGCCAAGCTCTATGGTAGTTCTTTCTGCCTCCTCCAATGCTTCCTCATTGCTTTGTTTTTCTGGCGTGGCCGCCGTCATGGCTGGTGTAGGCGGAAGCTAGGGCCTCCGACACATGCCCTGACAAGGGCTTCCTCTATCCACTGATGTCGCAAGAAGACTGCACGATCTCCTGCAGGAGGTCATCATATCCCCTGCAAAGATCGCTGGTACGCATCAACCCTTCCCCGCTGAACTTCCTCAATATTGTTATTACCTATGATGTAGGACAACAAATTGCTCTGGTTTTCTTCTCACCATGACGCCAGAAAAAATACTTGCGCATATTGAATCTAGGTTATGTCCATGCTTTATGAGGAAAGGAGAATCGAGGTCTCAAGCCAGCTAGGTATGAACCATCCCTTCGATTTCTTTAAGTACTGAAGCAACACTCAGTCTTTTTTTAACCAATATATCTAATAACTACTTTGCGGACTTGCCTCGAAGACAAAGGAATTGAGTGGTTATTTTGGACGTCTGCCTGCTACTAACTGCACTTTGTTATGCTTAGTTTTGAACAAAAATACATATGAGATTGTGCTTAGGTATTCTGCCGCTTGCTTTCTGAAACTCCATCTATAGTACTTGTTCCATATGTTATAGCAGGATGTGGTTTCTCTTGAACAATGATTTCAAGGTAAATCATCATAATGATTTCTTATTTATAGGATGTTTACAGAAGTTCCAACACTCAACAGAATATTATGTAGCAGAATCATGGCTGAGTTTCTAGATTAATGTATTGCCATAAAAGGGGTTTGGCATTGTTTCTATATTAATGTATTGCTTATGTTTTATCGGAATTTGCAAGCTTTACCTTATTCATTGATTTTCATATTTCACATATCAATATCTTGGGTGAATATTCTGGGGTTCAAATGGTGATCCGTGAGGATGAACATCAAGTGGGTTATTTTGTCTTCAAGCATACTATTTGTACTGTACATTTCAGGTGCACAAAACCGGGTAGCCTAAGTATCCCAGTACCTTTACATTTTGAGTGACCAGACTTTGTATTTTGTGCTTCATCTATTTTGTCTGAGCCCTCCAAGTATATACGCGTACTTATTCAGCATGTTTTTTTCGTATTGTAATGATTTTTATAGTTGCTATAGAAACTCACAATGCCCGGATTTTTAATCCCAGATGCCTGTTATGCCATACATCGCAATCGCAGGATTATCATTTTTGCGAGACATAACAGATTTGGATACCATAGTACATCATCCATTACAAACCATACATAAAGTCTTACACAAATAAGGATCTCATGATCCAGTTCTTAATACAACTCAAGTAGCGGAATAACGTAATAATAAAAGTAGCGTAGGCGAAGCTCCATCTTCGTGTAGTGACCTCGGATCGGTAAGGATTCTAAGTCCCTGTGATTAACATGCTAGTCCCTAGATCAATAGCTAGCACTCACAGTCGATGAAATATCATGTAAAACACAAAGTCTTTATTACACGGAGAATCCAGAGTATGAAATTATTACAAAAATTGCTTAGCATTATGCTAGCTCAAATAACAGCGGAAACATAAAAGCAGCATGAGTCCATCAACACCCAGGCTTGTCGAGTGTAGACCCGCGATCCCTACGCACCTTTCAATCTTCGGATTCTGCACATAAGACGTGCAGCCAACAAGTTGGATCAATACTTTGAATGTATTGGCAAATTACACCAAGGAGAGAAAAGACTATCTCTACATGCAAGGCTGGTATAGGCTATAGAGTTCATTTGCTCAAAGCTAATTTTCTTAAGTAGAGAGAAGAATAGAAGATTGCCCTACTTTGTAAACATTTGCTTGGATAAAATAAGGTCGAGTGGCACACGAGGATATTACGCACCAAGTGTCCAAACAACCAAACACTTGGATATTACGCACCAAGCGTCACTTGGATATTACACACCAAGTTTCCCAAATTCCCACCCATTAGCGATATTACGCACGCCATGGGGTTTCAAAACTTTGTTTTAGAAAAGAGAGAGGAAGATCCTTCAGAGGCTCCATCCTTCAGACGCTCATTGTTGTTCTGTTACCGTGAACACGGCTGATCGATCAGATTGCAATACTCTCGAGAGTTTGTGCACTTTACCCACAATCCACGATCAAGTCCTTTTACAGACAAGACCATGGCGAGGCTTTCCCTTAGTAGCCCCTCTACCTTCCGGATCCAACCGTACCAAGAACCTCGAAATGTTGATACCCAGGTGAGGTTTCCCACTAAGTACTAGGCCAAGACAAAGCCCATAATGTATTGTGGTTGCACTGTAAGCTTCTGAATTCTGAAACATGGCAGACTTCTTTGATTCCTGGGCGGCCGTCCTCCACCAAAATCTCACTCGTTGACCCGACAACCATTCCGCCCAGAAGAAAACTTAGTTTTATTTTGAAGTGGATTTGAGAAGAAAGTTTGCTCTAGAGAGCCTTTATACTTAGAGAAATTCTTTGTCTTTCGAACCCCCCAATGGTACTTTGTATATATATCATAGCAAGCAATACTTAGCAAAAACAGGGGTAACCTATTAGGATGGTAAATCCTAAGTATAGAGCTACTCATGGCATACTACAAAATCATCGCACTTGCAAAATAATACTAAGGAAAAATTCTACTAGAACATCCTACACATGCATACTACAGAATTTTGAAGATCACGTGCATAGAATCAAAACTGGGACAAAAGTTATGAACAAGTGGTGTAACTTGCCTTGATCCGAGCAGCACTCTACACAATAGCACTCCTTAGCACACTCCGGGCAATCTAACGAATCACAAACATAAATCTGATCACAACTTGCTCAAAGCATATCACAAAGAAAAACATGCATGCATGCAACATGGTATTTATGCAAGGTTGGTTAAATTGATCAAGGTAGCAAGTTTGTGTTGTGATAGTTTAAGGGTGTCACTAGGATTGATCTTCCAAGGGTTTAGATCTAATTTGAATCACTAAAACAATTCCTAGGATTATAGGAGATCAAACCATCTAAATAGCCCCAAATAAGATCTAATAATCCTAAGCAAGGCTTAATGATTTGGATCAGTAGGTATTGTGGAAACAAAATTATTGCAACAAGATTCAAATAAAATAGAATTTCAATTATTTTTCTATAGATTAAACTCTCTAATCCAATGATTAAAATCTACACCTAAAACATTACTGCAAACCTGCAATATTATTACATATTTGGATTCTACATAAAATTAGGAATCCAACGGTATATTATAAGCTAAATTTGGCCAAATATTTGATTTTATATGGTTTTCGCAAGTTTTAAATCCAATCTGCAAACAGATCTAAATTTCACTTAAAAACCTAGCCAGGTGTGACCGTCTGATTGGTCCAGCTGGAGCGACGCGTTGTCGGCAGCGCTGCAAGTACCACGCTGTACGTGCAGCCGCTATTCGCCGATACCCCTTCGGCCTACTTGTAATCCTGCGCGTTCATCTTCGATCCGACGGTCATGAGAGGCGGCGGCGACTTACAGGGCGTGACGGCGGTGGCGGCGGTGATGATATCGGCGGCTCCGGTGGCTCCCATGGTGGTGGCGTGGTCGACCGGAAGCGCCTGGTCCTCGCGGTCTCGTTTCGTGTTCGATCTCGTTCGCCTTGCTCACCTAGTTCACGGTGCTCCGCCGATCTCCGCGAGCTCCGGCGAGGCGTCGGCAAGAAATCGAGCGCGACCTAGCGCTCTGCAGAAGGGGAAAAAGGGGTCAGGCGAAGCAGAGAAACACGGGAAGGACAACCAGCGTCAAGAGAGGGATCGGGGTGGCGCAAATCGCCGGGAGCTCTACCTTCCCGAGCGCGGCAATGGCGAGCAGAGCGGCGGGGTCGGGCGAGGGCTTGGGCTAGGGTTTCTCAAAGAGGAAAATGACGGGAAGGGGTCAGCTTTTAAGGGGCAGGAACTTGGGCGAGGGGACGGTCGAGTCCGGCGCGGGTACGAGTCCGACGTGGCCGTAGTAGTATCTGCCGCGGACTCCAGGAGGAAGACGACGGGGTGGGGCCCCCGCGTCAGTGGTGGAGGGGGGAAAAGTGGGCCGACGTTTCAAGTTGGTTCTGTCACATGACTGGGGTGGTCATGGCAGCTGCCCAGCCTAGGGTTAGCTGTTGTCCCTTTCCTCTTTTTTTTAACAATTTTCCCTTTTTCTGTTTTAGAAAAACTCCAATATCTTTTGCAAGCCAAGTCCAAAATTGATGAATCTTGTTTCTAAATTTTCATAAAATTGAGGTGGTCAACATAGGCCATAGTTTTAATATTTTACAAGGTTTTTAGAGGGCTCATGCTACTACAACAAGGGTGCTTACTTATGGGAATATTAAATAGGGTTTTTAAATGGGTTTATGTGTTAGGATTTTGTTGTTGCAACTTTTCAAATGTAGGATGTAAATGATGCAAGGATGATGCATGACCCTAATAACATCCTAATACAGAAACTGGGATGTTACAAACCTACCCCCCTTAGGAAGAATCTCGTCCTCGAGATTCGGTTTGGATAGCAAATAGGTGTGGGTGTTCTGCCTTCAAGTCTTCTTCACGTTCCCACATAGCTTCTTCCTCGGAGTGGTGGTTCCATTGTACCTTGCAGAACCTTATAGTCTTGGTGCGGGTAATCCTTTCAGTTGTTTCCAGTATTTTGATGGGTTTTTCCTCATAGGTAAGGTCATTCTCCAATTGAACCTCATCTAGGGGAACGGTGTCTCTTAGCGGTGTTTCAGCCATCTCCGGGTGACACTTCTTTAGTTGTGACACATGAAACACATCATGAACAGTCAGTCCTTCCGGTAACTCCAACTGATAAGCAACTTCTCCTCTATGGGCCAGCACCTTATATGGTCCTATGAATCGTGGGGCTAACTTTCCCTTGATTCCGAACCTCTTAACTCCACGTAGGGGTGAAACTCGGAGATACGCACGGTCCCCTATTTCATAAGCCACATCTCTGCGTTTGGAATCAGCGTAGCTCTTCTGTCGGGATTGGGCTACCTTTAGCCTATCCTGAATCTGTCATACCTTTTCTTCGGCGTCCTTGATCAAGTCATGTCCAAAAATACTGCGCTCACCAACTCCATTCCATAGCAACGAAGTCCTACACTTCCTGCCATATAGAACTTCAAACGGGGCCATCTTGATGCTTGTCTGGTAGCTGTTGTTGTATGAGAACTCAGCATATGGCAGGTTATCGTCCCAACTAGACCCATAGTCTAGTGCGCAAGCTCTCAACATATCTTCCAAAATTTGATTCACCCTTTCTGTTTGGCCATCTGTTTGAGGGTGGAAGGCAGTACTGAATTCTAGTCGGGTTCCAAGAGACTCATGTAGTTGACGCCAAAACCTTGAAGTAAACTGGGTGCCTCTGTCTGACACAATTCCCTTGGGAACACCATGTAGGCTTACAATCCTTGACATGTATATCTTAGCAAGCTTAGCACTTGTATATGTGGTCTTTACGGGGATGAAGTGAGCCACCTTGGTGAAGTGGTCCACCACTACCTAGATAGAATCAAATCCAGAACGAGTCCGGGGTAATCCCGTGATGAAATCCATGCCTACCTTGTCCCACTTCCAGTCGGGTACAGGTAGCGGTTGTAGTAATCCTGCCGGTTTCTGATGCTCGGCTTTAACTCCGTTGCACACATTACACAGAGAAATATACTCTGCAATGTCTCTCTTTAGGTTATTCCACCAGAATCTATCCTTCACATCCATGTACATCTTTGTGTTACCTGGATGAATTGAGTATGGCGAATCATGAGCTTCTTGTAAAATCATCTTCCTGATATCGGGGTCATTGGGAACGCACAAACGCTTCCCATACGTAGGGTTCCTTGTTCGTCCGCATTTAAATTCTTTAGTCTTTCCTTCATTTATCCTGACTCTTATTTCTTCCAACTCTTTATCCCCCTTTTGTGCTTCTTGGATCGTTTCTTGGAAGGTGGAAACTATTTCCATAGTCGCTACGTGTCCTTTCGGGACTATCTCCAACCTGAGATCCCTGAATTGCTTGCATAAGTCCTCTGGAAGTTCCCCTGTGGTAAGTCCATTCACATACACCTTACGGCTTAAGGCATCCGCCACCATGTTTGCCTTTCCGGGGTGGTACTGTAAATCCAAGTCATAATCCTTAATTAGTTCAAGCCATCTTCGTTGTCTCATATTCAACTCCTTTTGGGTGAAGATGTACTTCAAACTTTTATGATCTGTGAACACATCACAATGTTTGCCCATGAGGTAGTGTCTCCATACCTTGAGTGCATGAACCACAGATGCAAGTTCCAAATCATGTGTGGGATAATTTTGTTCGTGGTTCTTAAGTTGTCGGGAGGCATAGGATACCACCTTCCCATCCTGCATCAATACACTTCCAAGTCCTTGTCGAGAAGCGTCACAATAGACTTGAAAATCCTTCTGGATATCGGGCAGACATAGAACTGGTGCCGTTACAAGGCGTTTCTTTAACTCTTGAAGGGGGGTTTTGTAGTAGGACACTAAGCTCTAGGGTTGTTTTGCAAAAAGCCAGATTTACTTCTACTAAGTTCAGAAGCAAGCAAAGCTAGCTGAAATTTTATAACACCTAAGTGGGAACTTGTATTTCATATCACAACTCTGTTGTGGTCAAGTCAAAATCTCAATTCATTTCATAAGTCATTTTGAAAATATCTGACGGGGAACAAGATGGCACTCAAACTGTCCATAATCATGACGCTGCTATTCGAATAGTTTGACACTCTGCAGAGATTGTACACTTTCACCACAACATTCGATACATCCATCAGGAACAAATCCTGAATTTACCATACTCAGTATGCGGATAATCAATCCTAACCTTTCAATTACACGCCCTAGTATAAGGACCTCTCCTGTGAGTTTGTCCTCCCAACCATGACCAACTGTCATCATGGGTACTGCACAGGTGGACAATCCTCACAAGGTAGCCTCAGCTCAGACCTTGGCCATGAGGGAACCCATACTAAAGTATATAAGTTTCCAGTCAAGCCCTACCCAATTTTCGGGTATTGTGGTTGTACGGTAAAATTGGAATGGTATCGCATCCAGACAACCATCGGTTTTATAAAGGGCTAAGGATCATGCCTTAACATTTTCATCATCCAAATCATCTGGTGTTCAGAAACACATGTCAAAACATCTCAGTAGAATGACTCATCATTCTAAGGTTTTCATAACCATTTTCCACCAAGTATTCCCATCTAAAGTTGGTCAAGTTTTATGCTTAGCACTAGCATCTACAAGTGGGGGTGAGTACTAATGAGGGTGATAAACAAGTGGATTTTTAACTAATTTCAATCTCATGCCTTAGGATGACATCAAGATTATCTAGCTTAGGCCAAATTTAATGATCTTTATGCAACCTTCATTTATCTTCCCAGAATTTACAAGTTACTTAAGTAGACTCTAAGTAATAGCTTTGATAAAGAAATAAAGTATAAAGCTTGCAAGTAAAACTAGGATGGGGTATCAAGTGGGTATGATCACATATGATTAAGGCATCTAGTGGTCATGGTAACCAGCAAGTATTAGCTTGCATCAGTATCACTATAGGCTTGCTAAAGTAGAGTATCTTGCAAGTTTTAGCTTGCCTTGTGCAGAGCAGTGGTTGAAGTATTCCTCGGCTTATTCTTCGTAGTATCCTCCTTCCTCCTCGTATCCTTGGTCGGTACTAGCGTCTATGAATAAATACGAGGTACATAATCACCAAACAATACTTAACTATTTTCAATCATCACACAAAGGGGTTCTATAGATGATATAGCATCATCACTAACATTCAAGATTAAAGCATTTGCATTATTTATTTATTTTTAGAAAAGTAATTTCTACTCATTGAAAAACTACTTAAGATTTAATATTCTCCAAACCAAACATGGGATCATGTTGACACATGTCATCACCACATATTTCAGTACATGAGAATGTGATTTAAAGTGGTGCCACAATTTAATAAGGTTTCCCTTTTGTTTTAAATAAAATAAAATGACTAGAAATGCCTATGTGGCATTCTTTTATTACTTGAACATTATTTCTGTAAGTAAACCCATATGTTTTTATATATTATGGAAGTTATGGTTAAATGTGATTTTTGAGAGTTGGAATCAAATCAAAAGCTATTATGGTTGAAATTTGAAAAATGTTTGAATGAAGAAAAGCTTCTGAGTTGTTATTTTTACCAGGGTTGATCTACAGATCCAAATGATTTGAATCCAATGGGCTTGGATTAAGCATTTCAACACTTTTCTAACAAAATTGGTTTCATGAAATTTGGTTCACTGAATCGATCTAGGTTGATTTTTGAAACTAGGTATAGAACTGAGTTTGAATATAAATAGAAAATACTAAATTCAAACGAGTGGGATGCGCGGGAAGGGTTATTGGGCCGCCTGTCACTCAAGACGAGGCGAATCGCAGTGGGGTCTACTGGTCAGTGGCTCCTAAAACGCAAAGCGGTACGGGGCGATGTGGTGTGTTGGATTAGAAGTGAGATCGACGGCTGAGGGTCGTCGTCGACGATGAACAAGTAACCGGCGAGCTCGAACCCTAGCCGCTCGGTGAGGGTGCATAGGGGGCATACCGGGGCTCCAGTGACGACGGCGAGGCGGGCAAACGACGAAGTCAACGACGACGAACTCAGGGGTGGTCGCGGCAGCTCTGGGGGGGTCAAAATCAACGGCTCCTTTCTTCTCCAGAGGCGGCCTGCTCCGGTGCAATTCCGGCGAACTGCTGCTCCTCGTGCTCCGGCTAAGGGATGGAATGATCAGTGAGGTGAGGGGAGTGAGATGGTGTGAAGAATTCGAGCGGGGGTCGTCTCCTTTTATAGGCTCGACGATAAGAACGAGAGGGATGGGCAGGCGACGGTGGCGACACAACTACGGGCGGCTAGAGGCATGGCCGAGGTTGGCGATCGATGGGCGGTCTTCTGGCGATGCTCTAGAGCTTAAATGCACGTGTATGGCCAGTGGCAAATGGTCGGGAACGCGCGGTGCTCTGCGAGGCAGAGGCGGCGAACTCCGCGGTGAGTGGTGGCTACGGGGTACGGGCGGTGAAACGAGCATGTCTGGTGGTCTCCTGGGACGGTGGGGTACATGCTGGCGGGCGGCAAGGGCTCGAGGTGGTCGGGTGGCGTGGGAACGACGCGTGCTTTGTGGTGCGCGTCGGCATGGTCGACAGCGACACGGGCGCAGCGTTCCTGGCGGTTCTGGTCGCTGTCTCCGAGCTAGGGCTGGTCGAGAGGGGGCGGTGAGGCATGGGCTGCATGCTAGACAAGGTTGGCACGGCTAGTTCTTCTCCTAGCTTGCTGTCCACACTGGGGTGACATGGGTGCTCTTGACCTTCTCACCATTGATGGAAATGGCCAGCTTACAGTGGTGCTAGAGGTTAGTTAAGATTTCTAGATGATCTACTAAGGCTAGTTGTAACCAGAGAGGGAACAAGGTTGGCCAAAACACTGCTCAACATAGTGTTTTTGATTTTGTGGATTTGAATCTGCAACCTGTTTGATGAAATGGCCGCATAAACTTAAGTTTTGAATTTTGAAAAGATTTTTGGTGGGTGTGCTAGCATGTGTTGAGGGTTCTGTGGATGCTTGGGTTTTGAAAATTGAGCTTATTTGAGTGGTTTTTGAAATAGTGAGATCTTCCCATATGAAATAGATTCAATTTTAAACTGTCATTTAAACTAAGCATTTGAATGTTTTTGGATGATCACAAGTGGGCCTTGGTACCTTATTATGAATAATAACAAGGGGTGCAAAGATCCATACATGTTTCTGTTGAGTTTTGAAAATTAGAGATAGCCAAAGTAGGCATGGGAGTTAATTTGGCCAAAGTGACCATTCACTTAATTTATTCATTTTGAGTTGTTTGTCTTTGGGAAAAGTTTGGGGATTGTTTAGATGATGTTTATTTCACCTAAGAATCATTTTACAAGCAAAGAAACACAGAACCATGGCAATTCAAAAGAATCCAAATTTCAATATACACACATATGGATGCTTTCATATTTTTAATTAGAAAAGTTTTGTTAACCCTAAATTTGATGATTAGAGTTTGATGATCCAAGTTTAGTATTTTTGGGATGTTACAAACCTTCCCCCCTTAAACAAAATCTCGTCCCCAGATTTGAAAAAGGACGAAAAGATTACCTAGGATTTGAAGAGATCGGGAAACTCCGTCCTGATGTGATCTTCGCGCTCCCATGTAGCTTCTTCTTCTGTGTGGTTTATCCACTGAATCTTGAGAAACTTGATGCTTCGGGTTCTGGTAGTTCAGAAGGCTTCTTCCAAAATACGGATGGGTACTTCGGGATAGGTCAGGTCATCGTTGATTTCTATGGTCCGGTAATCAATATTCTTGAACACTTCAGTCTTCTTCGGGACTTCGAGGAACTTGCGAAGTATTGAGATATGGAACACACTGTGCACAGCTGACATCTCTTTGGGTAGTTCCAATAGATACGACACTTCTCCTCGACGGTTCAGAATCTTGAAGGGGCCGATATATCTGGGGCTAACTTTCCTTTGAGTTGGAAACGCTGCATTCCCTTCAATGGCGACACTTTCAGATACACAAAATCTCCTATGTTGAAGGCGAGGTTTGACGTCTCTTGTCGGTGTAACTCTTCTGCCTTGACTGGGCGGTCTTGAGGTGCTCACGGATCTTGTGAACCTTCTCTTCTGCTTCTCGTAGAATACCGGGTCCGAAAATCTGGCTCTCTCCTACTTCCGACCAATTCAAAGGGGTGCGACACTTCCTTCCATACATGAATTCAAATGGGACCATTTGCAAACTGGCTTGATAACTGTTGTTGTATGAAAATTCTGCAAACGGCAGACAGTCTTCCCACTTAGATCCATATTCTAACACACAGGCTCTCAGCATATCTTCGAGTATTTTATTTACTCGCTCCGTTTGTCCATCGGTCTGAGGGTGATACGCGGTGCTGAAATCTAGTCGGGTTCCTAAACCTTCTTGGACTTTCTTCCAGAATCTCGAGGTAAACTGAGTTCCTCGATCCGATACGATTGGGGACTCCATGCAAACTGACGATTCTAGCGATGTATAACTCCGCTAGCTTCGAATTCTGATACGTGGTCTTGACTGGTAAGAAATGGGAGACTTTGGACAATCTATCCACTATGACCCAGATAGAGTCATTTCCCCTACTAGAAGTAGGCAATCCGGTGATAAGTCCATTCCAATAGAATCCCATTTCCATTCCGGAATTTGCAAGGGTTGCAACAATCCTGCGGGTCTTTGATGTCCCGCCTTGACTCACTGACATATATCACACTTGGCGATATAGCTTCCGATTTCTCTCTTCATCTTGTGCCACCAAAATTGTTCTTTCAAATCTTGATACATCTTCGTTCCTCCGGGGTGGATAGAATAAAGAGTATCATGAGCTTCCTTGAGAATAACTTCTTTCAACTCAGAATCTGCTGGTACACAAAGGCGTCCTTTGTACCACAGAACTCCTTCTTCGTCTTCGGTAAATCCGGGTACTTTTCCTGTACCGATACAACGCTTGATTCCGTCGATACTAGCATTTCCTTTCTATGCCTCTTTGATATGGCTGATCAAAGTGGGTTGAAGTTCTATGCTAGCCAAAAATCCTTCACTTACTAATTCCATTCGGAAATCTTCCATCTCTTTGTGCAAGCTTGGTTGCTCCTTCAAAATCATGGAGTTCAAGCGGCACGGCAATATGCTAAGGGCATCTGCTACCACGTTGGCTTTACCGGGGTGATAGTGAATGTCCAGATCGCAATCCTTGATTAGCTCAATCCATCTTCTCTGTCTCATATTCAGCTCCTTCTGAGTGAATATATACTTCAGGCTCTTGTGATCCGAATATATTTCACAACGATTTCCCATCAGGTAATGCCACCATGTCTTCAGGGCTAGAACTACGGCTGCGAGTTCGAGGTCATGGGTTGGGTAATTTTGCTCATGTTGTTTCAGTTGTCGAGATAGATAAGATATAACTTTGGCTTCTTGCATTAGCACACATCCGAGACCGATCTTGGATGCGTCACAATACACGTCAAAGGGCTTCGTGATATCTGGCATGATTAAGATTGGGGCTGAAATCAATCTCCTCTTGAGTTCTTGAGAACTCGCTTCACATTTGTCCGTCCATTCAAACTTCTTGTCCTTCTTCAGCAATTGGGTCATGGGTCTGGCGATACTCGAGAATCCTTCTACGAACTTGCGGTAGTATCCCGCCAATCTGAGAAATGCACGAACTTGGGTTTGAGTGGTTGGGGCTTGCCAATCTTCGACATCTTTCACTTTTGCAGGGTCAACGACAATTCCTCTGGCTGATACAATGTGACCAAGAAATCCTACTTCCTGTAACCAGAATTCACATTTGCTAAACTTGGCATACAACTGATGCTCTCTAAGGGTTCCAAGAATGGTCCTTGGGTGTAGTTCATGTTCTTCTTCTGATTTGGAATAAATCAGAATGTCATCGATGAAAACAACGACAAACTTATCCATGAAGTCCATAAAAATCTTATTCATGAGATTCATGAAATAAGCGGGGGCATTGGTTAATCCAAAAGACATGACAGTATACTCGTATAATCCATATCTGGTGGTAAAGGCAGTCTTGGGAATATCCTCTGCGCGAATCTTAAGTTGATGATAGCTTGTTCTAAGATCAATCTTAGAAAACACTTTGGCACCGGTCAACTGATCAAACAGATCTTCTATCTTGGGCAAGGGGTACTTGTTCTTGATAGTGACATCATTCAACTTCCGATAATCCGTACACAAACGGTTACCTCCATCATTCTTGTCTACGAACAAAACAGGTGATCTCCATGGTGATGCACTTGGTTGAATCAATCCAATTTCCAACATGGCATCTAGTTGCTTCTTTAGTTCTGCTAGTTCAGACGGGTTCATACTATATGGTCTCTAGGCTATGGGTCCGGTTCCGTGGATTAGTTCGATGATAAAATCGATATCCCGATCTAGGGGCATATCGGGCAAAACATCTGGAAATACATCGGGGTATTCACAGACTATGCGGACTTGGTCAATGGTAGGTTGGGCTATACTCTTGTTGCACTTGAATTGACGAGGTAAGGTTTCAGATATATGCTCGACTGATATTCCGGCTGTACTGGTCATGGTTATGGCTTTCTTGGCATAGTCAATCAATCCTTTATGTTTGGACATCCAATCCATTCCTAGTACTACTTCCAAACCTTTAGTTCCAAGTACTATCAGATTAGCATACAAATATATGCCATGGATTCGGATAGGGACGGCTTTGCAAATTTGCCTAGCTTTGGTGGTTGAACCAGGAATTTGAACAATCATAACATGCTTCAGTTTGGTTGGTTGAATCTTACTAGTGCATGAAAATTCTTCGGTGACAAATGAGTGCAATGCACCAGAATCAAACAACACTCTAGCAAGTACTGAATTAACAGAAAACATACCCAGCACGACATCGGGCGCGCCCCGGCTTCTTCAAAGATGCATGAGAAAAAGACGGCCGCTATGTTGAGCGAGTTCCTGGGGCAAACTTTCTTCTGGAACACGACATTGCTGTTGATCCGGGGCATTAGCATTGGGGTCATGGCATTCTTCTTGGGGCACTCATTGAGTAGTGGCCTTTATTTCCACCACATAACAAGTCACTTGCGACTTGTCCTTTGTCGAACAGCACAACATTGCTTCCATCCTCGTAGCGGTGTTGGTGTTGGCGGTAGCATTGTTGTTGTTGAACTTGGGTGGTGCACGGTTGAAATTGTTAGAGTTGTCGGGGTTGTTGTGATTTCCTCCGGGCCTTGGGTTTCCACGGTTGGGATAGGTCGGACGGTTCATCGGGGGTCTGTTGGTTCTCGGGGAAAATCCTAGAGATGGGTTAGGGCGATACTTTGGGGTCTGATGGGTTCCTGGCTGATGTATCATGCGAGCCTTGCGGTTCTCATTGGCCTGGTTGATCTTTTCTTCCATCTGGATGGCAGAGTCGACAAGAGCTTCAATATCAGCAAAGGGGACATTGACCAATACCGTCTGCATCTCATCGTGCAGACCATTCAAGAATCTCTCTTTCTTCTGGGCTTCGGTGTCAATGTCATCCGGGGCATACCTAGCTAATGACAAGAATTTGTCACGCTATTCCACTACGGTCATCCTTCCTTGCTTCGGTTCTCTGAACTCATCTATCATCCTCTTGATCAAACCCAGGGGCACATGGGTTTGGCTGAACTTGACCTTGAATTCCTCCCAGGTCATCATCTGTCCTCCGGTCATTGCACGAACACTGTTCCACCATGCTCTTGCATCTCCGGCTAGATAGTGGGTGGCAAACAGAACTTTCTCATTGGCTTCCACTCCGGCGACATCCAGGTTGTTTTCCATGGTTTGCAGCCAATCATCAGCGTCTAAGGGCTCTTCTGACTTAGTGAAAACGGGTAGGTTGGTGTTCTGGAAATTCTTGAGCTTATATCCATGGTTGTCCTGGTTTCCTTGGCCTTGATTGTTGTGGGATAGCTGGGCTATCTGCTGAAGGGTGGCTAGGTTGGCTTGACGTTCGTCTCTTTCAGCTTCGCGGTCAGAAACTAACATTTGCAGGATCTGCAACATCGGGTCCGGGGATGAACCACTTCTCCAAGGTGGCATCTGAAGATTGAGATAGATCATGAGAAAAGAGGGAAATTTCTAAGGTTCAGGGACTTTGAAAAGTTTTTAAAGTTTGACTCGGATTTTCTAGCAACTTGCTTTTCATTCATTCATAGCACCCGATACAAACACACACCACAAAACAAGGGAAAAATAGTTTTAAGAACCATTCTAGAAACTACGATATAGTGGGACCTAATACAACTCACTATGCTAGTGCTCAAGTGCTACTACTCCTCGGAGTCGGTGTAGTCGTCATCCTCATCATCCTCGTCGTCATCGATGAAGGCGAAATCATCCTCATCGGTGAAGAAGTCCATAGCCTGATCCTCTAGAAAATCATCGTCATCGCTGAGATAGGAGTATGGGTCTCCACGAAGATCCTCTCCGGCATTCTCCCTTTCCTCCAACTGCATGTCTCTCTCGTGGATGGTCTCCTCCAAATCCGAGATACGGTGGCGAAGACGGGCAATGATGCGCTCCTTCTTCTCGTGGATTATCTAGCTTAGGCCAAATTTAATGCTCTTTATGCAACCTTCAATTATCTTCCCAGAATTTACAAGTTACTTAAGTAGACTCTAAGTAATAGCTTTGATAAAGAAATAAAGTATAAAGCTTGCAAGTAAAACTATGAGGGGGTATCAAGTGGGTATGATCACATATGCTTAAGGCATCTAGTGGTCATGGTAACCAGCAAGTATTAGCTTGCATCGGTATCAATATAGGCTTGCTAAAGTAGAGTATCTTACAAGGGTTAGCTTGCCTTGAGCAGAGCAGTGGTTGAAGTTTTCCTCGGCTTCTTCTTCGTAGTATCCTCCTTCCTCCTCGTATCCTTGGTCGGTAGTAGCGTCTATGAATAAATACGAGGTACACAATCACCAAACAATACTTAACTATTTTCAATCATCACACAAAGGGGTTCTATAGATGATCTAGCATCATCACTAACATTCAAGATTAAAGCATTTGCATTATTTATTTATTTTTACAAAAGTAATTTCTACTCATTGAAAAACTACTTAAGATTTAATATTCTCCAAACCAAACATGGGATCATGTTGACACATGTCATCACCACATATTTCAGTACATGAGAATGTGATTTAAAGTGGTGTCACAATTTAATAAGGTTTACCCTTTTGTTTTAAATAAAATAAAATGACTAGAAATGCCTATGTGGCATTCTTTTATTACTTGAACATTATTTCTGTAAGTAAACCCATAAGTTTTTATATATTCTGAAAGTTATGGTTAAATGTGATTTTTGAGAGTTGGAATCAAATCAAAAGCTATTATGGTTGAAATTTGAAAAATGTTTGAATGTACAAAAGCTTCTGAGTTGTTATTTTTACCAGGGTTGATCTACAGATCCAAATGATTTGAATCCAATGGGCTTGGATTAAGCATTTCAACACGTTTCTAACAAAATTTGTTTCATGCAATTTGGTTCACTGAATCGATCTGGGTTGATTTTTTAAACTAGGTACAGAAGTGAGTTTGAATATAAATAGAAAAGACTAAATTCAAACGAGTGGGATGCGCGGGAAGGGTTATTGGGCCGGCCCAGTGTCACCACAAAGACGAGGCGAACTTCATGGGGGTTCATCTCTGGTCCTAAAACGCGGGCTGCACGGGCGATGTGGTGTGTTGGATTAGAGTGAGATCGATCACGAGGGTCATCACGACGATGAACAAGTCACGTGCAGCTCGAACCTAAGCGGCTCGGTGGGGGTGCATAGGGGCATACCGGATCTCAAGGATTTACAATGAGGCGGGCAAACGACGAAGTCGACGGCGAACTCAGGGTGGTCGCGGCCTCGGGGTCAAAATCACGGCCTTTCTTCTCCAGAGGCGGACCGCTCCAAAGGCAATTCCGGCGAACTGCTGCTCCTCGTGCTCCGGCTAAGGTATGGAATGATCAGTGAGGTGAGGGGAGTGAGATGGTGTGAAGAATTCGAGCGGGGGTCGTCTCCTTTTATAGGCTCGACGACGAGAACGAGAGGGATGGGCAGGCAACGGTGGCGACACAGCTACGGGCGGCTGAGGCATGGCCGAGGTTGGCGATCGACGGGCGGTCTTCTGGCGATGCTCTAGAGCTTAAATGCACGTGTATGGGCGGTGGCAAATGGTCGGGAACGCGCGGTGCTCTACGAGGCAGAGGCGGCGAACTCCGCAACGAGCGGTGGCTACGGGGTACGGGCGGTGAAACGAGCATGTCTGGTGGTCTCCTGGGACGGTGGGGTACATGCTGGCAGGCGGCGAGGGCTCGAGGTGGTCGGGTGCCGTGGGAACGGCGTGTGGTCTGTGGTGTGCGTCGGCGTGGTCGACAGCGGCACGGGCGCGGCGTTCCTGGCGGTTCTGGTCGCTGTCTCTGAGCTAGGGCTGGTCGAGAGGGGGCAGTGAGGCATGGGCTGCATGCTAGACAAGGTTGGCACGGCTAGTTCTTCTCCTAGCTTGCTGTCCACACTGAGGTGACATGGGTGCTCTTGGCCTTCTCACCATTTGATGGCAATGGCCAGCTTACGGTGGTGCTAGAGGTTAGTTAAGGTTTCTAGATGATCTGCTAAGGCTAGTTGTAACCAGAGAGGGAACAAGGTTGGCCAAAACACTGCTCAACATAGTGTTTTTAATTTTGTGGATTTGAATCTGCAACCTGTTTGATGAAATGGCCGCATGAACTTAAGTTTTGAATTTTGAAAAGATGATTTTTGGTGGGTGTGCTAGGCATGTGTTGAGGGTTCTGTGGATGCTTGGGTTTTGAAAATTGAGCTTATTTGAGTGGTTTTTGAAATAGTGAGATCTTCCCATATGAAATAGATTCAATTTTAAATTGTCATTAAACTAAGCATTTAAATGTTTTTGGATGATCACAAGTGGGCCTTGGTACCTTATTATGAGTAATAACAAGGGGTGCAAAGATCCATACATGTTTTTGTTGAGTTTTGAAAATTAGAGATAGCCAAAGTAGGCATGGGAGTTAATTTGGCCAAAGTGACCATTCACTTAATTTATTCATTTTTGAGTTGTTTGTCTTTGGGAAAATTTTGGGGATTGTTTAGATGATGTTTATTTCACCTAAGAATCATTTTACAAGCAAAGAAACACAGAACCATGGCAATTCAAAAGAATCCAAATTTCAATATACACACATATGGATGCTTTCATATTTTTAATTAGAAAAGTTTTTGTTAACCCTAAATTTGATGATTAGAGTTTGATGATCCAAGTTTAGTATTTTTGGGATGTTACAAACCATCCCCCCTTAAACAAAATCTCGTCCCGAGATTTGAAAAAGGACGAAAAGATTACCTAGGATTTGAAGAGATCGGGAAACTCCGTCCTGATGTGATCTTCGCGCTCCCATGTAGCTTCTTCTTCTGTGTGGTTTATCCACTGAATCTTGAGAAACTGGATGCTTCGGGTTATGGTAGTTCGGAAGGCTTCTTCCAAAATATGGATGGGTACTTCGGGATAGGTCAGGTCATCGTTGATTTTTATGGTCCGGTGATCAATATTCTTGAACACTTCAGTCTTCTTCGGGACTTCGAGGAACTTGCGAAGTATTGAGATATGGAACACACAGTGCACAGCTGACATCTCTTCGGGTAGTTCCAATTGATACGACACTTCTCCTCGACGGTTCATAATCTTGAAGGGGCCGATATATCTGGGGCTAACTTTCCTTTGAGTTGGAAACGCTGCATTCCCTTCAATGGCGACACTTTCAGATACACAAAATCTCTTATGTTGAAGGCGAGGTCTCGACGTCTCTTGTCGGTGTAACTCTTCTGCCTTGACTGGCGGGTCTTGAGGTGCTCACGGATCTTGTGAACCTTCTCTTCTGCTTCTCGTAGGATATCGGGTCCGAAATCTGGCTCTCTCCTACTTCCGACCAATTCAAAGGGGTGCGACACTTCCTTCCATACATGAATTCAAATGGGGCCATTTGCAAACTGGCTTGATAACTGTTGTTGTATGAAAATTCTGCAAATGGCATGCCTTTCCCACTTAGATCCATATTCTAACACAGTGCTCAAAGATATCTTCGAGTATTTTATTTACTCGCTCCGTTTGTCCATCGGTTTGAGGGTGATACGCGGTGCTGAAATCTAGTCGGGTTCCTAAATCTTCTTGGACTTTCTTCCAGAATCTCGAGGTAAACTGAGTTCCTCGATCCGATACGATTGGGGACTCCATGCAAACTGACAATTCTAGCGATGTATAACTCCGCTAGCTTCGAACTCTGATACGTGGTCTTGACTGGTAAGAAATGGGAGACTTTGGATAATCTATCCACTATGACCCAGATAGAATCATTTCCCCTACTAGAAGTAGGTAATCCGGTGATAAGTCCATTCCAACGGAATCCCATTTCCATTCCGGAATTTGCAAGGGTTGCAACAATCCTGCGGGTCTTTGATGTCCCGCCTTGACTCGCTGACATATATCACACTTGGCGATATAGCTTCCGATTTCTCTCTTCATCTTGTGCCACCAAAATTGTTCTTTCAAATCTTGATACATCTTCGTTCCTCCGGGGTGGATAGAATAAAGAGTATCATGAGCTTCCTTGAGAATAACTTCTTTCAACTCAGAATCTGCTGGTACACAAAGGCGTCCTTTGTACCACAGAACTCCTTCTTCGTCTTCGGTAAATCCGGGTACTTTTCCTGTACCGATACAACGCTTTATTCCGTCGATACTAGCATTTCCTTTCTATGCCTCTTTGATATGGATGATCAAAGTGGGTTGAAGTTCTATGCTAGCCAAAAATCCTTCACTTACTAATTCCATTCGGAAATCTTCCATCTCTTTGTGCAAGCTTGGTTGCTCCTTCAAAATCATGGAGTTCAAGCGGCACGGCAATATGCTAAGGGCATCTGCTACCACGTTGGCTTTACCGGGGTGATAGTGAATGTCCAGATCGCAATCCTTGATTAGCTCAATCCATCTTCTCGCCTCATATTCAGCTCCTTCGAGTGAATATATACTGCTCTTGTGATCCGAATATATTTCACAACGATTTCCCATCGTAATGCCACCATGTCTTCGTGGCTAGAACTACACCGCGAAGTTCGAGGTCATGGGTTGGGTAATTTTGCTCATGTTGTTTCAAATGTCGAGATAGATAAGATATAACTTTGGCTTCTTGCATTAGCACACATCCGAGACCGATCTTGGATGCGTCACAATACACGCCAAAGGGCTTCGTGATATCCGCATGATTAAGATTGGGGCTGAAATCAATCTCCTTGAGTTCTTGAAAACTCGCTCACATTTGTCCGTCCATTCAAACTTCTTGTCCTTCTTCAGAAATTGGGTAATGGGTCTAGCGATACTCGAGAATCCTTCTACGAACTTGCGGTAGTATCCCGCCAATCCGAGAAATGCACGAACTTGGGTTTGAGTGGTTGGGGCTTGCCAATCTTCGACATCTTTCACTTTTGCAGGGTCAACGACAATTCCTCTGGCTGATACAATGTGACCAAGAAATCCTACTTCCTGTAACCAGAATTCACATTTGCTAAACTTGGCATACAACTGATGTTTCTCTAAGGGTTCCAAGAATGGTCCTTGGGTGTAGCTCATGTTCTTCTTCGATTTGGAATAAATCGAATGTCATCGATGAAAACAACGACAAACTTATCCAGAAGTCCATAAAATCTTATTCATGAGATTCATGAAATAAGCGGGGCATTGGTTAATCCAAAAGACATGACAAGATACTCAGTATAATCCATATCCGTGGTAAAGGCGTCTTGGGAATATCCTCTGCCATAATCTTGAGTTGATGATAGCTTTGTTCTAAGATCAATCTTAGAAAACACTTTGGCACCGGTCAACCGATCAAATGATCTTCTATCTTGGGCAAGGGTACTTGTTCTCTATAGTGACATCATTCAACTTCCGATAATCCGTAACAAACTGTTACTCCATCATTCTTGTCTCTACAAAACAGTGATCTCCATGGTGACGCACTTGGTTGAATCAATCCAATTTCCAACATGGCATCTAGTTGCTTCTTTAGTTACGCTAGTTCGAGACGGTTCGCATATATGGTCTCTAGGCTATGGGTCCGGTTCCGTGATTAGTTCGATGATAAAATCGATATCCCGATCTAGGGGCATATCGGGCAAAACATCTGGAAATACATCGGGGTATTCACAGACTATGCGGACTTGGTCAATGGTAGGTTGGGCTATACTCTTATTGCACTTGAATTGACGAGGTAAGGTTTCAGATATGTCGATATATGCTCGATATTCCTATTGCATGGTCATGGTTATGGCTTTCTTGGCATAGTCAATCAATCCTTTATGTTTGGACATCCAATCCATTCCTAGTACTACTTCCAAACCTTTAGTTCCAAGTACTATCAGATTAGCATAAAAATATATGCCATGGATTCGCTAGGGACTTGCAAAATTTATCTAGCTTTGGTGGTTGAACAGGAATTTGAACAATCATAACATGCTTGGTTGGTTGAATCTTACTAGTGCATGCAAATTCTTCGGTGACAAATGAGTGCAATGCACCAGAATCAAACAACACTCTAGCAAGTAATCAATTAACAAAAACATACCCAAGACATCGACACTTCTCGGCTTCTTCAAGATGCATGAGAAAAAGACGGCTTCGGTTGAGCGAGTTCCTGGGCAAACTTTCTTCGGCTGAACACGCTGTTGTTAATCCTGGGCATTAGCATTGGGGCTGCATTCTTCTTGGGGCACTCATTGGAGTAGTGGCCTTTATTTCCACAAATATAACAAGTCACTTGCGACTTGTCCTTTGTCGAACAGTACAAGATTGCTTCCAAATTCCTCGTAAGTGTTGGTGTATGTAGCATTGTTGTTGTTGAACTTGGGTGGTGCACGGTTGAAATTGTTAGAGTTGTCGGGTTGTTGTGATTTCCTCCGGCCTTGGGTTTCCACTGGGATAGGCCTGACGGTTCATCGGGGTCCGTTGGTTCCTGGGAAAACTCGAGATGGGTTAGGCGATACTTTGGTCCGATGGGTTCCTCGATGCATCATGCGAGGCTTATGTTCTCATTGGCCTGGTTGATCTTTTCTTCCATCCGGATGGCGTAGTCGACAAGAGCTTCAATATCGCAAAGGGACATTGATTAACACCGCTCGATCTCATCGTGCAGACCATTCAAGAATCTCTCTTTCTTCTGGGCTTCGGTGTCAATGTCATCCGGGGCATACCTAGCTAATGACAAGAATTTGTCACGCTATTCCACTACGGTCATCCTTCCTTGCTTCGGTTCTCTGAACTCATCTATCATCCTCTTGATCAAACCCAGGGGCACATGGGTTTGGCTGAACTTGACCTTGAATTCCTCCCAGGTCATCATCTGTCCTCCGGTCATTGCACGAACGTTGTTCCACCATGCTCTTGCATCTCCGGCTAGATAGTGGGTGGAAAACAGAACTTTCTCATTGGCTTCCACTACGGCGACATCCAGGTTGTTTTCCATGGTTTGCAGCCAATCATCAGCGTCTAAGGGCTCTTCTGACTTAGTGAAAACGGGTAGGTTGGTGTTCTGGAAATTCTTGAGCTTAGATCCATGGTTGTCCTGGTTTCCTTGGCCTTGATTGTTGTGGGATAGCTGGGCTATTTGCTGAAGGGTGGCTAGGTTGGCTTGACGTTCGTCTCTTTCAGCTTCGCGGTCAGAAACTAACATTTGCAGGATCTGCAACATCGGGTCCGGGGATGAACCACTTCCTCCGCGTGGCATCTGAAGATTGAGATAGATCATGAGAAAAGAGGGAAATTTCTAAGGTTTAGGGACTTTGAAAAGTTTTTAAAGTTTGACTCGGATTTTCTAGCAACTTGCTTTTCATTCATTCATAGCACCCGATACAAACACACACCACAAAACAAGGGAAAAATAGTTTTAAGAACCATTCTAGAAACTACGATATAGTGGGACCGAATACAACTCACTATGCTAGTGCTCAAGTGCTACTACTCCTCGGAGTCGGTGTAGTCGTCATCCTCATCATCCTCGTCGTCATCGATGAAGGCGAAATCATCCTCATCGGTGAAGAAGTCCATAGCCTGATCCTCTAGAAAATCATCGTCATCGCTGAGATAGGAGTATGGGTCTCCACGAAGATCCTCTCCGGCATTCTCCCTTTCCTCCAACTGCATGTCTCTCTCGTGGATGGTCTCCTCCAAATACGAGATACGGTGGCGAAGACGGGCAATGATGCGCTCCTTCTTCTCGTGGATTATCTAGCTTAGGCCAAATTTAATGCTCTTTATGCAACCTTCAATTATCTTCCCAGAATTTACAAGTTACTTAAGTAGACTCTAAGTAATAGCTTTGATAAAGAAATAAAGTATATAAAGCTTGCAAGTAAAACTAGGAGGGGGTATCAAGTGGGTATGATCACATATGCTTAAGGCATCTAGTGGTCATGGTAACCAGCAAGTATTAGCTTGCATCAATATCAATATAGGCTTGCTAAAGTAGAGTATCTTGCAAGGGTTAGCTTGCCTTGAGCAGAGCAGTGGTTGAAGTTTTCCTCGGCTTCTTCTTCGTAGTATCCTCCTTCCTCCTCGTATCCTTGGTCGGTACTAGCCTCTATGAATAAATACGAGGTACACAATCACCAAACAATACTTAACTATTTTCAATCATCACACAAAGGGGTTCTATAGATGATCTAGCATCATCACTAACATTCAAAATTAAAGCATTTGCATTATTTATTTATTTTTAGAAAAGTAATTTCTACTCATTGAAAAACTACTTAAGATTTAATATTCTCCAAACCAAACATGGGATCATGTTGACACATGTCATCACCACATATTTCAGTACATGAGAATGTGATTTAAAGTGGTGTCACAATTTAATAAGGTTTACCCTTTTGTTTTAAATAAAATAAAATGACTAGAAATGCCTATGTGGCATTCTTTTATTACTTGAACATTATTTCTGTAAGTAAACCCATATGTTTTTATATATTCTGAAAGGTATGGTTAAATGTGATTTTTGAGAGTTGGAATCAAATCAAAAGCTATTATGGTTGAAATTGGAAAAATGTTTGAATGCAAAAAAGCTTCTGAGTTGTTATTTTTTACCAGGGTTGATCTACAGATCCAAATGATTTGAATCCAATGGGCTTGGATTAAGCATTTCAACACGTTTCTAACAAAATTGGTTTCATGCAATTTGGTTCACTGAATCGATCTGGGTTGATATTTGAAACTAGGTACAGAACTGAGTTTGAATATAAATAGAAAAGACTAAATTCAAACGAGTGGGATGCGCGGGAAGGGTTATTGGGCTCAAAGGTCACTCAAAGACGAGGTGCAACCGACAGGGGTCTACCGTCGCTGGTTCTAAACGCCGGGCGTATGGGCGATGTGGTGTTGGATTAGAAGTGAGATCGACTACCGAGGGTCATCGCCGATGATGAACAAGTCACCGAGCCTCGAACCCTAGCTGCTCGGTGGGGTGCATAGGGGCATACCGCTCCAGGATTTACGGCGAGGCGGGCAAACGACGAAGTCGACGACGGCGAACTCAGGGGTGGTCGCGGCAGCTCCGGGGGGTCAAAATCAACGGCTCCTTTCTTCTCCAGAGGCGGCCTGTGTAGCATCCCAGTTGTCTAACCCCTGTAATGCTACTAGTTATATAATAAAATGTGCCACTTCCAACATATAATTGTTGCATCATCATCATATCATGCTCATGTCATCATACCACCTTGCATTTGTGCATCATCTAAAACCCTTTCTTGTATGGTTCTTATCTCATGTGCATGATTAATTGTATTTGCCTCTTGATATTGTATTTGGGTCTTGATAAATTGTTAAGTGCCCAAGTTGAGTTGAGGGCATCTCTCTTTTGACTCCACCACCTTTTCTTTCACCACCTTATGATTCCACCACCCAGCTAATCTGAGCTTGGCTTTGTTGATTTATCTCTAGCTCATGTTGTTGGTTGGATCCACCCATCATCTTTTGCTTGGCCCTGGCCCACTTTTGGGAATGCAAGGATTGAAGCCACATGAAATAATATTGTTTTCACAATATAACCAGTTGGCATTGATTATGTTGCATGGGCCATGCAAGTGCCACCTTTCCAAGTATTTGGGTTTATTTGAATTCTAGTTGGATCATCTTCTTTTGTTTAAATATTTTGTTGGCTTGTAGTGTTCTTCATCTTTTCATCTATCTATCTTCTCCTCTTAGCTAGCCCCCATGCCCCATGCACACACATGTGCTTATGTGGCATGCACCACACCAAACCCAACCCTTAAACCCCTTTTTCTTTGAGCTTGCTTGTTCTTGTTGGAGCATGCATGAATCCAGGAACCACCCCCCTCTCCCTCTTTGCTTGCTTGGCTCTTGCTTGGTTTGTTTGAATCTTGCTTGGTCTAAAGAGGAACTCCATCTCATGACCATCTCTTTTCCTTACCCTCTCTAAACCAAACCCTAATCTCTACCTAGCTAAATCAACAACCCCACCTAATCTTTGCAAAACCAAGTACTCCCTCTCTTCCCTTTCTATCCAAAACTAAACCCTATTTTTACATCTATCCAAAACTAAACCCTAATCTACATCTACCTCTAAACAAAACCCAAAAATCCTACCTCTCCTCTTCCCCCTTTCTAGCATGGCAAGCATACCCCATGCCCCTCTACCTCCTTCCTTCTAGCTCTAACTCGACCACCCCAAAGACCCACCCACCGGCCCCACATGCCACCTAGCTACCCCACACGCCAAGTACCACCCCAACCCTAGCCCTAGCCCGACCTTCCCCTCTCCTTTTTTCCTCACCGCCCACACTCCTGCACCCACTGGCTCGCTTCGGCCACGAGCCGCCCTGTGGCCACCGCCACCTCACCCTCCTAGTGCCCGCCTTCCCTGCCCGCCATGACGATCACGTGAGGGAGGCCGAAAGTGCCGCCACTGCCAGCTGCTCCCCACGCAACCAACCTGCCCTCTCCTTCTTATCCTCCGCACCCCCACTCGACCCCAGATCCGCCCCGAGGCTTGCCTCGCTCTCCGCCTTCTCCACCGCAGTGTTCGGACGCCGCGATCGCCGCCTCGCCTGCCGATCCAGAGGCAAGAGCTGTGCTGGTGTCTGGGAGGCTCAGAGGTTCCCAAGGCCGCCACGGTACACGGAGCAAGGAGGAGAAGGACCGCACCGCCAACCGCGCCATTGCCCCGAAAAACCCTAGCTCCCGGAGTCACACCTGCCGCACGGCTACTCCCCGCCCGATCCAAGCCCTCCATCACCTCATGTAAGCCACCGACCTCCTAGACACGCTCAGACCTCGCTTCCTCGCCACGGCGTTCGCTTCGTCAAGCGCCTCAGGCGGGCGGTGAGTTTGTTCCTCTGCTAGCTCCAGACGGCCCATCCTAACTAGCGACACCCCTCACCAAAGACTACCCCAGCTAGCCCCAGTAGCTGCCTGGCAAGGCCGCGCCTGTGTCCCAAGTTCGAGCCCTGCCTCGCCACGCCACGCCGCCAAGGCTGGGGACGACGCGAGAGAAGAAGAACAAGGGGCGTGTTCGCTTTTGCGTGATACCCCTTCCCCTGCTTTGCCACGCCAACCCCCTACCAAATCAGGTGCTCAACCCGTCCAGTCTGGTCTCAGGTTCTGAGGTTTTGCAAAGAGGCTCTGATGTTTGCTAGTATCAACCCATGTCCCCTCAGGCTCTCAAGGCAGGGGCCGAAGAACCCCGCCCCACTTGTCATCGACTCAGGAGCGAGTAGGAGAAGTGGAAAACGTTCAGACACGGTTTTAAATTCAAAACCTGTTCAAATAAATTCAAAAATTCAAATTCAAATTCAGTTTTCTATAACTTCTTCATACTTAATCCAATTTTGGCAAATGATATATGTTTGGATATCAGCAAGATGAGAGGAATTCAAATATGCCATCTATTTTGACTTTTGCACAAGTAAAATTCCAAGTTTGTTTAAATTACATCAATTGCCACTAGAATTTAATAATTTAATAACTTTTGTTATAAAACTCCAAATTAAGCAAATGAGTAGTCCAAATTGATCACCGACGAGACCTTTCTGTTTATGCTATCCATTACTTCAATTGCAGCATGCATCATATAAATATATATGGAACAACAATTGTTATGGCAACAAAATGTGACTAAAAACCAATTCAAATGTTATTTTCTGTCCTCCACACCTCACCCATGCCATGCTACCTTACTTGCCATGAAATTTGTGCATCATTCATCATGGCATGATTGTTTGCTTGACGATCTGATTCATATGCTTGTGCTCTATATTCATGTTGGCCTTGTTTGTTTGGTTTTTCTTGATAGACACCGAAGTGGGTCATATCAAGAGAACCAGAGCACTACCTGTAACCGCCCTTGCTTCAACAGAGATACCGTGCAAGCACTACCACATGCTTGCATACATAAAGTACCTATTGCCTCTATCTTATTCCTGCATCATTGAGTCGCGATTGCATTAAATTGAATCCCAAGTATGCATAGCCTTTACTTTTCAAACTCCACCAAGCTTGTTCCTCCATCCCATGAGCCCTTACTATAGGAGTTGCTTGAGCCATGCGAGTCGAGAACAAAGATGTGTAGGGTTTGTGAGAGTCTCGGAATAACGAGGTACTTAAACAACTTAACCTCGTAGTTCGGGATAACTAAAGAAAGTGGCACCGTGAGCAACATCTGCTATTTGGTTTTTCCTCGCTCACTTGTGACCCGTAAGACCCCGAGTACTTGATTCCTGTTCCTTGATTTATCGCTATCCACATCCGGAGGTATATGGGACCCCCGGCCGTAGCTTGATTCCGCTCTTATTTCTTGGGGCCACAAACTAGTTTGAGGTTTTATTTACGATCCTGCACCTATGCCATGCTATTTTCTCAGAAATTGTGCGAGGTAAGACATCGCATCGCTAGGATCGTGGCACGATTCCGCGGTGTCGATAAGCCCAGTTTTGGGTTCCCGCCGTTCACAAACCGTCCCCACAACCTTGAGTCCGTCGAGCTTGCTTACTGCTATGGTGTACTTCAAGGTGGCCTCAAATAATTCTCAATTGTGATTGTTCACCGTGAAAGCCTCGTTGGTTTGATTTGGTTTTTCCGAGGTTGATCGAGCGGTGTTGCTATTGGTGCACCCCGCCGGTAAAACTTTCGAAGCCGTGGTTCATGGATATGGACGACTTGGAGCACGCTTGATCATAGACAAGCATAACTAAAGTACCGCTTTTAATCGACTAAAGTAACTTGACTAGTAAATAGTGCAATACTCATGGAATGGTTAATAAAATTGCCAACGGATGGGGTTGTTCGTCCGCTTCCTTGTTGGTAAGGTGAGGAGGATGGATCGGATGAGATTACCATTATAATGTTGTACTTAATTCACGGACATCCGCTCATCATTGGTTAGGCGGATGGTTAGCGCTATCTGAGAATTGCTAGGGTTTATCTTTTGCTGCAATTGCGCCACCCCTGTGTTGTGTCCCCTTTAGAGGCATTAAGACTTGCCGAGTACCCTTAGGGTCTCACACGATAAATTCTTGATTCGATGAATGTACCTTCTCGTGACGGACATCGGGTGGAAGAAGTCAAGATGTGGGCAACGATCGTATGGTGTAGAGATTCCGAACGGGATCCGTGAGACCTGTAGTTGGGATGTGCTTATTTCTATGGCATCTTATGCCGATTTGCTTCTTATCCGCATTTCGGATTCTGCTTGCCGCCCGCATGATACCGATGTGTGTTGTATGAGGAGATATCCTAAAATATAGATCTATCTAGGTCATTTGAATCTTGCCGTATGGCGCTATATATTTCATTTCTTTCTAGATGGGATGGCTGTGATGTACTCTTGTATGGTGGCTTCATGACATACCCACTTGTGTACGTAGTTGATCCTTCGCCGCCGACCACGCCGCCTGTGACAGTCCTGCTGAGAGGGTAGCGGTTGGGACGCCCAAAGGACTACCAAAGGAGTGGCTTTTGGGTCCCACCGCATTATTTCAACCGCTATCACTCATCCAGGCTTGTATCTAGGAGCGTAGTTCACCGAGGTAGTTACAATTGGTATCAGAGCCATCCCGACCTTCAGGGTTTCAGCCAAACGGTCGTTGTCAGCCTAGCAAATATTTTAGTAGTTATGTATATAGGGAAAACAAAACGCGAGAGTAGGACTGCTTCATTTTCTTCTTTCCCTCCCACCCACCCTTTTCTCGTAAGGAAGTGCAACGCTTTTCAATCCTCTCAAAGTTCAAACTAGGATTCACGTGTTCGGCTCGTAGTACCATAGGTTGTGTGTGTGTGTGTAATCCCTTGTCTATCTGTTGCATCCAAGTTGTTATCTTATCTCGCTTTTGGTTATCAACTTGGTACATTCCACACCGACAGCTTATGTAAACCGACGCAATCTATCTTCCGCTTTGTATCCGACGCTATCTTGTTTGGGGTGTTCGCTTCCGTAGTACCAATCTTTAGGTTTCACGTGAGAAGAAGGGGTTAGGATATGTGTTCCACTTGTTCATGTGCGGAGTAATGATTTGAGTGCGATGGAGTCGCCACCATACCACTACTTGTATCATTCGCTTTTGTATATTGAATCGAGAGTCACTAATCTTGATTCATAAGTAATTTTATGATCTATTGGTATTTTAATGCCGAAATTTGTGGAAAATTTTCTTTGATATGTTTAGTACCACACCTTTTCACCGTGTATATGCTTAATATCTTTGAGGTGCTATGAACTTTGTTGATATTTTAATATCATCTCAAGAATTGTATCCTTTAATCTTGGTTAATTCCATCTTGGTACTATTCTCGATTATTATCATCTTCCATTATAGTACGACTTGAGTTTTACATCAATGACGGATGGCTCCCCACGCCGGATCGAGGAGGACATTCCTCCTAATCGGGCTCATTCCAAGCATAGCTAATGCTTTGGCGGCAATGCAAGAGAACCAAGCGCTTTGAGGAGAGCGTCAAGGAATGAATTTGCTCCACTTCCTCCACCTCCCAAGCTGCAGGACATCAAGAGCTTCCTCAAGTTCAACCTCGCTGCTTGATGTTTCCGACCGACCTCGACGCTGGATGATTGGTCACGAGATCTCAAGGTTGCTAGAGATCGCCGATGTTCCGTATCAGGAGTGGGTCAAGTGTGCTACCCACCTTCTCAAGGGAGATGCGGCTCTATGGTGGGAAAACTACTTGAAGGCAAGCCGCACCGGTTTCCACCAACTTGGGAGAGGTTCACTGCAGCTTTCAAGGAGCAGCTCGAGATTGTGATGGAAAGGATGAAGGATGCTTTCTCAACCTCAAGTGGGAATGATAACGCCAACACCTATATCGTGAACTTTATGAACCTGTCTCGCTATGGTGGTGATGAGGTATCCGATGACAAGAAAAGCGTAAAAGATTCGTGCAAGGGCTCAATGCGTCGATCAAGTATGCACTCACGCATGCAAGACCGCAACCTTCCCGAACTGCAAGATATGGCACTACAAGAGGAGGCAAGTAGGCGATGTTCGAGGAGTCCAAGAAACATAACAGGATGCATCAAGCTCTCATGTTATGGCAGCCCTTCTAAGCGGCGTGTTCGGGTTCCTAACACCCCACCGCCGCCTCCCGGCCCACCAAGACCTCGAGTTTCACGCCAAGGCCATCAAACTTCACCACTGGGCTCCTGTGGGCTACAACAACCCTACCTCGAGCGCTCAAGGAGTCCTGCTACTCGCTTCCACGCCCACTGGTGCTCGCTTGTGTGGAGATCCCGGACATCATCGAACTGCCCATTGAAGAACAAAGCTCTCCTCAACCCCCGCCAAGATCTGCAAGTTCTTCTTCGGTTCGTGCACCACCGCCGGCTCTCAACATCAACACTAAGCCCGGTCTGCGGTTGTGCGTTAATCGCTAACGCCTCAAGCCGAGCTCGCACCGAGTTGTCATGGGTATGCTTTCGCTAACTCGCCTCGCACGAGTTCTCTTCGATTCGTGCATCGATTCATTTGTGTCTCACAAGTTTGCATACGAGAATGTGTTAACTCGATCCTCCCACGGGTTAATGGTCCTATCTCCGGGTCCAACATGAGGGCTCGTGATATCACCGTGGCAATAAAGTTGAGATTGGTGGTTCTTCATTCTTGGTTTCTTTGATTGTTCTGGCAACTCGACATTGATGTCATCCGGCATGGATTGGTGACAAAGAAATGCAGCTTGGATTGATTATGCTGAACGCCGTTGTCTTTGAAGATTCCTCAAGGCCACATAGTCTTTTCTCCAAGTTTGACTCGTCCCAGCTCTATTCCTTGGCCTCAATAATGATGCTATGGAAGCTATTCAGTGGTGTACCGGTGGTCCGTGAGTTCCCTGGATGTCTTTCCCAAGAGTTGCTGTATGCCTCCGATCGCGAGGTTGAATTCGTGATCGAGCTTGAACCCGAACGGCTCCTATCTCCAAGAGGCCATATAAATGGGTCCTTCGAGTTGGTCAACTCAAACGACAACTTGATGAACAAGAGAAATTGGGTTTCATTCAACACAAGACTTCTTCTTGGGGTAGCCCAACAATCTTTGTGAAGAAGCGTGATGTAACCGATAGGCTATGTGTTGACTACCGGCTCTAAATGCTAAGACCATCAAGAACAAATATCCTCTCTGATAAATGATCTATTTGATCACCGGCAGGAGTCTGTGGTGTTCTCTAAGTCGACTTGAGGAGTGGTTATCACCAAATCAAAATTCGCAAAGAGGATGTGCCCAAGACAGCTTTCACCACTCGCTATGGCCTCGTATGAGTACACGGTCATGTCTTTCGGCCTAACCAACGCACCGCTACCTTCTCGAGGTCGATGAACTCCGCTTTCATGGAGTACCGGACAAGTTTGTGGTGGTATATCCGATGACATTCGGTCATTCCAAGTCCAAGGAGGAGCATGAAGAGCACTGCGTGTGTCTCGAATAAGCTTCATGAGAACCGCTTGTATGCAAAGTTCTCTAAGTGTGAGTTCGTCTCAAGTAACATACCGGTCTGTTATCTCTCGCCAAGGGCATTGCAATAACCCGAAACCGTGAAGACAATAGTTGAATGGCTTCCTCCCGCTAATGTCAAGGAAGTGCGGAGTTTTCTGCTTGTCTAGCTATTGTCGTCGTTTTGTGCAGAACTTCTCAAAGATAGCAAAGCCTCTTACCGATCTTCTCAAGAAAGGCAAGAAGTACCTATGGACACCTGCTTGCCAAGAAAGTTTTGAGACACTCAAAGAGAAGCTCACTTCCACACCAGTCTTGGTTCCTCCGGATACATCTAAGCCTTTCCAGATATTCTGTGATGCCTCTTTGCAAGGATTGGGTGCGGTCCTTATGCAAGAGAGACAGGTGTTTGCTTATGCCTCTCGTCAGTTGAAGACGCATGAGGTCAACTATCCCACGCATGACCTTGAGCTAGCAGCAGTGGTCTTTGCTTTGAAGCTATGGAGGCACTACTTGCTTGGTAACCGTTGTGAGATCTTCTCGGACCACAAGAGTTTGAAGTATATCTTCACTCAACCGGATCTCAATCTTCGGCAAAGGAGATGGATTGAAGCTATCAATGACTTCGATGTGACCATCAACTACACCTGTGCAAAGCAAATGTCATGGCAGATGCGCTTAGTCAGAAGCTTATGTCAACAACCTCATGGTGGAAGAGCAGCAAAGCCTCTCTTGTGCGAGGAATTCACACCAACCTTGAAGTTGTGGAACAAGGGCATCTCCTCGAACCTTCCGATACTCCTCTTGGAAGAACAGATTCGCTCGCCACCTGGTGATCCGACACCAAAAAGCTCATCGCTAAGCTTGACCTTCCAAGTATGAGTCCTTTCATGTTGATGATCAAGGAACGCTCTTTGAACACCGGATGTTTGTTCCAAACTACCCGGTCCGAGAGACCAAGTTCTCAAGGAGGCACATGATTCGGTTCTTTCTATCCATCCCGGCATCACAAAGATGTACATGGACCCGAAAACACAATCGGTGGCCTGTTGAAAAGGTATTGTGCCAAGTACGCCTCGTAATGTGATGTTCGCTGCAGAGTCAAGGTCGCTCATCGAAACCATTTGGTCTTCTACAGCCATTGCAACCTCCAGAGTGGAAATGGGAGAAAGTTGAGATGGACTTCATCACTCGCTTCCCAAGGTCGCAGAAGGGCAACAATGCAATCTTTGTTGTCATCGATGTGCTTTCTAAAGTGGCACACTTCTTCCCGCCAAAGAAACAATTTCGACTTCAGCTATCGAGCTCTATATCAACAGGATTGTCTCTTTGTATGGGATTCCACTTGAAATCAGTTCAGATCGTGGGAGCATCTTCACCTCAAAGTTCTGGGAGAGTTTCCAAAAAGCGTTGGGAACAAAGTTGAACTTCAAAGATCGCTACCACCCTCAACAAGGACAAGTGGAGAGGATCAATCGATTCTCGAGGATATGCTTAGAGCTTGCCATCTCGCTTGGCATGAAGTGGGAAGAATGCCTTCCATATGCTGAATTCTCCTACAACAGCCTTCCAAGAGTCTCAAGATGGCACCATTCGAGGCTCTCTATGGTCGGAAGTGCGAACTCCGCTTGGTTGGTCAAAAGTGCAGGAGAAAGAATCTGGTTTGGCCTCGACATTGTAACTCAGCCGAGGAGAAAGTGCATATCATTCGAGAACTCAAGATTGCTCGTAGTCGCCAAGAGCAACTATGACAGAAGCACACAGATATGGTATATGCCCTGTGATCTCGCTCACCTTCGTGTCACTCCCATGAGAGGAACACACCGCTGGTATCAAAGGAAAGTTGGCTCCTAGATACATCGGTCCTTTCAAGATACGTGGTAGAAGAGGAGAAGTTGCTTATGCACTTGAGCTTCCTAAAAACTCAAAGTCCATGATGTTTTCCACATCTCACTCAAGAAGTGCTTCAAAGACCCCTAAGACTGTGGATCATGAGCTAATCGACCTTCAAGAAGATCTGTCTATCAAGAACACCCCACCAAAATCCTTGAGACCCAGCAGTAAGGACTCGCAACAAGTCCATCAAGTTTTGCAAGGTGCAAGTGGTCACACCATTCTGCTGATGAAGCAACATGGGAGCGTGAAGATGAACTCCGTGCCAACCATCCTTCTCTCTTTGTGTCTTCTTTCTTCCTAGAATCTCGGGCGAGATTCCTGTTTAGTGGAGAGTTGTAGCATCCCAGCTTGTTCAACCCCCGTAATGCTACTAGTTATATAATAAAATGTGCCACTTCCAACATATAATTGTTGCATCATCATCATATCATGCTCATGTCATCATACCACCTTGCATTTGTGCATCATCTAAAACCCTTTCTTGTATGGTTCTTATCTCATGTGCATGATTAATTGTATTTGCCTCTTGATATTGTATTTGGGTCTTGATAAATTGTTAAGTGCCCAAGTTGAGTTGAGGGCATCTCTCTTTTGACTCCACCACCTTTTCTTTCACCACCTTATGATTCCACCACCCAGCTAATCTGAGCTTGGCTTTGTTGATTTATCTCTAGCTCATGTTGTTGGTTGGATCCACCCATCATCTTTTGCTTGGCCCTGGCCCACTTTTGGGAATGCAAGGATTGAAGCCACATGAAATAATATTGTTTTCACAATATAACCAGTTGGCATTGATTATGTTGCATGGGCCATGCAAGTGCCACCTTTCCAAGTATTTGGGTTTATTTGAATTCTAGTTGGATCATCTTCTTTTGTTTAAATCTTTTGTTGGCTTGTAGTGTTCTTCATCTTTTCATCTATCTATCTTCTCCTCTTAGCTATCCCCCATGCCCCATGCACACACATGTGCTTATGTGGCATGCACCACACCAAACCCAACCCTTAACCCCCTTTTTCTTTGAGCTTGCTTGTTCTTGTTGGAGCATGCATGAATCCAGGAACCACCCCCCTCTCCCTCTTTGCTTGCTTGGCTCTTTCTTGGTTTGTTTGAATCTTGCTTGGTCTAAAGAGGAACTCCATCTCATGACCATCTCTTTTCCTTACCCTCTCTAAACCAAACCCTAATCTCTACCTAGCTAAATCAACAACCCCACCTAATCTTTGCAAAACCAAGTACTCCCTCTCTTCCCTTTCTATCCAAAACTAAACCCTATTTTTACATCTATCCAAAACTAAACCCTAATCTACATCTACCTCTAAACAAAACCCAAAAATCCTACCTCTCCTCTTCCCCTTTCTAGCATGGCAAGCATACCCCATGCCCTCTACCTCCTTCCTTCTAGCTCTAACTCGACCACCCCAAAGACCCACCCACCGGCCCCACATGCCACCTAGCTACCCCACACGCCAAGTACCACCCCAACCCTAGCCCTAGCCCGACCTTCCCTCTTCCCTTTTTTTCCTCACCTGCCCACACCCTGCACTCCACTGCTGCTGCCTGGCCACGAGCTGCCCAGGGCCACCGCCAGCCTCACCCCCTCCTGGTGCCTGCCTTTCCCCTGGCCTGGCCATGTCGATCACGTGAGGGAGGCCGATAAAGTGCCGCCCTGGCCAGCTGTTCCCCCCACGCAACCAACCTGCCCCTCTCCCTTCTTATCCTCCCGCACCCCCACTCCCGACCCCAGATCCGCCCCGAGGCTTGCCTGCTTCCTCTGCCCTTCTCCACCGCATTCTCGCCGTGATCCTCGGCCCCTCGCTCAGGCCGATCCAGAGGCAAGAGGCTGCTGGTGTCTGGAGGCTCAGAGGTTCCCTGCGTCGCCACGGACACGGAGTAAGGAGGAGAAGGACCCGCACCGCTGTAACCCGCCGTCCCGAAAACCCTAGCTCCGGGCGTCACTGCTACCGCACGGCTACTCCCGCCCGATCCAAGCCCTCCATCACCTCGTAAGCCACCGACCCTCCTAGACACGCTCTGCCCGCCTCGCTTCCTCGGCGTTCGTTTCGTCAGCGCTCTCTGCGGCGGCGGTGAGTTCGTTCTGCTAGCTCCCAGACGTCCATCCTAACTAGCGACGCCTCACCACCTACCCCACCTAGCCCGTGGCGGCCGGCGTGCCGCCCAGTCCCAAGTTCGAGCCCTGCGCCACGCCATACACAAGTGCGACGACGCCGAGAGAAGAAGAACAAGGCGTGTTCGTTTTGCGATACCCCTTCCCCGTTTTGCCACGCCAACCCGCAATCCTCGTGGCCCCCACAAGGACGTTGATAATTTTTAAAGACTCTGAGCTTTCCAAAACTAAACCCGCAGTCCTTCCCCGGCAGCGTGTGCTTTTCGCGAATCACCCTACCAAATCAGGTGCTCAACCCATGTCCGGTCGCCCTTCGGGTCTGTATGTGAGGTTTTTGCAAAGAGGCTCCTGATGTTTGCTAGTATCAACCCATGGTCCCTCAGGCTCCTCAACATGGCGTGTGGGCCAGAGAACCCCCTGGCCCCACTTGTCATCGACTCAGGAGCGAGTAGGAGAAGTGGAAAACGTTCAGACACGGTTTTAAATTCAAAACCTGTTCAAATAAATTCAAAAATTCAAATTCAAATTCAGTTTTCTATAACTTCTTCATACTTAATCCAATTTTGGCAAATGATATATGTTTGGATATCAGCAAGATGAGAGGAATTCAAATATGCCATCTATTTTGACTTTTGCACAAGTAAAATTCCAAGTTTGTTTAAATTACATCAATTGCCACTAGAATTTAATAATTTAATAACTTTTGTTATAAAACTCCAAATTAAGCAAATGAGTAGTCCAAATTGATCAGCTCGACGAGACCTTTCTGTTTATGCTATCCATTACTTCAATTGCAGCATGCATCATATAAATATATATGGAACAACAATTGTTATGGCAACAAATGTGACTAAAACCAATTCAAATGTTATTTTCATCCTCCACCTCACCCATGCCATGCTAACTTACTTGCCATGAAATTTGTGCATCATTCATCATGGCATGATTGTTTGCTTTCGATCTGATTCATATGCTTGTGCTCTATATTCATGTTGGCCTTGTTTGTTTGGTTTTCTCGGATGAACCGGCAGGGTCATATCAAGAGAACCAGAGCACTACCTGTAACCGCCCTTGCTTCAACAGAGATACTGTGCAAGCACTACCACATGCTTGCATACATACAGACTCTATTGCCTCTATCTTATTCTTGCATCATTGAGTCGCGATTGCATTAAATTGAATCCCAAGTATGCATAGCCTTTACTTTTCAAACTCCACCAAGCTTGTTCCTCCATCCCATGAGCCCTTACTATAGGAGTTGCTTGAGCCATGCGAGTCGAGAAACAAGATGTGTAGGGTTTGTGAGAGTCTGTGGAATAACGAGGTACTTAAACAACTTAACCTGTGTAGTTCTGGGATAACTAAAGAAAGTGGCACCGGTGAACAACATCTGCTATTTGGTTTTTCCTGCTCACTTGTGACCCGTAAGACCCCGAGTACTTGATTCCTGTTCCTTTATTTATCGCTATCCACATCCAAGGTATATGGGACCCCCGGCGAGCTTGATTCCGCCTTATTTCTTGGGGCCACAAACTAGTTTGAGGTTTTATTTACGATCCCGCACCTATGCCATGCTATTTTCAGATTTAAATTGTGCAGGTACCGTGTCATTTAGGATCGTGGCACGATTCCGCGGTGTCGACAAGCCCGCTTTGGGTTCCAAGTCGCTCACACCGTCCCAACCTTGAGTCCGTCTCGAGCTTGCTTACTTGCTGGTGTACTTCAAGGGTGGCCCCTGAAATATTCTGAATTTGTGATTGTTCAATCGTGAAAGCCTCGTTGGGTTTGATTTGGTTTTTCCGAGGTTGATCGAGCGTGTGTTGCTATTGGTGCACCCGGCGGGTAAAACTTTCAAAGCCGTGTCCGCGGATATGGACGACTTGGAGCAGTTTCTTGATCATAGACAAGCATAACTAAAGTACCGCTTTTAATCGACTAAAGTAACTTGACTAGTAAATAGTGCAATACTCATGGAATGGTTAATAAAATTGCCAACGGATGGGGTTGTTCGTCCGCTTCCTTGTTGGTAGCGTGGAGGAGGATGGATCGGATGAGATTACCATTATAACTGTTGTACTTAAATTCACGGACATCCGTCATCATTGGTTAGGCGGATGGTTAGCGTTATCTAGAATTGCTAGGGTTTATCTTTTGCTGCAATTCGTCACCCGAGGTTGTCCCCTTTAGAGGCATTAAGACTTCTTGAGTACCCTTAGGGTCTCACACGATAAATTCTTGATTCAGATGAACAGTACCTTCTCGTGACGGATCTTGGGTGGAAGAAGTCAAGATGTGGGCAACGATCGTATGGTGTAGAGATTCCGGGCACGGGGATCCGTGAGACCTGTAGTTGGGATGTGCTTATTTCTATGGCATCTTATGCCGATTTGCTTCTTATCCGTACTCGGATTCTGTTTGCCGCTTCCGCATGATACTCTGATGTGTGTTGTATGAGGAGATATCCTAAAATATAGATCTATCTAGGTCATTTGAATCTTGCCGTATGGCGTTGCTATATATTTCATTTCTTTCTAGATGGGATGGCTGTGATGTACTCTTGTATGGTGGCTTGCGTACATACCCACTTGTGTACGTAGTTGATCCCTTCGCTGCCGACTCGCCGCCTGACAGGTCCCGTTGAGAGGGTAGCGGTTGGGACGTCTGAAAGGACTACCAGTGAGTGGCTTTTGGGGCCCCACCGTACTATTTCAACCGCTATCACTCATCCAGGCTTGTATCTAGGAGCGTAGTTCACCGAGGTAGTTACAGCCTGCTCCGGTGCAATTCCGGCGAATTGCTGCTCCTCGTGCTCCGGCTAAGGTATGGAATGATCAGTGAGGTGTGGGGAGTGAGATAGTGTGAAGAATTCGAGCGGGGGTCGTCTCCTTTTATAGGCTCGACGACGAGAACGAGAGGGATGGGCAGGCAACGGTGGCGACACAGCTACGGGCGGCTGAGGCATGGCCGAGGTTGGCGTCGGCCATCTTCGATGCTCTAGAGCTTAAATGCACGTGTATGGGCGGTGGCAAATGGTCGGGAACGCGCGGTGCTCTACGAGGCAGAGGCGGCGAACTCCGCAACGAGCGGTGGCTACGGGGTACGGGCGGTGAAACGAGCATGTCTGGTGGTCTCACAGGGCTGGGGTACATGCTTTGGCGAGGGCTCGAGGTGGTCGGGTGCCGTGGGAACGGCGTGTGGTCTGTGGTGTGCGTCGGCGTGGTCGAACGCAGTAGCGCGGCGTTCTGGTTCGTCATTGCTCGAGCTAGGGCTGGTCGAGGCATGGCAGCCGCATGCTAGACAAGGTTGGCAGCTAGTTCTTCTCTAGCTTGTCATCACACTGGGTGACATGGGTGCTCTCACCTCACCATTGATGATAATGGCCATCTTACAGTGGTGCTAGAGGTTAGTTAAGGTTTCTAGATGATCTACTAAGGCTAGTTGTAACCAGAGAGGGAACAAGTATGGCCAAAACACTGCTCAACATAGTGTTTTTTATTTGTGGATTTGAATCTGCAACCTGTTTGATGAAATGGCCGTCGCCTTCTTCCTTCCCCGGCTCCTCCCGGGGCGCGACTTCTCTCCTGTCGGCGGCAGCCCACCTCCTCCGCCGAGGCGCTCGGCATGCTCCTCCTCGCCTCGCTCTCGCCTCCCTCATGTCTGCGAGCAGAGCCCGACCCGCCGCCCTCTGCTTGATCCGCAACCAAGCTCCGTCGCGCCCTCCCACACGCCTCCTCGCCGCCAGCGCCGGCCGCTCAACTGCCCCGCTGCTCCCGGCTATCAGTGCCGCCACAGTCTGGCGCCTCTCCGTCTCGTCACCATCATGCCGGCCCTCCTTCCTCGTCTCTGCCCCGCCCCGCCAGTAGGGCACTTGCGTCGGCCGCGGTACCTCACGCGTGCCTCGCGTCGAGACACCGCCGAGCCTGCCTAAGTCATGCCGAGGCTACATCGCTGCGTCGCCCTCTGTTCTCGACCGCCAACCCGACGCCGCTGCCTTAGACTCTCCCTCTGGCCGCGCCACCGCCCTACTGCGGACGTCCTCGACGTCTTCGGTTCCTTCTCAAGCAGCACGTGGCGAAGCCCAAGGTCACCACGTCTTGGTCTTTTCCCCTTGTCCTTCGTGTGTGAACCCGTATCCTTTGTGTTCGTGTGTATACCTGAATCCGTTCTAGGAATATCGATGTCTCGGCTCCTGACATGGGAAGAGTTGGTGCAGTGCTTTGGAGCTATTGCAGCGATCACCGTGTGGAGATGATGGCAAGTTCACGATGGTGGCATGTTATGTTTGTGTGGGATGGTCGATGACTTCGGATTACTCCCCGACATGAACTCAAAGGTCATCGACATCGAAAACCAAGATCTCCGTTATGGAGTACCGAGGACGCCTTCACGGACACCGAAGACATCTCTCCGCGGACCCGAAGACCGATCCCGGGGACCGAATCCAAACCCATTCGAACCAAGATCGTCGATACTCCGTGTATGACCCCTTTTGTCCGAGCCCCTATTTTATAATGATATATAATTGTTGCATATAATTATTTATGCATATTTGTATGGGTTGGGGGCATATTGCCAATTCACCTCATAATTAAATATGGAGACCATATCGGGGCGTTTCTAGTCTTATATTGGCCCCATTTAAATTTGTGTAGCGAACTAACGATATAATTTTGCCTTGTTAATACAACATTTAAATTGCGGGGTATCTAAACAACACAAACCACCTATCCATTTGTCGAAACCCCGGTTCCATTTAATATTGCCTAATCACATCGCATTTTGCCATGTCATACATCATACATGCATCATGCCCGATCTTCTGTCGTAGTATTAAATAGTGCATCCGGTGTTTCTTCTACTGCTTTGCTTCTTCACGGATTAGGCCGATGAGTTGATGCGAGTATCGACCCGATCTTCTGATGAACCTTCGGCAATGTTTTCAGGCGAGCATTCTCCCTCTTTCTACCTATTTTATATTTCTAGTCTTTACTTCTTCCTGTTGATCTATTGCTACCTGTGTTGCGATACTTTAGATTCCATACCCCTTTATATATCCCCGCAACCTTTATATTGCCTTGGACACCGCCTAGTGCCTGTTGTTTGGGTAGACAGTTGGCCTTGCGTGTCGTAGTCGCTTGCTCAGGTGCTGCTTCGCGTCGTCGATGCTCCACTGATGTTGGGGGGTTGGCATATTCATAAAGGTGGATATGATCGTGGGTTTAATTACAGTTTGTTACTTAAATATTAAAAATTGATATAACTAATGAAGAGGCATCGGTGGGTAATAGTTGAGATTTGGTTGTTAACCGCCCACTTGTGTCCACCTAGAACCCGAGTTCTTGACACCTGTTCCGAGACTGAGTGCGCTAACCACATGTGGGGTGTCTGGGCACCCCTATCGGCTTAGTACCTAATTTTAAAGTCTTGTACTGGGGGCCACAAACTAGTTTGAAATTTTCATGCCACGTTATGCCATGTATGCCATGTTTATTACCTGTTGCTCGATGAGCGTTTATTACTGTTGCGTAGGTGCGGCACTCTGTCACGGGAATATTTTGTCCATGACCTCTGCTCCCGTGCAAGTGTACGCAACCCTAGAGTCCGTACGAGGAGGATTAGCTATACCTCGTACGGGTAGCTCTTTCAGGTGGCCCCCATGTGCTTGCTTTGGGTCAGAGGAAGTGTCGTGTCCTAGGCCCCGCCGACATACCTATGGAAGTATGTTAACTGATCTGGCAAAAAGGGTCGAAGTGCGTGTGGAAACTTTGGTGCACCCCTGCAGGGTTAAATCTTTTCGAAAAGCCGTGTCCGCGGTTATGGACGACTTGGAGCACAGTTCTTGATCATAGACAACTATAACTAAAGTTTACTATTATAATATGACTTGCATCTGATATGACTAGTAAGTTGGACAACCACCATTGAATGAATGAATAAAACAGCCAACTGTGTGAGTTTCCTCCGTTTGACTTCCTTGTTTGGTCTCGAGGGGGAAATACCAGGATGGGTATGTTTGGTGGTAGTATCAGGTTGGTTCCGAATAGGTCTTTCTTATCCCTCTTTGATAGCCAACAGTTATATCGAGTCTCTATAGGTTGTTAGTGCATGCTGCGCTGCCGCTTCAGTCGACCATACCTATGTAGGTGAGGACCGTCGAATTCTAGTCTCGCTGTGTACTGGCCTCAGTACTGACCGCTCTCTTTTTCCTTTGCCCTTTGTCGGCACCCCTTTTGTTTTTAGCAGGTTTTGAGATCGACGTCGTTAGCAGGGTTACCCTTCCGTCTTGGCCTGGGCAGGGTTATGGACGCCATTGGTTATTCTTCAAGGCTCTTAGCTCAATTTGCATCTTGTCCGTACTCGGACGCTGTATCGTTTTCAAGGTGATTTGAATCTTTGTACTGTATATCTGTATTCTTGACTCATTGAGTCGCTGTTGTATATATGTTTTGTGGGTTCCATTGAGGATTGTGTAATGATATTACTTCGTTTTCCACCCGCACGCAAGTGCTTGGTGGGCACCTTTGAATCGTTTCTATGCGGGTTTGGCGGGAAGCGCTAAAAATTGCATAGGGACGACCTAAGGATGTTACAGAGTGGTATTACATCTCAGTAGTTACGATACCCCACTAGTCCAGCCAGTAGGATAACCTAGCTAGCAGACGTCGTAGAGTGTCAAAACTATTTTGGAATATCGGTTGGATAGATCTAATTAGGTCTGCTTTTACTCCTTACCCCTCTGCTGCTCTCCTCTTACCTTTGCGTGTTTTGAATATACCCTCTTATCTTTTCTTCGAGTCCAGGAATTCTCGTGGATGGGTTTCCATTGTACCTTTAGGGTTTCACTTTATCCTTTTGTAACAATGCTTCAACATCCGACCTTCATGCAATCTGAGAAATCTCTCGTCTGTTGTACCATTCAGTGGACCAGAAATTCACTAAAAAAATCTTTGTATCTTTCGGTGTTCTTCAACACGACGACGTCATCTGCATCAGATATAATGATGAACATTCATCATTCTCTTATGAAGATCTTCAGTCTAAATTCCGGGAATGGTTGCATGCTTTTCTACTGAATTTGCGGAGTAATAGTTTGGTTGCGTGATGGATTGGCACCCATGCCGACTACTCATTCTATTTGCTCTTGTACATTGAAGTGGGTGAGAATGTATCTTTTCTCTCCTATCGAAGTTAGAGGTGGCCTTATCTTTTGATACCTTTACCTTCATCCTTTGATATCCGGAGTGTTCCCTTGACGAATGGGAACAACGCCCCATGTTGGTGGTGTCGCCGATTTCAAGATGGAACAAGAATCCTTGTTAGTGGTGTCGCGAGAATCAACACGAAGCGAGAAGATTCAGATCGTCGGCCTGCTTCCCCATACCATGAGGCAGATCTCGAGGGCGAGATCCATTGTTAGTGGTGTCGAATTGTAGCACCCTGGATAAAACCCTAATTATATTATTGTCTGTTATTTTTCTTTTGGTGCATCATCATGGCATCGTGCATTTTTGCGTTTCAAATTATTTTTAACTACAAGATATTTTGTTTGCTACAACACCTCTTCTCTTATTTCAAAACTAAATCTTATATTTGCGTGCTAAACTCTTTGTCCTAAAATTATTTGCTAAAAGGATTTAAAATAAACAACAGAAAAGATAAATATTTTATAAAAATAAATAAAACACCTATACCTACTGGCCAGTCCTAAAAGGCCCATCCGGCTAAAACCCAAACCCTACCCTCTTTGCTAGCCCTAAACCTAGACACACCCTGCCAACCCTTCCCGCCGCCGCAAGCCACACGCCGTGCCAACACACTCGCGCGCAGCAGCCGAACCACAACGCACATGCCGCCCGCACCCTGCCCTGTCATACCCACACACACGCACTCACGCGCCTACTCCTGCAACCCCGGACTCTAACCCGGTCCCACTTGACCCCACCACAATCGAACCCCAGGCCTCGCCTCTCTCCTTCTCTGTCGCTCGCATCCTCCCTCCCTCCTCGTCTTTTTCCTCGCAAACCGCCACCGTCGCCTTCTTCCTTCCCCCGCCCGGCTCCTCCCCGAGAGCCGCGACCCCCATGTCTCCCCTAACGGCCACAACCAGGCCCACCTCCGCCCTGGCTGAGCTCGTCGGCATGCTCCTCCTCGCCTCCCTCATGTCTGCGAGCAGAGCCCGACCCGCCGCCCTCTGCTTGATCCGCAACCAAGCTCCGTCGCGCCCACGCCTCGCCGCCGCGCCCGCCGCTCAACCTTGCCTCCCGGCTATCGATCGCCGCTCTGGCGCCTCTCCGTCTCGTCACCACCGCGCCGGACTTCCTTCCTCGTCTCTGCCCCGCCCCGCCAGCAGGGCACCTGTGTCGGCCGCGGTACCTCATGCGTGCCTTGCGTCGAGACACCGCCCGAGCCTGCCTAAGTCATGCCGAGGCTACATCGCTGCATCGCCCTCTGTTCTCGACCCCAACCCGACGCCGCTGCCTCAGACTCTCCCTCTGGCCGCACCACCGCCCTACTGCGGACGTCCTCGATGTCTTCGGTTCCTTATCAAGCAGCACGTGGCGGAGCCCAAGGTCACCGCGTCCTGGTCTTTCCCCTTGTCCTTCGTGTGTGAACCCGTATCCTTTGTGTTTGTGTGTATACCTGAATCCGTTCTAGGAATATTGGTGTCTCGGCTCCTGACATGGGAAGAGTTGGTGCAGTGCTTTGGAGCTATTGCAGCGATCACCATGTGGAGATGACGGCAACTTCACGATGGTGGCATGTTATGTTTGTGTGGGATGGTCGACGACTTCGGATTACTCCCCGACATGAACTCAAAGGTCATCGACATCGAAAACCAAGATCTCCGTTATAGAGTACCGAGGACGCCTTCATGGACACCGAAGACATCTCTCCGCGGACCCAAAGACCGATCCCGGGGACCGAATCCAAACCCCTTCGAACCAAGATCACCAATGCTCCGTGTATGACCCCTTTTGTCCGAGCTCCTATTTTATAAATGATATATAATTGTTGCATATAATTATTTATGCATATTTGTATGGGTTGGGGGCATCATGCCAATTCAACTCATAATTAAATATGGAGACCATATCCAGGCGTTTCTAGTCTTATATTGGCCCCATTTAAATTTGTGTAGCGAACTAACGATATAATTTTGCCTTGTTAATACAACATTTAAATTGCGGGGTATCTAAACAACATAAACCACCTATCCATTTGTCGAAACCCCAGTTCCGTTTAATAATGCCTAATCACATCGCATTTTGCCATGTCATACATCATACATGCATCATGCCCGATCTTTTGTTGTAGTATTAAATAGTGCATCCAGTGTTTCTTCTAGTGCTTTGCTTCTTCACGGATTAGGCCGATGAGTTGATGCGAGTATCGGCCCGATCTTCTATGAACCTTCGGCAATGTTTTCAGGCGAGCATTCTCCCTCTTTCTACCTATTTTATATTTCTAGTCTTTACTTCTTTCTATTGATCTATTGATACCTGTGTTGCGATGCTTTAGATTCCGTACCCCTTTATATATCCCCGCAGCCTTTATATTGCCTTGGACACCGTCTAGTGCCTGTTGTTTGGGTAGACAGTTTGCCTTGCGCGTCGTAGTCGCTTTCTCAGGTGCTGCTTCGCGTCGTCGATGTTCCACTGATGTTGGGGGGTTGGCATATTCATAAAGGTGGAGATGATCGTGGGTTTAATTACAGTTTGTTACTTAAATATTAAAAATTGATATAACTAATGAAGAGGCATCGGTGGGTAATAATTGAGATTTGGTTGTTAACCGCCCACTTGTGTCCACTTAGAACCCGAGTTCTTGACACCTGTTCTGAGACTGAGTGCGCTAACCACATGTGGGGTGTCTGGGCACCCCTATCGGCTTACTACCTAATATTAAAGTATTGTACTAGGGGTCACAAACTAGTTTGAAGTTTTCATGCCACGTTATGCCATGTTATGCCATGTTTATTACCTGTTGCTCGATGAGCGTTTATTAATGTTGCGTAGGTGCGGCACTCTGTCACGGGAATATTTTGTCCATGACCTCTGCTCCCGTGCAAGTGTACGCAACCCTAGAGTCCGTACGAGGAGGATTAGCTATACCTCGTACAGGTAGCTCTTTCGGGTGGCCCCCATGTGCTTGCTTTGGGTCAGGGAAAGTGTCGTGTCCTAGGCCCCGCCGACATACCTATGGAAGTATGTTAACTGATCTGGCAAAAAGGGTCGAAGTGCGTGTGGAAACTTTGGTGCACCCCTGCAGGGTTAAATCTTTTCGAAAAGCCGTGTCCGCGGTTATGGGCGACTTGGAGCAAAGTTCTCGATCATAGACAACTATAACTAATGTTTACTGTTATAATATGACTTGCATCTGATATGACTAGTAAGTTGGACAACCACCATGGAATGAATGAATAAAACAGCCAACTGTGTGAGTTTTCTCCGTTTGACTTCCTTGTTTGGTCTCGAGGGGGAAATACCAGGATGGGTATGTTTGGTGGTAGTATCAGGTTGGTTCCGAATAGGTCTTTCTTATCCCTCTTTGATAGCCAACAGTTATATCGAGTCTCTATAGGTTGCTAGTGCATGCTGCGCTGCCGCTTCAGTCGACCATACCTATGTAGGTGAGGACCGTCGAATTCTAGTCTCATTGTAATCGGCCTCGATCGACCGCCTCTTTTCCTTTGCCCTTTGTCGGCACCCCTTTTGTTTTTAGCAGGTTTTGAGATCGACGTCGTTAGCAGGGTTACCCTTCCGTCTTGGCCTGGGCAGGGTTATGGACGCCATTGGTTATTCTTCAGGGCTCTTAGCTCAATTTGCATATTGTCCGTACTCGGACGTTGTATTGTTTTCAAGGTGATTTGAATCTTTGTACTGTATATCTGTATTCTTGACTTATTGAGTCACTCTTGTATATATGTTTGTGGGTTCCATCGAGGACTATTATGTAATGATATTACTTCGTTTTCCACCCGCACGCAAGTGCCTGGTGGGCACCTTTGAATCGTTTCTATGCGGGTTTGGCGGGAAGCGCCAAAACTTGCATAGGGCCGACCTAAGGGTGTTACAGACGCGTCAATCCAATAAAGGTCGGTTTAAAACCGACTTGGGAGCAGTACCACATGCACCAGATGTATATAGAAGGCCACTACCGCTCCTACCCACCGTCGTATGGCTCAGCAAGAGAAAAATAGACGGGTTTGGATGAAAAGGTCGCTCCAACGGCCTCTCAAGACTTGCAAATCCATCCTCTGATGCTCGTGGTTTTTGTCGACCTGCAGGAGCCTCGGCAATGGCAAGTGTGCCCACTGCCGAGAGCTTCGAGTCAGGCTTTGATTGTGCCCCAACAAAGGTTAGCTCTGGTGCATGTGCTGCATGTGCATCGCCTCACATGCTCGCTTGACTGCCTTGACCCTGCTGCTCTCGACTAGACTTGCATCCCTACTCCATTCCTATCCCGGCCTGATTTATATTGATCTTGCTCGCTCCAGGGATGAACTTTCGAGCTACCAGATGATTAGGCTGTGGCCGCTCCTTCCATCTCCTTCCACTCCTCACCGTATCACTGATGATTCGATTTTCCTAGACGTCCTGGTCACATGTACTATCGTCGGATGTAAAGCGGATCGTTTCCCCCATGTTGTTTACATGTTCTTGTTTTTCTCCATTTCATTTGGTGATGTTGTGGTCTATTTGTTCTGATATGATCTACTATTCCGATTAATAAGATAGGAACTCCTTAAAGTTTTGTGGAACTACCTGCAATCGGTTTGTCCCTTGGCCTCTGCTTTAAATTTGTTCCCATAAGCCATATAGTGTGCCACAAATATATGTAATGCTAGACACCAGTACTAATTCTGATACCATTTTTGACACATCACACAATTGTATTACTCAGCTATAAGTCAGGACTTTCTGTAAATTGTAGGTAGTTCACGCATAAATGAATTCTTTAGTCGTAGACGTGCTTCACAATAATACTTAAGTTCTATATGATTTTTTAGATAAGCATTGACAACCAGAGTTTTGATGTGCTAAGCAATAGTTAATTAATTTGAATTCAGTATACCTCCCTAGCTGACTAGTTGAGATGCAGATTACCTGGCAAAATACAATCTTTAATTCTATAATTAAGTTATTATGTAGGGGCATATATAATTGAATGTCTTTTGCTGCTATTGAAGGAATATTTTTGGTCTATCACGAGTTGCCTAACAACAAGCAAGAAGTAGAAGTTATGGAGGCAGCAATCTCAAAATAAGAGGTGAGATATCAAAAACTAATTGAGAGTAGGGAGGTATGTGCTCAATTGTTCTCGACATTTATTTCTTATTTGAAGTGTCAAAGAGATACATTTGTTCCCCGAAATAGGATTTCGCCCTACTTTATATTAATAAAGCCAACCGGCCAAACGATATAAGGTATTGAGGAAATCCTCATAAGCTGATCAAACAAGAAAACATGGCAAACCTAGCAAAGAATGCTAAAAACGCACAAGTGTGCACCACCAAATGCCTCACGCGAGCCGTCGAGAAGAAGCGCGGGAGTCACGTCATCACGGCAAAGGTACATAAACACTCATCGACGACGCCCCCAACAGGGACACGATGCAAAGCGTTGCCACCGTCATATCAGCCAAAGGGTACAAGTGTTTTCACCTAGAGTGCCTGATGGCAGGGTGCAATGGAATTGCAGTCAACCTTGCAAACTTCATGTAAGTTGTTTGGAAATTTTTATTACAAATAGGTACAATCATCCTTCAGTGTAGTCTCTTGGCATATTGATCCAATGTCTTCTTTGGTAGGTCATAGTTGCACATTAAACTGGGGAATGGATGAACTGCTAGCATCTAGCATGTGAAAAGGGGATATTTGTTCCTCTATTATGTTGTTTCACAAAGTATCCATTAAACTATTGTCTATATCTATTCAGGCTTTCTCTTTTCACATACACATTTATTTTTTATGGTGATGAAACATGCTATTTGTTTTTTGCAGGTGACAAATTTTATTTTTTTGTTCTTGACGGTTCTGTTCCTTGGACATTTAAGTATCTTTATACAGACTAGAATTATTTCATATTCTCGATGGTGCACGCAAAATCAAACAATTTGCTTGGTGTACCCAGTCTTGTTTACATGCTTCCGTGACGTAGGAGCAATTAAGCAATTGATTGATGCTAAAGGAAAGAAGCCTATTTGCCATATTTCAGAATCTGGGAAGAAACAAGTTAAGGAAGCTATAAGTGCATGGGTTAAACCGATGCCAGGCTCAGCAAAATTGAAGTTTGATGCTGGCTTGTTTGAGGAAGAAAAGAGAGGGTCCTTGGGTGCCATGCTTGGGGATGAATTAAGTACTAATACTCTATTGTCTGTTTAAGATGCATATATAACCGCCATCTGCTGAAACGACATCGATTGCCATTCTGGAAAGTGTCTCAAACTATCTTACCAGTTTTATCAGAACAGGTCATCGCTGGAACACTTGCAGAGATTAAACTCTCCTCCAATCGTTTCTTATTTTATTATGTCTAAAGTGAACTGTTTTAGTAACATAGTTGGCCATGAGCTAGCTAGATTAGGAAGAAGTGAGCTGGCTGAGGATGATTGTGTTAGACATTGGTTGGAGAAAATGTACACAATTTTCAAGGATATTCCACAACAATGCAGAAAATGTTTAGTTTTTGTTTCCGGTATAAAATTTGCCATCTTATTCCAAGTGCAAGAAAAATTCATTTACCAAGATAAATGATTAAATACGAGCATACTAACCTTGGCGTCTAGCACTACATATTAGTGATAATTTTGTTTTGCAGCATATGTAATGAACATGTGACAGGTTCTAAGTAACCTATTGGTCGGGCAGCGATAACTATGATCTCTACTTCTACTCTCTGCATAATAGGGAACCAATAATACTTAGAACCAGCATATGTAAGTCTTATTGTGAATGAATAAAGAGATACTACTACGTTGCTGAACACAGTCATATTCTTGCATTTTATAGTAAAGAAAAAAAACCGCCTCCATCTAGCAATAAGCTGGCGACTATGCACAAATCTTCTCCACTATCTAAAAAGAAAGTGGAGGTTCTGTTTTCTGCCTCTTCGTCCACTACGTCGTTCTTTCATCCGACTTCTTGCGACTTCCCCAATCGCTTTGTCCTCCCGCAAACGTCGCTCGGCGAAAAATACGCCTACCCTCAGTCAACTCCCCATGCCTCTCCGCGTCGTCTACCTCACCTGCCTCCCCCGATCCACCGCGCCGCCTCCACCATCCGTATTCATGATGTCTACCTCTCTCTCCCCTGATCCACCGCGTTGCCTCCACCATCTGTATCCGCGTGTTCTTGCCGACAACCGTCACCCATATGTTCCTCCTCCGACGACGACCCACACCCAAGAGAGCCCTCGCCAAGACCCCTCCCATCCGACGAGTGGGTTGCTCCTCCATGCACGACACCCATGATCGAGGACCACGACCGGGTCCACCATCCACCGTCAGATCCATCATCCACAAGGTATGCTTGTCGCCGCCTGCGTGGCCATGCGCCTCACGGCCGGGCCATCGCCTTCAGCCTCGCCCACACTCTAGGTGCTGCCCTCCATGTCTCCATGACTACGCCCTCCATGCCCATCGGGGTTTGTGCCCTCCCTTGAGACATCGCCGTGTATTTCTAGCTGATGCCCCCGGTCTCCGTCATGCAGTCGTTGCTGCTACTCTCTCATGCTGACTTCCTGGTAACAGAATGTGTAATTGTTAGCTTTCCATCTGATGTTTTTTGTTTTTCAATTGAATTCTTAGCACACGATGAGATTGTCGATTGCCTTACCAAATTAAAGCGAGTGCTACTTGTAGAATGTTTAGAATTTTGCTAGTGTTTTATTGTCCGATTGATGCCCATGATTCTTGTTATATTTTCACAATTAAAGCGAGTGCTGTCATCAAGCTTATCTGATGTACTCTTAGTTGAGAACATAGACGATGCGAGAGGGTGTGAACTTCGGAGCTGATATTGTTTGACACAAATGTTTTCACCAAATAAAAAAATGAGTTATATTATGCTTGACAAACGATTCCATGGCTTGATAGATGCCTAAGATATTTAAGAATGCAAGTGAAAGCTGTGTGAGTCATGTCTGAAATTTTTTCTTCTTCATGGTGGCGTTGTATGCAGATGCATATTTCTTGTACATTTCGAGCAAAGTATGACTTTAAATTGTGCCTCACACCAAGAAAATAATTAAACCAGATGTATACACTTCTATTTTTACCTAGAAGCATTACAACTCTTGATTATTATGATGGTCGGACATCCCTTTCAGGTTTAGATGGTCAGACATTCTTCCATTGAATCACCATAGCAGTGTTGATGAGAATGATTCTGGACCTGAGGAACGGCTTTGAGCTTGGTGAGCCCGTAGTTGTCAAGAGCGGTGGAGGAGGCCTGAAGAGGATATGCGGGAGGAGGTGATAAGAGGAGATATTGCGGCTAACTGGTGTGGTGCGTCGAGACCGGTGCGTCAGCGGCACGCAGTGGTTTTTCTGGTACACAATAGAATTCCATTTGAAAAAGAGATTGTGCAAGGATGATAATGTGCACACCCTTGCATTGCAACATTGACTTGAAACGGTGAGTGTCTCATCAGTTAGAAACATACCGTAATAGTTTGTCGAGTAATTTTACATGTTTATAATACAATATATGAATCTACTTAAATACCGTGAATGCATTATGTTTTGCCTGACCTTTGAATTTGAATGTGCGCATTCTAATCCTGGTTCCTAAGTTATATGAAAGGCTTGAACCAGTGTCCGGGGATGATGCCTTCTTCACATGGTTGTTTCCCTGTAGTTCTAATTACAAGTGGTGATATAAATCTAATGCTACGACACTAATTTGGTACAAATAACTGTTTCATAGTTAATTATAATCTCTTCGAGCTTTCAAGAAAAGTGGTACTATGCCACAAATCTCTATATGATATGATGAAATTTAATGCCAAAAGCTTGTGGAAGGTGACTGGTTAACAACAAGCTTCTAAATTGGCCCAAGACATGCGTGCCTCAGTAGACAGACGGTAAATATGGGACCTACTATTAGAATAAGTAGTAGTAGGAGCCTGTCTTACTAAAAGGAGAACAACTGAAAGTGATTTCACCAAGTTTAATTTTATGTTGTTTCAGTTTAAGTGCATATTTATTTTGTCTTTTTGTTTACTATGTCAGAAATAAATAATCTGTTCGGAAGATAATTTTGACAGCCTTGTAAGCTTGACTGATCTTATACCTAAAATTTATATTTGAAATATATCAAAAATTTCGTTGTTCATGTATTGCATTCTCACACCATCTGATCCCATGTACCACACGAACATAGAAGCTTTTTTTGCTGATTTTTTAATCTCGTGTTCCAATTTAAGTAGATCCATCTATCGTATTATAAGAATGTAAATTACTCGACAAACTATTCCGGCATGTTTCTAACTGATGAACACTCACCACTTCGAGTCAATGCGTGCCTTAGCGGAGAGACGAAAAATATGGGACCTACTATTAGAATTAGTAGTAGGAACCTGTCTTATTAGAAAGAGAACAACTGAAAGTGATTTCACCAGATTCATTTTTTGTTGTTGTTTCAGTTTAATTGCACCACCTTATACATAAAGAACGGCATCTAGGTGAACTCCTTAGTTGTAGTTATAGTGGTAGTGGCATTCTGTAGCCTAAAACAGACTTGTTGTACATGGTGGAAGAACAGGGAGGCATTCGGTAGAACCGGGTTTTACGGGACCACGGGTTAACAAGATCCATTGAGCATGCCATCTATGTAGTTTTTGTTACGGAGGGTAAGAATGATATTTCACAATTACTGGTCCTTTTATCTTGAATGAAATTCCTTGCACATAACCTTTCTACATGTTTTTAATGTAGCAAATGCTTTTCTTGATTTCTTTTCAACGGAGGGGACAAGATACAAGCCGCCATATTGTAAGTTTCTCAAAACATGGATCCGACTATTGTTTATTTCATCTCAATGCATTTTCTCCTTGCATAATTTGGATTGCTGTTAGGGTGTTGGGGCTAGATACAACCTGGCACAGACAAAGATGAATTCTTGATGAAAGGTAACACACAAAGGAGTAGATCATTACTAGGCCTAGGTCCATTCTTTTGTTTGCAGTTTTGCTCGTTGAATTAGATTTTTCAACGAGATCAAAATTATTTATTTACCAAGAAGTTGAGTGGCCTTAGATTATTTACCCAAAGTTGGTTGTCCATTGGTAAAATACCAGTTAGGGATTTAGATGCAAATAGAAATTAGTACTTCGGCCCTTCAATTCGTTCAGGACATGAGGAGATAAAAGTGTCCCTCATGTAAACAAACAGAGCTTCAGCCAGTGTTCAATCGAAGTACAAACCTACCTCACACAGATTTGTAGCCCTATGCGCCTCCGCTGGTACGTCCCCGATATTTTCTGAATGATCTAAAATCGGACGTATGCTAGAACCATGTGGCGACCATGTATTGCGGGGACAGCGGCCACAACACCCACATTCCCATCTCATTACTGCTTCTAGCAAACTGCCGGCGAGTGACCGGTGGGCATACTTCAAGTAAGTTGCAGAAACCGGCAAACTAACTAGCTAGAATAATCCAACTATGAGTCAGCATGCTAGCGCGTGCAAAACCCCAATGTTGTATTACACTCGTGTCATATAGCCATATAGGCTCTAGCAGCATACCTGCATATGCATATGACATACATACGTTATGGTTTGATCCATTTTTTATGCGCTTTGTATTTTTGTTTCATCTATCCATTTATACGAGGTAATACGAAAATAACAGATGAGAAGAGGGACGGGGCTACTATAAGTATAGCCTCCAAATTAGGTATTTCTAGTCTTTGCTTCCTGATTCCAGTCGTTCTGATGATCCTTTCACAAACGAACAACCTCTTCGTTGAGGGTGACGATGGTTCAGAGGCATCATCTCCTCAACCCCCTATCTGATGCATGTGCAGAATGTGCGCTTGTTCCCACCTTATTTACTAAACTTCAGCTGTTGTTAGTTCTAAATAATCCTAATTAACTATGGCATTAGCATTATACTTGGAGACTAGCATGGCGTGAGAAGACATTGAAGTGACAAAATTAACATTATCTTTGGAGACTAGAATGGCGTAAGAAGACATTGAAGTGACAAAATAATTGGTATTCATATTGATTTATCCCTCTTAGTTTGAGAGGGCAGTGGCATGGCAAATGGCCATCATCTATAGACATTGTCTATCAGTCTCCCTCCTGCAGAAGAGCTCCCCTGAACTTAAGATGCTCACCTGAACTATATTATTTGGATGCTATGTTGCTGAATAGATCAATGTATATACTGCACCCTGTGTTGCAAGTTAATTTTTTATTTTCTTATAAGTAGAAAATCAGACAAGTCCTCTAATAGCGTGGCTTTAGTTGGATTAATGTGGATAGTTTGTGCATAGTTTATAGAGGCGTAATCACTAATTCTTTTCTTCTATTTCCAGATTTTGAATTACTGATTTTGTCGACCGCCTCATCTGGTTTGCTTGAATTTTTGTCGACCGCTTAATTTATGCAAGCAGAAGAAAAACAGTGTGTATCTTGCTTACAGGATACTTCAACAAAATATGGTATTGGGCGATTGAAACTTTCTTCTCTCAGTGCTCTTTGCCTTAGTGAATTACCATGATCAAGAATGCAGCAGGTTGCTTCAACATGATAGAATGTGTGCAGGGGCACATCTAGGTGGTCGAAGAACTTTAAAAGAAAAGGTGGAGGGAGCTAGCGGGTTGCACGTTTTGAGGAGAACCTCAATCCGTGGGACACCTGCTGTTATGGGATTTGTGGGACAAGCTTGGGGACGGTTAGGGGTGCCAAATTGTTTTTAAGTATAGCTAGGGCATAAGTTTCTTTTTTCCAATGTGTGTGATGCAATATATCATGAAGAACAGATGTCAACACATAGGTATTTATCACTATATAATAAGGAGGGGCCAAATCTGAACCGAAAATCAGATTACTTAGACAATTAGAGTTAATTCAGTGATTGTGTATCCTCCCCAACGACATATGTTTCCTAGTCATTAGAAAAATGCCAATAGCACAGAACGCGCGAGGCCTAGTATTTTTTGTCAAATCTGCCCAAACTGGACAACTTCAACCGCGTCTGCCCTCCGGGCGAAACTAATTCAGAATCTGACCCCTCACGTCGGCGCCACTTCAAACGACGCCGACCTAACACAGAGCTCTCACCTGCTCTGCCCGCCGCCGCCATGCATGCATGCGTCGTCAGCCTCACGCATACCGCAAGACGCCGGGCCGCCTCCGGGTGGGCGCCTCCCAAGGCGTGAGGATCCCTCTCCGCCATCTCCTCGTCTCCGCCTCTCCTCCAACCAGTGTATCTCTCCCTCTCCTCTCAAATCCCCCTATTCTAAAATGTTATGAAAATGTTGTATGTAATTATATATGATTGTGTTAGTTAATTGTAATTGTTCAACTTAAATGAATCATACAATGTAATTATACAATGTTGTATGTAAATTAATGTTGTATGTACAAACTAATGTTGTATGTAAACTTAGTTAATTGTAATCATACAATGTAATTATGTTGTATGTGAAGCACATGTTCTAGTTAATTGTTACAAGTTTGGCCAACATATGATATTGCTACAAGTTTAGCCAACAGATGATATTGCTACAAGTTTGGCCAACATATGATGTAACATTATTGCTAATGTAGATAGTAATGTCGATATTTCACTTAGTAATTATACATATGATGTAATTATTCCACCCGTAGGAATTTTTTTGTAGGAGTTGTTTGTAGGATACGGATACATGTGTGTAGATATTTCACTTAGATGATATTTTGTAGGAGTTGTTGGTAGTTGTCTATAGGAGTTTTTTTGTAGGAGTTGCTACATTGATTGGTATTGGCTATTTTGTGTGTGTGTTGTAAGCATGTGCAACATATATGAATGATATTGGCTAGTTTGTGTAGGGTGATTGTAGCAAAATGAGTAGGTTAGAGCAATGGAGCAATGGTATTTTAGGGTGATTGTAGATGGCATGGTATTATTGGTTGAACATTGTCGCATTCTGTTGGGTATTGCATTGTCTAATGGATGCTTTGGTATTTGTTTTGGCTATTAATATAGATGGCTTATGCAAAAGTCCTTCATGTGCATCACGGTGTGCGTGTTGTGCAATCGGACTGTGGTGTTGAGTTTGTGGATATGGCAAAGACTGTGATATTTTTTCCGACTAGTCCTAGTCTTAGTGATGTTGTTGTCAAGGTTAGAGCTACCCTTGGATGGAGTGACAAAGGCGATGAAGTTGTTTGGAAGGAAGATATAATGCGGGTGGCTCTAGATCTTATACTGAGATGATCCCGATCAACGGTGACAACGAGTGGGATCTATACAAAGAGTTAGTGGAGAACTCGCAAATAAAATCTTTGGTCGTGTTTGCCGTCAAGGTCACCGGGCATGCCCATCTTCTCATCGACTTGAACAAGCGGCCCTCGATTATCGAAAGAAGCAACGATGACCGTCCTGAGGATGTGTATGATGCGGGTCCAAGCCAACCGCCTGTGTGGGACACATAAAATCAACAAGATGAAGATTACTTGGAGGAGATTGTGGAGGAACCCATTTATGTTGAAAGAGAACGAGTAGAGATCATCGAGGAGAAAATGAATGTTGAAACCTTAGAGCCGATCGAGGAAGAGTTTGTAGCTGTCTCGCCAATCAACATTCCATCATCGCCTTGTGTACCTTTGGTGGCATCCTCGATGCTTGAGGGAGATCCATATACCTATGGTTGAAGAGCTTCTAGGAGTAAGGCCACCGGAGAAAATTGCTGGGATGAACGGGAGCAAGACAGGTGGGCTGAGATTGACTTGGATAGAACACCACTTTGGGCATCTTCCCCTCGATGCCAACGAGGAGACAGTATCACGATATGCTCGAGCGTATGTGATGTATGTGTTTGGGAACGTGCTTTTTTCAGACTCCGGGGGTAGCGACGTCTCATGGATGTATTTGCCTCTACTACGTGACTAGGACGATGCTGGGAGATACAGCTGGGGTTCGGCTGGGTTGGCTTACTTGTATCGCCAACTTGATGAGGCTTGTAGGAGGAGCAAGGGTACATCAAACATGGGTGGTTGTGTTCTGGTCTTACAGGTTGGTTTACTTTGACCAACATAATTATTTGCATTACCATTTAGCTTTGCATAACCATCTAGCTTTGCATAACCTATTTGCTTATTTTCAAGTTTGGAGCTGGCTTAGATTTCCCATAGGCCGACCCACCACCTACGCACCTAGGGATTGGGAACACCCGGAAGAAGACCGTGCACCCACCGTTGTGTACTTTTATGAGGATGTATCTACCAAGTGGGGGCCCTCCGATAATCTGTATCGATCATACACCGAGGATTTTGACTCCTTGCGTCGGGGGCAGGTGAGTGTCATATCGATTTTGACTCCTTGTGTACTTTTATGAGGATGTATCTACCAAGTGGGGGCCCTACTATATGTTGTCATTGTTGCCTAACATCTTCTTTTTTACTCATAGGTTACATGGCAGTCGTACACTGTGAGTGAGCTAGGCGAGGACTTTAACTTAAACCCGATGTGCACTCAAGACATGGATATGTGGACGAAGAGGTGCCCGCTCATTTGCTTCTACGCTACGAAAGTACCACCTTCCACACCGAGTCGGGATGCGCTTTGGTAAGCTTCAGGAATTGCCCCCGGAGCGCTTCTCCACCTCGTCTGATCTGCACAAGTAAGATTCCTTCAGCGCCAACCCATTTATCCTGTCGCATATATGTTTCTCCTTTGTTCTTCATTGTCTCCTCTATGTGCTTTTTGATAGGCTTGATAGAAGGAAAAACAAGTCAATTACTGATTGGGAACATCATCACCGGGAGTATATCCAGGAATGGAATGACAAGGCATCTCATAAGGATATCCTCCAGCAGAGTTGGACTTATAACAACAGCCGAGACTACGAGACATGGCTGCAGAAAGCTACTCGGGTTCATTTCAAGCCCAGTTGGACCAACATCGATTGCTTAGAAGAGGTGAAAGGGCATGTATGCCCCCATGTGTGGTTTTGGTAATTAATGACAATCTCTATGGACTAATGTGTAAATTGAGTTTCACTTGTAGGTTTGTCCATTGGCATCGCTTGGGCCATGTGTTGGTCTCAAGGTTGGAAGATGAAGAAATGTCCAAGGGCTTTGTGCCCATTGGAATCATGAAGAAAGAAGGAGCTTGAAGGTCGATCAAGGCATGTGCAAAGAGTTGCATCAAGATGGACCAACCTCAAGTAAGGATGAAGAAGGATGAGCTCAAGATGCGCCATCTCTAGAAGATCTCATGCTTGAAGCTTGCCATCCTTGTGCTCATGGAATGATGAAGAAAAGTTTAAAGAAGAGGTTTCCCCATGGAATATGGGGGAGCATTTTGCAAGTCTTCATCAAGCAAGAGCGAGCAAGAGCAAACAAGAAAGGTGTTCCCACTATAGAAGAACAAGATGGTCTACATCAAGTTCAAGTGGGACGCTCAAGGCAAAGGTATGTTGATAGGGCTTCTCTTTTGCCGGTCTCGTGTTGTTAGTTGGGAGACCGGGTTTAGGATAGATAGCATTCTTATCAAGAGGGCTCTCAAGCGGGTGTCTCGTTTGCATCGTTCGGAGAGAGCTCAAACCTTTGCATTCATAGCATCATCTTTCTTGGTTGCTATTTGGTTCTTGTCCATGAGAGGATCTAGAGCTTGTGGTCATCATCATAACAAGCTCTAGTTCATCATCTAAGGATTTCACTTGCATATCTTATTGCGGTTTTTGATCTTATAGTTTTCCTACTCCACCTTGGGGGATACTTCACATATATTTTATGATATTTTCTCCCAAGGTGATACCCAATATTTCGACTTTTTGTTGGATTCTATTCGTCGTTATCTTTCCAAAAAAAATTGGTTTCATCCCATTTGGAGTTCGGATGCAAAAGTTATCATGCGTTTGGTTTTTGGTTTCGAATTTCTCTCGGAAGTTCCAGCTTCCCACCTAAGTTCCGCTAGGGCATCTTTGCCGAAAGTTCCGATGGAAGTTCGGTCTTCTTCCGCCACGCCAAGAACCTTGCTTTGAAGCGTTATTTGCTTAACTTTGTTTTGCTCGGGAAGTTCACCGACTTGGCTCGCTGCTGGAACTTAACTTCCGGCTTCCGAGCCAGGCGTCAACGATGCGATGACCGTGGAGCCAAGGAACTTCCGTGAGCCGAAGTTCCGGCCATGTTTCGCTTTTTCGATGTCTCATTTCATGATTTTTCGTCCAGTGGTGGGTGCCACCGGAAGTTCCGGCCTCCCATCGGAAGTTCCGGCCAGGTGTCGCGAATGCCCATAACGGGCAGATCTGGGAGCCCTTTAAAAGGGGCTCCTCTTCCCCTTCGTGGGCACTGGCTTTTTTTCTTGGTTCTTGGCTTTCTCTCTCTCCTCCATTGTCAACCTTGAAGAAGCTTTCCCGCTCCCTTTCCCCTCCTATGATTCTTGCATCTTTTTGAGGGATTTGAAGAAGCTTTCCCTCTCCCTTTCCCCTCCTAGTTCTACAATCCCCCCAAGTCAAATCCCTTCTTTGTGAAGGAATCATTGGGATCTAGATCTTGGAGAGTTTTGTGTTCTCCTCTTGTGTTCTTCCTCCCTTATTCCCCCAATAGCTTTTGTAGCTTTGTTGGAATTTGGGAGAGAAGGACTTGCCCTTGCATTTGGTGCATAGGTTTGAGTTCTACTCTCGTGTTCTTCCTCCCTTATTCCCCTAATAGCTTTTGTAGCTTTGTTGGAATTTGGGGGAGAAGGACTTGCCCTTGCATTTGGTGCATAGGTTTGAGTTCTCCTTGGAGATTCGGCGAGTTCAAGCTTGTGAGCTTGTTTCTCTTGGGTTCCTTGGAACCCTAGGCATTATTGGTTGGATTGTTGACCTTTTGTGGTCTTTTGACCTTTTGGGTCTTGTAGCCTTTGTGGCATTGTTGGACTTTGTGGCTTTGTTGTTGGGAGCCTCCAATTGAGTTGTGGAGTTAGCCCCAATCTTGTACAGGTTCGATGACCGCCCTCAAGCGTCCCATAGTGGAGCAATTGCCCGCCTTTGTAGTGCGCACTTGGGAGAATAGGGTGAGCCTTTTGTGGCGTCGGTGAGTTGCGTGCTTCGCATCCGGTGAGTCCTTGTGTGGCGTTGGGTGAGCATCGAGCCACCACCTCGAGTGAGCCATTTGTATGCGTTCGGAGAATTGCGCCATCGCACCTCTCCAACGGACGTAGCTTCTTTGGAAGTGAACTTCGGGAAACAAATCTTCGTCTCCGCGTCCATCGGTTATCTCTCAACCGAACCCTTTACTTATGCACTTTACATTGTGATAGCCATCGTGCTTGAAGTATTTATACTTTCCTATCACCTTGTTGCTTGTATTGCTTAGCATAGGTTGTTGGTGCACCTAGGTAAACTTAGTGGCTAGGTTTTGTGCTTAATAAATTAAACGTTAGTTTTATTCCGCATTTACTTGAGCCTAAACCGTAATATTTTTAAAAGCCTATTCACCCCCCCTCTAGGCGACTTCCTTTGTACTTTCAAGAGGGATCCGACGAGCCAAATGAGTTTGATGAAGAGGTCCGGATGGACAAGCGTGTCGACCATGGCCCCGTGCGAAACCATGTGGTAAGAACATAGTAATATCAAGCACCGAAATATTTGCTAGTTCTCGTTGATGATGTTCATATGTGTCATGCTTTGTAGGCCGGTGAGCTTGTACGAGGTATCAAAGAAGCTGAAGTGGCGCCGAGGGTTACTCCAGGAAGTCCAGCTGCCGAGTCTACCCTACGCAAGTGTCTCGAGGTAACGACTAGCAAAGTTCACAAGTTTGGCAAATGTACATATGTTTCCCGCTCATGTCTACAAGTCTAGCCAACACTTACATTGTTCTATTATGCAGAAATTGGTCAAACGTTCCCGCTCGTTGGTGTCTAGACTTGGATGCCGGGATCCTACCGCTGACATGACGAGTCTCCAGTCGAGCCCTCCAACTTCTGGTGGCAGCGGATACATGTACAATTCAGGTGGCGAGACCTCCATCGACTCTGACACTCCGTTGTCCATGTTCCGTGGAGCTTTGTCCTCCCAAACTGTCCATGATGGTCTGGAGCCAAGCCAATCACAAGGTATGCCTCGTAGGGGTTCTCGTGCACGCCGCGCACCGGATATTACAACCCCCGACACTGATGCTCTCAAACCACGCCGTAAGAAGGGTGTCGTCAAGAAAAGGAAGGCGCAGAAGTGAGATTTGTTTGTGTTGATTGTGCAGACATGTTATGAAACTTGACTATGTATGACTTGAACTATGTATGTGCGGATGAACTATGTTTGTCTCACCACATGATGTGCTATATGTAATGTTGTGAATCTTGATGTGCTATATGTAATGTTATGAAATTGTCATCTGTGAGATATAATCTGTAAATTTTAATTGTCATTTGTGAATTTGCTATATGTAAATCTGTGAATTTGAAGTGTGCAGAGACGTCGGCGCCATTTCAACTGGCGCCGAACTGTGCAACGTCGGCGCCGTTTCAAGTGGCGCCGAAGTTCGGCGCCAAACCAGACACAGAAGGTGTGTCTGGGGACGAACCCAACCACAGAATTCGGCGCCATTTCAACAGGTGCCGAACTGTGCAACTTCGGCGCCTTTTCAAGTGGCGCCGAAGTTCGGCGCCTATATTCGTCTTCGGCGCCACACCAGACACAGAAGGTGCGTCTGGGGGCCCAGCGTTCGGCGCCATTTCACCTGGCGCCGAAGGGTGCAACTTCGGCGCCATTTCAGGTGGCGCCGACCAAAGTGTTTATTTAATTTAGTAATTTTTCACTACAAGACATGGAGTTCTCTTACAGAATACTTAATTATTGGACAAATTGAGAATTACAAAACATACATGGTCCCCAACCTTGTTCTTTCAGGAACATACACATAAATCTATGGTTCGCCACCTAAATTGCGAAGTTGTGTCTTCAGCCTTTCAATCTCCATATGATTGTTGTAAATTAGTATCCTAGCTTCCGGAGAGAACTCTTCGTCTTCGTACTGATAGTGGCCGCATCGGTACCCCTACGAATGAAAGTTTATGATATAAATAGTGAATATTGAGGCCTAACAATTGGCTGTGTTCATTGCGCGTACCTCTGGTTTGGCACATATTGAGAATCTTCTTCCTGCATTATCAAACGACCAATCATATTCGACCCTAACAATTGGTCGTGTTGGACAACAGCAGCATATACCTGGAATACTTGGGTAACAATCAGGATCATATGGATTGGCCGAGCTACCTGGAAGAGCACGGTTTCTGGACATGGTGCTAGTAATTGCTAGTTGAAAGAAAGAGTGAATGGACATTTATAGTTAAAGGAAAGCAATGAATCAGTGTTGTGATGAATTATTGCTCCTGCAACACTCACATGGCTACAAATCATTGAATCATTGATCATTGAGTGAATCATTGGACCATTGAAATACATGTGCACTGATTCACTGAGTCAGTGAATCATTGAATATTGAAATTATTATGACTGAGTGACGGGAGTCAGCGATTCACTGAACCATTCCAATAATTGAGCACTGAAACACTGAGCAATGAAAATCATTGATCACTGAAACACTGAGCATTGAGCACTGAAACACTGAGCACATGTGATTTGGATAGCACACTACTGCTAGTAGTACTACACACTGTTGATGGTGACTACACACTGCTGCTAGTAGCACTAAAACACTGAGCACATGTAATTTGGATAGCACACTGCTACTAGTAGCACTACACACTGTTGGTGGTGACTACACACTGCTGCTAGTAGCACTGAAACACTGAGCACATGTGATTTGGATATCACACTGCTGCTAGTAGTACTACACACTGTTGATGGTGACTACACTGCTGCTAGTAGCACTGAAACACCGAGCACATGTAATTTGGATAGCACATCGCTACTAGTAGCACTACACATCGTTGGTGGTGACTACACTGCCGCTAGTAGCACCTTCTTGAGCACATGTGATTTGGATAGCACACTGCTGCTAGTAGTACTACACACTGTTGATGGTGACTACACATTGCTGCTATTAGTACTACACATTAGTGATAATGCAGTGTATAGTTGATGGTGACTACACACTGTTTACAGTGGCACTCAACGAAAAGCAAACATACCCCATACAATACTTTAGAAATATCTAGCTATATATATCACTCGTACACAATGTTTTCCGTCTCACCTACAACAACACAACAATGGCAGACCTTCGACGATTTTGGTGCGACTGCAACTTTGAAGCTAGGCTATGCCATGACTGGAGGTTCCGAAATGCTGGGCGAAGGTATTGGGATTGTCCTGGGGCAGACGACCAGGTATGTACTTAAAACCATCATATTTACAAATATATAGCCTATGTGTGTTATATTTAATAATTGTAGAACATTTTAATAGGGTAGTGGCCAATGTGGATTCTTCCAATGGTGCGACGACCCGTTTCCTGTTGAAGCACGGGTCCTCATCATGGACCAACGTGTCGAGATAGAAAATTTGAAGGCACGTATTCGGGCACTCGGTGGGGATCCATAGTATTGTTTTAATTTAGCCCGTGTGTAATATTTACTTATGTGCCATACCGTTATGTTTCGCAGAATTATGTTTCTCACTTTGTTTGCCGAAACACTTGTAACTTATTTATGAATTCTATGATCAATAAATTAGCGGGCTAATCTTTCTCTATATATTCCTATATTACTTTTAACTCTCGGCTGGTGTGTATGTCTTCGTCATTCCTCCATAAATAGCACCCGGGTGGTTGTCTGTCTGTCTTCGTATTCACTCCAATCAACCTCTCTCTATCTCTCTCAGCCAACTCCTCTCACTCTCTATCTCTCTCAGCCAACACCACTCATGGCCGGTGCAGGATCCTCTTCAAGGAAAGGGAAGGAGATAGCCTTTGAACTCGTAGGGCCTCGTAGTGGTACATTACTCCCACCAGACATGCCACCGATGAATGAACTAGACGGCCATGTTCCGTGGATCATACAGTGTGATTGCATGGTGGGATGCTGCTACACAGCTGATGAAGCCAAGATGAAGAGCGGTGGGCTTGGCGGAAAATGGGGATTTGTGTGCGGGCACGCCCGGGGTCCTGCACCCTATTTCGTAAGAACTCTCTCCTTGCTCAATTTTTTTACTAGGATAGAACTCTCTTCTCGCTCAATGTTTAAGCTAAAAATCTATATTATTCAATAGGCGGGATCGCGATGCGACAAGGATTTCTGGTTTGAAGACCAAAGACAGTACAAAGTTTACTGGTATGGAGAAAAATATGTGCAGAAAAAAGAGGCCAAGGAACTAGAGGAGAAAAGAAAGAGAAAGCACAGACAGCACAACCAGAAAGCGTTTGAGGAATGGTGTGCTAAAAATATGGCCAACAAACGAAACAATTAGGATGAGTACGAAAATTGCTAGACACTCGTATTTCCTTTTAATTTAGTTTCCATTTTAAAATGGTGCTCTTGTATCTTTGATTTAGAGGGGTCAATTGTTTCCATTCCCCGAGCACCAGCAGTAGCAACAAATAAATTGTACCATCTAGCAATTTATCATCATTTCATGCTATGTAATGTATTTATCATCTAAGTAGAAAACAATTTGAGTTGCAAATATTTCATCTCAAGTACTCATTACAAACATAATGAAAACGGTGCCAAATTAGTTTCACAACTTACAACCAATCCTGATACTTGATGATATCAGAACGTGCCAAATTAGTTCCACAGCTTCCACTTTGTGTTTTCCTTATTCAACCAAGCCTTGCTATCTTCCCACTCTTTCCTTCTCTTCTCTTCCCTTTGTTCTTCTTTAATCCTTGCCTCTTCTTCTTTCTTCTTTTTAGCTTCTAACTGGTACTTCCTTGAGCTCATTCATGCCTTTTCAATCTCTTGCAACTCCAAGTTTATTTCATCCTCATGCTTCTTTTTCTCCTCATCGAAAACCTTCCAAGACTCATCTAAAGTGTCGGGGCCGTAAAGGGGACACCACCGTGTCATATCTTGACAGTTCTCACACCAAACAAGTGGAGGAGCCTTGGGCGTGGTCTCGTGTAATTTCCAATACTTAGGTGGAGATGGAGGAGGACGCATAATGCGTTTCCACTTCTCAGCTGGTTTTGGGCCCAAAAGAATGCTAATATCCCATGAAAGAAGATAGTCATCATAACACTCGGAGCCATCGATCCACTGGAAGAAATAGCATGTGCAATGTTCCTGTCAAATAAAATTTACCATATCAACAAACAACGATCAATCAAGTATGATAGATACCATGTCAGAAGACACCAAAACTCACGCGTGTATCGGGGCAACGGTAGAATGCGCGACCAGCAGTAGTGTGGTAGTTAGATTGTTGTATATGACAAGTTTTACCACAACAACAATTTGGTAACGGATATCTTGGTAGCACCGGAGCATCTTTCGATGACATATTTGGATACTTGCCTTTGGTACTTTCCGCAAACTTCATCTGACGTGCAATCTCCGTCCACATGTCCGAAGAATCTACAAATATTGAAATAATTAACATAGCAAACACTATCACTTATAATGTCCTAAGCTATATTATCATACAACCGGCTAATTTTCCATTAAAGTGCTTACCAACTTAGTAAACACTATAGCAAACACTAAGACAAGCTCATATCCAATGCATACATACCCTAACAAACTCTATGAAAATAAATCCCTACAAATATATTTCCACATGTGCATATTTTTGTTTTGTCATATGTAAACTAAATTAGCAAACACTAAGACAAAGCTCCTATCAAATGCACGCATACACTAGCTACAATCTATTCAAACAAATATTACTTACAAAGATATCTAAATAACATATCTATGATCTTCTAGGGTTTCAAGAAAAAAGAGATAAATGAGATCAAATTAGACATTCTAATAGGTGGAATCAAAGGGGATTTGAAAGAGATTACCTCTAAGAAGACTTTCCATGGTCTCAATCCAAGAAATCTTGGAGTTTCAACAAGATCTGAAGATAGGGGCGAAAAACAGGAGAGAGAGAGAGCTTGTGGCGGCTGGGAGGAGGAAATGAGAGGGCTGGGAAAGGAAAACTGCTCGATTCGCTATAACCCTAGGGTCGGCGCCATTTGAAACTGCGCCGACATAGCGGCCACGTCAGCCAGACGCCCGCCACAGTGGCAAGTTCGGCGTCATCGCCGACCTGTGTTAGGTCGGCGCCGTTTGAAGTGGCGCCGATATGAGAGGTCAGATTCCGAATTGGTTTTGTCCAAAGGGCAGACGCGGTTGAAGTTGTCTAGTTTGAACAGATTAGGCAAAAAGCTACCCGACAGTCCCACAAGGCTGCAAGCAAGAAACACTGTGCTGACTCTCCGGGCGGGACACCTCAGGCTCGCTCAAAAAGTCTTCAACCTGCTCCAAAAATCGACGGATATTTCCCTACGCAACCCCCGCACCCGCACCCGCCTCTCCCCACTCCACTCTTCCAGTTCTCTCCCCGCACGAAACCCCCACCTCCCCCTCCCTCTCTGTCCACGCCATGTCCGCCGCCGTCCGTTCGCGCGCGGCCGCAACCGCGGTGATCTCAGCCGCACGTCGCATCCACGCGGGCCGTGTCGCTTCGGAGCAGCAGAACCAGAGCCCCGGCTATCGTCGCCCATGGGCGTACTTCCGGCGGCGGCAGCAGCAGTCTTTGCCCCGCGTCGCCCCCGCTTTCCAGGACGCCCAAGCCGACAGCGGGACCGGCGCCTCCGACGGTGGAGGGGAACCTCCGGAGATCTGGCGCCAGCCTGGTGAGGCGCCTGGTGCACGCGCGGGCACCGTCGGGAGAATGGATGTGCTTAGGGTTGCGGGCAGCGGCGGTGGTGATGGGAACGATGGGGATGGCTCCGGTGGGGGCTGGGGCGGCTCCAACTTGGGCCAACAGTTCCCTACGCCCAAGGAGATTTGCCGTGGGCTTGACAAGTTCGTCATCGGTCAGGAGCGCACCAAGAAGGTGAAGTTTACCAAAGTTTGGTGCTTCCCACCTTTACTAGAGCTGTCTACTAGTATGACATAAGTATTCAGCGTTAATGCTAGTTTGGGTAATACGAGTTAATATTAGTAGTAGCTTCACTAACATCTGCTAGTGTTGTACGTAGTAACTTTACACTCCTAGAGGCTGAATTACTGCTTATGTTGTTTATCCTTGCCCCCATGGTATTGTAAGATAATGGCTTGTTTGGTCTTTTGGCAGGTTCTGTCTGTAGCAGTTTATAATCACTATAAAAGGATATCTTGTGAGTCATTTTCAAGCAGGTAGGTATTCTATACACATAAATTCTGTGAAGTTGCTGCATCACATCGGATGGGAATTGAACTCAAGATGTGGACTGCAGGTCCGCGGGAGATTCCAGCGAAAGTGATACTGACATGGTAGAGCTCGAGAAAAGCAACATTCTTGTGATGGGTCCGACTGGCTCGGGTACATGCTCTGATCATTAAGTATGTTAGTGCTATATGTTCAATTATCTGAACTACACACAATTCATCGGCAGAGCATCCTCATGTGATTAAAACCTTATAACCATTTTTATTGTTAAACCTCTCCATTTTCCCCTGTACTAACATTGTTTAACTGAAAGTTCTTGTTGTACTGTGGGCCAAACATTTCCTGATCATATAATGATGGGGAAGGACAGGCCTGGCGCAGGGGTGAAGTACTCCCCATTTGTGCCAAGAGGACCTGGGTTTGACGTAGCCTCTCTGCATTGCACTTTGCAGGGGTCAGGCTTGCCTCTACAATCCTTCCCCAGACCCCACCCGGTGTGGGAGCTTCTAGCACCGTGTCTGTCCTTTTTTATCATATAATGATGGGTGGTTATGTACCGTGATGCTATATACTCATGTCGTAGAACTTTCAGTCACACCAAGTATTAACACGTGAAAATAGCTGCGCATTTGGAATTTTCTCACATTAGATTATCTGAGAATGATTCAACATTTGAATCTTCCCTTCATTTCTTTTCACATGATATTGCTACATTCTGGTTAGCAGGAACAAAACCTGCAATAATATATCCATGTAGCTGTTTATTCCGTGAATAAGATGTCTATAGATCTCCCTATATTACGAATATCTTACTTATATATTTCTAAAATCTTTTCCAAAGTCAGGGAAAACATTGCTGGCAAAAACACTTGCAAGATTTGTCAATGTGCCATTTGTTATAGCTGACGCAACAACCCTCACTCAGGTTAGTTGAATGATCTTTATCTATCAGTCCAATTTATTCCACATTGAGTTACTGCTTTTATCATTCCATTTGCTCCATTCCCGTGAAACAATATGTGCAAAATTTTCCATTGTGAAGTTAATGACCCACTCTTTACTCTAAGTGAGACTAATATCCTGAGGTTTCAGGCATTCATGCTGATAGATTGAGTGATGGATCTGTTGTTTGTGATATGTGCCCCCTTTTCTTCTTTTGTCACAACTTGTTTTGTAAAATTATTCATAGTTCCTGACACGAGTCACTAAAATGGAGCATGCCGCTATCATAGTTTTCTTGAGTAGGAATTTGCTGCATCTATGCTCTTCCATAAACTAAGTTGCACACATATTAAAGCATCATAATGGCACTATAATGGATTCCTCAGTAAGAGTTCACTGCATCTATGCTTTTCCATAAACGTAGTTGGTAAAATATTAAAGCAATACTATATGGTAGCCACACATTTATACACCACACAACCTCTAAGCTGAGGGTCCACTGGTGGCCTTGCACAATTTCTTGCATTTTTTATCACACCTAGGCACTATAATGGATTCCTCGAGTAAGAGTTCACTGCATCTATGCTTTTCCATAAATGTAGTTGGTCAAATATTAAAGCAATACTATAGGGTAGCCACACATTTATACGCCACACAACCTCTAAGCTGAGGGTCCATGGGTGGCCTTGCATAATTTCTTGCATTTTTTATCACACCTAGGCAGATAACATAAGTAATTCCGAAGGAAACCATTCATGTAGAGATGTTCTTCAGTTTTACTGTTTCGAATGGAGGAAAAATGAATAGTAAACCAAAGGGAAATCTCATGTATCAATGGATTCCATAGGAGCTGAAACGTGCACCCCAAGCTCAGTTTTCATGTAGGTCCAAGGGAATGGGCGAAAAATGAGAGGGATAGAGAGTAGTTTCTGTTTGCAACCCAGCACCATGGATGTGAACAGCCACATATCTACCTGGGACGTCCGGAAATAGCTGATCATAAGCTGGTGGCCACCCCCGGTGTGGGCCCATACGGAATGCACTGGATTGAGCGCTCGAAACCTGCAGCAAAATTCAATTTTGTTCACGACCACTCATAGCATGGCAATATGGGAATGTATAACACGATGGTAGATTTTCTTTCTGGAAAAAGAAATTGTTTCCACATCTTCCACAAAAAGAAACTATTTCCAGCCTGACGGAGATGTGGTTAGCTGGACCCAGTTGTCAATGGCAACCAATGTAACTTGTTAATCTCTTGCTTGATTAAGAATAACATATAGTATCATTCCCAAAAACACCATGTAAAAACATCCTTCTGTAGTGGATTCCTTGTATTTCTTTCCTATTTCCCCCTATTCCTGTGTTTTGCGTTCCAGCATTCCAAAGACCCTTAGTTGCCTCTGGGTTGGGACCCAAAAAATGCATTTGTTGAAAGCAAAATTATTTCTTCTGTCTCACCAAATATTTGGTGACAGGGTTTGCCCATTGGCCCTGTAATGTTTGGCGGCAGCTTCGAAGGCAACCTATCTCCTCTTCTAGCCTGATTTTGTGCAACAGTCATTGGTTTATCATTTGCTATCGACATCTCTCAGTTTTCTTTACTCCCTTCCGTGTTGCATAAAAACCCTCAGTGATTGTCTGCCATAAATGTAAAGTTTTTGTTTGAGAGTGCTATGCTTGCTACAGCTTCACCTTTTCTGATAACTATTTCTTTGGACTGTAGGCAGGATATGTTGGTGAGGATGTTGAGTCTATTCTGTATAAACTCCTAGCGGTACCACTTGATTCCTGAGTTTGTACCTTTTTCATTTTTGCTATGTTCGCATATTCTACAGTTGTTATATTGAGATCCTTCTTATTTTTTTTATCCTATGTTCCCATAAAACTTGTAAACGTAGTAATAGCTGATATGGAGTGAACTCAATGATTGATTAAAATATTTAAGAGAATGTATCCCTATAAAGGTAAAAGGGAACCTGACATCTATCTATTTTTTTACTGATAGCCAGCATAAATGGTAAGCAGTAATGCATATAAAATTATAAATTGCCTCTATACTGAGCACACATGCAGTATGGAGTGATGCACATCATTAAATCTACTATGACAATATATGTGACCTTCATACTTGCAAGGATTACGAGTCGCTCGACAAGTCGTGACTTGTCTACCAGTCGCAACTTCGATGTTGACAACCTGGAGCGACTCGACCAGTTGAGGTTGTCGGTCGACATGTTGACTAGTCGTTGACTATTCACGACAAGTCTGTGATTTTGAGTCGATCGACAAGTTAGTTGCCTTGGAACAAAAAGGCCCCCGTGTGAGTGAAAACCCTAACCCCCCACAGATCGTTATTTCCCCCACCCAGCCGCCTCTCTCCTGGCCACCCTCCCCTTGCGCCGCCTCTCACCTAGCCGCCGCCAGGTCACCGCCGGTGCCGCCGCCTCCCTCACCTTGCTGGATGCTGCTGGGCTCCTCTCCTCGCCCTGATCTCTCTCCTTCACGGCTGTGCTCCCCAATGCCATCAAAATATATTGTCAACTTGTTAATATACTTCTATCAATAGACTAGTTGCTTAGTATTTTTTTAGTAGTTAAGCTCGACTACGTATCGACTAGTCTAGCACTAGTCGAGACTAGTCTCCTCGTCGCCACCCCAGCGACAAGTTGCGACTCGTCGACTCGTAATCCTTGCATACTTGCCTCCCAGTCATGAATTCTTCAGGATATGAAGAAAATTTGTTGACAAAATTTTAGGACATGAAGAGAACAGTCTCTATGTTACTGGAAGCAATTTGTTGCTCATATTCTTAACCTTGTGGGGTACAATGTACATGTTGAGAAATTCAGTTATGAACTCCAGCAGTCTTGATGAAAGACTGTTTTCAAAAATGTAGGTTGTTGTAAAGCATATAATGGGATTTTAACAAATAAATTTGAGGGATGTAAATCTTGTTAGAGAAAGTAGGCAGGAGTTTGAAATTTCTTTCTGTGCATTAGAAGCACTTCCCTGAACCTTATCATTTGGACCCTAGGCTGCCGATTTTGACATAGCTGCTGCTCAGCAAGGAATTGTATACATTGACGAAGTTGATAAAATAACGAAGAAGGTAATTTTTAGTTTTATCAGAATGATCGAGACACTTGGGCTGTGCATTTATCATAAATTTTATCTGTCGGTTTATGAATTTTGAATGCCTTGCAGGCTGAAAGTATCAACCTTAGTAGGGATGTTTCAGGTGAAGGTGTTCAACAGGCACTGTTAAAAATGCTCGAGGGAACGGTAAGCTTGTAAAAGTTTGAAGCCATCCGTTAAATATTCATCATTCCTCTATTATACTGCACAAGAGTTAAGGTAGTTGGTTGTTTGCTGACATCAAGTGTTTGTTTCAAATGGGTTGCCAACATAGATTATGGATGGCATCTATTAAATTGTGTGCAAATTTGTTTGCTAGCATGTCAATATGTGATATGGTGTAGGTTACATTGTAATGTGTATGTTCTATTCAGCTCTGGAATGGAGCAAAATACTATTGGTCACTTAATATTTTATATATTGTGATCTTTAAGACAAACTAGGTTCTACCTATTCTATTGACAACTCGTTACCTTCCCCTTATTTCTGTACATGAATTTCTGCAAGCTAATGTGTTGCTAGTAGTTTATTTGCTTCTGATTGGCATAAATTAAATGTGTGTGCTTAAATCAGTATACATTAGTTCATATGAAATCATCAGAGTTTCTGAAGTCAATTTCAGGATCCTCGTGCACAACCTTTTTATCATGGGTTGGTTGCCTTTGCCAGGTAATTGTACTAGGGATGCAAATGGTGGTCATATCATTTTATTTGCTCCTATTGATTAGTCCATGAAGTTGGGCATGAGCGATGGCGAAATAAGATTTTTTTGGTGATTCCTGTTTTATGAAGTTCATCAGTTTTCCTGAAAATATGTGCTGATGGCATGAATAGACTATAAATTGATCTCCTCTAGACTTTAAGGGTTTTTCTTGTTAGGTGTTTGTATCTTAATACCCTTGAATATTAGAATGTGAAGTACTAAGATGCACAATAAGGTAACTGCTTACTGATCTTCCAATTGTTTTTATATACTGTCAAGATAGGTCGTTAGTGTTCCTGAGAAAGGGGCTAGAAGGCATCCAAGGGGTGATAATGTCCAGGTACTTTGTTCTTTTGCTGCTACTTGATATATGTTCTTTTAGCAGAAATTGTTAATCCACCCACAATGCGCCAGCTACAACATTTCCTAAATAGGATTAGGCAACAGTTTGGGTGAATTCACCCCTCCCACGAGTCTCTCTCTGCCAATCTTCTCTCTCTTCCTCTTTGCTGGTGGGGTATTGGCCAGTGACTGGAGGTGCGGAGTCGCGCAGGAGCACAAGCAGTAGACATGGCAACGGGGTGACATTGTTCTAGATCTGGTCGCAGGGCACACCGGATGCGGCTGCATGTGGCAAGAGAAAGGACAGTCTGTATTTGGACAAGCTCCTTGCCAGCACATGAGATGGTCGTCCTGGATCTGGGTTGGGGACATGCCTATCGAGCTCATGAGCTGGTCACTAAAGTCTGGGCTTTGGAAGAGCTGTTCTAGGGTGACACCATGGGGGTTGCCATCTCCATGCCGGAATACCTGAAACCTAATGGGAAACACTCCACCAAGCTCTGGTGGTGCATTGTGGGTGGATGTTTGGGAGGGTTGCATTGAGGGAGGCAACCTCCTGCCAGTAAAGGCGGAGATTGGGAATAGGGGTCGGTGGTAAAAATGAGAGCCAATGAAGAGGGTGGAAGTCAGTTTAGAGATTCAAGCATTTTTTTTGAGCTAAAAACTGTAGGGGAGGCCCCAACAGTAATTTTTTTTATTAAGACAGAAAAATATATTCAAGATTGGGGTGAAAGAGGGAATGTACAGAGGGGCATAGCCCAAAGAGAATTACAAAGCGTCTAGCCAAGCTATAAGAAGGGATTTCAGATCATCCTTCATTCTGTAAGAAAGAAGGAAGATGTCTCTTTTAAAAGAAATGGACCAAGCTGTAATAGTAGGAGAAATATTGTCAAAGATAAGAGCATTCCTTTGCTTCCATATATTCCAGGCTGCAGTTGCAAAAACTTCAAAAAAGAACGGCCTTCTGAAGTTGGAACGAGCAGTGGCGTTCAGCTAAGGGAGTTCAAGGTGTCTTCGAGGGAGATGTTTATTGATTGCCAGCATTTTCTACTGAACTCTCTTGCACCTTGGGTGGCTGTCTTCGAGGGAGTTCAAGGATGTCTTAGAGATTCAAGCATCCTTCACATCTTTTAATTATTGCAACACTTGCACCGATCTCGAGGCACCTTGGGAGTGTTAAGGTAGCGCGTGTATCCACATTTATTTTCTTACGTCCCTCCTTAAGGCCCTGTTAATACCAGGCAACAATTTTGACCTACCGCTTGTAGCTCTGACACGAAAAGAGAAGGAATGAAGATTTTTTTCTATCATCATATTGTGTTGATCAAATCATTTAGTTGTATCCGAAATGAGTTGGTCATAGGAGGAACTAGCGACCAAATTTAATTAGATAGAAGTGAGGATCGAACCTTGGCTGGCCAGCCCACCACCTCATGGTGCCCTCATGGTGCTAGCCAGTAAGACCCAAGTCCTTGCATTTATTTGTATACAAATGTACCTGTGAGCCAGCTGGGTTTTGCATAACTTGCACTTGTGTTCACTGTCTCTAAATAAGCCTGCCGAACTGCTCAATATGACTTCATGTTCTTTTGTATGCGTTTCAGATTGATACGAAGAATATTCTCTTCATTTGCGGTGGTGCTTTTGTGGACTTGGAGAAGACTATTTCTGAAAGGTTGAACATAAAACATTTATGTTTCACCTGAGGTGTACAGGTTTTTCTTACTTTAGCTTTTCCTGTATCTTTTCTAGGAGACACGATTCTTCCATTGGTTTCCGAGCGCCAGTTCGTTCTAATATGCGAACTGGTGTTATAAATGGTGAGATCACATCCACATTGCTGGAATCGGTGAGTCAAAACCAAGTGTCTATTTAGCTTCCTATGTCAGTGACCAACTAGTGGATTTTTTTCCTGTTTCATGCTTTGGAGTATTTGAAGTACTTATTTTTGAATTAATTTTTGCAGGTTGAAAGTGGTGATCTCATTGCATATGGATTAATTCCAGAGTTTGTTGGTAGGTTTCCAGTTCTTGTTAGTCTATCTTCTCTCAGTGAAGATCAACTTGTTGAGGTAAGTTGTACCACACACATATGTTGCTCTTTGGGTTCTTTTGTTTATGAGACTTGTGATGATTCGTTTTAATATGGTTCCCTGTGATGATCAATTTATTTTGGTTCTTAGACAGGTCCTATATTTGCACATCTTACCCCAGTTGCACACTGTTTTGCATTCATGCATGAATAATTTTAGCAATATGCTGTGCATACAAAATTTGTTTTTTTCCCTTTTGTGTTAGTGACATGATTTTGCCCTAATTTTTGGATTGAACATGCTATCAGAAGAAACCAACCATAATTGGTTTATATGCTACTAGTGTTCAGTTACTATGCGGAGGCCTGGATCAGTTTACTCGTAATGGCTATTCCAAGTCTGGGTGGTAGTTAATTGCTTTTGGTAAGCATGTCTATTTGGTGACCATAAAAGGGCCTGCATAGCATTCCTACAGACTGATATTGAAAACATGGTTACCTGATTCACGGTTCATTTGGTTCGCAATTCTCAATTTGTGCTTTGCGATTCACTACCTCATAATCGGATTTTCTAGGGGTACACCACATCTTTGATTCACGGATCAGTGACCAGGTTCGCGAATTCGCTTTATCTGATTCACGGTATGTATAGTATAATCATAATAAAAGGATACATTTATTATCTGGCATACAAACAGCTAACAGCTGAGATCCTAAGTCTAAATTGTAAAAAATAACTGGCCCATGTATTATTGTGGCAGAACAGCGCACATTAATTATGACTAGCTCAACACTAGACCACATGCGCAATCACCACCACGGCCTGCTTGCACAGGTCTCCAGCACTGGCTCTCCTGCCGCCGCCATTGCTAAGGAGACTCATTCCGCTGACTTGCGTATTCCTCGTGAGCGTGCATCATTGCTCTGTGGGGGCAGAGAGGCAAGCGACGCGCGACAACCAACAACCACACCACGTTCAGGACTAGATGAGTTCTGTTTTGGATTTTGGATTTGCCTCGATTCGACGAACCAGGGAGCAAGCTTGCACTCATCGGGAGCGAATTTGAACCCTGATCTGCTTTCATCAGTCTTATTGGGGTTTGTCGCCTTCTGTAACAAATCCTGTAACTATCTTGAAAAACCCTACGTGAGACATGCCATTACATTCTACCTTTTTTTTTCAGAGTATTGCCATTGATTGCAAAATTTGCCAAAATTTAAGTGATATTCATATGTTCTCCTAAGCACTTGGTTCCTAGATTGTCAATTTGTGTTCATCTTGCATGTGCACTCTCTGCAGGTTCTCACGAAACCAAAGAACTCTCTTGGCAGGCAGTACACAAAGTTATTTGGAATGAATGATGTAAGCGACAATGTTCTCATGAACTTTGAAGCATTGCCTATGGTTAAAATGCTATTGTAGTAGACCCTCTTAAGCGTGATTATTATATTATGTTGTTTGATTGTAGGTGAAGTTGCATTTTACCGAGAAAGCTTTACGACTTATTGCCAAAAGAGCAATATCAAAGAATACTGGTGCTCGAGGTCTAAGGTCAATTCTGGAGACTATATTGACTGAAGCAATGTATGAGGTATGTACTCTTCTCTTTCTGCCCTGCTGGAGTTTGTGAAATTTTTGTTATAAGAATTTAGGACACCTCAGTTTGGAGCATCATTATGGCACCTAGTAAATTGTAATGCATCACAAGTACTAGTACCTTTTGATTCGAGACTTCCAGAATTACTTCAATAATTGGAGTAATCCTCTAACTTCAATCATCCTAAAGTCCTGTTACTTGAACCTTCTTAGTTAGCTAATTTCACGACTATTGACACCTTTGCATCATGACACTATCTAATACTCCTGTTCCTTTAACCATTCTAATGAACAAGTTTCTTACAGATTCCAGAAATACGGACTGGAAAAGACAAAATAGACGCTGTTGTTGTTGATGAAGAGTCGGTTGAATCTGTGAATCGGCATGGATTTGGAGCTAAAATTCTTTCTGGCGAAGGAGCATTGGACCTCTACCTGGACAAACATAACAAAGATTCCATGGTGCGTGCGACTATCATTTGTACAGTACTGCCTAAGGCCTACCTACCGTAGAGTCCTACATCTAAACGAAAGGAAACTAGTTTAGCGACCTGCTTTATGCATAGTTGACCATTTGGCTGTAGTTTAGGCTTGTTCGGGTATATTTTAGCGTCTCTAAATATGTTCCACATCATCTAGAAACAAGAGACAACCCCCAAATAGCAAGTGTCTCTAACCTGTCTCTTGGCACCAGCCCCTATACATTCCTTGTAACTGCGTTTAAATTTGTACATTTCCAGTATTTACTTCCACACCCCTCATGGAGAACCCCTGGATTTATCTCATTTTCTTTTATCAATCTCTTTCTTAATTATCCATGTTTCTAATTGATAAGACACAACTAGGCATGCCATTGAATGATAATGATTGTCAGTTTTTTGTGTGGATGAAAAATTAATAAACTGAAGTTACTGGATTACTTAGCTTGTTAACATATATTTCATTACAAAGAGTCCACGACTGATTTGTGTGATGGTTGATCACCGCAGCTTCACCTGTTTGTATGCCCCTAAAGTTACTTGTGTTGCAGGTGCGGCAGTCAGATGGAGAGCCTGAGGTTGATGCCGAAACCCCTTCAAGAGTGGCCAACATGTAGGGTTCCTCATGACAGTAACTATGTATATAACTTGTTACCAGCCGCGTAACTATAGCCAATTCAAATGTAAATTTCATGCCCATAAATTCATCTATGTACGAGGTCAGCCTGCCCATGTTGGGGTGTAATTTGTCATGACAAATTGGCTTTGGTTCTGCTGCATTCAAGATTACTTCTCTCGGTCATGCATTTCTGTGTCTTGAACGTGCCCCGCCTCAAAGGAAGCTGTCAAGCGTGGAAAATGCCATCAGCAGATGCTGCAGAACCTCGAATGGTGGCACCTGTAGTTGACGTAAGCACCAGGCGGGATGTGGTAAACCGCTGGTTTAGGTACATGATGATCTTCCGTGAATATGTTCAAAGGGGTAACCATATTTGTATTTATTTGTGTACCCATAACTCCCGATCGTTTGAAGTTTCTTAGACGGAGCCTCCAATATCTGTTTCCTGGACTCTCTTTGGATTTGGATTAGGCTGCTCATAGTGGGGGTAACATAAGTAGTAACATAGATGCCACATAGATTAAAATGATGATGTGCCAAACAATTAATAAAGAGACAAATGGAGTAACATAATATGTTACCATCACATCACACTTTCCAATACAAATGAGTCTACAAAATATACTCTATTACTACACTAAGTTACTTTCACTATAAAAATTACTTATCTAAATTACTATGCACTATAACCAGCCTTATAGGATTTTAAAAACACAGCAATAGGAGAAATAAATAAATGCAGAACCGTAAAATGTGTAATCAGCGTGTGCTACGATAATGGTGATTCATATTCTTGCCTTTCTGGCGACATTGAGTTATTTTTTTTTCCTAAAATACTCGTGTTGGTACTCTTGTAGATGTTGGTTGAGTGCACACGTAGCTTAGGCATTGTGGTTCAAATTAGAACTATTAAATTTAGGAGTATGCCTCGGCGCACAGGCCCGTAGATATGATGTCAAGTGGGATCCCATCAAAATCCCACTTGCACCGAGGCATACTCAAAATTTAAACTAGATTTTGACAAGTGAATTAGAAGTGGGATTTTGGTGGGATCCCACTTGACATCCTATCTACGGGCCCGTGCGTCTAGACATACTCCTAAATCTAGTAGTTCTATTTTGAATCATAATGCCTAGGCTATGTGTGCACTCAACCAACAAATTTTAAGCAAAATTTGAACTAGATTTTGACAAATAAATTAGAAGTGGGATTTTGGTGGGATCCCACTTGACATCCTACCCGTAGGTTTCACATCTATTTAACGTTAGTTTATAAAGCTGTTAGACTTTGCTATCTATTTTTTATTAATGTGGCTAAAATGTTTTACCTCATATAGAAAGTTTTAATGAGATTTGTTGCAATGCTCCATATATCTATTTAAACCATTAGTACATATGTGGTTAGATATCAGATGTAACAATACATTATGTAAGAAGGAAACACTTGAAAAGACAAGTACACATATTGCTCGCATCATAATACTTACACGGATATAGAGTACCAAACCTAGAAGAATATTACACATAATCTAAGTAGTTTTTAACTAACAATAGATAAATGTCTCAAAAAATATCTTTATTAACAGCAAATAAGAGTCCCATGAAATTAGTTTTGAGTTACATTTTATTTAGCAATGACAAAAGCTATCTTTAATCATGAACATGCAGAGTAACAACCATGTCAACACCTATAGAGGAGCACTATGTTTCAAGGCTTAAGCAAATATAGAGAAGTAAGGGAACCCATCGGGACGTTGTTCTATTGCCTCATTTGAGAATCCAATTGGTGATATATAAGCCAAGGGACCCAAGCATTTTTTTGAGCTGGGGACCCAAGCATTTGGTGCATGGACAAAACACACTTCGCTAGTAACAAAAGAGCGGTCGCTGTTATTTTCTCAAGACCAATTTCCAAACCGAGTCCTTACAGTCTCTGCCTTGCATAACTTCTTTATGTTGGAGATATGCCCAAGAGGCAATAATAAAGTGGTTATTATTATATCTTTATATTTATGATAAATGTTTACATCCCATGCTATAATTGTATTGACATGAAACATTAATACTTATGTGTTTTGTAAACATAAAAGAGTTCCTAGTAAGCCTCTTGTTAAGCTAGCTTGTTGATTAATAGATAAACATGGTTTCCTGATCATGGATATTGGATTTAATAACAAGATCATATCATTCGGAGAATGATGCGATGGACACACACCCATAGTAAGCATAGCATTAGATCAAGTCATTAGATTTGTTTTGCTACAAGCTTTCAGATACATAGTAACCTAATCCTTCAACCATGAGATGATGTTAATCACCGTCACCAGATAAGTACTTTGATGACATCAAACGCCATTTTTGTAACAGGGTGGTTATAAAAGTGGCATTGGGTATTCTGAATATGTGTTGAAGCGCATGGATCAAGAGTGAGATTTGTCCATCCATATGACGAATAGATATACTCTGGACCCTCTTGGTGGAATGCCATCCAATTGGCTTGCAAGCATGTGACTAGGTCACAAGGGATGTCATATCACAGAACGAGTAAAGAGTACTTATCGATAACGAGGTTAAACTCAGTATAGAGATACCGACGATCAAACCTCAGATAAAGAAAGTATCACGTGACAAAGGGAATCGGTATCTGTGAATGGTTCATTCGATCACGAAGTTATTGATGAATATGTAGGAGCCATTATGGATCTCCAGATCCCGCTATTGGTTATTGACTAGAGAGGTGTCTCTGTTACGATAATTACCGCCATACAAGATCATAGATGACATCGAGGCACAATGTTTGGTAACGCAGTTCGGCATACGCGTACTCTGTAGGGCATGACTACGAGTGCTCCTCCCTAAGATACCGCAACGACTGCCCTAGGCACCGACATAAGTCGTCGGCTCCCCTTGTGAGCCTATTGCTATCAAGTCGTCATAGGTTACATCGTGTGGCACCCTCCACATTATATGGAAGTCCTAGGCTACAAAAGTCCCATTGTACTACTACTGGTAACCTATCCACACATAATACAACTCCAAATCCAAACGTAACCTAACTCGTACATAATATTCGACACAAACACAACAAACTCCACCTTGGCGAATATTCTCCGCCACCTTGAATTTATTCAAGCGTCGAAACTCCATGTACTCCGGACTTGAGTTGTATTATTCGTAGCTTAGAGTAAGCTACCCGACGTCTGAATAAGACCCGCCGCCTTCGTGGAACACCTGTGCTACTCCCACAAATTTAGTCTCCATGACTCCACCTGCAACTAAGAGAACTTCCCCGTCAATGTCCAAGTCATCACCACGAGATGCTACAGCACATGACCCACCATTGAGTTCTGGACAGACCCTCTTCATATGTCCCCACTGCTTGCACTTGTAGCACTTCACCTTCTTCTTATTTTTCCCATTCTTCCCTGCCTCCTGTCCTTTCCAGCCTTGCTCACCCCTGACTAGCAAACATTCACCATGAGAGACTTCCTTTGCGCCATTCTTCTTCCTGATATCATAGGACAATAACGCTGCAGTAATATCCTCAAGCTCGATGGTATCCTTGCCATATCTCAATGTAGTGACCAAATGCTCCTAGGATGGTGGCAACGAACATAGAAGAAGAATCGCCCTATCCTCGTCTAGAATCTGCACCGCAATACGTGCTAGATCCATAACAACCTGATTAAAGGCATTCATGTGCTCCACAAGATCTGACCCTCTTGCATCTTCAGCTTATAGAACTTCTGCTTCAAATACACCTTGGTCATTGCAGTCTTGGACATAAACCGACTCTCCATCTTCTCCCAAATCTTCTTTGGCACACTCTCATCCATCACATGATACATGATCTGGTCTGACAGACACAATTGTATGGTCCTGACTGCTTGCATCTGCAACTCCAACCAGTCATCATCGTCCATCTTAGCTGGCTTGATATCCCGCAATGCCTTCAAGCATCCTTGTTGTGACAACAAATCCTTCACCCTTGTCTGCCATAACGCGAAGTTTCCAGTTCCATCAAACTTTTGAACTTCAAACCTGGAACCTGTCAGTGCCATGATACAACTAACTAGCAAAGAATAACTTCTGCTCAACTCTTGATGCCTTGCATCCGGATGTGTTCCCCAAGGAATTACCTGGTATGCCCCCAGACCGGGATATCGAGTTTATAATTGAACTAGTCCCAGGAACATCCCCCATAGTCCAGAGACCCTATCGTATGAACCCCGAAGAGTTGGTAGAATTAAAGAAACAACTGGATGCCATGGAGCACAAAGTTCATATTCAGCCTATCGCCTCTCCATGTGGACCCCCCGTCCTATTTGTGGACAAGAAGGATGGAACCACCCGACTAGTCACTGACTACCGAAAACTCAGTGAGGTCACCATCAAAAACAAATATCCCCTGTGGAAGATTGAGGATTTGTTCGACCAGCTCACAGGTGCCCATGTCTTCTCGAAGATAGACCTTCGCACCGATTACAATTAGTTAAAAATCCAAGAATCCGACATCCCCAAAACAGCATTCACCATCCGTTACGGGTTGTATGAATACACCGTCATGTCCTTTGGACTAACTAATGCACCCTCATACTTCATGAACCTCATGAACAATGTATTCATGCCATACCTCGGCAAATTTGTGGTGGTATTTATTGATGACATTCTAATCTATTCCAAAACTGAAATCGACCATGAGAAACATCTAAGGATAGTTCTGGGAACTCTCAGAGAGCATCATATGTACGCCAAGTTTAGCAAATGTAAGTTCTGGTTAAAGGAAGTTGGTTTCCTTGGCCATATCCTGTCATCAGGAGGAATATCCGTGGATCCCAGAAAAATCAAAACCGTTCTCGATTGGAAAGCACCCCAAAACCCGATAGAAATCAGAAGTTTCCTAGGTTTGGCAGGATACTGTCGCAAGTTTGTAGAAGGGTTCTCGAGCATAGCAAAACCCATGACTCAACTTCTAAAGAAAGACAAGAAGTTTGAATGTACTGATAAATGTGAAGCAAGCTTTCAAGAACTCAAGAAGAGATTAATAACAACCCCCATTCTAACCATGCCCGACATCACTAAAGGATTTGAGGTATTTTGTGATGCTTCCAAATTAGGTCTGGGAAGTGTGCTAATGCAGGAAGGAAAGGCTATCGCCTACTTGTCCCGTCAACTAAAACCCAATGAAGTGAACTACCCTACCCATGATCTAGAGCTTACATCTGTTGTGCATGCCCTAAAAACCTAGCGCCACTATCTCATGGGAAACTGCTGTGAAATCTATACTGATCACAAAAGCTTGAAGTATATCTTCACACAGAAAGAACTGAACATGAGACAAATAAGATGGATTGAGTTAATCAAAGATTATGATTTGGGCATACACTATCACCCTGGTAAAGCCAATGTGGTAGCGGATGCCCTTAGCCGGGAACCCTCTACCCTTAGTGCTCTGATCACGAAGGGACAACCAGATCTAAGAAAGGAGCTAGAAAGGTTGGGACTAGAAATAGTCAGCCCAGTGTTTCTAGCCCATCTCGAGCTATAACCTACCCTTACGGTCCAAATCAAAGAAGCCCAGAAGAACCACCAAAGCATTGAAGGGATCAAGAGCCGAACGGAAAGAGAAAACATCCCCAGATTCAAGGTGGACGACAAAAATATCTTGTGGTACAAGGGACGCCTTTGCGTGCCCAATAACCATGACCTGAAGCAAATAATTATGAGATAAGCACATGAGACCCTCTATTCTATCCACCCGGGAAGCACCAAGATGTACCAGGACCTTAAGACTCAATTTTGTTGGCACCGGAATGAAGAGAGATATTGCTCTGTTTGTAGCCAAGTGATACATCGAAAACGTATCTATAATTTTTGATGCTCTATGCTTGTTTAGTATCTACTTTTCTTTGCTTTGTCTACACTTTGAGGTGTTTTTATATCTTTTCCGAAACTAACCTATTAACAAGTTGCCACAGTGTCAGTTGCCTGTTTTCTTATCTTTTTGGTTCCAAAAAGGCAGAAAATCAATATTCTCGGAATTGGACGAGACAAAAGCCAAAGTCAATATTTTACCGTGGGTGACACGAAGTCCAGAGGAGAGTCGGAGAGGCGCCACAGGGCGGACAACCCCCCTAGGTGCGGGTGGGCCCAGCCTGCGCCTGGGCAGGGTGTCGTCCCCCTGATCGGCTCCCTACCTCGCCTCTTCGCCTATAAGAATCCCCCGATACAGAAACCCTAAGAACCTGATCAAAACTCCCTGAAACCGTCTGTAGCTGCCGCCACCATCGTCCCTAGACCCTGGGTGATCTGAAGTTCTTCCCGGCACCCTGCCGGAGGGGAGATCACCCCGGAGGCCTTCTTCTTCATCATGCCAGCCTCCGGTATGAAGCATGAGTAGTTCCACCTTGGACTACGGATCCATGTAGTAGCTAGATGGTTGTATATCCTCCTTGTGATTTCATGTATAGATCTTGTGATCTCCGTTCATGATCAAGATCTAATCTATTTGTAATCATGCATGTTGTGGTTGCGGGGATCCGATGGATATTGAGAGTACTATGTCAGATTGATTAATGGTTTTGTCTATTTGATACTATCATGTCTGTGTTGTTTGTGATATTGCATGCTCTCCGTTGTTAGTAGCTATCTTGGCCAAGTAGTTGCTAGTGACTCCAAGAGGGGGTATTTATGCTCGATAGTGGGTTCATGCCTCTAGTTTCCAAGGGAAGTGACAGAAATCTCTTCGGTTGTAGATGTGCTGTTGCCACTAGGGAGAAAACAACGGTCTCTTGTTCATGGAACAAGTGGATTGTTTACCTTACACACTTTGCTGAAAGCAGTTGTCTGTTGCTTGCAACTTAATACCGGAGGGGGTTCAGATGATAACTTGAAGGTGGACTTCTAGTCATAGATGTAGTTGGATGGCGGTCTATGTATATTGTTGTATTGCCCAATCGAATCTCATAGGATCTTTTTGTCTGGTATTGCGTTGTTATGCCTTGCTCAGTTCCTATCAATTGCCCTGCTGTAATTTTTTTACCCTTCATGCCATGTTTTTTATCTAAGGAGAGCACCTCTAGTGAACTATGGATCCCGGTCAAATCTTTACCATTGATACATCTTCCACTGTTACCTGTTACTTGCTACAAACCATCATCACCTTCCACACAATACGTTTAATCCTTTGTTACAGCAAACCGGTGAGCTTGACAGCCTCACTGATTCGTTGGGGCAAAGTTGTTGGAATTATGCCCTAGAGGCAATAATAAAGATGTTATTGTTATAATTCTTGTTCATGATAAAGTTTATATTCCATGTTAGAATTGTATTAAGTGGAAACTTTGATACTTGTGTGGTTTATGAATAACACCGTGTCCCTAGTACGCCTCTATGGAATAGCTCATTGATTAATGATGGTTAAGGTTTCCTAACCATAGACATGAGTTGTCGATTAATAATGAGATCATGTCATTAGGAGAATGATATGATGGACTAACCCAAATCAAGCAGAGCAATTAGATCGTGTCATCGTGTTCATCTTTGCGAAGATTTTTTCTATGTCAAATATTGTATTCCTTAGACCATGAGATAATGCAACTCCCTGGTATCGGAAGAAAGCTTTGAGGTCATCAAACGTCATCCTATGTGAGGGTGATCATAAAGGTGTCTCTCAGATGATCGGAAAGTACTTGTTGGGTTGTATGTATCGAGATGGGATTTGTCCCTCCCAAGTCGGAGAGATATACTTCGGGCCCACTCGGTAATCGATATCAACACCGCTTGCAAGCACGTGTTTAAGGAGTTGATCAAAAAGTTATATCGGATTACGGAACGAATAAAGTACTTGCCGTGAATGAGATTGAACTAGGTATGCCGATACCAACGATCGAATCTCGGGCAAGTAAAATATCGCGTGACGAAGGGAATATATATATGGGATTAATTGAATCCTGGCATCGTGGTTCATCCGATATGATCATCGATGAATATGTGGGAGTCAATATGTTTCCAGATCCCGCTGTTGATTATTGATAGAAGATCATGTCTGCATATTCTCGAACCCGTAGGTTCACACACTTAACGTTTCTCGACGCTAGGATAGAATGGATAAATGGTTTATGAGTTTTTGTTCGGAGTCTCGGATGATATCCTGGACATCACGAGAGGTTCCGAAATGGTCCGGAGAATAAGATTCATATAAAGGAAAGCAGTTTTTGGATTTCGAAATCATTTCGGAATGTTCGATATTGTACCGGAAGGTTCTAGAAGCTTCCGGAGTGGGACCAATGTGGCCCCACTTATCGGAGGGGTGCATGGGCCTACGAGGGAGTGACCTGTCCGCATTGGGCCAGGGGCACAAGGCTCCATAGGCCCAGCCGACCAAAACCCTAGGGGAAACCCTTGGAAACCTTCTAGAAGGGGGGGGAAGACTTGCCCCCACTCCACCCTTGGGGCCGCCGCCCTAGGGCTTGGAGGAGGGGGAAAGGGGGCCAGCCATCCCCCTATATAAGGTGGGCAGGGGGTGCACCCTCCCCTCACCCCAAAACCCTAGCCGCCAGCTGTTGCCCTACCTCTCTCTCTCCCGACTGCGTGTAGGCGAAGCCCTGCTGCAGAAACTCTCCACCATAGCACCACGCCGTCGTGCTGCAGATCCAATCTATCTCTCCACCCTACTTGCTGGAACGAGGAAGGAGGAGACTTCACGGCACCGTACGTGTGCATCTCTCGGAGGCGCCGCCACTTGCGGCGTAGGATCGGATCGGATCGCGAGGAGGAGACGGCGAGTACGACTACACCAACCACATTCTGTTGAACGTTTCTGCTGTGCGATTTATTCAAGGGTATGAAGATTTCATCTATCCCTCTCATTGATTGCATATCCTATATTAGATCTTGGCTTTCCCGTTCGCATCCGTAGAATTTTTTTGATTTACTATGCTGCGAAACCCTTCAAAAGTCTTGAGTTTGTGTTGTGCAGGTTTCCACGTTGCTTGCAACACTTGTGTGATGTTTCCTTCCTCCTACTGGTTCGATAACCTCGGTTTCTTACTAAGGGAAAACTTGCTGCTGTGCTGCTTCACACCTTCCTCTTGGGGTTCCCAACGAAGCACTCCTACATCAACTCAGTGGTGCATCAAGCTTTTCTAGCGTCGTTGCCGGGGAGGCTAAGGACGTCTTCACAAGGGGAGTCCTCCTCAGCCTTTCTCTTTACTTTGTTTTTAGCTTGCTTAGTTTCTTTTGCTTGGTTTTGTTTGCCTCTTGTAAAAAACTCCAAATTTTTTAGTTTAGTTTGGTTTGCTTTCTCTTATCAAAAAACACAAAAAAATAGTTCCTGCTCTAGTTGCCGGTCTGTTATTCCCTTGCTTGGTCATGCTTTCTATCAATGGATGGTTTCTTTGAAACTAGTTCTTATTGGCAAGGTGGGTTCACGAAAGAAGAAAAGTACTATTATAAGGAACAACATTTGTCGCAAAAAGGGAAACACTTATGGGAACAAATTGATAAGTTGAATACTATTGCTAGAGACATGTGCTCTACTTATAATGATACTTATTGCTTTGATAAATCTTGTTGCTGTAGGAGGTATAAACACCTTCCTTTTTAGTGTGAGTATAATGATAATGTTACCATATCTTCTTATGTTAAGGGAAATTATGACTTTTATTATGTGGAACAAATTGAAGAATTTATTGCTTTCAAGGGTGCATTTGAACTTGCTAGTTTGCTTGAAAATACTGATGATACACCTTATGAATATGAGGTTTATGAGATACTTAAATTCTTATTTGATAATTACAAGGAAGAAAATGGCTATATTCTTAAATATTTTAATAGATGCTTTCCACAAATGGAAGAGACTAATGCCTTGTAGGGGCCTATGGAAGAAGAAATTGTTGAAACTAGAAGCTTATTAGATGAAAAAGAGGAGGAGAGTGATGAACAAAAGGATGAAGAATGGATCTACCCATGCCTACCTTCTAATGAGAGTAACTCTTTATCCCTTACATTATTTGATTGTCCCCCATGCTTACCAAAGTTGGATGAATATTATGTTCCTGTGGATCCTTTTGAAATATCTACTTTGGGTAAAACCTATGAAGGTTTTAATCCCACTATTTTTGAGCTTGATAGAAATTATGTTATAGCTAATGAAAAGCCTGCTTTATGTGATAAATTATAGTTATATTGTTGAGTTTATTCATGAGGCTACTGAAAATTTTTATGAGAGAGGAAAATATGGTTATAGAAGTTTTCATGGTACTGAAACACCTCTCTATGTGCTGAAAGTTTTGAAGTTACTCTTGATTTACCTTCCTATGCATGTCACTTTGTTCTTTGTAAATTTATTTTCTTACAATATTCCTATGCATAGGAAGTGGGTTAGAGTTCAATGTGTTTTGAATTTGCTTCTTGATGCTCTCTTTTACTTCAATTCATATTTCTTATGTGAGCATCTTCTCAAGCTATTGTGCCTAACTTAAAGGCGTTAAAGAAACGTACTTGTTGGGAGATAACCCAAGAGTTTCCTTGAGTCTTGGAACTTATTACTTAAGTATCGACCTCTACTTATCCTTTTTGTTTTCTTTTTGTGCCAAGAATAACCTCTAATGAGAGGCAAGTAAGATTTGGGGAGTTGCTGTCCTGAAACAGATTTCTGTCCTCCACCATAAAAATTCGCGAGGAATCTCTGTAAGTCGGTTTGAGCTGAAAATTTACAAATAAATCCCCCAGTATGTTAGATAAATTCCGTTAGTTCAACACTTTTTGATTTGAGCAACATAAGATTTTCAAAAAATTGGTTTCTACCTTCTGGTCTGTTTTGATAGATTTCTGCCATTATTTGCATTTGCTTCTTATTGATTCCTTTTTCAGTTCTCTTTTCGGGAATTGAGCCTTTTAAGGAGTTGCTACAGTATCTTGTGTTTTTAGTGAAAAGTTTTGCTGTTCCAAAGCTAAACCCAAAGGTCTATTATCTTTTGAATACACCAATGTTGCTAATGAAGATTGTGTGAAGTTTTGTATGAAGGAAAAATTTCAGGTGTAAAGAGAGAATGATGTAATGAGATGAAGAATGGACAAAAGTTCAAGCTTGGGGATGCCACCCTGGTGTCACCCCAAGAAATATCCAAGAGGTACAAGCGTCAAAGCTTGGGGATGCCCAAGGAATCCCCTTCTTCATCAATAAAAATCTCAGGTCTGTCTAGACATTTCGTTTTTATTGTTTAATGCACTATTGTGTTGTTCTTGGAGCGTCTTAGTTTTTGTTTGGTTTGCTTAGCTATTTAGTTTGCTTGAATAAAGTAGCTTGGACCCCCGTTCTCGCTGTGTTGATTCAAATAATTTGCTTGGTGTTGGAAAGGAGTAAGAAGTTCCTGCTTGAAAGTGCAAGAGGAGCTTGCATTGACTGTGACTTAGACTTTAGCATGACATGCTAGGTGTTGTTTTGACCTTATGCTTATTGATTATTACTGTATCATGTCTTGTTCCAAACAATTGGGATTGCTTAGTGTGCCTTGAAGGAATCATGCGTTGTTTTAGCATACAAAAGCATAGTATTGTGGTATTCTCCTTTGATGCTTTGTTTGGATTGACTTGGCACATGCTTACACCATGTTGTGACTATGAACAAGTCACCATAGCCTCTTTTATCATTTAGTCCTTGACTTGTAGTACCACTCTATGCTTTGATTAGTAATGTTTTGTTGCTCTGCATGATTATGGCCATTATTGCTCTCTTAGTTGGTTGCTCCCAGTCTTTGCTAGCCTCCACTTGTATGAGTAATCTCTACTCATGCTTCCAACTCCCAAGAAACCAAGTTATTCCAAATTGTCCACTATAAATTCCTATGCATGGTGTGTTACACCATTCCTAGTATATTCTTGTTTTCAGCTATCTTCCAATTAAAAAGTATTTTGTTATGTGAAAACTTAGTGATTAAAGCTCTCACGAACTTGATGGCACACTTTATATTCTTTTCCCCTAATAAACTTGAACCATTGTGTCATCTATGTTGTATATGCTTGCACTTATACGTTGGAATTAGCAGAACCATGCTGTCATGGGGAACATTTTCAACATTGCACTTGTACTTTGTACACAGTTGATATCATGATCTTTTGTCTATGGATGTCACCGGTATGAAATAAAGAGGGAGATTGTAAGTCCATGGAGTTATGTATTTTTTGTTAGAGAAACACCTGGGCCGCTAGCCTAAGCCATGCCTAATCATGGTGGAAACTTGCAGCATCACCATAATGAGCTATCTATAAATCATTCTCAATAAAAATCTATGCACATAGTAAATAAAAAGATCGCTGAGATGCTGATTGTCTGGTTGCCTTGTCATTTTGGTTATGGGATAGCTCCTGTACCATGTGCAAGGGGTACCCTGTTGGCGGTTCTCTATGATACGCATATACTTACTATGACAAGAACTTACATGTGACTGAAGTTGAGTAGCATGAGGTGTGGCCCTCGTATTCACGGGACTTGAGATTGCCAACTCATACTTTGTCAAGCATATACTCCATAGTTTGTTCACTTTAACCTTAATCACTTCAAGATGCTTATGATAGGGACAATGAGGGCTGAAAGCTAACAAGTACCATAATTTTTGGAAGCTCCTTTTGAAACCTGAAATCCCTGCTTCCCTTTGAGAAGGGCCTTTCTTCCATTATAATGAGTCTCCACCTTCTACCCTTTAGGCACTATTAAGAGAGCATAGTTGCCATTCTGTGTGCAGTGTCCCAAAACTTATTGATTGATGCATATTGTGATATTACTTGTTCTTGTGCTGCTTGTATCTAGTCACTCTTATGAACTTTGAAGGTGTCCTATGCATCTATTTGCTACTCCATGAGGGACAAGCTGAAGGCCACTATGCCATGTTTTCTGTATGTGAAACAAACAAATGTTTTGCAATGCATGTTATTCATGATCTTTGTTTGTAGCCTTTAATGTTGCATGCATAGTTACTTTGTCTTATTGTTAGAACTCCATCTTTCATGTACATGTTTAGAGTTCTTTGATCCCAGCTTTCAATGCTTGCAAATGGTTTGATCTTGGTTTTGATGGTGCATGTCACCTCAAAAATTATTTTTTTATCACTTACCTACTCGAGGACGAGCAGGAGTTAGGCTTGGGGATGCTTGATACGTCGGAAACATATCTATAATTTTTGATGCTCCATGCTTGTTTAGTATCTACTTTGCTTTGCTTTGTCTACACTTTGAGGTGTTTTTATATCTTTTCTGGAACTAACCTATTAACAAGTTGCCAGAGTGCTAGTTGCCTGTTTTCTTCTGTTTTTGGTTCCAGAAAGGCAGAAAATCAATATTCTTGGAATTGGACGGGACAAAAGGCAAAGTCAATATTTTATCGTGGGCGACACGAAGTCCAGAGGAGATACGAAGAGGCGCCACAGGGTGGCCAAACCCCCTAGGTGCGGGTGGGCCCAGCCTACGCCTGGGCAGGGTGCGGCCCCCTGGTGGCCTCACTGCCTCGCCTCTTCGCCTATAAGAAGCCCCCGATACAGAAACCCTAGGAACCCGATCAAAACTCCACGAGACTGTCTGTAGCCGCCGCCACCATCGTCGTTAGATCGAGGGGAGGGGATCTCAAGTTCTTCCCGGCACCCTGCCAGAGGGGAAATCATCCCGGAGGCCTTCTTCTTCATCATGCCAGCCTTCGGTATGAAGCGTGAGTAGTTCCACCTTGGACTATGGGTCCATGTAGTAGCTAGATGGTTGTATATCATCCTTGTGCTTTCATGTATAGATCTTGTGAGCTCCGTTCATGATCAAGATCTAAACTATTTGTAATCATGCATGTTGTGTTTGCGGGGATCCAATGGATACTGAGATTACTATGTCAGATTGATTAATGGTTTTGTCTATTTGATACTATCATGTCTGTGTTGTTTGTGATCTTGCATGCTATCCGTTGTTAGTAGCTATCTTGGCCAAGTAGTTGCTAGTGACTCCAAGAGGGGGTATTTATGCTCTATAGTGGGTTCATGCCTCTAGTTTCCAAGGGAAGTGTCAGAAATCTCTTCGGTTGTAGATGTGTTGTTGCCACTAGGGAGAAAACAACGGTGTCTTGTTCATGGAACAAGTGGATTGTTTACCTTACACACTTTGCTTAAAGCAGTTGTCTGTTGCTTGCAACTTAATACTGGAGGGGGTTCAGATGATAACTTGAAGGTGGACTTCTAGTCATAGATGTAGTTGGATGGCGGTCTATGTATATTGTTGTATTGACCAATCGAATCTCATAGGATCTTTTTGTCTGGTATTGCATTGTTATGCCTTATTCAGTTCCTGTCAATTGCCCTGCTATAATTTGTTTACCCTTCATGCCATGTTGTTTATCTAAGGAGAGCACCTCTAGTGAATTATGGTCCCCGGTCCAATCTTTACCATTGATACATCTTCCACTGTAACCTGTTACTTGCTGCAAACCATCATCACCTTCCACACAATACGTTTAATCCTTTGTTATAGCAAACCGATGAGCTTGACAACCTCACTGATTCGATGGGGCAAAGTCTTGAGTTTATGTTGTGCAGGTTTCCACGTTGCTCGCAACACCTGTGTGGCATTTCCTTCCTCCTACTGGTTCGATAACCTCGGTTTCTTACTGAGGGAAAACTTGCTGCTGTGCTGCTTCACACCTTGCTCTTGGGGTTCCCAATGAAGCGCTCCTACATCAACTCAGCGCTGCATCACCAAGTGTGACGTGTGCCAAAAATTTAAAGCTGAGCATCATCGCCAAGCAGGGCTTCTGCAACCAGCTAAGATTTTGGAATGGAAATGGAAGAAAGTCGGTATCGACTTTATTACCGGATTACCCAAGTCAAATAGAGGGAATGATTCTATGTGGACTATCTCTGCAAGGTCACCCAATTCCTTTCCGTGAAGACTGCATACAATGGTCAACAACTGGCAGAACTCTACATATCAAGAATTGTCAGCATTCACGAAGTGCCTAAGGAAATTGTGTCGGATAGAGGCCCCCAATTCACCTCCTGTTTCTGGAACAAACTACATGAAGCCCTCGGTACCAAGCTTGCCTTCAGCACCACCTACCATCCTCAAACTGGAGGACAGACCGAAAGAGTCAACCAAGTCCTAGAGGACATGCTCCGCTCTTGTGTCCTTGCATATGGATCTAAATGGGAAGACTATTTTCCCTTTGCTGAGTTCTCCTACAATAACAGCTATCAAGCTATCATAAAAATGGCCCCCTTCCAATGTCTATATGGACGCAAGTGCCGCACACCCCTGAACTAGACCGAAACAGGGGAGACCCAAATCTTTGGCTCAGATATTATCAAAACCGCTGAAGAAAAAGTTCATCTAGCCCGTGAAATATTGAGAGCCGCTCAATCCCGCCAACAGAGCTATAACGACACCAAACACCGCGAAGTCAGCTTCAACAGGGGAGAGTTTGCATATCTCCGTGTTTCACCTCTCAAGGGAATGCAACGCTTCCATGAAAACAGAAAAATTGCCCCAAGATACATCGGACCGTTCAAAATCATTGCTCCTAGAGGAAGGTATCCTATCAGCTAGAGCTACCCTCAGAGCTGTCAGAGTTCTATGATATCTTCCACGTATCCCAACTCTGAAAATGTCTCCAAGTTCCTGACAAAGCCGAGGTCTTCAAACAAATAGATTATCGATCAATTGATCTCAACCGTGACCTAACTTATCGGGAAGTGCCCATCAGGGTCTTGGAGAAAGCAAATCGACTCACAAGGAAAAGAAATATAAACTTCTACAAGGTCCAATGGAGAAACCACTCTGAGGAGGAAGCTACCTAGGAACGGGAGGATTATCTCATGAAAATTTTTCCCAACTACTTCTTTCGCAATCTTCGAATCTTGAGACAAGATTCATTTAAGGGGGGAAGGTATGTAACATCCCAACTTTTGCAACCTTTCTAAATAGTTAAAAGACAATAATATAAAAGAAATCTAAAAACTTTTAGTATTTTAGAAACATGTGATCCCCAAATACTATCCTTGCTTGATTACTTATTCATGTTACATGTTTGCTTCCATGTATTTTTGTGTGCACTCTAATTAACATTATAGGTGAAATAACTCATTTTATCTAGCAATATTCTTTTGGCTAGCCTTAAACCATCAACCCTAGTATCCCTCCTAACTATGTTTGCACCCACGACCTTGACACCACCCATACCCATGTGCCACACCAGTACCAACACCACCCCTACCCTCAAACTTGATCTTGCATGCAAGACAAGCAAAGATAACCATGATCTTGCCACACCAATTCAACAACTGCCCTGCCCCCTCTCTCACTGATGGGCCCAGCCAGGCCAGTAAAAACTTCCCAGACAGCGCCCCAATGCATCCCCTGCCCACTCTCCCCACCAAATGACCCCCAACCCCTGGTGGCCATGTCGACGCCAACACGTCGCCCCCGTAGACCCACCCCTCCCACAGTGCAAAACGCACGCAGCCAGCAGTGGAGAACCCCTCCACCTTCTCCCTAGCCCCGTCCTGTCCTGTCCTATCCGTCACCCTAGATTCCCCGAGCCTTGTGCCGGCTAGAGACCGCGACCGAGCACATCGCGTGCATTTTACCATGCCACACCCCTCGAACTGCCCGCGGGACCCCAACCATTTATCGCTTACACCTCACGTCGCCACACCCACCGCCCAGCTCATCACCTCTCGATCCTCCACGACATCATCCCGACCCCGTCGCGGACACGATGCACTAGGGGCATGCACCCTCAGGATAAAACCCTCCCGATCCCCACTCATATCTCCTACCGCCCCATTCCACTCACTGACCTCTCCCCACTCACCCCTAAAGTGGAGGCGAGGCCTCCCGCTTCACCCAGCTCGCCACCCTCACTACATCACCACGACATCTAAGGAGAAGGGTAGAGGTTGCCGGCGCCTCTCTCCCTCTTCTCATCTGCATGCATGCACAACCGTGTTCATGGCCATCGAGCACACCTAACCCTCCTCTCTATTTTTGTCTAGGAGCACCAGGAGGACGTCGCGGAGGGATCCCTTGAGAACCACGTCTCCGCGAACATGCCGTGGCCACGTATGGAGCCGGAGCCTCCTCTGCCGCCCCTCGTTCTGCTCGCCGTCATCAACCGCATCCAGCCAACACGCCGCCTACCCCTCATTGCCCCTAGGTAAGCCTCCTCGACCACCTCCCGTAGCCCCTAGGGTTTCGTTGCCGGCGTCACGTCTGTTCGAAGACGACGAGCGCCAGCCGTCAGATCCTCATTAGATCCAACAGCCCAGCCTCGCCGGTACCCCTTCGCCAGCCCTAGCCACTGATCAGCGGAACCCCCACCAGGATTTGAATCCTCGGCTACTGTACAACCCGCACCGGACTTGGGCCAGCCCAGCATGATCGGGCCGTGACCCTGGCCGTAGTCTCTCTGCCCCTTTCCTTTTATTTAATCTAATAAAATTTCTAGGAAAGTTGTACCTAGCTTGAAATTCACCAAAATTTCCAGAATAATATTTTCGGCATGAATCCAATTTTGTCCGCTAATTTAGGACCTTTCCTAACACATGGCTTTGGAAATTTGGCAAAAACTAGTCTATATGTTAGATGGGATTTTTTGTAAGGATCCCAACCTTTAATAAGGTAGAGTCCCCTGTGTTTACAATGCTAGTCCCTGGATCAATAGCTAGCATCCACAATTAAGATGTAATATCAAGAAACAAAGGTCATAATACAACTTTATAACCATGAATAACATAATTTTATTACATCTTACATAGCTCAGTTGGCTATTACATTACATTGCAGCAGAATATCTATAAGCATGGGGTCCTTCATCTTCAAAGTGCCACAGGCAAACATGTTGGTAGTAGACTTGTAATCCTAATCAATCAACTTCACTAATATCACTCAAACCTGCAACATAACAAGTTGCAGCCACAAGGGTCAATACATTTGAATTGTATTGGCAAGTTTCACTACTAAGTATACTATGACTGGATCCTATCAATACATGCATATTTGGCTAAGTGGGGTTTAGGCTCATTTGCATAAAGCAATATAGTTTTATCCTATCTTTTCAAAATAGTTTTGATCTTTTGTTAAATCTTTCTGAACTCCTTGGAATCCATGAAGTGTTTCAAAATCCCTTGTTGTCACCCTTAAGTTTTACTTTGAGAAATTGGAATGTCGAGATCTTCCATAGCTTCAGGCCTTAGTTGCTCAGTATTGTCCATAACCGGGGACACGTCTAAGTACTTAGAATTTGATCTTCTGCAGAAGTTGTACACTTTACCCACATGACACAATCTCATCTTGATGCCACCGGTGGCCACTGGATAAGTACTCACCAAGATGGAGTACTGGCAGATTGAGAATGTGACAAAGTCTTTCCATAGGAGTCCTCCCAATACAAAATGCTAGCTTGTCTACCAGGCACCAATGTAGGGTTTCAAGCTCCCTTACACAAATCTAGTTAACCTAAAGATGCCAATGCATGGGTCTTCCACTATGTAGTTGACTAAGCCAGAGCCCATTTAGCATGTGGCTGTACACGGAAGCCACTGTACGAGAAACATGTTTAATCTCTAAGTCCCTGGGTGGTTTTCTTCTAGTGCACAACAAAAACAGATTGCCATATAAACATGGTTCCTTTTGTTGCCACCTTGTCCAAAAGCTTGAGTATCCTTGTCCACCCAGGTGGTTCATTGAGTACTTGTTTTGTTATATAAAACATAAGTCTTTTCAATACTTCATATAATCTTAACATGTATCCCATCCCAATATATAGCTGGGCTAAGCATACTACAACTACAATGTTTTCACTAAGGAATATGGATTTCCTAATAGGATATATCATAGCATAAGTATAGAAATTCTTTTCATGCATGTTTCAAAATCCACTAAGTATAATGAAAATAGTAGGACTTTAGATGATAGTGTTACTTGCCTTTTTGGTAGGGAATGGTGGTTCACTTCTTGATCTTGCTAGTTTCACACTTTTCTAACTTCACTACAAATCAATCAAGCAAACACAAAATGAACTAGCATTCCAACCAATATTCAAACAATCAAACACACATAAAATAATAGAAATTAAGTCTTGCATGCAAGCATGCAAAAGATAGTTTTATTTGCAAAGGTGGTTTCCACTAGGCTCTAAGATTTGTAAGGTTCAAAGTAGTCATTTTCCAAAGTGGCAAAGTCATTTGCAAAAGGGTTTTGTCTATAAACCATTTTTAAATCCATTCATTATTTCATGTGGTGGAAAATGTTTTTATCAAAGCAAGAACTTTATGTTGTTCACCAAATAAGTTGTTAATTCTCAAAACTTGGTGTTTAGGGTCAGTAGGTTTGATTCAAATCATTTTCCCAAAGTTTTCATTCCAAAATCATTTTCATAACAATAGCAATATTTTTATTTGACTAGAAATGGGCTAATTCAATTAATCCATCCTATTCTTCACCAAATCCATTTTTAAAACCATGGGTTGGTTCCTAAGGTCAGTAGGTTCACCACAAACCATTTTGCAAAGATTTCAACCTCAAAAACAATTTTGAATAATTTTTATAACTTAAGCAAGCATACAAATGTTTCTGCAAAAACAAACATTTTACCAGAGGCTTTTTACTAAAAAAATTGCTTGGTTGGCTAGGGATTGTTCCACTGATTCCATTGATATAAAGTTTGCAATTTTTGGACGTGTGGATCAAAAGTTACAAGGGTTTCAAATCTGCATCTAAAATAGATTCAAACTTTGCTTTAAAACAGAACTGGTGACACGCGTCGCGTTTTTATTGGGCGGTACCGCTTCGTGCGGATCAGCCTCTGCGGGGAGTTGGATTAAACTACATCGCACGGCTCAGACTGCATACCCTTTCGCTGTTAAGTGATCTAATCGCATCCTTTGGATTTTCATCTAACGGCTATCGTCACCTTGACCAATATCTGGCGGCGCTCGACGGCTGCGCGCGGCGGCGATGTTCGGCCAACGGCGGAGCTGGTACTAGAGGATGCTAGGGGAAGGAAGGAATGGCTCACCGTGATCGCAATAGCGTGGGGGAGCTCAACATAGTTGCGAGGAGGCGAGGGGCGCTCAGGATCTGTCGGAATTCCTCACCGGAGTCAAGGACGGCGTCAGGCGGCTCTGGTCGTGGTTGGAGGCGACGCTGTGGTTCACCCCGAAGCAAAAAGAGTATACGGTTAGATGCGCAAGATCAAGGCGAAGCTGCGTGCATGAAGGAGAGGGCGCGGGGTGGTCGGTTTTTACCAGGGAACTTCGCCGGAGAGAGGCAGACACGGCGTTGTGGTCAGTGGTTGTCGAAGTCGACGCTCAGGGGCGCCCGCGGTTGAACGGAGGGCACAGACAGGTGCGCCTGGGAGTGGGGATCTCGACGGTGTGCTCAGGAAGGCAAGGGGTGGCGAGGTTGGGCCGGAATCAAGGAGGAAGCTCGTCGGAGACAAAGGTGCTCGGAGAGGAATTATGGTGGCCTGGGGGCGTGGCAAGGTGGGGCGACTGAGGGGAAATGGAGAGGGGGCGTGGGCGTTTAAGCGTGCGTGATCAATGCGAGTAATGGTGGTCGCGTTAAGGCGAATTTAAGCCGCGGAATCATAGCCAGAAACGGCGACGAGGGGAGGGAGAAGAGGTCGTCGCGGAGACGATGAGCTGAGGTGGCAGGTGGGGTCCTTTTGTCAGTGGGGGAGAGAGAGGGGAAGAGGGGCCACCGGTCAGTGTCAGCGCGGGTTAGTTAACAGGTGCGAAACGTTTTCCTCGGGAGAGAGGGAGTGGGCTGGTACTGGGCCTTGTTGGGCTGGCTCAGTTGGGTCAGGTCTGTTTCTATTTTTTTCTTTCTGAATGTTTTGTCTTTTTCTATTTCTAATTTCTGTTTTGAATTTCAAACAACCAATCAAGCATCCAAATTAATTCAAACATTCACCACACTTTGCAATTGAGTTTGGTTCTGTTTAACAACATAAACCAATTCCCAAAACAAAATAATATTTTTATTTTAGAGTCCATTTATAATTAAATAAAATGGACATTAGTTATTAAATAAAATGGGTTTTAATTTAATTAAAATCTCCATTTGAAATCTAAATATTTTCAAAACCAAAACAGTAGGTTTTATTTGAAAATAAAGAATACTTGGAAAACTTGTTTAAAATAATTAAATAAGCTTTGATGTTTAATTAAAATAGTAAAACCTTTTATTTTTTTAATAAACTTGGATATTAAATCCTTATTATTTTATTTAAATAAACCTTTACTATTTTTATCAAATAGAAATATTTTATTTCAAAGGTTGGCCAATTTTTAATTTGGCTTATAAAATATTCCTTATTTAAAATACTTCCTTTTCATTTGAAAGCCAAATCTTTTTATTAAAAGATTCAAAATAGTAATTCTAAATATTTTTATTTTCCTTTATTAAATGTTTATCTTTTTAATCCCTTTAGGATTTTATTTGATCCAAATAGGTTTTGCAATTTTCCAATTGGATTCAAAAAGTTTCTTCTCACCCTGAAAATCAATCAAAGTTTTATTTTATTCATTTGTTTTTCACATTACAAGATTTGGAAAATCAAAGGATGTGGCAGGCTACCACGCTTAAAATAAATCTCGTCCCGAGATTTGGGAAGGATAAAGGTTATAAGTAGGCTTAAAATAACTAGGGTACTACCACCCTTAAAATAAAGTCTCATAGGGTTACATTGATGGTTCACTTGACTAAAAGTTCAACACAATAACCAGACAAGGAATCCTTATTTGACTCTTCTGAGTTTTATAAATCCTGACATCCACTTCTTCTATCTCTTCAAAGTTTCCATTCATGTAAATGTGGTTCACATGTCCTTTCTGGGTCACACTGGAGTCATTTCCATTGGCTCTTTTAGCATCCTTTTTCTTTTTCTTCTCTGGACAGTCTGATGCATAGTGTCCAAGTTCCTTACAATTATAGCATTGCAACTGGCTAATGTCCTTTTTCCTGTAAGTGTCATGTTGGTTCTGACCAAGGTCATCTCCATTGTCAGTATCATTTCCATTATTCTCACTTCCATTGCTGTTGTGGTGATACTGATGTGGTTCAGAATCTTCATTGCTCCTTTTGAATGAATGTTTCTTCTTTGATGATCCCGAATGATTCTTGAGTTTATGCTTCCTCTTTTTGTTCTCAACTTGATTCATCTTGTTTTCCAAAATGGTGGCTTTGTCACAGAGTGATTGATAAGTTGGGACATAGGCAACATCTAGCTGCAGGTTCAACTCATCATTAAGTCCTTCAAAAAATTTATCCTTTCTCTTAGCATCTGTATCAACTTCATCCGGTGCATAGCGTGCCAGATTGTTGAATTCTTCAATATACTCAGCCACACTGAGGTGACGTTGTTTCAGATTGTGAAATTCCTTTTTCTTCAAGTACATTACTCCAGGTGAGATGTGAGTGGTTCTTAATCCATCTTCAAAAATAGCCCAAGTTACATCTTCAAGGGGAGTGGTGATTTGAAAGTTGTCCCACCATGTTGCTGCTGGTCCTTCAAGCAGAAATGCTGCAAACCTTACTTTTTCTTCATCAGTGCAGCCAACAGTCACTAGGTCTTTGTTCACTGAACGTAACCAATCATCAGTTTCCATTGGGTCAGTTGTTACAGAGAACCTTGCAGGCCTAAGTTTCAGAAACTTGGTGAGCATGTCAAGTGCTGGAGGGTTATTCTGATTGTTGTTGTTGTTGTTGTTGTTGTTGTTGTTGTTGTTGTTGCTGCTGTTGCTGTTGCAGTTGTTGCTGTTGTTGTTGTTACTGTTGTTGTTGCTGCTACTGCTGTTGTTGTTGTTGTTGTTGTTGTTGTTGTTGTTGTTGTTGTTGTTGTTGTTGTTGTTGTCGTTGTTGTTGTGGTTGTTGTTGTTGTTGTTTTTGTTGTTGTTGTTATTGTTGTTATTGTTGTTATTGTTGTTGTTGTTGTTGTTGTTGTTGTTGTTGTTGTTGTTGTTGTTGTTGTTGTTGTTGTTGTTGTTGTTGTTGTTGTTGTTGTTGTTGTTGTTGTTGTTGTTGTTGTTGTTGTTGTTGTTGTTGTTGTTGTTGTTGTTGTTGTTGTTGTTGTTGTTGTTGTTGTTGTTGTTGTTGTTGTTGTTGTTGTTGTTGTTGTTGTTGTTGTTGTTGTTGTTGTTGTTGTTGTTGTTGTTGTTGTTGTTGTTGTTGTTGTTGTTGTTGTTGTTGTTGTTGTTGTTGTTGTTGTTGTTGTTGTTGTTGTTGTTGTTGTTGTTGTTGTTATTCTGATTCTGTATGAATGTGGTCATCTGCTGCATCAACTGTGTCTGAGCTGCCATCATCTGTTGCATCTCAGGGGTGATGTTGTTGTTGTTTTGGTTGGGGTTGGCACGACGGGGAGGCATCTGTTGATTTGATAGGGATAAGTATTGGTGGATAGGTTTTTAAGAAGTTTTAACACAAAACCCAAAAACAACCAAGTTCAATCAAACAATCAAACCATCAAACAATCAACAAGCAACTAACCACTTAACCACTTATGAGCTTATCTCATGAGTTGAAGGAAACAACAAGTTTTCTTGAAAATAATAACTTAGTATAATCATACCTCATAGGACAATATGATCCATACTCTAACTTGATATCAATGTCTTTGGTAGGGAATCTAATGTCTCTTGGTTTTCACTAGTAGTCCTTAGTGATATCCAAGGTTGAGTCCTTGGTGGAAATATTGAAGATGTTGAAGTCATTAGAGTTGAAGATGTTGAAGTCATTAGAGTTGAAAATGTTCTTAGCTCATGGTAAGTTCTTTGGCCATGGGGTAGTCTCTATCCATCAAGTTGAAATAGAAGAGATGTAGAGTCAAAACCAAAATGGTTGAGGAAAGAGTTTACAAGATTGTTTGTAAATAAGTTTTGGAACAAACACAACTCCTATTTCTCTAAGGGGTTTTGTCCAATCCTAGGGTTACAATCCTACAGGCAACACAGTGCTCTGATACCATCTATAAGGATCCCAACCTTTAATAAGGTAGAGTCCCCTGTGTTTACAATGCTAGTCCCTGGATCAATAGCTAGCATCCACAATTAAGATGTAATATCAAGAAACAAAGGTCATAATACAACTTTATAACCATGAATAACATAATTTTATTACATCTTACATAGCTCAGTTGGCTATTACATTACATTGCAGCAGAATATCTATAAGCATGGGGTCCTTCATCTTCAAAGTGCCACAGGCAAACATGTTGGTTGTAGACTTGTAATCCTAATCAATCAACTTCACTAATATCAATAAAACCTGCAACATAACAAGTTGCATCCACAAGGGTCAATACATTTGAATTGTATTGGCAAGTTTCACTACTAAGTATACTATGAGTGGATCCTATCAATACATGCATATTTGGCTAAGTGGGGTTTAGGCTCATTTGCAGAAAGCAATATAGTTTTATCCTATCTTTTCAAAATAGTTTTGATCTTTTGTCAAATCTTTCTGAACTCCTTGGAATCCACCAAGTGTTTCAAAATCCCTTGTTGTCACCCTTAAGTTTTACTTTGAGAAATTGGAATGTCGAGATCTTCCATAGCTTCAGGCCTTAGTTGCTCACTATTGTCCATAACCGGGGACACGATGTAGCATCCCAGTTGTCTAACCCCTGTAATGCTACATGTCTTAATAATAAAATGGGCCACTTCCAACATATAATTGTTGCATCATCATCATATCATGCTCATGTCATCATGTCCCCTTGCATTTGAGCATCACATAAAACCTTTTCTTGTTTGCTCTTATCTCATGTGCATGATTAATTGTGGTTGCCTCTTGATATTGTATTTGGTTCTTATTAAATTGTTTAATGCCCAAGTTGAGTTGGGGGCATCTCTCTTTTGTCTCCACCACCTTTTCTTTCACCACCTTATAATTCCACCATCCAATAATATGGGCTTGGCCTTTTATTGAGCTTCTCTAGCCCATGTTGTTGGTTGGATCCACTCCTAATCTATTGCTTGGCCTTTGCCCACCTTTTGGGAATGCAAGGATTAAAGCCACATGGGATCATGTTGTTTTCACAATATAACCACTTGGCATTAATTGTCCTGCATGGGCCATGCAAGTACCATCTCCCCTAGCTTTTGGCTTTGTGGTTTTCTAAATGGAGCCTTCTTCTTTGCTTGATCATGTTTGGCTAGTATAAAATCTGGCTACCCTCCTCTTTCTTTGTTCTTGCTTGGCCTATGTTGGGATCATGCATGGACCCCAAAACCCCACCACCACTATATGACCATCTCTCCCTCCTCCTCTTTTCTTGTTTTTGTTGTTTAGAGCTTGCTTGTAGTTGCTTGACCCACTAGAGTGCCACCATCTTTGTCCTAACCTCTTAGCAACTCTAAACCTACCCCAATCCATCTCTCCTTCTACACCTTTCCTAAAACAAACCCTAATCTACACCCACCTAAACCAAACCTAAACTACTTTTCCTCTAACAAAACTCAAACAACATCTCTCTCTCTCTTCTTTTCTACCCTAAACTAAACCCTAATTTACTTATACTCTAAAATAATCCCTACATCTACTTCTTTCCCTAAAACAAAAACCTATTTTACATCTATTTTAAACTCCAACCCCTAATCTACTCCCTCCCTTAACCTAAACCCTAAGTACCCCTCTCCACCCTACCATGCGCCTACCCCAGCACTCTACCAGCCCCTCCTCTATCACGACCGCCTCAGCTCCCGCCCACCTGCAGCCCTGGCCCCACCTAGCACGCCCCCACGCCATCTACCACCCCATGCACGTGAGGTGCAACATCACCCCTCCCCCACGCCAGCTACCACCCCTCTCTCGTGCTTATCCAACCTGCCTCGCCCCTGCCTCTCCCAGACCCCCCCAGGAACCTACCTGCCCCCTTCTTCCATACCCCTTCCCCCAGAACAACCATGCCCCCTTCCACTAAACCCTAGATCGGCCCCCCCAGCAACCCTCCGCTCCAGAGTTCCTCGTCGCCCGGCCAGCCAGGATCGCCGGCGATCTCCCCGCCGGTGGAGCGCAGGAGCTCATGCTCCCCGGAGAACCCCGCGCCGCCGTGCCCACGCCAGATCGCTCCGCCCGCCTCGCGGCGATCTCCTTCCTCGCCGGCCACGTTTCGACCACGCCCGGTGAGCCTCCTCCCGACATACCCTTGCCCCTAGCGCTGCTGAGCGCCGCGTCGAACACCCGTCTGCGTGCGTCGCTGGCGCAAGCTGTCGCAGTAGATCTGCTCACGATCAGAGCCCTGCCCCGCGCGCCACAGTCCGCCTCCGCGCTAGTATCCTATAGCAAAGTTGTAGGCCTAGGGTTCCTCTTCGTTTTTCGTTTTGGGTCCGTGGCGTTTGGAGCATCAGCGGCGTCGCCAACGACGGCCGAAGTCCGGCCAGACGCAGCCGCCAGCAGCGCCGCGCCGCTGCCGGCCGACAGCGCGCGGTCGTTTAGCGTTTAGGTCCTTCACCTTTTTCCCGCCTCAATCCGCGATCCACCAGCCCCACCCGCCAGCGTCCCTGGGAAATTTGCAAAAAGGCTCCCAGGAAGATCTGTTTTGCAACCCGCGGTCCCCCCTCGCCGCCACCTGTCGCCGCGTCGTTCGCTAGCGTGTCCGCGAGTCAATCTTGCGCGTAGCCCCCTCCACTTTCGGTTCCTCAACCCGCGGTCCAGCGTGGCCCCACTGTCAGTCTCTCTGAGAGTTTTCTAAAAAGAGACCTGTTGTTTGGTTCATTTAACCCGCGGTCCCCTGAGCCTCAGCCACTGTCGCGTGGGCCGCAGGGCACCCTCAGCCCCACCTGTCAGCGGCTCAGGAGTGAGTAGAATTGGTAGAAAACGTTTCAAACTGTTTCAATAATTCAAACTTATTTCAAATAAATTCAAATTTCAAATTCTTTTCAGTTTTCTAATAACTTTTGCATACTTTCTTCAAATTGGGCAAATGACATATGTTTTGATATCAGAAAAATGAGGGGAATTCACATATGACATCTGTTTTGTGTTTCGCTCAAGCAAAATTCCAAGTCATGTTAATTACATCAAATGCCACTGAGTTTTCAATAAACCATAACTTTTGTATTGTAAATCCAAATTTGACAAATGAGTAGTCTAAATTGATCACCGACGAGACCTTTCTTATGCTCTCCATGACTTCAATTGCAGCATGCATCATATAAATATATGTTAAACAACAAATGTTATGGCAATTGTGATACTAAACCCAATTAAATGTTACTTTATTGTTCTTCACACCTCACCATGCCATGCTACCTTTCTTGCCATGTAAATTGTGCATCATTCATCATGGCATGATTGTTTGCTTGACGCATCTTATTCAAATGATTGTGCTCTATATTCATGTTGGCCTTGTTTGTTTGGATTTTCTCGGATAGACGCTGAGCAGGGGTTGTATCAAGAGAACCAGGAGCACTACCCAGTACCGTCCCTTGCTTCAACAGAGATACCAGGCAAGCACTACCACATGCTTGCATACATACAGTACCTATTGCCTCTATCTTATTCGTGCATCATCGAGTCGCGATTGCATTAAATTGAATCCCAAGTATGCATAGCCTTTACTTTTGAACCCCACCAAGCTTGTTTCCCTCTATCCCATAAGCCACTACTATAGGAGTTGTTTGAGCCATGCGAGTCGTAGAACAGCATGTAGGGTTTGTGAGAGTCTGATGAATAATGAGGTACCTAAACAACTTAACTTTGAGTAGTTCGGGATAACTAAAGAAAGTGGCACCGTGAGCAATATCTGCTATTTGGTTTTCCTGCTCACTTGTGTCGTGAAGACCCCGAGTACTTGATTCCTGTTCCTTGTTTTATCGCGCTATCCACATCCGGAGGTATATGGGACCCCCTGAGCGAGCTTGATTCCGACTTATTTCTTGGGGCCACAAACTAGTTTGAGGTTTTATTTACGATCTGTACTTATGCCATGATTATCGCTTTATTTACCATTGTGCGGTAGTCACTTACTTGTTGTTAGGGCCCGTGACGTTTCGTGGTATCGACAGTCCCGTTTGGGGGCATCGTTCTGTCGCCCCCTAAACCTTGGGTCCGTCTCGAGCTTGCTTACTTCCGTTGGTGTACAAGGGTGGCCCCTGAAATATTTACGAATCCTGTGATTGTTCAATCGTGAAAGCCTCGTTGGGTTTTGATTTGGTTTTCGAGGTTGATCGAGTGTGTGTTGCTATTGGTGCACCCGGGGTAAAACTTTCTGAAAGCCGTGTCCGCGGTTATGGACGACTTGGAGCACAGTTTCTTGATCATAGACAAGCATAACTAAAGTACCGCTCTTAATATGACCAAAGTAACATGACTAGTAAATAGTGCAATACTCATGGAATGGTTAATAAAATTGCCAACGGATGGGGGTTGTTCGTCCGCTTCCTTGTTGGTAAGCAGGGAGGAGGATGGATCGGATGAGATTACCATTATAACTGTTGTACTTAAAATTCACGGACATCCGTCTATCATTGGTTAGGCGGATGGTTAGCGTTTATCTTTAGAATTGCTAGGGTTTATTTTTGCTGCAATTGCGTCACCCCAGGTTGTGTCCCCTTTAGAGGCATTAAGACTTGCTGAGTACCCTTAGGGTCTCACACGATAAATTCTTGATTCAGATGAGCAGTACCTTCTCGGGGACGGATCTTTGGGTGGAAGAAGCCGATGAAGTGGGCAACGATCGTATGGTGTAGAGATTCGCACGGGATCCGTGAGACTAGTTGGGATGTGCTTATTTTCTCGGCATCTTATGCCTATTTGCTTCTTATCCGTACTCGGATCTTGTTTGCCGCCCGCATGATACTACGATGTGTGTTGTATGAGGAGTTATCCTAAATTATAGATGTATCTAGGTCATTTGAATCTTGCCGTATGGCGTTGGTATATTTCCTTTCTTTCTAGATGGTGTGGCTCGATGTACTCTTGTATGGTGGCTTGCGTACATACCCACTTGTGTACGTAGTTGATCCCTTCGCCGACTCGCCGCGTCTGAGTCCCGTTGAGAGGTTAGCGGTTGGGACGTCTGAAAGGACTACCGGTGAGTGGCTTTTGGGGCCCCGTACTATTTCAACCGCTATCTCTCATCCAGGCTTGTATCTAGGGCGTAGTTCACCGAGGTAGTTACAATTGGTATCGAGCCATCCCGACCTTGAGGTTTCAGCCAAACGGTCGTTGTCAGTCTAGCAAATATTTTGAGTAGTTATGTATATAGGGAAAAACAAAACGCGAGAGTAGGACTGCTTCCACTTTACTTCTTACCCTCCCACACACCCTTTTCTGGTAAGGAAGTGTAACGTTTTCAATTCTCTTCTCAAAGTTCAAACTAGGATTCACGTGTTCGGGGTTTCCGTAGTACCATAGGATGTGTGTGTGTGTGTGTGTGTGTGTGTGTGTGTGTGTGTGTGTGTGTAGTCCCTTGTCTATCTGTTGCATCCAAGTTGTTATCTTATCTGCCTTTGGTTATCAACTGTTGGTACATTCCATACCAACAGGCTTTTGTAAACCGACGCAATCTATCTTCCTTTTGTATCCGACGCTATCTTGTTTGGGGTGTTCGTTTCCGTAGTACCAATCTTTAGGTTTCGTCGTGAGAAGAAGGGGTTAGGATATGTGTTCCACTTGTTCATGTGCGGAGTAATGATTTGAGTGCGGGATGGAGTCGCGACCATACCACTACTTGTATCATTTGCTTTTGTATATTGGATCGGTAGAGTCACTAATCTTGATTCGTTAAGTAATTTTACATCTATTGGTATTTTAATGCCGAAATTTGTGGAAAATTTTTCTTTGATATGTTTGTGTACCACACTTCTTTTCAGTCGTGTGCGATATGCTTAATATCTTTGAGGTGCTATGAACTTTGTTGATATTTCATATCATCTCAGTAAATTGTATCCTTTAATCTTGGTTAATTCCATTTTGGTACTATTTTGGATTATTATCATTCTCCATTATAGTACTGACTTGAGTTTTATATCAATGACAGGATGGCTCCCCCACGGATGAGGAGGACATTCCTCGAGCTCGGGCTCATCAAGCATAGCTAATGCTCTGGCAGCCATGCAAGAGAACCAGCAGCGCTTCGAGGAGAGCGTCAGAAGGAACGAGTTCACTCCACTTCCTCCACCTCCCAAGCGTGGTGACATCAAGAGCTTCCTCAAGTTCAACCCCGATTCGGCGTGTCGACCGACCTCTATCGATGATTGGCTGCGAGATCTCAAGGCTGCTAGAGGCTGGCGATGTGCGAGCAGGAATGGGTAAATGTGCTACTCATCCGCTCAAGGGAGACGCTCTATGGTGGAAAACTACTTGAAGGCTAGCTGCACTGGGCTCCACCTACTTGGGAGAGGTTCACCGCCTTCAAGGAGCGGTTCTCTCGAGATTGTGATGGAGCGGATGAAGGATGCTTTCCTCAACTTGAAGCGGTGGCAATGATAACGTCCACCTACATCAGGAACTTTATGAACTTGTCTCGCTATGGTGGTGATGAGGTATCGATGACAAGAAAAGCGAAGAGATTGAGCAAGGGCTCAATGCGTCGATCAAGTATGCACTCACGCATGCAAGACCGCAACCTTCACAGGCTGCGGCATATGGCACTACAAGAGGAGGCTAGTAGGCGGATGTTCGAGGAGTCCAAGAAACACAGCGAGGATGCATCAAGCTCGGCGCAATGGCAACTCCTTCTAAGCGGCGTGTCCGGGTTCCTAACACCCCGTCGCTCTGGCTCCACCAAGATACGCAACTTACGCGCCAAGGCCATCAAACTTCACCACCGCGGCTCCCGTGGGCTACAACCCTTACCACAGGCGCTGGCGGAGTCCTCGCCACTCTGCTCCACGTCCAGGTGGTGCTTCACATGTGGAGACCACGGACATCAAAGCTGGGCCCAATGAAGAACAAAGCTCTCCCTCCACCCCGCCAAGATCTGCAGCAAGCTCTCCCTCGGTTCGTGCACCACCTCGGGCTCTCAACATCAACACTAAGCCGGTCTGCGGTTCGAGCTAACGTCAACGCCTCTCAAGCCGAGCTCACACAGGTCGTAATGGGTATGCTCTCGCTAACTCGGTTCTGCGAGTTCTCTTTGATTACGGTGCATCGCATTCTTTTGTGTCTCATAAGTTTGCCCAAGAGAATAACGATAGGGTCCCTTTACCACGTGGTGGTGCTATCTCCGGTTCAAACATGAGGGCTGCTCATATCGATCATGGCAATAAAGTTGAGATTGGTGGCTCGTTATTCTTGGCTTCTTTAATTCTTCAGGCAACTCGACATTGATGTCATTCGGCATGGATTGGTTGACAAAGAATGCACTGTGATTGATTGTCTGAACGCCGGTGTCTCAAGATCCTCAAGGCCACATAGTCTTTTCTCCAAGTCGACTCCTGCTGTCGACTCTATTCCTTGGCTACTCTTAATGATGATGCTATGGAAGCTATTCGGAAGGTACCGGTCCGTGAGTTCCGGATGTTTTTCTGAAGAGTTGCTGTATGCCTCCGGATCGCGAGGTTGAATTCGTGATCGAGCTCGAACTGGAACGGCTCCTATCTCCAAGAGGCCATACAAGATGGGTCCTTCGATGGGTGAACTCAAACGACAACTTGATGAACAAGAGAAGTTGGGTTTCATTCAACACACTTCTTCTTGGGGTAGTCCAACAATCTTCGTGAAGAAGCGTGGCAGAACCGATAGGCTCAGGTTGACTACAGGCTCTAAATGCTAAAACCATCAAGAACAAATATCCTCTCCCTCGGATAAATGATCTGTTTGACCAGCTAGCAGGAGCTGTGGTGTTCTCTAAGCTCGATTTGAGAAGTGGTTATCACCAAATCAAAATTCGCAAAGAGGATGTGCCCAAGACAGCTTTCACCACTCGCTATGGCCTGTATGAGTACACGGTCATGTCTTTCGGCCTCACCAACGCACCTGCTACCTTCTCGAGGCTGATGAACTCCGTTTTCATGGAGTATCTTGACAAGTTTGTGGTGGTATATCTGGATGACATTCTGGTCTATTCCAAGTCCAAGGAGGAGCATGAAGAGCATCTGAGGTGTGTCCTGAACAAGCTTCGTGAGAACCGCTTGTATGCCAAGTTCTCAAAGTGTGAGTTCTGGTTACCTGAAGTAACCTATCTGGGGCATGTTATCTCTGCCAAGGGCATTGCAGTCAACCCGGAAACCGTGAAGACTATAGTTGAATGGCTTCCTCCTGCTAATGTCAAGGAAGTGCGGAGTTTTCTCGGCTTGGCTAGCTATTGCCGTCGCTTTGTGCAGAACTTCTCGAAGATAGCAAAGCCTCTTACCGATCTCCTCAAGAAAGGCAAGAAGTACCTGTGGACACCTTGCCAAGAGAGCTTTGAGACACTCAAAGAAGCTCACTTCCACACCAGTCTTGGTTCCTCCGGATACATCCAAGCCTTTCCAGATCTTACGTGATGCCTCTTTGCAAGGATTGGGTGCGGTCCTTATGCAAGAGAGAGATGTGGTTGCTTATGCCTCTCGTCGCTTGAAGACGCATGAGGTCAACTATCCACACATGACCTTGAGCTAGCAGTGTGGTCTTTGCTTTGAAGCTATGGAGGCACTACTTGCTTGGGAACCGTTGTGAGATCTTCTCGGACCACAAGAGTTTGAAGTATATCTTCACTCAACCGGATCTCAATCTTCGGCAAAGGAGATGGATTGAAGCCATCAATGACTTTGATGTGACCATCAACTACACCCCAGGCAAAGCAAACGTCATGGCAGATGCGCTTAGTCGTAAAGCTTATGTAAACAACCTCATGGTGGAAGAGCAGCAGCCTCTCTTGTGCGAGGAATTCCGTCAGCTTAACCTTGAAATTGTGGAACAAGGGCATCTCTTGAACCTTCTGGCTACTCCTCTCTTGGAAGAACAGATTCGGTCTCGTCAGCGTGGTGATCCGCACACCAAGAAGCTCATCGCTAAGCTTGGCACTCCGAAGTATGAATCCTTCCATGTTGATGATCAGGGCACGCTCTTCTTTGATCACCGGATGTTTGTTCCAAACTATCCGGGTCTGAGAGACCACGTTCTCAAGGAGGCACATGATTCGGTTCTTTCTATCCATCCTGGCAGCACAAAGATGTATATGGACTTGAAAACACAATACTGGTGTCCTGGGTTGAAAAGGTATTGTGCCAAGTACGTCTCAGAATGTGATGTCTGCCGCAGAGTCAAGGCTGTTCATCAGAAACCATTTGGTCTTCTACAGCCATTGAAGCCTCCAGAGTGGAAGTGGGAGAAAGTTGAGATGGACTTCATCACCGGCTTTCCGAGGTCGCAGAAGGGCAACAATGCAATTTTTGTTGTCATCGACAGGCTTTCCAAAGTGGCACACTTCTTCCCAGTCAAAGAGACAATTTCTGGACTTCAGTTGGCTGAGCTCTATATCAACAGGATTGTCTCCTTGTATGGGGTTCCACTTGAAATCAGTTCAGATCGTGGGAGCATCTTCACCTCAAAGTTCTGGGAGAGTTTCCAAAAAGCTTTGGGAACGAAGTTGAACTTCAAAGACTGCTACCACCCTCGATCGCAAGGACAAGTGGAGAGGATCAATCGATTCTCGAGGACATGCTTAGAGCTTGCGTCATCTCGTTTGGCATGAAGTGGGAAGAATGCCTTCCTTATGCTGAATTCTCCTACAACAACAGCTTCGAGAGTCTCAAGATGGCACCATTCGAGGCTCTCTATGGTCGCAAGTGCAGAACTCCCATTGGTTGGTCGGTGCGGGAGAAAGAATCTGGTTTGGCTCGACATTGTGACTCAGAGAGGAGAAGGTGCATATCATTCGGAGAACCCGAAAATTGCTCAGTCGTCGGAAGAGCAACTATGACAGAAGCACGGATATGGTATATGCCCCTGGTGATCTCGTCTACCTTCGTGTCACTCCCATGAGAGGAACACACCGCCTGGTATCAAAGGAAAGTTGGCTCCTAGATACATCGGTCCTTTCAAGATCGTGGTAGAAGAGGAGAAGTTGCTTATGCACTTGAGCTTAGGAAAAACTCAAAGTCCATGATGTTTTCCACATCTCTCAGCTCAAGAAGTGCTTCAAAGACCCGGCAAGACCGTGGACCATGAGCTAATCGACCTCCAAGAAGATCTCTCTTATCAAGAGCACCCACCAAAATCCTCGAGACCGCAGAGCGAAGGACTGCAACAAGTCCATCAAATTCTGCAAGGTGCAGTGGTCACACCATTCTGTTGATGAAGCAACTTGGGAGCGTGAAGATGAACTCCGTGCCAACCATCCTTCTCTTTTTGTGTCTTCTTCTTCTTCCTAGAATCTCGGGGCGAGATTCCTGTTTAGTGGGGGAGAGTTGTAGCATCCCAGTTGTCTAACCCCTGTAATGCTACATGTCTTAATAATAAAATGGGTCACTTCCAACATATAATTGTTGCATCATCATCATATCATGCTCATGTCATCATGTCCCCTTGCATTTGAGCATCACATAAAACCTTTTCTTGTTTGCTCTTATCTCATGTGCATGATTAATTGTGGTTGCCTCTTGATATTGTATTTGGTTCTTATTAAATTGTTTAATGCCCAAGTTGAGTTGGGGGCATCTCTCTTTTGTCTCCACCACCTTTTCTTTCACCACCTTATAATTCCACCATCCAATAATATGGGCTTGGCCTTTTATTGAGCTTCTCTAGCCCATGTTGTTGGTTGGATCCACTCCTAATCTATTGCTTGGCCTTTGCCCACCTTTTGGGAATGCAAGGATTAAAGCCACATGGGATCATGTTGTTTTCACAATATAACCACTTGGCATTAATTGTCTTGCATGGGCCATGCAAGTACCATCTCCCCTAGCTTTTGGCTTTTGTCTGGTTTTCTAAATGGAGCCTTCTTCTTTGCTTGATCATGTTTGGCTAGTATAAAATCCTGGCTACCCTCCTCTTTCTTTGTTCTTGCTTGGCCTATGTTGGGATCATGCATGGACCCCAAAAACCCCACCACCACTATATGACCATCTCTCTCCCTCCTCCCTCTTTTCTTGTTTTTGTTGTTTAGAGCTTGCTTGTAGTTGCTTGACCCACTAGAGTGCCACCATCTTTGTCCTAACCTCTTAGCAACTCTAAACCTACCCCAATCCATCTCTCCTTCTACACCTTTTCCCTAAAACAAACCCTAATCTACACCCACCTAAACCAAACCTAAACTACTTTTTCCTCTAACAAAACTCAAACAACATCTCTCTCTCTCTCTTCTTTTCTACCCTAAACTAAACCCTAATTTACTTATACTCTAAAATAATCCCTACATCTACTTCTTTCCCTAAAACAAAAACCTATTTTACATCTATTTTAAACTCCAACCCCTAATCTACTCCCTCCCTTAACCTAAACCCTAAGTACCCCTCTCCACCCTACCATGCGCCTACCCCAGCACTCTACCAGCCCCCCCCCTCCTCTATCACGACCTGCCTCGAGCTCCTGCCCACCTGCCCTGCCCCACCTAGCACGCCCCACGCCATCTACCACCCCATGCACGTGAGGTGCAACATCACCCTCCCCGCCCACCACCACCCCTCTCGTGCTTATCCAACCTGCCTCGCCCTGCACCCCAGAACCTACCTACCTTCTTCCATACCCCTTCCCCGTAACAACCATGCCCCTTCCACTAAACCCTAGATCGGCCCCCAGAACCCTCCGCTCAGAGTTCTCGTCGCGCCAAGAGACCAGGCCGGGCGATCTCCTCGCTTGGGCCGAGCTGGCTGAAACTCACGGAGAACCCCCGCCGCCGTGCCACGCAGATCGCCCGGCCCGCCTCGCCAGCCGATCTCCTTCCTCGCCGGCCGTTTCGACCCACGCATCGCCTCGTGAGCCCTCTCCTCCCCGGACATACCCCTTGCCCCTAGCTTGTGCCAGCGCGCCGTCGAACACCCGTCGCGTGCGTGCGTCAGCCTTTGGCGCCAAGAAGCGTCAGCAGCCAGATCTGCTCCCGATCGAGCCCCCGCGCCACAGTCCGCCTCCGCTAGTATCCTATAGCAAAGTTGTAGGCCTAGGGTCCCTCGTTTTCGCTTTGGGTCCGTGGCGTTTGAGCATCAGTGGCGTCGCCAGCGACGCCAAGTCCGCCAGCTGCGCCGCTGCCGGCCGACAAGCCATGGACGTTTAGCGTTTAGGTCCTCCACCTTTTTCCCGCCTCAATCCGCGATCCACCAGCCCCACCTGCGCCACAGGAAATTTGCAAAAAGGCTCCCGTGAAGATCTGCTTGCAACCCGCGTCCCTCGCCGCCACTGCCGTCGTTCGCTAAGCGTGTCCGCGAGTCAATCTTGCGCGTAGCCCCCTCCACTTTCGGTTCCTCAACCCGCGGTCCAGCGTGGCCCCGCTGTCAGTCTCTCTGAGAGTTTTCTAAAAAGAGACCTGTTGTTTGGTTCATTTAACCCGCGGTCCCCTGAGCCTCAGCCACTGTCACAGGTCGTGGGGGCACCTCAGCCCCACCTGTCAGCGGCTCAGGAGTGAGTAGAATTGGTAGAAAACGTTTCAAACTGTTTCAATAATTCAAACTTATTTCAAATAAATTCAAATTTCAAATTCTTTTCAGTTTTCTAATAACTTTTGCATACTTTCTTCAAATTGGGCAAATGACATATGTTTTGATATCAGAAAAATGAGGGGAATTCACATATGACATCTGTTTTGTGTTTCGCTCAAGCAAAATTCCAAGTCATGTTAATTACATCAAATGCCACTGAGTTTTCAATAAACCATAACTTTTGTATTGTAAATCCAAATTTGACAAATGAGTAGTCTAAATTGATCAGCTCGACGAGACCTTTCTGATTATGCTCTCCATGACTTCAATTGCAGCATGCATCATATAAATATATGTTAAACAACAAATGTTATGGCAACAATTGTGATACTAAAACCCAATTAAATGTTACTTTATTGTTCTTCACACCTCACCATGCCATGCTACCTTTCTTGCCATGTAAATTGTGCATCATTCATCATGGCATGATTGTTTGCTTGACGCATCTTATTCAAATGATTGTGCTCTATATTCATGTTGGCCTTGTTTGTTTGGATTTTCTCGGATAGACGCTGAGCAGGGGTTGTATCAAGAGAACCAGGAGCACTACCCAGTACCGTCCCTTGCTTCAACAGAGATACCAGGCAAGCACTACCACATGCTTGCATACATACAGTACCTATTGCCTCTATCTTATTCGTGCATCATCGAGTCGCGATTGCATTAAATTGAATCCCAAGTATGCATAGCCTTTACTTTTGAACCCCACCAAGCTTGTTTCCCTCTATCCCATAAGCCACTACTATAGGAGTTGTTTGAGCCATGCGAGTCGTAGAACAGCATGTGTAGGGTTTGTGAGAGTCTGATGAATAATGAGGTACCTAAACAACTTAACCTGAGTAGTTCTGGGATAACTAAAGAAAGTGGCACCGGTGAGCAATATCTGCTATTTGGTTTTTCCTGCTCACTTGTGTCCCGTAAGACCCCGAGTACTTGATTCCTGTTCCTTGTTTTATCGCGCTATCCACATCCGGGAGGTATATGGGACCCCCCTGAGCCAGAGCTTGATTCCGACTTATTTCTTGGGGCCACAAACTAGTTTGAGGTTTTATTTACGATCCTGTACTTATGCCATGATCGCTATTTACCATTGTGCGTAGTACCGCTTTATCTTTAGGGACCGGTGTTTACGTGGTATCGGCGGTCCCGTTTGGGGCATATCGTTGTTACCGCCGCCCCACAAACCTTGGGTCCGTCTCAAGCTTGCTTACTTCTTGGTGTACTACAAGGGTGGCCCCTGAAATATTTCAATCTGTGATTGTTCAACGTGAAAGCCTCGTTGGGTTTTGATTTGGTTTTTCGAGGTTGATCGGTGTGTGTTGCTATTGGTGCACCCGGGGTAAAACTTTCTCAAAGCCGTGTCGCGGTTATGGACGACTTGGAGCAGTGTCTTGATCATAGACAAGCATAACTAAAGTACCGCTCTTAATATGACCAAAGTAACATGACTAGTAAATAGTGCAATACTCATGGAATGGTTAATAAAATTGCCAGCGGATGGGGGCTGTTCGTCCGCTTCCTTGTTGGTAGCGAGGAGGAGGATGGATCGGATGAGATTACCATTATAAGCTGTACTTAAATTCACGGACATCTCTATCATTGGTTAGGCGGATGGTTAGCGTTATCTTTAGAATTGCTAGGGTTTATTTTTGCTTTTCGTCACCCAGGTTGTGTCCCCTTTAGAGGCATTAAGACTTGAGTACCCTTAGGGTCTCACGATAAATTCTTGATTCGGATGAACAGTACCTTCTCGTGACGGATCTTGGGTGGAAGAAGCCGATGAAGTGGGCAACGATCGTATGGTGTAGAGATTCGCACGGGATCCGTGAGACCTGTAGTTGGGATGTGCTTATTTTCTCGCATCTTATGCCTATTTGCTTCTTATCCGTACTCGGATCTTGTTTGCCGCTTGCATGATACTCGATGTGTGTTGTATGAGGAGTTATCCTAAATTATAGATGTATCTAGGTCATTTGAATCTTGGCCGTATGGCGTTGGTATATTTCCTTTCTTTCTAGATGGTGTGGCTCGATGTACTCTTGTATGGTGGCTTGCGTACATACCCACTTGTGTGTAGTTGATCCCTTCGCTCGCCGACCACGCCGTCTGAGGTCCCGTTGAGAGGTTAGCGGTTGGGACGTCTGAAAGGACTACCAGTGAGTGGCTTTTGGGGCCCCGCCGTACTATTTCAACCGCTATCTCTCATCCAGGCTTGTATCTAGGAGCGTAGTTCACCGAGGTAGTTACACACGACTAAGTACTTAGAATTTGAACTTCTGCAGAAGTTGTACACTTTACCCACATGACACAATCTCATCTTGACGCCACCAGTGGCCACTGGATAAGTACTCACCAAGATGGAATACTGGCAGATTGAGAATGTGACAAAGTCTTTCCATAGGAGTCCTCCCAATACAAAATGCTAGCTTGTCTACCAGGCACCAATGTAGGGTTTCAAGCTCCCTTACACAAATCTAGTTAACCTGAAGATGCCAATGCATGGGTCTTCCACTATGTAGTTGACTAAGCCAGAGCCCATTTAGCATGTGGCTGTACACGGAAGCCACTGTACGAGAAACATGTTCAATCTCTAAGTCCCTGGGTGGTTTTCTTCTAGTGCACAATAAAAAGAGATTGCCATATAAACATGGTTCCTTTTGTTGCCACCTTGTACAAAAGCTTGAGTATCCTTGTCCACCCAGGTGGTTCATTGAGTACTTGTTTTGTTATATAAAACATAAGTCTTCTCAATACTTCATATAATCTTAACATGTATCCCATCCCAATATATAGCTGGGCTAAGCATACTACAACTACAATGTTTTCACTAAGGAATATGGATTTACTAATAGGATATAGCATAGCATAAGTATAGAAATTATTTTCATGCATGTTTCAAAATCCACTAAGTATAATGAAAATAGTAGGACTTTAGATGATAGTGTTACACTACTAGAGAAAAGGCTATAGGAGACATGCTTATGCGAGGCACATTTAGCATATGCGCCTCCTATAAAAATAGGCGAGGCGCACTTTGCGATATGCGCCTCTAGTATAAAAATAGGCGAGGCGCATATGATAAGAATGCGTCTCCTATAATCCCTGTACGGACAGAATCTAGCAGCCCCATATTATGCGAGGCGCATTCTAGCCATATGCGCCTCTTATATATCAGATAGGCGAGGCGCATATGGCTAGAATGTGCCTCGCATATTCTGTGTGGGCCCGCGTGTTGGTAGGTGCACGAATGCGAGGCACATATGGCTATATCTCCTATATTTGACAATATCGGCGCATATGGCCATATGCGCCTCAAGTAACTCATGCGGGCCCGGGCGCTGGTAGGTGGCCGCATATGCGAGGCGCATATTGCTATATGCGACTCCTATAGTTTGAATTATAGGAGGCGCATATTGTGCAATATGCGCCTCGCATAAGCTGGCACCACTTTTTTCCATCTTTTTGCACATGGAGGAAACTACCACCCCACTCACTTGTGTCACTTCTTCCTCCTCCACCAAGACAAATCTGGTCGCCCCCCTCCTCCTCCCCACTTCATTTCCCCCATTGATTCACCTTCGAAGCTTGCCCATTGGTTGACACCCATATGTAAGTGAAGTCTCTTGCTCCTCTAGATCTACAACATGTCCATTTACTTCTCCTCCGGCTCTCTTGCGCAAGTCGTTGTTGGAGGAAGCGTGAAGGCGTTGCTTGCATGTATGCGCGTTGTCGGAGACACCGACTATATGATTGTGTTGTGGTGCTACTTTTGTGCAGGATTTCATTTGAGATGCCAATGTTTACGGAATGTCGATTTATTTCTTTTCCCGAATTTCGCACTCATGGATATCCTCTTTTAGGGAGGTCATGCGAATTTTTCGCGATCCACGTCCATATATGCTCTAATTATTCTCTTGCTCTTTGTACGCAGCGGCCATGGTCCGACCAGCGATCAACAAAGCCCGCGTGGATAGGTGGATGACATGCGAGGGCCGACATGGAACGTGCAAACAAGACAGAGATAAGATGTCCATGTCGGGACCAAGCGATGTATCCGATAAGGCATGATTCCGAATGCTGGAGTCGCACGCTCGGCGTAGTTTCATGGATGGCTACACTCGATGGATACGTGATGATCACGAAGATCAAGATGCCAGTGATGATCACGAAGATCAAGACGCCAGTCATGATCACGAAGATCAGGGTGGTGGCACTGGACATGGACACGAAGATGATCTAGGTGGCGTCGGGCATGGACACGAAGATGATCAAGGTGGTGCCGACCATGATTCGAGCTGGTTGCGAGACCCTCATGTCCAAGGTCTGCTTCTCAAGGAGACGAGTAACGCCAGAGCCGCCGGTAGAGAGAAGGCTAAACTGGAGCAAATGGAGAAAGACGCGGTCACTCCATTGTTTGACGGATGCAACGACGGGGATACCCGTCTAAATGTAACGCTTAGGGCTCTGGAGATGAAGGCGAAACACAAAATGACCGACGAATGTTTCGACGACAACATTGTATTCTGGCACGATATTCTTCCCAAGAAGGGGAACACATGTCCGACTAGTATCGCTGAGGCGAAGAAAGTCGTGTGCCCTCTCAATCTACCGCACGTGAAATACCACGTCTGCATAAATGATTGCATCATCTACCAGGGCGAGGACGCGGAGAAGACCACGTGTCCGGTGTGCAAGACCTCTGGATACAAGAGAGGGACCAAGAAAGCTCCTAGGAAGGTGGTGCGGTACTTTCCTCTAAATCCTCGTTTGCAGCGGTATTTCGCAGACCCTAAGGAAGCACAACTCATGCGCTGGCACGCGGAAAGAAAGAGGCCGGAAGACGATGATCCGGAGAAGGAGGAAATGTTGAGGCACCCTTCGGATGCTTGCCAGTGGAAGGCATTGGACCTACAATATTACCAACATTTTGGGAAAGAGTCAAGGAAACTCAGGCTGGGCGTGAGCACTGACGGACTCAATCTGTTTGGAAGCGAGCACACATGCACTGCCCGTGTTTGTATGGATCTACAACCTCCCTCCCTGGTTGTGCATGAAGAAGAAGTACGTAACCATGATTATGCTCGTTCAAGGGCCAAAAAAACCTGGTACAGACATCAATCTGTATCTCACGTTGTTGAAAGAGGAGTTGGCCACGTTATGGGAAGAAGGAGACCGTACATGGGACGCCTCGAGACAAGAGTACTTTGACATGAGAGCGGTGGTGATCCCGACGGTACAAGACTATCCTGGTTACGGATACTTCTCGGGGCAGGTGGTCCAAGGATTCTATGGGTGCGTTAGGTGCAAGGATAATACAACATCTGCCCATGTAAAGATCCGGTCCGGGAAAACCGTGTTCCTTGGGGCTCAGAGGTGGCTTCCCAAGAATCACGCCTGGAGAAAGCTAGGACATCTGTTCAATGGGACGATCGAGCTCTAAGGAATCCCACACCAGAAGAGTGGCGCGGAAATCTACAAGCTGTTGAATAACTGGAAGGAGTGCCCTGCGCCAGGAAAGACCCAGAAGAAGCTAGAGCCGTTGCTGAAGGTATGGAAGGCGAGGTCTGTTTTCTGGGACTTGCCATACTGGAAGATCCTCCGCGTGCCTCATAGCCTTGATCTCATGCATATCACGAAGAACGTGGCGAGTCCGCTTGCCACCCTCCTTAACACCGACAAGACCAAAGATGGGCGAAGGCAAGGAACGACTTGAAGCATATGGGCATCGTGGATGAACTTCAACCACCACCTAGCGATGATGAGGAGGAGGACGAGGTGGAGGAGACAAACACGTAATAGCCGCTGCCGCAAGGGGAAAAAGGTTAAGAAGGGAGAGGTCAAGCTCAAGGCCTCATGCTTCACTCTGAGTAAGAAGGAGGCCATACAGTTTATGAAGTGCCTCCTCGGAGTCAAATTTCCGAACGGCTACGCGGGGAAGATAAGCAGATGGCTAGATGAGGCGAAGTAGCGCTTCAGCGGGATGAAGTCTCACGACGTCGCCGTGCTAATGACGCAGGTACTCCCGGTCGCGATCCGAGGTATAATGGACAAGCACATCCGTGAAACACTGTTTGGCCTCTGCAACTTTTTTGACGTCATCTCTCGAAAGTCGATAGGCATTAAGCAGCTCACGAGGCTACATGATGAGATCGTGGTGATAATGTGCGAGCTCGAGATCTATTTCCCCCCCACTTTCTTCGACATCATGCTTTGTGGCATCCCGCAAAACCACTACTAGGAAATCGCGTTGAATTGTGCATTGCATCGTCATCATCATGCATTGTTTGTTAAAACTATTTTCCGCAACGCCCGTTTTGTTCTCTAAAACGCCCCAGCTTTAATCAAATATCAAACCCGGGGCTCCGGATTATTTTGTTTTGGCCGCTAACGGATTGCATACGGCCCGTTTAAAACAAATAAAAATTATATTATTTTTAGTGGGGGCAGTCGAACGGGCCAGATCGACCCGAACGACCACCCCCAGGTTTTTGAATCGGTCCAACTACACCGCTCCTAAATCCTAGAGCTACCCACTATCCTACCCACAACCATCCCTCCACCTCACTCCCTCCAATAGCAGCATGCCACCTCACTTTCCTCTCCCCTCTACCCAATCCCCACCTGCCACGTGGCCTAGCCCCACACTCAACTCACACCACACCCACGCGCTGCACACAGCACACGACACACACGCACACACTGCACCGCGCGGCGCCCCTCTCCCTGCCGCATGGCCCCACCCGGCCCCACACGCAGCAGCCGCGCGCCTGCCCTCCCCAGCACGCACCCTCCACGCGTAGGCCACGCGCAGGCCACGCGCGGCCCACGCGCCCCCACGCGCCAGCACCGCTGCCCGGACCCGGTCCACCCCCTGCCACGCTACCCACTCCCCCTCCACTGCTACCCGGCCCCATCCCGCGGACCCACCTGCCCAATCCCACCCACGCACCTGCCCAGCCGCCGCACGCGCCCCCTCACGCAATCCCGCAGCCGCCTTCCTCCTCCCTCTACGCCGCCTGGCCTCGCCGCCATGGCCCTCGCCGGCCACTGCCGCCTCGCCTCACCTCCTCTCGCGGCCTCCTCCCCACCACTCGCCCACCACGCCCGCTGCTTCTCCGCCCGCGCCTCACCGCCTCCACCGACGCCTCGCCTCCGCCCGGCCACCGCCTGCCGCCTCGGCGACGCCACGACCGCCGCCGCCCGCCAGCCCTCCTCCACTAACCTCCGCGCTACGCCGCCTGGCCCGGCTCGCCCTCCACCGCTGCCAAAGCCGAGCCGCTGCCGCCGCCGTGACCTCGACGACCCGGCTGCCAGCTCCATCTCGCGGGCGCTGCCGCGTGCTCCCTCGCTGCCTCGCCTCGCCTCGCCGGTGCCCGTGGACGCCCGCACACGCCCGGCCGCCATGCCGCCGTGCCCTCTGCTCGGCCTCGCCGGGACCTCCTCTGGCCGCCTCCATGCCGCTCAGGGACGCGTCGCAGGACCCAGCTCAAGCACCCCTTGGCCAACAGCCCCAGTCACCGTTTTAGCCTCGCGTGTGTGCACAATGACGCTAAGATCTTCGATGCGTGTCGACGGAAACGAGCAATCGGTGCCGTTACAAGTTCTTCATCGACACGAAGTCGGGACAAAGGTCTTTTGCAATGGAACCTGAAGCTCGTCATCACGGAACAACATGCTCTCCATCTTGGACCCGATGGCAAGCTCTACCGCCGAACCCCAAGGTCGTCGACATGGAACTGACAAGGTCTACTACATGGGTGCGAAGACCGAACGAAACCCGATGGCTCGACAATCGTCCCTCAGACGCCAAGATGCCACCTGAGGCCAGAAACCGCCAAGGTCTCCTCTGGACGACAAGTTCTCCATCCCGGAACGGCAGGATCGACCGCATAGAACACCAAGATCTTCCAGTACCGAGACCCGAGACCGGCACCGACCCGAAAGCAACCGATGCGCCCCGACGCCACGCCAAGTTCATCTTCCCGGAACGCCAAGACCCTAACCCCCGGAGTCCGAGAACGTTCCCGCCAAGGCGTCGAACTGAACCTCGACCCCGACCCCGAACCCCGTCGAACCCTAACAAGATCGCCGAACCCTAAATGTGTGAACCCTTCCCGACACCCTGTCTTGTTGCATTAAATCATTCATCTCGCATGCATATCATTGGTTTGGGGGCCTTATGCCGATTCACCTCTACTTAAATATGGGGCCCATATGCGGGTAAATCTAGCCTTATATTGGCCTCATTTAAATTTGTGTAGCGAACCGGTGCTATCTTTTGCCATGCTAAAACAACATTTAAATTTGCGGGGTATCTAAACAACATGAACCACCTAATAATTAATTGTCGGGACCCCGGTTCAACTTAATTTGACCTAATTGCATCGCACCTTTGCCGTGTCATCCATCATGCATGCATCATGCCGATCTTCTGCCGTTGTATTAAATATTGCATCCGGTGTTTCTTCTAGTGTTTTGGTTCTTCGCGGATAAGGCCGTTGAGTTGATGTGAGCTTCGCCCCGATCTTCGGTTGAACCTTCGACATGTTTTCAGGCGAGCATCTCCCTCTTTCTACCTATCTTACTTTTATAGTATTTACTTCCCTCCTGTTGATCTATTGCTATCTGTGTTGCGATGCTTTAGTTTTCGAACCCGTGGAATCCCTTGCAGCCTTATATTGCCTTGGACACACCCTATTACCCGTTGTTTGGTAGCTAGTTGAACTTGCGCGTCGTAGTTGCTTGCTCAAGTGCTGATGTGTGTCGTCATATGCCACAGTTGTTGATGTATTGCCGCATGTTGATGTTGGAGATGATTCTATTTTACTTATCGTCACTTTAATTTCTGTTTAACAACTAAAATTGAATAAGCAGAGGCATCGGTGGGTGATAGATAATATTTGATTTCCGAACGCCCACTTGTGTCCCGTAAGACCCCGAGTACTTGATACATGTTCCTTGATTTATCGCGCTATCCACATCCGGGAGGTATATGGGACCCCCCTGAGCCAGAGCTTGATTCATTCTTATTTCTTGGGGCCACAAACTAGTTTGAGGTTTTATTTACGATCCTGTACTTATGCCATGCTACTTTTCTGTATTTAAATTGTGCGAGGTACTGCACTTAATCTTGTTAGGATCGGACCACGATTCCATGCGGTCGACAAGCCCAGCTTTGGGTTCCCAATGCTCACGGCCTAGCCAAACCTTGAGGCCGCCGAGCTTGCTTACTGCTATGGATTCTACTCAAAGGGTGGCCCCAAATATTTCTCAACTCGTGATTGTTCACCGTGAAAGCCTCGTTGGGTTTTGATTTGGTTTTTCCGAGGTTGATCGAGCGTGTTGCTATTGGTGCACCGCCGGTAAAACTTTCTCAAAGCCGTGTCCATGGATATGGACGACTTGGAGCACGATCTCGATCATAGACAAGCATAACTAAAGTTTCTTCGCTATAAATTTGACTTATAATGACTAGTAATCAGCTCCACTATAACGGAATGGCTAATCAATACTGCCCACAATTGCTTGTTTGGTTGTCGCTTGCGACAATTGTATCATGACTAGTAAGTATTGCAACTACAACGGCATGGCTGAATAAAAGTACCAACAACTGCTGGGTTTAAGGGTTATCTCATGCTAATTGTATCTGACTAGTAAGTGTTGCCACTATCACGGAATGGTTAACTAAAAGTGCCCACTGCTTACTTTATCAGGACGATTATCTAAACCTGACTAGTAAAGTGCCGCAACTATAACCGAATAAGTAAAACTGCCAACGGTGTGAGTTCCTCGGTTGACTTCCTCGTTTGGTCTCGAGGGGGAAACACCAGGATGGGTTTGTTTGGTGCTAGCTTCAGGTTGGATCCGGTTAGGTCCTTCTCATCCCTCTCTGATATCCGCCAGTTGTTTCGAGTCTCTATAGGTGGTTTAGTGCATGCTGCCGCTGCCGCTTTAGTCCACCATACCTATGTAGGCGAGGACCGCCGAATTCTAGCCTCGCCGTGTACTGGCCTCAGTACTGACGCTCCTTCTTTTTCCTTTGCCCTTTGTCGGCACCCCTTTTGTTAAGCAGGTTTGAGATCGACGTCGTTAGCAGGGTTACCCTTCCGGCTTGGCCTGGGCAGGGTTATGGACGCCATTGGTTATTCTTCAGGGCTCTTAGCCCCATTTGTTTCTTGTCCGTAGTCGGACGCTCTACCGTTTCAAGGTGATTTGGATCTTGTATATTATATCTGTATTTTTGACTCTTTGAGTCGCTGTTATATATATCTGTTCGGTAGGTCCCATCGAGGACTGTTGTGTAATGTTATTACTTCGTTTTCCACCCGCACGAAAGTGCCTGGTGGGCACCTTTGAATCGTTTCTATGAGGGTTTGGCGAATTTTGCTCAAACTTGCATAGGTCCGATTCTGAGGGTGTTACATGCTTCATCTGCTTCTCCATGTCGTGGAGGATATCGTCCAGCTCGGTCCTGCGTTTCTGCGAAGCATGATGCCGTTCGAAAGGCTCAATGGACACATCAAGGGATACGTTAAGAACAAGTCCCGTCCAGATGGAAGCATAGCAAACGGCTTCCTGGCCGAAGAGTGCATCTCTTCGCTCGAACTTTCTACAAACCGAGACCCTCTTGGTATGCCATTCAACAAGCACCGGGAGGCTCGCTGGATGGGGTCATGAGGGTCGACGTGCAAAGCATGTCGACATGGAGGGCCGAACCAAGGACTTTGAAAGAGCAAACCTGGTCGCTACCGCAACACTGCAGTGGTTGATCCATACATACATGAGAACAAAGAGTTTATCAAGAAGAATGACGCTGATCAGGGGCGCCAGGTCCCGAGGGAGGAATATGTTATCAAGGAGCACAACTCCGGTTTCACGCGGTGGTTTAGGGAGAAGGTCATAGCTAATCCACCACAGGGCGAGTACTCGGAGGAAGATAAACTCATATTCTCATTGTCAGGGCGCCGCACAACCTCATGACCTATCAGCTTACGATATCAACGGATACACGTTCTACACAGAGGAAAAAGACAATAATCGCGATTACCGTAACTCGTGGGTAACAGGATATTCTACACCGACATCCCGGAAAGATACTACGGAAGGATCGAGGAGATTTGGGAGCTCGACTATGTTACGGAGAAGGTGCCGATGTTCCGTGTCGTGGGCCAAGAGCGTCGAGAAAGAAGACCGGTATTTCACCACGATGGTTATACCGTCAAAGACCACCACGAACGCACCGCAAGAAATGAGCCTTGGGTTTTGGCTAGCAAAGTCGACCAATGCTGGTACATCAAAGACCCGTCAAAGCCTAGCCGTGTTGTCGCCAGAGAGGCAAAAGGAACATTATCGGAATGGACGAGTCGCCAACGAGCAAGACTTTGACCGAACGGACGAAGATATAAGACGGGTATGGCAACCAAACACCGTACAACACAACCCTACCTAAGAAAGGACTTCCGTTCAAGAGAAGTAGTGAAGACGTCCCGGACCTAACCTATGCAACCGCGATAAAGAAGGGCAAGAAGACGACCATTGTCAAGAAACGCTAGCGCGCTCCGACCATTGTCAAGAACCGTCGTGTGTGTGGCCTACTATTATGTATCAAAACATTCTTAATTTTCATTATGTGTGTGTTATAATAATATTGCATTGAGAATATTATGTATCGACAAGACACATTCATTGAGAATACTCACTTTTGTTGTTTTAGCAATATTTGAATATTTAAAATATTTGTGGTATATTTTATAGTTCATATTTGTATGCTTTTACATGAAAATTGGCCTTTAAAAAAATTTCCAAAAAATTGGCCCCCTTAGGATTCGAACCTGGGTGGCCAGCAATGAAGGACAAGGCATGTTACCACTAGGCTGCTGTGTGATAGTTGATAGAAACTTGCGCACTGCCTTATTTGTCTAGGGTTGCATATTATGCGAGGCGCATTTACCTGTGATGCGTAATATTATACGAGGCGCACTTTGCGATATGCGCCTCGCATAACCGGCACACATCGATCAAAAGTCACACAGCGCACTAGCTAGTACATACACGACTTCTATCTTCCACGACACCACATCGATCAAAGCCGTCACCGCCGTGGAGGAGCCCGACGCCGCCCCGTGGAGGAGGAGCCCGCCGCCCCATGAAGGAGGAGCTCGCCGCCGCCCCGTGAAGGAGGAGCTCGCCATCGCCCCGTGAAGGAGGAGCTCGCCGCCGCCCCGTGGAGGAGGAGCCCGACGCCGCCGTCCCCATGAAGGAGGAGCCCGACGCCAGCTTCCCACCCACCCACGCCCCCACCCACCCACGCCTCTTCCCCTCTCTCCGGTGAGTCCCCGCCCCCCACCCACCCACGCCTCTTCCCCTCTCCTCCCCTTCTAGGGTTTCTCTACCCTAGAAGTCTAGGTAAATCTGAAGCTCTGAATCAAACGCTTGTGTTCTGAACTCTGAAGGTGATGATGTTCTTCAGTGTTTGCGAATCTTGAGTTCCTGTTCTGAACTCTGAACCACTAGGCTGCTGTGTGATAGTATGTCCAGAATTGTATATGCACTGATTTAGTATGTTCTGAACTGTGAAGGTGATGATTTAGTATGTAAGTATATGCACTGATTTTGACTGAATCTTGAGTTCCTGACTGAAGTGGTTGGTACTGTCAGTAAGTATATCTTGTATGTATGAAAAATGTCATGTTAGATAGTTGAGCATGGTCTGGGGCATTTGCCATTTACAGAAAAGCAAATTGTTACTCCAACAGGTAACTTGCAAATGGTATCACATATCTTGATTTCACTTCGTGTATTGTTCCATCGGGAAATGTTTGACTATGGTTAAGACTTCCTCGAAAACAACTGTTTGATCATCTAGAAAATTTAATCTTGTAATTTTTTACTAAATAGTTTACAGTGTATGTTCTGAAATGTTACAATGACAAAGATTTCCACTTGAACAATAATGAGAAAGAAAATCTAATCGATGCATGACATAATGTTTTGACTAAATGCTATCTTGTTCGCCCCGGAATAGTTTGATTTATAGGTTTGATTTTACAGTTACACAGTGCTAGATAGAAAGTTAGAAACTGAAAGTTGTGGGTTTGGAGTTGTTTCTCCCCACCGGAAGATTTATTTGGATCTTACACAGTACCAGGTAGAAGCTGAAGCTTGTTGATATGGAGAGTTTATTCCCCTAGAGTTATTTTTTATCTATATCTTTAATGTTACAGAATACTGGGTAGAAACTAAAACTTATTTCTATGGAGAGTAGTCACGCCTACTAATTCTTCTACTACTGACCCATGGAATTTGTCTACTTTATATGACGATAAAATAGTATATATTCCTTGGAAACAGCAATTTGTGCTGTGCTGCAAACATTTGTGTATGCTGAAACTCACTCATATTCTCCAACTCTGAACTCACTCATATTCTGAACATGTGTGTACTCTGAACTCACTCATATTCTGAACTCTGAACTCACTCATATTCTGCAAATCTGAACTCACTCATATTCTGCAACTCTGAACTCTGAACTCATACTCAAACATGTGTGGTGTGCTGGGAATTTGTCCATCTCTGAACTCACTCATATTCTGCAAATCGCTGTCGCTGTATGTTCCCCGTGTTGTGTTCCAACATGTCCATTATCACTGAATTATTCGTATTGAATGTTCTCTATGTAAATTTGTGTATGCTGGCAGAAAATGGCTGTGATGATGGCTGTGTTTGATCCTTTTTGTGCAGGTTTTTCTTTTTGAGTTGCCAATGTTTCACCGGAATGTTGATTCATTTCCGTTCCAGCGAATTTCTGGCACTCCTAGACATAGAAAATTAGCAAAGTTCATGCCAAAATTTTCTGTGAATTTTTGTACCTATTAGTTTCATTTATTTGTGTGTTTAGAAATGTCGGATCCGGGCCCTTCTAGCCAGAAGCCCTTTTGGGAGCAGCAGGAGGAGATGGAATCCCTAGAGGCCCCAGAATTTGTTCCGCGGGACGACGAGATGGAGGAGGACGAGGATACCTCGTCGGGCAATGAGGAGATGGGGGACGCCGATGGCGACGCCACTACCACTGATGGCGGCGGTGTATCTACTATAGACGGTGGTAGCGCATCGAAGAAGTCTCGGAAGGATCGGACCCCGATCGTGGTCGACCTCAAAAGGTCCATCATCACAAGCGTGAGCCCTAAAGGTGTGCCTTTGGAGCCAGAAGAATTTGTTGGGGGTTACTCTAACCAGCTCGCGGCAATCCTCCAGAACACCGTCACGATCAACATGGAGAACCCGGTCAAGAGAACAAGGGTTTCCTCATCCAGCTTTTCCGAGCACGCAAGATACGCTGGCTCCCGGGTGATGAGGAAAACAAGTATAATAATGACAATCTCAAAGGGAATCCGTGAACAAGTATGCCCTCGGAGGATGACCAAGGCCTTGTCAAATTGGAAGGCTCGGGTGAAGAATCTGATTTTCGAGGAGAAGCTAAGTTATCCAGAGCTCAAGAAGGAGCCTGGTCAAGGAAGAAGACTACAATGTTTTCAAGGCCAGATGTAACTCCGCCTTGGGCAAGGCCAGGACTGAGAAGGGCAAGAATATGAGATCCCGAAACATTGGTACCCACCATCTCGGCTCCGGCGGTTATAGAGCCGCGAGGCCCAAATGGGATAAGGAGGACGCCGACGCTCGTGCAAAGGGGTTGACACGTCCCTTTGACGACATAAAGGAGGAGCAGGCAAAGAACTTCGTTAGGGCCCAGTTTGCCCCGCCGAATAAAGGGGGTTCTGATTATTCTTCGGAGCCCGCCGACCCCTTTGCTCCGAGGGTGACGGACTTCATGCAAAAATATGTAAGTAGTTTGCATGCAAGTCGATTAATTGCATTCATGATTAATCAATTAAGTAAAGTTTTCTGATCAAATGCTTCGCGTTCCTTGTGCGCAGGACGAGGAGTGTAGGAGCTCCTCATCCCAGGGGTCAGCGCCACCGCCTGTCGCCAAGTGGGACACCACTTTTAATAGGGCGCTGAACCGGACCAAGAGTGTCGATCCCCTGGCGGCCCCGTCGGCTGGTCGTGTGGTCGGCTTTGGCGGCATATCATGGTCCGAGTACTATCGCACCCCGGAGCGGAAGGGCAAGAAGGCCGAAAGCGCCGAGGTAAAACTCCTAAGGGAACAGGTGGAAGCCTTTCCAAATATAGTCCAAGATGCCGTGAACAAGGCTGTGTCGGCTGCCGAGACAAAGTTCCAAGAACAAGTCCAGACACAAGTACAGTCACAATTCCATTCACAAGTGAACGAGAAGATCAACACCATCCTTCCCGTCTACATGGAAAAGTACAACAAGTGGCAGAAGGGTGGTAAACGGGGGCCGCCACCGGTTCCCAACCTCAACAGCGCCCAATCGGACAATGTGGCGCGGCCGGAGGCGTTGGTGACTACTCTAGCAGGGCCGGTGGTGGTGGAGACTCCTCTAGCTCCGGAGCTTAACTTGCCCACTGCGGCGAAGGCGCCGGCCCGCACCACCGTGCCATCAGGCAGCCACTCCACCACTTGCGTGGTCAAGCCTGTCGGTGCCTCGACATTGGCCGAGTTGACGCCTCAAGGTAACTAACTAATTAAAGCGAGAGTTGGGAGGCTCAACCACACCGATGACTTGATCTCTGTTTTCTAATGCTCGGCCTACATGTCGATCTTCGAGGAGACACTCCTTGCACTCTAATGCATTGGGTGGCGGTTGATGGATGTTGCCAAGGGTACTATTGTTCAACCAGAACCGCAAAATGCACAATGTCACAATGCCACGACATGATGAGGTTCAAATACAGATGGTGCTTCCGGCTATGAGCAAGTGGAACCTCCTCTCAACCTCAAGGATGGGATGATGAGGACACGGCGGTCCTCAATACCGGCTTCTACTTGTACCTATGGTCAAGAGCCAGATCCGCTTTGGGGAGAGAGGACCAGCTCAACATCACCCTAGAGGCAGACAACCAAGACATGATGAAGACTTGAGATGGGAGAGTTGGACAACATGGCACGTAATCCCGATGATGATGAAGAAATTGACCAACTACGGTGACCAGTTTGTTAACACAAGGTTTTCTGATTTGTATGAGCGGGACCATCGTGCACACATCAAGTTGCCGAGACCCAACCAAAGACCAAATAAACCCCTTGCAAGGTGCGTCTCTTCCCAACTAGTCAGGAGACGCCGCCACTTGTACCCTTCACCGAGCCTCCAAGGCCAGTAGTTCCTTTGATCAGCCCTGGCACCCTCCATAAGACGGTCGGTGAGGTGAACGCAGGGAAGCAAAGAAAGATCAAGAAGGGTCGCAAAAGGAAGCCTAAGGGTGATCGGGCCGGGATCCAAATCCTCTTTCCGGACGGCGCCAGGCAAGCCGTGAATCAGCAGACGTGGAAGGTGTACCGATGATGTAAATCGATGCTCGAGGTCGCAGGCTCGCATGCGTAGTATTCATTATGGATGTCTCACATTGAGCAGTGCCGCATTCGCGACAACGATCAGTCATACTCGCTTTCAAGGCTAAGGTGCCTTCTCATATGCCGTGCTTCACACTATACCCCGGGATATCTTCTACGTATGCATACCGACCTGTTTGACATGTTGAACGGGTTTCGACCGCACAATACCCTGGTCCAAATTGTTCTCCTCAATATGGCCATGGAGATCACCAGAGACAAGATCCCGGCATCCAGATAGTGGATCCCTACTTCATGCGTGACGCCGTCACGAAGATGCCGAGGCCATAGATCTGGCGACCGACTACCTCTCAAACTTCCTGCAAACATACTCGGACAAGGATGCGATTCTCCTTCCCTACCATCCCATCACGGAGGATGATCGGACAGGCTGTGTGCTCATAAGCTTGAATTTGAAACACTCAACAACCTTGTACCTCGACTCAAACAATGCGATCCAAAAAAACTACACCAATATCAAGAAAATTCTTGATGGCGCTCTCACCGGCTACGTCGCAGCGGGAGGCGTCAAACCGACAAGGCCACATGTAAAGTTCGGCGCGCACGTGTTCCGCCACACGACGAAGTTTTCCTGCGTCAAGCAGCCGCCTGGCAGTGGGAAGGATGCCTTATACGCCATGTACCACATGAAGGCGTTCTTCAATGACATGGAGACCAAAACGCTGCCATCTCACCTCGTGAAGTGGGCTGAAAAGCTTGCATGCATACAGGCTCGCAATATCAGGCAACACTTCTTCAACATCCAGGAGGAGATCGCGACAATCGTGTACCAGGGAGTCATAAAAACCGGAGGCACCTTCCACGGCGGCTATACACCGTCCAACAGGGAGATAGACGAACGCTTAGCGCAGCAGGGTGACGGCAGGATGTTCATGCAAATGGCGAAAACTCGGTCGGGCTTCATCAATGCCCCCCCAAAGCCGACTCAAGAGCCGAAGAAGACTTCATGATTGCATTGCCTGGGTACCTAGCTGTTAGTTCCGAACTCGTGTTGTAACCTCTTATCACTATGTTAAACTTGCCTAGAAAAACCTCTAGAATATGTTTCGTCAACCGTTGAACTTGATTGTGAGGGACACTAGCTAGTTATTTGTGTTACGAACTATTTTAAGTGCTTGTTGCTTTTCATTTGTCATTGCTTCCCTACTTTCTTGTGGTTTGCTTTCTTTGTCTTTCTTCGAAATGCCGATGATTAGAACATGTTGTGGTGTCACGTATGATGACTATGTTGTTCGATCTTGTGTGCCAAGTAGACTAGTAATTTGGGCATATACTCTACTTGCCGCACAAGATCAAACAATGAGCATTGTTATTTCCGCCAATCTAAGTATGAGGCACTAATCCATGTCATTCTTGGTTTGCTTTTTTGGTCTTTCTTCAAATGCCGATGATTAGAACGTCTTGTGGTGTCACGTATGACTATGCCGCTGTTCGATCTTGTGTGCCAAGTAGACTAGTAATTTGGGCATATACTCTACTTGCCGCATGAGATCGAACAGCGAGCATTGTTATTTCCGTGCCCAATCTAAGTATGAGGCACTAATCCAAGTCATTCTTGGTTTGATTTTTTTTGGTCTTTCTTCGAAATGCCGATGATTAGAACGTGATTTCTTACATTTTGTTGCACCCATATATATATATGCATGATTCTATCTTGTGAATCGCTAGCTATTGCTTTCCACCCATATAAGTAATATCATCTTTATTATGTGTAGGAGATGCCGAGGTGTTATGTCGTGTACGTCGGTCGGGTTCCAGGTGTGTACGAGGAGTGGAAAGACTGCCAGAAGCAAGTGAGCAACTTCTCGGGCAACAGATACCAAGGCTATGAGAGTAGAGAGATGGCGGAAGAGAAGTGGAGGAGGCATGGAAGGAAGAAGTGGAGGAACTTCCTCGTGATCACCACCTTGTTGCTCTTCATTGTAGGTTATGTGTTCTACTTCATCTAGGTAGAGCTACGTCGTTGGAGTTGTAATGTGAATTGTGAACTTGTACTCGAAGGTGTAATGTGATTGTGAACTTGTACTCGGAGGTGTGAACTTGTGGCACAAACACTTAATGTATGAACTTGTATGTCATGATTGATGTGTAATGTATTGTATTCATGTTGGTTCTATTATGCTTTGGCAAATTGCAAGTTTCTGAAAAATTCTATGCTCTTTATACTGTATTCTGGACTATATTGTATATTTAAATATATGTATATTATTATTTATAGTGGTCTGTGAAACTTGAATTTCGAAAATATTACCGGAGGCGCATATAGGATACTATAGGAGGCGCATATACTATACATATCCGAGGCGCATTGTAAAACATATGCGAGGCGCATTGTAAAACATATGCGAGGCGCATATGATATGCGCCTCCTATACTTCACATATGCGAGGCGCATATCGATATGCGCCTCGCATCGCATAAGAAATACCCGAGGCTTGAAGCTAGAGGCGCATATGATATGCGCCTCGGATAGGCTTTTAGGTGCGCCTCGCATAGGCTTTTCTCTAGTAGTGTTACTTGCCTTTTTGGTAGGGAATGGTGGTTCACTTCTTGATCTTGCTAGTTTCACACTTTTCTAACTTCACTACAAATCAATCAAGCAAACACAAAATCAACTAGCATTCCAACCAATATTCAAACAATCAAACACACATAAAATAATAGAAATTAAGTCTTGCATGCAAGCATGCAAAAGATAGTTTTATTTGCAAAGGTGGTTTCCACTAGGATCTAAGATTTGTAAGGTTCAAAGTAGTCATTTTCCAAAGTGGCAAAGTCATTTGCAAAATGGTTTTGTCTATAAACCATTTTTAAATCCATTCATTATTTCATGTGGTGGAAAATGTTTTTATCAAAGCAAGAACTTTATGTTGTTCACCAAATAAGTTGTTAATTCTCAAAACTTGGTGTTTAGGGTCAGTAGGTTTGATTCAAATCATTTTCCCAAAGTTTTCATTCCAAAATCATTTTCATAACAAAAGCAATATTTTTATTTGACTAGAAATGGGCAAATTCAATTAATCCATCCTATTCTTCACCAAATCCATTTTTAAAACCATGGGTTGGTTCCTAAGGTCAGTAGGTTCACCACAAACCATTTTGCAAAGATTTCAACCTCAAAATTAACACTATAGGTGAAATAACTCATTTTATCTAGCAATATTCTTTTGGCTAGCCTTAAACCATCAACCCTAGTATCCCTCCTAACTATGTTTGCACCCACGACCTTGACACCACCCATACCCATGTGCCACACCAGTACCAACACCACCCCTACCCTCAAACTTGATCTTGCATGCAAGACAAGCAAAGATCACCATGATCTTGCCACATCAATTCAACAACTGCCCTGCCCCCTCTCTCACGGCTGGGCCCAGCCAGGCCAGTAAAAACTTCCCAGACAGATCCCCAATGCATCCCCCTGCCCACTCTCCCCACCAAATGACCCCCAACCCCTGGTGGCCATGTCGACGCCAACACGTCGCCCTCGTAGAACCACCCCTCCCACAGTGCAAAACGCACGCAGCCAGCAGTGGAGAACCCCTCCACCCTCTCCCTAGACCCGTCCTGTCCTGTCCTATCCCTCACCCTAGCTTCCCCGAGCCTTGCGCCGGCTAGAGACCGCGACCGAGAACATCGCGTGCATTTGACCACGCCACACCCCTCGAACTGCCCGCGGGACCCCAACCATTTATCGCTTACACCTCATGTCGCCACACCCACCGCCCAGCTCATCACCTCTCGAGCCTCCACGTCATCATCCCGACCCCGTCGTGGACACGATGCACTAGGGGCATGCACCCTTAGGATAAAACCCTCCCGATCCCCACTCATATCTCCTACCGCCCCATTCCACTCACTGCCCTTTCCCCACTCACCCCTAAAGCGGAGGCGAGGCCTCCCGCTTCACCCAGCTCGCCACCCTCACTACATCACCACGACATCTAAGGATAAGGGTAGAGGTTGCCGGCGCCTCTATCCCTCTTCTCCTCTGCATGCATGCACAACCGTGTTCATGGCCATCGAGCACACCTAACCCTCCTCTCTATTTTTGTCTAGGAGCACCAGGAGGACGTCGCGGAGGGAGCCCTTGAGCACCACGTCTCCGCGAACATTCCGTGGCCACGTCTGGAGACGGAGCCTCCTCTGCCGCCCCTTGTTCTGCTCGCCGTCATCAACTGCATCCAGCCAACACGCCGCCTACCCCTCATTGCCCCTAGGTAAGCCTCCTCGACCACCTCCCGTAGCCCCTAGGGTTTCGTTGCCGGCGTCACGTCTGTTCGAAGACGACGAGCGCCAGCCGTCAGATCCGCATTAGATCCAACAACCCAGCCTCGCCGGTACCCCTTCGCCAGCCCCAACCACTGATCAGCGGGACCCCCACCGGGATTTGAATCCTCGGCTACTATACAGCCCGCACCGGACTTGGGCCAGCCCAGCATGCTCGGCCCGTGACCCTGGCCGTAGTCTCTCTGCCCCTTTCCTTTTATTTAATCTAATAAAATTTCTAGGAAAGTTGTATCTATCTTGAAATTCACCAAAATTTCCAGAATAATATTTTCGGCATGAATCCAATTTTGTCCGCTAATTTAGGACCTTTCCTAACACATGGCTTTGGAAATTTGGCAAAAACTAGTCTATATGTTAGATGGGATTTTTTGTAAGGATCCCAACCTTTAATAAGGTAGAGTCCCCTGTGTTTACAATGCTAGTCCCTGGATCAATAGCTAGCATCCACAGTTAAGATGTAATATCAAGAAACAAAGGTCATAATACAACTTTATAACCAGGAATAACATAATTTTATTACATCTTACAGAGCTCAGTTGGCTATTACATTACATTGCAGCAGAATATCTATAAGCATGGGGTCCTTCATCTTCAAAGTGCCACAGGCAAACATGTTGGTTGTAGACTTGTAATCCTAATCAATCAACTTCACTAATATCAATCAAACCTGCAACATAACAAGTTGCAGCCATAAGGGTCAATACATTCGAATTGTATTAGCAAGTTTCACTACTAAGTATACTATGAGTGGATCCTATCAATACATGCATATTTGGCTAAGTGGGGTTTAGGCTCATTTGCAGAAAGCAATATAGTTTTATCCTATCTTTTCAAAATAGTTTTGATCTTTTGTCAAATCTTTCTGAACTCCTTGGAATCCACCAAGTGTTTCAAAATCCCTTGTTGTCACCCTTAAGTTTTACTTTGAGAAATTGGAATGTCGAGATCTTCCATAGCTTCAGGCCTTAGTTGCTCAGTATTGTCCATAACCGGGGACACGGCTAAGTACTTAGAATTTGATCTTCTGCAGAAGTTGTACACTTTACCCACATGACACAATCTCATCTTGATGCCACCAGTGGCCACTGGATAAGTACTCACCAAGATGGAGTACTGGCAGATTGAGAATGTGACAAAGTCTTTCCATAGGAGTCCTCCCAATACAAAATGCTAGCTTGTCTACCAGGCACCAATGTAGGGTTTCAAGCTCCCTTACACAAATCTAGTTAACCTGAATATGCCAGTGCATGGGTCTTCCACTATGTAGTTGACTAAGCCAGATCCCATTTAGCATGTGGCTGTACACGGAAGCCACTGTACGAGAAACATGTTCAATCTCTAAGTCCCTGGGTGGTTTTCTTCTAGTGCACAACAAAAAGAGATTGCCATATAAACATGGTTCCTTTTGTTGCCACCTTGTCCAAAAGCTTGAGTATCCTTGTCCACCCAGGTGGTTCATTGAGTACTTGTTTTGTTATATAAAACATAAGTCTTTTCAATACTTCATATAATCTTAACATGTATCCCATCCCAATATATAGCTGGGCTAAGCATACTACAACTACAATGTTTTCACTAAGGAATATGGATTTCCTAATAGGATATATCATAGCATAAGTATAGAAATTCTTTTCATGCATGTTTCAAAATCCACTAAGTATAATGAAAACAGTAGGACTTTAGATGATAGTGTTACTTGCCTTTTTGGTAGGGAATGGTGGTTCAATTCTTGATCTTGCTAGTTTCACACTTTTCTAACTTCACTACAAATCAATCAAGCAAACACAAAATCAACTAGCATTCCAACCAATATTCAAACAATCAAACACACATAAAATAATAGAAATTAAGTCTTGCATGCAAGCATGCAAAAGATAGTTTTATTTGCAAAGGTGGTTTCCACTAGGCTCTAAGCTTTGTAAGGTTCAAAGTAGTCATTTTCCAAAGTGGCAAAGTCATTTGCAAAAGGGTTTTGTCTATAAACCATTTTTAAATCCATTCATTATTTCATGTGGTGGAAAATGTTTTTATCAAAGCAAGAACTTTATGTTGTTCACCAAATAAGTTGTTAATTCTCAAAACTTGGTGTTTAGGGTCAGTAGGTTTGATTCAAATCATTTTCCCAAAGTTTTCATTCCAAAATCATTTTCATAACAATAGCAATATTTTTATTTGACTAGAAATGGGATAATTCAATTAATCTATCCTATTCTTCACCAAATCCATTTTTAAAACCATGGGTTGGTTCCTAAGGTCAGTAGGTTCACCATAAACCATTTTGCAAAGATTTCAACCTCAAAAACAATTTTGAATAATTTTTATAACTTAAGCAAGCATACAAATGTTTCTGCAAAAACAAACATTTTACCAGAGGCTTTTTACTAATCAAATTGCATGGTTGGCTAGGGATTGTTCCACTGATTCCATTGATATAAAGTTTGCAATTTTTGGACGTGTGGATCAAAAGTTACAAGGGTTTCAAATCTGCATCTAAAACAGATTCAAACTTTGTTTTAAAACAGAACTGGTGACACGCGTCGCGTTTTTATTGGGCGGTACCGCTTCGTGCGGATCAGCCTCTGCGGGGCGTTGGATTAAACTACATCGCATGGCTCAGACTGCGTAACCTTTCGCTGTTAAGTGATCTAATCGCATCCTTTGGATTTTCATCTAACGACTATCGTCACCTTGACCAATATCTGGCGGCGCTCGACGGCTGCGCGCGGCGGCGGCGGCGTTCGGCCAACGGCGGAGCTGGAGCTAGAGGATGCTAGGGGAAGGAAGGAATGGCTCACCGTGATCGCAGTAGCGTGGGGGAGCTCAACGTAGTTGCGAGGAGGCTAGGGGCGCTCAGGATCCGTTGGAATTCCTCATCGGAGTCAATGACGGCGTCAGGCGGCTCTGGTCGTGGTCGGAGGCGACGCTGTGGTTCACCCCGAAGCAAAAAGAGGATACGGTTAGATGCGCAAGATCAAGGCGAAGCTGCGTGCGTGAAGGAGAGGGTGCGGGGTGGTGGGGGTGGTCGGTTTTTACCAGGGAACTTCGCCGGAGAGAGGCAGACACGGCGTTGCGGGCAGTGGTTGTCGAAGTCGACGCTTCGGCGCCATGGTTGAACGGAGGGCATGCATAGCGCCTGGGAGTGGGGATCTCGACGGTGTGCTCAGGAAGGCAAGGGGTGGCGAGGTTGGGCCGGAATCGAGGAGGAAGCTCATCGGAGACAGAGGTGCTCGGAGAGGAATTATGGCGGCCTGGGGGCGTGGCAAGATGGGGCGACTGAGGGGAAATGGAGAGGGGGCGTGGGCGTTTAAGCGTGCGTGATCACTGCGAGTAATGGTGGCCGCGTTAAGGCGAATTTAAGCCGCAGAATCATAGCCATAAACGGCGACGAGGGGAGGGAGAAGAGGTCGTCGCGGAGACGATGAGCTGAGGTGGCAGGTGGGGTCCTTTCGTCAGTGGGGGAGAGAGAGGGGAAGAGGGGCCACCGGTCAGTGTCAGCGCGGGTTAGTTAACAGGTGCGAAACGTTTTCCTCGGGAGAGAGGGATGGTACTGGGCCTTGTTGGGCTGGCTCAGTTGGGTCAGGTCTGTTTCTATTTTTTTCTTTCTGAATGTTTTGTCTTTTTCTATTTCTAATTTCTTTTTTGAATTTCAAACAACCAATCAAGCATCCAAATTAATTCAAACATTCACCACACTTTGCAATTGAGTTTGGTTCTGTTTAACAACATAAACCAATTCCCAAAACAAAATAATATTTTTATTTTAGAGTCCATTTATAATTAAATAAAATGGACATTAGTTATTAAATAAAATGGGTTTTAATTTAATTAAAATCTCCATTTGAAATCTAAATATTCTCAAAACCAAAATAGTAGGTTTTATTTGAAAATAAAGAATACTTGGAAAACTTGTTTAAAATAATTAAATAAGCTTTGATGTTTAATTAAAATGGTAAAACCTTTTATTTTTTTAATAAACATGGATATTAAATCCTTATTATTTTATTTAAATAAACCTTTACTATTTTTATCAAATAGAAATATTTTATTTCAAAGGCTTGGCCAAGTTTTAATTTGGCTTATAAAATATTCCTTATTTATAATACTTCCTTTTCATTTGAAAGCCAAATCTTTTTATTAAAAGATTCAAAATAGTAATTCTAAATATTTTTATTTTCCTTTATTAAATGTTTATCTTTTTAATCCCTTTAGGATTTTATTTGATCCAAACAGGTTTTGCAATTTTCCAATTGGATTCAAAAAGTTTCTTCTCACCCTGAAAATCAATAAAAGTTTTATTTTATTCATTTGTTTTTCACATTACAAGATTTGGAAAATCTTGGGATGTGACATTTTTCCTCCCAAAATAACCCTGATAACCATTTTAAATGCATAACATTTTTCTGCTTGTCTAAAAATAGTGATTCCAATTTGTAGGCCCTGCAAACAGAAGTATCTACCCATAAAAATTGGAATCACATGTTTTTGAACTGTTTGACGCCTATGATAATTATCCTAAGTTTAATTCATAAACTTCTTCTAAGAATTTTAGAAATTTGCACACACCTTATTTTGGGGAGAGACCAACTCCCTGACATGTGTACTGGATAGATGAACCAATACCCACCATACCCCAACCAACCATCTGTACACCTTTTTAATTATTTAAAATCAACCCTAAGAGATAAAATTATGATTATAGTTGGATTAGTTTGGTATTTTCATTATCTTTACAGGAGCATATTTCCTAACCACTTGGGCATCCCACAGAAACAATTGGACGTAAAAAAGGTAATTACCTTGTGTTTACTAAATAAATCATAATAAAAGTTTGGCAATAGCTTTTTAAGTAATTCCAGTGGCTATGCCTTGGTATGTTCAGTACCTACATACGTGTGCTTGGTGTACTGTTTGTTTCCTCTGTACTATACTTGTTGTTATTGTTTACCCTAGTTGCTGGATGGTGTTTGTTGGTTGTTTTGTTCTTTTGCGACGATAGACACCAATGAGGAAGTTTACGAGGAAGGTGATTGGGAGGAGCTTGGAGAGGAGGATCAAGGACAACTTGATGACCAAGGCAATCCATCTTCTTGATCATTGCCCTTGTCCAACCATTTTACGTTCATGCATGATTGTTTATATTATTACCCTAAGTGTATTATTAGTTTATGTTGCTATAAGCATCTATGAGGGTTTGGCTTCCCCAAACCTTACTAGTCGACGCCTATGGGTATACTTTCTTGGTATCTTATCTTATATCCATCCCACTTGTATCCACTTTTCAACTCCCCTTGAAAACTAGAGGATGGGAAGAAACCTGTGAGGTCTTTATGCAAAACATGTTTTATAATAAAACCCTGGTAAGGTTGGACCTACCAGGAGGGTTGATATAAGAAATTTTTTTACCTTGTTTAAGCTTGACAAAAAGGGTTTGGAAAAGGTTTATGAAACACACCTGGTTCTATGTAGTTTTGTCAGAACAATTATTCCGTACAGCCACACTACCCTAAAGTGGCACGGGGCATGGCTAGAAGTAGGTTTATTCCAATATGGAAACCTCACACTACTTATAGAGGATCATACCCCCTGAATTTCGGGCCTCCTTTACCTAAAGGGTCAGGTAAAATCACCCACATGAGTGACCGGGCGATACTATGGGCCTCCCATTCAAAGTGCCGTATCTGGAGGAGTCGGGAGCACTCTGGTTGGTCTAAGGATACAGACGTCCCGGTGTTGGGAGGAACAACCCATAGGGTAGGAATCCTGTTGGAGTAGACCCATGGACGGTCTTGTCTGATTATCCGTATACCGCATACCCTGGTATTGCGATCCGAGGGATTCCCGGCAGATGTATCAGATCTTGTGGGTAAAGTGTACCACCTATGTAGAGGGTAAAAACTATTGGAATAGCCGTGTCCATGGTCATGGACGGTTGGAATGTCTACTGCGTAGAGGTGTTGGGTTTTCTTTAAATAGAACTTTTCTCATCCATGATATGGTCGGCATAAATGGTGGAGCTTACCAGGTGCAGTAAGACTTGGTGAAAGTCTATGGGTGACCCAGACTCTAGTATTTCCTTCACTCCTTTCAAGCTTATCCCTCGGTTGGTTTAGAAAACTATCCTCCTTGTCCCGTAGCTTATACTCTCTATTCTCCGGAAAGAAACTTCCATTCAAATGACCTTTCCTAGTCACTTCAGTATTATGGTTATTGCATACATATATATATTACTGTATCAAGATGTGGGAGATTACGATGACAACTATGCCAGCTAGGGCGTTCTCCGAGTCAGGCACCTATAGGGATATGGCATGACTTGGGTCTTCTGCGTTTAAGTATTCCGCTGCTGCTATGTGAATTGCCCATCATGGCCCTTCTATAAGACTATCTATGTAAGACTTTATGTACTCGGTACTGTAATGGATGTGAACTTTGATATTAAGTCGGTTATGCGCCACGATGTGTTGAGCTTGGGAATCGTGGTTGTATGCATAACGGGTACACCCGGAGCACTTCCCGGGGGTGCCATAGTCATGTGTGATGGATTTCAACTTCATATGCTTTATCCAGAATTTTGAGTGAATACATGTGTATATGTACTTAATGAGGATGAAGTATGAAATATTTGATAATGTTCAAATACTTTCAAGATGAAGTGGAAAATCATTGGAACAAGTGAATAAAAAGTTTATGATTGGATCATAAAGGAAGATATTTGAGTTACAAGTTTAGCATAACACCTAAGATTTGAGGAATCATTCCATGGATTTGCATTTCCCGAAACACCATATGAGTATGGAGTGTTTGAGATATGTAATGAAACCTTGTTTGACATGGTGAAATCAAAGGTGTCAGTTATAAAAATACCATTTTATTTTAAATATTAAAGCTTTAGTGACTATCGCTTTTACACTAAAAAGATCTCCATCATGATCCGTTGAAATGACACCATATAAGTTATGGTCTGGGATAAAACCCAAGTTGTACTTTCGTATACTTTGGTATGCTAGGAATAAGTAAAATGTTTACAACCAAAGTAGGATGAGCATGTCTTTGTATGTTATTTTGAATAACCGTTGGGTGTTCCTCCATAATACCGAAGACAAAAGTGTTTGTCTCTTAGAATTTCAAGTTTCTTGAGAAGGAATTTTTTGTGAAAAGTTAAGTGGGAGGACAATGGAACTTTGATAAGGTTATTGAACTTTAGCTAATATGTGCTGAGTTGCACAACGCTGGAAAGTGTCCCGGATGCAGCAACAATGCTCATGGCTCACGTGCCTCAAAGGTTGTGGTCATAGAGGTCTAAGTTCCTATTGAACCAAGTAGGTTAGGTAAACAATCAAATACTAAGATTTGAGCGTAAATCATTATTGTTCGTCAATGATGAACCGACTACATGCAAAGAAGCGATGATGGGCGCTGACTCCGTCAAATGGCTTGAAGCCATAAATAGTTCCATACACGAGAAATCAAGTTTTTGAACTTGGAAGACCCTCTGGAAAGTTGTAAAACCTTTCAATCGTATTTGGATCTATAAAGAAATAGACGACATGTCAGGAAAGAGTTTACGACAATGTTCAAGGAGTTGACTATGATAAGATTTGATCTTTCATAGCGATATTTAGTCTCGACGGATTAGTGTAGCAACCACTACATATTATTTTGGTATATAGTAGTTGAACAAACAAAACAAAGTTCTTATAATAGAATGGTTACCTAGGACATGTACATGACATGATCCAAAGGGTTTTGTTAATTCAAAGGATGATAAAAGTGTATGCAAACTTCAATGGTTGAAGTAAGCATAGCGGAGTTGGAATCTTCACCGTGATGAAACTATTAAAAGAGTTTAATTTCATTGGAGACGATGAAGATGCTTGCATTTGCAAGAAATTAAGTGGGAGTGCTAAGACATAGTTCTAATACATTATGTGAAAGACATATTGTTGATTGGAAATGTTGTATATTTTATTGACACAGGTTAATAATTTCATTTCGATGAAAGACTTAGGGAAAACCCGAATATTTGGCATCAATGTCTATATGGATAGATTGAGACGCTAATATTATTGTGACAAATGTAAATAGATGAGATACTGAATGAGTTCAATATGGAAACGACAATAAATGTACTTGTCACACGGAAAGGATTGAATCAAGATTAAAGTGTATTGACACTTGGTAAGTGAGATGCGATCCAAGTGTTTTGACACTTGGTGAATGAAATCGCAAAGAGTATTTTGATCAATCATACTGTGATATGTACACATCCAGATATGTCCTATGCTCTAAATGTTATGAGCATATACCATAATGAGTCATAAGATGATCATTGGACGATAGTAAGGATATTCTTATGATCTTTGGAAGAACTAAGAATATGTTATTTATGTAGAGGTGACAAATAAATAGATAGTTCATTGTAAATGTTACATTGATACTAGTTTTTTCACAAGATATAAATTAAGTTTATCTCAATTTAAACTATGGGTGGCACAATGTAATGGAAAGGAAGTTCCATAACAGATTTGGATGAGTTCCAAAGTTAAGACATTATAACAGATACTACAACAAAAGGCTAAGTATATGACTGATGTTGTAGCAGCAAAAGAGGGCATTTGTGTCAAGTAGTTTGTTATCTAACAAGGTGTGGTTCACAGTGGGCTAGTACTATGAAGATATATTGTACGATAATTGTATCGACATGTTTTAACCCCAAGGAACTAAAGGTCTCACCAAAGGACCAAATTTATACAATTCCATCTCATTGGAGAAATGAGTGATGCATAGAGACACAAAGACATGCAAATACACATGGACCTGGAAGTGTTAGATCCGAAGATTAAGTTTACCACTAGCAATTGTGTATATACAACACTAGAAAGCCATAGGTGTTGAATGCACAAAGTTTTTAAAACTAGATTATTGACTATAGTGCAAGTGGGAGACTGTTTGAGATATGGCCAAGAGGCAAAAATAAAGTGGTTATTATTATATATTTGTGTTTATGATAAATGTTTACATCCCATTCTATAATTGTATTAACAGGAAACATTAATACTTTTGTGTTTTGTAAACATAAAAGAGTCCCTAGTAAGCCTATTATTAAGCTAGCTTGTTGATTAATAGATGATCATGGTTTCCTGATCATGGACATTGGATGTTATTAATAACAAGGTCATATAATTAGGAGAATGATGTGATGGACACACACCCATAGTAAGCATCGCATGAGATCAAGTCATTAAGTTTGTTTTGCTAAAATCTTTCAGATACATAGTAACCTAATCCTTCGACCATGAGATCATGTTAATCACCATCACCAGATGAACACTTTGATGACATCAAACGCCACTTTCTTAAATGGGTGGTTATAAAGGTGGCATTGGGTATTCTGAAAGTATGTGTTGAAGCGCATGGATCAAGAGTGGGATTTCTCCATCCATATGACATATAGATATACTATGGGACCTCTCGGTGGAATGTCATCCAATTGGCTTGCAAGCATGTGACTAGGTCACAAGGTATGTCATATCATGGAACGAGTAAAAAGTACTTATCAGGAACGAGATTGAACTAGGTATAGTAATATCGACGATCAAACCTCGGTTAAGTAAAGTATCACGCAACAAAGGTAATCGATATCGTATGTGAATGTTTAATTCGATCACGAAGTGATCATTGAATATGTGGGAGCCATTATGGATCTCAAGATACCGCTATTGGTTATTGACCAGAGAGGTGTCTCGATCATGTCTGCATAGTTCACGAACCAAAGGGTGACACACTTAAGGTTCGATGTTGTTTAAGTAGATATGGAACATGAGTTGGTGACCAAATGTTGTTCGGAGTCTCGGATTGGATCCATGACATCAGGAGGAGATCCGAAATGGTCCGTAGAATAAGATTCATATAAGGAAAGTCATTTTCCGAGGTTCGGAAATGTTTTCGGTATTTTTACCGGAAGCTTCTAGAATGTTCTAGAGGGGCCACTGATAGCTGTGAGATTTGACACATTTTTGATGGTTTCTATCGACGGGTTTTGTTTGGATTTGATGGTTTTCTAGCTTTACCTAACATTAATACTTCGTTAGCGAAGAAAATTTGGTTTTTAATGTGTGTTTTAGGTTCTGAATATCAACAGAGGGTTTTAACAACAGAAACACAATATTGAGACGAAAACAAGCAAGTCTTGTTTTGGAAGAAATCAAGGGGAGAATACAGTAGCTTTAATGAACAACTATACAGCAGGAATATTTTTCCGTCCATATAGTTACCGCCGTATAGTTTCCATCTTCTTTGTTTTGTTAAAAGGGACAACTTTCGTGAAGAGGCCGGGTCGAAAACAGAACACATGGGCTGCCATCCCATCCAGAAGGAAGAAACAAGAGATCCGGACAAGAAGAGGAAGACGTGTAAGATCCCTCCTTTATAAAGGAAAAGGATCCCTGTGATTGCAATGCTAGTCCCTGGATCATTGCTAGCATCCACAGTTTAAGATGAAGTACACAGATACAAAGGTCATTTATTACATCCATTCCAGAGATAAACATAGTCTTTACAACTCAAGGCCACAAGCCTAATACAAGAGTTTGAATAAGTAAATAAATATAAGTCTTCATCTTCATGTGCCACAGGAAATCATGTTGAGTGTAGACTCATGACACCTAATCCTCATCAGAGTAACCTGCAACATCACAAGTTACAACCACAGTGGGTCAATACTTTGGATTAGTATTGGCAAGTGATACCTTAGTATATTTTAAGTGGACTAGATACTATATGCAAATTTGGCTAAGTGTAGCTTGGCTTGCTTTGCTCAAAATAGGTTTTTCCTATTAGTTGAAATCACTAAGTTTTACTTTGTCAAAACTTTTCCCAAGGAACCACCAATAGACATTGAGGTCCTTCACCCTTGTTCACCCACAAATTTTTACTTAGAAATTGGGATGAGGAGATTCTTGATAGCTTCCATGCCTTGATGCTCAAGTTGTCCATTGCCATGGACTTGGCTAAGTACTTAGATTTTTCCATCTACAGAGGTTGTGCACTTTCCCCACCAGACTTGGTTTCACCAAGACATGACCTTTTAGAAGCCTTCCCTTAGACCAAATGGACGTGCTCCAACATATCATTCCCAGTACCACCAACTGTCCAAATGGCTAAGTTCTAGCAACTTATGTGATCCAGGCAGAGCCCATATTGCCAAGTGGCTGCACTAGAAGCTTCTTAACACTTGGCCTCTAAAATTTCTTTGTTCCTGGGTGGCTTACCACAAGTGAGATACACAAGGTAAACCATAGCCATGGGCCTTGTGTAACCACTCAACCAAAATCCACCAATCAAGTCCCTTTCCACCCAGGTGATTCATTAACTTAGTTGTTTTATTAAGCAAAACAAAGTCCAAAGACTTAGAAATATTTTATCATAGCATGTATATTTCACCATCCCTTGTTTTCTACTAGCTAGGCTAAGCATGGCATAGATAGTAACTTAACTTAGAAATTTCCTAGCAATTCTACAACTACTTAGGATTTCCTAACATGGCATTTAGGCAAAATATTAACATGCAAGACTTAGCAAAATATTTCTAATGCTTAGTATAAAATATAGGGATAGAAATATTCATGAAGTACCACTTGCCTTGGTAGTTGGGAGAGTAGCACTCTTCACAATCACAATCACTAGCACCAAAGTCTACAGAAAGAATGGTAGCAACAAATTACACACAACATATACAAACAAACAAAAATATATGCATGCATGCAAAATGCTAAGTGATGATTTTCAAAACTCAACTAAGCAAGTGCAAGGTACTGATTCACTAACAAGATAAAAACTTGCGAATCAACCAATATTTATACCCTAAAACAATTCCTAAACATTTCAAATACTCAAATTAGTCCTACACAAACTTCTGCAAATAAAACCTTTTTAACAGAAGCTAAACATTAAACACATTGCATATTTTGAAAGATCTTGCTCTCCTGATTCCAACGGTATAAAATTTGTCAAATTCTAACGTGGGGATCAAAAGTTATAGCTAATTCAAATTTGGATATAAATTAGATTCAAATTCTGCTTTTAAAACCAAACCCTAGCCACGCGTCTCTTTCCTATTGGTCGATACCGTTTCACTCAGGATCATGCTTCCGCGCCGTCAGATCAAGTTAGATACAACGCCAGATCAAAAGAAAACGCTTCGCTCTAGATCTAATTTAAACCGCGAGATCTACATCTAACGGCTGCTGTTGCTTTGACCATAGCCCATCGGCGCTAGCGACGGCGACTGGCGGCGGCGTGTCTGTCAGTGGCGGTGCCGGCATTCTAGGTCGCCCGGGGAGGGGAGAGGATGCTCACCAGAACCGCCGTGATGAGGTGAAGCTCAACGTGTCTCTGGTTGGCGAAGGGGCGCTCGTAGTCGTCACAGATTGCTCGTCGGAGTTCGCGAATGCGTCGGGTACGGCTTCTTGTCGACGTTGGCGAGGTTCTGAGCCTTGCTAAGACAAGAGGAGGGCACCGTTAGATGCGCAAGACGCTGGGGATCTTAGGCGTATCAACCAGAGGGCAAGGGGCGGCTGGTACTTACGGGGAGAGGTCGCCGGAGTTCGAGCAGAAGGCGACGACGCTCAGTCATTGACGTTGCCGGGGATACAAGCCATGCGCGAGCAAAAGGGAAGTGTCAGTGGACGCGCACGGAGCTGCAGAGCATGATAGTATGAACCATGGACAGAGGGGCGTGCGGTGCTCAACGGAATTCGTCGGCGAGGTCGTCGGAACAGCGGAGCTGCGGCGAGAAATACTCGCAGCCTAGGGGCGCTCTGTGGTTGGTGAGTGAGGGGAAATGGCCGCGAGAGGGAGGGGTTTAAATAGGAAGGAGCTCGACAAGAAACGCCTGGCGAATCAATGTCAATTACGCCGCGGAATCAACGCAGCAACGACCAGCGGCGACGTGTTCATGCGCGGAATTTGGGTAAGACGACGATGACGTGGACGGGGTCCAGCTGTCTGCGAGAGAACCAGAGAGGGGGTGGGGTCCGGCCGCTCTCAGGTGCGCGTCTGCGCGTGAGAGTGAGAGAGAGAGAACCCGGGTGGGCTAGCTGGGCTGGATCTGCTGATGGGCTCAAAGTATGGCGCCGGCCCTTTTCATTTTCTTTATTCCTTTTCTATTTCTTATTTGATTTTCTGGAATGAATTTCAAATGATTTCAAACTCAAATTGAAATCAAATCTTTTCAGGAATTTTGTAGGGTGCAACATTCATATTTCTGGGCATAGAAACAAGTGGTCTCTCTGCTCAAGCTTGGTTCTTTTGAATAAACAAATAAACAGTGCTATGGCACTTGATTTGCAAATAATTTGAAAAAGGTTTTGAAACCATATTTATTTTATATACTTTGTCCAAACTCCACACTCAAACCAATCAACAAGGAAGCAAACAAACTTGGTTTAAAACACTTAAGCTCTCAAATGGGGATGGTCATTTGATTTAAGTTTGCTCACATAAAATGATAGCACTATGTGCTTCTGTTTTCTTGAAATTGGTTTGAAATTGATCTCAAAACTATATGCATGCATGAATGATATGCAATCTTTGAAATCATGATTTTAGGGATGTTACAAGACGTTATTCATCTGCTCCATGATCTTCGATCTCCTAGCCACCACACCTCCATAGCCATTACTCGTACTTGAGAGAGAGAGATATCCACCTTGCAAGATTAGGGTTTGAGATTTTTCTTCCTATCTTTAATTGTGTTGGATTTATTTCTATTTCTTATTGTGGATCTCCATGGTAATATTGAGAAGAACTCCCTTTATTTAATTATATCGTTGATGCTTTCTTCTCTCATGAGTGAGTAAGTTCCCTTGGGCATGGGAGATGTAAGGGATTGGTGAGATATGATGTGCCCATATAATTTCCATTTTGTGGTTGATTTTAATTACTATATTATGTGTGCTTGACTATCTGTGGGATGCTTAATTCCTGTTGTCCAATTAAGGTCCCAGACAACATGATTCTTTGTTCTACATAGATAGAATCTTGTTCGTTAGCAGACTAGCGACCGCCGAGTGACAAGGTATATCAATGATAAACTAGTTTGACTCGAGGATCACGAGGAGCCAATGTGCTTATTGCATTAGTCCGATCCAAGGAGCTTAATTGCTAAGCAACCTGAAGGATCTTAATCGTCTAGTGACTGGCCATGGTTGTGATAACAGGCTAGTAGGATTATTGAAGTTGGGATGAAATCTACTAAAAGGAATTCTGGCTAATTATGGGTTGCTCGCCTACACACATCCTATATAACTAAGAAGTTTACCCCCACTAACCTATTTCTCTTGACATACAGCTATGCCACATCAACAATCTCACAACGTCATCCAACTCATGTCCATGTCATCACATTCCCATGCATGTAGACGTACGTGCGGCTGCCCAGTTCTTGTTGATGTCTTCCCAGCTTCCAGACTTGATTGCTTCAGATTCAATAGGTAATCAGAACCCAAACGATTGCTATCCCAAATTGATAATCTCCACCTCCATGTATTCTCGCATCCCAATCCCTTCCCCCTATTTCTGGATGCTCCGACTGATCTCCTTGCATTAGCTCCCTATTTACATAGTTTGTAATTCTCCTCAGGTTGTTCTGATTGTCCTTCACCGGACGCAACTGCACAACGTCGTCTCTCTGTAGCACCGTTCAAGATCAAAGCTGCAGTCCACCCCGCGAGGAAGGCTGTTCTCACCATCCTCTCTGCCCGTCAGGATCAACGCCACCATGCAAGGTAGTCTCCACATCATCAGAATGGAAAAATACACGTAGCCTCTATTGTCTTCCAGAAGTGAGGCATGCACTTTTGTCTACTTGGTGTTCTTGGTCTGTAGCAACAGGTAACGACGTTTGGTTATTAACCCCCTCTCTCTCACGGTTTGATCATGGAGTTCAGTTAATAGTGAACCTTTTTGTGTGCATTATCTTCTTCATGTACATGTTTATGTTCTGCAAATTATTGATGTGAATTCCATGGTCTCTGAAATTCATCATGTAGGAAAATAGTTCTTGGAGCCTCGATGGTTAACTACTCCATATCCATGGATTCAGTTATGAAATCACAAGGTATAGCTTTGTTTATACTTGCTCCTACCTTTTGTGTTCGACATTTTGAAGCCTCTCTATTATCTGTCATCTCTTGCAACCAGAAGAATCTCTATTATATCACCATTTACATCATCCTGCAATTGTTGGTTTAAATCACAATCGCTATGAGTGTGTGGATTACCAAGTTCTAAATGTCATCAATAGAATCTTGGTTGGTATGCAGGGAGGTGACAAAGTGGCTCAGGCTGCTGAGCGACCAAGCCACACCAACTATATCTGCATATGGCCACCTACAGCTATGGTGAGAGGTGCCGCTACAACCACCCCTCATTATCCAGCGATGTGGTTAGCTACCAATTATCCTGAAGTTTTGCTCACCGTTCTTTGATCTCATTCATTGTGGTAGATATGACGTTTAAATTGATACACTATCCCAAAATAGATGTCTTAAATTTGTCAAAATTTGGATGAATCTAGACACTATTTAGTATATAGATTCATTCAAAATTTGAAAAACCTAAGACATCTATTCTGGTACGGAGAAAATAGTATTTTTTTGTAGTCTGTTCAATCTGGTAAAGAAAATTGTGCTTCAGCCCTACCATCCTGTGCTTGGTCCCGCTTGAGCAATTCCCGTGTGACCAAACATGCCACGTAGTTGCAGCTTCCTGAGAGATATAAGCAGAGAACATGTCTTTAAATCCTCATAGGCGTGGGTTATTTAGACTATCACTATTACACACTTCGTTCCACTGCCATACAGCTTCAGAGCCCAAACTCAATCTATCACGGTTGACCTGAGGGCATGAGGAAACAATCGTAGGTGCTGCACTCTATCCCTATTGTCTGTTGTTAACATTTTTCTGGTATTTCCCTGCTCAGGTAGGGTATGTGTTCGAAGTAATAAAAACATTTTGGTTCAGGGACCAGCAAGATTGTCGTTGTTCCTTTGCTGAAATGATGGAGTTTCTACTAGACTACTACGGTCTTTGAATGAGAAGAATAAGCACATCTCAACTTGCTAATGGTAATAATGTCCAAATCAAGAACCTTACCCCTTCATTTATGTTGCCTTCCTCTATCTATTAATTTATCGTGTGTTCAGGGGTGAAAATATGTAGACCCCGCTGATATGCTTTGTACTTATTATGATTTCATATTACTATATACAATTAAGGAGTAGTTTTAGGAATAAAATCATTGATGCTAATGTAATCCAAACCCAATTGAAGGCCTCACATATTTGGCTTTAGCATGCATTTCACAATTAAACGGCTCTCTATATGTGTACACAGAGTATGATATATTTAGCAGGTCAATGCACCCAATAAATTGCTACAAAAGTTTTGTACTTTTCAAAATAGTTTGTTGATTCACGTTCAATTTTTATGTTCTTAGTATGTCTTATCCATTATATTATCTTTTATGCTGGCAAAAATTTCCAGCTACAAAGCGCGGGGTATCATCTAGCACTTATAAGATTATAACTGTTACACTTATGACTCATCCACCTGGAACATTCACTATCATCATGAACTGAATCTCCCCGCGCCTACTTTTCATCTGCAGAAAACAACAAACAAATCGTTCTTTATTTTTATGCCTTTTATTTTTAAAGTTTACATTTTAGTTTTATTTAAATAAATTCCTTTAATCCAAAATCTATTCTTATTTCAACGCTTGCAGTCAATTCACTCGAAGACCTGTGATAACTTCGGGTGTGACAGATACTTCACCCATAATCACTTACCTTTAGGCTCCCAGTGGGATCGACATCTTAACTTCGAAACTAGCTACAAACGATCTATGCACTTGAAGCCATCAAGCTATTTTGTGGCGCTGTTGCCAGGGAGCTAAGCGCTAAGTGTTTTTTCTCTTGACATTTCAGGTGTTACTATTACAAGATGGTCTCCCTAGAAGACAAAGGGTCTACACGCTCTGGTAGGGCATATCTACCAGATTATCTTGATCGCATACCTACTCAAAGGCGCGAGGAAATTATTGAAAAACTTTTGAGATCGAATAAGGTTGAAGTTGAAAACCTAAGTGATTTCATGGAAATCATTTCCATGCATAGGACAACTCCCAAGAAACCTGATAAGACTCTCAGAGAATAAAATGCTCCAAATTCTTCTTTTCTTAAACAACCAATAGAATTTCCTAATCCTGGAGTTAGGGAATATCGATTTGATGGTGAAATTATTAAAATTTTGCAGGAAAAATCTTTCAGTGGAAGGGAATATGAAGACCTAGGAAGACACCTTAGAGATTTCGACGATGTGATAACATCACTGAGACCAAAAGGTTTGCCTAGAGAATTCCGTCGTATAAAATTATTTCATTGGTCTCTCAAAGGTAAGGCTCTAGACTGGTTATATTCTCTCCCTCGTCATTACATTAAATGTTGGGAAAATTATAACATCCCAAAAATCATAATTTGTAAAGCTTGCATTGCATTCATGCATTCATAAGCATTTGGATCATTTTTCAAATAAGATTTCAAAACAGAGGTAAATTGTTGCCTAATATTTTATGTAAGCAAGTCACTGGCTTTATTCCTCACTCTCTAATATGAGAATACTTTGTTTCAACCAATAAGGTTTGAATATAGGTTTGAATGTTGATTCCAAAGATTGTTCAGAATTTCAAAAAAAAAATCTAAATTCAAAACCATTCTTATGTCTTTTATAAATAAATAACTAAGGCAAGGTTTATTTTAAATTTCAATGGGCCAATGTAATTTTGAGTGAACAGCAATGTTTTATATTCAAATATGTGCATGGTTCATTCTACAAAAATCCAGAGAAAAATTTGAATTCAAATTCATTTGAAAAGCATTTGAAAATGATTTTAGAAAATCAAAACAGAAATAGAAAAGGATAAAAGAAAAGAAAAAGGGCCAGCATTGCCAAACTGGCCCAGTACTGGATCCAGCCCAACAACCAGCCCACCCGGGGTTCCCCTCTCCCTCTGTTTCTCACCCACGCGAGCACACACCTCTCGCTTACGCCTCGGACCCACCTACCCCATCATCATCGTCCCTGAATCACCGCGCGATGACCCGCTCCGCCGTTTCCTCCTCGTAGTGACGCCGCGTTGATTCCTCGCTTAATTCCCATTGATGCAGCGCGTAATTGCCGCCCTCGATCTAGCTACATAATCACCTCCCCACCCCTCTCCTTTACCACACTCACCAACCACAGGGCGCCGCTAGGCTGTCCATAATCGAGCTCGCGTCGCCACGGTACTGAGCATCTCCGGCAGCAAATTCTGGTGAGTCCTGACCACCCCTGTTCCTCTGCTTCAAACGAGTGTGACCAGCATGTCCTAGTGCACCTTATGATACCATTTGTTTGCCTGCTCGTGACCCAGGACGCCGTCCCTGTTCATTTCTGCAAACGACCGAGCCACCGCTCAACTCCGGCGATCGATTACGGTAAATACTGAGCGCCTCTTGACCCCACTTGCATACGACTAGGTTCGCCTTGTCCTTGAACAGCTACTGATGCCACTGGCTTGTGCTAGGACAATCCAGAGCGTCGGCAACAGCATCATCTGCAAGGACCCGACGCCGCCTGCAACTCGGACGAGCTCTAGCCCATGCTACAGCACGCCCCCGCCCCAACCACGACCACGTTGAGCTTCCTCGCAGCCGTGCGATGCTGGTAAGACAAACCGCTGCCCCTAGCCCCCTCTGGAATCACCAGAACACCATCGCCAGTAGCGCCGCCGCCGCACCGCCGTCGCTAGAGCCACCCATCCATGGTCGTGTGCTCAGCAGCGTTGGATCTAGATCTAACGCGTAGAATTAGATCACTTAACGAAGGGGTACGAGTGAATCTGGCCCGTGCGATTTCATTTAGATCGTGCGGCTCACGTTGATCGATCCGGCCGAATAGGTACGGGCCAATCAGACACGCCCACGTGTCTGGGTTTTGATTTAAATTCGATTTTTGATTCTATTAGTGATTCAAACTTGTAAATTCAATAATGTTTGATCTATTTATCCAAAAAATACAAATAATATACCATTGGAATCACAAAAATAAATCCTACACATATATGGGATTAGTTTTGTATTTTGTTTCTGTTAATATGAAATTTTATGCAGAGACATTTGTAGGTATATTTTGTGTATAAAAATTATTTGGAAAATGTTTTAAAGGAAAAATTAAGTTTATTTGGTGTATAATTGTTTTTTTATTGTTTAGTACTGTTTTAATTGTCTTGTTTGGTTTAGAAAAATCATCACATGGCCTTTGCATGCATTCATATATTTTTGCTTGATTATTTGAAATGTGAATTTGGTGCTATCATTTTTTGTGTAGATTTTGGTGCTAGTGGTGATTATGACTGTGAGGATTGTTGTTACTCCCCCAACTACCAAGGAAAGTGGTGCTTCATACTTTTGTCCCAATATTTTGACTATGATTATAAATATTTTGTATAGGGCTTGCATGATATTTTTTTGCTAAGTACCTATATGCTATGCTTGGGAAATCCTAGTAGTTGTAGAATTGTTAGAATTTTCTCTAAGCTAAGATACTTGCTATTGCCATGATTAGCCTAGCTAGTAGAAACCAAGGGTAGAATATATACATGCTATGGAAAAATATTGCTAAGTCTTTGACTTATGTTTTTGCTTAATAAAACAACTAAGTGAATGAAACACCTGGGTGGAATGGTAATTGCTTGGTGGATTTCTGTTGAGTGGTTACCAGGGCCCATTTCCAATGGTTTACCCTGTGTATCTCACTTGTGGAATGCCACCCAGAAACAAAGGGATTTGAGATGCCATATGTTAAGAAGCTTCTAGTGCAGCCACATGGCATTATGGGCTCTGCCTGGATCATATAGGTTGCAATAACTTAGCCAAATGGACAGTTGGTGGTAGAGGGTGATAGGTTTGGAACACATCCATTTTGGTCTAAGGGAAGGCTTCTGAAAGGTCCTGTCTTGGTGAAAATCAAGTCTTGTGGGGAAAGTGCACCACCTCCGCAGAAGGAAGAATCTAAGTACTTAGCCGTGTCCCCGGAAATGGACAATTTGAGCATCAAGACATGGAAGCTATCAAGAATCTCCTCATCCCAATTTTCTAAGTTTAAAACTCGTGGTTGAACAAGGGTGAAGGTTCACCAATGTCTATTGGTGGTTCCTTGGGAGTTTTTGCCAAACAAAAACTTAGTGTTTTCAACTGATAGGTAAAACCTATTTTGAGCAAAGAAAGCCTAAGTTACACTTAGCCAATTTCATGTAGAAGCTAGATACTATTATTCTACTAAGGTATCACTTGCCAATACTATTCCAATGTATTGACCCACTATGGCTGTAACTTGTGATGTTGCAGGTTACTCTGATGAGGATTAGGGTTATGAGTCTACACTCAACATGCTTTCCTGTGGCACATGAAGATGAAGACTTTTATTTATATTGTTAAGTTAAACTCTTGTACTAGCCTTTGGATATGGAGTTGTAAAAGACTATGTTATCTCTGGAATGCCGATGTAATAATGACCTTTGTTTCTGTGTACTTCATCTTAAACTGTGGATGCTATCATTGATCCAGGGACTAGCATTGCAATCATAGGGACCTTTACCTTTATAAAGTTGAGGTCTTACAAAAACTGCATTGTTAAATTCATAAATAGATTTAATCCTTTTACAAAGGTAACAAAAATTAGAAAAATGTAGGCAACTTCAGTTAGAACGTGGGAGAAAACTACCCACAAGCCTGGGATATATTCTTTGGAATGATCAATAGTATTCCTAATCATGGCTATTCTGAGTCAACTATTTGTCACTTATTTTACCACGGTCTTAATACCCAATGAAGAGAGTTGCTATATTTATCAGTAGGAGGATAGATTAATACTTTAACTGTTAAAGCATGTTTAAAATTGATGTCTACTAGGGCAAAAAATGATTCTTTATATAATCCTGATTTTGGCACTAAGCTAGAAAAGGGAATACTTCGTATAAATCCTAATCTTATGTCTAAAGTACACAAAACTATGAAAGAAGAAGGTATACCTTGTGAACTTTTCAAGGAAAGCAAAGTAGATTTGTTACAAGCTTTTACTGAAGAAGATGAAACTAGAAAAGTTTTTCAAGAATTGAAACATTGACATGCCAAATCTTACAATAACTTGCATAAGAAATTTCAAAAAAACAAGAAGATTTTGGCCAAACTTACAGAGAATTATGATGAAATTGGCCAAGAAATAAAATTATTTCACAAGTACCTTAGTATGATTGAAACCCAATGTGAACAAATACCATCTAGTTATCAAATTTTTCTTCAAGATGATATAAATATTCCTGTCTCTACTAATGTTGTTACAAGAATAGGTGCAGTTGTTAAAGGACCACTAGGACCACCAGAATATGAAGCTAAAAAAGATCGAAGGGAAAGGGCCTTGCTCAAAGGAAGCTAAGAAGATGATACATTGGTGGATCCTCAAGATGAGACTGCTCGAAAAATACAAGATCAAACCTTGAAGGAGCAGAATGATGCACATGATGGCAGTTATGACTCTAATGCAGAGACTGTCGATCCAAGAGAAGAAAAAGACGCAAGCAAAGAAGATGAAGTAGTTACAATAGAAAATAAGAAAAGTGATAAGCAACACCAAAAGAAAGTAACTAAAGAGCCTGGTCCTCCAGAAAAGGTAAAAGATAAGAGTTAGAAACTTCCATATCCAGATCGCAAAAAGAAAGCACCAGATGAGGTAATCTTTGACTCTTTAAAAAAATCATTAAGTGACCTTCGTATATAAATTCCATTTGCGGATGCAATAAAAGTGCATACCTATTCTAAATTTCTTCGTGACATTCTTAATTGAAAGAAAGAGATAACTGAAACCGTTGCCATGTGATACGCCCAATTTGCATCACCATTCTATATCATAATTTACCTCTATTCATTGATATTTGTCTTATTATGAGGTATTACTTATGGCTTTTCATCTGTTTATGCATGTTGGATGATTCTTGGAGGATGGACTGCCGGAGTCTGGATTCTGATGGAAAAGAAGGCATTTCGATGCAATTTCGTGAAGATCAGAAAAATACCAGAAAAATATGGAAACATATTATTTCACCAGAAGACGAAGGAAGCTAGAAGGAGGAGCGAAGGGGGGCCGCAGGGGGCCCATACCCCCTAGGAGTGGGCCTACCTGAGGCCACCTGGGGCAGGTGTGGCCCACCTGCCCGGCCTCCGACTCTCCCCCTTCGCCTATATCTTCCCTACGGAACCCTAAGCCTTGGGGAGCGACCACCGATAGATTTCCACCGCCTCTGGGGGGCGGAAAACACCGAGAGAGAAAGATCTCTCCGGCAGACAGATTTTTGCCGGGCAAATTCCTTCCCGGAGAGGGGAGACCGTCGCCATCAACACCATCATCAAGCTAGGCTTCATCGGGATCATCATCATCATCCACACCATCATCTCCACCAGCACCATCATCACCACTCCGTCTCGCTATAACAATTGTGTTGGATATTGCTTTAGTTCTTAGGGGAAACTTTCTCGGTGTTGATTACTATTGTAGTTGATGAAGGGTTTCGCGCCATAGTAAATCAAAATTTTCTACGGATGCAAACAGAGGGAAAGCCAAGATCTAATCTAGGAGATGCAAACAACGAGAGAGATTGGATTAGATCTTCATACCCTTGAAGATTCAAGACAATGAGCGTTAAATCGGAACGTGGGTGATGTAGTCGTACTCGCTTCTCCTCCTCGCGATCCGATCTGATCTAGCACCACAAGTGGCGGTGCCTCCGTGAGATGCACACGTGCAGCACCTCGACGTCTCCTCCTTCCTCGGTCCAGCAAGTATGGTGGAGAGACGGATTGGATCTACAACACGACGGCGTGGTGTATATGGTGGAGAATTTCTGCAGCAGGGCTTCACCTACAAACAGTCGGGAGGGAGAGAGGAGGGCAGCATGGCAGCTAGGGTTTGAGGAGAAGGTGTAGGGGGGTGGTGCACCCCCAGCCCTCTATATATATAGGGGTGGGCGCAGCCCTAGCCCCTCCCCCAAGCCCAAACCGGAGGCCCCAAGGAGAAGGAGTGGGGGGCAAGGAAACCCCCCTTCTAGAAGCTCTATCTCGAGTTTAAAAACCCTCTTGGCCGGCTGGGCCCTATGGGGCCTTGTGCCTGCCCACCGCGCCGGCACTCCCTCATAGGCCCATGCCCCCTCCCGGAAGGTGTGGCCACGTTGGTCCCCTTCCGGAAGGTTCTAGAAGCTTCCGGTACAATACCGATTAACCCGGAACAATTCTGAATTCCAAAAACTGCACTGCCTTATATGAATCTTATTCTTCGGACCACTCCGGAACCTCTCGTGATGTCCCGGATCCCATCTGAGACTCCGAACAAAAACTCACAAACCAATTATCCAATCTATCCTAGCGTTGAGACACGTTAAGTGTGTGACCCTGCGGGTTCGAGAATATGCAGACATGATCTTCTATCAATAATCAACAGCGGGGTCTGGAAACCCATATTGACTCCCACACATTCATCGATGATCATATCGGATGAACCACGATGCCAGGATTCAATCAATCCCATATATATATTCCCTTCGTCTCACGATATTTTACTTGCCCGAGATTCGATCGTCGGTACCGTCATACCTATTTCAATCTCGTTCACAGCAAGTACTTTACTCGTTCCGTAATCTGATATCACTTTGTGATTAACTCCTTAACCACATGCTTGCAAGCGGTGTTGATATCGATTACCGAGTGGGCCCGAAGTATATCTCTCTGACTTGGGAGGGACAAATCCCATCTCGATACATACAACCCAACAGGTACTTTCCGTTCACCTGAGATACACCTTTTATGATCACCCTTTCATAGGATGACGTTTGATGACCTCAAAGCTTTCTTACGATACTAGGGTGTTGTATTATCTCATGGTCTAAGGAATACAATATTTGACATAAGAAAAGCTTCACAAAGACGAACACGATGACACGATCTAATTGCTTCGCTTAGTTTGGGTCTGTCCACATTCTCCCAATGATATGATCTCATTATTAATCGACAACTCATGTTCCATGGTTAGGAAACCTTAACCATCATTAATCAATGAGCTAGTCCATAGAGGCGTACTAGGGACACGGTGTTGTTCATAAACCACACAAGTATTAAAAGTTTTCCGCTTAATACAATTCTAGCATGGAATATAAACATTATCATGAACAAGAATTATAATAATAACATCTGTATTATTGCCTCTAGGGCATAATTCCAACAGTCTCCCACTTGCACTAGAGTCAATAATATAGTTTACATTTGGCAACAATCTCACACCCATGGCACTGAGGTGCTGATCATGTTTTACACGTGGAAGAGGTTTAGTCAATGGATCTGCGACATTCAGATCTGTATGTACTTTGCTGATCTTCAGATCTCCATCTGCTATATAATCTCAGATTATATGAAATCTGCGGTTGATATGCTTGGTCTTTGGATGATATCTTGGTTCCTTAGCGAGTGCTATGGCGCCAGTGTTGTCACACAATATGTCTAGTGGGTCCAATGCACTTGGAACCACGCCAAGCTCAGTGATGAAGTTTCTGATCCAAACTCCTTCACTTGACGCTTCTGCAGCAGCCATGTATTCCGCTTCTACTATAGATCCCACGATCACGCTTTGCTTGCAGCTTCTCCAGCTCACAGCTCCTCCATTCAAAATATACACGTATCCTGTCTGAGATTTAGAATCATCTTTGTCGGTGTCAAAACTAGCGTCGACGTAACCTTTTATGATGAGCTGTTCATCACCCCCATAGACTAAGAACATTTCTTTAGTCCTATTTAGGTACTTTAGGATGTTCTCCACGGCTGTCTAGTGTTCCACTCCTGAATCACTTTGATATCTGCTCGTAAAACTAAGAGCATTGGACACATCCGGTCTAGTACACAGCATGGCATACATGATAGAACCTATGGCCGAGGCATAAGGCACTTTGCTCATAGTTTCCCTATCATTTACCGTAGCTGGACACTGAGCCTTGCTCAATATCTTACCTGACAACATAGGCAATGAACCTTTCTTTGCCTTATTCATTCTGAACCTTTTCAGAACTTTGTCTAGGTATGTACTCTGGCTTAAAGCTATCAAGCGTCTTTGTCTATCTCTATAGATTTTGATGCCCAATATATAAGCAGCTTCACCTAGGTATTTCATTGAAAAACACTTGTTCAAATAACTCTTCACATCGTTAAGCATGTTGATGTCATTTCCAATAATCAATATGTCATCCACATATAGTACCAGAAACATCACCGAGCTCCCACTCACTTTCTTGTAGATACAAGCTTCGTAGCAATTTGGAACAAATCCAAAGCTCTTGATCACTTGATCAAAACGAAGGTTCCAACTCCGAGATGCTTGCTTCAGTCCATAAATGGAACGCCTAAGATTGCATACTTTATCAGCATCCTTAGGATCGACAAAACCTTCGGGTTGCATCATATACAACTCTTCATCAATGTTGCCATTGAGAAACGCAGTCTTGACATCCATCTGCCATATTTCATAATCATGAAACGCGGCAATTACTAATAAAATCCGAATGGACTTAAACATCTCTACGGGAGAGAAAGTCTCATCGTAGTCAACACCTTGAACTTGTCGAAAACCTTTCGCGACAAGCCGTGCTTTATAGACGGTAACATTACCATCCGCGTCCGTTTTCTTCTTGAAGATCTATTTGCACTCAATGACCTTTCGGTCGCTAGGAGGGTCCACCAAAGTCCATACTTGGTTTTCGCTCATGGATCCCAATTCGGATTTCATGGCTTCTAGCCATTTCTCAGAGTCTGGGCTCATCATCGCTTCCTCATAGTTCGTAGGTTCACTGTCTTCTACCAATAAGACAGTCAAGACAGGGTTGCCGTACCACTCAGGAGGGGCACGCGACCTTGTCGACCTCTCTGACGTTCAAGATGCGACATCGTCTGAAGCTTCATGATCCTTGTCATTAGCTTCCTCTATCGTTGGTGCAGGCGGCACTGGAACAATTTCAGGTGCTGCGCTACTCTCCAATTCAAGAGAAGGTTCAATAACCTCGTCTAGCTCTACTTTCCTCCCACTCACTTCTTTCGAGAGAAACTCCTTCTCAAGAAAGGAACCGTTCTTTGCGACAAACACTTTGCCTTCGGTTCTGTGATAGAAGGTATACCCAATAGTTTCCTTAGGGTATCCTATGAAGACGCATTTCTCCGCTTTGGGTTCGAGCTTGTCCGGCATCAACTTCTTGACGTAAGCTTCGCATCCCCAAACTTTAAGAAACGACAACTTAGGTTTAGCACCAAACCATAGTTCATACGGTGTCGTCTCAACGGATTTAGATGGTGCCCTATTTAAAGTGAATGCAACGGTTTCTAATGCATAACCCCAAAAATATAACAGCAAATCAGTAAGAGACATCATTGATCGGACCATATCTAATAAGGTTCGATTCCGGCGTTCAGACACACCATTGCGCTGTGGTGTTCCGGGTGTCGTGAGTTGCGAAACAATTCCGCTTGCTTTAAGATGCGTGAGAAAATCATAACTCAAATATTCACCTCCAGGATCGGATCGTAGAAATTTAATCTTTCTGTTACGATGGTTCTCCACTTCATTATGAAATTCCTTGAACTTTTCAAATGTTTCAGATTTATGTTTCATTAAATAAATATACCCATATCTACTTAAGTCATCGGTAAAAGTGAGAAAATAGCGATATCCACCGCGCGTCGAAACACTCATCGGTCCGCATACATCGGTATGTATGATTTCCAACAAGTCCGTTGCTCGCTCCATCATACCGGAGAACGGGGTTTTGATCATCTTGCCCATGAGGCATGGTTCGCATGTGTCAAATGATTCAAAATCAAGAGAATCCAAAAGTCCATCAGAATGGAGTTTCTTCATGCGCTTTACACCAATATGACCTAGACGACAGTGCCACAAATAAGTAGTATTATCACTATCTACTTTGCATCTCTTAGCCTCAATGTTATGGATGTGTGTTTCATCCCTTTCGAGATTTAGAAGAAATAAACCATTCACAAGAGGTGCATGACCATAAAAGATGTTTCTCATATAAATAGAACAACCATTATTCTCCGATTTAAATGAACAACCATCTTGCAATAAACACGATCCAGAAATAATGTTCATGCTCAACGCAGGCACATAATAACATTTATTAAGGTTTAAAACTAATCCCGAAGGTAAAACTAAGGAGAGCGTGCCGACGGCCATTACATCAACTCTTGATCCGTTGCCAACATGCATCGTCACCTCATCCCTCGCAAACCGCCGTCTATACCGTAGGTCCTGTTTCGAGTTACAAATATTAGCAACTGAACCGGTATCAAATACCCAGGCACTACAACGAGGGCTAGTAAGGAAAACATCAATAACATGTATATCAAATATACCTTTGATGGTGCCAGCCTTCTTGTCTGCTAAGTACTTTGGACAGTTGCGCTTCCAGTGACCCTTGTCCTTGCAATAGAAGCACTCAGTGTCCGGCTTAGGACCAGACTTGAGCTTCTTCTCAGCAGGGGCAACGCGCTTGCCGCCGCCTTTCTTGAAGGGCTTCTTTGCTCCCTTACCTTTCTTAAAGGAGGGCTTGTTGACCATCAACACATGATTATCCTTCTTGATGTCCACCTCCGCAGCCTTCAGCTTTGCGAAGAGCTCGGTGATCGTATCAGTGGAACCAATCTGATTATGAGTCACTACAAAACTTTTGTAGCTGGGAGGGAGTGATTGCGAACCTGTCAATCTTGAGCTCCTCCGAATCGTGCATTCCAGCTTGCTCAAGGCGTTGAGTGTAGCCCGTCATCTTAATGGCGTTCTCACTACGGAACTCCCTTCCTCCATCTTGTAGTTAAAGAACTTCTCGAGATCTCATATCTCTCGAGCGGGCTGAGTCGAAACATGGTTTTGCTCTTGAGAATCTCAAAGGGCGGGATAGTCTTCAAAACGATTTTGAAGTTCCGGTTCCATAGCAAACAACATGGTGCTCTTAATCACACCATAATCATCTTTGCACGACTGATAGTCAGCTTTCTCATCGGCCATGCGATTGCGTGAGGGTCACCTAACGCTTTCCCAAGGACATAGTCCTTTTGACCGCCAGAGAGAATGATTCTTAGATTGCGGAACCAATTGGTGAAGTTAGACCCATTGTTTCTAAGCTTTTCCTTCTCAGCAAAAACTTTGAAGTTGAAGTTGGACTTGGCCATGTGATCTACAGTATTTGCAAGTACAACTTAGACTATGTTCATGATAAATAGTTCAACTTAATCAAATTACTAGATGAACTCCCACTAAATTCAACATCCCTCAAGTTGCTTAGTGAACACGATCCAAATTCACCACACCTAATCCGATCATCACGAGAAGAGATGTGGTTTAAATGGTGGACAACGAAGTGTCGATCATATCATTCATATGACTCATGCTTAACCTTTCGGTTCATGTGTTCCGAGGCCATGTCTGTACATGCTAGGCTCGTCAAGTTAGACCCAAGTATTTCCGCGTGTGCAAAACTGGCTTGCACCCGTTGTATGTGAGCGCAGAGTCTATAGCACCCGATCATCACGTGATGCTTGGACATGACGAACTTTCGCAACGGTGCATACTCGGGGAGAACACAGTTTTTATCTTGATGTTTAAGTGAGGAATCATCTTATAATGCTACCGTCGCGATCTAAGCATAATAAGATACATAAAAGGATAAACATCACATGTATATAACTTTATGTGACATGGTATAGCCAATCTTCGCAATGATCTCCATCTTGTGCGTTCCGGCATGATCTCCATCACTCCACCATGATTGCCTCCACCACGAATAGCAACTACAACTATTGCTAACTACTTAGCGATAAAGTGAAATTATTACATGGCGCATAAGAAGTTGACACACAGGTCATACACAATTATAAAGACAACCATATGGCTCCTGCCGGTTGTGTACTCATCGACATGCAAGTCGTGAAACATTACAAAACATGATCATCGCATACATTATACATCACATCTTGGGCCATACCATATCACGAAACCACTCCCTGCAAAAACAAGTTAGACGCCTCTACTTTGTTGTTGCATGTTTTACGTGGCTTATGGGAGTAGATGGTAAGACCGATTCTTACCTACGGAAAACCACAACGGTGATATTATGGTTGCCAAACTCCGGTGTTAATCCCATGACAACTATAGTAAGAGAAACTGACATCCACCGGTAGCATGTGTGGAACAAGCCACACGTCAAGTGCGAGCCGGTCTCATGACGACGTCGCGTAAGGTTGGCCTGGACGCTTCAATCTCACTATCCGCATCATAAGAAGAACACAAACAAGAGGCTTGCAACAGAAAACATCAACGCCATAGCGACCATGTTGCGTTCTACTCGTGAAACACATCTACGCATAGATCTAGCTCGATACCACCAAGGGTTTCGCGGCATAGTAAATCAAAATTTTCTACGGATGCGAACAGAGGGAAAGCCAAGATCTAATCTAGGAGATGCAAACAACGAGAGAGATTGGATTAGATCTTCATACCCTTGAAGATTCGCACAGCGGAACGTTCGTCGGAACGTGGGTGATGTAGTCATACTCGCTTCTCCTCCTCGCGATCCGATCCGATCTAGCACCACAAGTGGCGGTGCCTCCGTGAGATGCACACGTGCAGCACCTCGACGTCTCCTCCTTCCTCGGTCCAGCAAGTATGGTGGAGAGACGGATTGGATCTACAACACGACGGCGTGGTGTATATGGTGGAGAATTTCTGCAGCAGGGCTTCGCCTACAAACAGTCGGGAGGGAGAGAGGAGGGCAGTAGGGCAGCTAGGGTTTGAGGGGAAGGTGTAGGGGGGTGGTGCGCCCCTAGCCCTCTATATATAGAGGTGTGGGCGCAGCCCTAGCCACTCCCCCAAGCCCAAACCGGCGGCCCCAAGGAGAAGGAGTGGGGGGCAAGGAAACCCCCCTTCTAGAAGCTCTATCTCGAGTTTAAAAACCCTCTTGGCCGGCTAGGCCCTATGGGGCCTTGTGCCCCTGGCCCAATGCGGCCAGGGCACTCCCTCATAGGCCCATGCCCCCTCCCGAAAGGTTTGGCCACGTTGGTCCCCTTCCGGAAGGTTCTAGAAGCTTCTGGTACAATACCAATTAACCCAGAACAATTCCGAACTCCAAAAACTGCACTGTCTTATATGAATCTTATTCTCCGGACCACTCCGGAACCTCTCGTGATGTCCCGGATCCCATCCGAGACTCCAAACAAAAAATCATAAACCAATTATCCAATCTATCCTAGCGTCGAGACAAGTTAAGTGTGTGACCCTGCGGGTTTGAGAATATGCAGACATAATCTTCTATCAATAATCAACAGCGGTGTTTGGAAACCCATATTGACTCCCACACATTCATCGATGATCATATCAGATGAACCATGATGCCAGGATTCAATCAATCCCATATATATATTCCCTTCGTCTCGCGATATTTTACTTGCCCGAGATTCGATCGTGGGTACCGTCATACCTAGTTCAATCTCATTCACAGCAAGTACTTTACTCGTTCCGTAATCTGATATCACTTTGTGATTAACTCATTAACCACATGCTTGAAAGCGGTGTTGATATCGATTACTGAGTGGGCCCAAAGTATATCTCTCCGACTTGGGAGGGACAAATCCCATCTCGATGCATACAACCCAACAGGTACTTTCCGATCACCTGAGATACACCTTTTATGATCACCCTTTCATAGGATGACGTTTGATGACCTCAAAGCTTTCTTCCGATACCAGGGAGTTGTATTATCTCATGGTCTAAGGAATACAATATTTGACATAAGAAAAGCTTCGCAAAGACGAACACGATGACACGATCTAATTGCTTCGCTTAGTTTGGGTCTGTCCACCATATCATTCTCCCAATGATATGATCTCATTATTAATCGACAATTCATGTCCATGGTTAGGAATCCTTAACCATCATTAATCAATGAGCTAGTCCATAGAGGCGTACTAGGGACACGGTGTTGTTCACAAACCACACAAGTATTAAAGTTTCCGCTTAATACAATTCTAGCATGGAATATAAACATTATCATGAACAAGAATTATAATAATAACATCTGTATTATTGCCTCTAGGGCATAATTCCAACAGTTGATGCTTGTGAGTGGAACCATTGGATTATTGTTTATGTTCAGATTTTTATCCATTACCATATCATCTTTGGTCTTGACCCATATGATGTCTTGTGAGAACTTCGTTTAGTTCTGGAGGACATGGGAGAAGTCATGTTGTTAGTAGTGAATCTGTGATGAGTTATTATTCAATGGTTTAGTATTTAAGTTGTGGTGCTATTCGTCTAGTGGTATCATGTGAACATCGACTACATGATACTTCAACATTTATGGGCCTAGGGGAATGCATTGTGTATTTGTCTACTAATCGCGGGGTTGCCGGAGTGACAGAAACCTGAACCCCCATTAGGAAACCTTTGCACAAGGGAGCATAGGATCTCAGAGTTTCAGGCTGTGGTTAGATTTATATCTTAATTACTTTGCTGTAGTTACAGATGTTTGCAGGGGGTTTAATCACAAGTATGTATTAGTCCTAGGAAGGGCGGTATGTGAGCACAGGTTCACCCACACAACACTTACTAACACCAGAGAAGAGTACTCAGCTATTTGAAGCGAAAGCACTTGACAGAATTCCCATGGGTCCTCGAGAACGTTTGGTACTTATAAGTATTTCCACCAGCTTGTCCTTTTCTAAGAAATAATTGGGACACTTGCTCCGTTTGTTCGTTACTTCTGTTACTTTCTCTTTGTTTCATTGCCTTGTCAGAAAACCACTAAAAATCCGTTTGCTAAGTATTCACAGGGATTTCCTGCTCCATACCAGTGTTCAGCACCTTCTGCTCCTCGTTGGGATTGACACTCCTATTTATCGAAAGTACTACGATACACCCACTATACTTGTGGGTCATAAAGACTATTTTCTGGCGCCGTTGCCGGGGAGTGAAGCGCTATTGAAGAGTGGAACTGGTAAGGGAAACTTCGACTGTGATTATTTCCTTTTGTTACTGTTTGTTGCTTTGTTTCCAATATGGATAACCCACTTGGTTTTCTATTTGGGAGAACTACTACCACTGAAAGGGTAGTAGATGAACCACCACTTGTTGAGATGGATCCTTTTAAGATACCTACAAGTATTGTTAATCGTGTTATGGATAATTATTATTTTAGGGATAGAACTGTCCATCCTGGTGATCACTTGCTTTTTATCCATGAACCATGCAGGTTGTTTAAGTGTGCATGTATCACAACTGAACAAGTGAAAAAGAAATTTCTCTCCATATCCTTGAAAGGGAGATCTGAAGAATGGTATAAGCTGCTGAAGAATGGACAATCCATGGAATGAGAGGAGATCTCATCTCTCTTTGACTCTAAATTTTATCCTCCCACTGAGATTCATAAGGATAGAAATCTTATATATAACTTTTGGCCTCTTGATGGAGAGAGTACAACTCAAGCTTGGGGGATATTGAAGTTACTAATGCTTAAATGTCCTATTCAAGAACTCCTTAACAATATTATTCTCAATACCTTTTATGCTAGGCTTTCTCTTTATGATAAAGATTTACTAGATGCTTCTTGTGCTGGATCATTCGCACATATGAAGGAAGAAGCTAAATGGGACCTACTAGACCGTATTCAAGAGAACACTGAAGCTTGGAAGAATGAAAAAGGAAGAAAGTCAGGTATAAACTATGATTATGAATGCATTAAATATTTTATGGGAACTGATAGCTTCCGTGATATTAGCAATGAATTTGTTCTTGATTCCCAAAGTATTGCCAGCTATTTTAAGGCCTTTGCCTCTTACATTGAAATTCCCAAGAAGAAGTGGAATAAGTACCATGCTCCTTATAAAGATGTTGTTAGTCATGCTCCTGTTAGAAGTACCCAAGTTTTTACTACTAATCATATTGTGCCTGAACCCCATGTTGAGAAAATGCCTTTCCCAACTAAGGTAAAGGAGTATTCTATGATTATTAATGAAAATAGCAAAGGTACAATGAAAACTGTGGAGCCTCGTAAGAATTTGAGTGATGAACCTGTGGTAGACACTGTCACTAGAAATATAGAGGATGAGCATATTGTCTTCTGTGAAGACGCTTCTAATATTATTTCTCATCCTGGTAAGGCTAGAAAAGCTAGTGTTCCTGTGCCTACTATGAAAATTGGTGATCATTGCTACTATGGTTTATGTGATATTGGTGCTAGTTCTAGTGCTATTCCTTATGAGCTTTACATGGAAATTATGCATGGGATTGGTTCTTGTGAGCTTGAGGACATTGATGTGGTTATTAACCTTGCTAACAAGGAGACTATTTACCCTATTGGCATTGTAAGAGATGTGGAGGTTCCCTGTGGTAAGATTAAATATCCTGCTGATTTTCTAGTGCTTAATTCAGCAGCTAGCAAAACTTGTCCTATCATTTTTGGTAGACCTTTCTTGAATACTTGTGGAGCTATTATTGATTGTAAGAAGGAAAAACTTTTAACTAATTTTGATGGAGATTCTTATGAGTTTAAATTTTCCAAATTTGCTAAAGCTCCTTGTGAAAATAGCTTGCCTAATAAAGATTTCATGATGGAACAACTTTCTTCTATTGATCCAGTCTATGACCTTGGACCTCTTTTTGGTGACTGTAAGTATGCTTATTCTGATGATAAAGTTGTTTCCAGTGATAGCTATATTGTCAACTTTATTCAAAGTGCTATTGAAAGTTATTATGAGAGAGGGAAACATGGTTTTATGTATCTCAATGATGTTAAGTTTCCCCGTTTTATTTTGAAAGCTTTAAAGTTGCATCTGTTTTGTCTTCCTATGCTGGTGCCTTTTTGTTTCAACAATTCATTTTCTCATGATACCCCCATGCATAGGAAGTGGGTTAGACTCAAGTGTGTTGGTTATTTGCTTCTTGATGCTCTCTTTCACTCCAGATATATATATCCTATGTGAGCATCTTTGGAAGTTTCAAGCCTAACTTAAATACATTAAAGAAAAGTACTTGTTGGGAGATAACCCAAGAGTTTTGTCGAGTCTTGGAAGTTATTACATTTGTAATAACCTCTACTTATCCCTTTTGTTTTGGTTTTTGTGTCAAGTTCAACTACTTTTGTGAAGTAGAGGAGTTGTGAAAAGTGGTTGTCCTGGGACAGATTTTTGTGCTGCATTGTAAAAATTCATGAGGGAGCTCAGTACTTAGGATGGAGCTGCATACCCAAATTTCATCAGTTCTGCACTTTTTGATTTGAGCAACAGAAGGTCTTCAGAAAAATCAATCTTTACCTGCTGGTATGTTTTGACAGATTTCTGCCATCATTTGCATTTGCCTCTTATAGAAGCTTTTGTTTTGATGGGTTTTCAGTTGAAATGTTTACCAAAGGCTTTTTTTTTACTTACACTAATGTTGTCATTGAGTTTGTGCAAAGGTTTTGTATGAAGGAAATTCTCAAGAGAAAGAGGAAAGGATCTGCAGAGTTCGTCTTTGAATAGGTAAAAGTGGTGAAAACAGAAGGTTCGTGAAACCCCAATCTTTTTATATTTTTGATGTTTTTAATACATAAGGGAAGTTACGAGACGAAATTGAAGAGGAAACGGAGCCCGGGGTGGACAAATCCACCCTAGGTGCGGGCCCAGCCTGGCCGCACATGAGGGGGGTGTTCCACCCTCGAACTCCATCTCCGCTTTGTTTCCATGTCAAAACTTTCCTTATGCATTGAAACTTCATAATATATAAACCCCCAGATCCCCGAGGTTCGTGCATCGTGTTCTCGTCGTGTTTTCGTTTCGATCTGTTTTTGTCAGGAAATTTTCTCAAGTTTAGAGCACCATGGCCTCCGCCGACGACAAAGGGAAGACGCCTGAAGAAGAAGAACCTCAAGTTCCAAAGGAGGAGGAGATTCCGGTAGGTTATGAAGGAGACATGGAGGAGGACAAGCAACCGGACACCTGCACTACCATTGCAAGCATTGGTTTGGTGGAACGAGCTACGAAGCTTAAGAAGACATCACGGATGTGTACAGGAGGGAAACCTCCATGTCTCTTCTACAATCCACAACCATCTCCTCCACGTAATAACAGACCCTTCCATACACTTATACATGAATATCAATATCAACATGTTCCCAAGGAAAGTTTGCCTTCGGTTTGGGATATGCGTCGTTCTAACAATGCAGAGAAGGATCATGCTAAGGATGAAGAGTGGGGAAAGAATAACAAGAATTGGGATTCTCGGACTGACATGATCATGAACCGTATAGAGCAAAACTCGGAGCTAATCCGTACTCTTACTTTTGAGTTCGAGGAGTTGAAGAAACTTATTGAGGATCTTATCAAGAGGACACCACCACCACCAAAGGAGTAATTCGTCATCGGGTTTGGCACCCCCTTGGCTTGTTTAAATATTGGGTGAGTGCCGCGGTATCACCACCATTATCTTTAATCATTTAGCTTTTTAGTGGATTCATATCTGTGGTAGAGGGGTTATCTTATAGTTTGGTTTGCATGTGGAAGTATCTCTCCTTTAGTTGATTATCTATGTATCCCTTGGTGTGAGTTCCTTTATTGGAATATTAATGAGAAGTCTCATCATTTACTTTTTGCACTTCTTATTTTTAGTTTGCAATCTCTATTATATGATGGATCTTGTTATCCAGTATTGGCACCACTTTGGGATCATCAAGTGGATCTAAATTGGTTTTGGCAAACCAAGTTCTGGTCAGTGGCATTAATTTGAATGGAAAAGAAAGAAAGAAAAAGCTTACAAGTATTTGGTATCAGTTGTTTTCTTTCTTGTTGGCTCATAAGCTTAGTATTCTTTTGTGTCTTCAAGGAAGATTGCATGTTTGGATTTATTACTTATATGTTTGCTTGTTTCTTTCAACTCTCTTGCTTGCTACCCAGCCTTGCTAGCTAAAAACCTGTTTTGAGAAGGCATACTTCTCATGTTTCCAAAATCCCTTTGAACAAAAACCTGTTTAGTTGCCTTGTCAGAAAACCACTAAAAATCTGTTTGCTAAGTATTCACAGGGATTTCCTACTCCATACCACTGTTCAGCACCTTCTGCTCCTCGTTGGGATCGACATTCATATTTATCGAAAGTACTACGATACACCCCCTATAATTGTGGGTCATCACCATGGTGACTAGTTACCCTGCTAATGGGAAGCTATTATCTAAATCCGGAGATCCCAGAATACCAACTATTTCATGTTCAATAGGAAAAACTAATATTCATAATGACTTATGTGATTTAGGTGCAGGAGTTAGTGTAATGCCATATACCCTCCACTAAACAACCAGTTGGTATGATAGAGGATGTTCTACTTAGAATAGATGAGCATGTTATTCCCACTGACTTTATTATTCTTGACATACCGGAGGATGAAAAATTATCTATAATACTTGGAAGACCTTTCCTTAGTATTGCAGGATCGTCAGTTGATTGTGCTGAAGGGAAAATAATCTTAAAGGTTTATGATGTTGAAATCATCTGGTATTTTCTAAAGAAACTAGAAGCAGGAGAAAGGTATGTTCCACCGGCAAAACGAGTTCATGTGGTAAGTGCCTTTGATAAAGGGCAACCCAAGGTAAGAATTAGATAATATAGAAGAGGTTGAAATATTCAACCACTCTTAATATAATGCTTAATGGGAGTCAACCCATCATATTAATAAAATAAATTAAAGAAATAAGATGTTCATCGCATTCCTATAACTTTTTCACAGATATTCTTGCGAAAGTGCGCCCGTAAAGATGCAGTTGTCAAAAAATAGTAGAAATATTGACCGAATAAGCATAGATTTAGTGTAGAAAATAAAGTTTGAGTTTTATATGTATAAACTAGCTTAATCACATTGTTCATATTAAAAAGTGCATCTCTGAAAATTTGGGCGAAAAAGCATGTTCTAGGAGTTGTAACGACCAACTATACGGCGGGAATATTTATTCCAGCCGTATAGTTGCGGCCGTATAGTTATCTACAGAATTCTCAAAATAAAGGTCTCAGATATAGAAGGTTTAACGACCAACTATATGGCGGGACATTTTTGTCCAACTGTATAGTTGCGTCCGTATAGTTCTGATCTGGCGTGTAAAACCCTAATCCTCACCGCCGTTGCAACTATACGACGGGAGCTACCTAACCCAGCCGTATAGCACCCGCCGTATAGTTTTCCCTGACCACTTAATCGCCTAGGGACAGGCTAGGGTTCCTCCTCTCCTCATTATTTATCTCAAACTCTCTCTCCAAACCTATCAAAACCACCCTAGAACTCTTGATTCTTTGTGGATTTCGTTCAAGTGAGTGGGGGAATCAACATATCGGTATGTTTCTCTCCCTATCCATGCTTTATTTTCAGAATTCCATGGTTGAAACCCTCTCATTGAATTAGTGGATGAACTCAAGCTTGAATGATTTTCTCTTTTAATTTGTCACATTAGGATTGAATTCCTCCATGTAGAATCGTTCATATATCATGTAGAAACTATATGCCTAAGGTTTTATGTTGAAATTTCTCAGTGCATCAAGATGAACAAGCTTGGTAGTATTTTTCACAAGAGCAAGCGCCAACATGGTGAAGGCTCGGGGCTCTAGGCAGAGCTCGGTGACAAGTACTCCATGGTCTTAGCAAGGAAGGTGCTACCCACACGTTGGGCCGACGATGGTTTTCTCACCACATCAGGGTTGAGGGAGGACTTCGACCATATGTGTGCAAATGATGGGCTATCTAACCTCGCCTATGCAAGCCACTACACCTATGCCGATCTCACCCATGATTTCCTCGCCTCCTTCTACGACGACTATAAGGAGAAAGGTAATGCATGCACAATGAGTTTCACCAGTAACCATCGGCCATATCAAATCACTTTTCAGCAATTTTGTGAGGCTTTTGGATTCCCTCAAGAAGGGGAATCGGCTGTTACAAACTTGTATAGCGTCACAAGTGGAGAAGCTTGGGAGGTTATTTCTGTTAATGGCGTCAGGGACTTCTACCAGAAGAAAATGTCCACCATTCTGAACCCAACCATCCGCTACTTCGCTATGTTTCTTGCTAACACTTTGTTAGGAAGGGGAGACACAGGCTCTATGGCCAATGCAGACATGTCCATGATCACCAAGGCACTCTTCCATGATGCACCACAGAGTCCCACTCCCGCATCTCTATTCCTCCAGCACCTCCGCCACCAGAGCAACAAAAATAAAGGTGATATTCGCATCGGTGGATTGGTAACCCACCTATGCCAAGCCCATGGAATTCAGATGCCTATTATGCAACCTGTTGATAGCTCCATACTTATGGATGTCAAGTATATAACTGCTTGTGGCTTCCTCTATGTTTATCGAGCTAACAAGAGGCTCAGAGCCTATCAATTTGGTTATCTTGATGTTGCACAGGCTGATCAGGTGCCATTGCCTTGCCCGCAAGCCTTCGCGGTTCAGGGAAGGAACAACTGGATCATCACCAAGGATCAAGTGACTGAGATCATGGCAGCACTCTATCCTGACTCCGAGGAAAAGGAAGAAGGAGAGCAGCAGGATGAGTGCAGCAGCATGAGCAGGAGTACAATCATGCTTGGGAGGGACAGTAGTAGCAGCAACATGAGGGACCTTGGGACCTATAACATCCCAATTTTAGCAACTCTGATTTATTGTAAAAAAAGGCAAAAACCAGGGGGAACAAAAACTTTTTCTTGCTACTAGTAGCAATGTGAGTTTACTTGTCTCCTTGTTCTCATTTCAACTGATTGTGTATTAGGTGATATACTTCCTACCTCAACACTATTTGACAAAAGCTATTTTACAAAAGAGATGTCTTGGCTCATCTTTCATGTCCTCAAATGTTCTGGCATTTCAAACTTGATCCAAGATGAGTTTTCCATAGCAAGATATTTTACTAGGTCTATTAACAAAACTATCTCCCTATGTTTTCAAGACAGCACTTCAACTACTCTTATCTCTAGGTTCTCCAAAACCTTTCATAAAACCTTTTCATTCCAATATTGGTAGAAATACCAAGAGCTCCTTATCTGTGGCATCCCGCAAAACCACTACTAGAAAATCGCGTTGTTTTTGTGCATTGCATCATCATGACCGCATGCTCATGTCATCATGCCACATTGCATTTGAGCATCGTCACCATCTTGCATTTGCTTGTGTAAAACTATTTGCGGAAAAACCTGTTTGTGTCTTCTAAACGCCCCGTCTTTATTCAAACGCAAACCCGGGTCGCCGGAATATTTTGTTTTGACTAAATATGTTTTGCAAACGGTCCGTTTAAATAAATAAAATATTGCATTATTTGAGCGGGGCAGTCGAACGGGCCGAATGACCCAAACGACCACCCCAGAAAAATACAAACGGCCCACCCCTTAATCCTAAAACTACCAACCTATCTACCCACCCCTCTGGCCACATCACCCCACCCAATCCCGAGTCGCCACCTCACCTGGCCCTATCCCCCAACCAACCAGACCCCGCCACATCAGCCTCCCTCTCTCCACCTAGGCTAAAACCACCCCACTACTCACCCACCTGTCCCACCCCCAGCACCCAACACCCACGCACACACGCACGCCAGCACACCACGCACCCCACGTCGCTGTCCCCACCCTGCCACCAGCACACCCTGTCCCCGCCTGGGCCCCACCACGCGTTTCCACTGGGCGCCTTCCCTTCTCCCTCCTTGGTCCTTCCTCCTGCGCCGCTGCCTCCTCCTTCCTCCGTCGCTCCTCCCCCGCTGGCGGCAGCTCCGCCCTCCACCTCGCGAGACCGCGCCGCCCCGTGCCATCCACGACCCCTCCTCCTCCGCCGCTTCCCCGCAGCACCGCCCAGGTCCCGCGCAGCCGCTCCCAGCCGGCCGCGGCCTCTCCTCCACCGGCGCGCCTAGCCGCAGCCGCCTCCTCCCCCAGACCCGCGCCTCCTCGCGCAGCCCCTCGCCCGGCTCGCCCTTCCCATAGCGTCCCGCCGAGCCGCCACGCCCTCCGCAAGCTCCGGCGCCGCCTCGGCCCCCTCCGCGCGGACCTCCCCTCGCCGCCCCGCCGACCTCTGCTCCTCCCCGCAGCGCCTCGCCGCCGGCGCCCCTTCTCCGCTCCACCAGGTCGCTGGCCGCACCCCGCCCCCTCAAGCTTCTCCTCCACCAGGTCGCCGGCCCGCCTCCGCCAGCTCCCTCCATCGCAGGGCCGCCGCCGGCCTCGGTCGTCCCCAGCTGCCTCCGCCGCCCGAGCTCCCTGTCGACCCCCTCGTGCCCAAGCCCGGTGTCCCCCTCGTTCTGCGCCGTCATGGTGACCTCCACGTCGCCCTGGTCACCCGCGACCCCTCTGTTGATGTCCTCCTTTGAGTGTGCTTGCGTCCCTCGGTTTGCCTCTGTTCCTAGCAGTTCGTGATGCAACCAGGTGGAGTTTCTGCTCACGTGAGGTGCTTGTTTTTCGGTGTCCCGTGGAACCTCAAGACTTTTAGCCTTTCGGTGTGTTGTTTTGTCAAGAGCGTCATGCGTGATACCAAGCCTTCAACAACCATCAAGACAGTGGAGCGTCGAGATCCCCCTCGAAACACCAAGTTCTCCTTCCCGGAGTCGGACCCGAAGACCATACCAAAACCGATGAACCATCAACGCCGAGCCCTCGACACGACAAGTTCTTCTACCCGGACCGGAGACCGAGAACCCGGACATGCCGAATTCTTCGACCCGAAGGCCACAGATGCGACAAGTTCTCCTTCCTGGACACCAAGTTCGCCGAGAACCCGGACGCCGAGGTCTCCATCCCGGTACGACAAGCACTTCGCCACGGAACGCCAAGTTCTGCATCCCGAACGCCATGACCGTCGACATGACCCGCAGACCACGGATGCGCCAAGATCTACTCCGCTATCCGAGAACGTTTCCGTCGAACCCCGAACCCCAGATCCGTCGAGCCTTGAGACCGACCCCGAACCCCGGAACCAAGATCGTCGAACCCTAATGTGTGCCCTTATCCGAACACCTATTTTTATAAATGCTAAACATAAAACTTGTTGCATATTAAATTGTCATATTCGCATGCATCTTGTCATGTGGTTTGGGGGCCTTATGCCGATTCACCATATAATTAAATATGGGGCCCATATGCGGGCAAATCTAGCCTTATATTGGCCTCATTTAAATTTGTGTAGCGAACCCGGTGCTATCTTTTGCCATGCTAATACAACATTTAAATTGCGGGGGTTCTAAATAACTTGAACCATTTAATTAATTGTCGGGACCCCGGTTCCGCTTAATATGGCCTAATTGCATCGCACCTTTGCCATGCCATGCATCATATCATAAGCATGCCGATCTTTTGCCGTAGTATTAAATATTGCATCCGGTGTTTATTCTAGTGTTTTGGTTCTTCGCGGATAAGGCCGTTGAGTTGATGCGAGTGTCGACCCGATCTTCGGTTGAACCTTCGGCAATGTTTTTCAGGCGAGCATCTCCCCCTTTCTACCTATCTTACTTTTATAGTATTTATTCCCTCCTGTTGATCTATTGCTATCTGTGTTGCGATGCTCTAGTTTTCGTACCCGTGATATCCCTTGCAGCCTTATATTGCCATGGCCACCTCCTATTACCTGTTGTTTGGTAGATAGCTGGACTTGCGCGTCGTAGTCGCTTGCTCAAGTGCTGTTGCGTGTCGTCAAGTGCCACAGTTGTTGATGTATTGCCGCATGTTGATGTTGGAGATGATCATAGCTTTACTTACCGTTCACTTTAATTCCTGTTTAACAACTAAAATTGAAGTAAGCAGAGGCATCGGTGGGTGATAGATAATATTTGGTTTCCGAACGCCCACTTGTGTCCCGTAGGACCCCGAGTACTTGATACCTGTTCCTTGATTTATCGCGCTATCCACATCCGGGAGGTATATGGGACCCCCAGCGAGCTTGATTCAGTCTTATTTCTTGGGGCCACAAACTAGTTTGAGGTTTTATTTACGATCCTGTACTTATGCCATGCTACTTATGTATTTACGTTTGTGCGAGGAGCACACTGTACTGTTTAGGAATTGTGACCCGTTTACGCGGTATCGACAAGCCCAGTTTTGGGTTCCCAGTCGCTTACAGCCGGCCCCACAAACCTTGAGTCCGTCTCGGAGCTAGCTTACTTTGTTGCGGGTAAGACTCCAAGGGGTGGCCCCCTGAAATATTTCTGAATCCTGTGATTGCTTTGTCGTGAAAGCCTCGTTGGGTTTTGATTTGGTTTTTCCAAGGTTGATCGAGCGTGTGTTGCTATTGGTGCACCCCGGCCGGGTAAAACTTTCTGAAAGCCGTGTCCGCGGTTATGGACGACTTGGAGCACAGTATCTCGACCATAGACAAGCATAACTAAAGTTTATTGCTATAAATTTGTCTTTATAATGACTAGTAATCAGCTTCACTATAATGGAATGGCTAACTAATACTGCCCACAATTGCTTGTTTGGAGTGTCGCTTGCGACCATTGTACTTGACTAGTAAGTATTGCAACTACAACGGAATGGCTGAATAAAAGTACCAACAACTACTGGGTTTTTGGGGTTATCTCACGCTATTTGTAACTGATTAGTAAGTGTTGCAACTACAACGGAATGATTAACTAAAAGTGCCCACTGCTTATTTTATCAGGATGATTATCTATACTTGACTAGTAATTGCATAGCGATAACCGAAAAGTAAAAGCCAGCGGTGTGAGTTCCTCGGTTGACTTCCTCGATTGGACTCGAGGGAAACGCCAGATGGGTTTGTTTGATGGTAGTATCGGTTGGTTCGAATAGGTCCTTCTTACCCCTCTCCGATTGCCGCCATTGTATCGAGTCTCTATAGGTTGTTCGATTGCATCTTTGCCGCTTCTGATCCACCATACCTATGTAGGCGAGGACCGCCAATTCTAGCCTCGCCGTGTCTTGGCCTCAAGATCTTGACTCCTCTTTTCCTTTGCCCTTTGTCGGCACCCCTTTTGTTTGAGCAGGTTTTGAGATCGACGTCGTTAGCAGGGTTACCCTTCCGGCTTGGCCTGGGCAGGGTTATGGACGCCATTGGTTATTCTTCAGGGCTCTTAGCCCCATTTGCATCTTGTCCGTAGTCGGACGCCCCATCTTTTCAAGGTGATTTGGATCTTTGTACCTTATATCTGTTTTCTCGACTCATTGAGTCGCTGTTATATATATCTATTATGTGGGTCCCATTGAGGACTGTTGTGTAATGTTATTACTTCGTTTTCCACCCGCACGAAAGTGCCTGGTGGGCACCTTTGAATCGTTTCTATGCGGGTTTGGCGGATTTCGCTAAAACTTGCATAGGTCCGATTCTGAGGGTGTTACATTATCTCACTTCAAAACATAACCCCTTCAAAGTACCCATGCCTACCTCAAGTTAGACTTGATGGTAACTTCAGTAGTATCTGATTGTTTAGTAAGATGAATTGCCTTGATCTGTTGATTGCCTTGTTTGCTTAGGATCTAGAGTGAGCTAATCTAGTAGCTCATCCCTTAGGACCCAATATACGTTTGTGATCCTTAATCTCAAACCAAGCATCCAAATCTGGATCTGCTCTAAGCTACTAAAGTGGCCATCTCATCTCCTAATTAGGTCAATCCAGGGATAATCCCTTTTGATAGTTCCCAACTCAGTGAAGACCCAATCCAAGCATGGATCCCCTTTAACCAATCTATACTTCAAGATAAACTACTTGATGGGAAGGATAAACCATTGCCACTCTCTCAATTTGTTTCCCTCTTGTAATCTAATCTAATCTAAAACCCTAAATCTGCCAAAATGGCTAAGTCTGGAATTCTTATCTAGATTCAATCTTTGGAGCTCTACCTATTCCAACCTATGTGCATTATTGAGAATGTACTTGAACCATATTGTAGTAAATCATTAGTAATACCAAATCCCACTCTTTCCCTTGGCTAATCCATTCTGGTTCCCACTCATCCATGATGGTTTTGTAGTTAAGATAATAATCTTTTCTACAAATCTTATCATCTTGCCTACTTTGGCAGAAGCTCACATCTATATGCTACCTCCCCTTGACCAACTATTTGCATGCTTATTATCTAATAACCATGGTCTATCAATCCACCTTTCACCTGTTTCTATTGGATCTTTGTGCTTCTTAAACCCACGTGGTTTATGAGGCATCATGATGTATCTGCTATGGCAGCTTTAATTTCAACAAAGTTTGCCATCACTCATAAACCACCCCAAATCCAACCAAGACCAAATATTACTTCCATGATCATATATATAACTTGGTCTATCTATCCATATATCCCTTGTACCACGGTGAGTTCCGAGCTCCCTAATCCAACCATGTTTAGGTGGCATAAAAATATCAAAACCCTAGATTCTCGAAAATCTAGTTTCCTCAAATTTCACACAAATCCTTAAAAACCCAAGTGGATAATGATGTATAGTTCAAGTTTACATTATATAAATTGGATATGATAATTTTGTAAATAATTTCCATAATGATTTGGAACCTAAAACCATTTAAATTCATTATCTTGCAAAATTCTCAAAATCTCTCCTATAAAGGCAAGTTTGTTTTTCTCCAAATTACTTGGCCAACTCAATACACATATGAATTCTATATATCATACCCCATCTTATTTTTGAGATCTTTTATTATTTCTTTTTGCCCTTTTTCTTAAATGGTAGAAACAAGAAATAATTGCTTAAAAATACTTTTATATCCAAATAAATTCCAATAAAATTATACAATGTGTGATATGGTTTTTAGAACCATATAACACCAAAAACTGAACTTGCCTAATGTAAAAATATCACATGAGTTTCTAGAAACTATTTCTGCACTTTTTGAATATATGATTCTAAGTGGAGTAAAACTCCTTTTAAAAATCTATAATAATTCTAGGTGAGATATCTTGACCATACATATCCAACAGTATCAATGCCCTCTATGTACTCTCTCATAAATCAATAGTTTCTTCATGATCCAAAGTTTGGCCAATTTTGAAATCTTTCAATCCCACACTTCCAAACCCCATCAAAGCTTGTATAGCAATTCTCCACAGCACCCACACTCCCCCGTGGTAGAGTTGTACTGTAGCTCCACTAATGTAGCTCCCCCTCGTCTCATGTGCTTTAGAGAAGAGAGTATCAACATCCGGATTTTTAATCCCAGATGCCTGTTATGCCATACATCGCAATCCCAGGATTACCATTTTTGCGAGACATAACAGAATTTAATACCACAGTACATCATCCATTAAAAACCATACATAAGTTCTTACACAAATAAGGATCTCATGATCTAGTTCTTAATACAACTCAAGCAGCGGAAATACGTAATAATAACGGTAGCGTAGGCGAAGCTCCATCTTCGGGGTCACAGGGAATGCTGATGATGGGATATGATCCTAGTTGTCGTAAACTTCCTGGGGTCCATCCTCCAGGTACTCCTCGTCATAGTCTGGCCACGGGAATAGCCAGGTACAAAGCCATGAGTACTCTTTAAGTACTCGCAAACTAATACTAACAAGTGAAGGGGGTTTTTGTAGTAGGACACTAAGCTCTAGGGTTGTTTTGCAAAAATCCAGATTTACATCTACTAAGCTCAGAAGTAAGAAAAGCTAGTTGAAGTTTTATAACACCTAAGTGGGAACTTGTATTTCATATCACAACTCTGTTGTGGTCAAGTCAAAATCTCAATTCATTTCACAAGTTATTTTGAAAACATCTGACAGGGGAACATTCGAATAGTTTGACACTCTGTAGAGATTGTACACTTTCACCACAACATTCGATACATCCGTCAGGAACAAATCCTGAATTCACCATACTCAGTATGCGGATAATCAATCCTAACCTTTCAATTACACGCCCTAGTATAAGCACCTCTCCTATGAGTTTGGCCTCCCAACCATGACTGCACAGTTGTACAATCTTCACAAGGTAGCCTCAGCTCAGACCTTGGCCGTGAGGGAACTAATACTAAGGTATATAAGTTTCCAGTTAAGCCCTACCCAATTCTCGGGTATTGTGGTTGTACGGTAAAATTGGAATGGTATCGCATCCAGACAACCATCGGTTTTATAAAGGTCTAAGGCTCATGCCTCAACATTTTCATTACCATAAACTATCTGGTGTTCAGAAACACATGTACAAAACATCTCAATATAATGATCCATCATTCCAAGGTTTTCATAACCATTTTTCCACCAAGTATTCCCATCTAAGTTGATCAGGTTTTATGCTTAGCACTAGCATCTACAAGTGGGGGTAAGTACTAACGAGGGGTGGTAACCTAGTGGAGTTTAACTAAGTTCAATCTCATGCCTTAGGATGACATAAAGATTATCTAGTGTAGGCCAAATTTTTGTAAGGTTCCCAACCTTTAATAAGGTAGAGATCCCTGTGTTTACAATGCTAGTCCCTGGATCAATAACTAGCATCCACAATTAAGATGTAATATCAAGAAACAAAGGTCATAATACAACTTTATAACCAGGAATAAAATAATTTATTACATCTTACATAGCTCATTTGGCTATTACATTACATTGCAGCAGAATATCTATAAGCATGGGGTCCTTCATCTTCAAAGTGCCACAGGAAGACATGTTGGTTGTAGACTTGTAATCCTAATCATTAAACTTCACTAATATCAATCAAACCTGCAACATAACAAGTTACAGCCACAAGGGTCAATACATTTGAATTGTATTGGCAAGTGATACTATGGTAGTATAGTGGAGTCTATCATCTATATGCATTTGGCTAAGTGGAGCTTAGGCTTGCTTGCTCAAAATAGATTTTTCCTTATCATTTGAAAACATTAAGTTTTTGTTTGACAAAAATCACCCAAGGAACCACCAATAGAAATTGGTGAACCTTAAACCCTTGTTCAACCACAAGTTTTTAACTTAGAAATTTGAATGATGAGATTCTTGATAGCTTCCATGTCTTGATGCTCAAATTGTCCTTTGCCAGGGACATGGCTAAGTACTTAGATTTTACACTCTACAGAGGTGGTGCACTTTACCCACAAGACTTGGTTTCCCAAGACAAGATCTTTCAGAAGCCTTCCCTTAGACCAGAATGGACACGTTCCAACCTATCATTCCCCTACCACCAACTGTCCATTTGGCTAAGTTCTTGCAACCTATATGATCGAGGCAGAGCCCATAATGCCATGTGGTTGCACTTGAAGCTTCTCAACATTTGACATCTCAAATCTCTTTGTTCCTAGGTGGCCATCCACAAGTGAGATACACAAGGTAAACCATAGAAATGGGCCTTGTGAACTACTCAACACAAACCATTCCTTCCATTCCACCCAGGTGATTCATTCACTTAGTTGTTTTATTAACAAAACACAAGTCCTTGACTTGGAAATTTTCCATAGTATGAATATATATTCCACCCTTGTTTTCTATTAGCTAATCTAAGCATGATAGTAGTAGGAATCTTAACTTAGGAAATTATACTAAGGTTTCATCTACTAGGATTTCCCATAGCATAGTTTACACTTAGCAAAATTCCATGCAAGTCCTACTTAGAAATATCACTAATGCATAGTGAAAATAATAGGATAAAGTATGAAGCATCACTTGCCTTTTTGGTAGAGTATAGGTTCACTTCTTGATCTTTGCAATGTTCACACACTTCAAGTCACTACAATTCAATCAAGCAAATAATATTTCAATCTACCATTCAAGCAATTCATCACATAAAATAATAAAACAAAACAATGCATGCAAGCATGCAAAAGGGTTGTTTTATTTGTAAAAGTGATTTCTAGTAAGTTATGAACATTTGGTAACACCAGTTGGTCATTTTGTAAAGTGGCAAAACCATTTGCAAAAGATTCTACCTCTAAACCATTTTTAAACCAAATCATTATTTCATGTGATTGAAATTGCCTTTAGCAAAGTAATAATTTTTATAGTGTTTACCAAATACATTTTCAAGTCATAAAACTTGGTGTTTGGGGTCAGAGAGTTTATTCCAAAACATTTCTCAAAGGTTTTCTTCCAAAACCATTTTTAACAATTAAACCATATTTTTATTTGACTAGAAATGGTTTAAATCCAAAGTTTATTCTTTTGTTTCACCAAATACATTTTTGAAACCACCATTTGTTTCCTATGGTCAGAAGGTTCAAAACAAACCATTTGCCAAAGATTTTATCCTCAAAATCATTTTAGAACAATTTTTATATTCTAAATAAGCATACACAAGTTTCTACAAAAACAATCAATTTAACAGAAGCTTTTTACTAAACAAAGTGCATGGTTGGATAGGGCTTGTTTTTATGAATCCATTTATATAAAGTTTGCAAAATTTGGATGTGTAGATTAAAAGTTATAGATTTTACAAAATGGAACAACTAATAGATCAAATCTGTTTTAATTCAAACTAGCCGAGACACGTGGCGTGTTTTAATTCGCCGGTACCGCTTCGGTTGGATCAAGCACTGAGAGGCGTTGGATCTAAGTTATATCGTGCGGCACAGAGGCGCTACTTACCTCTTCGTCTAGTTTCTATCCTGTCCTTTGGATCTGCATCTAACGGCTGGCGATGATCTGACCAGACTCTGGCGGCACTCAGCGGCAGTGCACGGCGGCGACGCTCTGCTAGCGGCAGAGCTGGCGATAGAGGAAGCAAGGAAGAAGAAGAGATGGCTCACTGTGATCGCCGTGGCGTGGGGAAGCTCAATGTACTCGCGGTTGGTCAAGGGCGCACTGGGGTTGCAGGAATTCCTCGTCGGAGTTGCGTCTGACGACGGCCACGCTCTGTCGTCGTCGAGGGCGGCGCTACGTGTCACGAGGGAGCAAACAGAAAGCACCGTTAGATGCGCAAGGTCATGTCGATGATGCGTGCGTGAAGGAGAAGGAGAGGGGCGGTCAGGTTCTTACCAAAGGAGTCGCCGGAGTAGCAAACAGACGGTGGCGCTACTGTTCGTCGTTGTTGTTGACTCTGCAGAGAACGCGCGGGCGAGCTAACGTTACAGGGAGGTTCGCCAGGATGTCGGGATCAGGTGAGGGTGGTCGAGGGGGCAAGGGGCGGTGAGAGGTTGCCAGAATCATCGCCGGAGAGTCGTCGGACAGAGGACGGTGCACGGGAGGATTGGGCGGCCTGGGGGCACGCTTGGGTGAGGAGACAGGGGGGAAATGGAGAGGAGACATGGGCGGTAAAGAGGGCGTTGTCAGGGGGATGTTTAAATGTGCCATTAACGCGAATTAAGCCGAGCGTTATTCGCCTGCAACGGCCGGCGAGGTGAGGGGCGGGGTCTCTGCGGGGAGGAAGAAGATGACATGGTCGTGTGGCCCATTTGTCAGTGAGTGGAAGAGAAGGGAAGGTGGGTCCTGGCATTCAGTGGCCGTGCGGGTTCGAACGTGGGTGCGAATCGTTTTCCGCGGGAGAGGAGCACTGGGCTGGCTGGGCTTAGTTGG